>JAIUCV010000014.1:8307470-9557470 GCA_026724425.1 Erythrophleum ivorense
TGGCCTTAACATGTCACTATTGTGACAATAAGAGAATCTATTATTTTTACCATTATTGTTACCATTATTTTTAGCACTTGGGCTGACATTGCTGGATGCGAACTGCTTTATTTTTCCTTCATTTTGTAACTGATGCTTCTGAGACTTGGAAGTTATCTTGACTGTTACACTGGTCTGCTTGTCTGAGAAACAGGGAGACATAATTGTTTGCCAAGTATTAATCTAGGATACCTAAAACAATCTTGGGCCTATGGATGTGTTTTTGAAACCTTCATGTTCTGCTACCCCACATTACTTCTCTGTTCAGCTGTCCTGTTCCAAACACTGAATGATAATTCTACCTCCACTGGCCTGAGTACTGGTGTAATTTTGATATAACCATATCTTACCTATTATATTCTGCTACCAAATGAACACAGAAGGCAAAGTAAAAATATTAAAGAAAAGAAAATAAAAAGTGGAAGTAATAAGATGAAGAATAAATGAGAATTTTTTTAATATTTAAGTTCATTACTGAATAAAACTTCCTATTGTAAATACAATAAAGAAACTTTTCTTACGAGAAGAACATGGTAAGTCATGATGCAATATTTAACCACTACAATGGTGATTTAACTTTTCATTCACATATAGTGACACAAGGATGCATCATAACTTGTTTATATTGAGGTAAGACCTAAAGTATGATGAGTAACTGGCAACATCATGACTCAATGCAACTTTATGAGGATGCTTCTTAAATAAGTATGTCTTATAAATTTTTTGTGTAAGCTTTTGTAAGTGTGACTAGAAGAGGAAATGAAAACTAAGAACGGTATCAAATAACATTCCAAATTCTTACATAAATTCCAACAAGATTAAAACCCTAAAATAACAAGCCTTATAGATGACTCAACAAAGCGTTTATTCTACAAGGACATGCAAGCCAAAATTAGGACTCGAGAAATCTTAATTCAAAATTGGAAATAGATTCCTAATCCGAGTTCCAACTAGCAATACAATATCCCAAGATCTAAACAACTAAACCCTAGGTTCTTGATTTTTTCAATAGTTAGGCATTGATTCCCAGTCCCAATTACATATCTGTTTTGTTTATTACAAATGCATCAATGATTAGTACAATACTCATGAATATTATTATCTCATTCTCATGTTCATCAAAGTGTACAAAAATTTGTTAAGGAAAAATATGTCAGTTGCTTGCAAATGTTTTCTTTAAATTAATTATATTGTCTAATGTTTCAAAACTTAGCTGGGAACTGAACTGCAGAGGTTGGATTTGGATCAACAGTTAGTAGTTCACGGACAGTGGTTGAATCAAGTGATCTTGTTATGACATATCAGCTACTTTATATCTAATGTGATGCAAAAGACAATACCTTTAGGATATTATGTGTTCCTAGTTGTATAACTAAACTATTAAAAACAAGTCATTGCATTAAACATGCATTATATTAAAAAGTAAAATAAAAATTTTTAAAAAAATGATTGAGACTATATTCTTCCAATATTGCTTTTTTTAATAAAAGCAGCTATTATATGGCCTTTTTCATTCCAGCAACTTTCGTCTCTAGTGTTTTTTTTTCCTACCTTCTTTTAATCTCCTATATACCACATAAACATGCATGGACAAACATAATGTAATTTATGGGTCAAACAAGAAGAGTATAGAATCAGTGCTTATGCATCGCTTGCACAAGCATTAGCTTTCTGTTTCCTATATTTATTGTCTTCTGTTGTTGCTGGCACAGGGGGTTCAACCACTTCTGGATGGTGTACTTAGTTATTTGCCATGTCCAGTTGAAGTTAGGAATTACGCCCTTGACCAGACAAAGAATGAGAAGAAGGTATTTAACAATGAGTAGTTTGTCCTTGCTTTGCTTACTTTTTTCTTTTTGGGCCAGATTATTGCGTAATTATTACACTATCCTTATCCAGGTTAGGTTGTCTGGAACGCCTGATGGACCACTTGTGGCATTGGCTTTCAAATTGGAGGAAGGGCGGTTTGGTCAGTTAACATATTTAAGGTATCCTGGACCCTAAGAGGTGGTTAATCGAATTTGATACTCTGTTTTCTCTTGTACATGCAATGATCTCTTGTCTTGAATTTGGGTTAACATTCAATACATGAGTACATGACACATAAGCTAATAGTGTTTTTCTTTTGTTTTCCCTTTTTGTTATGGTGAAGAATCTATGAAGGTGTCATTCGGAAGGGTGAATTCATTATTAACATAAACACTGGCAAGAAGCTTAAGGTAAGTTCAATAATCTTTACTATTCTAGTTGGATGGGATTAATCCTACACAGGTAGTATTCATTTTTTACAGCTTTTTTTCTTTCTTGCATATGTGAGTGATAGATACCCAATTAGGAGAGCTTATAGACAGAAAAAGGAACAGAGAGTGTAGTGGGGGAAGAGAGTAGCATAGCCTGCATGAATATGGTTAAGGGAGAGAGGCCAGCTGAAGGGGCACATGGAAGCTGAAGAGAAGAGTTCTAGAAGAAGTTGGTTAGGCTCTAGGTTAATAAAAGGGGGCTGAGTGAGAGAGTGAGGTAGGCAGAATTTCAGGGAGGATTTGGGTGTGGGCCTAGTCTCTTCTGAGCTAGGATATTTTCTTTCTTTTCTGTTCGTTATTTTCTCTTCTTTTCTGGGTTGTGACTCTATATTTTCAGAGAACTAGAGGTTTCTATCAGTAATTAATCATGCCTTTTTTTTTTGTTTATTCATTTTTACTTTCACTAGATAATGATAACTTGAACCAAGCTTTTTTTCTTGACAATTTTTTCAAACATTCTTCTATGGTGTTGTTTGGTCCAAATTTGCAGTTTCAGTTGTTTTAGAATCCTTCCTGGGAAAAAGGAATTGTAAGGCTTGGAAAGTAGCAGGGTGTTTCATCTTTCATCTAGCCTAGCCTTATATCCTACAGACAACGTGTCTAATTTGACAGAAAATCTGGTTGTTTTCTTCCTCTTGCATGTTTTCTGATAGGGTGATGATGTCTTGACCTCCATTTTGTTCTGTTCCCTTCCCTCTGAAATATTTTAGTCCAAAGAAAAGAAAACAATATGTGTATCTCTATTATGTAGTCTGCAAAAAAGTAGGTCATGCAAGGAAAACACTTGTATATTCATAGTTAAATGGTATTGCATTCTGGACTGTCATGAATTTGCAGCTGAAGTCTTTCTGTAAAAACAGGTTCCTCGCTTAGTTCGGATGCATTCAGATGAGATGGAGGTAAGTTTTAGACTTTCAACGTCATTATTGAATCTTCCTATTGAATTGAATGCTCTTGAAAACATAAATCATGTTTGAGGGGATAAGTCGGAGGGATCTGGCCAGGTTATACTTATAATAATTTAGTTTCTGCTGTTAAAGAGACAAACCTGTAGGGTTCTGTTTTTCAGTTATATTTATTTTGAGGATATCCAATGTATTCATTTATTTACATCAAAATTTTAATGGAGATTTCCTCTAATCTGCAGGACATTCAAGAGGCTCATGCCGGGCAAATAGTTGCTGTGTTTGGTGTTGATTGTGCATCAGGTTCTACACCTTGCTTTGGCTTTATGCATGAATGCATTTCCGAAATTATACTTGTTAATTTTTTAGGTGGCTGGGGGCGATGTTTGCCAAGAATCTGGTTCAGGCTAGAGAGGTGTCACCTGAGGGTCATGGATGGTTTAATTATAATATATGACATGTCTCATTACACTCAAGCTCAATTAGGCTCGTAATGTAGACAAAGCACACGGATGTTTCAGGCTAGAGAGGTGTTGCCTGAGGGTCATGGATGGTTTAATTATAATGTATGACATGTCTCATTACATTCAAATTCAATTGGACTCCTAATGTAGACAAACACATGCCTACCATACCTTGTGCTGAAACTTAATTTTAATGAAGAGAATGGGAGGTGGGCTGGTGGCAAATAAAACTCTTAAATAAATTTTCATAGAGACTCTAATACTATGTCAAGTATCACTTTAACTCAAAAGCTTGTTAAGTGAAGGTTTATAAATGGTTTTGTTATAATCTCTAACAGAATTGTATATTGTCCTTAATATTAGTTATTTTGGTTATCAGGAGATACTTTTACTGATGGGTTAGTCAGATACACAATGACTACTATGAATGTACCTGAGCCAGTGATGTCGTTAGCTGTACAACCCATTTCAAAAGATTCTGGGGGGCAAGTGAGTAGTTTCTTTAATGATGTAACACCCCAACCACCTCCTCTCCCCTTGGCCGCCCCCCCCCCCTCCCCCCCCCCCCCGAAAAAAAAAAAAAAGCAAAAAAGAAAGATAATTGATGAACTCCTTGTATTACTTATAGTTTTCAAGAGCTTTGAATCGCTTCCAGAAAGAGGATCCTACTTTCCGTGTTGGCTTGGACCCAGAGAGTGGGCAGGTTTGCTTTTCTTTTCTTTCTCCTCCAATTTGACAAATTCATTATTTTTACAATGACTTCAGTATACCTGTGTGACTAGACAATCATTTCGGGAATGGGGGAATTGCATTTAGAAGTTTATGTTGAACGCATTAGGAGAGAGTATAAGGTACTCATTCTTTTTATTTTTTGCTGCACAATGTTATTCTTGTTGATAGTGTCTGAAATTTGCTTCTTCTGGAGTTTCATTTTGAAGTCTTTAATTGTGAAGGTTGATGCTACTGTTGGAAAGCCTCGTGTTAATTTTAGAGAGACTGTTACTCAGCGTGCTGACTTTGATTATTTACATAAAAAGCAAACTGGAGGGCAAGGTCAATATGGTCGAGTAATTGGGTAAGTGTGGATTAAGTCTAATTTTTTTCCTCAATAATTACATGGTAATGCACTTTTCTTTCAGTTTGTTTAATATCCTAAACTTGTTTTGAATATTTGTGGGGAGCATGGTTGGCTTCTGTTTTGTTTCCCTTGTTTGAGTTAAAAAAAAAAAAAGAATGGAAAGAAGCACAATATTGACAACATTAAGACCTGCCTGCCAAAAGTGACTATATGGATATCTTTAGGGTGCGTGGGTCTAGGCTTTAATTTTTTGGATAGTTTTATGACCTGGGTTAGACTGCTGGTCAGGTCACCTCTTAATCAATGAGTTAGGTATTAGTACATTTTGATGATCAGTCTTCTCAAAACTGTGCAGCCAACCTAGGTTGGGTTTGGCAAGATTGTCATATACTGATTTCTTCAGACACTTAAGCTAGAATTCTATATATTTGACCTTCTAGAGCTATATCTAGTGTTATTTCTTAAGAATACATTTCATTTAATAGGATAGGAACTAGGGTAATAAAAATAGGATTTACAAGTACACACATATGAAGAATCTATAGTTCAAACTCTCCTATCCATGTTGGGGACAAACAAACATGGTCAAGAAGCAAAAGGGATTCTAATTTATATACCTTCCCATCAGTAAGATCCCTTTAAAAAAAAAATATTGAAATTCCAGGAATGCATATTACCCTGAATTAACCAAAAGCTTTGAACCGGCGAGTTATGCAGAGAGAATACATGATAGAGACTTGGGAAGGCCTGAAGGAAGGAATATTCCCTACCCACATATTCTCCCAAAACCTGGTATGACAACCATCACCGACCTTTGAAGAAACCAAAGATCTAACAGAACCATATCCCTGAGAAATACATTTGGGCTTACATGTGTAGCAAACCAACAGTTATCTCTCTGGAGGTGAATGCTATAGCCATTTGTTTGCCAATGCAATGGTTTGGATACCAAATCTCTTCGGCCTGCACTAGAATTCCCAATTTACATGATAATCACTTCTTATCTCTCCTACACTAAACCAAAGAAATTCTAAATTACAGTGGCAGAGCTAGGATGCTAGTGAGGGGGGCCAAAAAAATTTTTTTCCTTAGTAATTTTTCTATATTCTATTTTTAAAAAAATTGTACTTTTATCATGTATTATTTAAACAAAATGCTTCTTTTTTAGATTAGGCTAAATGAGATTAACTCACTAACAATGTCCTGACTTTCTTTCTCCTAAATTTAGAAACAAATTTGAATTTAAATCAGCAATGTACCAAAAATTACTCTTTGTATTAACAATTTCACTACCTATACATGAGAACGTAGTTCTATATTTACTCCTTGTACTTATGTAATGCATAACTAGCATACACTGAAAAAATATATCATCATAATAATTCAAAGAATAGCCTGAAATATCATTTTGAAGGAAAAAGTTTATTTGATGAAGTATAAAAATTTATAACTATCAATTGGCAAAAATCTTTATCTACAAAACACAACAAATACTATTTTATCCAACAATATTTCAAAAAGTTTTACAGTATTTTCAGAGATAATTTTCTAGATCTAGTTGAAAATAATATATTGACATTTGAACTTAGTTATGTTTTAATGAGTTATTATTATAGAACTACTAATTACAAAAATGTCTTGAATGCATGCATAGATTAGCAGGGGCCAATAGTGGGAGAGAGAAGAAGCATTGTGTAAAGTTTAACAAGGTAAGGACAATTTTGGGGGGGGGGGAGAGGGAAAAATGAGGGGAAAATGGGAAAAGAGGGAGAAAGGTAGAGAGAAAATAGAAAAATGAGAAAGAAAAGAGAAGAAAAGAAATGAAGAAAAAAAGGGGGGGGGTGTCTGGACTTAGTGGGTTCAATTTAAAATGTCAAATAATAATTAAAAAAATATGTGTGGGTTTAGTGAATTCAGTGGGATCAAAATTTCGAAAGATGTAGGGATTAATATCAAAATTCAATGTTATATACATACAAAGTTTACAAAATTGAGATGCCCCCCAAACTACAGCGTAGCTCTGCCAGTGCTAAATTACCCCAATCATCCAATTACAAAAGCTAATTCTTTAGCAACAAATACATCATAAGATAATAAAATGAATAATATCATCCCATTTTATACTGCATTATAGATATTATTGAAAGAAGGGAGTAACAGGTGGGAGGACAAAATATCCTCTTTTTATACACGCATTACTCAAATGTTTGATGTTTCAAAAAATTGCTCAAACCTAGTCTATACTTGCGTGAAGTTATTGCACATTATTTTCAAAACCTACTCAAAACATGCTATTTTGTTTTTAAACTATATACATGGAGATTTCTTTATTATCTATTAAGATGAGTTGTTTTCCATTGCCAAAAAAATAGTAATAAAATAGAATGAAAGCTTATATTACTCTTGGAAAAGTACCCTACTGTACAGTGGAACAGCAGCCACAATTCTGATTGCTCCTCAATTAGGCATCCAGAAGTCAAATCCTATTCTGGTGGTACCCACCACAACTATAAGACAGAACATGATGCATTATGAATAATTCAGCATATTTGTAAATCAGATTTCATAAGTTTTAAAATCATCATATATGAGGTAAAACATGATTTATTAATGAATTGAAGGGTGTGCAATACCAGATGTCATGCTTTTCACTTTAATTTGATGAATTTCAATTAGAATAGACATTGTAAAATGAATTTTCTAATTAAGGAGGATGTGCATGAAATTTCATCAAAATTTGAGTTCGTTGTATTTTTACTTTAATATTTTTAGTCTCAAACCATCCTTTGTTTTTCTTCCCCCTCTCGTTGGGTGCTTATTAAGATCAGATTAACTCGTAAATAGACATACAATAGAAATTTAGTTAAGGATTTTCCTGAACTTCCTGACTAGTCCCTGCACATATACAACCTATGTCTAATAAACTGATACAATTTTTGAACTAATGTGAATTTAATCTAAAATTCAGTCAGCATTTCTAAACCATATGAGATTTATCTCTATACAATTTCTTATACCATCCTCTCTCCCATGTATAGAAGAAAGCCTGTTTCAACTTAAAGTTATATTATGAAGGCATTTTGTGGGTTGTTTGGTTGGTGAGGAATGCCTGATTATTCAAGGGTATTTTTTGGCCTTTAAATGTGTTTTGAGATGCAGCTTTTCTTTAATGCTCTGCACATGGATTTTTTAAGGGAACTGCTATTTATGATATGAAAAGAGACTGGAAAGCTCTTTTGCACTATTAGGTTTGATGGGAAGTTTGTTACCTCATTTTTTAGCTTTTTCTTGTATTTTCTGGTTTGAGGATATCTTTTCCTCTAATGAGATGTACCTTCGAATGAAATTTCATCTTCCATCAACCGAAAAAAGAAGGGGGGGGGGGGGGGGGAGGAAGAAAAAGCATAAAGCGTTATATGAAACCATGTCTGTTTTGGTTGTGAACTTCAATCTTTGATGGCTTATTATCATACCTAATCTTCGAAGATTACTATTTTATAATGCTTGAGCAGTTAATGTATTCAATAATTGTATATTTGCAATAGTTTAGAATCCTTTATTATTTATTTATATATCCATTTCCCTCCCCCTACCCCCTAATTTTAGTGCCCTACTTCACTCAGGCGGCACTTTCTTTGGGCCTTAAAGTTCTGAAAAAGCAGGGGTTGTTAGGACTTTCTCGCCCCTTAAGGGCACCTTAAACCTAAACTTTTGACTAACTTGATGGGGCCATGCTTTTAACACTGCACTATCATAAATCTCTGGAAATTAATGCAGTAATCTGTAATCTCCATTCAAGCAAGATATGGAAGATATTCTAACTTGCTTGAGACTTCTTTACACTAACATAATTTACTTTACTTTTTTTAGACTGAGCTAAGTATCCACGATAGGTGTGATATGATATTTTAACTTAAATTTGATGCATCTGAAAGAACAATCTTTTAATAAAATCAAAAAAATTGTGTGCACAAAAGTAGCCACAAATGGCATGCCATGTGTTGCATGTAAGATGGGTTGCTTGTTGGCTTGTTGATTTGGAGCAACCAGATTGATCTTATAAGTTTCATTTTTATTTGAATTATATTTACGATGCATTATGGTGAATTCTGATTGTGGTGTTTCAGTTATATCTTCCTAAACATCTCTTCTCCAGGATTCTGATGATATTGTATTTTGTATGTTGGCAGTTATATTGAACCACTTCCAGCAGGGTCACCGACTAAGTTTGAATTTGAAAACATGCTTGTTGGGCAGGCTATACCATCTAATTTTATTCCAGCAATTGAGAAGGGTTTCAAAGAAGCTGCTAACTCGTGAGTGAATTTTATTTTATTTTTCATAAATATACTTTTTTGTAATTTTTATCAAATAGGATGTTGTACTCCTGTAATAATCTAGACTGTTTGTAGATATAACTTTAGTGAGTGAATATGATTATTATTGTATTTGGGGTGGTGAACGTGATTGCCCTTTTATACAGGGGTTCCTTAATTGGACATCCTGTTGAAAATCTTCGGGTTGTCTTGACAGATGGTGCTGCTCATGCTGTTGATTCCAGTGAACTTGCATTTAAGTTAGCTTCTATCTATGCTTTTAGACAGGTCCTTGAACTGCATTGCACATATCCTTCTGATTTTAATCCATTGTTTCCTTCACAGACAAATTAGGACTTCATTCCTAAGCAATTATGGTGCTTCTATCTTCTGTAACAGTGCTATGCAGCTTCCAGACCAGTTGTATTAGAACCTGTTATGCTTGTTGAGCTGAAAGTACCAACAGAATTTCAGGGAGCTGTTGCTGGTGACATCAACAAGTGAGGATTTTTCACTGACATCTCTTTTTTTATTCTTTAAAAAAAAACTGTAATGGTAAATTTTCTGGATTTTCTCGCTGATCTTTATAACCCATGAATAGGAGAAAAGGTATGATTGTTGGAAATGACCAGGATGGAGATGATTCTGTTATTACTGCCCATGTAAGTACCTCTTTTGTCAAACCCCCCCTCCCCCCCCCCCCCCCCCGGCATTTCAAAATAAAAAAGGAAAGGAAAGAAAGAGAAGAAAAAAAAGAAATTAAATGTACTTAATAAAATTACAACTGAGTGGTTTAAGTTGACATTTCTTCAATAATGGTGCTCTTCTGAATTTTGTCCCTGTTGAACGGATAAGGAATATCTGAACTTGCCTTTATTACCTAATAATTGTCAATATATATTTTGATTATTTATGGAGCTAGTCCCCATTGTTGACCTGTGGAATTCATTATCAAAGTATAGTTTGTATAGTACATGTGGATATGAATGAATATATGTTGAGTCGAGCTTTTTTTTTGGGGGGGGGGGGGGTGGGGTAGCAGCTAGTCAGGCTGCAGGCTGTACTTCCCATGGCCATATATTACTTCTGATTGTCAATTTTACGTACAAAGCATGATCTGGGCTAATGTGAATGTGTCCCTGATTTCCCTGTTTGGAAGGCTACAATGTGTTAAGAGTCTATGGATTAACAAGTTTGGGTTTGTGTCGGCAGGTACCCATAATTAAGTTAGGAGCTAGATGTTGTTTCAGGATTGTCAGAGATTTACTGTAAAATCTACTCCATTGCCTGCTTTTAACATTTTAAGCTTGAGTTTGAAATAGTACTTGACATGGTATTAGAGTACAACCAAGAAGCTTGGAATTTGATCCTTGCTAACCCCCATTCTTCGTGATGAGATGAAATTTCAGCACAAGGTTGTGGGTTTGTGTTTTGTCCACACTTCAAGATCAAATGACTTTTTGTGTGAAGAGGCATTTGAGAAATATATAATAAAAACTATCATGTATCTTCACTAAACAACTTAAGCTTTTGAGCTGAATTGATCCTTGACAATGTGATTTTGAGCTTCTAACGTGATTGTGGGTAATTGTCAAATTGATATTCTGGCATGAAGCATCTGCAATCCCGTGCCCCTAGAAATTTAAGTTTGAATGTTTTGATTTACACGATTGATGCACTACTATTTCATTAAATTACAGATTGGATGATGCACCAAAATTTCAGTGAAGACACGGGTTTTCATGGCATGTAATCTGTTTATAAAACTTAATGTTGGTAGAACGATGTTACGAATGATGGAAGCTTAACTTCATAATGTCTCAGCTGGTTTCATTTGGATTAATTATCTGGCATGTTTATTTGAAACGTATTGCAGTTTGTAGATTTTAAGCTAAAAATAATTTGTCCATTGTCGTTTGCTAATTTGAATTTGTGTGCCATGACTAATTATTTCAGGTCCCTCTTAACAATATGTTTGGATATTCCACAGCACTTCGATCAATGACACAGGTAAATATCAAGGCAAATGGATCCTTTGTAATATTGCAGAGTATAATTGCAGAGAGAGACTGAAAAGCTTCCAATCTCTCTTCAATTTCTAACACTAGAAGCTATTTGGTCCCATACCTCCTTAGTCTATCTCTCTTGAATGTTATGAATTTATCATCTAAATGCAAAAGATTTGAATTGGAATATCAAGTGAATCAAGATCATGCCATATCGTCACAATTTAATGTTCCTTCTCTATACCTGCAGGGTAAAGGAGAATTCACGATGGAGTACAAAGAGCATTCGCCAGTCTCTCATGATGTACAGACTCAATTGGTAAACGCCTACAAAAGTACCAAGGGAACTGAATAATCAAGCATAATTGTTGCAGTATGGTCCTAAAATCTGCGGGAATCATGTACTTTATTAACAAAAATGGAAATTGTGACATTAATATAGGATACAAGTTCGATTCATTTTTGGTCAATCAATTTTGGAAAGCAAATAAAAGTTGCTGTAGTTGTGGTATTATGCTGTACGGGTAAACTATCGATCTTACATGTTGTTGCATGCATCGTATATTGAATGGTATTCATCCAGATTTCTAGATCTTTATGTAACTTTGTACAATTAATTTATTCCAAGTATCTTATACTATGCAAAATATGTATCTTAATATTTTTATTCACATTCTCTAGCAACATCTTTTGCTTTTGAACAATAATCACATTTCTAACATACCACATTGCCCATAATAGTTAGGTGGTATTTTGTATGAGCATAATCAACAACTCATTTTACCTTTGACAGGATATTTAGAGATTGGATCATCGTTTTACTTTTTCATATTTGGTTGGTTTCAGGAGATTTCAATAGTTCTCTTCAACACCAAGACAAAGAATAGATTATTTTTTTTATCTTTTATTTTTACTATAGGTTCATATATCATTGTTTTGTAGCCTCGGTTTTGTCTATTATTATTACAAAAAAAAAAAAGCTCATTTTGTCTATTTGTGACGAAATTTCTCCGAGGGTCTTATCTAGTCCTTCGCGTCCCGGGACTAAATAGTATCCACTCACAGCATTAAAGAGCCAAACTGGACAACTCTAACCCATTGACAATGAGCAAAGACGTGATTGATGTCCTCATCCTGTTGAAAACAAAAGGGGTAGTCTTCTGGAACGTTGATATCCCTTAATTTTCTCCTTCTAGGCAATATTATAAAGAATTTTCCACACAAATTTTCACCTTGGGCATTAGATGGAGCTCCCACATGATACTCCATCTGACAATAGATGTTGAATGAGTAATACCTTCCTGGTAGAGTGATAGCAACTCCAAGAAAATTGGGCCAGAGGAAAGGCTTATGATCTAGCCTGGTCACGAAAAGAGCAGAGAGAGGAAGTAACCTTGTTAGGTGAAGGATTATGCTCCATGATTCAAAGAATATCTAGAAGGCTACGTGTCAACATATTAGAAAGTAGTTGTTAAGTTTGTTACGTCCTAACTCAGCTAATTTGTCATTTGTCTTTTGTGTGTTGTTCTTTCATATAAAGGAAAATTAGCTAATGGATTTAGCAGCTTTTGAATGATTAGTAATTTGAAGCAAATTGAGTTTTGATCTTTTCCTTGAATTAAGGATCTATTTACTAATTTAGCCATTTCTCTTTGCAACTCTCTTTCCTTGTTGTTAAGGATTAGTCCATTAGCCAACTCAATGGATATTTAGTGTCTCTGACCTAATGTAGTTAGTTCAATAATAGGTGTTGCATAGTCACAGAATAGTAAGAGATGTATGAGCTATATTTTTCATTCCTACTAAGTGTCAAATTCTTGCTCAGTTTGTTGTAACTGTATTCCTGATTTAAGTGTGTTAATGGAAAGCCCAAGGAGGCAGCTAAGCATTTTGGAAGCATATCTTGTATTTCAACTTGGTATCAGAACACTCAAGCTAATGCGATGGATTCCTAGACCATTTTTGCTTCTGAGAATAGCTCGACAAGCAAGGTGGTTGTTGAACTTCATCTCCAATATCACTCTATCTGAATAAAAGCTCATCAGTGATAACAATTGCCAGCTAAACGTGCTCCTTTAAGTTCGATAGGGGAAATTATTTGTTATGGCAATCATTGGTGCTTCCCATTGTTAAAGGGAACAAGCTTGATGGGTATGTCCTAGGCATAAAACCATGTCCGGGTGAGTTCCTCTTCGAAGGCTTGGAGATTAAAAGAAACCTAGATCTCGATGAATGGTTTGCTACTGATCAAATGCTGCTAAGATGGTTATACAATACTATGACTGTGGACATCATGTCACAGTTGCTCCAGTGCACACATCTCATGAATTGTGGAAAGCTACGAAGGATCTTGTAAGAGCTCATTCTTGCTCTAGAGTGATGCTATACAAGGGAGAACCTCAAAGAACACAAATAGGATTACTCAAAATGAAGAATATTTGAGCAAGATGAAATCAATAGCAGATAATCTGGCCTTAGCCCCATGTGATTTGATCTCCCAAACTCATTGGGTTAGATGCAGGATATAATGCAATAGTGGTTTAGCTAACTAAAAGGGAAAATCTATCTTGGGTTGATCTTCAAGCATCACTGACCTTTGAAAGTCATTTGGAGCAACTAAATAACTTTAGTTCTCTAAGCATTGGTTAACCTGTGGTAAACATAGCATGGCACAAAAGTGACTTTTGCTCAATGAATCAAGAATCAACCCAAGGATGCACTAGAGGCTAGCGAGGAATTTGTGGAGGAAGGACTTGAGATAGAGGTAGTAGAAACAATAACAGGCCAATTTGTCAAGTGTGTGGCAAACTAAGTCGATCAGTTCTACATGGGAGAACCTCCAGATTCAACTAAGAATGGAACTAATTAGCGAACCTTTGTTGCTTCACCCAACACTATACAAGATCCCAATTGGTATGTCAACAATGGAGCTAGTTGTCATGTGACCAATAATGGTGCCAAATTAGAGAATCTTGCTACTCACATTGGTAAGTACAACTTGATAATTCGAAATGGTCAATCCCTTCCCATCAAAGGCACTGGATCTACTGTATTACCCTATAACCAATTCAACACTAATTTCAAAATAGACAATGTCTTATACATTCCAATAATTACTAAAAATCTTATAAGTGTATCAAAATTGACCTCTGACAATGATGTTATAATTAAGTTCAACTCACAAAAATGTTTTGTGAAAGATAAGGTGATAGGTACAATAGTGCTGCAGGGGAAGCTTAGGGAAGGACTTTATCAACTTGACATACCTAGAGACATACCACCTCATCAATACTCTATGTTTAGTTCATCCACCAATGACACCATCTCAGAAGCCCCTTATCCAACTAATGTCATTAATCTTATTTTCTTACTTTCCACTAAAGAAGTATAGCATAAGAGACAAGGTCATCCTTCTAACCATGTTCTGTCTCAAATATTACAAAAGTGTAATGTCAAGTTGAATAACAATGAAGTTTTTTATTTTTATGAAGCATGCCAATTTGGTAAATCATACAATCTTCCATTCAAAAATTCTAATTCAAAGGCAGAAAATATTCTTGATCTTATACACACTAACTTTTGAGGGCCCTCTCTAATCACTTAAACAGCCGAATACAAATGCTATATACACTTCATAGACAATCACAGTAGGTGCACCTGGATTTATCCTTTTAAATATAAGGGTGATGCATTGTAGGCCTTCAAACATTTCAAAAACTTTGTTAAAAACCAATTTGAAAGGAAAATAAAAATTTTGCAAAGTGACTTTGGAGGTGAGTTTAGAAATTTTACTAAGCTAACTCAAAGTGTAGGCATTCATTTTAGACACCCTTGTTCATATACTTCAGCACAAAATGGTAGGGCTAAAAGAAAGCATAGACATATTGTTGAATTTGGTCTCACCTTCTTAGCTTAAGCCAAAATGCCATTACATTACTGGTGGGATGTCTTTCAGACATCTTTTCACCTTATTAACCTCTTACTTACAGCCACATTACAAGGAAACTCACTTTTCAGCTTAATATTAAAAAATAACCTTAATTATACAAGCCTAATAACCTTTGGTTGTGCTTGTTTCCTTAGGCCTTATAACCAACACAAAATGCAATTCCATGCCACTAAGTGTGTCTTTCTAGGTTACAACAATGCACACAAGGGGTACAAATGCTTAAGCTCAAGTGGTAGGTTATACATCTCAAGACATGTGACCTTTAATGAAATTGAATTCCCTTTTGAATTTGGCTTCTTAAACACCTCTCATCAACCTTTAATGCAGATTGAACCAGCTTCATTTTTTCCTTTAACATTCCAATACATAGGTGTTTTGCTGGCTCAAGAATCCAGATCATAGAGTCTTCCTGAAGCTTCACCCGGAGCCCAGCCCAGCCCACATTTAACTTTAGTATGTAACCTAATTCTTCTCATTACTCTCTAAGTTCCACTGATTCACTAGTGCCTCGAGATATGGTAGCTTCCGAGTCCATATCAAGGATTGAACCAAATGAGTCAAGTGAAAGAAATGACAATAATCACACCATTTGTCAAAGCACAAAGCCAAATCAATAGGCACAGACTCATCCCATGGTTACAAGAAGCAAAGTGGGAATTTACAAGCCCAAATACCCTTTTGTTGGCATCGCACAAATGGAGCAAGAGGTTGAACCAGAACCTACTACTATATCCAGGGCCCTAGCATCTCCAAAATGAAGGAGTGCAATGCTTGATGAGTACAATGTCCTCTTAAGGAACAACACTTGGACTCTAGTTCTTCCTAATAGTTAACAAAATGTGGTTCAATGTAAATGTATATTTAAAAACAAATACAATTATGATGGAACCATACAAAGGCACATGGCAAGGTTGGTAGCCAAAGGGTTCCAACAAGGCCTTGGAGTGGATTTTAGGAAAACTTACAGTTCGGTGGTAAAGAGCCTTAACAATAAGAGTGATCCTTACCTTGGCAATGACCTTCAATTAAGAGATCAGGCAGCTTGATATCAATAACACATTCTTAAATGGCTACCTTCACAAGATAGTGTACATGACATAACCAAAAGACTTTGTGGAGCCCAATAGACCTGATCATATTTGTAAGCTCACCAAAGCTCTCTATGGCCTTAAGTAGGCGCCTAGAGCATGGTACAAAAGGCTGCAAACAACCTTAAATAGTTAAGGGTTCAAAAATGTCAAAGGAGACAGTACACCTTTCATACTTATAATGAAGTAGCAAATCATTATCACTCTTATCTACGTTGATGATGTACTGGTAACTGGTGATAATTTTTCCAAACTATAAGAGTTTGTTAAAAAGATAAACAACATATTTGCTTTAAAGGACCTTGGACCCTTACATCATTTTCCTAGCCTTGAAGTTTTTCGGGACAACACTGGTTTATATTTATGCTAGAGCAGGTATATTGTTAACCTACTTAAAAAATGTGATATGCAAAATGCTGCTTCATGCCCGACTCTGACCGTAACAGGGAAGAAATTATCTCTAAAAGAAGGTGAAATGATGCAGCTCCCTAGCCTCTATTGTAATGTTATTGGAGCCTTACAATATTTGACAACCATCAAACCTAATATAGCCTTTTTAGTCAACTAGTTAACTCAATTCTTGGTGGCACCCACCCAAGCTCATTGGTAAGTAGTAAAAAAGGTCCTTCGTTATCTAAAAGGAATAGCTCATTTTGATATCCACATAAAACCTTTGGTTAGCTTAAATATCACTGGATACTCCAACACTGACTGGGCAAGTTGTCAAGATGATTGAAGATGCATAGCAAGTTTTTGTGTGTATCATAGCAAGTCATTAGTGTTGTGGAGCTTGAAGAAACAACACATAGTGGCAAGGTCTAGTATATGGTATGAATATAAAGCTTTGGCAAACCTTGCTGCTAAAATTAGTCGGCTGAGTTCACTGCTTGACGAGATCAGCTTCTTGTCTCAGCAAATTCTTGTGATATGGTGTAATAGTATAAGTCTAGTGCTTTGGCTTCTAACCCTATGCAACATGCTTAAACCAAGCACATTGAGATTGATGCTCATTTTATGGAAGACTAAGTCCTTGCAAACTAGCTCAACATTTAATATGTGCCCTTGGCTTACTAGATAGCCGATTGCTTAACAAAGGCCTTGTCTTACTCTCATTTCTGACTTCTCTGGGACAAACTCTGTTAAGGATCAGTCCATTAGCTAGCTCAATGGATATTTAGTGTCTCTGGCCCAACATAGTTAGTCTAATGATAGGTGTTGCATAGTAACATAATAGTAAGAGATGTATCAGTTGTATCTTTCACTCTTGCCAAGTGTCAAATTCTTGCTAGGTCTGTTGTAACTATATTCTTGATTTAAGCATGTTAATGGAAAACCCAAGGAGGCAGCCAAGCATTTTGCAAGCATATCTTGTATTTCATCTCTTATGTTTAGTTAACTGATTCCATCCAATTTTTCTCTTATTTTGCATGTTCAAGTTACTAATTCTAGCATTTTAGTGCTTTTATTGCTCTTCCATGGCTGACAGCACACGTCTTGCCTGCGTGGAAGAATCTTTCAAATCCAATAGATCATGCTTTTACCTTAGTTGATTATTCAAGCTTATTTGAAATGGAAATGAATGCCTCTTGTGCAAGCATAAGAGCTATGTTAGTTCAAAAGAAGCATCCTATAGCTTATTTTAGTAAACAATTAAGTATATGACTAAAGCATCACAGACCATTAAAGCTTAAAGGAGTTGACAACTCAATCCTTGCAAACCTAGGAGTAGTTGCAATACCTTAGCAAGTTACTCTATTGTACACAAATTAAGGAGATATAATAAAGTTGCTAATGCATTATCACAAAGAGATAATGAAGATGGTAGAGGAGAATTTGTTCTTTGAACCTTACCTTTAATTTAATCTATTGGGAATAATCGCAATAAGGAAATGAAAGTAATGAAGAGTTTAGGAAATTACAAGAATCAACTAAGCTAGGTAACTTGTTGGAAGGGTTTGAAGTTCGAGATGGAGTACTAATGTTTCAACAAAAGTATTTTCTTTCTAAAAATTCTCCACTTATTGACATCATTCTCCATGAATACCATACCAAAAGCATGGGAGGGCATATAGGATTTTGCTAAAACATATAGAAGAATCTTAGAAAATTTCTATTGGCCCTTATATGAGAAAAAGAAATTCAAGACTTCATTGCCCATTTCTTGACATGCCAACAAATTAAGGTTCCAACTACTAAGCTAAGAGGATTATTGCAACCTTTGTTCATTCCCTTAAAGCCATGCAAAGAATTAGCATGGACTTCATCACACATCTCCCAACTTCAAATGGTTTCATTGCTATTCTAGTAGTAGTGGACAAGTTGACAAAGATGACACATTTTGGAGTTTTAAAATTAGGGTACACTGTTATCCTAAATGGATAATTTATTGATTTCATTAATGGTTAAATTGCAAGGAATTCCTAAAGCCATTATATCAGATAGGGACCCAATATTTATGAGTAATTTCTAGAGGCATTTGATGAAATTCAGTGGAAGTATGCTCAAATTCAATTCAACTTATTGTCTACAAAGTAATGTCAATTAGAGGTTGTGAATTGATGGTTAGAGTAGTATTTGATAGCCTTGTCACATAAGAAACCCCACCATTAGAGGTGGTATTCACCTTGGAGGTGGTTATCATCAAAATAATTCAAGGTCATGTCAAAATTTTGTGTCAACAATCTTTTTTTTTTTCTTTATGATGACAAAACTATTAAGTACAAAACTTTGTAGAAACATTAAGTATAAAGAGTAGAAATATAAAATCATCAACATTTAGATTTAAAGTACTTCCTGTGAAACTCCCCTTGAATATGTGCTTACTAAGACCATAAGAGTACTCTTGTAAACTTGCTCTAATCATAACAACAACATAGTTTTGTCTAAGATAATAAATGATATTTAATTATCTTTAACTTAATGCTTTATAAATTTAACTTAAGAGTTTTGTTATTATCAAAATAAAGATCATATCAAAATCTCAAGGCCAACAATCTCTTCCTTTTTAATGATGGCAAAATTATTAAGTACAAAACTTTGTAAAAGCATTAAGTATAAGGAGCAATAATATAAAATCATCAACATTTAGGTTTGAAGTTCTCCCTATGAAACTCTCCTTGAATATGTGCTTAATAAAACCATGAATGTACTCTTTTAAACTTGCTCTAAGCATAATAGCAACATAGTTTTATACCACAAAAATATATCTCTCCCTTTTAGACATTAGAAAAAAAGTGCAATAGCTGCTGTTTAGAGAATCCTTTTTAAAATTTTTTTTTTCATTTTCATACCTAATTTCTCAAAGAAACTCATGCAAAATCATTAGATAATTTATATATAAAATTTTTCTCATTTATTATCATCAAAGAGTGAACAAGCTCTTAAAAAAAAAAGTAAATATTTAAGGCACAAGAGTTATCCAAACATTTTACATAAATTATAATGATATAAGTTTCAACAAGACAAAATCAAGATAACATAAATAAAGTTTGCAATCACTCCCCCTAAATATTAGCTCCCCATAAAATAGATGATAGCTTAAGAGTACAAAGCAAAAATGCAAAAATATGAATAATACAAAAAATATTTAGTAATAAGATTATCATAAATTAAGCATAGAGTGGAGTTAACTCCAAGTATAATCACACTAAAATTTTACTTAAGTAAACCCTTTTTGTTAGCAACAAAAAGGAATAGTAAAACCAAAGCAATCAACATAATCGTAGGCACAAAATATTCAAATCAAAATATATCAACTAGTAGTAGAAGCAAACCAAAATATTCACATCAAATTAAAACTATAAGTCGACACAAGTTATAGTATGTTTAAACCATGCACACAATCAATCAAACAAAGTATGATGTTGATAAAAGGAATGTTTTTTTCATTCAAAGGGATTATCAAATCAAAGTATATTCTCATTAATGTATGTTTCAATCTTTAGACATAAGGATATATCAATGAAGTATAAGGTGTTAGATTATTAAATAAGGTGTCAACTCAAAATCAATTTAGAACAAATTTTTCATAAAAGATTTAATAAGATAAGATAGAAGAGAATTTTATACTTTCCCTATCCAATGTAATGTGAGCTTCCATTTCTTCCTTGCATATACTTCATCAAAGCTTCTTTTGTATGTACACCAAAAGATTTTCAAGAAATACCAAGTGTACATATATGTAGCGATAATTAAAATTTAGAGCTAAGCTTAAAAAATTTCATAGACTTCATCCCTTTCTTTTTAATCTCTTCTTTTTTTTTTAACATTATATAGATAAGTTAGTATATCAGATAGAGTAAAATAGGATAACTATATGGAACTTTTGAGGTAGAGGAAGAAGATGGAGGATCTTAAGGTGAAAGGGAGATGGAGGAGGTACATCTTTACCCTCTTCTTGAGTGGAGGAGGCTTTAATTTCAATAATTAGAGGAGCACTTAGTGGAGGAGGCTCCATTTTGAGAAGTGAAGGGAACTCCATTCTGCAAAGTGGGGGAGGCTCTAGTCTTAGGCTACTTTCTGGAGTGTCCTTAGATTCTTTTCTCCTTTATACTTTACTTGGAGTTGGCTTTGGGTTCTAGAATTGGGAGTTTGCTCCAACTTTTAATTCACCCTAACTACTTTCTAGAGTTTCCTCCCTTTTTTTAAAGTTTGATGCACTTGATTTTTTTGGTGACTTTTTTTTTTATATTGTTTGAAGCATTTGATCATGTACTAACTTCATTCTCATTTAAATTTACAATTTTCTCAAAGAAGAGTTAGTTTTATTGAATGCCATATGCAAAGTCTTCAACAACTAACTTTCCCAATTTTTTCTTAACATTAGCAACCAAAGATAGCAAAATGATTCAAAGCATCAGGGAGTAGTTAACTAAAACTCACACTAAAGTTAACTCTAACATATACAAAAATTTGTATTAACTCCAAATTCATATATAAACAACAAAGTCAGCAAATTATGTGATTTTAATACTAAGTAAACAAATTTTATACATATCAATATCAGGTAAAGTTTACGAGTAATAATTTCATGCAATTAAATCAACAAAAATAATTTAATAAATACATGAATCATAAAATATTTAGCACTTAGTTAACTAATACATTGTCAACTAAAACTTATGACAGATCAGCACACACATTTTAATCTTCATCAACACTTTTTAGACCAATTCAAAAAATTTAACATGTCATAAAAATTAATCATATATGATTTACCATATTGATTTTATCTTTAAAGCACTTGGCATCTTCTTGAAAGGATTATAATAAACACACTCTTTCTTTAAGGTACTCTTAAGCTAGATAAAACCAAGCATTAAGTTTAGGTAGAATGAAGAGAATAAAGGAGAACTATACCATAATTTTGGCTTTTCTTTTTCCACTTCAATTCTTCTCTTCTTTTGTTCATCTTCTTCCATTTATATAGAAGATTCAAAAATATATTCATTGAAGTTCAATTCCATCAAAAATAACTATTGCGAGAGAGAGAGATTTGCAAAATATCCATGACTCTTCTATGAGTTGCTTATCATGAAGCATAAGTGAGTATGAAAATAGCTTTTGGCTTGCACAGACTTTACTTTTCTTCTTTCTTACTACTATTCTAGTAGTTGCAAAGAAAGAGAGAATGATATCTTACTTTGTTTTACTTTTCTTCAATAAAAGCACAATAAATACTCTGAATGAGTTAGATGAAAAGCCACATTCCACATAATATAATACAATACTTTTGCATATATAAGGGACATAGTGTATGGAACTTTTATACATATTCAGAAACTTTTAATTTTTGAAAAAAAAAATAAACATATTCTAATGCTTTTCCTCTCTTTGCAAATTCTAGACTTAGATTTCAATTTAGTAACTTATTTTTATCTTTTTGTAATGACTAAACCAATTTAAATCAAATGGGCTTTAGACATGATAGAAACATTTTTTTCTCTACAAAAAACATTGCACATATTTGACTTTAGCAATGAAAATAATTAAAAGAGATATTATATATATCTTTATTTGCTTAAGCTATGCAATGTTTTCATAAAAGAAGTAATATATAATTTGTTGCTTTTAAGATTCATTCAATGCAATTAATGTATTAGTACATTTTGATTTTTGTAACAAAAAGTATTATAATCATTTTGTTACTTATTTTCTTCATTTCATGTTTTTTATTCAAATACATTATATTCTTTTTTCTTGTTTTAAAATGTGTAGATTAACAAGGCCTAATAAGATAGAATGTAGCTTTACAGTAATTTCAGATATTATAGGCCAAACAAATTATAAATATAATCAAATTAAAAAACCCAATAAAATAAAGAAAATATGATAGTTAATCAATTGATTTAGATAAAATATTCTAATTAAAATATTATATATTAAGACAATACTCTATTTTAATTTAATTTATTTCTTTTTTAGCAATTATTATTACTTATTAAAAATAAATTAAATGAATTTTAATGCAATGAAATAATAAATAATATTTAATTATTTTTAACTTAATACTTTTATAAATTTAATTTACAAATTTTGTTATAATCAAAATAATTCAACTAGCAAAAGCTTGAGGCCAACACAGAGAGCACTAACAGTAGTAGATTGCAAAAATGAGAATAAATTTCACACTGAAAAAATGGGCTAAGGGAGACCCACTGGTGAAAGGAGGATTAAGAGGAGAAGATGGGCTTTAAGTGCTTGTTGGTCGAGCTTCATGAATGAGGAAGGGAGGGTTAGCTCATGATCTGACTCCGTTTCTTTTTCACATAAGCTGAACAAAGAGATCGAGGAACAAGCTTGCAACAATGCTCCTGAAGAAAGAGAACCAAACAGTGTTAACTAATTCGCGGTTCGCCATAGTACATCATACGAGTATGGGTACAGGATACGTTAGTTTATATAATTCACGATTCGGGAGCATAGGATTGCGTATAATGAAAGGGAAAAAGAAGATTTATTACTTTGCTATACAATATAGTAAGGAACGAAACTTTTTATATGTTATGTCTAATATAATTATTATAATTAAGATAATATATTTAAAAATTGTATACATTAAAATAATGTATAATAATAGATACCACACTTTCCATCTTTTCTTTTATTTCTTCTATCAAAATTATAAAATCAAAACTCAAATCAAATCAATATCTTCCATTTTTCCATATTCTCTCATTCATATTCCCCCACCACGCTCTTCCTTATATTTCCTTAGATTTTCTCAACCATTCTCTCTAATCTCTCTAATATGATAATTAAAAAAGATATGTAATAAATAATAATAAAATATATAATAAAATAAACAAATTATATCATAAGACCAAAAAATAAAAAATAAAAAAACAGCTTGCAAGCATATGTTGCCTCTCACAATGTCCTCCTTAATTCACCCAACGCCCTTTTCTATGCTGATGGCCTACCTTTTGAATAAGAAGCATGAGTTGAGAAATACATAATAGAATCTAAGAACAATAGAATCTAAGAACAATATTGGCTCATTGATTTTGGTGTTCTAGTACGTGAACGTATCATGTTTAGAAATGGTGGATGGGAAATGGAGTTCGGAGGGAGGACAGACGAATTAGGTAACACTAGAACTGAACAAGGAGGAGAGGAGGAGGTGTTTTCGGTCTTTGTTACTCATCTCCTAGCTTAGTATGAAATGGTCGAATCAAGGACAGCAGAATGAAGAGGATAGGAAGAAACATTCTGATGAGTGAAGTGCAAAAAGAACAAAGTTAAGGTGTGCAATGGAAGGAGATGGAGTTATAATTATGAGCTGGAGGGAAAAAAAGGAGAGCGCATGGAAGCTTTCTAGCTTCTTTTTCCTTAAAAAAAATATCAGTACAAGGCCTAGATAGCAATTAAAAACAATGAGGGCTGCAAGGAGAATATCCTTTTTTAACTGCAACCTGGTCTGTAGAGTAGTACATTGTGTTGGGATGAGAAAGAAAATAGTTCAGGAAGAGGGAAGGAAAATTTTGGCAAGTATCCTCTCTACTAGATTCTTATTTCTTTTTTTTTTTTCAAATTATTAAACAAATAATTAATTAATGTTATTATTTGAAATTTTGAACTCAAGTGCTCCTAGAGTTTCCTAGACCCATAATTCATCTTGCTTGGTCCTAATTAACATTATTGACTATTTTTTTTTTTAACTGGTTACTTTATTTAACATGCATTTCTCTAATTTTTCCATTGGTTTGTTGTTAGTTAATCAACTACTCCTCTTAACAAACTTTTTTAAGTTGAATTTATTCTTTGTTTTAATTATTATTTATTTATTGATTTTAAGTAATTTCATATTATGACAACTTTCTAATTTGTTGGATCATTACAACAACTTGGCTAGTTGAAGGATTATGTTACATGATTCGCAGAATATCTAAAAGGCTATATGTCAGCATATTGGGAAGCAGTCGTTAAGTCAGTTATGTCCCAGCTCAACTAATTTGTCATTTTTCTTTTAAGCATTGCTCTTTGGTTATATAGGAAAATTAGCAAAAGGATTTAGCAGCTTTTGAATGATTAATAATCTATAGTAAATGGAGTTTTGATACTTTCCCTCAAATAAAGGTCGTATTTAGCCATTTTCCTTTGTACCTTTCTTTCCTTTGTTCTAGTTGACCAATTCTATCCATTTTTTCTCTTATTTTGCGTGATCAAGTTACTAATTCTAACATAGAGCTTCAAATACCCTCTTTTGATAGAATATAGACAAGAAGAATGTCCCTTTCAGTGAATTTTATCAGGAGCACACATCAAAGAAATTGTGATGCTTGAAATTTGTCTATAAATTAAGGATATTATCTAAATTTGCATAAATACTTCCCCGTTCAAAAAAGATCTTATGCTAACTTATTTTCTCATAGCATGAAGCCATCCCAAATGAAGTTGAATTATGAACTTCTTTGCCTTATATATGTCTTTTCATATTTTGGACGAACTAAGTGAGGCCGTAGAAAATCAATTGAGTTAAAATGTTCCATTGTTACAACGGGCTAGAGTTTTATTTTAAGACAAATGCCTTTCAATATGAATCATATCAATTTTGAAGAGAGATAAGTATAAAATATGTAAGATCTACTTTAATAGTGAGTTCTACTTAAATGTATAAGATTTATTTGAGTAATAGACACATACACTTTACGTCTCTCTTTTTAAAATTGGAACTATCAATTTGGAAAAAGAAAAGAGAAGATCCGTTTTAAGTAGGCTTTCATCACTTGCCAGAACTGTATAGCCAAATAAGCATCATTGAATAGTTACGCATTACCCACTTGACCCGCCTTATAAGCGCGTTCCAATTCTCTGCACGTCGCTTCTTGCATCTCGCCGTGCATCTCGTTGAAACACACCATTTTGGTGCTTAAATACTCGCCCTTCGATGCATCTAACAAATCAAAATATGCCACGCTAGCTCACTTATGAAAATGCATTCTAGCCATCCGATGCAAGAGATCTAGTCCATCTATTTGAAGCCTCCTAAACTTTTCATTTTGACACCATTACACAACGCCCTTTGCCTAATAACCCATCATCTTTTGCACCTGGTTCTTGGTTTCATTAGGAAAAGCTTGGGTTTGTTGCAAGTTTAATCAAATAATGATAATAATAATAATAATAATTTTTGAAATCATTTTCATTGTTTATCAAAGTGATAATGAAAAATATAACTTGGATGGATAACCACTTCATTCTTTCATATAAGGTGCAGCTCATGGGTTTGATGCAAGTTTTTTATACACTGCCATGAATTTTTAAATGCAGCAAGTGTTTAATACAAGCTCATGGGTATTTTTATATGCTGTAAGTTTGTTCAGATAACATGGATAAATTAAAAATATGACTAAGATATGGGTAGTTTTTTCACTTTTTGAAAAACATGAGGCAAAGATGAAGGTGTAAATTGATACATATGATGTGTAAATTGAAAAACAGAGAATAAAGTCAATGAAAAACCAATCTCCAACAAAATCAATCCCTTAAACCCAACAAAGTTAGGCCACATACTAACAGAACGAGCAACTTACACATAACAGAGAAAATGTAGACACACTAAAGTTTATGGAAGATGGGAAAATGTAAAGAAAAGAAGTGGTTTGGACAAAAATTCCCATGGAAGCCACGGTGGCTTTAGGATTCACTAGCACCCCACAGAGCAAAATCATGATTTCGTACCACCACCATTCAAAGCAAACAGAGACGTAGCTTGGAATCGCAAACTTGATTAGCGACTTCCATTGCATGAAATAATCAAAAGAGAAACCACCCCATGTTTTCTTTTGGGTACCTGAGAAAACTATGTACATAATCAAAGACACCACTAGGTTGGAGTTAGTCCGAACCCCCTTAAAGCCACCCAAACCAAGGTAAAAAAGGAGAAAAAAATTGATGGATATGTAAAGAAGAATGGCAAGAATAGAACATAGTGTGAGAGGCAGAGTAATAGGTTGGGTTAGAAGCCTACTACAAGATCGACGATCACACAACAAACTGATGAAATTTACTTCAGATAACCTGTGAGATCATGCTTTAGAACAGAGTGTGAGAAGATGCTTTACTCAGTGGAGATGATATTTTTCATTTCGGATCTGTGATAATGGATCAAAATGGGTCAAATAGAGGTTTATAAGCACCTATACTATCTCAACATCATTTAAAAACTATTTCAAGATAGTATAACATTCATGCAATGAATATTAACATCATCCTTAATATTATATATGTAAATACGATAAATCTATTTTACAAATAGATTAGGCTAATCATTTTTTTAGCCAATAAATTCAGCTAATCATAAATAAACACATAAATATATTGATATATTTTTTAATAAAATCTTCCTCTAACATGTACATATATTTGGTTAGTCTATCTTTGATAGATCAAGTTTATGAAAATATTTACTATATTCTCCTAGTAGTGAAAAATCCAATCCTACTACTATTTATCTTTTGACAAATAAATAATTCTTATCTAAAATTTAGGATCCAACTTAATTATAATTTAAACTAAACTAAATTATATGACTTTTACTAAAAAAATTAAATTATGTGACAAAGTATAAATAACAGAAGTACTAAGTGCTTAATATTTTCGTAAATACACCAAGTCTACCAAACACTCCTATTTCAGCATATGCACCATGCAGACCGTTAATGCTGTTCTAGTGCAAATATATGCTATGGTTAGAAGAGGAAAACTCATTTAGGATAAGTTATTTGTTTGCCAAATTCAGTTTACTAGTGGGCAAAAGCATACATTACTCCTCCAAGAATAGGTTGTTGCTGCAGTGGCTACAAGGTTTGGCTACATGCCCCAGTTTCAGCTTTTCAACGCATGACACAACGTGGACATATCATTATTTACTCTATAAAAAATTGGATAATTTTTGTATATTATAACTGAGACAGTAGTGCAAGACTTTGATACGTGCTAATACAATTTGAACCATAAAAATTGAATTTAAAATATCAGCATGTTTGGTGGGTCTCAAGATTTAAATATCATATTTAAATCAATAATTATTATTGAGAAAGCGTAATCCACTTGTTTGTCTGCCACAGAACTATTAAATGTGATTTAAATATCATATTTTAATTGTTGCACAATATAAAAAATATTAACATTTTTCATATTATATATGCCATTAGTATTAAGTACTTGACATTTAGTGAGTATCTTAATTTTTCAAATGCTCAAAAACTATTTATAAAAAATCCGAGTTTGACATATATTTTTATATTTCTTAAGATATGCACAATACATAAACTTTAAAATTTGCATGATTATTATATTCCAACATTTCATAAGTAGGTTGCTGGACATTTGAAAAGTTACCCTGTCTATATATGTATCAAACAGTGTCTATCTTTTTTTACAACCTTTTAAAAATAGAGATAAAATAATTATTTATCATTTGTAAATTTATTTTTTTATTTTCATTTTTATTTCTAAGTTTATTAGTATCAAACAA
Source organism: Erythrophleum ivorense (assembly GCA_026724425.1). Classification (NCBI taxonomy): domain Eukaryota; kingdom Viridiplantae; phylum Streptophyta; class Magnoliopsida; order Fabales; family Fabaceae; genus Erythrophleum; species Erythrophleum ivorense. The sequence continues at coordinate 8,335,596 of JAIUCV010000014.1, forward strand.
CTCTTAAGGTTGCATTTGGTACCATAGTCAGAAGATTGATAGATTGAAATTTTTTCAAAAAAAAAAAAGTAGGAAATATCCATTACACCTTTGTAACTATTACTCAATAATATATATATTTTTATTATTTTTCTTAAAATTAAGATACATGTGTCATTTCCAACCCTACTTTAACATCTGATTCTTCTAAAACTAACCAATAATCGATAAGATAATGAGAGAGAACCCTAAAGCAAGATGAATTAAAAATAAGTGAAAGTTAAATATTAATCAAAACATCCAAAAATGAAATTATGAAACTTGGAATGGCCCAAAACTGGAGCCCAAATACCTAAATGAAGGAATTGACGTATTAGTGGCAAAATCATAATTTTAAAAAAATTTTAGAAACTCAAAGAACAAGGTTTTAAATTATAAAGTTGAACTCACTAAAGTTTTCAAAAACTTTGAAAACCATAAAAATTATCAAAATAGTTAAAACCTCTACAATGTATGATTTAAGATGTCAGTTGATTATAACTTTGATTGGATTGTTTATGATGGTCTTAAATTCCAAAAATTTCAAAGTAAATAATTTTAATAAAGTAGAGTCTAAATTTGTATATGGAAAAAACGATTCTAAAAAAAATTTAAAACTAACTTAAATAGAGGAATTAAAATTTTGGGATGTAATTGGTATTTTGGAAATTATTATAAAAATCTCTCCTACTTTTAAATGGATCGCACATCACCTTCTTCCTTATATTTCACTAACCTAAACTAGCTTTAAACAGGTCTGAAATGGCATCCAAAGGGGCAGGAGAGAGAAGGAAGAAAAAGGTAAAATAAGTATAAAAACTGGCATAATTTCATGGTCTACTATTTACCAACCTTACTCTACTCTTTATGCTCTTTCTAATGATGGTCTTGGCTTCATGAAAGGGCCATTTTGGTGGTTGAACTCTTAGAAAAAGAAGGGAATTTGAAGCAACTATTTATGCCACAAAAATCCCCATTGGACAAGGATTCAAACAAGTATGTATTACTTAAAGAAAATCGATTTTCTTTGAATCCTAAGGTTATGGTGGATTCAGCCTAGAGAGAGAAGAGAAAGAAGAGATCTTAACTTGATGAAAACATGAGAGAAATGAAGGTTTTGAAGTGTGAAGATTAAGTTTAGGCGATTGGAATGTCATGAAAAGCTCTAGAATACAAGATAGACTACCTAGCGTTTGTATTATGCCTTGAGAATTTTGAAATCCTAGTAAGATGTTTCAAGCTTTTAAGATCATTTTCAAATTAGAAAAGAGCTAAAGAACCTGTACATGTGCCAAATTCCCTATAGAAATGAGCAAAACTTCCTTAGTCCTTCCATTTGTCATGGTTTCGACTAAGCAACAAATTAAGTACTTAAGGAGTGTTTTAATGGATCTTAAGAATTTAAGAGGCCCAAATGTGAATTATAAACACTAATAGAACTATTGGATTAAATTTTAAATTCTTATTTTGAAAGTTGAATTTTTAGAGCACATAAAGAGCCTAAAGAAGTAAGTTGGCTCTAAGCTTGTATAATCATGTAAATGAGGGTCCAAATGAGTTCTATTATAGTTATATTACTCATATCAAATGAGACTGTGGAGCTTAGAAAGTAAAATCCAAGAATGGTTTCTTAAGGAACCTAAATGGTTTAAAGTTGTATATTAGGTTTTAAGGAAGTTAAGTATTAATAACAATACTTGAAATAGATCTTAATGAGTTATTTGGCATTGCATATTGCTATATATAGGCCAAACAAATACAAGCCCATTTGATGGAGGTGTGAACTAGAGGAAGATGAAGTAAAGAATCAAAGAAAAGAGAGAAAATTTAGAGTTAGTGGTAACTTGAGGCTCCTAACTTCATGAGGTAGCTTTATCTCCCTATCTTACATGCATCTGAATGTTGAAATGAGTTGAGATGCTTGTTTGTGTAGTTGTTTGATATATTCATAAGCTATGATTTGATATGCTTTCCATTATGAGTTTTATATTTGAGTTTGATATGTTTTCAACTCCTAGCTTCCTATGGCATGGAATTGAGTATAATAGCTCTTCCTTCGCCTCAGGTTGAGATTAGTTGAGCTTAGCTAGTACATTCAGATGTCATGACTTGATGAGAAATGAGTTTTCATGCTAAAAGTATGTTTGAGATACGTGATGCATATGAATCACTTATTTGTACATGTTTGCATCACATGCATTACATTGCCTTATGACATTCATATATGCATGGATATAGTTGAGATTGACTATTGAGATTCTCCCTAAAATCTAACTCATGTTCCTCATTCTAATCATTTTAGGGTTTTCAAGCAAAGAGAAGAAATTTGAAAAAGGTGTGACTTTAGGAATGGCATTTTAAAAGCATTTGTTGTAAAGAATGCAAATGTTGTTGTATAAGATGTATTAGTAATGGAACATATTATGTATGACACTAATATGGATTGGTGACTTATGTATGGGTTTAAGGACATGAATATATGTCATTTTGGTTCATAGTATTGCCATTAGTACATACTTTGCATCTTAGAAATTATGGAATTGTATATGCTTGAATGGATGTAGGATGGTCAAATTTTGATACAAGCTATATTTCATGTGATGGATTGTATGGAAATGATGTATAGGTGGATTAAAATTTGATCAAGAAAAAAGATTGCATATTAGACACCAATTAAATTACTTTATAACCAAATTTTGGTCCAAATGAAATATAAATTGCACCTCTACCTTTGAAGGCCCAAATGACCTAGTTTGAGGCTAAAATTTAACATGCGATTAGACAATTTATAGAGCTTTTAAAAAACTAAGAATGAGAATTTTTGGAGCTATACAAAACATTTTATAAATTTTTAAAGTTGTCAAATTATGCAAAAGTGGCCGGTCCTATTTACTCTGATGTAACTACTATTCACGCATGTTTTAAGAGGACCAAATGAATTCATTTTTGCTTCAAATTTTTATAGCATAAAGTTCACATCATAAGCTTTTCCGTAGCCCCTGAGTTTGTGTAAATCAGAGTTATATAACTCAAGTTATGAATTTTTGAAATTTAATATATAATATGGCAAAATGAAGCATTTTAGGCTAAATGACTCTTTAAGGCAAATGAAGTGTCTCTTATGATCAAGTGGACTGAAGCAAACTTGTCTAAGATAATTATGAGTGAAGAAGAAGAAAATTTTAAATTTTGACCTCCATAGCTCCCAATGACTTGTAAACAAACCAAAATCTACCACTAAAAGTATAATACTGGTTACTAAATTGGTTGCTAAAACTTGTAATTGATATAAGTAAATGTAAATTAAGTTAGATATGACACCACCTACCTACTTTTTTTTCTTTTATTTTCATTCCCTCAATCTCTTTTTTCACATACCAAATGCAACCTAAGAATATTATGTGTTAATTTGCATTACCTATTCTTCCTTGGTATTGTTACCATGTCCTTTCCGTTGTGTAAGTCAAACCACTGTGATTCATTTGGTTTCTTCTAAAATGATGCAATAATGGTGTTAAGGATGGCTTGATTAAAGTAAACATATGGAATTGAAATCAAGTATGAGACTGATATTTGACTCTTGAAGTTGTTAGGAGAACTTTACATTTTAATTATTATTTTATGTCTGAATAATTGCTCAATGTATTGGGTTTAGAAGTTTCCTACACCTTTGATTTTGATGATGACCATAAAATATACTTGAGAATACTTGGTTTAATTTATCTTTATTGCTTTGGTTTAAGTAGAATCAAGATATTATGTTTTTTCATAAGAAGTCTTAGGAAATAAAAATATGGTGTAAGTCATTTAAGCATCAAGAATATTCTTTCAAAAAATGTTGTCTTAGATAAATTAAATTTCTTCAAACAAAATGCTTTTGTTAGGTGTAAAGTTAGTTATTTGAAAAAACACCTTATTACACCTAACTTGAAAGTTGAGAAAGATGGTGTTTTATAGGAACGTAATTAAGCTTGGTGGGAAAGCATCTGGAGGCCTTTAATAGTAATTTAGATGAGCTTAAAACTATTCAAAACAAAATTCTATTTAATGCATTTCAAAGGGATGAGAGAAACATGAAGAATATGGTCATTTGCAAGAAAGAGTAGGATGCTTTAGGCTAGGCGAATTTCAACTTGCAAAAAATAAGAGTATAGTCAAAAGCATCATTTAGAAGAAAGAGCTAGATGTTTAGAACTTTGCTAAATGATTTTCATGTCTAGAGAAGAAGAGCAAAGTTGAGCACCATCTAGAGCAAAGAAACAGGATGTTTGAAGCATTAATTGCACACACTTAAAAGCTACCCAGCCTTTTTCAATAACTAGTTCTTATCCAAGGAGGTCTCCAACAATCAGAATATTAAATATGTGTGTGTGTGTGTATAAACTCCTTCCAAGTTTGCAACAAAAATTGTGATGAATTTACTCAAGCCCTAACTCCTTTTAGCCAACTTTTCAAGAAGCATTCATTGGTCTTCATCTTGAATATCTACTACTTGGAGTTTGATTCTTTATATATTTCATTTGGAGCATATATTTCTCTTTCATCTCCCGAGAAAAACTCAAGCTAAATGAGAGTTAAGAGATTATTGGGAAAGTTATTTAGGCCTGAGTGCCCTATTTTTAGGAAGAAAATCAAGAAAATTTTTCTTGGAAGAAAAACTCAGGTTAAAGTTTTTGGATAGTTGGTGCAATTACATTGGATCAAGTGGTTGTAAAAATACATTGAAAGTGGACATCTCCAGGTGAGAACTTAGGAAGTAGATGTAGGTCTGAATTTGGGATGAACCATTATAAATTATAGTGTTTGATCTTCTTCTTCCCTTAACTCCTTTATATTTTAAATTTATTGCTACATTTAGTCATATGCTACAAGTTCATCACAAGTCAAGTTGCTCAAGAGTTTCTAATTTGTTGATAATCTTGAATTAGTTTAAAGTAGTTGCATGTGTACATAAATATGAGTTTCTACCTTAATTCTACTAGTGGTTGTTATACCTTGAATTAAATATTGTTCTATGCATTGTTAGCCTTCTACAAGTTGTCTTTGTGAGGTACAAGATTCATGTGACCATATGTTGCCTTGCTTTGGCATTTAATTAACTTTTGTTTGATATTTACCCTGTATCTAGTTATTAGAAAGAAAGTTTGAATTCCTTATTGACATTTAAGCTTTCTTAAATATTTGTATCATTAGCCTATACTAGAGGCATGTGTTGGCACATTGTAGTAGGCCTTACAATATAAAATAATATAATATATTATAAATTTACTACTTATTTAGTGTAAATAATGTATTATATACATTTTTACATTAAGATTTTTTTTATACATCAAATTTATGTATAACCTAATTAAACTTTGAGGGATGGAATTAGGGTTGATTAGATTTTGATATATAAGGTTTTATCAATACTTTTTTATTTCAATCGTCATCTATAGAGGTAGGTGTCCATGAGTTGGGTTGGGTTGAGTTTTAGCCTAGTTTGATGTTGCACTAGGTTTTTTTTTTTGCCTAGTGCCCATGTTTGGTTTCGTTTAGTATAGGGTTGATTTGTCGGGCTACTTTTTTTTTTTTCAAAAAATTTGGTAAAACTTATAAAAAGATCTCTGAAAAAGTTTCATATAAGTTCATATAAAATAAGAAATCTTCTATAAAAAAAATCCATAAAACTAGGTTGAATTGGGCTAAACTAGCCAACCTAATACCCATCTTGGCACGACTACTCTTTTTTTTTTTTGGTTTAACCTAATCCAGCTTGATGCGATCAGTAGGGGTTGAACTATGTCGATATTGGCCTAGCCTAATGTCTAACCCAATTTTGCATTAAGCTATTTTTTTTTAAGCCTAAGCTAGTTTCCCAGGTTGGTAGTGTCATTTTTTAATTTTTATTTTTGATAAAAATTATAAATGACCCTTTTAAAAAATAGAATTTCATATAAATCTCTATGAAATACATTTTAAAAAAAATTAATAAGATCAAGTCAAACCTAACCAAATTTTATTTTTGGTAAAAATTATAAAATGACCCTTTAAAAAAATAGAATTTCATATAAATCTCTATAAAATACATTTTAAAAAAATTAATAAGAACAAGTCAAACTTAGCTAAACTAGCCACACATAACAAGGTTGAGTATATCATTTTTCTTTTGGTTTATTTCAACATGGTTTGATGTGATTGTCAAACATCATGTGTGGTCTCTGTGATATTTTTAAGTAAAAGTAGTTTTGTCAAAAAGATGAATTTTTATCATATCAATATTATATAATTCATCATCCAATATAAAATAATATTATCTTATATGATATATCTTATATAATATCACATCAAATACTATATAATCTTGAAATTTTATCATATCATACTTATACTAATGAGACTTATCCTGTATAACATATCAAACTAAAAACTTATCTTATATAACATATCAAACTAGCCCTAATATAACCTGGGTGTAAACTTGAGAGAGCCGATTCCTCCCCCTCTCCCCCTTTTCTCTTCTCTGATTCCTTTTTTCTCTTATCACAATGTGTAGGCGGGGGCCTTCTTTCATTGAAAACACCAAATATTACATGGAGTCCATCTCAATTTTTAAAAGACTAGTCAGTTAGGTAAAAAACTCAAGGACTTGGTATTATCTTATATCCTAAAAGTTGCCCAACGGAGGACATAAGATTAACGAATACAGGGAAGATGTTCAAGTTCGTACTTCACAAGTCGCACGGACTACGGTCATTTCAGAATTGAACTTCCAAACTATCTAACCTCTTCATGTAGCTTTCTAGCTGAAGCTCTTCATTCTTAGAGGCATCCAGCAGTTTGCTCACCCGAGATCAGCAATTGACAATGCAATACACTGACAATGCAATACATCCTCTATAGAGGCATGAAATTTGTTATTTGTTTGTCAGAGACAGAGTTGATCAAAAGGTACAGGGATCACCGAAAGCAACGCTGCTAGATAAAGCAAAAGAACTTATTTCATTTGTGAAATCAATGCTCTTGTCCACCCTACTCTCCAAGAATAAATAGATATATATAGAAGGCTTTCATCCCTGTTCATACACTCGTCAATCATCACCCCAAATTGGAGATCTATAGGTACATTTTTTTCCAAAAAAAAAAAGCTATAACTTATTGCTACATAGATGAGGTGATATTATCAATAGAACTTGCAGAAGATACAGAATACAAGAATTGATCATATACATATCTTCTGTTATTCATTTTATCTAACAGTGCATCTGGGGTTTGATTATAACCCGTGCCCGATCGAAACACATGCACGGGTGGCAGTCGCACCACAGCTCCACTATGGACTCACAAGGTCCAAACACAAATCAACAGATAGCCAACCAATTCATTCAACATTTTCAATCAATCATATACAGCAACATATGAAATTAAATCAAATATATATATGGAATTGATATAAACTCGGTTACCTCACTTGTAGATACTTGCAACAGTCACCAATAGTGTAGAAATCCTCCTATAACCATAGCATCATAAAATTACTACTCTAATTCATCATTAACAGTTATAATCAATACCCAAAGAATTTAAGATGCTAATGACTACCTAAGAATCACTTACTCAGCCACTATAAGTTCCAAATTCGGATTAAAATGTCATTCACCAGAAAACTCAATATTCCACCCAACATCCTAAGCAAATTCGTGCATAATTAATACCCATTTTATAAATTAGCTATGGGGGTCTCAAATTAACAAAGGAAGCATCAAAATAGAAGGTTTAAACTCACCCAAGGTCAGTCCTAACCTCAACCTACGAATTTCAACAAGAAAATCCCCAAATTCTCCCATTTCAGATTTTAGGTAAGGTGAAAATGCATCAAATGAAAAACTAATTGGACCAAATTAAAGAGGAAGATGAGGAGATTAAGTTGTATAACTATTACCTTGGTTAAATCTTGCTCTAAATGTGAGAAAATGTAGAATCTTTGCCCCCAACCCTAGCCTCCCTCTCAACCTCCGAATTTTGCTTTTTGAATTTTATGTTTCAGCAAGTGGGAGGAAGAGGCTGATGTATTAGGGTTTTAGGTGGGTTTAAGTTGGGTCAAAGATGGATCATGGGTTGCTCGAAGGTCCAACTTCATTTGGGCTTCAGATTTTAGCTTATTGGGCCAGTTTTTAGAGTGTTGGGCTGTAGAATTTTTACTGGGCCAGTTTCAAGGTGTTGGGTTGCTGAAGTTTAATTGGGCCAGACCAAATTTTAAGAGCCCAAAGGTTATGGGTCTACACAAGGGTCCTTGGGCCACTTAGAGGAGTCTATACAAGGTGGATCTTGGGCTTATATCACTCAAAATTGGGTTGGGTCTGCACCTAACCAATTGGGCCTCCATTAGCCTTTTCTCATGATCTATTAATTTAAGTCTAGATAGAATTTCTATCCCAATTAAATCTCAAACCCATATTAATTATGCCTAATTAATCTAATCAATGATTAATACCTTAATTAATTATGGGGTGTTACAAAAATCACATTTAATATGACATGGAGAGAAATAAGAATATCTTTTTATTTTGATATTTAATAAAGTAGAAATAATATATAAATGAAAATGAAATATGAACAAATGACCAAAACACTTATAGAACTAAACAAATATTAAAAAAAACTAATTTTTGTTAATTACAATTAAACAAAAAAAAAAATAGAGTTAAGGACTTAAAATTGAAAATATTTATAATTTTATATTGTAGGATCTTAAATTTTAAAATTATTAACGAAAAATTTTAACAACACAAAAAAATTATAGTTCAATACATTAAGTAAATTTTTTTGTCCTTGGGTTCCTTAGAATAATTTCAAAATTTAAAATCTTTTAATATAAAATATTATTGTCATTTATAGAAAAATAATATTTTTTCTTCTTTTTCCATCTTTATGAGTACAAATATTCCAATGCAAAATTGAAAAAATGAACAGTTTAAAAGAAAAAGAAAAAGATGATTGAACCTAGTTGTAGGAAGGGTAGGATTGAGACTTAATATAAGAAAAGTTAAATTGACTAAGTTTAATATAACATGAAAATGAAATGTGAATTAAGTCATCAATGTTGAGAAAATTACTATGACTCTTTTAAGAGATGTTTTGAGCATTCCGTTGGATGAGTGACGGTGTTCGCTGAGAAATACAACTAATTATTCAACAAGTACTGTAAGTATATTATAAAGCATATTACGTTTTTAACTTCCCTTTTATTTTTAACTTTTTCTATTTATTGTTTGTATTTTACGTATTTGTTGGAATGGGCATCCTAGGTCAAGACTTCTTGTGTATATATTATTATTATTATTATTAAATCTTCCAAACTACAATATGCTATACATGTTTATGTAATAGAAATCAATATGAGATGGTATGATGACTTAAGTGGTACATTTGGGAATGTGAAAAGTGATATGTTTATCTCAATATATTTATGTGGAATTGCTTAAGTGTTTTATACCTATAAATATCATACTATTAATTATATAAATAAATTTTAGATCAATTCATCTAAGAGATTTTTGTGTATGAATTATATGTTATTGTATGATATTATAAGATAAGATTTCTATTAACCTTCAGTAAACCTTGGATATTACCATAGTTTCTGTGATTGAGTACTGAAAAGATATTGATTCATGGGTTGAGTGTTCATATTTAATTTGATTATTTACCCTCATAAATTGTGTTCACATTAAAATATAATATATATTAAAAATTAGGATTTTACACAGACTTTCTCAATGAAATGTTTTTATTAAATTGTTTACAATACAACACTTATTTTCTGTTTAGGGTTTTTTTTAAATGTTTGAACTTGAATTTTATTTATTCTTTATAATTACTTCCTATTAATTTTATATCTTGATTAAAATATTATACGCCTCCATGTCTTTTGTATTTTATCATGTTAATAATGTAATAAACAAGTCTTTCATGAACTTTAATTCCTTAACCTTTTATATACCAACTATTTCATATATTTTCTATTTAAAGATTTATAAGATTAGTTTTTATGAAAAATCATTTCATTCTATCATGTTAATAATAAATTATATGTTATTATATGATATTATGTCTTATAAGGTAGGATTGTGTAAGACATTAGTTGCTAATAATAGTTTTGTTAACCTTCGGTGCACTTTGAATATTACCATGGTTTCTATGATTAAATACCAAAGGGATACTGGTTTATGGGCCAAGTGCTCATGTTTGATTTGGTTATTTATCCTTATGGGCTATGTGTCCATACTAGAATATGATATATGTTAGAAATGAAGGTTCTACACAAACCTTTATAATGAATTGTTTTTATTAAATTGCTTACAGCACAATATTTTATTTTTTGTTCAGCATTAATTTTTTTAATATTTGAACTTAAATTTAATTTATTCATTATAATTACTTTCTATTAATTTTATATCTTGATTAAAATATTATATGCCTCCATATCCTTTGCATTTTATCGCGTTAATAAGTTTTCCATTAATGCTAATTCCTTAACTTTTTATATACCAATTATTTTATATATTTTTCTATTTATAGATTTATAAAATTAGTTTTTATGAAGATTATTTTATTCATTTACATAGTTATAGTTTTTATCATTTATTACCATGTCAAAAACTTTTTTTCATTTAAAAAATTTTATGTCTACTTATCCTTTTTGTTATTGTATTTTATTTTTTACTCACTAAGTAGTCTAACTTATTCCTCTATTTATTTTTGTAGATAGTATAGCCATATCTGATTCATTCCCTTCAATGTAGTCCGAAGTGTCACTTGTGGTGAGCCCAACATAACTTGCTTGGGCATGTTTAAATTGTAGTTATGTGTATCTGTAGTTTGTATTGAGCTTTAGATGTTGGCTCCAGAGTTACGGACAAAAACGTCATACCTTGTGTTGTACTATGTGTTATTTATGAGTGCAGAGCTCTCTCATTGCATTTAAATGGATTGACTATTTATAGATAATTCAATATATCTCAAAGTCAAAAGAGATTCTTTCAGATTTTCTATAAAAAGTTAAGTACGATTTTGATATGAGCTATGGAAAAGTTGTGAACTTTAATTTATTATGAATTAAAAAAGTTTCACAGCATTATGCTTTAAACAAAAATGGTCAGTTACAATATAATTGTGTATTTGAGTTTGGCAAGGATTCAAGGAGATGGGAGTACGTTTGTCAGGCCTACAATGTGGGGTTTCCTATATTTTGTGTCGATCACAACTCTGTTTTGGGGCATGACAGCTGCTCTGGACAATATAAGGGATTCTTTCATGGTTCCTTTTCCACTCTACCAAACATCATTTTACACACTTCCATCTCCCTCTCCCTTTCCTCTCCTCTCTTTTCAATTCTACCAAACATGCCCTAACATGTCATTAGAATAATAAGAAGGGAAAGAGGAAGGCCTCGTGGGAGATTTTCAGAAAAAAAATATGGTTGCACAAGGGTTAGTCCCCTCCCTAGTGGGAAAGCTCAACCTAGAGAGGACTGAGTGTACAAACAGAACTCAATGGAGGATTTGAACTAGTTATGATCAAAGCCACTGAAAGGGCCCCATATGTTTAATTAAGGTTAGCTATTATAGTTACCATTGGTTTGAGTAATCATAAAAGCCTACTTGGAAACAGAAAACAATAGTAACCAGTGCAAGTCATTGACACCAGATTAAGGCTCAGCGTATGTGTAGGATGAGACAAGGGGGAACGAATGTAAAAGAAAAGAAAAAAAAAGGGGGGGCGCCGGGGGGGGGGGGGGGCCGCTTCTTACTTACTATCATTAGGTACTTTTTTCAAAAAAACTGTTATGTAACTCCTACGAAGCATAAAGAAGATAGAACTGCATAACTCATGTATTTCTGTACCCATTTATCCTTTTTTTTCACTTGTTTGAAAGCAAACTACGTGCATTAGAGGGGAAAAAGTCTCTCGTCCATTTTTTCTATCCCTATCCTCATTTTTCCTTTTTCCTAACTAACACTGGAATGTGTCAAGTCTTCATTATCACATTTACAGTAGGATCGGCACAACATAAATTGATGACAACTTCTATGGATTTTAGTACAGGTTATTAAACAAGCAATTCAACCATTGCCTGTTGCTTTGGCTTTCTCTCATAAACTGAGGCCTAGAATTGGTAACTTAACATATCACATAATTTAGAAGTATTAAACAGGGACACGTTTAGGTTTGCCAAGAGCCAATTCAACCCAAAAGCTTAATATTATATGCCACCCAATAATGATTCATATGTCTAACACTCCCCATCACACGAAAACTGTTTATACTTGAATAATTAAAACATATGCCCACATATACCTTGTGAAATTTAAATTAATACAAGAATGGGAATGGCAAGAATTGATCCCTTGACCGTATGATTCAAAGCCTCTGAAAACATCAAACAATATTTCAACCTAGAAACTTAAATTGTATGTGCAGCCCCAACAATAATCCACGCTTACAAGTTTCAAATCAGGTTCCAAAATTAGAATATAGATGTAATGAATTATCTATACTTATGACATTGATCTCAAAGTCCTAGCAATATAACTTTATAGACATATACACACAAGCAAGCATACAGACACAACCTTGGGTCTTGCAGTATTTATGGTTGCTTTTAATAAGTCCTTGATAGATACTGAGCAATGATTCTATATTAATATATATGTCTTATCGATGAATTTATAGTGCCTTTTGATTTCCAAAGATCTTGAACATATGATTTCATATCATGTCATCCCAATATTCAGTATTTGGTATAGGTACTATTCCCACTTCATGAGATATGATACTTGGGAGAAGATTCAAGGCCATTTTCTTGTGATAGTCAACAAATAAACATACATTTTAGGAGCAACAAAATACATCAATGAAATAGAATTAAGCATAGATTTTCATCATTCAATCCTAAAAGTAAATCCTTTTATCTTTCACCTTGATTTAGCAAATGGTAAAGAGCAACAATATCTCCACCAGCTGAAAATGCCCGGCCCCTGCCCTTAAAAAAATTCAAAAGACTATGTAAGTGGCACCTAGCTAGATATGTGAATGGACAAGACCTTTATCATTATTTTTATATATACTATGTTAAGTAGACAGAAGACCAATAACGGAAAATATATATTACCTTCACTATCACAAAACCAATATCAGGATTGTCTTCCCAACTGCGGTAAAGTTTTTGCAGTCTAGTCCCCTGAAAACCAAGAGTATATCTGAAAGCATATCACCCCCTACTAAGTGTCAAATTATAACAAAATCGTAAAATAAAATACGGTAATGCACTGAAAAGGTATGAGCTTTAAGCTAATATCAAAATTGTTGAATAAAGCTGTGCTACGAAGGCCGAAGATAAATTGACGACAGGAGGGATGAAAATCGAAAGCGTGTAAAACTTTAGAGGAGTGGAAAAACTTTTAGTTCACACGTTTGGTGACTGATATAAATAAGGTGGAAGAGGGAAAATTAGAAAAGCGATTTCACTCCCCTTGTCTAGTAGGAAAAAAATAAAAAAATAAAAACTGTCATGGGTTGGTTGAAAAATGGCTATGATTTTCATATTCATTCCCTCCTTTTGACTCTACTACCACCAAGCCATATATGCTGAATTTCCATCCTTCCATGTTCACCGTTATCAAGCACAATAATTAGTCCAACACAAATAATTAACTTAATAGTCCAACACAATAAAACAATATAAATGCCAACCAAACACTATAAAAACAATACCCTGTAGTCCAACACAAATAATTAATTGAATTAACACAAAGTAAGATGGCAACAAGGATACAAAAAATTAAGTACAGGGGTTTGGCTCGTTTATTCATTTCAAATTTTTCACTAACATCACAAACGTATACTTGAAGTGAGACCACAGAGTAATTCATTTGGGCTAACTGGGTCCAAGGGAACATCCAAGATAAACAGTTTTACAAACTGGGATTAAGTCCAACAACCAAAAACACATACAAAGACCCTGTGTATTTGAAACAGCAGCTGTAGCAGCTGATGGATAGATATACCAAAAGGTCATAACGAAGGTTAATTAAGGAAACCAACTCGGATTATATGATACTACGCAGATCTACCATCCAGATCTAATTTGGATTCAGATTTTAATTATTTTATTTTAATATATTTTTTTTATTTTGAAAAAAAGTAATCGCAAGATGAAAACCAAATTGGATTCCCAGCTGCTTTAAATGGAGTAGATGCGGGCTGTTCAAATCTGATTTATACAGTCTAAATTTTAATTTTTTAATTTTTTATTATCAATCATCAATTTTTTAATTTTTTAATTTTTTTTCATTTTAAAGGAAACAAAATCTAAAATAAAGTTGAAAAACTATTTTTATCCAAATGAGAATTCTTTGATGCTCCCTTGAAGCAGATCTAGACTCTAGGTTGATTTGAATAATATAAATTTCTATCTTTTTTTATTATCTTTCTTAATTTCAATTAGCTATTTTTTTGTTTCTTTTAAATTTTAAAAGAAACAAACATATGATAAAAATTTTTTTAACACGATGAAGGCAACTTTTTAATTTTCACCAAATAAATCTTCATCCTAAATTTGTTTCATTTAATATTAAAAAAATAATGATTGGAATTAAAAAATTAAAAGAATTAAAATCTAAACAGTTTGGACGCCGCTCCCTCAAGCAGCTGAGAATCATCATCGGGAACACCGCCTACCGTTGTGCTATTGAGAGCATTGAGAACTGAGGGTCTATTGAGAATCGCCATTCTGGAAGGAAGCAGCTTTACCTTCAACAAGCACCTGGAGAAGAGAGTGAAAAGTAACAATTTCGTGAACCACTGGCACAACGAAAATACAGAGAGCTTAAAGACGCTCAGTTCATTGTAACATTATCATTTACGGAAAATACAGAAAGCTTAAAGACTGAAGAGTGCTTACTTCATTGTCAACATTATCATTCACCGTACTCTCCAGGAGAGAGCAGAGGCTTCTGTAGCGAGTGAGGACGCGCGAGCTGTGAATGCTGCGCCCCAGTAACGAAGCTGCCTTGGAGCTTGTTATCATCTCTCTCTCGATGAACTATTGAACTCCGATCGGTCCCCTGATAATTTGCCCCCTTTTTTTTTATATATACCAATATAATATGGAAAAATCATTTTTTTTCTCAGTCAAATTTATTTATTTATCATTTGTGTTACATTTTTATTTTTTAGTTAAAGCAATTAATGTTCAATTTAAAAAAAAAAAAACAAAAGACACAAAATTTTGGGTGTCAGAAGTGAAAAAAGAGGCAAAGTCAAATACATTAAATCATCCTCGTAAAAAGAATTGTCACTTAAATCAAATCATTGTTTAATATTTTTGTTTCAACATTTTTTTATTTTAAATTTGTATAACTAGATATAGCAAGCTTAAAATTTTCGCATAATAAAAAGATATATCTAAGTAATTCTCCTTTTCCTGTAATTGGTAAAGTTATTCATAATGAGCACAAGAAAAGAAAACAAAAATAGAGTATGTTTTCAAAAATTAAAAAAAATAAATATAAAAATTTTACTTGAGCAACTCGTTCTTATTAAATAAATAAATAAATAAAATTCCACAGAAGTTACACGCCACTCGAGAATGCCATGACATTAATCTTTTGAAAATATCCCGACATGCTTTACTCGATATTACTGGAGGATGATTTCTTTTCAGATTAATCTATATTACCATGTTAGGTCCATTGATGCAGAGTTCTATCAAGGTAGAGTTTATGGCATCGTTATAATGCAATTTTGGGAGAAAGAAAAACGTTTTTGTATAGATTCAGTTTATCAAACCATGCTTGTCATAAAACATTTTATTATAAGAAACGTGAGTTGATGTATGTTAAATATATATAAATTAATAAGCACACTAGTCAAATATATATTAAAGTGATAAGTAGAGTTTCTTTTCTTCAAGTATTGTGATCATTTACACTCCAGAATTTTTTGCGTAATTTTTCAATATACAGAGTATTTATAAATATGTACTAGTGTATGTACAAAGCAATTTAAAAGCATGTATGTACAACTAATATTTTAGATAATTCTAGTTATTAGGAAGCAAATATATAATTAAAATATTAAAGACATAAAAACACAAAATAACCCACTCAAGAAAAAGACATAGAAGACTCACTATAGAATAGATATATATGTCACCTTAATTACTGCATCGTTTAAGTTCAACAATCACTTCTTATTCATTATGGACAATAAGAATTCCTAATCTATCAAACCATTTCTCAGTACGAATTGAATTATCCTAACCCCATTCTCTCTTAAATAATCCTTTTGGGATTTACCTAAGTTTAGACTCCTCTCAAATGAAATTACAATTAATTAAACTTTAGTTACATAAATCAAACACTTTTCAGTCAAAAGACTTAATAGCATATGTTAGATCTTTAATTATTCTAATGTTGCTCAAACTTCCTAGCTAAAGTTAGCATTTGAGGTAATAACAAGGAACCTAGCCACTTCTACTAATTGTTTATCTTTTCTTTCAATGACATCATTTTGTTAGAGGTATTGACACGGGAGCTTTTGGTGAAGGATCCCATTATGTTGCAAATATAAGGCAAAGTCAAGATTAAAATAGTCATGGGCACTATTTGTTCTCAAAGTTTGAATGAGTGTGAAATTAGTTTGTGGAAGGTCTAAACACTTTTATGACTCTGGACTTATCTTTCAAGAGGTACACACATGTTTGCATAATGTGGTCATCTATGAAAGTGACAAACTATTTTGCCCCATTAATGTTTTTGACACTAGCCAGCCCCCAAACATCATTATGTATAAGTGAAAAGGGGTTGGAACGCTAATAAGTGTGATTTGGAGAGGATGTTTAAATATGTTTTGAAAATTGATAGATTTCACATAAAGGAAAAGATGACATTTTATTAAGCAAATCAAGGTACACTTGTTTCATGTAAAGAAATTTGAGTGACCTAAACTATAATACCATAATAATACATTATTAATTTTATCATATGGCACATAGTGAGTCACTACTTCTTTATTCTTTCTTTTGGAACTTTGTTAGTAAAGCTCAACACATATCATAGCATTGCTAATCCTTTTCCCTAACTCCTAATCCTAAAAATAACACCCATCCATGTAAAAGTAAATAGTACAATTCAAATATTTGGTGAGCTTACAAATAGATAGGAGGTTAGATGTCAATTAAAGGAAAAATAAGACATCTCTTTGAACTAAATTCTCAAATAATTTCACAGTCCCAATATCTCTAACTTCAACCAAACTACCATAAGTTATTCTCACAACTTGTCTTTCAAAATTATGAATAAAGTTAACTAGAAAAGAGGCATTACCAAACATGTGGTCAAAAAGCTCAAGCTCTTGACTTAATAATCCAAGACTCAAATTTTTCAATTTGAGCATGCAAAGTTGTGGGAATGTTACCTGCTTGTGCCATCACACTACTACGTGTATGTTTCTCTTGCTTATAAGCATTAATTATCTTCTAAAGGATGTCCAATTATTTCTCACTCAACATAATATATTCAAGAACAAGGGCTGCTATTTTTCCCAATAGACACCATGAGACCATGATTTTTGCCTAGCTGTCATGGCTTCTAATTAACAAGTTTTCCATATAGCTTCCAACAGAACTTCTTGGTGTGACTTGTTTTATTCTAATGGTCACACCAAAGTTTCCTATTCTTTCTAGCCTTATAATCAGATGAGAAGTTGCTCTTAACAGCCAATGCAAAACACTTATAGTTCAAAACTATGGGAACCGTAAGTCAACTATTGCCTACTCTCCTCCCATCATATATTAGGATACTTTGGGGCTATATCAGGTACTTAGTCCCATTGAATCAATGCCCTGTAATCATGAGAAGAGCTTTGTCAGTGGGTATGGCGATGGCTAGATGGTTCTTTGCTTGACTATCGGACATCTATAGGATGTGAAGGATGTCCCTAATGATTTCACTTGGTAGGTGTCATGCTTAGTATTTTCTAAATTCTTAGAAGTCAAAAGAAATGTTAATAGCTATGATAATGAGAGACTAGAGATTCAAATAAGATGAAAGGAAAGAGTTAAAAGAGCAAATATTGTAAAACAGGAGGAAAAATTATCAGTTAAACCAAAAAATTGAGAAAAATAAGGAATTTAAATATAATGAGATTTAACATGATATACTCATATTCTTTATCATAATATGATATAATAAATTTGGTAGATTAATCAGATAAGGTTAGCATGGTTAAATCCTTGATGATGTACAATTTAGGCTTCTTAAGAGTAATATTTTTTTAACTCAAATTTTCTATACTATTTTAAATCCTAGAAATTCTAAAGCAGATGTAATAAAGTAGAAAGCCTAAAATTTAGTATGGAAAACATGATTTTTGAAAAGAATATAAAATGAGTTTAAACAGAAGAGTTAAAGTAGAAGGGACGTAAATAGAATTTTTAAAATTGTTTAAAATATCTTTTCTCCATTTTTATATGTAATGCCAACCTTATCTTCTTCTCCAAATTGACTTGCATAGCCTTGAGCTAGACTAAAAATGGTGTGAAATAGAAGGAGAAAAAAAAAAGGAAAAGAAAGGCAAATAAAGTAAAGAAAAAGGCAAAATTTTATATCATGCTAGTTAGAAAACTTCTTCCTCTCTTCCTCCTTTTTCTATTAATGGCTTTAGTTTCTTGAAAGGATGACTTTAGTGGCTGACTTCTTGAGGAAAAGAGGAAGGTTGGAGCAACCAAGTATAACAAAAGAATCATCATTTCAAGAGCTTCTAAATGAGGTATGCTAAGAGATAAGAAATTGCTATTTCATAAGCTTTTCTCTCCTTCAATTTTTCCAAGAGAGAGAGGGAGAGGAGCAAGCTTTTTGTCATAACACACTCTAAAAGGACATTCTTATACAATTCGATTCAATAGCAACAAAATGTCAACTATTACCCTACCTAAGGCAACAATTTTAGCTCGTTTAATACATCAACTTGAACTATAGGAGTTATTCCTCTTCTTTTTCACTCACGGCTATCATAGATAAGTTTGTTTAGATCTATAAAACTAAGATACAAATCCCATTTGCATAAAGGAGTCATATAACCCATTTTGGACTTTTTTGACATAATAGAGTTTAAAATTTTAAAAATTCATAACTTTGACTACATAACTTTGATTTATGCAAATTAGGTGTCTATAAAAAGCTTATAATCTAAACTTTATGTTCTAAAAATTTCAAATACAAATGAATCCATTTGACCCCTCAAAAGTCTATAAAAAATGTGGCTATTATTGTGTGAACAGTGATTGCAAAGTTTGTATAATTTTGCCAATTTTAAAAATTTATAAAATATTCTAGGGAGCTTAGAAAAATGTCATCTTTGCTTGTTAGAAAGCTTTATAAATTCTCAAAATACTTGCCAAATTTCAGCCATAAACTCAATCATTTGGGTTATTAAGGATAAAGATGTAACTTATTGCTCATTTAGACAAATTTTGTTCTAAAGTGAACTAATCAACCTTTAATTTGCACTTTTTCACTTTGAGCAAATTTTAATTATTTCAAGCATCAATTTTATAAAGTACATTGCCTAGAATAAGGCTTACATCAAAATTTAACCATTCAATACCTAAGTGTACCTATGGATCATATTGCATCACATATAGAAGAATCAATGTTTTTAAAACTGGACCAGTCATTGAACTGGTGAAGGTAGTGGTTCACAGTTCATTGGTCGAGCCGTGATCGAACCGGTAATAATTAAATATATTATTTAAAAAAATTTTATGTATTAAAATTTTAATATAACAAATAAATATTAGTAAATTTTAAATATTTGATTACTAATTCAATATTTCTTAAGATATTACAAAAATTAATGTTTAATTTAAAATAAAAATTATCTATGATTAAAAGTTAAGAATATTTAATATTAAATTTTTAGAATTTCTAAATTATATTAAGATTCTATTTATTATTAAAAAATAAAATAATAAATAATAATATTAGCTAAGTACCTTGATATTTAAGAGAAATGCCATTAGATTATTGAACATAATAGAAAGTAAGTATAAAAAATAATTAATTATGCACATTTTATTTCTCTTATATTCTCTTTCTTTTTTTAAAAAAAATCATATTTCAACTCCCTCATATTTTTTATTACCTTCTATTTTTAATTTGTCAAATTTATTTAAGATAAATTATTCTATTATATAAGAAAAAATTTAAAAAAAAAAGAAAATTGATTCAAATAAGTTCAAACTGATTTTTTTAGTCCGATTTTCATCGATTTTTGATCGATTTGACCGATTCTTGACCAGTTTTTTAATTGGCCAGTTTTCCAACTCAATCGAACCGGACTAGGGATCGGTTCTCGGTCGAACCGGTCAATTCGGTCTGGTCCTTTTTTGAGAACCATGAGAAGAATACAAACTAATGGCCATATCATGCATCAAAATGGCTTGTAATCATGTTCTCAAACTTATACACATGTTTCTATTACAAAACCTTGTCATATACATAAGAGTTCATCATACATACACATGTTTGCTATCTACTTAAGTCTATCATATACATTAAGCATATATGCATGATACAATCCTATTTACATAATCTTTTTCATACCTAGCTCTTCTCAATTTCTTTTCCCTTATTTGGAGAATCTAAAGTGGTTAGTGGGAAGAACATGAGTGAGATTCTGGGGAGAATCTCAATAGCATATCTCCACCATATCAATACATGTAAGAATTCCATAATGAAATGCAACACATCTGGTGCAACCATGTGATTCATATGCATCATGTATTTTAAACATAACTTTTAGCATGAAAGCTCAATTATCATCAAACATGACATTAAAATATGCTAGTTGGGCTCAACTAAGCTCAGCTCTAGTCCAAGGAAGAGCTATTGTGCTTAATTCTTGCCATTAAGAGCTAGGAGTTGAAAACATATTAGTTGGGCTTAACTAAACTCATTTTTGGGATAAGGAAGAGTTATTGTGCTTAATTCCCTGCCATAAAGGGTTAGAAAGTGAAAAATATACAATACTCATGCATAAAACTCATGATAAAAATCATATCAAAGCATAATTCATAAATACATCAAGCAACAACATATACAAGTATCTCAACTTATTTAAATATTCAAATGCATGCAAGATAGGGAGATAATGCTATTTTATGACTTTGAAGGCTTGAAACTACCACTAAACCACTTGGCTCTTGTATTTTCATTGACTTGTCTTAGCTTAACACTCACACATATGTGAGTTTAGGCTAGCTTGGACTATATATAGCAATATGCAAGGCAAAATGAGCCATTAGGATCCATTCTACCTTATATTATCATCATCTAATCCTTTTAGGACTCAATATGCCATTTTAAGTCATTTTTTGGTTCCTTAAGAGGCAATTCTTAGATTTTACTTTTTAAACTCTAAACTCTCACTTGCTATGAGCTATATAACTTTAATGGAACTCATTAGAGCCATCACATACTTTACATAAGCCAAAAGTCAACTTGCTTCTTTAGGTTTATTTGAATCCTAAAATTTCACCTTTCAAATTAGGGCTCCTAAATTTAATTCAATGGTTTGATTAGGGTTTATTCATCATATTTAGATATCTTTAAACCTGAGAATCCATCAAAGCTCTCCCTAGGTACCTGATGTGAGACCTACTAGACGACTTGCTCTAGGAACCCCAACCAACATAGGTCATGTTCAAGGACTAGTTAGAAAACAAGAAGATGATCAAGGTAGAACCTTAAGGGAACTTGTCCCTTAAAACTCTACCTACAAGACGCCACAAAATTTGATCACTTCTTTGATAAGTCTAGTTTGTATTCTCTCAAGAACACAAGGATAGCAGGCACACTAGCTCTCCAAAAGAAAATTTTCATTCATCCTCTTTCTTTTTTTTCAAATGCATCATAATAGAAGCCTATTTATAGGCAAACAAAACTTAGAATCTAAGAATCCCTCTTACCATTAAAACTAACAGACTAACTAGAAAAAAAACTTTGGCGCAAGGCCTTATTAACTAAACTTAACACTAAACAAAGACTAATTGGGCTCTTATATAAATTATACATAATTCCAACTTAAATAAAATAAAACACACTGATCCAAATATTTAAGTCTTGATGCCACTTGCATTGAAGACTAATCTGGACACCATACTCATGCTTAAGTCACCATCCACATGTGCACATAGATAGTTCACAAGTTGAGGTGTCTTTAAGGGTGGTGCCATGTCATCTTCCATGTAAGTAATCTCCTTAGCTTGCAAATCTATGTTTAGCTCTTACTCTTGTCATTGGGCCTCCAATTCCTTGTAATGGATTTTGAACTTTGAACTTAGGCCTTTGAACTCTATCTTGAACATCTTTGGTCACTTGATTATGTGTAGAAACTTGATCACCATGCCAAGATCCTTGATCTCCATCATTCCTTCCCTCCTCAAAAGGATTCGTCGTTGAATCTCCACTTGCATCATAAGGGTCCATCTTGTAAGTGCTATCAATCTTGTAGGTGTTGGATCATGTAGATTTCCAATGGGTCCATCTTATAATGCCTCAGCAATATTAAAGGTAGCACTAACATTATACTTACTAGGCAAGCCAATCTTGTAAGTGTTATCATTAATCCTTTCAAGAACATGGAAGGGTCCATCTCCTCTTGGAGTCAAGTTAGACTTCCTTTAAGTTGAAAATCTTTCTCTTATGTGCATCCAAACCCAATCTCTAGGCTCAAACACAACTTTTTTGTGGCCTCTATTTGCATCTCTAGCATATTGTTCATTCTTCCTCTCAATCTTAGCTCCCACTTTGGCATGCAACTCCCTAACAAAATTAGCCTTTTCCTTTCCATCAAGGTTAGTACATTCATTACAAGGTAAAGGCAAAATATCCATAGGAGTCAAAGGATTAAAACCATAAACAATCTTAAAAAGAGAGTAAGAAGTAGTAGAATGCATAGCCCTACTATAAGAAAACCCAATATATGGTAAACACTTTTCCCAATTTTTCAAGTTTTTTTGAATAACTATGTAATACCTTAACCATTTAGCCTACTTATTCCATTACAAGGCTTAGCTTCCATTACTTACATGAAAATTGTAACGCCCGGTACGTTGTACAATCGCTGGAACGGGCCGGTTTGAAAAGCAAGTCTCTTGAGATGAGTGATTCAAGGCCAAATAAAATTTGAATAAAATTTTAAATAATATAAAATGAGGATTTAAGCCTTGAGTTGCCCAAAAACTAGTGTCAGAGTAATTTGAAAAATTTGTCGAAAAGTCAGTGGCATTTTCGTAAATAAGTGTAATTTTAGAACAACACCTAGGAGGGCTTTTTAAATGAAAATTTTAAGTTGCCCAAAGTTTTCAGAGGCCCCAAAAACCATGGGAAGCCCTAGGACTGGTAAAGCCCCTTCGGTGTACTCTTTCCGACGTCGGTTGACTTAAACTTTGACCGGTTTATTCGGGAAAGTTTTAGCTCCGATTTGAGTGATTCCAAAGGTATTTTATTAAATTAGGAATCTTAATTTTATAATAGAAAAGACGGTTCAAAAAAAGGAGCTAAAACGAAGCCAAACTGGAAATGCCATTATGGAAGGGCAAAATTGGAAACAAAGTGCACTAAAGAAGCTTCCAAACTCCCTTTTTAAGTCACGTTCAGCTCCCCCCTCTCTAAACCGACTTTCTTCTGCCCAAAACTCAGAAATGGAGCTGCTGTCTTAGGCGCACAAAGGGAGAAAATTTTAGAGGAAGAAAAGCCAAAGAAAGGATGAGAAAGTGTAAGGTTTTCATGCTCTTTCCTCTTGAAACTTTATCCTCCCTTTCTTACTTCATCTTTCCATGGTTTTAATGTAATTTTTGGTGCTGATTTGGGTCCAGATCAGAGGAGGGAAATTCGAAATTTAAGGAGGAGAAAGAGGGAAGAGAAAGGGCTCTTGAAGGAAGCTTGATTGCAAGGTAGTTTCTCTCCCTTTGTTGCTTCTTTTTCTCCTTCTCCTCTTCCATGGTAGGATGTCTCAACCAGAACCATGAAGAGGGAAGAGCTTCTATTTTATAATCCAAAATAATCCATCACACTAAGCCATGGGAAGATGGATTATACCAAAGAAATGCATGAAAAACTAGTAAAACTCAAGTTGGAAAAGTGTAGGGTGCTTGAACATAAGTTAAAATCTGGGTTGATTCAAGACTTCCCCATCATATGTGAGTGTTTGTTTGAGTTTCTAAGACTCCTAGGGAGCCTCCCAAGTGCCCTATCCATTAAGGAAAAATCCCAAACTCCATAGGTTTTTAATGAAAGTATAACTAGGTCAAGACCCTTAGAGATAGCTAGGGAGTATTTTAAATGGTTCCAAGCTTGATTTGGGACTTTATATGATAAAAGAAGATAGGAGAAACCCTTGAAAAAAATTTAGAAGCCTTAGGTTGGGAGATGAGGCAATGACTTCCATAATATAATCTTATGAAGCAACATGGACTTAAGTTTGTGAAAGTGAGTGTGTGATGGCTTCAAGGACCTTAAATGAGGTCAAGAGGTCTAAATATGGCAAGAGAATGGAGCCAAGAATGTTAATTATGGTAGTTGATTCATTAGGTCCTTAATGAAACCATATTGTGACAAATAGACCAAAGTGCAGTCTTAAGAGTGAGTTAGATATCATAATTTGTTCCAAGAGTATAATTTAGTGTTGTTTATTGTGAATAGGCCAAAGAAATCCAACCCCACCTCCTTGTGTTTGTGGAGCCAAAAAGGAGAAGAAACAAGCAAAGTAAAGCTTGAATTTGCATCAAGGTAGCTCTCCACCTTTTCTTATTGCATTTTCTTGTTGCATATGGTGTCATTGTGTGCTTATGTGTATGTTTATATGTTTGAGACATGCCACTTGATGCTATGTTGCTATTTTGGTACCAATATGCTTTCTTGAATGTCTTTGAATGATGGAAATGGCTCATAAGGGTGAGGTAGTGCCAAAAGTCCCTTAATGTAGGTGAGGAAATGCCAAAAGTCTCATGGCATGGGTGAGACAAGGCCAAAAGTCCCTTGGATAGGTGAGGCTAAGTCAAAAGTCCCAAGAACCAAGAGTGAGGCAATCCAAAAGTCCTAGAAATGGGGTAAGACCAACCCAAAAGTCCCTAGAGCTCATTCTTATTCTTGACATGTGTTTGTGACATAAAAATATGAAAATTGAATGCTTCATCGATTGAGTAGTTGCATACTTGTACCCTTGACATGTTATATGCCTTGAAAATGTGATTGAATAGGTGTATGAGCTATTGAGATTCAATGAATCTCACCCCCTCCTTTCTCTCATCTCATATAATCTAGGTGGAGTTCAAGATCCAAAGGATGGAAGCCAATGAGCTTAAATCTCCATCTCTTGGCAAACCTTTCTATCTTGATATACTGTGATGACTAGAACGTAAAAGTAGATATGTAAATGTTATTTTTGAGCCATGACACTTTGAACAAGTGTAAAACTATGTAAAGTTAGTGTATGTATCAAGAATAGAGTCTAATGAGTAGAATTATGTATTTTGACCACTTGGGAGCCCATTTGTGTATGTATGTTTATAGAAGTGGCATGGTGAATTTGAGTTGCATGAGAGTTCAGACCTTATGAGAGACTTATTTATGCTATATTTATGCTTTCTAAGTTACTCAAATGTGTGTGGAACTATGGATGGCTCATTTGAACCAAAGTTGCCTCTTGTTGGGACCAAAATTGCCATAAGCTTGAGCTATGGCAAAATCTGATCAAATGACCTCTTCTTGACTTGGAATTTTGCATGCAAGTAGATCTTGCCTAGATATTTTTAGAAAGCTAAAGATCAGATCATTTGGAGGTCTGTGGAATTTTATATTATTTTTCAAAGTTGGTATCAGAATTTTAGATTTGCAATGGTACTGTTCATTTGGTCAGTTTTGAAATTGTGTCATCCAAGTGGCAAACGTGGTCCAATGGCTACAAAATTTTATAGTTAGAAACTAGGCATTCACAGTGACTTGTAACAACTAAAGCACCTCATTTGGAGGTCTGAGCTGAGAGATATGAATTTTTGAATTTCTGGGACAGTAGTAGTAGCTCAGCATGACCTGAGTCATTGTTCCATTGAATTTGGGTAGCTAAGAGTGCTTTCTCTGGTCTGATTCTATTTTTACCATAAATTTAACATTCATATATTTCCAAATTGGTATTATTTTCAAGTATTGGATTTTTGTGGAATTAATTGGACATTTTCGAAGTTCATAGCAGATACTTGCATCAGTACCAGTAGCTGTCCGAACCTTAACCCATTTTCACGTGTCAAAAGTTTTCTGTGTTATGTTTCATGGCTTGGGCATATTTTTAGAATAAATTAGACATGTGTAGCTTTCCAGAATGGCCAAGAATGAACAATTACAATTTTTTTAGAATTAGTTACAAATTTTGAAACTTCCTATCAGTAAACTAAACCAGTGGCCCAGACAGTAGCAACCCCAGTGGCTTTTCAGATGTCAAATGTTCTCCCCTTAATGATTCATGAGTTGAAACTATTTTTATCATGGGGTAGACATCCAGAGCTTTCTGGAATGGTAAATTTTGTTGGATTTCGAATTTTGTGGATTTAGTTATGAATTTTCGAAATTGTGACAGAAAAACTAAAATTTTGGCCGAAAATAAGAGTGTGAATTTGATGGTCCCCTTTGAGTTCCACGAGTTGTGGGCCAACTTTGGTTATGCAAATGAGTTGTATGTATATAATTAAATATGAGAACGTGTTGTATGAGCTCATATGGTCTGTGTGACACTAAATGGAATTTTTATACGTGATGTAACGCGAAATAAGGCATTATTTTAATATCATTTTCCATTCCCTTTTGTTCAATTGATCATGTGAGACTTAGAAATGATCGGAAGCATGTTAGAAATATATAGTGTTACAAAAATAATACATAAATAATAGAATTAAATTACATTATGTAAGGCTAAAAAATTTCATTTCATGCTTCATGGACCATATGAACTCATCTATATCATTTTCCATTCATAACAAATCTGTGCAAGTCATACACATTACAAAACATCCCAAGAGTTTTGGATTTTGAACTATGCTTAACTAAAAGCCATAATTTCTCTCGGGTTTCAAGGGCATATTTTTGGCATCAATTTTAAAAAATCATAATTAATTCTAAAAAAATCAAAATGAAGCAAATGATAACTTTCTAGAACGCCCCGAATGTCAACCATAGGTTAAAAATAATTCCAAACTATGAAAACATCTAATGAACTGTGAATGACAATAGAATAGCATCAGAGGTCCAGCTGCCCAGGTTTGCTATCACAAGTTTCTAATATAAACTTAAAAAATTCATAACTAATTTTAGAAAAATCAAAATCTAACAAACCATACCATTCTGGAAGGCTGTGAGTGTCTACTAAAGACTAAAAATAATCTCAAACTAATGCCATGGTCTTTAACTAACAAAAATTGATGGAACAATAACTTGGGTTAAGCTGCATTACTAGTACTGTCATACAAATTCAAAAATTCATTTCTCCCTTTACAGAGCTCCAAATAAGGTGATATTGGTGGCTATGGAAAGCTTATGATGTCTGGTTTATGCTTGTAAAATGTGATGAGTATTGAACTTCATTTGACCCACTTGTGATATAGAGGAGCAAACTAACCAAATGAATAATAACTATACAATTTTTGTATAATTTGGCCAATTTAAAAAAAAATATAATAAATTCTGTAGAGCTCCAAATTGGATGCTCTTTAGCTCTGTGAAAATATTTTGATGAGCCCTAGTTGCTAGCCAAATTTTATGGAAAAACTCACTCATTTGGTCAGGCTTTGGTTTAGCTTACCATTTGCACAAATTTGAAGTCCAAAATGGGCATTTCAAGCATTAAATGCTTTTTTACACTTTCCACCCCCACATGGGCAAATTTAAATGTACAAATACAACATATAAAAGCATGTCAAAAGATCCAAATTACTATGGAGCTCAATCTCACCTTACCACTTGCATACATATGCATGAACATCACATCTCATAAAGGCTCCTAGGTGATAAAAACATACATATTCATTCATCTAGCTTCCACATTGATATACACATAATTTATACATACATTAGAACATGTTCAATGGTTTACATCATATACACATCTCATAATTACATATTTTGACTTCAAAATATAAATACAAAACTCATTTCTCTATCCTTTTGTCAAAGCCTTGCCTCTCATAGTTGTTGGCCACCATTTCTTAGTTCTCTTGGTTTACCTAGACATGGTTAAACATATGTGGAGAAAGAGTGAGATTAAAAGAATCTTAATAGCTATTAACCCTTTCAAACATAAATAATGGATGCATATACATGTCAAAAAATGAATGCATGAAAATTTAGCTACTAGTAAGCATACATGAAACATTTTCCCTATTCAAGAAGGTCACACATAACATACATAGGCTTTCAAAGGTTTTGGTTTAGCCTTACCCACTTTCCTTGAGAATTTTGGACTTGCTTTACCCACTTTTAAAGGGCTTTTAACTAAGTCTCATTCTTCTTGAGACTTTTGGTTTGGTCTCACCCAATTCTAAGGATTTTTAGCTCATCTTCGCCCTTGTTAAGGGACTTTTGGCATCACCATACCCATTCAAGCCAAAACATATTTATAAAACACATTTCAATAACATCATGGTACCATGGCATGTAAGCGATAGGTAAAAACATTTCTCATGACATAAATTTACATACAAGCACTCAAGGACAAGCAAACATCCAAGCCATGCTTGAGAGAAAGGTTAAAGAGTTACCTTGAAGCAAGAACACCATACTTTTCTCTTGGACTCTTCTTCCCCTTTCTTGGTCAAGCCTTGCAATTTGGTGGCCCTTGGTTTTCTTCGCCTAGACACATCAAAAGAGACATACATCACTCATGGGAACAAGCTCTAGCCTTATGAAATTATTATGGAGGCTTACTTTCTCACATAGCTTCATTATGGTTCCATATAAGACCTAATGAAGCAACTATGAGAATTTATGATCTTGGCTCTTATTTCTCATTCATTCTAAGTCTCTTGACTCTACTTAGACTCTTTGGAGTCATCATAAATTCATTCACAAGAGCCTAGACACAAGTTGCTTCTTTAAGTCTCATTATAGAACCTACACCTCTATTTCACAAACCAAGGCTTCTAAATTTTTTTCAAATCTTCCTTTGATATTCTTCCATCATATTTAATCCCTTTCTAGCCTTAAAAAAAATTTAAAACTCTCTTTAAGTGCTTGAACTAGGTTTGGCCAAGACTATGCACTAGGTATAAGCCCATGGAGTTTGCTTGCTTTCTCTTAGGGAATTGGCACTTGTAATGCTTCTTAGATGTCTTAAGATCTCATACATACTCTTACATAGGCTAGAATATCCTTAGGATCTCATACATACTCTTACATAGACTAGACTATCATTAGAAAGCTTCAAGAATGGCTAGGTACAATAAAAACCCTAAGTTATACAACTTGAATTCTAAAGCTTTTCCTTTGAATCTAATTGCATATTCTTATTCCTCACACTTGGAAACCCTTGGCTCTACCTTTTCTTAGCTTGAAATCATTTCCTAGAGAGTGGGCTTTAAGTTGACCGAACATGCTCCCATAGAGAACAACAAGAAGATGCAAAGAGAAGCCATGATTCTTACCTTATTTCAATACTTTTCAAGAGTTCTTTCACTTGCTTCTTGTTTCTCCTTTAATTTCTATCCTCCCTTCATTGAACCAGCCATGAATCATCTTCAAATCAATAATCAAAATCATAGAAATAGAGCGGAGAAAGAGGAGAACAAGATTGGTGAAAGAAGAAGCATGAAAAACCATGGATTTTCTTACCTTTTTGCTTGATTTTCTCTTCCCTTCTTCCTCTCTCCTAGTGTGCCACTTCAAGAAGCTTAGGGTTCTATTTTGGTGCAGAGGAAAGTTGGCCAAGGCAGATGGAAGAAGTAGGGCGTGCTATATATAGGTTAGGGACCCATTTAAGACATTTCCAAATCCCAATTTTGCCTTTCCTTCTTGGCTTTTTCATTTTAGGCTCATTTCTACTCCTTTTCAAGAACCATCTTTTTTATTATAAAATTTAGGTTCTCTAACTTATAAAATG
Organism: Erythrophleum ivorense; assembly: GCA_026724425.1. Lineage (NCBI taxonomy): Eukaryota > Viridiplantae > Streptophyta > Magnoliopsida > Fabales > Fabaceae > Erythrophleum > Erythrophleum ivorense. The sequence continues at coordinate 8,365,803 of JAIUCV010000014.1, forward strand.
TCTTTGGAATCACTCAAATTGGATCTAAAATATTCTTGAACGAAAAGGTCAAAATTTGGATCCACCGATATTTTAAAACGTAAACCGGAGGAATTTTAACTGTTTTGGGGGTTCTAACAGTTTTTAGGGCCTATGAAAACTTCGAGAAACTCATTTTTCCCACTTATAAATTCCTCCTATGAGTTTTTCAAAAAGTATCCAAAATTACAAAAATGTCACTACATCTTTATTGAATTTTGTATAGTTATTCTCGCTCCTTTGTAAGGGCACCTCTGGCCTTATATCCTTATTATTTAAGGTCTAGATTATTACTATAATTTTATTGGATCTCAAATCATTTTATCTGAAGGACTTCCTTTTTTATCTAGTGAGTTATGTACGTTTATGGAGAAACCGGTCATCGTGTTTTTCACATTTACAGAGGAATTGGATGTAACAAATTGCACGCAACAAAGTAGTGAGTGTTCTATTAACTACCTTAGTTTGACCATCCGTTTGAGGATATGCAATAGTTGAGAACAAAAATTTAGCAAGGTTCTCCAAAAATAACTAAGGAACTTCATATCTCTATCATTAACAATTATTTTAGGCAAACCATGCGAACGCACAATTTCTTTAAAGAACAAATATGCAATATTTGTTGCATCATTGGACTTATCACATGCAATGAAATGTGTCATCTTACTAAATCGAAACAACAAGAAGTATGTTATCTTTGCCACCAGGAGATCTAGGCAATCCAATTACAAAGTCCATAGAAATATCAATATAAGGATGAGTAGGAATAGGTAAAGGAGAATAAAAACCATGTGGTTTCACCCTAGATTTAGCTTGCCTACATGCAATGCATTTAGCACACACATCCTGAACATCTTTTAGCATACAATTCCAATAAAAATGCTCATGCAACATACTTAAAGTTTTTTCAACACCAAAATGACCCATTAAATCACCACCATGAGTTTCTTTCATAAGTAGTTTTCTAATAGAATAGTTAGGAATACACAATTTATCCCTTTTGAAAAGAAACCCATCAAACCTATAAAAGTCATTATAACTATATTTTTCACAAGATTTCTAGATTTCACCAAAACAACATCATTCTCATACAATGTTTTCAACATCTCAAATCCAATCAATCTAGCATGCAAAGAGGTAAGAAGAGTATATCTTCTTAACAATGCATCAACCACAATATTTTCCTTGCCTTATTTTGTGCTTAATCACATATGGGAAAGTTTCAATGAACTCTAACCAGTGAGCATTTCTCTTATTAAGCTTTCCTTGGGATTAAAAACTTCAAACTCTCATGGTTAGAATGAATAATGAACTCCTTAGGCTACAAGTAATGTTGCCATGTTTGTTTAAAGCATAGAGTTCTTTATCATAAGTATAGTAATTTAAAGTTGCCCCATTTAATTTTTCACTAAAGTAAGTTATGGGTTTATTTTATTGCATCAAAAGAGCCCTAATACCCAAACTAGAAGCGTCACATTCAATTTCAAAAATTTTAGAGAAATTTGGTAAGCTCAATATAGGTGCATTTGTAAGCTTATCTTTCAAAGTATTAAAAGCCTTCTCTTGTGCCTCACCCCACTTGAAGGTCATGTGCTTCTTCACTAATTTGTTCAATGGTGCTATAATTGAGGAAAAGTCTTTCACAAATCTCCTATAGAAGTTGCTAAGCCATGGAAGTTCCTCACTTCATTTGCAATCTTTGGAGTTGGCCACTCACAAATAGTTTTCACTTTCTCTTTATCAACTTGAATTCCTTGAGCACCTACAACAAAACTAAGAAAAACAATAGTATCCATGCAAAAGGAACACTTTTGAAAAATAGCATAAAGTCTATATCTCCCTTAGAGTGCTAAAAAACTCATGCAAATGCGTGACATGTTCATTTAAACTCTTACTATAAACCAGAGTGTTATTAAAATATACTACCATAAATTTACCAATGAGTGAACTAAAAACATGATTCATTAAGCTTATGAAAGTACTAGGAGCATTAGTTAATCCAAATGGTATAACTAACCACTCATATAATCCATATTTAGTTTTAAAAGTTGTTTTCTATTCATCTCCCTCTTTCATGAAAATTTGATGGTAACTACTCCTAAGATCAATTTTTGAAAATTGTGAGGCACCATGCAATTCATTTAATATATCATCTAAACAAGGGATAGGGTAATGATACTTAACTGTTATCTTGTTGATAGCTCTACAATCCACACACATGCACCATAATCCATCCTTCTTTGGAACAAAAATGATTGGTACAACATATGGACTTAAGCTTTCTTTCATAAATCCCTTTCTAATGAGCTTATCTACTTGTCTTTGAATTTCTATTATCTTTTCAAGATTAGCTTTATATGCTGGTTTGTTTGGAAGGGATGCATTGAGAATGAAATCAATGCAGTGCTCTATGCTTTTTAATGGTGGCAATCCATTGAGTATCTCATTAGGAAACAAATCATCAAACCCCTACAATAAAGAGACAACACTAGAAGGCAAAGAGGGGTCAAGATTATTAGTAGAAAGATAAACATCCTTATACATAAGCACAAAGACTTCTTACCTTGCCAATAAACTCTTTTGACCTCACTTTTTCCAGCAAATAAGCTCACCATTTTTTCTCACCTCTCTCATAACTCTCTTTCATGTCTAGGTCCTGTTTGTCTCTTACTCTCACTTTCTCATCTTGATCTCTCTTTCTATACTATGTCTCAATCCTTACTTTGTCCTCATAAGCTTGAATTGGCCTAAGAGGTGTCAATATATGAGTTCTTCCATTGAATACAAAAGAATAATAGTTTTTGTAACAATCATGCTTAACCTTTCTATTAAATTGCCATAAATAGCCTAACAACACATGACGAGCATACATAGGTGCAACATCATATATAACTTCATCATGGTACTTACTAATAGAAAAAGAGAATAGAACTTGCTTAATGACCTTAACTTCACCACTATCATTCAAACATTACAACTTATATGGTCGATAATGCTTCAAGGTAGGAAAATCTAATTAATTAACAAGTAAGGTACTAGCTACATTGGTACAACTACCAACATCAATGATCGTGCTACATACCTTATCTTTGATGAAGCATCTAGTGTGAAAAATGTGCTCATGTTGCTCTTCTTAAAACATGGCCAAACAGAGGGCTGCAGAGGCTAGTAGCTTTTTTGTAATTTTAGGAAAATTTTTAGAAAACTCAAAAGATGGATCTTTAAATGGAAAAATTGAGTTTCTCGAGGTTCTCAGAAGCCTTAAAAACTATCAAAACCCCTAAAATAGTCAAAACTCATCTTGTATGCATTTTAGAGTGTCAATTGACCAAAACTTTGACTAAATAGTTTGGTAAGCCTTTAAATCCAATTTGGGTGAAACCAAAGGAATTTTATGAATTAGAGAACTTAAATTTTAAGATGGAAAAGATGCTTCTAAAAAAGGAGTTGAAATGAGCCCAAATGGAAAGAACCAAGATGAGGGACTAAATAGAAAATTTTTAAAAAATATTATAAGTGAGCCTCCACCCTTTTAAAATCACGTCCCGCTTTTGCCCAACACCCTAACTGACTTTCCTTTAATCCAAAATAGATCCAAAAGTATCTCAAAGTGGTGTACAAGAAGAAGGAGAAAAGGGAAGAGAAATAAGCCTTGAAAGTGTAAGAATATGCTAGTTTTACATACTTTCTCTTTTACCAAACTTCTTCTCCTCTTTCTCTTATCTCTTCTTATGGTTTTGGTGACCTAATTAGACATTTTTGTGGCTGTTTTAGTAAAGGGAAGAGAGAATTTGGAGAACTCTAGGAAGCTTGTGAGAGCTCTCTTGAAAAGCTTGAAAACAAGGTACACTTTGCTATGGGAAATTGCTTCTTCTTGGCTTTTCTCCTCTTTCATGTTTCGGCTAGACCTAGAGGTATATGTAAGGGACTTTATTTTGATCCAAACTTGATAGGAATTGAGATTTTGAAGCATAAGGAATCATATGGAGCAATTAAAATCCAAAAGAACTTATAGATAACAAGTTATGGCACTTAGGGTTTTGGTTGCATTTAAGGATTTATGAAGCTTTCTAATGGTAATTTAGACTATCTAAGAGTATGTTTGAGTTCATGAGAGGGCTAGGAAGCTTCATGGATGGCAAATTCCCTAGTAAATGGAATGAAACTCCAAGGGCTCTTCACCTAGGTCTATGTCTTAGCCAAAGAGGGAAGGAGATACCTAAGAGGAGTTTTATTTCATTCCAAGGATAGAAATGGTCTAGAAATGAATAATAAATATCAAAGGAATCATTGATTTCAATTTAGAACTATATTTTGAAAGTTGGAAGTTTAGGGTTCATTTTGGCATAAAGAAGCAATTTTATGTTTGACTTTTTGAAATGAGTTTGTGATGCCTTTAATGACTTTAAATGGAGTCATATGATTTAGATTGAGTGAGAAATTGAAATTAAGATCATTAATTATATAAGTTGCTTCATTATGCCCTTGTATGAAACCATGGATATCAAGTGAGGTACTAAGATAATAAGAACATCCTCTTTAGGAAAGTAGTAAGGAAAGGACTAATTTCTGGTAAAATTATTTGAGAAACCAAGAGAAACAATGATGAAGGATTATCCAATGTTTTTTAAAGTAAGGTATGTCTAATTTTGAGGATAAAATTCCTAAAAGGAGGAGAGATTGTAACACTTCTAAATTAATTAATAGTGATTATTTGGGAATTATGAAATTATTAAGAGGGATTTAAGAAAATTATAAGGAAATAGGAACTTTAAGAAAAATGACAAATTTGAATATCTTATCTTAATAATTACTAATTAGATCATTTTATGGAAAATAAGATAATGCTTATGGATTTAAGGATGATTTGGACCCATGATTAATTTAAGTATGCCAAAAGCATTATTAAAAGCCTAATCTTATTCTTATGAGGGCTCAACTTCATCTAAATATGATCTAACTCTACTCTTATAGAAGCCCAACCCATTTTGAACCCAATTAACCCATATATCATGGCCTAACATGTTAAGTATTAGGCCACTTAAAATAATGCGACCATTGGACCAGCCTATCTTCACTAAAACCCTAAGAAGCCTTCCCCTCCACCCATTTGATTGCTAAGACATTCATGTTCTATAGAACAAGAAGAAGAAATTCGCATGTTAGAAGAGGGGCTAGGGTTTCTCAACATTATGGCTCAAATTTGCACTCTTAGAGGGAGATTTAACTAAGGTAGGTTCTATAAAACTTAATCCTCTCATTTTTCTCTTCATTTTGGTCCGATTGATTTTTTGTTTGGTGAAAATTCTAAAACTAAGGTAGGTCTAAAATGTGTGTTCATAGTACATTATTGCAATATTTTCAAATTTTGGAGTTGGTGGAATTATAGGGTAAGTGTTTTCCTTCATTTTGTAGTGTAACCTTGCTCAAATTTCATGTTATAGGCTAACTTTGGTATATGGCTAATGATAAGTGCAAAAATTCAAGTTTTTTGGAATATCCCATAGTGTGTTCTTGGTAGTTAAGGTTTAACCCAATCCATTTGAGCTCTTAGATATATGAGTAAGTGTTTTCTCTTCTTTTGTGAAGTGTAATGCTGAATTTCTATCATTTGGATTGACTTTTGGTGCATGGGTTTTACATGTGCGAAAATAGAGATGTTGGGAGTGACCCATTGTGAGTTCTCGGTGTTTTGACCTTAATTGGTGCAATAAATTCTTTGGGAACTTAGGTAAGTGATTTCTAATGAATTCTTGATCAAATAGATCAATGGTTGAGAAACTCTTTTGTTAATAATGGTTAAATGATGATAATTATACTTGTCATAGGCTTAGTGGGCTTTTGGATTATGTTGGTAGCTAAAAGAAGAGTAATTGGACTTCATTGAGGTAATTGGGGTTAATTTCCTACTTCTATGTATATGTTTATTTTAATCTAATATTTGCTGCATATGTATAATTTTGAAATGCTAAATGATTGGTTGGCTACTTGAATTGTTATTATTGTGGACCATGAGCATGTTCTTGGGGAGTTGTGGTGCAATTGCTACTTGTGTATCATATTTCGATCGAGCACCAAGTTGTGATCAAATCTTGAATGCACTAAGCTCAAAGCATGCTCAATAGGGAGTTGGCACCATGAATGGGCCTTTCCTTGTATTATTGGCCATTAACATGTTACATGTGATTGTTAGTGTGGGATAATAGTAACTGGTAGTTCAATTAGTTTATTTGCTAATGATATTGATGCCTTTGGTATGCTTTATGTATAATTGCATTATGTTGATTAATCTATACATATATATATATATGGAATTTGCCTCTTGTTATTGAGATTGTAAATCTTACTCCGATTGTGGGTTAACATTTTCACGGACTGGACCTCTTAATAGGAAGGAGAAATTAATGGAAGCCTATTGTATAGTTTGGTAGCATATAGGTTTGGAAACCTTATTAGATTTGGTTTGTGAATGAGAATACTAGTTTTTATGTATTTGCCACATTACATTATGAATTGCCAAGTATAGGAATTAATTTTATAATATGTCATGGAATTGATGCTTGTGATTGTATCTAGATGATTATTAATGAGCACTATGATATTCGATGACCTCTGAACAATTAGTATTGTAAAATTGATATTTAAGCCATTGGTATAAAAGATTTGGAGGTTCAAACTAGTTTAAATGTGTTCTCTACACCTACTTAAAGTGTTTAAAGGAATTTGGAAGCCATCCTTTGAGTTTTGAGTTGTCACTTGAAAGTTTTAGAAGTAAATTTTTGTTTTTATTGTCATTATAGTCATTCTGCTATCATATAAGGTGTAAAGTGGACATCAATGCTTTGGCCAATTGTGTTTCTAAGTTTGGTTATGGTTTAAGAGCTTTGAGGGATATGGTTAGGTTATTTTGATCATGTTGGTTGTGAGTTAATCTATCCACTGGGTATATCTCGACTCATTTTGCTATTATGAGAAGTCATTGAGTGATTTTGTGGATGTTACATAGTCATATGTTGCATCTGGGGTTTTTCTGGGGTTTTAGGGATAAGGACATATTTATTTAGTTCATTAAAACTTGTTCAAAGTGATCTAAGATCAATTGGTAAGAAAAATACATTTCTAAAGTTGTTACTTGTGGCTTCGTGTACCTTTACTGTTATAATTGAAGTTAGAATGATTAAATTGGATTTTAATCCTTGAGTGAGGTAAGACAATTGGATGACGATTTTAGGAATCTAAACCCTTTAATAACCTTGCCTTTTAGCCATTAAAAGACCCTAGGATTGATCTTGAAGTGGTAGCAAGTTGTTACTTTATTTCTTTAAATATTTGGGTGCAGTAGGTTTTTAAGTTGCAGCCAAGTTTTCCCAAGTCATAGCCAAAATGAGCATCTAGTGTTCTAGTAGCAATTTTAGCCATGACACAAAATCATCTAGAGGCTAATTTGGTCGTAACGCAAATATTTTCGCCACAGTGCAAGCAGCTGGCCATGGCATAAATATTTTTTGCCATAGTGCAAATTATGTTTATGTCAAAATTTGATCCAAACCCTAGTTTAGACATGGTGTAAGTGTAGAATTTAGTTTTAGAGGTTCTAAAGGCCAAGTTGGCCATGGTGCAACCATTTTAAGCCACGACTTAAGTCTTGAAACCCTCAATTTAGTTATAGTCCTTAATTTTTACTATAGTAGTAATGAGTAATGACTTTTAGTCTAACATATATAAGTTTTTAGGCTTCTTAAAGTGTTTTAATTGAGACAAAATTATTAATGAGTGTTTTGAATAACTAGAAACAATAATCCTATTGTATAACTTGGTGGTGAATATTAATTATTTAAAGGTTCAAATTTTTCTATATTTTCATCCACTACTAACTCCTTAACCGAATTAGACACTAAGTGCACTCGATTAAGAACACAATTATGCTTAATTAACTTTATTAGTAGTTAGGGTTGTTACACCTACCATTAAATGGGTCCTATACACATATTTTGTCTGTCTTTCTCTAAAATTGATATGAACCAAATTAAAAGGCACTTGTCTTAAGTAAAACTTTAACTCATTGTGATAATGAGAATGCTTTAACTTAATTGATTTTCCACTCAAGACCCCAACATAGTTTGTCTAAAATATGGAAAGACCTACAAGGCAAATAAGTCCATAATTTAACCTCATTTGGAATGGCTAGATGCTATGAGAAAAGAAGTTATTGTAAGGTCTTTTTTGAGTCAGGGGAATACTGATGCAAATTTGGATAATAGCCTCAAATTGTATAGACAAATTACAAGCATCACAATTTCTTTGATGGATGATTCTAATAAAATTAAGTGGAAGGGTGTAACACTCAATCTTTTTAAAATTGAACTAAAATTGATGAGTTATAAAAGGAAGACCCTAGAATGAGATGATTAAAGGCTAAATAAGATTAAAATAATAATCTAGACATTTAGAAATAAGGATACAAAGCCAAAGATGCCCTGAAATCGGAGCCAGGATATCTAAATAAAATTACCTAAAAAGATAGTGACATTTTAGTAATTTTAGGCAATATTTATAAAACTCAAAGGAATGAGTTTTAAATGATAAAATTGAGTTTCTCAGGATTCTCAGATGCCCTAAAAATTATATGAATCCTTAAAATGGTTAAAATCCCTTCAATGTATGATTTAAGATGTCAGTTGACCCAAACTTTGACCGGATGGTTCAATGGGGTTTGAAATTCAATTTGGGTGAAACTAAAGGTATTTTATGGATTAAAGAACCTAAATTTTTATATGGAAAAGATGGTTCTAAAAAAGGAGCTAAAACGAGTGAAAATGAGAAAAATATATTTGAAGGGTAAAATGGGAATTTTGAAAAATGTTATAACTTAATCCCTTTCTTCTTAAACCTATCTAGCATGACCCAAACCTCTCAAAATAGAACCTAGACCATCTGAACCGAAGGAGAGAGGCACACCATAGGAAGGAGAAAGAAGAGAGAAAACCAACCAAGAAAAGGTAAGGATTTTGAAACTTTTTCTTGCTTCTTCCCTCATTAACTTGATTCTTCTCTTCAAGCCCTTTCTCTTCATGGTTTTAGGTTATTAAGAGGAGGATTTTCATGGCTAAACTTGTGAAAGAGGGAAAGGATTTAAGAAAACCAAGTTTTTGCAACAAATTCTTCTCTTGAAAAGCTTTAAGATGATGTATGGAACAAGGTGCAAAATTGGCTTCTCCTTGCCTTCTCTCTCCCTCTCAAATTTATCCACCTTAGAGCCCAAAAAGTGTGAGGATGTTTTGGATGCTAATAAGATAGAATCAAGGGTTTTTAAGTGTGAGGAATTGAATTATACAATTAGATTCAAGAAAGAAGCATTAGAAAACAAGATATAGAAGTTAGGGTTCGAATTGCACCTTGAGAATTTTGGAAGCTTAAGAAGATAACCCAAGCCATATGTAATCATGTCTAGGCTCTAGAGAAGCCAAGGAATAAAATATGTAGCAACTTCCCAAGAGAAAGTAGCAAAACTCCAAGTTGTGTCTCTATGGGCATCAATTTAGCCAAGCCTAGAAGAAGCACCTAAGGAGTGTGTCTTTGAGTTCTAATGAATTTAGAGACTTATATATGATGAATAAGGAATTACGGAGGCATTGGATTGAATTTAGGAGCCTTAGAATGAAAGTTGAAATTTTAAGGGCCTAAAAGAGGTTAATGAAGTAAGTTGGGTCTAGAGCTTTCTAACCAAGTATGTAATGACTCAAATGAGTCTCTTGAGAGTTATAAGACTTGTAGGAACTAAGAGTTTAGGGTTTAGAAAGTAAAAACTAAGGGCTACTTCATAATGGACCTAAACTATTCTAAATTGCCACCTTGAGTCCTAATAAGATTAAGTAAGCATCTTGGAACCTAGTGTAACACCATCATTCTAAGACTTAACTCATTCAATTTCCTTGCCTTAAATTATGCTAGTTCTATGGGAAGCAACATAATGGCATTGGAAATCATGAATAAATTGCATTTTGCCATGGGAAAAATTGCTCATTTGGTGTCCCATGGGCCATATGGACTCATCCATCTCATTCCCACATCTAAATACATAAATGCAACTCATAACAAGCTCAAAAGTGGCCTATACCTCGAGTAAAGGGAACAGATACACAAAACACACTAGTGCAGCCTCAGATCAATTTTCTAGATTTAGTACCTAAAGTTTGAAAAATCATAACTAATTATAAAAAAATCAAAATTAGGCACACTATACCATTCTGGAAAGCTAAGGTGTCTACTTTATGCTAAAAATAAATCTAGACCATAATAGAGGCTACTAGGCACCAAAAATTGATGGAATAGTACCAGAGGTCGGCTTTCATCCCTGGTGCTAATCTCCAACTTCAAAACTTCATATCTCCTTGCTTAGAGGTCTAATTGGGATGATCTCAGTGGCCATGGGAAGCTCACCATGTCTAGTTTATACTTGTAAAATTTTATGAGCATTAGACATCATTTGTCTTATGAATGATACAACCTAAGTTTCTGACCATATGAACAGTACCTATATCAGTTTAGTAGAAAAATGACAACTTTGAAAAATCATAATTAATTTCACAAAACTTCAAATAATTTGGTCTTTAGCTTCTTAAAAATCTTTGAATAAGATCTACATATGTGGCAAATTTCATGACAAATTCATTTATTTAGTCAGATCTTGACATTAGGTTGCAAAATGACTCATTTGGTGTCATATAAAGGGTTCAAATGGTCCATTTCAAGTCTTATGACAACCATGACCACTTGAGCACGTGGGAATACACCAAAATGATATTTTAAACTTGTCTCAAAGGTGCATAAATCCATATTTCTCAAACTCACTCATCCATCCCATGATATACACAAGATTACACATGTAGCTCTTGTCATTCAATACCTAAAACATGCTATTTCATACATTTGACATCAAATCTCATTCATACATTTGCATAATTACATATGCTCCTATAATTACATAACAATTTCATCATGGGATTACATCATATGCCATGTGTATGGCTATAAAAGAGATAAAACTAGGCCATTTCATGCATTTTGATGTCAATCTCGTTCTTCTAGGCTTGAGGGCTTTCATTACCTTGCTCAATTGCTTCACCTAGCATGTTAAGACATTGGAGAGGAGGGAATGAGATTCAAAGAATCCCAATAGCTCATCTTCCTTTCAATCACACATCAAGTAGCAATACAAGCCTTAAAAATATATGCATGGACATATTAAAATGTGAGCATTTAAGGAGCATTCTTGGCATTTGAACAAATCATACATAGCATGCATAGGCTTGCCAAGTGAGTAGACTAGCTTCACTCATTCACTTATAGATTTTGGACTTGCCTTACCTATTTTCTCTAAAAGGTTTTGACTCAACTTTAATCATGGGAGTCAATCTCACTCTTGGTAGACTCTTTGCTTTGTCTCAACTAAGTTTAAGGGTTCTTGGCTCATTCTCACCATAGCTAGAGGGTTCTTGGCTTCTCCACACTTAAGCAAACCAAGGCAAGCATATAAAATATCATTTACGTATATAAAATATCATCATGGTACCATGGAATAAAAGCTCATGCTAAAATACTTTCATAGCTCAAAACACATATACACACATCCAAAGACATTGTAAACACACATTCATGCATGAGAGAAGGTGGAGAGAGCTATCTTTGCCACACAATCATACTCTTTCTTTGAACTTTAGGTCCTCTCCTTTGACCTCACACATCCAACAAGGTGGAGATCATTTCTCTTGGCCCAGACACATCATATGGAAGCCAATTATACTCTTGAATCACATTCTAAGGCCACACATTCATTAGAAAAGTTAGGTAACTCATAAGGCTCTTTTATGGCTCCATAATGCACTTATTGAAGCAATCTTAAGAGAACATCATCTTGGCTCAATTCTCTCTATCTATTCATGATTCTTTACTCCATTTAAATCTTTTGGAGTTATCACACAATCAAATCAAAGAGCCTAACTAGGTGTTGCTTTTTTAAGCCATACAATGGAACATATAAGGCTGTCTCACTTTCTATAGTTTCTAAAATTTTTTCAAGGCTTCCTGTCATACTCTCCCATCATACATGATGTAACACTAAGCTCGGAAGGAATTAAAATACTCCCCAGGTGCATGGAATCTCTTTAGCCAAAGCTATGCTTCTATGTGGCACCAATGGAGTTTCTTTGCTTCCTTTGGTGGGAAAATCATGTAGGAAGCTCTCTTGGTATCTTAGGAACTCATATGAATACTTAAAAATTATAAAATATGGCTAAGGTTCATGATAGAGTTCAAAGTGCAATCAAAACCCTAGCCTCCCTATCTTGAAAATCAATGGTTTTTACTTGAATTTCTTTGCATATTCTTACTCTCCTCCTTTAAATTCGTAGAGTTCACCTTTGATTCTCCTTAAAATTCAAGCCCTCTTGTAGCTACATATATGGGGAGAAATAAGGAGAATAAGGGGGAAGGAGTAGCTACCATGAAATGAAGATTTTACCTTGTTTCCATGGCTTTTCTTACTTGTTTCTCACTTTCCTTGGTCTCTTCTCTTCAAATCCGAATTTTCCCATTTGTTCTTCCTTCAAAATAGCACCAAAAAATTTAAGAAAACCATAGGGAGAAATGGGAGAAGGAGGAGAAGAAATTTCCTAAAAAGAAGGCTAGGAAATTCCAACAAATTCTTACCTTTTTCTTGAGTTTTTCCCTTTTCCTTTGCCTTGTTCTTGTGCACTTTCCTCCCTTGAGTCTTCTCTGGTTTTTTAGTAGAATAGGTCAGTCTAGAAATGAGGGAGAGTGGGGCGTGATTCTTATAGAGAGTTCAAGAAGTTACTTTTTCACAAAATTCTCATTTTGCCCTTCATCCTTGGCATTTTTATTTCTAACTCGTTTTAGCTCCTTTTTGAAAATTACTTTTTTCATTATGAAATTTAGGTTCCCAATTTCACTCAAATCAAAGCTAAATCCTTCTCGGACAGATCTGTCAAAGTTCGGACTCATTGTTGTTGGAAAGCATACACCGGAGGGGTTTTACCTATTTTAGGGCTTCTCATGGTTTTCAGGGACTCTAAGAACTCTGGAGAACTCAAATTTCATTTAAAAAGCCATTCTGTGAAAATTTCAAAATTTGCTCAAAATAACAAAAATACCCTTACGTTTTGTCAATCTTTCATTACATTTTGTTTCTTCATTCTAGCTCCATTTTTCTTTCCATCTGAGCCTAGGATTCTCATTTTTAGGAGTCTAGAATGCTACCCAATTTTTTTTTCGAGGGACTTCTTTTTTTATCTGGTGAATTTCGTACATTAGTGAAGAAACCGTACATTATATTTCTCACGTTTTCTCTTGTTTTCAGAGAACCGGATATTACACCTAGAGTGAGTTCTATGGGATTAATATTCCTTTTAGTTCTCATATGTGGGCCGAAGGTAACTCCAACTCACTCATTTGTGGGTGTTAAGACAAAGAAAGTAAGGGAAAAAAAAAAGAAGCCAACTAGTGGGTTAGTAGTATATCCAAGTCTCTAGAGTCATAAGGTAGCTTTATTTCCCTCTCTTGCATACAATTGAATGTTTGAATAAGTTGTAATGCTTGTATGTGTTGTCGCTTGATGCATTCATGATGTATGTTTTAGCATAGTTTCCATCTTGAGCTATATGAATGAGAATGATATATGTTTTGGCTTTTAGCTCCCTAAGGCATAGAATTAAGCATAGTAACTCTTCCTTGGCTTTGGGTTGAGAAAAGTTTAGTCTAGCATGTTTATGATGAAGCCATGGCTAAGAAAGGAATGAATTTTCATGTTTGATGATACATTGATTCATATGAGGCATGAGCAGTGTATTTTTGCACCATATGCATGGCATATATTCATGACATTCTTGTATGTATTGAGTTGATTGAGATTAGCTACTGAGATTCTCCTAAATCTCACCCTCCATGATCCCACTCACCATTTCAAGTTCTCCAAGCCAAGGTCAAGACCAAGAGAAATCATAAATAATAGGAAATTATGTATTATAACCCCATCTTGTACTAGAATTTATGTATATGTATGCACATAATGTTTTACATGTACCATGACACACTTATGATGTATATAAGAATGCTAATTCATGTTTAATGATGGAACCATGTGTAAAAGCATAAGAATACCAATGTATGACTATTTGTGGCAATGAATATGCATTATGGTAGAGTTTTAGTTATGGGAAGACATGATGTATGTATGTATTCTTAGGTGTTCAAGGGTCAAATTTTGATCAACTTGTTTTGGAATGCTATGGAATGGTTAGATAGGCCATTTAGGATGAAAGAAATGTGCTCAAAATAAAAGAAATCTAATTAGACACCAAATGGTCCAAATTGGTACCTAAAATGGTCTCAAATTTGCCATAAAAAACTCCTATGTCAAAAGTATCCTAGATGACCTAGTTTGAGCCTAAGATTTGGCATGCATTTAGATCCCTCTTGGAGCTTTTTTCAAGCCAAGAACCATAATTTTTAGAGCTGTACAGAATATTTTACAAATTTTTGAAATTAGACAAAATTTTATATTAGGCCTGGTACTGTTCACACAAAATAGATTTAATGCCTAGGGTTTTTCAAGGGGCAAATTGTATAGACACATTATGATCTTTCCAAGGCCATTGAGTTTACATAAAGAGGAGTTGTATAGAGGGAGTTATGAATTTTTGAAGTTGAGGGTCTAACTATACCCAAAAACTGTAGCAATTTTTTATATACCATGTACTTTATAGGTCAAATGAACTCAGATGATTTAAAATTTTTACAGCAATCATGTCTTATCTTAAACTTTTCGTGGCCACTAACAACACCTAATTTGGAGTTGTGTAGCTTAAGATATGCAATTCCAAAGTTTAGGTTTGCTACTTACCTCCATTTCTGACCTATGTTAATATTCCATTGTATTTGACTAGACAAATGAGCTCAATTTCACCTGAAATTTTTAGAGCATGTGGTTCACATCCTAAGCTTTCTATAGACACCTCATTTACATGATTTGGAGTTGTATATCTAAACTTATGAATTTTCAAAGTTGGAATAGATTTTGGCACCTATGTTATCATTTTAGGTTCCATAGGAATTTAAGAGGTTCCACAAGTTGTACACCATAAATTGAGTATAAACAAACTTGTTTATAATAAAAATGAGTTATGGAAAGGCAAGAATCAAATTTAGACCCCTATAGCTCAACATAACCTATAAATGGCCAGATTTCGATGTTAAAATACTTATGGATAAATATGGCACTTGCTTATAACCTTATATTTGCCATGTATGAGATAGTAAAAGCTAGGTGTGATAAAGGGACATTCTTCTTATCTATATTTTGTTAGAAAAGGGTATTTAAAGCTTCATGTTAGAATTAGTAACTTGAATATGCAAAAGAAGGGTAAAAATGGATAAAATCAATCAACTAGAACACAAGAAAAGAAAGAGGCAAATGAAAATGGCTAAATACATCCTTTATTCAAGAAAAAGGATCAAAAATTCATTTACTGTAGATTATTGATCAGTCAAAAGCTACTAAATCCATTTACTCATTCTCCTATATAACAAATGAATAACACACACAAATAAAATGACAAATTAGTTAAGCTAGGATGTAACAAACTTATTGGCTGCTTCTTAACATTCTGACATGTAACCTTCTAGATATTATTCAAATCATGTAGTATAATCCTTTAGCTAGCTAGGTTGATTCCTTTCTTTACCCATTTTGCAAATAGGTTGGATCACAGGCCTTTCCTTTAGCCCATTTGTTTTGGAGTTGCTATTAATACACCTTTCTTGTAAAATAACCTTATCCTTAAGGTTAAGGTGAGGAAAGAGCATTCTAATTATTTCTAACTCTTCCCACATAGCATCCTCATTGGACTGTTGAGCCCACTCAACTATGATTTGAAGCCTAACTTGATTTCCCATTTATATACCCTTTTTGCTAAAATTTCTAGTGATGTTAACTCATGCGACCATGTTGTTTTAGAAGCAATAGACAAAGGTCCTTTGTAGTCTTTTAAGAGGGACACATGGAGTACTATAAAAAAATAAATAAATAATTTATGAAAAATCCATGACAAAGATCTGTAAACCAATAAAAGAATCAAGTCGGTAGTAGAATGGCAGTGCAAGAATAAATTAAAGCCAATAAATGATTATTTAATCTAATGTCAGAGAAGAAATCAACTGTTGCAAAAAGTTGGTGCAAATTTGATCTAGCAGAAGTTTGGTAGTTGTAAATTAAGTGAATGACGTCAAATCATACAAGTAGGCTAAATATCTAACATGTTGAAATATCATAATAGCAATTTCATGGTGTTAATAAGAAATCTAAAAAAGTGGGGAATTCAATTACCACCAACTTTAAACTCCTATAAATAAGAGTGTGATGGACGTATAGCCTCCAAAAACAATTAAGTGTGCAATTTGAAGCCACTTTAACAATATATCTATGTCTCATTTCTTCATCTCCTTTCCTTATGTGTTTATTTCCAAATGCCACCCATTCTTTAGACTTTACATTCCATTGTAAATTGTGGCACATCATATTTTTAGTTCTAAAAAGCATCAGTGTGTAGATCGAAGCCAAAATGATGAATAACCTTAGCTCTCTCTCTCTCTCCCCTTGCAAATTTTCTTTCCCCCTTAGCTGTCCCTAGTGTTGACTATAGAATAAAAGGGTGGCTAGACTAATATTAGGGTTTTTTAAAGGTAGTTGGGCTTACCCAAGGACCTATTATTCAAGTGTACTGATCTTTGCTAAGTGTAGGCTAAGAATTAGATAAGTCTAATGGCGTTGGGCCAAGGTTCATTGGGTTTAATTGAGTTGGGTCACATTAAGATGAAGTTGGGCCTCCAATAAGAATCAAGTTGGGCTTCTAATAATGTCATTAGTACACATAAATTAATCTTAAGCCCAAATCATACCTAAATCCATAAACATTATTTTACTTTTCTTAAAATTATCCAATTAATAGTTATTATGTTGAGGTACTCAAATTTGCCACTTTTTTTTAAGATTTCTATCTCCTCATAAATTTTTCTTAAATTCCTCTTAATAATTTTATTATCCCCAAATAATCACTATTAATTATTTTCGGGGTGTTACAAAAAGAAACTACAAAGAGAGAGCTTTCAAATGAGGTATGTATTAAGCTAAAAAATTTGCTATTCTTTGAGTCCCAAGCCCTCTTCAATTCAGTCTAGAGAATGAAAGAAAGAGCATGGAGCAAGCATATGTTTGATGAAAACTTAGGAGAAATAAGTTTATAAGTGTGGAGATTAAGATTATGCAAAAAAGATAACCTAGAAAGCCAAATAGGGCCCCAAGATTCTAATAGAATTGTGGAAGATGTAAAATCCTAAGAAGATATTTTGAATCATCTAAGGTCATAGTTGTACTAGAAAAGAGTCCCAGTTATCCTACACTTATCAAATTATTCAAGAAAATGACAAAACTCCAGAGAAGCTATACAATGCATATGTCTCGGCCAAGCTCAAGATAGAGTACTTAGGAAGTGTTTTCATGAGTTTTAAGATTTTAAGAGGTTTAAATGTGAGCAATGAACACTAATGAAACCATTGAAACAAATTTAGGAGCCTTATTTTGAAAGGTAAAATTTTAGGGTTCATAAAGGGTTTAATGAAGGAATCTAGCATTAGCCATGTTTTGACTTGCATATGATGACTTTAATGAGTTCCATTAAAGTCATATGGCTCATATCAAGTGAGAACTTGAGCCCTAGAAGTTGAATTGTGGAAGTCACTACTTAAGGGACTTAAAATAACTTAAAGTTACCTTATGAGTTCTAGTAAGCTCATATAGCAATTAAATGATTCAGAATAAGTTCTAATGGGTTGTCTTATATCTAAATTGATGCATTTTAGGCTGAGCAAGAGCAAGCTCACTTGGTAGGTGTGTGTACCTAAGAAAGACAAGGTAAAGGACCAATGAAAAGTAAAGAAGAAAAGTGGTTAGTGGTGTATCAAGCATCTTTATCTCCAAAGGTAGCCATCTCTCCCTATCTTGCATGCATTTAGATGTATGTATGGGTTTAGATGCTTGTATGTTTAGTTGTTTGATGATTTTATGAGTTATGCTTTTAAATGGCTTTTATCATGAGTTTTATATATGTATGATGCTATGTTCAGCTTCTAGCTCCCTATGGTAGGGAATTGAAAACAATAGCTCTTTCTCAGCTCAGAGTTGAGTTTAGTTGAGCCTAGTTATGACGCTTCTATACCTTGGCTAGATAAGTATCAAAGTTTCATGCAAATGTTCATGTTTAAGTTACTTGATGTATATAGTCTCCATGCTTGCATTTCTTCATTACATTCATTGTATATATTGATGTGGATTGAAATTTGTTATTGAGATTCTTTCAAGAATCTCACCTATTTATTTCCCACTAACCATGATAGGTCCTACAAGCAAAGAGAAAGAAACCGAGAAGGATTAGAAGCTTAAGAAGCCTAAACAGAAGTGTTGATGTAAATGGAACATTTATAGTGTATATGTATGCTTGATGTATAATATGGGATGAGTTAATGATAAACTACGATGTATATGATAATGGCATGCAATGTGACCCTTGCATAAGCTTGAGAATATGCATGTATATTATTTTGATGCCAGAGTTTAAACTTAGAACACGAGTTGTAATTTGATTGGCATGTGGTAGTGTGATGTATAGTATGCAACCAAATGGATAGCAACATAATGTACATTATGATGATATGTAGTTAGCACCTCATGTACAAAATTATGAATATGAGTATATGCCATTTTGATGTAAATACAAGTGTATGGAACTTGATTTGCTATATTATGTATTATAAGTTCCATATGCAATATGGGATGTGAGATAATGATTTCTAGTAGCTAGCGTATTTTATGTAATGGTTTCCATAGAAATGAAGTATGAATAGATTTGCTCAAAATAAGAGATTGCAATTTAGGGACAAAATGGATCATTTTATAATCAAATTTTTGTCCAAATAAGTTATAAATTACATTTCCACCCTTGATAGCCCAAAAGACTTAATTTTGGGCTAAAATCTGATGGACACCTAGAGGATTTATAAAGCTTTCCAACAATTAAAAATGACATTTTTCTAAGCTTTATAAAATATCTGAAAATTTTTTGAATCTGATCCAAAATAATGGAATTATGTAGTTACTATTCATGCTATCATGGCCTCAGTTTTTGTGTTTTTTTAGGGGCCAAATGGATTCATTTTCGCTTAAAATTTTTACCGCATAAAGTTCAAATCATAAGCTTTTTGTAGACACCTAATTTGTATAAATTGAAGTTATATAATCAAAGTTATGAATTTTTTAAATTTGTCCCATATTATGTCAAAGGAGGCAAAAAATGGCTATATGGCTCTCTTATGCAAGTGGAGTTTGTCTTATGGTCAAGTGGGTTAAAATAAATATGTTTATAGAGTTTATGGATTAAAATGGCAACAAAATCTAATTGGACCCTTAGAGGCTCATTTACTGTATAAAAGGGCTACAAATTGCTGTTGAAAGTTTTGATGTGAAAGCATTTCATTGCCTTAATAATAAAATGATATTAGTTTAGTTATAAGAGGTATGTGATGACAGACAGTGGTTGCTCTAGTCACATGATTGGAAATCATTCCAAGTTCCTTTCTTTTACCCATAAGGATAGAGGCTTAATAACCTTTGGAGACAGATGTAAAGGTAAAATTATTGGTATAATAAAGGTAAATTTTAATTCAAAGTGTTGTATTGAAAATGTATGCTTAATTGAAGGTCTTAAACATAATCTTCTTAAGTTAACTTTTTGATAAAGTATACATAATAGTGTTCGAGTCCTTGCATTACATCGTTTTTAATGGTAACAAAGTTTCTTTCTTGGTTAGTCAAAGATTTAAGAACATTTACATTATTAGCTTAAATGATTTAAGTTCAAAGAGTATAACTTGCCTCCCCTCCATTTGTAATTATCCATGGCTTTGGCATAAAAAGCTTGGCCATACAAGCATGTACACTATTTCTAAACTTCTTAAGCTTGGCCTTGTAAGGGAGCTTTTGAGGTTAAATTTTGAAAAGGATCACCTATGTGATACATGCTAATTGGGTAATCAAACAAGATCTTTTAAATCTAAGGAAAAAGTTTCCTCGCCAAGGCTATTTCAATTATTGTAGATAGATTTGTTTAGTCCAACTCAGACCTATGGCTTTGGTGATAAAAGCTATGACTTTGTTATTATTGATAACTATTCTAGATTCACTTGGATTCTCTTCTTAGCACATAAGGATAAAGCTTTCAAAATTATAAAGCCTTTTATGAAAGAGTTCAAAGAGAGCAAGGGTATTTAATCTCAAGTATTAAGAGTGACCATGGTGAAGAATTTGAAAATAAGCACTTTGAAAATTTTTGTAATGAACAAGGTTTTTCCTATGACTTCTCATAGCCAAAAACTCCATAACAAAATGAAATTGTTGAAAGAAAAATTAGAATTTTGTAAAATATAGTTAAAACCATGTTAATTAATAATGGTCTTCCTAAATTCTTTTGTGCTAAAACCATAAATATGACTTATTAAGTTTTAAACCGTTAGGAATTCATCTTATTCTCAAGAAAACTCTTTATGAGTTGTAGAAAGAAAGAAAACTTAACATAAGTTATTTTCATGCATTTAGGTGTAAATATTTCATGGTAAAGATAATTTAGGAAAATTTGATGCTAAAACTACAAAGGAATATTCTATGCATGTGATTTTTTATGAAACTAACCCTTCCCTAAGAAGAACTATGAACTTTGATGATGGAAAAGTTGTAACATGTCCAAGTAATGTTCAAAATACAAAATGGAAGAAGAAAATAAAAACTACAACTTTAAAAAAACACTAAAAAGACTGAGACAGAAAAATTGAAAAATCCAAGTAAAGGATCTAGTCAACTAGATATTCTAGAACAAACTTCAACAAAAGTTAAAGCACTAAAAAAACTCCATGAAATTTGAAATGGTAGTCTTTATGCAAAGATCCAAGCAACTTTGAACACCCATAGCTAATGTAAGGCCTCCAAAGGAGTGGAGACACTCATCCTCTTATTCTATGCAATACATCATTGGTGATCTAAGTAAAGGAATGAGAATAAAAGATATTTTAGGCATGAGAACAACTTAGCACTTCTATCTCAAAAAGTCTAAATCAATTGAGGAAGTGATGAAAAGTGGATCATAGCCATGTAAAAGGAGTTAAATCATTTCAAAAGAATGAAGTGTGTAAATTAGTTGAATATCCAAAAGATGCTTTAGTAATTGGAATAAAGTGTGTATTCCAAAACAAGTTGGATGAACAAGGTAATGTGGTAAGATATAAGGCTAGACTTATGGCCTAATATTTTTCTTAGCAAGAAGGTATTAAATTTGATGAAATCTATGCCTTTGTTGCCAAACTTGAATTAATTAGAATGCAACTTTGCTTATGCCTCTTTTATGAACTTTAAAATTGTATCAAATGGGTGTCAAAAGTATTTTCTTGAATAGTTATATCCATGAAGAAATGTATGTCAAAGAACTAACTAGTTATGAAGATAAAAAGTTGTCCAATCATGTCTTTAGACTAACTAAAGCCCTTTATGGGTTAAAACAAGTTTCAAGAGCTTTGTATGAGAAATTGAGCACTTTTCTCTCAAAAGATGATTTTTCAAAAAGCAAAATTGACACCACACTTTAATAAAAAAACATGGAGATAATTCATTATTTGTCCAAATTTATGTTAATGATATTATATTTGGAAGTACTACTAAATCTTTGTGTAAGAAATTTTCTAAGTTTATGGAAGGTAAGTTCAAGATGAGCATGATGGGGGAGATGACTTTCTTTATTGACCTCCAAATTAAGCAAACAACAAAAGGAAATTTTATCAATCAAGGTAAATATACCAAGGAGCTGATTAAAAAGTTTGGGTTTGAAAACTCCAAGCCAATGGATACACTTATTTGTTCATCAACCAACTTAGATAAGGATGAAAATGGTAAGGGCTTCAATTAAAAAAAAAAGGGGGGGACATAGAGATATGATTAGCTCTCTACTTTATTTAACTGCAAGTAGACCAAACATAACGTTTAGTGTTTGTATATGTGCCAAATTGCTTGTGGATTTACAAAATTTTGGTTTACGACATCTAAGAACTAGAATCTTTAAGTTAGTTGGATATGCAAATATTGATTTTGCATGTGATAAAGTTGATAGAAAGAGTATTAATGGTACTTGCCAATTTCTTGGCAATGCCTTAGTCTTTTAAAATAGCAAAAAAGGAAAAATTCAGTCACTCTTTCCACCATTAAAGCTAAGTACATGATTTTAGAAGTTGTTGTGCTCAACTTCTTTAGATAAAATAATAGCTTAAAGATTTTTCTATGAAGTTTGATCATATTCTAATATTTTATGATAATACAAGTGTCATTTGTCTAACCAAAAATCTAGTACATCATCCATGTACAAAGCATATAGAGATTAAATACCATTTTATAAGAGACCATGTTTAAAAGGGTGATATGGAGGTAAGTTACATTCAAATTGAGCATCAAATAACTTACATCTTCACTAAACCTCTTCTTGGAAATAAGTATGTTTCTCCTAGAAAAGAATTAGAAATGACTGATCAAATGAGATTTTTTGGGCGTGATTTTGCATTTTATTTTAAATATTTGAAATAGTTTATGTGATTATTGTGACTTTATGACTTTTTGGTTATTTTTTTAAAAAAATCTAGTTGACTAGTCATAAAGATCTAGTCGATTGAATGTTGAGGCTATTAAAGTTAAATTTGTGTTGACAAAGATCATTTGTGTGAAGTTCATAAGCCAAAGGGATAGTTTTCTTTTTCAGACAAGGCATTAACTACTTGTCCACTCATGTTGTGCAAAATGTCCACTCTAGCATAACTTTTCTCTCTCATTCCTCAAAAAACTGAAAAAATGCTCCAAACATGCTAAATGTCTCCAATATTCATTCTCTCTCTTATTTAACTTAAGGGACTCTCTATGTTTTTCTCTTTACTTATTCCTCAACATTTCGAAACTTCCTCTTGCTGAAACTAAAATCCTTTAGGAATTTCAAGATGTTAAGGATCAAAACAATGGTAGTGTCCTCTTCGTACCAAAATTTGGCAAAGGAACTGAAATTTTTCATGAAGCTTTTTAAAAAGGATTCTTCTTCACGCACTAGCTTCTTTGTCTTTACACCATAGCCTTTTCAAAGGAGTCTTGAGGTCCTTCTTCTTCGATGAAACCAACTCTATCAAAGGGAAGAGTCAAGCAAATCTCCCAACTAAAGAACTACATAACTCTCTAAAAGAAGCCATGGCATCCCATTAAAACAAAGGGAAACAACCCATAAAGTCTTTTTCCACCAAGCAACCACATAAGAAGAAATAACAACTAAGTTCCTCTGAAGAAAAGTTTTAGAAGAGTAAACATTCATTGAGAAGGTGACTAAAAAGAATCCGAGAATGCTTCAGTGATGCTTTATTTTATGTTTGATCCCAAAAAGGAGAAGCATAAGAAAATTTCCAAGAAGAGTATTATACTTGGAAGAACTATGTCTTTATTAGACTTGAAGAACAAGGGTGCGATATCAAATCTCACTTCATGACTATAGGATGGACTCCTATGTTACAGGTAAAAGAGTTCTTCTATGAAGATTTGGTGTGTAAATTTTATGCAAATTTTATTGCAATGAAAGGTGAAATTTCTATTATATCCTTCCTAAATGGTAGAAGGATCATCTTAAGCTTAAAGGAATTAAATAAGATAATGAGAATGAAGTTAAGGGTAGAATCTTATTTCTTCCAAAAGATTTGGGGGAGAACATTCCCTATCACCTATCGAGAAGCTAGAAGTTTTATTGTGGAAAGAAAAGGTCTTCTAACTCTAGGTAAGGTAAATGGAATTGCTTAGAATTGCTTCTAGCTTTAAGAGAAGAGTGGTGAGGTACCTCATCGGCATTTGCATTCTTCAAAGGGCCAAATCTTTAGAATCCTTGAACAAGAAATATGTTTTCCTACTATATTGCCTACTAACTAGAACTCAAAGGAACATTGGTACTTGAATCTTCATGTTTATGGTTAAGAGTGCCAAAAGCACTTAAGCTTCTACTAGCTTGCCTTATGAGATGTTATTGGCTCGAGTCTTCAAGGGCCATGGAATCAATTTAAGGGGATGTTCCTTCAAGGAAGTGGACACCACTTATGATGAATCCATCTTTAAGCTAATGAAGTTCAAAAATGTTAAAGGCACTTGGGTAAGAATGGTAGACATATTTCTTGCATCTACACCTCCTCATGAAGGACCTATTCCTATAGCCTTACAAAATGAAGCACTTGCTCCAATGGCACTTGAACCAATGGCCTTTGTACTCGACCTTGTTCCTAATCTAGTTGCACCAGAACCAGTAGTTCTTAAAGAACCATGACTTTAGCACCTAGAGAACCAGTAGCCCTTGCTTTAGATAATTAGGCCTTTGCAATAGAGCCTAAGGCTACACCACATGCACTTGAACCTCCTACACCTTAAGATACAATGGGTGCCTTCCTCCTTAGTTCCTTCAAATTCCTAAGGCATATCCTCAATAACTAACTTTCTCTTAACATGAAGATTGAGGAATTCAACTCAATCATGTATAGCCTAGCTTATGATGTAGGGTTGATAGATTCGCCATGCATTCATTCATGGTTGGAACTTTTCTTTACAAAGTAGCCTTGTGCATAAAGACTTGTGCCCACTACTAAGGGACTTTTACAAAGTGGTAGGGCTGTAAAGAGCAACCTTAGTTTTTGGCTACTAAGCTTAAGGATATAAAAGAAGCTTTTAGGTAAAGGTTAGCCACATTATTAGTCAAGTTAGAAAACATTAAGAGGGCAAGTCTAGTGTCTTATATGGAGCTTATTAAATCCATCAGTCGTATCTCAGCTTAAATTGCTTGAATACCTTGGAGTTAAAAGTGGTTTCTATAAGTTTGACTAGCCATTGATGGCTTATTACTTTTAATTATGATTTCTTATTATTTTTGGATATTGGTTTATTATTGTTGGTGTCATAAATTTTGGCTATTTTAGTTATTACTCTAGATATTGGATTATTGCATTTGCAAGTTAAGGTTGAGCCCCTTTTGTTAATGAAAAAAAAAGGAAGAAAAGTTATTAAGTTTGCCTTCTGCAGGTCTATGCTATATAATCTAGTCAACTAGATCATGGATTAAAATGGTTAATTTCTTATTGAACTATGAATGAATGGTGATTCAATATGTGGGTAACTAATGTTAAAATCTATCATTTAACTTCTCGTTTTTTTCTTTGGCTATTGTGCTTTAGTTTGCATAAAGTTATCTTTTTCATAGGGAGCTAACCTTTAGAGGGAGCTCTTGTAGAAGCTAAGCTTTAATTTATCTTGGTCTTTTATCTTATTGATTTTGCCATCATTAAATAAGGGTGATTGTTAGCTTAATGGTTTCCCATAACCCATTCCTAGTTTGATGATAACAAAGCCCAATAAAATGATAAAAGCCCATTGAGAAAGATGTGTTTTTGCAGCTAAAACAACCCCTATGTTGGGTCCAAAGAGTTTGAATTTCTTATTTTGTACATCTAAACACTTAAAGACAGAAGGAACATGGTATTAATTGATTATTCTTTTATTCCTTTTTAAAAAATGGCAAAGTCAAAAAAAGTGCTCTACCACTTTCTTCTTTCCTATTTTAATCACTTGCAAGTCCAGAAAGAAGATTACTTTATTGTGTTTTGTCTTATCCTTTCTCACAAATCTTGAAGTATTTAATGAAAGCATTAAATGCTATTAAATGAAAATGAGACAACTTAAGAAAAAGAAATAGCTTTCTTTTTTGCTTGACATAAGCTAGAAGTAGAAACCATGAAAGAAGGAAGAGCTAGTCTAAGCAAACTGAAAGCAATGCTACCTTGTCCTCCATAGTTGTTCAAGCTTTATGATTACTCACTCTCACTATGATGACTAAAACATGAGGATTTGCACTTTTAATAGCTACATTCTATGAAGTTCTATATATATTGAAGATATGTAGAACAATAGATAAACTAGAAAAGCTTATAAGAACTTTCATTTGAATTTTATTATAATCTTCTTTGTTGTCACTTGTCTTCATCTTTCATTTGTTCTGAGCTAACGTTTGGTTTATTTGGCTAATCAAAAGCCACACCTGTGAGCTTAAGTGCAATCCCTTTTTTAATAAAGGTATTCAAACTTCAATATTTTTATTTGTAAATCTTTACAAATGTTAGATGTCAATTAGTGAGTAAGGTATGAGAAAAACCTTGTAAAAGTTGTAGGTAAGTTTAGAAACTTAAGTATTAAGTTGCTACTATGTACTTTGATATTTTCAAGAAGTCCGTTGGAGTTTCAAGGGGACTAGATGAAGAACAAGGATTCAAACCAATATAACCTACGGTGTATCTCTTCTCCCTTGCCTTTTACTTTATTTGCATTCATTTTTTTTTGTACATTTCATACAAATAGAAAATCTAATTAACCTGTTCTTGATTTAGTCAACTAGATCTTCAAAGCTAGTTTAATTTTTATTAACAGTAGTAACATCTAGTTAAATGCATCCTCTTTAGTCAACTTTATCTTTTCAAAGCATTTGAATTCATCTTTTCTAGTTTAACCCCATCTATTCTATCTAATTATTTATTTTATCAATTATATCACTAAATTTAATTATCTTGACATCATTTTTTGTTTCAAGTTTGTATTAAATATCACATTTTTGAAGAGCACCTATTCACTATCTCTAAGTGAATTCTTCAATACACAATGCATAAGTTTTAAAATTTGTATAGCTATTATATTCCAACATTTTATAAATAGGTTATCATATAACACCAAAGAGTATTGTTGTGTTCATCTGCATCACTTATTCTTCCTTAGGAATGTTACTATGTCCTTTCCTTGTGTAACTTAAACCATTGTGATTCATTTGGTTGCTTCTAAAATGATCCACTAATTATTTTAAGGATGGCTTGATTAGGTAAACAAATGAAAATTAAAATCAAGTATGAGATTAATGCTTGATTGTAGAAGTTACTAGGAGAACTTTACAATTAAAGTATTATATTAGGTCTTAATATTTGCTCAGTGTGTTGGGTTTGGAAGTTTCCAACACCCTTGGTTTTGATGATGATCACTAAATATACTTGAGAACATACTTTGATTGAGTTTATCTCTTGCTTTTGTCTAAGTAGAATCAACATGTTGTGTTTTTGATAGGTAAGTCTTAGGAAATATAAATATGGTATAAGTCATATAAGCATAAAGGGTTATTCCTTCAAAATATTGTCTTAGATAAATTAAATTTTCTTAAACTAAATGTTTACGTTTGATATAAATTTAGTTATTTGAAAAAACTGTTATTACACCCAACTTGAAGGTTGTGAAAGATGGTGTTTTATAGGGACTTCATTAAGCTTTTTTGGGAAAGCATGTAGAGGCCTTTAATAGTAATTTAGATGAGCTTAAAATTATTCAAAATAAAATTCTACTTAATGCATTTAAAATGATGAAAGCAGCATAAAGGATTTGGTCTTTTGAAAGAAAGAGCACGGTGCTTCAAACTAAGTGAATTTCAACATATAAAAAGTCAAAGTAGGGTCAAACGCATCATTTAGAAGAAAGAGATAGATGTTAGGAACTTTTCCAAATGATTTTCATATTCTAGGGAAGAGTAGAGTTTAGCAACCTCTAGAGCAAAGAATTAAGATGTTTGAAGCATTAAAGAGACTACTGGGGAAGTTATTTAGGCTTGGGTGCTTCGTTTTTAGGAAGAAAATAAGGAGTAGTTTTCTTGAAAGAAAAACTTAGCTTAGAGTTTTTGGATTATTGGTGCAATTGCATTGGATCAAGTGGTTGTAAAAAGAATTTGATGGTGGAAATTCCCCACTTGAAAACTTAAGAAGTAGATTTAGGTCTAAATTTGGGTTGAGCCATTATAGATTTTGGTGTTTGATCTTCTTCTTCCCTTAACTCTTATATTTTGAAAGATAAATTACAAAAATTTTTCTTAAATTTTGTTAAAATTTTATAGACTTCTCTATTTTTGAAATATATAAAACCATCATTTGAAAACAAAACGTTACTATACATTTTAGTCTAATTTTAAATTGTTTGACCAAAATACTCTCCATTTAAATAATAATAATAATAATAACAGGACCCAAGGAGACAAAGGGAACCCACCCCTTGAAAATGTGCTATCAAGAGAGAAGAATCACTCTCCTTAAGTATTCCACAAAGCATCTCATACTATTTGATGTGAGACTTAAGCATCTTATACCATTCAATCCCTATCATAGCACCACCTCTAAAGACTAGACATTACAATAGTTGCACTTTGCAACACTTAGCCTTCTCATTGATCAGAACCCTTTGTAGGTAGCCTTTTCCATGCTATTAGCCAATCAAGCTTTAATACTAATGACATAAGTTAAGGGCATTTTGATCAAACATTTAAAATTGGACTAAATTTAAAGGTAACACTTTGTTTTAGAGAAGGTTTGTGCATATTTTAAGAGTATAAAGGAAATATATGAAATTTCAACAAAACTTGGGAGATGTTTATGTAATTTATTATATTTTGAATTTATTGTTATATTTAGTCACATACTACAAGTTCATCACAAGTCAAGTAGCTTAAGAGTTTCTAATTTGTTGATAATCTTGAATTAGTTTAAAGTAGTTGCTAGTGCACATAAATGAGTTTCTATCTCAATTCTATTAGTTGTTGTTATAGCTTGAATCAAATATTGATTTTTTGCATATGATGTTTACTCTATAAGTTGTTTTTGTGTGGTGTAATGTTCATTTACCCATATGTTGCCTTGCTTTGTGCCTTTAATTAACTTCTGTTTAATGTTTACTCTTTATCTAGTTAATAGAAATAAAGTTTGAATTCCTTATTGACTTCTAAACTTCATTATCTGTTTGTGTCATTAGCCTATACTAACATAAATTGGGTGTAAACTCGAGAAAACCAATTCAGAACCCCCCCCTTTTTTTTTCTTTTTACTCTCACCACAATGTGTACATAACGTCGCATACCCTTTTGAAAGGTGTCTGCTTTCATTGAAAACACCAATTATTATGTGGAGTCCCATCTCCATTTTTAAAAGACTAGTTTGTCAAGTGAAAAAGCCTCGAGCTAAGTATTATCCTAGATCTTAAAAATTGCCCAACGTGAAACATAGGATCAGCGAATAACGGGAAGATGTTCATGTCCATACTTTGCAAGTCACATGGACTAGTCATTAAGGAATTAAACTTCCAAACTATTACCGTCTTCATGTAGCTTTCTAGCCGATGTTATTCATCCTTAGAGGCATCCAGCATTTTGCTAACCCGAGATCAACAATTGATAATGCAATATACCCTCCATACAGGCATGAAATTTGTTAATTGCTTTTCAGTGAGAGAGTTGATCAGAAGGTACAGGGATCACCGAAAGCAACACTGCTAGATAAAGCAAAAGAACTCATTTCATTTGTGAAATAAATGCTCTTCTCCACCCTACTCTCCAAGAATAAATAGATATATAAATGGTTTTCAGCCCTATCAATACACTCATCAATCATCACCCCAAATTGGAGGTCTATAGGTAACTTTTTTCCTTCTTTTTTTTTTCAAAAAGCTACAACTTATTGCTACATAAACGGGGCGATATTATCAATATAACTTGCAGAAGATATATAATCAAGAATTGATCATGTACATATCTACTGTTATTAATTTTGTCTAACAAAGCCAAAGCCATTTTACAATCCAGAGCCAGTACAGACTACATATTTGTGGGGATGAGACACCCCCATAAGCTACCTAAATTTGCCAATTCATACAAGCTTGATGTATGACCTGCAAAAGACCAATGGAATGCATCCAGTTGTCCAATTCTGGAAGCATTTTAATTGAGACAAAGGGAACCTTAGATAAATGCTTCTCGGATTTTTGTGGGCAGCTCTAGACCAGGCTCAAATTCACTCACAGGTAAGAAGTACTGATCGACCATATCATCAGACACCTTGTCCAATGTAGGAGGATCCCACTGCATTTTTTAAATAGACAATCATGGTAAATTACGGAATTCCACTAAGATAAATTAGAAAGCAAAAATTGATCAAATTTAATTTTTAAAGAAATTTCTTTACTGCTATTGGCCCAATAGAAAAAAGAAATTGCTTTATTGCTAGTAATTTTCACATTTGGCATTGTAATACAATGATAAAACTAAAGATGTTATTAGTAGATAATTGTTAAGGACCACTTTAACATAAAAATTTAGGCTGTTAAGTGAAGACCTAAGATTGGTTTCACCGATATAGCTAGTAAGTACCCTCACATGAAAGCTTTTTGGCTTGAAGTGCGGACAAAGCACACCCTCGCCATACACTGTGTTGAGACCCTAATTTTAATTAAGGAAATGAAGATGGCAATGATTGAACTCTTGACCACTTGGTCATAGAGTTCTTTATACCATGTCAAGGACTATTTTAACCCAAAAGCTTAAACAGTTAAATAGAAAGGCGCAGGATTGGTTTCGCTAAAATTTCTAACAATAACGTATTGGTAACACAGCCAAATTCACATTCTAGAATATAATGTAAGCAATTGGTACCTTTGGTGCCATGTCCTTGTCCACCATGCGTGCCCGCACACCCTAACAAGAAATTCAAATCATTTTATAGCAAGAAAGACCATAAGATTTTGTATCATTTGCAAGAAATTCAAAATGCTTTATACCTCACAAAAGTCACCAGATATCTGCTTAGATATTCCTTGTAAAGACATGTGGTACTCACGTGACAAGCACTGATCAAGGGTCTGAAATCTACCTTCTCGTATCTACACCAGTTAATTGATGGGTTACATGATAATTCATAATAGTGATTGGCTTCTCATTAGAAAAGAATCCATGGACAAAACACAAATTCAAAGGGTTCATATCAGCAAAACAAACTCACAGATCTCAAGGAAACCTTCAAGCTCAATGGAGAAACTTCTTTAAGTCTATTCAGGGTAGTGACGCACCAGGCATCATTTGTTTGACTTGCCTAAAAGAAATGAAGGGCTAATAAGAACCATTGAAATGATGTGTAAGAGATGCCAACACATATTTTCCAACCACTAACATAAAAGAAGAAAAAAAAGAAAACAAATACAATTATGCTTTTTTGACAATCGATATATTAAACGTAATGTTAGGTCGTTGTCCAGAAGTAATGCGCTGTATAGCTCCAGCACAGTGACAAATGAGCAAGAGCCGTTGCATCGTCGCCTGAGTGTAGTGAAAAATAAGTAAGGGCTTTCACATTTTCGTGAACGAATGTAAGTAAAGAAGTTAGTTCACGAGAATAGGATTCGTTTTGAGACTTGGAATATTGATACACTTACGGGTAAGTCAATGAAAATAGTAGATACTATGATTAGGAGGAAGATTAATTTTATGTGTTTACAAGAAACTAAATGGGTAGGCGAAAAAGCAAAAGAATTAGACACTTCAGGTTTTAAATTTTGGTACACTGATAAGGTTAAATCTAGAAATGGGGTAGATATAATTGTAGATAAGTTTTGGAAAAATGTCATAGTGGATGTAAAAAGGTTAGGAGATAGAATCATTGCATTAAAGTTAATATTGGAAAAGAAAATCTTTAATGTTATTAGCGCTTATCACTACAAGTAGGACTAGAAGAATATCACAAAGGAAAGTTCTGAGAGGATTTAGCATGTTTAGTTCAAGAAATACCATTAGGAGAAAAGATTCTTCTAGGAGGAGATCTAAATGGCCATGTGGGAAGTGTATCTTCAGGTTACGAGGATGTTCATGGAGGACATGGCATAGGAAAAGCAAATACAGAGGGTAAAACTATTTTAGAATTTTCATTGATGTTCGATATTATATTAACTAACACTTGTTTTAGAAAGCGTAAAGAACATCTTATCACTTACAAAAGTGAAAGGGCATGTTCTCAAATTGATTTCTTTCTTATAAGGAAATCGGATAAAAAACTTTATATGGATTGCAAAGTTATACCTGAAGAGAATTTAACTACTCAGCATAGAGTTTTGGTTGTGGATGTACGAGTTAGGAGGAGAGTAAAAAGCAAAGGCAAAGATAGGGCGTTAAGGACTAAGTGGTGGCAACTAAAGGAGAATAAAGAAAAGAATTTACAGAGACGGATTATGGAGGAAAGACCTTGGGAAATACAAGGAAGTGCTAACGATATGTGGAATGAAATGACTAAAGAGATTAGAAAGGTAGCAAAGAAAATATTAAGTGAATTAAAAAGTTTTGGACCTAGAAATAAAGAATTTTGGTAGTGGGATGCAAGCGTGCAAGATAAGGTTAAAGTTAAGAAAAAGTGTTATAAAGTGTGGTTGTTATGAAGAGTAATGAAAATTAGGAGAAATATAAAGTAGCTAAGAAAGACACTAAGAAGGCGGTGAGCGAAGCGAGAGCGAGGGCATTCGATGGGTTATACCAATCTTTAGGTACTAAAGTTGGAGAAAGAAATATTTACAACTTAGATAAAAGTAAGAAAAGAAAGACAAGAGATGTAGGCCAAATGAAATGCATTGAAGATGAAGAAAGGAAAGTCTTGGTTATGGAACAAGATATCAGAGAACAGTGGAAGGGTTACTTTCATAGGCTTTTTAATGAAAGCCACGGAATTTCATTGCAATCGGATAGGTTAGACACTAAAAAAGAAGATCAAAATTATATTTTTTATCGTAGGATTTGTGAGTCAGAGATAAAAAAAGCATTGAAGCGAATAGAGAGTGGCAGAGCAGTTGGACCTGATAATATACCTATTGAAGTATGGAAGAGTTTAGGAGTGAAAGATATAAGTTGGCTCACAAAGTTATTTAATGAAATTATGAGATCTAAGAGAATACCAGACAAGTGGAGGAGAAGTTCTTTAATTCCTATTTATAAGAGTAAGGGGGACATTCAAAATTGTACAAATTATAGAGGAATTAAGCTCATGAGCCACACTATGAAATTATGGGAAAGATTAATTGAGCGAAGATTAAGGAAAGAGACCAAAGTTACGGAGAATCAATTTGGTTTTATGCTAGGAAGGTCAACTATAGAAGCAATATATTTGTTGCAAAGATTAATGGAGCGATATCGAGAGAATTAAAGAGATTTACACATGGTGTTTATCAATTTGGAAAAAGCATATGATAGAGTACCAAGAGAAATTTTATGGAAGACTTTGAAAAAAAAAAGAGTTCGTATAACTTATATTCGAGCAATCCAAGATATGTATGATGATGCTCCAACTAGGGTAGTAACAAAAGGTAGACCTACAGAAGATTTTCTAATAACTATTAGTCTACATCAAGGGTCAACTCTGAGCCTTTATCTTTTTACTTTAGTATTGGATGTACTTACTGAACATATTCAAGAGCCGGTGCCAAGGTGTATGCTTTTTTACAGATGATATTGTCTTAGTTGGAGAATCGAGAGTGGAAATGAATGAGAAGTTAGAGAGGTGAAGATTAGCTTTAGAAACTCATGGATTTCGTTTAAGTAGAAGTAAAACGGAGTATATGGAGTGTAAATTTAGTAAGAGACACACCACTTCTAGCACAAAAGTGAAAATTGGAGAACATATTATACCACAAGTCATACGATTTAAATATCTTGGATCGGTCATACAACATAACGGGGAAATAGAAGATGTAAAACATAGGATTCAAGCGAGGTGGATGAAGTGGAAGAGTACTTCGAGTGTTATTTGTAATAAAAGAGTACCACTCAAACTTAAGGGCAAATTCTACCGCACAGTTATAAGACCTGCAATGTTGTATGACACTGAGTGTTGGGTAATAAAAAGTCAACAAGAAAATAAGTTCAGTGTTCCAGAGATGAGAATGTTGCGTTGGATGAGTAGACACACTAGACGGGATTGGATTAGAAATGAATGCATTAGAGAGAAGGTGGAAGTCGCACTTATTGTAGAAAAGATTGTAGAATCAACACTTAGATGGTTTAGTCATGTTGGGAGGAGACCTATAGAAGCCCCAGTTAGAAGAGTAGATGAGATGGAGAATAGTCCAATAATTAGAAGTAGAGGAAAACCAAGGAAAACTATAGGAGAAATTATTAAGAGAGATTTAGATTTAAATGGTTTGTCTAAAAATATGATTTACGATAAGTGTTTATGACGTCGATTGATCCATGTAGCCAACCCCACTTAGTGGGAAAAGGCTTTGTTATTATTGTTGTTGTTGACATTATAATTTCTTAAGTACAAAAAACAAAAAAAAAAATTAAGGCATGAAGATTGGGATGCAGGAAATTTCACTTTCCCAAAAAGAAATCTTGAAATAGACTCTTCAGCATGTCAAAGCCTTTTAAAAGCTTGGTGAAAATGAATCGATATATTGATCTTCAATTGATAATTATGACATCAGATTTATGTCTCAAAATTTGGGTATGCAATTCGAGGCATTTTAAGCATTCTGGAATATACATATATATATAATGTACTTTTAAAACTAGAAATCAAGCAAGGCAGTGTTGATCCCTTTCCTAGAATTTGGACTTAGCAACAAAACTAACTTACTATATAGCCAAAGACACATGAATCAAAGGTAGGGAAGTCCTGTGTCCTCTACGTCACTTAAAAAGACTGATAGGTAATGGTTTCCCCTCAACTAAATTTGTAGTTACATAGAGTTTCATTGAATTCATTCTCTTGATTTACTTTGATCACTAATTCTTTTTCCTTTTATTTTTCGGAATCTGTTAAATGATTTGAGAGAAGCAAAAACTTAATAACTGATATCCTATTATGTAATTTACACAATATCTGAAGTGCTTATAAAATTAGTATACTTCTGTGAAAAATCTCATATTTAGTTTGTTGGATTCTCAAATACAAAGGAAGATGCAAATCTTACCAAAGCATCAACTATCTCTTCAACTGTGTCTTGTCCAAAGCATTTATCTAAAGTTTCAATCCTGAAGTAAATGAATAAATTAATAAGGCCTACTTGTCTTGTAAAAATCATAATATAAGAGAAACAAAGTAACCAAAAGCTCTTGTTTAGTAAGGGCCATCGAGACTGTTGTGGCTTTTTAAAATTCATTGTGATGTGAAAAAGCTTTAGAACATGTAAAAATATTATTTGGTAAAAAATCTTACAAAGTTTGTTTTTAAGGGCAGAATTATTCATTAGGTATCTAATAATAATTTTTTAAAGTTGCTATAGATATGTAAGATGACAATAAGGCATAAGCCTTGTAGTTGTACTCTTGAAATAACTATTTTTTACTTTGCTAAAAAAAATTGGAGAGAACCTTAAGGTAATAGTTATTTGGCATAAAATTTACTTCTGAGTTAGTTATACCAAATTATAAATTAATTATATGCATCACTTGATTAAACAAATTGTTTTTTAGTGAGAAATTACAATATATATATATATATGGATGACAGTATAAAAAGCCAAATAACATTAAGGGTATATATTGAAATATAATTAAAATAGAAAGGCCAATTTTGGCATTTAAATTTATAAAAGTGTTTGCCAAAACAAAAAATTTATAATAGTCCCCGGCTGTTGTGAAACGCATTCCCAAGGATGCTCTTAAAAGTAGTTGTGGCTTTTACAAAGCACCAGAGTAAGCATAAAAAAATTTTAACCATAATAAATTTATGGCTTTTGCTATCAAAAAGCACATGAAGCATTACCAAACGGAGCCCAAAACAGCTGTAAGGGAGCAACGATGACAACTTATTTTTTACAGGATTGTCTTAGCTTCTTCTGGGTTTATACTAGTGGTCATCTTTTGGGATTTTCTTTGTCTGGTATAAAGGAAATGAAGGGAGCTTTTGAGCAAGTGTAATTTTCATTTTTCAGATTCTTTTTCATTTTTTATATACAGGAATTTCTTTGTATAAATTCTTCTTTATCAATAATGAAAAGAAGGCTGTCGTCAGATAGCATTGTTGTGTGAGACAGGACAAACCTTTGAAGTGCACTTCTGCTATCTAGGTGGACAAGGTCGCCATGCTTTTCTAAAGTGGTTTCGATGACAGAAGGGTCATCAGTAACCAATTTCCTCAGCTGTTCCTCAATTAATGGGAGCCTCTGTAGAACAAAAGAAACAATGCTTTTAATGTTGTATATCCTGAAAAGTCGAGTAAAATGGAAATAAATAACAAGCAGGCAGGATACTGAACTGTACTTAGTGTATAGTGCGTCGCAAGCCCACAGGTAATCATCTCTACTCCATTGAGTTTTTCCCCAGTTAGACCCAAGTACTCACCTGAAAACAAGAACAACCTATAAAACAAAGAATGACTAACAAGGAGTTCATCAATCAAATTTGCATTTTCAATCTGAAGACATTTACATGTGCCTCATAGTTTGAGCTCTCATTTTGCCTTCTTAATAACCTATTCAACAGTTCCTTCATCATACAATTTCATGTGCTGTCTCTATACTTGGCATCTTAACTAGGAGAACCCTAAGGTAATATTTGGCATATAAAATTTGGTTTTGGAAAGGTGTAGGAATCGGAACTGGGCATCTCAAGTTCAATTTTCATAGTTCCCATATCTGTCTTTTAGAGTTCCAAATTTTTTCCCCAGCAAAATTGGACAACAAAAAAAGTGCACACATTCCCAAATTCTAAGGATGGATCCAACCATTACACAAATACAAGTTCAGGCATTCTAAAGTAACAAATTACAATCACAAGACTGACACCAGCAGCACCACCAGTCACTCTTGACAATTGCCAATGGATACCATAGACCACAATCAACAGCTCAAATGACCATTGAAATTGACAAAACTAAAACTAACAATATCTAACAGCAGCAGTTCCGAGTTGTAAATGTCAGTGCAATCACGTCCACATCATAAAATTCCCACCCCATTATGATTCTCATAATTATACTCCTACCAACAAAATCCTTTTATCATTCTGGACAGATTAAAGAAATAAAAAATTCAACCAACAAGAGCTTGTCCTTGAACAAGAGCAGCCTGAAACACCATCCTAACAACTAGCTGCTATCAAAGAGTACATAATAGCAGGGTCACAACGCAAGTAGAACTTTTAATATCTTTCAGTTTATCTTCATGTAAATGGATCATGTACCCCATCCATATAGACTTCAGTAGCCTG
Source organism: Erythrophleum ivorense (assembly GCA_026724425.1). Taxonomy (NCBI): domain Eukaryota; kingdom Viridiplantae; phylum Streptophyta; class Magnoliopsida; order Fabales; family Fabaceae; genus Erythrophleum; species Erythrophleum ivorense. The sequence goes on from JAIUCV010000014.1 coordinate 8,403,074, forward strand.
AAAGAGAGCAATGGAAAATAAATGATATCATACCTAAGTGACCAGGTAGATGTGAAAGGTAAAAGGATGCTCCAGCATCAGGATGGAATCCAATAAGAGTTTCAGGAGTAGCAAAGATCTGCAAAGTAGGGATAAGTTACAATGAAGCTCAGCATATGCACTCAATTGTATATACGTATATCACTGGAAAGCAAAATAAACATTTAGTAAATTGGGATTCCCAAATGTGTATAGTGTACAAGCACAGACATACTGTGGAGTTCTTGTGTACAATGATGTAAGAGTGATCAATGTCTGTGAGATAAATATGTAAGGTAATCATTGTGTATACATATTGTCACAACTTAGCCTGCCCATATATAAGATGTAATTTTCAAAAGTTTACTGAGCTTCAAAGAATAAGTCAAGAAAATATTTGAGGTGTTAAGCATCAAGTTCTCATACTAAGTCCAAAGAACAGAAAAAGTTCTAAACAAGATTTTTTTCCATTTCTCATAGCTGTAAAACTAATTGAAACTGTTTGCTTACATATATAAAAAGGAATGCTCAATAATGGAACAGTTATAAGGATGGACAATTTGATTAGTTTAAAGGTGTAAATATTCTGAGGAATGCTCCCTTACATACCGTTTTGTCAGTTGCAACCCGGAATGTCCCAGGGATTGAAATTCCTGCTCCACCACCCATGGTAATACCATTTAGAAGCGCCACCTGCAAAAGAGATTATCACCAGATAACTGCTGTTTCATTGGCATCTAGCTAGTATAACCAAAAACTTGAACCTTAATTTTTCAAATTGTTTAAACAACATATGAACAATTCATGTGATGAATGTATTAATAGTTTGTATAATTTTATTTTATTGTATTTGAGTGAACAAACCTTGCGTGGTTATAGCAACAGTATAAATAGAGGTTGAGGGGTCAGAGTTATACATGCAGTAAATAAGTCTTTCAACAATCCTATATTTGATTGGTATCCATTCCTTTTCTCTCTAACTTTTGCTCTCCCCATTTTCCCAACAAGCCTTATTCCCAACAGCCACCTATTTTAACGTTTTTGATAGAAACTGTAGAATTACAACTTATAATAGTATAATTCTATGTAGTTGTATGCCTTTTTTTTCTTGGCATAAAAAAGAAGAAGCTTTACTAGAAATAAAGAGAATTACAAGAGAGGAGGATAGGACAGCCTCCTAAAAGGGTGGGAAATCTGAGAAAGGGGAAAGGAAGAAAGAAAACATGAACTAAAGAAAATAACAATGCCACTCAATCCCTATTCATATCAGTCAAAGAGTCTCCCTTCAAAGACCATGAACAGAACACCAAAGCAAAGCAAGAGAGAGGACCCTTTCCCATCAGTCATTTAGAGTTGCCAAGACATTTTAAAAATTCTAGCACTACTGTCCCTTCCATGAAATTATATGTCATCAAAGTAAAACAGTTAAGTATATATAAATTTATATATAGAGTTGATGTAGAACGTGATAAGTTATTCAGAGTTTCAATCCAAACCAGATTGATATTAACAAGATCTAATCAGAAAGTAAAGCTGATGACAAACAATAAGAAAAACAGTTACAGTAATAATTCTTAAAAAGTATGACACATGGTATCATTGGGTTAAACTAGTAAAAGGGGCTTCTATTTTAATATGTACAGAAATATGACAACCAGGTAATTCACAGGATTATTTCAGGAAACTATAACCATAAATTGAATAAAAATATTATAATATTCAACTTTTCTTATATGCAGAGACATAGGACAGCAATACTACATTGATGAGTACTTCTGCCCCATTCTTTTTGTTTTGTTGAGGTTTTCTAGTGTTTTCTCATTTGAGGATCTTATCCTCCTCCAAGTGTATTGCTTCTCTCTAGTGAAATTTCTTCTATAAAAAAGCATTAAAAAATTTATTAATAAATTTAAAGTCATAAAATAGATTTTAGAAGAAGAGATTTCATAAATTTTTCTACTAATATTTGTGAGAGTATAAAAAAATACATGAAATTCATCATGCAGTATAAACAAAACAAAATTAAAGTTCTAGATACAATAAATCTTATAAGAAAAAGAAAAATGCTTCATAAAACTGTAGGTAAATTAGCCGTTATTTCCCAGATCTAAGGAATTCAAACCTGAAATCATGGGAGTCAACTTGATTTCTTTCCTGTCTTGGCTCGTGGATCCACATCCCCTTACTGCTCTTTATTGCATTTAATCTGTCTTTACTTTCTAATTATTTTTTATTGCCTTATCTCAAGGGATTCTAATAGCAAACATGTCATGATCTTTGGGTCCAATTGCATTTCTTTCATTTTCTCCATCTCATTTCTTTCATTTTCTCCAAAAACTAAGCGGAAAATTGCATATTGCCACCTTGATCTTTGGGTCCAATTGCATTTTCCCATTGTTCTAACAAAACGCATTGCACCCTGATCTTAATTTGGCAAATTTTATCCAACCTTCAGAATTGGCTGTCTGAAATTAATTTTCCAATGACCACAACACTATTCAAGTGACATTTGGCAAGGATTACATAGGCCGGTCAACCAAATGGATGGGAAAATGGTTATAAGACACCTCATCATCATCTTCACAAAAGGGGCAAATGCATCTAGTCACTTGTGTGGCCAATGTACTCTCTTCTAAATGTAATTTGAACATCGCTTGTATTCAAAGAAAAATTAATTTTTGGCAGCGAATTTGAATGGTTGGCCTTGGGTAATTACCAGTGTTGACAATGAACTCACATCAGTATGGTAATCCTTGAAACTGCCATTGTGACATGTGGTGAACCCAGTGAGAAAAGCTTATGCTTTAAGCATCCGCATTCACACAAATCTCAGTTCAGACAAATGTACCATCTCCATTCCCTTCCCCAGGCCAAGATAGAAAAAACATATTCAGAGACTAATTATCAATTTTAAAAGCTATAGGATAACGTCCAACAGAAAAAAACCACAAAGAGTTTCAAATTATTGTTTCATCACCTTCATGATTAAAGCATCAAATAATAGAGTTCAAAACCAAAATTTTTAAGTAAAATAAAAAAAATTGTGAAACATTAAGATGGCTGAGAGATCATGGAGGAAAAAGAACATAACCTCGGTTAAAAAGTAAGAAACTCAACTAATAAATGCCAAAAATTAAAAGAGTTCAGAAGCAGGTGATCATAAATTACCATTTTTTATATGGAAAAAGAAAAGAAAAGAATATATTAAATAATGCTTTTGTTTATATTGTCATTGTCTGCAACTAGCTTAAATTTTCAGCTATGATAAGTTGATAATGATATCAAATCCAGGCAGTCCACAACTCATTTTCTCTTTTGGAGTGTCAAAACTGCTTGAGCTCTAAGTCTAAGTTTTCTTTTCCCTCTTTCCTAGGTTTTGTGTATTACCAAAGTTTATGAAATAATTACTTATTAAAAAGAAAAAGAAAATGTTGAGGAATTTAGGAAAGTGATATGAGATTAGGCAAGCAGTTACTTGAAGTGCACTCAAAGTAAAGGAAATAAGTCATTATGCATACAGTTTTAGCAGTCACTATTTTTGTAAGCCTTCTTCAGCCTTTCAGTAGATATATTTGCATTTTTTTACTTTTTTCTCTTCCCTTTCACCCTCCCTCCATTTGCTTAACTTTGGCTGCTACTAGCAGATTAATTGTAGTCATTAAGTTGTAAAACTCTGAATATTATATCCTTCAAGGGCCTTAACTGTCAACATTGCAGATTTTTGGAATATTAACTCCAGAAAACACTCTCAGCAAGCTTTCTTTCCTAGAGAATAACTCCTGATCATCTCTTCTTTTTTCTTTTTTCTTTTTCTCCTTCCACAAGTCTTTTATAAGATCAACAACATTTCTCCACCTGCTCTAAGCACAAAATTGTTATTTTCCATTAAGTATCCAAGATCACTAATACTACATCACCAATTATTTTATGACTCTAGATTTTTTCAAGCTTGGGATCAGATATTAAACAGAAACTAGCTCATAGTCAATTACATTAGAGGTAAGCATCCGTATTTCAATGGTTTTGAATCAACATTCAAATGTATAAAAAGTATAAATTATTGGGAGAATCACACTTTAAGATCTCTCAGAAAATTTTCCTATCTAGGAACTTCGAACAAAAGAATAACTAATTAAGTCAACGTGTTTAACACATTAGCCATGCTTTGAATCTTGTTAGATTAATGCCTTGGATTATTTTATGCTAGGAGTTCCAAAATCAAAGTTCTAGCTGAATTATTATTCATAAGTAAAAGCACAGACATGTTTAGATCACAATGATACGTCTGATAAAGAGAGAAGATAATAGTATATCATTAAGGCTTTCAAATGATGTACTCACATGTGGCTTCAAATATGTACCTAGCAGGTATATAAAACTATATATCGTTCTAAAAAATTCCTTACAGGCTTCCAAGTTCCCTGCATAAATTGAAGGCAATAATTAAATACCTGTTTAAAAACAAGCAGAGTTGATGTGACTAAAACATAATTGGAAGAGTAAAAGTTGAAAAAAGAAAACAAGAGCATCCTAGCATAACCAAGTTGCATAAATAACCTTAGATGCTAAATTTTTCTCAAACCTTCTTCAGCCGCAAAAGTACAAATTAAGAAAATTCCTAGGTGTTGCTAGCCCCAAAATATTTGCAGGAGCAGATTCAAAGTTTAAAACTCAGCTCTCCTCCTCCCCTATCAAATGCAGCACTAAAATAAATCCTACTTTATTTTTGACAGATACGGCTAAAATTTTATAAAAGGTGAAAGAAGACCATAAAATCTAGTCAAATATGTCAAGATGAATGTAAGATAGATATGCCATGAGGGAGACAAGAAATTCTAAGTAAGAGAAAAGCTCAAATGTATGATAGCTTCAACTGAAAAATACATTAAAGAGAAATTGTGTGGTATGAAAATGTACAAAGTAGAGATACAGACACCTAAGTGGGGAAGAAAGAAGATGGCATTAGAATAATAAGGAGGGAAAGAGGAAGGCCTCATGGGAGATTTTGAGAAGAAACTATAGTTGCACAAGGGTTAGTCCCCTAGTGGGGAAACCCAATCTAGACAGGACTAAGTGTACAAGAGAATTCAATGAAGGATTTGAACTAGTTATGATCGAAGTCACTAAAAGGGCCCCATATGTTTAATTAAGGCTAGCTATTATAGTTACCATTGTTTTGAGACATCTTAAAAGCTTTATTGAAAACAGAAAAACAACAGTAACCAGTACAAGTCATTGTCACTAGATTAAGGCTTTGGGTGGGTGTACGATAACACAATGGGGAATGGAAAAAACAACAAGAACAACAAAGCCTTTTCCCACTAAGTAGGGTCGGTTACATGAATCAATCGACGCCATAAGCACTTATCATAAATCATATTTTTAGACAAACCATTTAAATCTAAATCTCTCTTAATAATTTTTTCTATAGTTTTTTTTTTGTCTTCCTCTACCTCTAATTATTGGACTATTTTCCATCTCATCTACTTTCCTAACTGGAGTTTCTATAGGTCTCCTCCCCACATGACCAAACTATCTAAATCTCGATTCTATAATCTTTTCCACAATAGGTATTAGGAGAAAAAATTATAACAGAAGATTTTCCTCTTTTTTTTTTTTTTAAACTGTTATGTAACTCCTACAAAGCATAAAGAAGATAGAACTGCATAACTCATGTATTTCTGTACCCATTTGTCCTTTTGTTTCACTTGTTTGAAAGCAAACTACATGGATTAGAGGGGAAAAAGTCTCTTCTATTTTTTCTATCCCTATCCTCATTTTTGCTTTTTCCTACCTAACACTAAATGTTTTAAGTCTTCATTATCACATTTACAGTGGGATCAGCATGACATAAATTGCTGACAACTTCTAAGGATTTTAGTATAGGTTATTAAACAAGCAATTCAACTATTGCCTGTTGCTTTTATTTTCTCTTCTAAATTGATGCCTAGAATTGGTAACTTAACATGTTGCATAATTTAGAAGTATTAACATGGAAACGTTTAGGTTTTCCAAGAACCAATTCAACCCAAAAGCTTAATATTATATGCCACCCAATAATGGTTCATATATCTAACACTCCCCATCACACAAAAACCATTCATACTTGAATACTTAAAACATATGCCCACATATACCTTGTCAAATTTAAATTAATACGAGAATGGGAATGGCAAGAATTGATCTCTTGACCGTATGATCCAAAGCCTCTAAAAACATATGAAAAAACATTTCAACCTAAAAACCCCAACAATAATCCACACTTAAAAGTTTCAAATCAGGTTCCAACACGAGGATATAGATATAATCAGTTATCTAATGACATTGATTTCAAAGTCCTAGTAATATAACCTCAGACATATATACACAAGCATGCATACATACAGAATCTTGGGTCTTGCAGTATTTACGGTTGCTTTTAATAAGTCTTAACAGATACTGACAGAATATTCTATATTAATGTATCTTATTGATGAATTTATAGTGTCTTTTAATTTCCAAAGATCTTGAACATATGAGTTCATGTCATGTCATCCCAATATTCAGTATTTGGCTTAAGTATATTCCCACTTCACGAGATATGATACTTGGAAGAAGATTCAAGGCCATTTTCCTGTTATGGTCAACAATAAACATGCATTTTAGGAGCAACAAAGTACATCAATGAAATAGAATTAAGCATAGACTTTCATCATTCAATCCTAAAAGTAAATCCTTTTATCTTTCACCTTGATTTAGCAAATGGTAAACAGCAACAATATCTCCACCAGCCGAAAATGCCCGGCCCCTTCCCTTAAAAAATTCAAAAGACTGTGTAAGTGGCACCTAGCTAGATATGTGAATGGAGAAGACCTTTGTCATCATTTTATAGATACTATGTTAGAGAGACAGAAGACCAATAATGGAAAATATATATTACCTTCACCATCACAAAACCAATATCAGGATTGTCTTCCCAACTTCTGTAAAGTTTTTGTAGTCTAGCTGCCTGAAAACCAAAAGTATATCTAAAAGCATATCACCCCCCTAGTAAGTGTCAAATTATAACAAAATTGTAAAATAAAATATGGTAATGCACTGAACAGGTGTGAGCTTTAAGCTAATATCAGAATTGTTGAATAAAGCTGTGCTAGGAAGGCTGAAGACTAAATTGACGACAGGAGGGATGAAAATAGAAAAGGTGTAGAACTTCAGAGGAATGGTAAAACTTTTAGTTGCCAGTTTAGGTGATTGATATAAATAAGGTGGAAGTGGGAAATTTTGAAAAGCAATTTCACTCCTCTTGTCTAGTAGAAAAAGAAAAAAATAATAAAAATAAAAGTAAAAATAAAATTTCTCATGGGTTGGTTGAAAAATGGCTATGATTTTCATATTCATTCCCTCCTTTTGACTCTAATACCACCAAGCCATATATGCTGAATTTCCATCCTTCCATGTTCACCGCCATCAAGCACAATAATTAGCTTACTAGTCCAACACAATAAAACAATATAAATGTCAACCAAGCATCATAAAAACAATACCCTCTAGTCCAACAAAAATAAATAACTTAATTAAATAAAGGTAATTAAACAAAGTTAGATGGCAAGATGGATACAAAAATTTAAGTACAGAGGGTTGGCTTGTTTATTCATTGCAAATTTTTCACTAACATGTACACGATGGAAGACCACATAGTGATTCATTTGGGCTAATTGGATCCAAGGGAACATCCAAGATAAACAGTTTTACAAACTGGGATTAAACCCAACAACCAAAAACACACACAAAGACCCTGTGTGTTTGGAATAGTAGCAAATGAATAGATATACCAAAAGGTGATAACTAAGGTAAGTTAAGGGAACACACCGTTGTGCTATTGACAGCATTGAGAACGGAGGGTCTATTGAGGATCGCCATTCTGGAAGCAGCTTTGCCTTCAACAAGTACCTGAAGAAGAGAGAGTGAGAGTAACGATTTCGTTAACCACTGGCACAACGAAAATACAGAGGTTAAAACTGAAGAGTGCTCACTTCATTGTCAACATTATCATTCACGGTACTCTCCGGGAGAGAGCAGAGGCTTCTGTGGGGAGTGAGGATGCGCGACCTGTAAAGGCCGCGCCCCAGTAACGAAGCTGCCTTGGAGCTTGTCTTCATCTCCCTCTCGATCAACTCTGTTCCGACGATCCCCCGATATTTTTCCCCATTTTATATGTATATGTGCGTATGTGTGTGTGTATATATATTTATATAATCTATTTTTTCCTCACTCAAATTTATTTAGTTTTCAATTTTTCGTTATTTTTTTTAGTTAAAGCAATTTAATGTTTAATTTAAAACAAAATAAAACCAAAAACACAAAAATTTTGGGGATTAGAAGTGAACGCTGAAAACAGAGATGAACCAAGTACATTAAATCATCCTTCATTTAATTTAAAGAGAAGCATCACCTAAACCAAATCATTGTTTAATATTTTTGTTTCAACGTTATTTTTTTAATTTTAAATTTGTATAACTACATATAGCAAGCTTAAATTTTGCACATAATAAAATGATATATGTACTTTTTTTTAATCAATTAGGGTTTACGTGATGGGAAATAATTCTCCTCTCCTTTTAATTGGTGAAGTTGTTCATAATGAGTACAAAAAAAAAGAAAAAAAGACTGAGCATATTTTCTAAAATGGAAGAAAAAACTAAAATAAATAAGAAAATGTTACCTATTTGCGCAACACGTCCTCACTAAATAAATAAAATTCCTCAAAAACCACGTGCCACTCGAGAATCTCAAGGCATTAATTTTTAAAGCATATTGAAATGCTTTACTTGATGTTCCAATGTGTTTTGATCCATTGAATGGACCATGTAATGCCACACAGCCATCATGATAAAAACGCATCGTTTCGTCATGAAATTGTGTGTTTTGAGGTTTTTGACCGGAAAATTCAAGAGTAAATATTGGTCTCCCGTTCTTGCATTATCTCAGCTATCTTTTTTACCCCCCCCCCCTCCTTTCCTTAAAATGCACCGTATGGATGACATGAAACCTTCTAATGAAATGTTTAGATCCTTATTTTCTTCCTCCTCTGCATTTGCTCCATAAGCACGTGAAATTCTTCATTTTTCTAACAAGTTTTTTCAAATGCATGGTAGGGTTTTTATAAAGCACACAATCACTCATTTTCCCTTGTCGAGATGTCTACATTTTTCTTCTAGTAGCACCTTAGTCATAATCTATTTTTTTGCAACTTGTGTGCCATTCATCTGATATTTGAAACTTGCTACCATTAGCGTAAGGGAGGGGCATAAATCTTGCCATTTATATGATATTTGCAGGGTATAGGTGATTGAGGTTTTTTTTTTTTTATGGCCACTTTTTGATAAAAAGTTTGTATAAAGCATATTGTATATGAATGAAGGGCTTATTAGCTAAAACAAGACAAATTTGTATAGTGCATCTTCTTAGCTAATAACATTAATTGAAGTTTGTATGATGCATCTTGTTAGTTGATAAATGTTTGTATATTGCATCTTGGTCATGTGATTTTAGTTCTGTTAAACTAATCTCCTCCTCCATGCCTAATAAACTCCCTTGCAAAAGTAAGGAGACGATGACATATATTAATTCTATGAATTTTTTTTAATATTTGGTTAAAATACTTTTTTGGTTCAAAGAGTTTCACTTAATATTTAATTTGGTTCAAATATTTTAAATTTTATAATTAGATTGCTATAATTTCAATTTTTTTTATTTAGTTGATGACATTAAATTTTGCTTACATGTCAAACTATATGTCATTTTAACTCACAAAAGTAGAATAGTCACAAAAGAAACACTTGAGGAAAGTCTTAAGGTATGTATATGGATTCCCCCTCTTTAATAAGATAGAACCTGGTGAGAATCTACTTTCATAGTTAATTCAATCTTCAATTAATGGAATTAGAAATGATTAAAGAGTGCATACCTTAATTAGGTATTTGAAAGTAGGTTACTACCAAATTTGCATGAAGCAATTTCATGTGCACAAAAATGCTTTCCAAACCCATTTAGGCCATTATGAGTTTTAAGTAATGCTTTTTCCTTACTAGCTCCACCTAACTTTCTAAAGTTCTATAACTCTTATCTTTAAGGAGTTTCTTAGGGAATTTGTTTTGGTATTTGTTACACCATATATAGCTAGCCTTTAATTTGTATTATAAATAGGTAAAAGTATTAATTTTTACAAAAGAATTACCTTTAACAATGGAATTTACTGTTATTAAAAGCCAAAATAATTTATCTTTGGCTAAATAGATCATTTGGACTTATCAAACTCATTTTTCATCCATAACACATTTGTTCAATAAAAAATATCACAATTTGAATCATAAATTTCAGGTCCAAGGCATACATCACAAAATCACATTACACTTGCAATTTTCCACTTACTCCATATTCTGATATAAATTTTAAAAATTTATAACTAATACTATAAAAATCCAAATCATGTGACTTGGAAAGTTCAAGACGTCTTCTAACTATCATAAAAATTTTAAGTCAAAAGAATCACGTTTGACTCATGAAATGGCAATGGAACAATAACTAGGTCATTGGTTTAGACAATAGAATCTAGAACTTTAAAAATTCATTTCTCCCTTTACAGAGCTCCAAATTCGGTGCTGTCAGTGGTTATGGAAATTTTATGATGTATACTATATGTTTGTATAATTTTATGAGTATTGGACTTCATTTATCCCCTGAATAACATTGAAAAGCAAGCTAATCATATGAACAGTGATAATGACAGTTTTTCATAATTTAGCCAACTTTAAAAAATTATAATAAATTCTCTAGAGTTCCAAAAATAGTGCTCCTTACCTTTGTGAAAAGCTCTAGATGAGACCTATATGTTTGCTAAATTTCATGTAAAAATTTGTCTATTTGGTTAGACTTTGGTTTAGGGTAAGAATATGATCAATTTTGGAATCTACATGGCTTCAAATGGTACCAAATGGCCTTCTAACCATGTCATGACTATTTGAGCACATCTAAAAGCTTAAACACAACATATAGAAGCATCCCAATAGGGCTAAATTATCATGGAACTCAAAATCACTCATCCACTTGCTCTTATACATATGTACACTAGGGTTCAAAGATGTCAAAAATTTACATATTCATACATTTGGCTCCAATTTCGGTTCATACATCATAATTACATACTTTTACATGTGTTTAAAGGTTTACATCTCATAAACATAATATACATCTATACTTTGACATTAAATTATACAAAATCCTATTATATTGTCAAAGTCTTATCACTTAAGTTCCTTAGCTTCTATTTCTTGAACAATCCTATCCTAGACATGGTTAGACATAAAGTGGGAAACAAAGAGGTTCAAAGAATCCCAATAACTCTTTTACCCTTTCAAGCATACATATATGGCGCATTTTCATGTCAAAGAATGCGAGCATGTACTAAATGCTTAGAGTAGGCATACATAACCACATTTTCAAATCTTATGTATTCATTTAAATTAAATATTGACTTTAAGGACTTTTGGTCTAATCTCACCCAATTTTTTTGAGACTTTTGGATTAGTCTCATCCACTTTTAGAGACTTTTGAATTAGTTTTACTCTCTCTTGAGACTTTTTGGCTTTATCTCATCCATTTTTAAGGACTTTTGGCTTCTTCTCACCCAATCTAAGAGACCTTCAGCACAACCTCACCTATTAAAGTCATCTTACATTCAAAATACATTTCCATAAGCATAATGGTACCAAAATATTTAATTAATAACTATAGGCATATCTCATGATTCAATCATACATACAAGCATCAAAGGGCAAGTAAATAACCAAGAACTGCATATAAGAAAAGATAAAGGGCTACCTTGAGTTAAGAATCATAAACTTTCTTCCTTGAGTTTTCTTTTCCCTTCTCAGCCTCACACACACACCCTTAGGAGGAGCTTGATTTTCTTGGCCTAGACACATCAAATAAGACATTATTACATCATTGGAACTAACTCTAACCTCATATAAACTCTACACAATCATATTCTAGCTTATGGTATCCTTATGGTTCCATATAAGGGCATAATGAAGCAACTCCTATTATTCATGATCTTGGCTCTAATTTCTTACTCAATCTAAGTCTCATGACTCTATTTAAGCTCAATAGAGTCATCACAAACTCAATTCAAGGAGCCAAATACTAAGTTGCTTCTTTATACTTAAAAAGGAACTTAAACTTCTATCTTTCAAACCATGATTTCTAAATTCAAACTAATAGTTCTTTTGGTATTTATTATTCATATCTAAATCATTCCTATCCTTGGAATAAAAAAAAACTCTCCCTAGGTACCTAATCCCTCTGTTGGTTAAGATATAGTAAGGTGTGGAAGCCTATGGAGTTTCATTCAATTTCCTAGGGGTTTTGGCATGTATAAAGCTTCTTAGACCTCTTATGAACTCATACATACTCTTATATAAGCTAGATTATCATTAGAAAGCTTTAAAATTTTCTAGATGCAACCAAAACCCTACTTACCATAACTTGATTTCTAAAGCTTTTTTTTTAGTTCTAATTGCATATTCTTGTTCCTTATACTCTAAAACCCTTGTTCCTACCTTACTATGACTTGAATTCATCCTCTCCTAGATGGGCCTAGGTTTGACCAAAATGCTCATGGAAGAAGCAACCAAGAAGTAAGAAGGACTATGATATCTTACCTTGTTGTAATGTCTTTCAAAGGACCTTTCTAAAGTTTCCAAGCTCTCCTTCAAATTCTCTCTTTCTCCTACTGAACTAGTCATAGAACAACCCCAAATAAGTCATTAAAACCATGAGAGAAAAGAGGAGAAAGAGGAGAAAAACATTAGTGAAGGGAGAGGCATGAGAAAGTAGCAAAATCTTACACTTTTGGCTTTGTTTTTTTCCTCCCTTCTTCCTCTTCTTGTGTGCCTCCTCAAGCAGGTTTGAGTTTTATTTTGAAGTAGAATAAAGTCGATAGAAATAAGGAAAAGAGGTGGCATGCTGAAATAAGAAGCAAGGGGCTCAATTATAACAACTTTCAAATTTCCAATTTAATCCTTAAACTTTATTCTTTCTATTTGAATTCATTTCAACTCTTTTTTGAAAATAATCTTTTCTATCATGAAATTTAGGTCTTCTAATTCATAAAATGCCTTTAGTTTTACCAAAATTGGATTTAAAACCTTATCCAATAATCTAGTCAAAGTTTTAGTTAACTGATAACCAAAAATATAAACTAAAAGGGTTTTAATCATTTTAGGGGTTCCTATAGTTTTTAGGGCCTCTAAGAACAATGAAAAACTTAATTTTTCTATTTAAAGATCCTTTCTTTGAGTTTTCTAAAAGTTAGCCAAAATTACAAAAATGCCATTGCTCTTTTATCTATTTTTATTTAGTTATTCTGGCTCTGGTTTTCAGGTATCTTTAACCTTGTATTCTCATTTTTAGATGTCTAGATTATTACTCTAATTTTATTTGGCCTCTAATCATTCAATTTAGGAGATTTCCTTTTATAATCTCTTTAGTTTTAGGATTTTTAGAATAATCGAGTATTACAGTATTCTTTTATGATATTTTGGTATATAGTCCTTCTCTTATAACACTTGTTCAACATCTTAGAGTTGTGCTAGAAGTATGGAGATAGCATAATTATTTTGTCCAACAAGATAAGTGTTCTTTTGTTGCCAAAAAAGTAGAGTACTCAATCCATTTTATCTTTGTAGATGGTGTTGATAGATATCCTTCCAAAATTCAAGTTATGTTAAAATAGTCATTCCTTATTAAACTTAAGCAATTACATGGTTTATGGGTTTGATGGGCTACTAAAGGAGGTTCATTAACAAGTATGGTGAATTGGCTAAACCTTTAAATAACTTACTTAAGACTAATAATTTTTCTTCTTTTAACTAAGGAAGCTACTAATGCCTTTAGTGCTTTAAAGCATGCCATGACTTTAGCACCCATCACATTCTAAATGTTCTATAAATGGTAATGTAACCAAATTAACTAAAAAGAATATCAAGGACAACAATAAGGAACTAACCGAGGTTAATTAGGAACTAATGGATTTAAGTAAGAAGGAAAACAATAAGGAACTAACCAAGGTTAATTAGGAACTAATGGATTTAACTAAGACTAGAAACGAAAACATATGGTAGGACGCCTTATTAAGATGTTAGCTAAACAATTACGCAGCATAGAAACATATAACCAAGGGTCAATACAAGCTTGTAAACATCTTATTATAGCGTCTCCTTACTTCCATCTACATAGAAATATGGGTATGTATATTTGGTCAAGTAGCATCCCCATTAACTGTGTATATCATAAGCAAAAGCCTATAAGAACATTGGAAGGAGTCTTGGAATTATTAGTACACACACATGGCCAAACAAGTGGGGTAGGGAGAAACCAAAAAATCAAGGGATAATAAGGACAAAAAGATAACACATTGACATTCCACTCATCCACCATATGCATTAGTCATTTGGTCAAGGGATTAGTCTCCATTTAGCTATGGGAATTGGTAGGCAATTGCACGTAATTGAATGCCTTAGACAACATAAGATTAAGACACCTACGTTGGATGGTGGTGTAGAGGCCATGGAGAAAAGAAAATTTTAATAAACCCAACAAGCACACCTCATGCTTCATTGTGCAATATATATATATATATCTACAAATTACATTTAGTTAGTGCTCACATTTTGTTTTGATTGTGAAAGTTAAATATTATATCTAATATATGGCTTAGATGGGAATAATATACATAAATGCTACCACCTAGTATAGCACTGAGTAAGTAATAAGAAGAAGGAATTTTAAATTGCCTTAATGACATCCAATAGCGGAGAGAAGCATGAGTTATCCATTGTGATAATTATCATCCATCTTAATTCATTTAGGCCGAGAGAAAAAGGGAAGAAGGAAGTAGATGTCTCAAGTAAGCCATGGAGTTGCTAGAGAACAAGGAGCCATGAATTCAAGAAGGGGATTTCAAAGAGACTCATTGGAAGTAAGTATAGGAAAACTCTTAAATTCCTTAAGTATTCCACTTCAATTGATTGAGTTTCTAAATTAAGAGGTTTAGTTATGGTCAGACAGCCATAGAAGCTTAAGGAAAAGAATACTAAAGAAGCTTAGGAAGAAGCCACGAATATTTGAAGGTAAGTGCTTCAATTTTCTCCTTTGAAACTAGTAAAACCGAGGAAAGGAGTAAAATGGGAAAGGAGTTGTGTATGACAAATTGGCTGTGGAGTTAGCACCTTAAGAATGTCTTAAAATGGATTCTAGAAATAACACAAAAGGAGCAGTATGTATATGGAATATTTATGCACTAAATAGAAGCATGTAATTAGCTATTATATAATGTACACATACGTATTACCACAAATTTGAAATGGATGTACCGAGGCTAGGAAGGTATTGATTAAGGGTTAAATTGTAAAATAAATAAGGATTAAGGACTGCACCTTAAGGCCTTAGAATTCACATAATTAATTCAATTGGTATCTAATTAATGAGGAGAAAAGAAAACAAAATGTGATTTCTTACAATTAGGAATTTTAATCTCTAACTAACGAAAGGGAATTAGGAATTATGTACGAGAACTAATAGTCTAATTAAAATGCAAGATTAACCATGACTTGTTCTTAATTAAGATAATGTATGACTGAAATTTTAAGGGAAGCGATTGGAACAACAAGGGCTAAGGAATAACTTGACCGAACAATAGTAATGAAACAGGTAGTTAAAATTGTATTCTTTTTGTTTATGTATGTAATTGCACTGGATGATTCCTAAATGTCCTTGATAAGCATGAATTTTATATGTTTTAATCCTCCTAACTTAAGCATTTTAGTGACCAAATATGATTCTAGGGGTTTATTTAGATGGAATTTTGTTTTAATAGCCATTCTTTACACTTTATGAATTAATTGGAAAAATAATTGATTTTAAATACATAAATCATTTTAAATGAATTTTGTGAATTTTTCTATTTCATATCTTCCATTCTTTTTGTGCAGATTTTTCAATTGGCAATTAGAGCTTGAATGGAGGTTGGTTTGGAGAAGCATTAAAAGAGATCTTAGGCTGAAGTTTAAATGGGAAACAAATGAAAAAAGGGGTCTGTATGAAGCAAGAAGCAACGCGATTGGAAACTCCAGAATGTGAAGAAGCTCACGAAGAAGAAGCTAGGCTGGACCTCTCAATGTGACAGCAATAAACAATCAGTTACAAGGTACAAAAGCTACATGAAAAAGCTGAGAACGTGTGAGCAATCTCGTGGGAAAGCTGCAGAATAAACAAAGAAGATAAGCTCGTGGCAAGGAAGCAAACATGTGAGGAAGAAGGAGCTTGCTCGAGCTACTGGTTATGAGTGCATAAATTGAATGAGTGAGTCATGCAAATGAAGCCACAAGAGCTGAGAACGAAGAGAAGTAAGTAGCAGAATGAAAGGAGCTTGGGTGCAGAACATGTGAGATGTTAACGTGTAAAGAAACACTTCAAAGAAGCCTCTGTTTTGGAGAGCTGCATGAAGAGAACATACTCGAGCATAATAGCCATGAATATCATGTGAAGGCTGGAGCTTTTGAGCACACTTGAGCATATCACGTGGAAGAACAACGTTGGACTGGGCAAAGGGGTGAGACGTACAAAGAAGCATGACTTGTAAGCAAGTGAAAGTGACGCTAAAAATAAGCTTGAACCATGTGAAGAAGCTGAGCAGAGCATGAGTAGAAGAAACACAAAACATGTAAAAGATGCTGGAAGCTACTGGGAGAGTGCTAGGAAGCGTCGAACACTGGAAGAATTTGTTCAACTGAAGGGAGGACGCTGAACTGGGCAGAGAAAGCTGGAAAGAATTAATGCTACTTGAAGAGTTTTTCTCTTCAGTCTGAACATGAGCAGAGGAGATGAGGGAGAGTAAGAGCTTGCATGGAACGTGGAATTTAAATAAAGCTCACATGCAGCATTACGTTGAGGGCCCACCAATACATACACATGAAGGAGACGGGCTGTGGTTTTCGAATTGAGGGAAGAGACGTGAAGAACACGAGAACTCGAGAAGAGGCTGGGCACGTGATTTTTAATGAGGAGATGGAGGCTTCATCCCATTACGCTTCTTTCATTCATTGGAGCTCTTCATTCATACCCAGATTCCATTCCATTCACGCAACTTCATTATTCGCCTATTTATTCATTCATTCACAATTCAAGGAGACACCACCCCCATTCGCAATTCACGCCATATTCCACTCCTTCGTCTAGCACATCCCTTCGCCATCTCCATCTTCCATTCATCTCCACCATACAATGAAGTTCTAATCCATCTTGAGGCTAGCTAGGAGGAAGCTCTTAGAGAAGCTTGAATCCATGGATGAACATAGAATTTTTGGTTAAGGATTTCTTTATTTTCCTATACTTTTTCTCTTTCATATATCATCTTGGTTAAGTTATATTTGATAGGGAATTTGTGTAATTATAATTAGTGGCTGGTTAAACACTAATTAGGAAGTCTTTTTGTTGATTAATTGATCTAATTAGACATTGATTAATTTCAATATTATCTAATTTCCTATATGTGCTTTGGAGGTGTTTGATAAAATACATGAGTGAGATTATGTGCTTGAATGTTTAATTTGAAGATTCCTTAGTGTTTAGTTGGTTAATTAAACATTTTAGGATGATGATTTAAAAGCTAATTAATCAGTTAATCAATTAAATTGGGTGTTCATTGATCTTAAAAACAAGAATTGACAATTTAATGTGGAGTTGAGGTTTCAATTCAACATTAGATTGTTAATCTCTTGAATCTTGAGTGGTTACCCAAGATAATTTGTTATGAACACAATTAGAGACTCTTAGGCTAGAATTAATCACAATTGGATTATGATAAGGATAGTGGATACCAAGGGACGAATCCAAAGCTAGTCACAAGACCATCTTTCAACCATAATTCATATAATTAGATAGTAATTAGGAATTTTAATTCAATTTAGTTTTAGATTAGTTTAATTCAATCAAAACCCCCCTTAGTTTAAAATTTTTTAGAGTCTTTTAACATTTGAAAAACTCAATTAGGCATTGAACTCCAATTCCAAGGGAGATGACCTAGGTTGTGCCACTAACTGCATATTTTATCAACCTAGTTTTATTTTGAAGGTTGCGCGACGAGCCACTCAGTCCTATGCTGTGTATGGTTGATGTATGTCTACTAAATTGACTCTTATGAGTACTAGATCACTATTATTGACTAATGACCAAAGCACATTAGCCTAACAAACAAATATATATGCTACTATTTGGATATTACGTGCTCCTACATTGAATTGTACATCGAATGTATCCTAGATAGTATTCAATGCCATTTATATGTATGCTCTTTGAATACAATGTTATCTATTAGGATTTTATCTCATTACAAAACTAACTATTTTTTGAGGCATTAGCTATACCATAGATGAAGTCAAACAAGCAAACTAGTAGACCACATATTGGTTGTGGTTAAGTTTGTAAATCCTTTGAATAGTTTCAAATGTTAGAGCTTGACTTTAGTTGGAGAATGTAAATTTGCTTTGTCAACTCCTCTTTTATATCTGTATCATCATGGCCTATAAGTGATTATCCGTACAACCTGACGACGATATCTGATAAATATGTTGAATTGCTGAGTGTCTCGTTGCACAACCTTCAAAATAATACTAGGTTGATAAAATATGTAGCGAATGACACAACCTAGGTCATCTCCCTTGGAATTGGCATTCAATGTCTAATTGAGTTTTCCAAATGTTAAAAGACTTTAAAAATTCCTAAACTAAGGGGGTTTTGATTTACTTAAACTATTCAAAATAAAATTTGAATTAAAATTCCTAATTGTTATCTAATTTGGTAAATTATGAATGAAAGATGGTCTTGTGATTAGCTTTGGATTCGTCCCTTGGTATCCACTATCCTTATCCTAATCCAATTATGATTAATTTTAGTCTAAGAGTTCTTAATTGTGTTCATAACAATTTATCTTGGGTAACCACTCAAGATTCAAAAGATTAATTATCTAATGTTGAATTAAGACCTCAATCCTGCATTAAACTATTAAATCTTATCTTTAAGATCTTGAACACCCAATTTGATTGATTAATTGATTAATTAGCTTCTGAATCATTCTAAATATTTAATTAACCAACTAAACATTAAGGAATCTTCAATTTAAACATTTAAGCACATAATTTCACTCATGTATTTTATCGAACACCTTCGAAGCATACATGGAAATTCAGATAATATTGAAATTAATCAGATCAATTAATCAACAAAAATACTTCCTAATTAGTGTCTAACCAGCCACTAATTATAATTACACAAATTCCCTTATCAAATACACCTTAACCAAGACAATAAATGAAAGAGAAAAAAAATATAGGAAAAATAAGGAAATTCTTAGCCAAAATTCTGAATTTTCTCCATGGATTCAAGCTTCTCCAAGAGCTTCCTCCTAGCTAGCCTCAAGATGAACTAAAGCTTCATGGGATGTTGGAGATGGAATGGAGTGGATGAGAAGGCTTGGTGGTGGAATGGAAGAAGAGGGTTGGATGAATGAAGGGGTGAATGGAATGGATGAATAGTTTAATGGATGGATCCCCCTTGAATGGATTGATGAAGGCTGAATAAATAGATAAAGGTTTTCGAAAAAAAAATAGATGCGTGAATGTGCTGGAGAGACGTGAATGAATTAAAGGCGTGAATGGAAGGATCCAATGAATGAAGGAGGCGTGAGTGGGCTGGAGTCTGGACAATGTGAATCAATGGAGATGCGTGAGATGAATGGAATCAAGCATGAATGATGTGATGGATTGGATGAAGGCTCTCACGTGAATTTTTAATGATTCTACGTGCTGTTCATGTGCTTCTCTCCATGTGCTCAGCTTCTTCTTTTAATATATAGATCACAAGCTTGCATTGTAGATAGTGTGGGCCCCATTGAATATAATAATCCACTTGCTTCTTCACGTTATCCATGCAGCTCTTCTTCGAACCAAAACCATAGCCTTTTCTTCGTTCATTTTGTAGCTTCTTCTTTTCAGCTCATTCCAGCCATTCATTTGCTTCGAGTTTGTGAGCTGCTTTTCTACTTATTCGTGCAGCTCATTCCAGCTGAAACTCTTAGCTCATTTTATGCATTCTGCTTGGCTTCTTCACGCTCTCTCCTCCACGTTGGCTGCTGTGTGGGTTAACGCGAAACTCCCTTTCCTTCACCACGTAACTTCTCTTCGTGTTTCTCACCTGAAGTCCAGCCCAGCTCCCTTTATGCAGCTACTGTGATAGAACTTGTTGCTTTAATTTGTATTCTGCATGCTTCTTACATGTTATCCATGAATCATGCAAGCTTCAGCTACTTCAACGTTAAAACCAAGCTCTTTCACTCCACAACAACTCATGCTTCCTCCTCTATTTTCTGCATGAGTGTGAGTTCACGTGAGCTTCAGCATGGTTTCCACGTTGTTTCCTCTTCTCTTTTGTTTGTTGCTCCAAATATTTTCCATGCAGTTTCATCATTTTTCTCAAGCAGGGACTGCCTCTTCTTCGAGCTTCTGTTGCATGTTCTCCAGCTCTCTTCTTGTATGCACATAAACTCAAGCTGCCCACGTTGTTTTCTAAACTCAAAGCTCAGGCTTCTGCATGCTTTCTTCGTTTAGCTGCTGTGCTTTCAGCTTCTTTTCACAGCACCTAAACTCGAGCTTCTTTTCGTGTTTTTGCCTTGCAACCTATTACTTCCAGCCTCTTCACGTTAACTCCTCAGTTCAGCGTTTTATTTTCCACGTGATATGCTCAAGTGTTTCTGCATGTGTGTATAGGTGTGGGTTGCATGGAAAAATGCTGTACAAGTGTGTAACTTCCACGTAAGAATTGCATGGTGTTTAAAGCTCACCCTTTCTCCACATCAATTTACCATTCAAGCTTTAATTGTCCATTGAGATTCTGTACAAAAGAGTGGGAAAAATTAAATAGAAATTTTCACAAAATTATTTAAGATAAATTTATGCATTAAAATCCAATAATTTGTAATTTAATTCCTCAAATATAGAAAATGGCTACTTAAGATAAAATCTTATCTAATTGAAGTCTTAGAGCCATATTTAATCATTAAAATGCCCAAGTTAAGGAGAATAAAGTATATAAAAATCATAGTTATCAATTGCATGTAAGAGTAACTTAATTTACTGTTTTGCATGAAAATGATTATCATTATCATAGGATTTATAAGTCCAAATTTTTATAATGAATTCCCCATCCTTTGGACTTAAGGTCTGGGAAATTACAGGATTGTTGGAATAGGTCAGATTAAGAAAATAGTGTACTAATTCAACTTAGCTTTTGTATGGGATAACTTTTGATAAGGTTTCATAATAAATCTTGTTAAATAGGTAAATGAAATAATTAATGCATGAAATTTTATAAGAAGGTAGCTAATGCATATAAACTTAGATCTAGAAATTTTTAGAATTTTTGAATTCATTTACTAGGTCCACTATGTTAGAAACAATGGGCATAAGGTGCAGCTAGTTCAACCGAGGTAGTAGCTTAAATGGCAGTGGCTGAGGGGTCATCCATGGGAGTTTTTGAAAACTATTTTAGTGGCTTATAATTAACATAATAAGGAGCCATTATACCAATTTTTTTGATATTCAGATGTCATTTGATGAGGGAGGGAAATTTTACAAAAATAGGTCTAGAAACTTAGATTAATTGTAACTATAGTAGCTTTCGTTTTTTCATAATGGGATGTGAACTTTTATGGTAATTAGAAGAACAAGGCTATAAACCTATGGTTCCTTATAGATAAGATAGAAATCCCTTAGGTATGCTAATAGGGATCTTCTAGGTCTAAGATCTTATAAACAAGATCTTAAATTTGACACTGTGGAATCTGAAACCTTGTCAACAGGGTCTTCTATTAGTAGTACAAGGTTCTCCAACATGGTGAATTATAACATATTATGTGCGTTGGTATGACAATTTGGTATCAGAGCAATGATTCAGAAAAATCATATTTGACTAGGACTCTTTGTGATGGTTTTCTGCATGTTAAACATTTATGTTGTATAAATTTTTCCTTTAAGGCTTACTGATTAAGCAACTTATGTGATTTTGTTATTTGTCCTATGAACAAATTAATGTATGTCCCAGGTTACTATGGCTTTAAGGAGAACTTAAACTGAGAGTTTAGAAGAATTAACAGTAACTATATAGTTTATGTTAGATAAGTTGGAAGAGCAAGCAGTTAAGCAAGCTGCCACTGTTGAAGCATTAGAGCAAGTACAATAAGCCTTAAGGAAAAGAGATGAGGGCAGAAATGTAGAGAAAGACCCTATAGAAGTGGATGAGCTAACCGAAAACCATGAGATACCTTAAGAAAAGGATCTTAGAATCAACCATATACTACCAATTTTATCCCACTTCTAGAAAAGCTCATCCCCTAGTATTTCAAGGTGAGTATGACCCCACCAAGGCAGAAAGGTGGATTATGCAATTAGAAAAAAATATTTAGGGTTATGAATTGTACCTCAGAACAAAAAGCCTTATTGGCTGCTTATATGTTTGAGGGAGAGGCTGAGTTTTAGTGGAAGAGTGTAGAGAGAACCTTAATAGCCAGAGGAATCCCACTTAACTAGGAAACCTTTCAGAGGGTGTTCTATGAGAAATATTTTTCCCTTTCAGTAAGGAACAGGAAGGAAGTAGAGTTTATGAAGTTAGTATAAGGTGATATGATGGTAGACCATTATGTGGCTAAACATGTAAAGTTGTCCAGATTTTCTTCTTATCTGAGAGATTATGATGATGAGGCCTGGAGTGCTTCTAAATTAGAACAAGGACTTTGGCCAGAAATCAAGGATAGAGTGATCACCCATAAACAGAGGAATTTTAAGGAGTTAGTGGAAATCTGTAGGTTGGTAGAAGAAAGTATGCGGGATGCAGATGTAGAAAGGAGAAAAATACAGTCAAAAAAGAGAGAGAGAGGGAGAATAACACTTTCAAGAGAGGGAATGGGGGAAAAGTCTGGAATAAGATACTTGAGAAAAGTGGAGAACAATTTAGAGGAAAACAACCAAGCCAGGGCTCTGTAGTAAGAATATGTAATAAATGTAGCAAGAATCATGGATACAGCCCTTACAGAGCTGGTAAGAATGTATGTTTTAGATGTAGCTAGTTAGGACACTTTTCTCGAGACTGCAAAGTCCAATAGGAGTTAACCTCAGAAGCTAGACCATAGACACAGGGGTGAGTATTTGCTCTGACTTGTCAGGAGGAGGCGGCCAAGTGCCTAATTTGATCCAAGGTATGCTTTTGATTAATGATTGTATTGTAAATGTACTAGGCAACCTATTCATTCATTTCATATAATTTTGATAAGAGTCTAGATTTGAGAATCAACATGTTACCATTTGATCTGTGCATAACTACTCCCACAGGTGGATTTGTTGCTACTTATCATGTTTGTTTAGACTATGTGATTCAATTTGATAGATGATCTACCACTCTTGATTTAGTATGCATTCCCATAACTGGTATTGACCTTATTTTTAGTATGGATTGGTTATCTGCAAATAATGCTATCTTTGATTGTTCTCATAAATTGGTTTCATTGCCTGTTTGTACTTCTAATTCTAAATCTTCCATTGAGTTTCCTATATCATCCATTGCCCAGGCTGATCATTACCTTAGGAAATGTTGTCAAGGGTTTTTAGTCTTCTTTTCTTTATAAGTTGAGGTTGAAAAGGGAATAAAAGATATATTGATGGTTAAAGATTTTCTTAAAGTTTTTCCTACTAAGGTCAGCGGTCTTCCTCCTAAGAGAGAGTTATAATTTTCCATCAATTTAGTGCCTAGAACTAGTCCTATATCTAGAGCACCCTATAGGATGGCCCCAGCTGAGTTAGCTGAACTAAAAAAGCAATTAGAATAACTGTTAGGAAAGGGCTTCATTAGACCCCGTGTATCTCCATGGGGCGCGCTAGTTTTATTTGTCAAAAAGAAAGATGGGAGTATAAGATTGTGTATAAATTATAGACAGTTGAATAAGGCAACTATAAAGAACAAATACTCGCTATCTAAGATAGATGATCTTTTAGATCAGCTAATAAGAGCTTCTATTTTTTCTATGATAGACCTGAGATTAAGATACCACCAATTGAAAATCAAAGCTGAAGACATCCCAAAAACTACTTTTAGAACTAGGTGTGGGCACTATGAATTTCTTATTATGCCTTTTGGTTCGACCAATGCTCCAGCTATCTTTATAAATTATATGAACATAATTTTTAGGCCCTATCTGGATCAATTTATGGTTGTCTTCATAGATGATATTTTGATTTATTCTAGGAGTGAAGAGGAGCATGTAGGATTGTTCTCCATATCTTAAAGGAAAAGCAATTATTTGCTAAACTCAGTAAGTGTGGGTTTTGGTTAAAAGAAATCATATTCTTAGGATATGTAATTTTTGAAAAGGGGTAGCAGTGGATCTTAGCAAAATGGAGGTGGCAATCAATTAGGAATGACTTAAGACCATTACAGAGGTTAGGAACTTCTTGAGACTAGCTGGATACTATAAGAGATTTATTAAGGGATTTTTCCAATTAGTCACCCCTTTGACTAAACTAACCAGGAAGAACCAACCATTCATTTAGGATGAAAAATGTAAGGAGAGATTTCAGGAATCGAAAACCAAATTGACTTCCACTCCTATCTTAGTAATACTAGACCCCCAAGAACCCTTTGTAGTTTACAGTAATGCTTCTAAGAAAGGGTTAGGATGTGTTTTGATGCAACAAGGTTAGGTAATTGCCTATGCTTTTAGACAATTAAAACCCCATGAGGAGAACTGTAATGTTCGATTTTTGTTAAATAATGGAAATGGATGCGTTTTTAAAGCAAGTCCCCCGAAATAAATTAATCAAGGTCCTGAAAAATTTAAGTAGCATTTCAGACTCCTAAAAATGAAAATCCCAGGCTCAGACAGAAAGAAAAACGGAGCTAGAATGAAGAAATGAATTTGAACAAATGGTTGATGAAACATAATTGCATTTTCATAATTTTGAGAAAATTTTAGAATTCTCAAAGAAGAGCTTTTTAAATGAAAAATTTGAGTTCTTCAGTGATTTCAAAGACCCTAAAAATTATAGGAAGCCCTAGGACAGTTAAAACCCCTCTGGTGGATGTTTTTCAATGTCAGTTAACCTGAACTTTGATAAATTTGTTCAAGAAAGTTTTAGCTTTAATTTGAGTGATTCCAAAGCAGTTTTATTAAATTAAGGACCTAAGTTTCGTAATAGAAAAAAAGATTCTCAAAATGGAGCTAAAACAAACTGAAAACAAAAATGCCAAGACAAAGGAACAAAATTGAAATTTTTGAAAAGTGTTTCTTAAACCCACCTATATATAGGTCACACCTCACCTCCTCATTCATTTAGCCACATTTGTTTCTACCCTAAACTAGAGGAGAGAGCTAGAATTTGAGGTGCACCAATAGGAGAAGAAAGGAAAGAGAAAAACAAGGTAAAAGTTATAGATTTTCTTGATTTTTCATGTTTTCTCCTTAGAAACTCTTTCTCCTCCACTTTCCCTTCTTTCCCATGATTTTATTAAACTTCTTGGATCTGTTTTGAGGGCAGAACAGAGGTGGAAAATTCAGATTTGAGGAGATGAGGGCAAGTAAAGTGAGAAACAACAAAGAAATCAAGGAAAAACAAGGTAAATCTTTATTCTTATGGTAGCTACTCCTTCTCCCCTTTTCTTTTTGGTTCGTCCCACCTAGAGAGCTTCAAGAAGACATGGATTATAGGTAGAACCAAGGGTGAACTTTAAGGAATGGAGTGTGGAGAATAAGAATATGCAAAGGGAATTAACAAACAACCATAAAAAAGTCAAGATAGCAAACTTAGGGTTTTAAGTGTCCCTTGCAAAATCTGATTTGATATAATAATTCATAGGCCTAAATGAGTGTTTAGGTGGACTCCTAATATCCTTAGAAGGCTCCCCATATGCATCTTCTACTAAAAAACCAAAGCAAATTCTATGGATGCCAAGAAGGGAGTATGGCTCGGCTAAGAGGGTGTTGGAGATTGTGCCATAGACCAGTCATTGTATTGTAAACATTTTACTTTATTAAGAAATAAGAATTTTCTTTTATTACATTATTATATTGTTTGCATGTTCTATATAATAATATCTTTAGATAAATCATATTAATTATCCTAAATATTCTTAGTCGATTATCATTGTGGGAACGATGATGAACTAAGACTAATATGATTTTGATTGATAATTATTTGTTAATCATGTATATAGATATGAATCAAAATCATAGACACTTGTTAAGAAACAAGATACTGGATCGATCCATTATGAGATAGTTACATGGATTAAGTTGTAAGCATATCTCATATATAACCGTATCACCGAGCTCTTAGACTTGAGATCACCATAGTTTCCAACATGAGGAACAATATGTTTTGGCATAGTCAAAAGTCATCTTTAACCAGGTGATTATAAGGGTTATGATCGAGTATAATGGAATTCATGTAAAAGAAGATGAGTGGTCAAAATAGAATTTGTCCCTTTGATTAATAGAAAGATATCTCTAGACCCCTCGATGAGTGAGATTGAGAAATGCATGGCCGTCTCAAATGGGAGGGTTTCCATTTGTATTCTCAGTCTGTATGTAAATCGAGAAAGCGACAATAAAGTAAGACGAGGATGACGTTTCCATACCTCATACTTGATTTAGATATCATGTGACAAAAAGGATGTGATAGGGTTATATGACAGGTTGCATCGGATTACCGATCCCTATATGATTTGGATAGTCACAATGTCTTGCTAGAGGCTGCTTGTGACTTGTGGGTCAAATACTGTTGTTATTAGCCCACTGCCAAGTCATATGGGCATACAGGGTCACACACAAAAATAAATTAACTTGAGTTAGAATGTTTAAATTCATTGAATCTGAAATTGCGTCTAAATTCAATGAATGCTACGTTTAATCTAGGGTAGAAAAATTTTATAATATATATATATTTGATATATATAATTTATAAAATTTGAAACATATATATATTTATATGTTTGAAATATATATATATCCTTTAATTAATTTAAATCAATTAGTTTTAAATTCAAGTTTATATGATAGATTTAAATTTAAACTAATATGATAATTTAAATTTAATTTATGAGATAAATTAAAAATTTGAATTTAATTCTAGATTTAAATTAAATAATTGGTTAAATTTAATCTATTAGATAGACTTAAATTTAAATTAATATATTTAATTAAGATTTGATTTGATTTGATTTAAAATAATATATTTTAAATTAATCAGATATATCTGAAACCCTAATGAGATACCTCTGTAATAAAAAAGGAGGAGGCTTAGGTTTCTTAGAATGACAGAACAAAAAGAAAAACTCTAGAGAGTGCTTGTGTATACGGATGGTGTACGAACATTGTACAACCGCCGAGAGAGAGAAAAAGGAGAGTGTCTTCTCTATTAAGAACGTGTATGGACATTGGTCAGAGGTGCTAACACACTATGCGAGTTGAGCAACCATTCGTGTGGATATTGATAGAGGGAGCATATCTGAAGATTAGTTTCTGATATCCGATGATGAAAGGTAAATATTTCTAGATCTATTTGATTCAAACGACATTGATAGATCTATGGGAAGGGATTCGAGGTTTTAATTTTTCATTACATGTCCCAAAATTCCCAACAGAGGGTTCCATGTACCTAAGGATAGTTTTAAATTTTTCCAAGCCCATTTTTGAGTCATATATGATGAATGAAGATGAAGGAAAACTTTGGAAAAAATTTAGAAGGCCTAGGGAATGAGTTAGTGTCATAGGTTCCATAATATGACCTAAAGAAGCAACACCTAGTTAGGCTCTTTGTTTTAATTGTGTGATGACTTCAAGAGGTTTAAAAGGAGTCAAGAGTCATAAATGAAAGGAAAGAATGAAGCTTAAAATTCAATTGATGGATGTTGCCTCATTATATGCATTTTGGAACCATAAAGGTGCTATTAGATTAAGTTAGTGTTTAAGAAACATGTATACTTTTTAGAAATGATCCCAAGAACTTAATTAGCTTCCATATATTGTGTTTAGGCTAAAAGAAACGAGCCTCACATCATTATGAGTGTGTGGCCGAGGAAGGGAGCATAATTCCAAGGGAAAAAGTATGCTTGTGTGACAAAGGTAGCTCACTTCTCTTTCTCTCATGCATGAATATGTGCTTACCTTGTTTTTGAATGTGTGTATGTGTATTTTAAGCCATGAAAAGTGTTCTAGCATGTGCCTTTATTTTATAGTACCATAATGTTGCATTATATTTTCAAATGATGCCTAGTATGTTTGCTTGAGTTTGCTTAAGTGTGGTGAAGCCAAGAACCCTTAGCCATAGTGAGAATGAGCCAAAAGCCCTTATAAATGGTTAAGACAAAATAAAAAGTCTCCCACAAGTTAAAACCTCTTAAGAAAATGGACGAGACAAGTTGAAAATCATAAGAGAATGGGTGAGGCTAATCCACTTACTTGGCAAGCCTATGTATGCTATGTATGACTTATTCAATTGCCAAGAATGCCTCTTGAATGCTCATATTTTCCATTGTACTCATGCATACATTCTTAAGACTTGAATTGCATATTTTATGCATGATTGAAATGGAGATGAGCTGTTGGGATTCTTTGAATCTCATTCCCTCCTTTCCAATGTCTAACATGCTAGGTGGACTAAGTGAGCAAGGTAATAGAAGCCACTAACTTGGAAGATGAGAGTATGACAATAAAGTGTCTAGATTTTACTTCTTTATGGCCATATGAGTGACAAATGTTGTAATCCATTATTGTATATGTCCCATGAACTTATGAACATATGTAATTATGCAAATGTATCATGTATAAATGAGAGTGAGTTTTTAATTTCTGGGTTTATGCATATTTGAGATAAGTTTATAAGGTCATTTTGGTGTATTCCTGTGACGACCCTAACTTCTAATCATTGTAATTAAGATTAAATATAGGATTAATAATCTTAAATTTGGGTTAAATGTCATTACGACTAATTACATTCAGAAAATATGAAAAAATTTGAACCTTAATGTTATTAGAGTCATCAACCAAATAATTACACACATTCATGTACACAAGAGAAATAAACCCTTATTTATAAGCCTTTGATTATATTACCCATTAATTCTAACTCACAAGAATCTTATACTAATGTTTTTAAGTCATTCCTTGAGGTTATTATAGGAAAAACTAAGTTTTCTAGGTTAGAATGAAAGTTTAGGACCGTTAGCCGCTGCTAAATGTCCTTGCGCTGCGGCTAATTTCTCATGGGTTCACTCTTATATCTTCACAAGGGTGAGTTGGAGCTTTGACGCGGCTAGGCTACATGGCGCTGCGGCGAGGAGACCTCCTAGAGCCTACCTCACTCACCTCTCATTATTGGCCATGACCAATTTTCCCTTTTCATTGTGGCTAATTCCTTTCTAGAATGCCTGACACATTTTTATAAAAGTTTGTTGCGGTCAATTCCCATTTAGCTGCAGTGAATTACCCTCGGGATAACTTCTAGTTTGACTTCTCACATTTTGCCACGCGCGAATTGCTCTCTGGTACTCTCCTTGGGCAACTTCATCCTATTGGCTGTGGCGAAACACCTCCTGATTCTACAACTTCTAAATTTAGTCGCATACACTCCCATTCTCCCCCTAGTGACACCCCAGGGCTAACCTACCTTAATTTGTGGGGCTCTATTAGCGTTTACTTACCTAATTTACCCAGCTTATCTATCAATACTAGTTTAAGACTTAAGTGTAAATTTCTACTCCTCTAATTACCCTTTATTAGTAAATTCATAGAGTAATAACAATAGGGATTTATGAACTATCAACAATTATCATTTGATACATATTCTATTAGAGATTCCATACATCAATGGTTCATATCAACATCTAATGCATCACATGATTACATTTCCAATAGTATGCCATATCATATATTCAACAAAGTTCATATATTGTTGTTATAAGTTCATACATCCAATACCAAATTAAGATGAGGCTTAACTCCTCAATAGGTATATCCTAAGTAATTAAAAATCTAAGCACCTACACTTGGCAACATAATTACATGATCATGCTATACAAAAAGAATATAAAATTTAGCATCTACTCTATTTAAATCAGTTTAAGTATAGCCTTCTCCACATATGGTTGAAATTCATAGATTTTCATCCACTTGCTTCCCTTTATCCTTACCCGAAAAGCCTTCACCTGAAAGTATGATCCTATAAAACAGGGTGAGATACAAATCTCAATAACCAAGGCAAATTCCATTCATATATTCCAGTTTAATTCACATATATGCATGATTTCATATAAGCATCAGAAAATGTATCAACCATATCAGTAAATGAAATAATTAGACTATCTATGATTACTATCCTATACTAGCAATCATAATTCTACATGTTAGAGGCCAATAACACCGGAAAAGACCCGTCCACGACACTTACTCCCCAATGACCCCAATGAGCACAACTAGGGCTCAATGCATCTAAGGTTTGATTATAACCTAGTAACCAATCGAAGCACATGCACGGGTAGCAGCCGTACCACAGATCCACTATGGACTCACAAAGTTCAATCACATATAACAGATAGCTAACCAAATCATTTAGTATCAAAATCATAATCATGTAGTAAATACAAAATTAAAATAGACATATGCATGAAATTAGCATAAACCCCGGTTACCTCACTTGTAGCCAATCCTCTAAGAGCCAATTGAATGCTACCTTAGCCTATAGATACAAAACCAAATCATTATTATTCTTAATTACAATTTATATTAGCAAACCCATTACTCAAGGAGTTAAGCTACATAGGACTACTCAAAAACACTTACCCAATTCCATAAAAACCAAATTCGGATTTAGTTGAGCCTACCCCATAAATCTCAAAACAACACTTCAAATTCTGAGTAAATTTGCATAAAAACAATACCCATATCATAAATCAGCTATAGGGGTCCTAAACTAGCAGAGAAAGCATCAAAATAAAGAGTTTATACTTACCTAATAACACCCTTAGCCTCAACCTATGAAATTTCACCAAGAAAATCTTAAACAACTATAATTTAGATTTTGGATAGGGTGAAAATGCTCCAAATGAAAAGCCAATTGGCTCAAATCGAAGAGAAAGAGGAGAGGATTAAGTTATATAATAATTACCTTAGCTAAATCTTACTCTAGGAGTGGGAAATGATGAAATTTTGCTGCTAACCTTAGCCTCCCTTTTGGATCTTTGAATTTGTGTTTATGTTTCTTATGGTTTTGTAGAATGGAGGGTGGCTGGAATGGTTTTTAGGGTTTAAGTTAGGTCTAAAATAGGTTATGGGTTGGCCCAAAGGTTCAATTCCAAGTGGATTTCAAATTTAAACTTTGTTGGGCTAAGTTGAATAAGTTGGATTACAAAGTTATAGTTAGGTTAGACTAAATTTTAAGAGTTCATTTGATTTAGGTATGCATAAGGGTTATTGGGCCATTTATAAAAGCTTATGCAAGTTGGGTCTTGGGTCTCCAATTCATTAAATTGAATTGGGCCATTACTAGGTGGTCTCTCTTGGGCCAAGACTCACAATAGGAAGTTGGGTTCACACCTAAAATTCTTAGGTCTCCATTAATTTCTAACCATGGTCTACTTCATTTAATTTGGGCTTAGATGAGGTTTCTAACCAAATTAAATTTCAAACCCATATTAATAATTTGTCTATCTAAAATTTTCATTCACATAATTTGTCTAATTATTCCACATTAATTATTCTTAATTAATCCAAACTCATGATTAATACCTTAATTAATTTTGGGGTTTTACAATTCCTACATGCTTAAGTGGTCATGGTTGCCTTAGAACTCAAAATGGATCATTTGAAGCCCTCTTGTGACACAAAAGTGACTATTTCACAACCTAATGTCAAGATTTAACTAAATGAACAAATTTGCCCATGAAATTTGGCACACATGTAGATCTTATTTAGAGCTTTTTGGGAAGCTAAAGACCAGATTATTTGGAGATCTATGGAATTAATTATAAATTTTCAAAATTTTCATTTTTCTGCTAAAATGATGCAGACACTATTCATATAGTTAGTAATTTGGGTTGTATCATTCGAGGGTCAAATGATGTCTAATACTCATGAATTTTTATAGGGATAAAATAGACATGATAAGCTTTCAATGGCCATTAAGATCACCATAATTAGACCTCTGAGCAGGGAGATATGAATTTTTGAAGTTGGAGGATAGTATCAATAATGATAGC
Organism: Erythrophleum ivorense; assembly: GCA_026724425.1. Classification (NCBI taxonomy): domain Eukaryota; kingdom Viridiplantae; phylum Streptophyta; class Magnoliopsida; order Fabales; family Fabaceae; genus Erythrophleum; species Erythrophleum ivorense. Next base: position 8,435,483 of record JAIUCV010000014.1, read on the forward strand.
CAACCTCTGATACTGTTCCATCAATTTCCAGTAGGTAGCAGCCCTTGTTGTGGTTTGGATATATTTTTAGCATTAAGTAGACATTGATTTAATCATTGGCACGAATTAGATGTTTGCTAATAATGTCATACTAGATTGTAGCCACAAATGTATACTTTACTTGAGTATGTGACTATATCTAGTATAAGGACTGAGTTATCTGTCATGACCACCTTCTAGGCTAAGAGGTCTTTAGGGCATGGTTGTTAGGGATACCTAGTTTTTTTTTTCCAGTTTAGGCTGAGGTAGAAGAGGGTATGGAGGAAATCTCAGTAGTAAGAGAGTTTTCAGAGGTATTCCCTAGAGAAATTAGTAGACTACCCCCAGAGAGAGAAGTTGAGTTTCCTATAAACATTATACCTAGAGTAGGTCCAGTGTCTAAGATCCCATATAGGATGGCTCCCACTGAGCCAGCTGAGCTTAAAAAATAGATAGAAGAGCTTTTAGAAAAGGGTTTTATTAGACCTAGTGTCTCACCGTGGAGAGCTCCAGTTTTATTCATAAAGAAGAAAGACGGGAACCTTAGATTGTGTATAAACTACAGGGAACTCAATAAGATAACCATTAAGAATATGTACTCTTTCCTTCGTATAGATGACCTCATAGATTAGTTAGTATGAGCATATGTATTTTTTAAGATAGACTTCAGGTCAAGATATCATCAGTTTAGAATTAAGGCTGAGTATATTCCTAAAATAGCATTTAGAACCAGATATGGACATTATAAATTTTTAGTTATGCCCTTCGGGCTAATGAATGCACCTGCAATGTTCATAGATTATATGAACAGAGTATTCAGGCTATACCTAGATAGATTTGTAGTTGTCTTCATAGATGAAATTATCATCTATTCAAAAAGTAGACAAGAACATGAGCAGCATCTGAGATTAGCCTTAGAAACCCTGAGAGAGAAACAGTTGTATACTAAACTTAGTAAATGTGAGTTCTAGCTCACTGAAGTTCAATTCTTAAGCCATGTGATCTCCTAAAAAAGGGTTGCAGTAGATTCCCATAAGGTAGAGGCAGTGTGATAATGGAAGAGACCTAGGACAGTGACAGAGATCATAAGCTTCTTAGGTTTAGCTGGTTATTATAGAAGGTTTATTCAGAGCTTTTCTCAGATAGCAATGCCATTAATCAACTTGCTAGAAAGAATGTGCCATTTTTGTGGGGTGAGAAGTGTGAGAAGAGTTTTCAGGAGCTGAAGCACAAGTTAACCACGACCCCAATTTTAGTACTTCTTGACCCTAGAGAAACTTTTGTAGTCTATAGTGATGCCTCAAAGAAAGGGTTAGAATGTGTGCTTATGTAAAAAGGCTGAGTGGTAGCTTATGCTTCTAGACAATTGAAACCTTACGAAGAAAATTACCCCATATACAACCTAGAGCTGGTGGTAGTGGTGCTTGCTTTGAAAATATGGAGGCACTACTTATATGGGGCAGCCATAGAAATTTACAGCTACCACAAAAGCCTTAAATATTTATTTGAACAAAAAAAATTAAACATGAGACGGCAAATATAGTTAGAATTTTTGAAAGATTATGATTTCACATTGAAATACCATTATGGTAAGGCTAATGTGGTAGCTGATACCCTAAATAGAAAATCCATACATATAGCTTGTATGATGATCTGAGAGCAAGAATTGATTGAGAAATTCAGAGATATGAGTCTCTCATGTGAGGTGAATTCAGGAAAGTTATTAATGAGTGAAACCTAAATAGAGAATGACCTGAGGGACCAGATAAGAGAGGCTTAGCAAACAGATGACCATATAAATAAGATTAGATCCCAAATAACCTAGGGTAGTATTTAGGAGTTCAATCTGTCTGAGTATAACATAATAAGATATAAGGATAGGCTGTATGTGCCTAGAAATACAGAAATTAGAGAGAGAATATTAGATGAGGCACATAAAAGCAAGTACACCATTCATCTAGGAAGTAATAAAATGTATCCAAATTTAAAGAAAATGTTCTAGTGGTTGAGAATGAAAATAGGTATAGCATAATATATCTCTCAATGCTTAATATGCCAGAAAGTCAAAATAGAGCATTAGAAACTAGCCAGGTTACTTCAACCCCTAGATTTCCTAAAGTAGAAATGAGATAGTGTAGCTATGGATTTTGTCATGGGTTTACCCAGGATATCATCGGGGCATGATGCAATATGGGTAATAGTGGACAGATTAACAAAGTCAACACACTTTTTAGCGATAAAAGCCATTTATACCCTAGATAAATTAGCTTAGTTGTATATCCAGGAGATAGTTAGATTACATGGTGTACTTAGGAGTATAGTCTCAGATAGGGATCCTAGATTTACTTTGAATTTTTGGAGATCATTATAGGATGCTTTAAGTACTAAACTCAAATTTAGCACAGCCTATCACCCACAGATAGATGGATAGATAGAGAGAACCATCAAAACCTTAGAGGATATATTGAGGGTGTGTGTTCTAAAAATGAAAGAAAACGAGAATACATACTTGCCTCTAGTGAAGTTTGCCTATAATAATAGCTATCACACAAGTATATAGATGGCACCATATGAGGCATTGTATGAGAGAAAGTGTAGGTCTCCAATGTGTTAAGTTGAGCTAGGAGAATGGAGCTTAATAGGCCCAAAGTGTAACGTCCTTAACTTCAAATTATAGTAATTAAGGTTAAAGATGCAATTAATAATAATAAATCAAGGTTTGAAGCCATCACAATTAATTACATCGGGAAGAAGTGGGAAAATTTGAACCTTAATCATTAGAGACGTTAACTAAACTACCATAAGTATTTGAATACACAAGTGAATCTAATGATCAAGAAGATGTCTTACGTTCATTTTACTATTAATTCCAACTCACAAAAACCTTCCATAAGTGTCTCAAAATCATTCTTTAGCATTACTATAGGAAAAACCAAGATTTCTAAGTTAAAATAAGAAAATTTTAGACTTTAGCTATAGTAAATTCCTCTTTGCCGCTGATAATTACTCTCGGATTCACTCCATTGAACTTTACAGACTTCGCTGCGGCTAACTTGGAGCATCACCGTGGTTAAACGACCTACTGGAGCCTTCCCAAGTTGCTCATCGATATTGGTCACGGCCAATTCTACATTTCGCTGTAGCTAATTACTCTCTAGAACACCACTAGACTTGACTCTCGCATTTAGTCGCGGCCAATTTATTTTTCACCACGGCTAATTCCTCTCTATTACCTTCCTTACTTTGTCACTTTTGGCCTAGGCCAATTAAATTTTGGCCACAACCAATTCTCTTCTATTCCTAAAACTCTTAAATTTTGCCCCATACACTCCAATTCTCCCTCGTGGAACATTCTAGGACCAATCTCCCTTAATTTATGAAACTCTAATGGTATTTATCTACTTGATTTACCTAGCTAATCTATCATTATTCACATCAAGATTTAAGTATTAATTTCTACCCACCAAACTATCACACATTAGCAAATTCCATAATTTAGTCATAGTAAAAGTGTTCTAACCACAAGGCATGTAGGACCAATGCTTAATGTTCATACGAGATCAAGTCACTCATCCATTATTAGCCAATTACAACCATAATGTTCAATTCCATGATAATTATATTACATGTATAGTCCCTATACTTGGCAATTCATAATGCAATGTGGCAATTATATAAAACTAGTAATCTAATTATACAATACAATCTGACAAGAATTCCAAACCTATGTGCTACCAAACCATATAAAAAAAAGCTTCTATTAATTTTTGTAACATCCAATTTTCTGAAAATCCAAGAAAACGTAAGGAAACACAAGAAACGTAACATATGATTTTTCTGTCAACGTACGAAATTCACCAAATATGAAAGGAAGTCCCCTAAATAGAATAAATTGGGTCTAATAAAATTAGAATAATATTCTAAACTGTAAATAATGATGAGTCAAGGTCAGAGGTGCCCTAAAATTGGGGCTAAAATAGATGAAAAAAAAAGAGATCAGAAAAAGGTCCCGAAGAGCCTTCAAAGTCAAGTATGAAGGAGCCAGGGACTAAAATGCAAAGCAAAGTAATATGTCGGGAAAAATGTATAAATTGCCCTAAAGTTTAGGGAACCTTAGTTTCACCCTCTATTCATGGCTTTAAGCATGAATATCAAAAAATTGGGCAAGAATCTCAGAAATTCGTGACCCACAGTTAAACTCAGTTTGATGAGACGGGTCCAATGATACCAAGTTGTCCGGATGGTCAGGCGGGATTTGATCCGGGATCTGGTTATCCCGATCAGTAGTCATGAGCAAAATGAAAAAAAAAGTTGTAAGAACTATAGAAATAAAAATAGCTAAAGGGCTAAGAAACCCTGAAGGAGTTTCAGGGACAGAATTGCAGTAAATGAAAAGTTTATAGCACAATCATAATACAGAATAGTGAAAATTACACCTATAGACCCGGGTGTCGGATTAACATTGAAATTTATAAGGATTGAGGTTAAGGGCCCCTGACCCATGTTTGAAGCTTAATATGGCCAGAAGTAGAGGAAATAATGTTCATAAATTTTAGAAAGTCTAAAGGTATATATTGTACTGTAGAACCTTAATTAGGCTCAGACACTACTTTTTAGACTGCTATAAGGCCTAATAATTAATTCTAAAGGCCCGATAAGAGAAAAGAAGATATGATTAGGGTTTTAGACAAGATGAAACCCAAATATAAATATAGAATAAAAGGAAAAGAAGAAAAAGATTTTAGTTATTTTAAAGAATTAACTATGGTTAAGTTAGAAACTAACTATGGTTGAGTTAAAAGTTGACCATGGTTTAGTTAAGAAGTTAACCATGGTTACTCTCCATAACTTAAGGGCTAAGGCAAGGCTTCCAAGTGTGTGGCCAAGAATTTTTGGAAGAAGATATTTAGTTATGAAATTAGAAAATCAAAAGAAAAAAAGGAATGGAAGGTTGAGATTTGATCTTGAAAAGGTTAATCCAAGGGTCTAAATTTAGTATGACCATTTAACTTCATTAGATTCATCTTCTTCACCTCCATTCCACCATTTTCATGCCACCACACAAGGAAGAAAGAAAGAAAAACGTGAAGAGAGAGAAGGAGGGAGAAAAAGTGGAAGATGAAGTGAAACTAAGCAAAACTATCACCATTCTTCACCAAATTTCTCCATCTTCTCCATCCTCCAACCATTTCTTCCAAAGGGCAGCTGCATATTCATCTTTTATTCAAGGTGAAATGTTGCTCTAAGTGGGAAAAGAAAGGATTTTAGTGTGAGAAAACTAAAAGAAGCAAGGCTTAAGCTTAAAGAGTAAGTTTTCTCCATCTTATACTTGTAAATCACATGCTTTAAGCTAGTTTTGTTAAATCCTAGCTATGAGTTATTTTTGGACAGCATATGAATCATTAGAAATGGAGTTTGTATGTTGAATATGAAGGCCTTGAAATGAAGTTTATATGTTGAACATGAAGGCTATATGAGCTTAGTTATTGTTATTATGTGCTGAAATTTTGAAAAACACAAAGATTGTAATTTTTGGGAAAATAGAAAGCATGGGGGGATGCTGTCCGAATTTTCCCAAAACTTTTATGATGTTTTATTAATGTCTTAAAGTCATGCATACCAAATTTCAAGTCCTAAAACATAAAGGAAAAGGCTATGGAATTTTTAGAACCAAAGAAACGCACTTTGAGCCTAAAACGGAGCTAGATTATGTGATGACCAAAACGTGATATCGGGGCTTGAATTTGATGATTTTATCCATTCCAATGGATTCAAAAGGGTGTTTTTAGCTAGGAATACCTATGGGAAATCCCCCAAAACTCATGGGATAAAATCCCTAAATTTTGGCCAAGAAAGGCATACTATTCGGCCATAGTGAATGGGAAGGGAAGGAGTTGAATTTTTCCAATTCCAATGGTCCCATTAAGTTTAAAAGGGGTCATCCTATCTTAGAAGCTAAGGTTTATATGTTGATTGTAATGAATTATCATTATGATTATAGGGTTTGATGTTATTTTGGGGACTCCAAAAGCAAGTAAACTGAGTCCCAATGATTGAGGAGCAAAGTTTACTAAGGTAGTAGTTTTCCTCTCTCTTTCCTTAAGCTTGTATGTTTATATAATGATGAGTGTTATGCTATATCAAGTTGTCATTTATGCTATAAGATGAGACATGTATGCTTAGATTGTGCTTGGCCTTGTATGAAATTCTTTGTATTGCTATGCAATATGTGGCATCTTGATTGGCATCATGTTATGTACTTACATGCTTGCTTGTGAATGAGATTGGTTTACTACCATTGAGATTTCATAATCTTACCCTAAATATAACCCATGCTAGGTTGGAGTTCAAGCAAAGAAAGAGCAAAGAATGTGGAGACATAAATCGAGGACCTTACTTTTATATACCATATTTTGTTATGTAATTAAATATTTTAGATTACTACGTGCATGAGTTACATTATGATACTGTAAGGTGTTCAGGTATGAAATGGAAAGCCATGTATATACCTAACCCTAAAGTAAAAAGAGTATAACTAGCGTGCATAAGATGCAAGAATGCCTGTACTTATATAAAGGCAAAATAGTAATAATAATAATATGACTAATGAGGGGTAAAACTATCTAATTTGTTGTAGGGGCAACTTTATATGAATTTATATGCACTCTACAAAGTAAGTATTTTTCCCGTGTAAAGGGCTTAGAGAGCTTAAAGTAGAGCCCTGAATTAACCTTATATGATTTTTCTATAATTAAGTATGTATTTTCAAAGTTAGATAAGAATTTGGAAATGACCAAATGAATAGTGAAATTGTATGAGGAAGTTTTAAAGTGAAAATTTTTTATCTGTTCAGGTTTTCGTTGACTTCTCTAAGTAATATATGAGGTAATTATAGTAGGAAAAATGTTATAAAATAAGGTATGACAATTTTCTCCTTGCCACGAAGAGGTCCGGTCCCTAAAAATATTACCCCACAATCGGAGTGAGATATACAAGCTCAGTAACAAGAGGCAAATTCCATATATATGTATAGATTAATCAATACAATGTAATTTCATATCATCAAAACCAAAATCATCAATTTAATTTGCAAATGAACTAGTTAAGCTACCAATGACTACTGTCTCATACCAACAATCATACACAACATGTTAATGGCCAATAACACCAGGAGAGGTCCGTCCACGACACTTACTCCATAATGAGCACAACTAGGGCTCAGTGCATCTGGGGTCTGATCACAACTCGGTGCCTGATCAAAGCACATGTATGGGTGGTAGCTGTACCACAGCTTCACCATGGACTCACAAGGTCTAATTACAATAATAATTTAATTAGTTAACCAATCGTTTAGTATTTCAAAATCAAGCATGTGTAACAAATATCAGATTAACATGAGCATATACATAGAATTAGAAAAAGAACCCCGTTACCTCAACGAAGCCAATTACTCTTCCTTTAGCTACCACTATGGTCCAAAGCATACCAAGCCTAACATAAGCATAATCATAATCATTTAACTATCATTAGTTAGGAATTTTCCTATTCACAGATTAATTTTAACAAGAGTTCATTGAGACCTTCTTACCTGAGCTTCCTAATGATCTATTACACAAATTTAGGGTCCATACATCAAAGCTTACCATGATTCACTCCCCACAACTCCATTTTTGCGCATGTACAAACTATGCAGTGAAAATGCTGTAAGAAATGAAATGTCACAATTTTTTTTTTCATACACGTCAAAGTGATGCAAAAGAAAGAATATCTTTTACTCAAGTTCTCAATAAAGACACGCAACATTTCATTGATTTATTCTTCTTTTTCTTTAGATTTTCTGAATTATTTATTCAATTATCAATTACGACATAAAAGAAATGAAATGTGAAAAGCAATCTAAAATATGGAAATTCAGCATATACACTACACAAGATAAGAGGGAACACTTACCCATATACCCAAGAGATCAAATGGACTAAATTGAGCCTTAACTACCAAGAACACACCATGGGCCATCCTTAAAACTTGGATTTCGCACATGGAATCAGCCATATACCAAAGTCAACTTATAACATGAAATCTGAGCAAGATTACACCATAAAATGAAAGAAAACACTTACCCCATGGTTCCACTAACTCTAAACTCTGAAAATCTTGCAAGAAATCCCTTTAACACCAAGTTTCAGATATAACAAGGAGATAAAAATGCCCAAAACCAGAAACTAATTGGACTAAAATGAAAAGGAGAATGAGATGGACATGTTTTATATAGATTACCTTGCCCAAATCTTCTTTTAGAAGTGAGAAATGGTGGAGGAATACAAAAAACCCTAGCCTCCTATTTTCCTATGCGAAAATGGAGTATTCCCTTGCCTAAGATTGAGTTGGTCTACAGTATAGAGGACAAAGGGTTGAGTAAGTTAGGGTTTTAGATGGGTTTAAGTCAACCCTAAAGCCCATAATCCACTTTGGTTCAGATATATGCTTATTGGGCCATAAGTTGATGGGTTTAGTTGATGAAATGAGAGTTGAACTCTTAAGAAATGAGATTAGACTTTCATACAAACTAGAAGTGGGCTTTCTTATTTGGCTTATGGTATAAATACATTGATCATAAGGCCTAAATTAAATGTCTAACTCCCCTTAGTTAATTCCTTAATTAAACTCATAACCATGATTAATATATCTCCACCTAATAATAACTAAACATGATTATTAGCTCAAAATGTCTAAAATAAATTCATGTCCTTTAGAAACCTTATTTTCCTTTTTCCCAAATCCTTCTATTAATTCCTTAATTCACCATAATCCTCATTAATAAATTCTGGGGTGTTACATTCTCCCCTCCTTTTAAGAATTTTGTCTTCAAAATTAGATATACCTTACTCAATTAGTGTTGGATAATCCATCCTTATAGCTTTCTCTTTGGTTTCTCAAATTTTCACAAGAACTTAGTCTTTCCCCTACGACTTTCCTGTAGAAGATGTCCTTATTCTGTTACTACCTCATTTATTATCCACCATTCTATTTCTTCTTTATCCACCTAAGTCAAATGACATACTAACCTAGAGATTCCACCTTCTTCCCTTATCCACAACTAAAGAGATCTAGACCAAGTTACACTTGATCACCTTATAGCAAGTCTAGGAACCTAGGTTAAATAAATCTTAAAATCTCTTTCCCTTTATAGCATTTGTTTTATTCTATTCTATCTTTTTTTTTTCTTCTCTTGCTACCCTCTCCTTTTTTTTTTTATGTTCCATCAGTCGATCATTGAATGTTCTTGTTAACTTCCTTTCCTTTTTAACTCTCAATCCATTTAAGAGATAACTCTTAGATACTTTAGCTTAACTCTCCTTAATAGTTGATACCAAGAACTACAAGGAATTCCACTTAGTTAGCCTTTTTAGTATTTATTCCACTAATAGCAACATAAGTGAGTAAGCTTATTTCACAATGAAGTTTCATTCATCCTTCACTTAGATTACCCCTACATTTCCTTAGCCCAACCTTCCTAATTGAATTGGGTCTTACCTCTTATAGGGTCATCTAATCTCAGTTTCCAAGTTTTGCATTCAATTATCTCATAAAATCATTGCACATATTATATCCTCATGTATGGTTCGTCAGTAAAAGGTCCATTATTTCCATTAGACACATAAATTCTCTTCTCATCTCTAGTTAGTACCCGAGTTTCCCCTTTTTATTCATCAAGATTTTTCAAAGGTTAAAACTAATATAAAGTCTGATCTTATGACTAATCCATGTAAGGCATTCAAACACTCTAAGGTCACTTTCTACCTAATTGAAATCGAATATAATCCCTTAAGTAAAAATAAACGTGATCCTTTAAGTCTAGGTTATATTCCCTGATGAGGCCTAATTTCAAGGGTGAAAATACTTTGTTTAAAGCATCAAGGTAATCTTTTAACACTTAGGAATGAGTTCCCTTAAATCCTATAAGCTATAACTCAAGTGGATGTTCTATTAACTGACACAGCTTCAACAACTTGCCTATAAAATTAAAAATTTCCAATTCATAATGATAGTTCATTATAGATAATCTAATCGTCATCCATAGGTGTAACCAGCATAGGAAAACCCATAGTAGACCTCTTCTCTCTCTCTCTTTTGCACTTGTAAAGGCATTACCACAATCACATACATGTGACTCTAAAAACTACCATGATCAATAGATCCCAATGTCTCATCTTGATTCTTAGTTACTACAAGCTTTAGTAGTCAACTTAATGACATCTACACTTGTTTGAAATCAACTAAACATCTCCTTGGATTTTTTTGCCATTATATAGTCCTAAAAGACTGTGCTTTCGTACCTTCTACCCTTAACTAAGATATTTTCATACAAGTATAGTCATTCTTCAATTAGCATACTTCTTGCCCTTTTTTGTGATACTCCAAATTCTCTCAAACCTCCTCACATACAACTAAGTTTTTTTTAATACTTTATAGTTTGGAAATTTATAAAAATTTCTAAAAAGTAATGAGATAATATATTGTCAACAAGGTTTAAGATCCTATCAACAAGATATTGTATTCATTAATATAAAATCTAAGACCTTGTCAATAAGGTTCTCTGACAACAAGTACAAGGTCTTTTGACCATAAGTTATAACATATAATATGAGATGGTATGATAGTTTTCATCCTTACATAATGGCCTATGCCAATAACAACTAACTCTTTCACTCCCTTAAAAGTTTTTTTTTAGGCCTCAATTCACTCCTAAATATTCGGGGTTAAATTAACATAATAAAGAGACTTAGTGAGTCTTTTCATTATTAAGACAACAAGTACAAGGTCTTTTGACCATAAGTTATAACATATAATATGAGATGGTATGATAGTTTTCATCCTTACATAATGGCCTATGCTAATAACAACTAACTCTTTTGCTCCCCTAAAAGTTTTTTTTTGGGCCTCAATTCACGCCTAACTATTGGGGGTTAAATTAACATAATAAGAAGACTTAGTGAGTCTTTTCATTATCAAGCATTCCCTAATTATCAATAGATCAAGTAGGGATTCCCAGTGAGAGAACTCAAGTATCATTTACCACTACTGTTTCACCCTTCCTCGTCAATCATTATACTAAGGTTTTATTGTAATAACATAAGTTAATTGCATTACTACCACCTCTCATTCATTTCCCTTGGGTTATTATTTTGGATCAGGGAGTCCTCTTTCAAAATTAGGGAGTTTTACTACTATAGTAAGTACTAGTCTATCTCAAATTCCTAATGTTGTTTCTATCCCCTTAATCACACCACATATGATACATGACAATAAGACTATTGATGGTGGAATTAGACTTTGCCTTCAATATTAGCAAGAAATTCTTTCTTGTGGCCATATACATGCTCATCACCTCATGATGACTGTATTTCAACCACTTGCATGCACACGGGTGCCATTTTATCCTCTTTTTTTTAGGTGGATCCTTACTATCAAGATCTCCTCTTTACCTTCTAGGTAGAAAGTCTACTTAGTCTAGTTTGACGCCAAAATTCATCAAATCATATGATAAGTGGCACGCCTTGCATGCCTCAAGCATCAAAGTACTAAAAAATGAGCACGTCCCATGTGCCTCTAGCACTAAGGTGCTGTAAAATCTTACTTTACACTCCCCGAGTGTATCAAGTATGTAAAGTGCCTCTAACCACCACCCAAATGCACGTCAACATATAGCATAAGTAAACTAAATTACATAAAAGAGACAACATATGCAAGCACTCCATTCCGGTGCACCTCACCCTTATCACACTAAGGGGTTGTCTTTCCCCTTATCATAACCTCCCTCTTTTGCCATAGTACACTAAAGGAAGAGCCTTAAAGCTCTTAAGATTCCTTCCAAAATATTATCTCCCTTAATCTCTTACTTTAAAGTCACTATCCCCCATTTAGAAATGGATTTGACAATCTTAAGGGTTTCTTGCCCTCTTTCTTTGTCATCATTAACTAAGGATAGCTTACTCACTCCAATAGTTTTGAATGAAACAATTTGAAATATTCTTTTAACTCTTGTCACCCTTATTCATTAGGCCCAAATTGCGGTAACTAGGATTGAGTAATTGCATTCTTTATTAACCGGGATCAAGCAGTGGGTTAGGACCTCTATACCTATAAAGCCTCAGCCTTGGGGACCTTTTAAAGCCTACATAATTCTAACTCATTATGGATTGTACATCACTTCATATATTTAGTCAATCACACTTATTTATTATACACTAGTTCCCAAACTTCCATTTTTAATTTCCTAATTATAAGTAAGGTTTACATCTTACCCTTCCGTAAGGTTCTTATAGCTAGTTAGGTGTTTTACTCTGTATCATTACCTTCTAAGTTCTCAACATCAGTTTAGATGGCCTTTGAAAAGCTTAGAACTTTGCTCAAATAAAGAATTGCTACTCTTCTTGTGATCAGTTAACTATTTCGATAGGCCAATCAACTAGTCGGCCGTACCCAGTTGACTTGCTTAATAAGTGGCAGTTTATTGGTCACAGATACTATTAGTAGCCTTGTTCATTATCTTCATCAATTACCTGGTCTTATCCATTTAGTCAACCAGTGCCTCATAGCGAGGGACTGGTACATCTATCACGTAGCCAGTTGACAACAAGTCTCAACCAGTTATTTATCTAGACTAAGACTAGTAACCTAATTTTCGAAGAAAAGAAGGGAAAATTTCTAGTTTTTTCATTGGCATTAACAACCTTAAGTCTCAAAGTTAGAATTATTAAAATGTTATGAGGTAGAATCTCGCTACACTCTATTATTCTCAGGGGCATACTTATTGTAATAGGTGATGTTCTAGATAAAATTCAAGCAACAGTCATTTTAATCAAGCATTATAAGCCTGACATCATTATTCCTCTATATTTCTTCCAGAACATAAGGAGCACAAACCATATGTTCATATAATTAGCTATTCTTATGAGCTAATACTATGCCAAATATGCATCATGATTGCCAAGTTTCTAACAATCAAATTTAAATTAGAATAATTTTTCTGAACTATTGCTCTGATATCAAATGTAATGTTCCTAACTTCAAATTATAGTAATTAAGGTTAAAGACGTAATTAATAATAATAAATCAAGGTTTGAAGCCATCACAATTAATTACATCAAGAAGAAGTGGGAAAATTTGAACCTCAATCATTAGAGACGTTAACTAAACTACCACAAGTATTTGAATGCATAAGTGAATCTAATCATCAATAAGATGTCTTATGTTCATTTTACTATTGATTCTAACTCATAAAAACCTTCCACAAGTTTCTCTAAATCATTCTTTAGCATTACTATAGGAAAAACCAAGGTTTCAAAGTTAAAATAAGAAAATTTCATACCTTAGCTGTGGCCAAATTCCTTTTCGCCATAGCCAATTGCTTTTGAATTCACTCCACTCAACTTCATAGACTTCGCGCGCAGCTAACTTGGAGCTTCACTATGGCTAAACGACCTACTGGAGCCTTCCTAAGTTGCTCATTGATATTGGCCGTGGCCAATTCTATATTTTGCTGCGGCTAATTACTCTCTAGAATACTACCAGACTCGACTCTCACATTTAGCTGTGGCCAATTTATTTTTTACTGCGACCAATTCCTCTCTGTTACCTTTCTTGGGCAGCTTCACCACTTTTGGCCTAGGCTAATTAAATTTTGGCCACAGCCAATTCTCTTTTATTCCAAAAACTCCTAAATTTTATCCAATGCACTCAAATTCTCCCTCTAGGAACACTCTAGGACCAATCTCCCTTAATTTGTGAAACTCTAATGATATTTATCTACTTGATTTACCTAGCTAATCTATCATTATCCACTTCAAGATTTAAGTATTGATTTCTACCCACCAAACTATCACACATTAGCAAATTCCATAATTTAGTCATAGCAAAAATGTTCCAACCATAAGGCACGTAAGACCAATGCTTAATGTTCATATGAGATCAAGTCACTCATCCATTGTTAGCCAATTACAACCATAATGTTCAATTCTATAATAATTATATTACATGTACAGTCCTTATACTTAGTAATTCATGATGCAATGCGATAATTATATAAAACTAGTAATCTAATTATACAATACAATCTGACAAGGCCTCTAAACCTATGTGCTACCAAACCATATAAAAAAAGCTTCCATTAATTTTCTCCTTGCCACTAAGAAGTCCAGTCCTTGAAAATATTAGCCCACAATCGGGGTGAGATATACAATCTCAGTAACAAGAGGTAAATTCCATATATATGTATAAATTAATCAATACAATGCAATTTCATATCATTAAAACCAAAATCATCAATTCAATTTGCAAAAAAACTAGTTGAGCTACCAATGATTACTGTCCTATACCAGCAATCATACACAACATGTTAATGACCAATAACACCGGGAGAGGTCAATCCATGACACCTACTCCATAATGAGCATAACTAGGGCTCATAGCATCTGGAGTCTGATCACAACTTGGTGCCTGATCAAAGCACATGTACGGGTGGCAGCTATACCACAACTCCATCATGGACTCACAAGGTTCAATCACAATAATAATTTAAGTAGTTAACTAATCATTTAGTATTTCAAAATCAAATATGTGTAACAAATATTATATTAACAAGAGCATATACATGGAATTAGGAAAATAACCTCGGTTACCTTAATGAAGCCAATTACTCTTTCTCTAGCTATCACCATGGTCCAAAGCATACCAAGCCTAACATAAGCATAATCATCATCATTTAACTATCATTAGTTAGGAATTTTCTTATCCACAGATTAATCTTAACAAGAGTTTATTGAAAGCTTCTTACCCAAGCTTCCTAATGATCTATTACACCAATTTAGGGTCTATACATCAAAGCTTACCATGATTCACTCCCTACAACTCCATTTTCGCATATGTACAAACCATGCAGTAAAAGTCAATCTAAAATGTGGGAATTTAGCATATACACCACACAAGAGAAGAGGGAACACTTACCCATACACCCAAGAGGTCAAATGGACTGAGTTGAGCTTTAATTACCAAGAACACACTATGGGCCATCCTTAAAACTTGGATTTTTGCACATGGAATCAGCCATATACCAAAGTTAGCTTATAACATGAAATCTGAGCAAGATGACACCACAAAATGAAAGAAAACACTTATCCCATGGTTCTACTAACTCTAAACTCCAAAAATCTTGCAAGGAATCCCCCAACACCAAGGTTCAGATTTAAGAAGGAGATGAAAATGCCTAAAACCAGAAACTAATCAGACCAAAATGAAGAGGAGAATGAGAGGGACATGTTTTATATAGATTACCTTGGCCAAATCTTCCTCTAGAAGTAAGAAATGGTAGAGGAATGTAGAAAACCCTAACCTCCTCTCTTCCCATGCGAAAATGGAGTTCTCCCTTGCCTAAGATTGAGTTGGTCTGCAAAATAAAGGACAAAGGGTTGAGTAAGTTAGGGTTTTAAATGGGTTTAGGCTATCCCTAAAGCCCATAATCCACTTTGGTTTAGATATATGCTTATTGGGCCATAAGTTGACAGGTTTAGTTATTGAAATGAGAGTTGGGTTCTTAAAAAATGAGATTGGACCTTTGTACAAACTAGAAGTGGGCTTTCTTATTTGGCTTATGGCATAAATACATTGATCATAAGGCCCAAATTAAATATCTAACTCCCCTTAGTTAATTCCTTAAATAAACTCATAATAATGATTAATATATCTCCACTTAATAATAATTAAACATGATTATTAGCTCGAAATGTCTAAAATAAATCCATTTCTTTAGAAACCTTATTTTTCTTATTTTTCCCAAATCCTTGTATTAATTCCTTAATTCACCATAATCCTTATTAATAAATTTTGGGGTGTTACACAGACTTAGTGGAACAAACTTCTAGATAGTTTGAGACCATAAGAAAGAAACTGCTAATGGCTCAGAGTAAACAAAAGAGTTATGTAGATAGACGTAGACTGCTGTTAAAGCTTGACGTTAGAGACCATGTCTTCGTTAGAGTGTCTCCATTTACAGGGATAGGTCAGTCTATTAAAAGTAAAAAGCTCAGTCTAAAATACATAAGTTCGTTCCAGATTCTTAATAAAGTAGGACTTGTAGCCTACGAACTTGCCTTTCCCCTAAACTTGAGCTAAGTACATATTATATTCCACGTATTCCAACTTAAAAAGTTCTAGTCTGACTCCTCACATGTCATAGAGTATGAAAATGTGCAGTTATAGGATGATCTATCATATATAGTATCACTAGATCAGATCGTGGATGTTAGATTCAAGTAGTTACGGAATAAGATGATACTGCTGGTGAAAGTAGTTTGGAAAAGGTTATCTCTCAAGGTGGTTTTCTTTTCTTGAAAATTTGAAGATTTAGGTCTAACTTAAGCTAAAAAGAAACTCTTTTCAAGAAATCAATGGTGGAAAATAATCTACATGAAGAGAGCTCCATTTTAAGGTAAGACTTTACTTGAAACATTTACAAAATATTATATTTTCAAGCCATTTAAGCTTCAGTCTAGAGAGAGAAAGTGAGGAGGAAAGTTTTTCTTTATATGTTCTTGATGGAACTGAAGGTTATAGAGTGTGAGGATTAAGAATATACAACTAGAATTAAAAAGGGAGCTTTAGAATGCAAGATAGGAAGGCTAGGGTTTTAATTACATCTTGAACTCTACTATGAATCCTAGCCATATTTTTATGATGTTTAAGTGTTTATATGATTTCCTAAGATGCCAAGAGAGCTTCCTGCATGATTCTCCCATCAAAGGAAGCAAAGAGACTCCAAGGATGCTAAGAAGAGTATATGCTTTAGCCTAGAGTAGAAATGGCACCTAGGGGTAGTTTTAATTTGTTCTAAACTTATTTTTTACTCATGTATGATGGGTGTAACACCATACTTCTAGAACTCAATTCATAAATTTCCCATGCCTCATCTTATGTTTATTCTATAGAAACAATATAGTGGCATAGAGAGTTATGAATAAAAATACATTTCTCTATAGGTAAAATTTTTCTTTCTGAGTCCCGTAGGCCATATGAAATCATCTATCACTTTTTCATACTTAAACACATGAATATAACTCATTTCCATCATCCTATTTGGCCTACAACTCGTGGAAAGCAAAGGAGCATATGAAATCCATGTTTGCATTTTCGGCCAGGATTTCCTCTTTTCTGTCACAAACTTTGGAAAATCATAAATAAATCTAGAAAAATAAAAAACATGCAATCTTGATCATTATGGAAACCTTAGGATGTCTGATTCACACTAAAAATATGCTCAGGTCATAAAATTCATCACACAGGACATTTGACATCCAAAAAGCTGCAGAGTCGCTAGTTGTCTGGGCTGTTGTTCAGTTTATTGATACAAATTTCTGAAATTCATAACTAATTCTATAAAAATCTAAATCACACATATTTTGTCATTATGGAAAGCTAAAAATGTTAAATTGATAGTAAAAATAATTTCAAAATGAAACAGATACGTTTAGTCAGCTGGACCCTATAGAACAGTAACCAGACTTATGGGGCGCTACTGATACTGACAGTTAACTTCAAACATGCATAACTCACTGCTCAGACCTCCAAATGAGGTGATCTCAGTGGCCACAAAAATTTTATAACCTCTAGTTTATTCATGTAAAATTTCATAAGCATTGGACACCATTTGGCCATGAGGTATGCAGAATTCAAAACTGCCAATATGAACAGTACCCATACCAGAATCCATGAAAAATCCCAACTTTAAAAATTCATCAAATATTCTCTAAGTCTCCGAAAATTATGATCTTTAGCTTTCCAAAAATCTCTTAATGAGGCCTAATTTCATGACAAGTTTTAGGACAAGACTAACTCATTTGGCTAAAAAATGGCATAGGGTTCCATTATGGTCAAATTTGGCTCCATATGAGGTACCAAATTGACCAAATGGCCTTCTCTTGGTTGTGGCACGTTTTGGGAAAGTCTAAAAGCACATTTGAGACTTGTGTAAGCTGCCCAAATGCTCCCAAACCTCATGCATCTCATTTTGGCTATTCAACCTACACTTATGCATACATTCATCAAAGTTCCATATTGCACACTTTGGCCTTACATACTCAAAATAAGTGCTATAGGTCATACATTATACTCATACATCTAAAAATTACATAATAGCATATTTATACATGTATCAAAGGTCATAGACCATTTACAACATCATATACATCATATGGTACAATCATGGTCTTAAAGTGGCAAAAGCTAAACATATGATTGCCAATCTCCTTCCTTTAGTGTTGTTGGCTCCCATTAGGATGTCCACTTGATTCACCTAGAATTTTAGAACATTGGAGAGGAGGGGATGAGATTCAAAGAATCCCAATAGCTCATCTCCCATTCAATCACACATAATATGTGCAAAGTAAGCTTTACAAATGCATGCATGGAGAAAATAAAAGTCATAGACATTTTAAAAGCAATCTTGGCATGTGAATCAATCATACAAGACATTCAAGAGCTCACTAAGTGTTTAGATTGGCCTCACACTTCTCCTCATGGATTTTGGACTTGTCTCACCCATTCTTGAGCACTTTGGACTCAACCATATCTTGGGAGCCTACTTTGCTTTTGGGAGACTTTTTGTTTTATCTCAACCAAGCTCGAGGGTTCTTGGCTCATCTTCACCTAAGGGAAGAGTTCTTGGCCTCTCCACACTCAAGTAAACTCATACAAACATCATGCACTCATTAGAAAACATAACATGGCATCAAGGATCATAGCATATAAAGGAATGCTAGCATACTTTTCATAGCTTGAAATTATACATACACACATTCTAAAACAAGTTAAACATACATCCATGCATGAGAGAAGATGGAGAGAGCTACCTTGCACAATTTCACACACTTTTTCCTTAGCTTTCAAGCCTTCTCTTTTGGCCATACATCCACAATTTGGTGGAGATAGTTTCTCTTGGCCTAGATACAAATTATGGGAGCCAATTAGGTTCATGAAACACATTCTAAGGCTACATAACTTGATGAACCACTAGATTACTTTATAGACTTCATTATGGTCCATAATTACACTTAATGAAGCAACACCCCTCAAATGATTTCTAGGCCTCATTCTTTCTTATCAAATATGATTCTTGACCCCTTTTAAGCCTCTTGGAGTCATCATATCATTAAGACAAAAAGCCTAGCACTATGTTGCTTCTTTAGGTCATAATATGGAACCTAAGGCACCAAATCACTTTTTATGAGTTCTAAATTTTTTCCAAGGCCTCCCCTCATTTTCATTCATCAAATATGACTCAAGAATGGCCTTAGAAAAATTTAAAACTCTCCCTAGCTAGGAGAACCCATCTAGGTCGAGGCTATAAAGCATATTGGGTTCTATGGAGCTTTCTTTGTTTTCTCAAGGGAAGAAGCATATAGGGAGCCTCTTAGGGATCTTGGGAGCTCATTTAAACTCTTACTTAGGCCTAGGAATCATCATACAAAATCAGAAATTGGAAGGTGTGCTTAAAACCCTAGGTTTTGCATCTTGAAATCTAATGGTTATTTTATTATTTTCTTTGCATATTCTTATTCCTCTCCATCAAATACCTAAGAATCATGCTTGGTTGGGCTTGGAAATCAGATCCTCCTAGGGTTCTTAGTCTAGGTCGAAATGGAGAAGAAGTGGGGTGAAAAGTATCAACTATAGGATGCATTTTTACCTTGTTTCCTTGCTTAATTTGGCTTGAATCTCGATTTCTCCAAGCTCCGCTCTTCAAATCCGAACTTTCCCTTGAATATCTCCCTTGAATCAGATTTATAAACCTCATTTTAATCCAAGGAAAGAAAGGAGAATGAAGGAGAGGTGGTGGAGGTGGAGAAAAGTAAGGAAAATTGCCATGAAAACATACCTTAAGCTTGACTTTCTTCCTCCTCCTCCTTCCTCTCTTGGCTACCTCTCCCTTAGGGTTCTTCTTCTGATTTGGGGCTAGAAAATCTGAAGTGAAATGAGGGCAAGTGTGAGGTGCCACCTATATATAGTTATGGTAAAAGGACTTTTTCAAAAATTTCCAATTTGCCCTTCATACTTTGTATTTTTGTTTCTCCTTCATTTTAGCTCCTTTTTAAGAACCGTCTTTTCTACTACAAAATTTAGGTCCTAAATTAATAAAAATGCCTTTGGAATCACTCAAATTAGAGCTGAAACCTTCATGAACGGATTCGTTAAAGTTCGGGCACACCGACGTTGGAAAACATCCACCGGAGGGGATTTAATTGTCCCAGGGCTTCCCATGGTTTTTAGGACCTCTGAGAACCCCAAAGAACTCAAAACTTTCATTTAAAAAGCCTTCTTGTGTGAATTCCAAAAATTGTTCGAAATTACAAAAATGCCATTACGTTTCGTAGGCTTTTCGTGAGAAATTATTTCTTCATTCTAGCTCCATTTTTCTTTCCATCTGAGCTTGGGATTCTCATATTTAGGAGTCTAGAATGCTTTCCAAATTTTTCAGGGCCTTAACTCCATCATCTTGGGGGATTTCCTTTTGCATCTGGTAATTTTCATTTGTTAATGGAGAAATTATACGTTACGTTTCTCACGTTTCCTCTGGTTTTTAGGGAACAAGATGTTACAATGGGAGAGTCTGAGAGGAAGCCTTGGAAAAATTTTAAAAATTATAGAAAGTGAGATGGTCTTGTATGTTTCATATTATGACTTAAAGAAATAACACCTAGTTAGGCTCCTTGATTTAATTGTGTGATGACTCCAAGAGGTTTAAATAGAGTCAAGAATCATAAATGAATAGATAAAATGGAGCCAAGATGATGTTTTTTTAAGGTTGCTTCATTAGGTGCATTATGAAATCATAAGAGAGCCTTATGAGTCACCTAGCTTTTCTAGTGAATATATGGCCTTAGAATTTAATTGAAGAGTATAATTGTCTTCCATATGATGTGTCTAGGCTAAGAGAAATGATCTTCACCTCCTTAGGTGTGTGAGGTCAAGGGAGAGGACTCAAAGTTTAAGGAAAAAATGTGTAAATGCAAGCAAGGTAGCTCTCTCCACTTTCTCTCATGCATGATTGTGTGCTTATATTGTCTTTGAATGTATGTATGTATGTATGTATGTATGTTTTAAGCTATGAAAAATATTTTAGCATGAGCTTTTGTTCCATGGTACCATGATGACATTTTATGCATGCAAATAATGTTTTATATGCTTTCCTTGATTTGCTTGAATGTGGAGAAGCCAAGAACCCTCTAACCATGATGAGGATGAGCCAAGAACCCTTAGAATTAGTTAAGACAAAGTAAAGAGTCTCTCAAGAGTGATGTTGACTCCCAAAATTAAGGTTAAGTGAAAACCTCTTAGAAAAAATAGGTGAGACAAGTCCAAAATCTATAAGTGAATGGGCGAGGGTAATCCACTCACTTGGCAAGCCTATGTATGCTATACATGATGTGTTCAAATGCTAAGAATGTTTTATGAATACTCACATATGTCAGTATGCCCATGAATGCATTTTTAAGACTTGTATTGCATACTTTATGTATAATTGAATGAAAGATGAGCTATTAGGATTCCTTAAATCTCATCCCCTCCTCTCCAATGTCTTAACATGCTAGGTGGAGCCTTATAGAAGTATAGCTTTGGCCAAGGAGAGTCTATGCACCTAGGGAGTGTTTTAATTCCTTTCAAGCTTAGTTTTGTATCATGTATGATGGGAGAGTATGAGAGGAAGCTTTAGTAAAAGTTTAGAAGCCATAGAAAGCAAGATGGCCTTATATGTTCTATAATATGGCTTAGAGAAGCAACACCTAGCTAAGCTTCTAGAATTGAGTGTGTGATGACTCCAAGAGGTCTAAATGGAATCAAGAATCATGAATGAATAGACAGAATGGAGCTGAGATGATGTTTTCTTAAAGTTACTTCATTAATTGCATTATGGAACCATAAAAAAGTCTTATGAATCACCTAACCTTTCTAGTAATTGTGTGGCCTTAGACTTTGGTTTAAAAGTATAATTAGCTTCTATATAATGTGTCTAGGGCAAGAGAAGTGATCTCCACCTTCTTAGGTGTGTGAGGTCAAGGGAGAGGATTCAAGACTTAAGGAAAAAGTGTATAAATATAAGTAAGGTAGTTCTCTCCACCTTCTCTTATGCATAGATGTGTGCTTACATTGTCTTGAATGTGTGTATGTATGTTTTAAGTTATGAAAAGTGTTCTAGCATGATTTTATATGCCATGGTACCATGATGATGCATTATGTTTCTAAATGATGTCTATGATGCTTACTTTGGTTTGCTTGAGTGTGGTGAAGCCAAGAACCCTTAGCCATGGTGAGGATGAGCTTAGAATCCTAAAATCGGTTGAGACAAAGTAAAGAGTCTCTCAAAAGTGAGGTTGACTCCTAAGAGTAAAGTTAAGTCCAAGAACCTCTAAGGAAATGGGTGAGGTAAGTCTAAAATCCACAAGTGAATGGGTGAGACTAATCCACTTACTTGGCAAGCCTATGTATGTTATGTATGACTTTTGCAAATGCTAAGAATACTTTTTGAATGATTTCGCATGATAACATGCTCATGCATGCATTTTTTAGACTTGTATTGCATGCTTTATGTGTGATTGAATGGGAGATGAGCTATTGGGATTCTTTGAATCTCATCTTCTCCTCTCCAATATCTTAACATGTTAGGTGAAATAATAGAGCAAGGTATTGGAGGTCACCAAGCTTAGAAGAAGAAGATAGGCATTAAAGTATATGAATATGCCTTTTTTTAGCCATACATATGGCATATGATGTAATTCCATGATGAAATTGTTATATAACCATATGAACATATGTAAATACCTAAATGTATGATGTATGAATAAAATTTGATGCCAAATGTATGAGATAGCATATTTTGGGTATTGAATGGCAAGTTTAGCTCTTGAATGGTTAGATATATTAGTGTAATAATGGAAGTGGAATGGCCAATTTGATATGCATGAGATTTGAGACCACTTAGGTAGCTCATACAAGTTATGTTCATACTTTTAAACTTTCCCAAGAGGTGTCAAACTCAAGAGGAGACTATTTGGACCAAAGTAACTCTTGATAGGGAGCAAAAATGACCATTTCATGAGACTATATCACTTTTTAACCAAATAAGTTCTTCTTGATTTGAAACTTGGCATGCATGTAGAGTTTGTTAAGAGCTTTTTAGGAAGGTGAAGAATAGAATTTTTAGAGGTCTAAAGAATATTTGATAAATTTTTAAAATTAAAAAATTTTCTGATTTTAGTATGGTGTACTGTTCTCTCAGGTCCAAAAATGAAATCTGTCACTCAAGAGGCAAATGATGTGCAATTGCCACAAAATTTTATAAGGAAAAAATAGACTTCTAATGACTTGTGCTAGCTAGAAGCACCCCATTTGGATGTCTAGAGAAGGAGATATGAATTTTTGAAGTTTCTGCCTAGTATCAGGCACTCAAACTGACCTCAAGTACTGTTTGATTAGATTTTAAGGTCTGGGTGTGTTTGAACTAGTATGGAGTTATTTTTTTCCTCTATCTAACATCCACAAATTTCTATATTGGTATTATTTTCATAGATTATATTTTTTTAGAATTAATTGGATATTTTTGAAGTTTGCTGCAGAAACCTATGATAATACCAATAGCTAGCCAGACCTCTACCCCTTTTTGAATATCAAACATCCTTTGTGAGATAATTCATGGTCTAGTCATATTTTTAGTATAAATTAGACATGTATAGCTTTCCAGAATTGTAGAGAATGCATGTTTTTTATTTTTCTATAATTAGTTGTGATTTTTCAAAGTTGGTGTCAGAGAAGCTAAAATTCTGGCTGAAATTACTTCATGAGATTTCATGCTTCCCTTTGCTTTGCATAATCTCTAGGCTTCTTTTGGTGATGGATTTGAGTTTTCTCTATGTAATTAAATATGGGAAGGTGATACATGAGTCCATATAACCCACAAGACTCTGAAAGAAAAATTTTACCCATAGAGAAATGTAACTTATCCATGAGAATTAATATCATTATGTTGCCTCCCATGGAATAAGCATGAAACGAGGCATGGGAATTACATGAATTGGGTCTTAAAAGTATGGTGTTACATTTATTGATATCAGAGAAAAGTTTCAAGCTCTCTCGGATTGGATTTGGCTTGAGGATATAGCAATTGGGCTGTATAAAAGGCTTGTATAGCTATAAAAAGTCTTATATGAGACATGTTGGGTGTGTGAAAATAGTTTGTGGCTTCATTCATGATGAGTAAGTTGTGTGATGGTTTTAGAGTAGCTAGTGGATACCAGGAAAGGCTGACCTCTAGGATAACTTAAGCAGAGATAAGTTTGAGCAGAGTTAAGGGATCCGACGGCTTGAGCTCTATGAGATATGATAGCTCACCAGGATCAATAGCAAGCCCTAGGTATGAATGATAAAAAATGATCTCATTGATATGAAGAGGCTTGTTAGAGAGAGTACGTGAGGCCTAATTCTCCCTGGTAGTTATACTCAAACCATTCCGAGATGACATGCGTAACATAGAGGTAAGTAGGATGTAGCACGTGTAACACCCCAAAATTAATTAAAGTTTAATCATGGATTTGGGTTAATTAAGAATAATTAATATGGAATAATCAGGTAAGTTAAGTAAATGAAAATTTTAGAGAAATAAATTATTAAAATGAGTTTGAGATTTAATTAGGATAGAAACTTCATCTAGGCCCAAATTAATATAGTAGATCATGATAAAAGGCTAATGGAAGCTCAATAAGTTAGGTGCGAACCCAATCTGATTCAATGTAATAGAGGCCCAAGATTCACCTTTTATAGGCTCTTATAATTGGCCCAACAATCTTTGTGCAGACCCAAATCCTTTGAGCTCTTAAAACTTGGCCTAACTCAATTAAAACCCAGCAGCCGAACACATGAAAGCAGGCCTAACAAAGCTTAAATTTGAAGCCCATTTGCAGTTGGATCTTTGGAGCAGTCCATAACCTATAATAAACCTAACTTAAATCCTAAAAACTAACCTAGTCACCCCTTATTTTGTAGAACCACAAGGAACACACAAAAAATTTGGAGGTCCAAAGGAGAAGCTAGGGTTCTTGGCATATTTCCACCATTTCTCACTTCTAGAGCAAGATTCAACCAAGATAATAGTTATATAACTTAATCTTCTTATCTTTCTCTTTAATTTGACCTAATTAATGTTCCAATTGGAGCACTTTCACCCATACCCAAAATTTGAAACTTTCCATTTGATGTTTCCATGATGAAATTTCGTAAGTTGAAGCTAGGGCTGACATTAAGTAAGTATAAACTCTTCTTTTTGAGGTATTTCTGTTGGTTTGAGACCTCAATGATTGGATTATAGTATGGGTATTAATTTTTCATGAATTTGCTTAGGATTTAGGGTGATATATTGAAGTTTCTAGTAGAGGACACCTCCATTCTAAATTTTAGGAATTAGTAGTAGCTAAGGAGATTTTTGTACCATTGGTGGCTTTTGTAAATTTGTCTACAAGTGAGTAACTGGGACTATATTAATTTCATGCATATATCTATTTTAATTTCATATTTGCTGTACATGAATAATTTGAAATGCTAAATGAATTGGTTGGCTATCTATTGTATTGTGTTTAGACCTTGTGAGTCCATAGTGGAGTTGTGGTGTGGCTGCCACCCTAGCATGTGCTTCGATCGGGCACTGAGTTATGATCAGACCCCAGATGCACTGAGCCTTGGTTGTGCTCATTGGGGAGTGGGTGTCGTGGACGAGCTTCTCCCGGTGTTATTGGCCTTTAACATGTGGAATTATGATTGCTAGTATATGATGACAATCATAGTAGCCTAACCATTTCCTTTACTGATATGACTTATATGATTCTGATGTTGATTTTGATTCATGCATATATGTTAATTAAATTGGATATTATGAATGGAAATTTCCTTGGTTACTAAGATTCACATCTCACCCTGTTTCATGAGATCATACTTTCAGGTGAAGGCTTTTCAAGTAAGGATAAGGGGAAGCAAGTGGATAAAAATCTATGAGCTCTAACCATGTGAGGAGAAGGCTACACTTAGACTGATTTATTTAGAATAGATGCTAAATTTTGTATTACTTTTTGTATAGCATTATCATGTAATCATGTTGCCAAGTGTAGGCTCTTATATTTTGATAACTTAGGATGTATCTATTGAGGAGTTAGGCCTCATCTTAGCTTGGTAGTAGATGTATGAACCTATAACACTTGATGTATGAATTTTACTAAACTTATGGTATGGTATACTATTGAAAATATAATTATGTGATGCATTAAATGTTGATATGAACTATTGATGTATGAAATCTCTAATGGAATGTGTATCGAATGTTAATTATTGATAGAGCATGAATTCTTGCTATCATTAATCCATGGATTTGCTGACATGTGGTAGTTGGACGAGTAGGAATTAGTACTTAAGTTTTGAATTGGTAATGGTAGAATAGTTAGGTAAATAAGGTAGATAAATACCATTAGAGTCATATAAAATGAGGGGAAGTGGTCTTAGGGTGTTCCTAAGAAGAGAATTAGAGTGCATGGGATGAAATTTAGGATATGTAGTTATAGGAGGGAGTCACGCCGCGGCTAAGAAGGCCTCGCCCCAACTTGGAGAGTGACAGTGGCCAGGAATGCCGCGGCTTGAGAAATCTCATTGCGGCTCAGTGCGAAATAAATCACCCAGGAGGGTGGTAGAAAGGACCTCGTCGCGGTGCAAGTCAAGAAAACTAAGTAAGGAGTATATAGTAGCAAGCCTCACCGTGGTGCAAGTTTATTTCACTGAGGCGAGAATCGTGGGACTTTGAACAGTGGCTCCAAGAGGCATTTTTGTCGCAGTGCCACATAGGCTTGCCGCGACGATGGTCCAACTCATCGCGGTGCAAGTCGAGAAAACTAAGTAAGGAGTGTACAATAGCAAGCCTCACCGTAGTGCAAGTTTATTTCGCCGAGGCAAGAATCGTAGGACTTTGAACAATAACTCTAGGAGGCATTTTTGTTGTAGTGCCACGTTGGTTTACCGCGACGATGGTCCAACTCACCGCGGCACATGAATTGTCCAATGATTCCCGAGAGCAACTTAGTCGAGGCGCGAAAGGTCGAGGCCACAGTGTAAAGTAAAAAATGTAGTTTTGAGTTCCAGAACCTAACTTAGCCGTGGTGAGAGGGTTTCAAGTCATGGCGCAGGTCCCCAAACTCCTACCTTTAGCCTAGAAACCCCAGTTTCTTCAATGGTAATGCTAGGAAATGATATAGGGACACTTGTGGGAGGTTTTTGTGTGTTGAAATTGATGGATGGATGAATCACAAACCGCTCATGATAGTACAATTTCTTTTGTGCATTCTTACGCTTGTGGTTGTTTAGTGATGACCCTAACATTAAGGTTCAAATTTTCCTATATTTTTATAATGTAATAAATTGTAACGACTCCAAACCTTGATCATTAATTATTAATAATATAGTTAACCATAATTACCATGTTTAAAAGATAGGGTTGTCATAGCACAGTATGAGATGAGACTGTGGCTGTATGGGACTAGTCTAGAGGGGGAGTGAGAAAGAGAATCACCCCCTAGCCATAACACCTAAATGTCTAGATGAAGTCAGAGCCCAAAAGGCTAATTCCCTCAGGCCAGAGGTTGAGTTACAAGTTACACCCTAGAGCCCAATAGCCCCGAGATGTCAGGTAATTATATATGAATGAAGTAAGAGGTAAAACCCTCAAGTTTGATGATTGGCTAAATATAGAGGCAATGAGGCTCGGGTTGGTAGCTAAAGATGAAATTCCAACCCCTAAAAAAGCAAGCCAATCAGAGGCTGTTAGCCATGGCCAATTCATTACTTAGCCACGACCAATTATTCTATAGAAGTAGCGAGGTAATCTAGAAGATTCCTTGCCGTGGCCAATTAAGATGTTAGTTGCAACTAATACTTAGATAAAAGACTAAGGTGAACCCGAGGCTAATTAGCCGTGGCAAATGATATATTAGCTACGACAATGGTAGTATGAAAGGCCGTGTTGGTCATATCTAAGCCCATTTGTGAAATGAACTATAAGGGGTCAAATGACCCATAAAAAGCGAGAGCCCCTAGTATAAGTAGAGAAAAAAAGTAGTAAATAACCATGGAAGGTCAGTAAGTAACAGATGATTAGTGGGCCTAGTAGTGAGACTGAGAAAGAGCTCAGTATTAGAAAAAGTAAACACAAGGACGGTAAGGTTATTAAGACCTGCCTATGAGGCGTTAACTCTAACCTAAAAGGTTAACCTTGTGAATATCATGACAGGCTAATATGGTGAGTTTAAGGCCATGTAGACACTGCCAGGAAAACCTTGTTGACAGGGTCTTAAATTTCTCATAGTAATATATGAGATTTGTTGAGAAGATCCTAAACCCTATTGACAGGATGTTAACGTAGCCTTGAAATTTATATAAGGTAAGGCTACTAGTAGTGAGGCATATAGTGAGTGGCCTAGAAAAATGCACCTCATAAGTAAGACCTAGAGGTAAGTAGGAATAGCCCAGTGACAGAGGCCCAGAAGAGAATGAGAATAGTTAAGAAAGTACTAAATTATTGTAAGCCTATGAGTTAATAGGGCTTATAGTAAGCTATAGGTCCGACAAGATGGCTAGCCTAGGCTGAGCATAAGCTAAAGCCTAGGGGAGATGATCAGTAGCATTGTTCCAGGTGAGATATGTAAATGAAAGGCTTAGTGAAAGTTCTCCCTGGATCGAAAAAGGAAAGATAAGACATTCTAAGTTGGGGAGACCACTCAGTAGCAGTTAACAAATTCCCCTAGATAGACTCCTTTGAGTTGTAAAATATAATGATAAAGGAAGCGAGAAAGAACTAAGAAACTAGCTATAGGAGAGATGCCTTCACTTTAGTAATGACTAAATGCATAGACTAAGCCCAAAAAGGTAAATAGATAAGAGTTCGATAGCTAGTTAGATGAGCTCTCTAATATGAGAATAAATAGGGTTAAAGCAATAAGTGATTAGAGCATCCAATAGAGCATAAGTTTACAGAAAGATATAATTTATACATTGAGAGCAAGTATCCTGGATTGGGTTATCAAAACCCTAGAAATAGTATACTATGCTCCTGGGGATAAAACTAAAAAGGATGAACAGAGAGAAAGACTAGCTTTGATCCAAACATAGAAATAAGCTAGGATAGGCAGTTAGTGCCTTAGTACCCTTAGGGAAGCTTGAGGAAGCTAGAGACTGCCTCAGAAGGCGAGTCTTGTATGATGTAGAAAAAGAGTGTAAACTGATAGCACTATAGAATGTAATTCTTGAGGTTATAAGTAATAGAACTTTTCTTACCAAGGGATGGTCTAGTTAAGAGCAAAGCAAGAGTATGAGAAAAAGTAGACCCCCTTGATGTTATAAAGAGTGAATAAGTAAAGGAACCCCACGAAGATGTAGGTGCTCTTGAGTGTAAAGAAACTCAAATTGACAGCCAATAGTAATACGTCCTTTTACCTAAGTGAGAGGATAAGAGAGGTAAAAAGAGAGAGAAAATATAATAGTTTTCAAGCTGAGGACATAATAGATTAAGAATAGATATTCAATTAATGTGCTTGAGTACTTAAGAAAGTACACTTGTCCTTGGCATAGGCGCCCTTCGAGCATGATAGCGCCCGAAGTAAAAATAGTTGGGCAATGCAAAGCAATCTCGGGATAAAGTAAAGGAAGAATCCTATTTTCCTAAACACCCTATAAGAATAAGGTAGATAAAGAAAAGCATGAGAGAAATACCTTAGATTATTGGAAAACTTATAATATACTAGCGATAATGGCTCTGAATTCAGTCATGAAGCATCGGTGTATTAGTATTTGATGTCATGGTTTGCTTGCAATAGAGGCTACATGATATTGTGTTTGGCCAACTTAGTAGTAATATAGCTTAAGTTCATAGCAAGCAATGACATCAATCACCAAAGTGTCCCGATAATTGAAAGGTATCCTAATTAGCAAGGTAATGAGATAAGTCAAAAAAAAGAGAAGTAAAAGGATTCTGGGATTACTAAAATAGTAAGAAAAGCATGCAGAGAGGAATCCCCAATAGAGAATGTTCAGATTCAGATAGCATGAGTTCAGTATACATAGCTTAAGTCCCTCATAGTATATATAAATGAAATGAAGAGGGATTAGTGTATAGCCTCTCTTCTGCCAGGGATGTTAACCATACTCAGTATGTGAGATGCCCTAGTGCTAAGTCACTTAAAAGTAGAACGTGGGCATAGTTAGAAACTGTAAGATATGAGAGGAAGGTTAGAACGAGTACATGTAAGGTAAGTGAGTTAATAGAGTAAGAAAAGAAAGCCCAAGTAAAACAAAGTTGAAGTGAGAATCTGAGGATTCCCTGAGGAGCGATGAATGAAAATTAAGATGCTCCTAAGTATTAGTATGACAGGATCCTAGAGACTCATATGACACAGCACCCACTTTGCGCAAAGAGCATGATGTATCTCTGAGTTTAGCCTCAGCTATTATGAGCAATGATTATTGAACTTAGTGAGCATGTGTTTTACTGTTAGCTACAATAATCTTAAGCTTTGACATCTCCTAGAGATGGATTGCAGTAGGTCCCATCATAGCATAGCGAGTTGCAGTAGACCCTAGTAGGGTTTTGAGAGGTCACAGTAGATCTAAGGGTCATAGTAGATGTAACACCATAATTTCTTAACTTGTCTTATGCTATTCTCATGTCCATTACCATACATTTCATAAAAGAGGCAAGAAAATGGCATTACAAAGTAAATAAATTTGCGTTGTGCTATGCATAAATTTTTCCATTTAGAGTCTCGTGGACCATATGAGCTCATACATCACATTTTCATATTTAATTACATAGATACAACTCATTTCCATCATTAAAAATAACCTACAACTCGTGTAAACCACAGGGAAACATAAAATACATATATGCATTTTAGGCCAGAATTTTCTCACTTCTGTCACAAACTTTGAAAAATCATAACTAATTCTAGAAAAATCAAAATTACACGTTCTTGGCCATTATGGAAAGCTACACATGTCTAATTTATGTAAAAATATTCTTAGACTATAACATCTAACATAGAAGATGTTTAACATTAAAAAATGTCTAGAGGTCTGGCTGTCTATTGATACTGTCACAAGTTTCTACAACAAATTTCAAAAATGTCCAATTAATTCCAAACAAATCTAATTCATGTAAATGATACCAATCTAGAAATATGTGAATGTTAGATAGAGGAAAAAAATAACTCCAAACTAGCTCAGGCACATCCAAGCATAAAAAATTAATCAAACAACACCTGAGGTCAACTGGAGCTCTTGATACTGGATAGAATCTTTAAAATTTCATATCTCCCTCTCTAGGCATCCAAATGGGGTTTTCTAGTTTGAACAAGTCACTAAGAATGTCTAGTTTCTCTATATAAAATTTTGTGATAATTGGATATCATTTGAGCCCTAAGTGATATATTTCATTTTTGAACCAAGTGAACAGTGCATCAGACTAAAATTAGAATTTTTTGCCAACTTTGAAAATTCACTAAATATTTTCTAGA
Source organism: Erythrophleum ivorense (assembly GCA_026724425.1). NCBI lineage: Eukaryota > Viridiplantae > Streptophyta > Magnoliopsida > Fabales > Fabaceae > Erythrophleum > Erythrophleum ivorense. Next base: position 8,467,141 of record JAIUCV010000014.1, read on the forward strand.
CCTTCAAAAATTATGTTCTTTAGATTACTAAAAAATCTTAACAAGCTCTAAATTCATGCCAAATTTCAGATCAAGAAGAGCTCATTTAGATAAAAATTGATATAGGGTTCTAAAATGGTCAATTCTTGGTCCATACAAGATACCAAAATGTCCAAATGGCTTTCCTTAGGGTTTGGCACCTCTTAGGCAAGCCTAAAAGCATAATTAGGACTTGTATGAACTGCCCAAATAATCCCAAACCTCATGTATCTCATTTTAGCCATCCCACTTGCATTTATACACAATTACATAATGCCATCTAAGAAGGTAGTTTGCCATAACATACTCAAATTACATTCTAATGGTCACATAATATATTCTCCCATTTATACATGACATATTATCATAATTACATATGTTCATAACATCATAATACATATAAAATCATTGATTATATCATTTGCCATTTATATGGCCTTAAAGTAGTAAAATTCAAATACTTTAATATCATCTTCTCATTTCTCATGTGGTTGGCTTCCATTCCCTAACTCTCTTGGTCCACCTAGTAAGTTAGAATATTGAAGAGGAGTGAATGAGATTCAAAGAATCCTAATAGCTCATATCCCATTTAATCATACATAAAGCATGCAATACAAGTCTCATAAATGCATGCATAGGCATATTAATATGTGCAATCATGTAAGAAGCATTCTTGGCATTTGAAAAAGTCATACATAACATATATAAGCTTGCTAAGTAAGTAGATTAGCCTCACTCCTTCTCTTGTAGATGTTGGACTTGCCTCACCCATTTCTTTAAGAGGTTCTTGGACTCAACCTTACTCTTGGGAGTCAACCTCACTTTTGGGAGACTCTTTACTTTGTCTCAACCAATTCTAAGAGTTCTTGCTCATCCTCACCATAGCTAAAGGGTTCTTGGCTTCACTTCACTCAAACAAACCAAAGCAAGCATCATAAACATCATTTAGAGACATAATGTATCATCATAGTACCATGGCATATAAAATTATACTAGAATACTTTTCATGGCTTAAAACATACATACACACATTCAAGACAATGTAAGCATACATCTATGCATGAGAGAAGGTGGAGAGAGCTACCTTGCTAGCATTTGCACACTTTTTCCTTAAATCTTGAATCCTCTCCCTTGACCTCACATACCCAAGAAAGTGGAAATCATTTCCTTTAGCCTAGATACATCATATGAGAGCTAATTATACTCTTGAAGCAAAGTTTAAAGCCACACAATCACTAGAAAGGCTAGGTGACTCATAAGGCTCTTTTATGGTTCCATAATGCACTTAATGAAGTAACCTTAAGAAAAGATCATCTTGACTCCATTTTATCTATTCACTCATGATTCTTGACTCTATTTAAACCTCTTAGAGTCATTACATAATCAATTCTAGGAGTCTAGCTTGGTGTTGCTTCTTTAAGCCATATAATGGAACATATAAGGCCATCTTGCTTCCTATGACTTCTAAACTTTTTCTAAGACTTCCTCTCATACTCTCCCATCATACATGATATAAAACTAAGCTTGGAAGGAATTAACACACTCCCTAGGTGCATGGACTCTCCTTAGCCAAAGTTATATTTCCATAATGCACCAATGGAGTTTTCTTGCTTCCTTTGATAAGAGAATCATGTAGGAAGCCCACTTAGTGTCTTAGGAACTCATATGAATACTTAAACATCATAAAATATAGCTAGGGCTCCTGGTAGAGTTCAAGGTGCAATCAAAACCTTAACTTTCTATCTTGCAAATTCATGGTTTTTACTTGGATTTCTTTGCACATTCTTATTCTCCTTCTTTAAATTCTCAAGATTGACCCTTAGTTCTCCTCAAAATTCCAGCCCTCCTATAGCTTCTTGAGTAGGGCGCAATTGAAAGAAGGAAGGGGGAGGAACATCTACCATAGGATAGAAGATTTACCTTGTTTTTATGGCTTTTCTCACTTGAATCTTGTCTTCTTTGGCCTTCTCTCTTCAAATCCGAATTTTTCCCTTAAAACATATTCATATACTTCAATATAATCATAGGAAAAAAGCTCAAGAGGAGAGGAACAAGTTTGGAAAAAGGAGGAGCATGAAAATCCATGAAATTCCTTACCTTTTCCTTACTTTTTCTCCTCTTTTCTTCTCCTCCATGGTGCGCCTAAGAGAGCTAGTGTTCTCTCTGGTTTTTGGGCAGAATGGGTCATGCAAATGAAGGGGAGAAGAAATAAGAAACTTAAAGAGTGTTCAAGAAGTTTTCACTTTCTTAAAAATTTTAATTTTGTCCTTCGTTTTTAGCATTTTTGTTTCTAACTAGTTTTAGCTCCTTTTTTAGAACCATCTTTTCCATTATGAAATTTAGTTCCCAATTTAGTAAAATGCCTTTAGAATCACTCAAATCAGAGTTAAAACCTTCCCAAATAAATTAGTTAAAGTTCAAGTTAGTTGACATTAGAAAACATCTACTGGAGGAGTTTTTACTATCCCAGAACTTCCCATGATTTTCAGGGTCTCTGAGAATCCCAGAGAACTCAAAACTTTTATTTAAAAAGTCCTCCTATGTGAATTCCAAAATTTTCTCAAAATTACGAAAATCCCATTACTTTTCGTAGGTTTTCTGTCAAATTTTTTTCTTCATTCTAGCTCTATTTTTCTTTCCATCTGAGCCTGAGATTCTTATTTTTAAGAGTTTAGAATGCTTTTCAAATTTTCTAAGACCTTAACTATATCATTTTGGAGGACTTCCTTTTGTATCTGGTAAAATTCATTTATTTATGGAGAAAACGTATATTAAGTTTCTTATGTTTTCTCTCGTTTTTAGAAAATTAGATGTTACAGTAGATCCTACAGAGTTACAAAGAGCCTTAGCCACAACATGATAGTTCTTTAGTGAGATGATGGCCTAAGATAGTTTTCTCAGAGCAATAGTCTCAGAGACCAGTATAATTTTAGCTGGCATTTATCTCAAAGACTAGAGATCTCCTAAGTCTGGTAAACTATTGCCATAGAAACATGAAGGCTTTACTTAGACAGTTAGACCACTGACTATATCTCTAGAGATGAGCATAGTGTATGGGATGAGGAGAGTAAAAAATTAGCTTTCTAAAGTTAGAATCAAACAAACCACTACCTAACAGATAGTAGCCTTGATTGAGGGATAGAAAGATCCCCACATGCTAGTCTATATATTCAGAAAAGGGTCAGGTGCATTCTTTACATGAGGTAAGTGGTATAATATGTCTCATTTAGTAAAACTGTAAGAATAACTAGCATCCCACTAGAATTCAACAGTAGTCAGTGGTAGTAGGTCTTCAATACTAGTATGAGACACATATGTTAGGCCTATCAATGTTGAAATGAGAGATTATAAAATGCCATTGTAAGTGAGCAAAGAAAGTGAGAAATAGTCCCAGCCTCTAGAGACAGATATAGTAATAAATAGAAAAACTGAGGTCATTAAAAGTAGAAACTCCTTAAAGGAGTTGTAATCCCAGTAAGTAATTGAGATGTGAGGCTTATGATAGAAAGAAATGTGAATTATAATCATGGGATGAGCTAGTAAGAAAGAACACAGAGATGAGCAGTTGACAGTATATGTAAATAAGTAAACAAATAGACAAAAACCTCCGATAGTTGTAATGATTAGAAAAGAAAATAAAACTTTATGAAAAGCCATTAGGAGAGGATACGGGAGACGCAATACGAAATAAGTTACCTCTCGAGATGTGTAAATGAGTCCACTGAAAAGAAATATTAACCTTGCAAACGGGTTAAGATAACCGGATATGATTAATAAGCTCTCCCAGAATAGACCTCCAAAGTCATAAATTTCTTTCCCTTATGAGAAAAACAAGCATGTACTCTAAAACAATAGAGTCTTCATTAAGAACTATTAATGAAAATTCCCTGGCTAATAGAAAATTTAAACAAATGAAATTACTGAAAAAAGCATACAGAGCTAAGAAGAAGGGAAAGAAAAGAGTAGTTAACTAGAAAAAAAAAGAGTAAGATGAAAGTATATCCCAAATTTCGAAGATAAAATTTATTTAAGGGGGGAGAAATGTAATATTCGGTTCTTAAAAAATGAGAGATTATGTTATGTGACCATTAGAATGTATGTTGAGTATGAAGTATGGCGGCAGACCAAGTTAATTTAAGGGTTGAGATAACATCTCACCACCTAGGTCCAAGATCTTATCAACAAGATCCTGCAATTTATAGTGTAAATTCTGAGACCTTGTCGACAAGATTTTCACTAATAAGTACAAGGTTTTCTTGTATAATGTGTTAAGGTTGTATGGTATAGAATTAGGTAAGAAGGGCTTTTTAAATAAAAATTTTGAGTTTTCTAGGGTTCTCAAAGGCCTTGAAAACCATGAGAAGCCCTAGGATAGTTAAAGCCCCTATGGTGGATGTTTTCCAACGTCAGTTGACCCAAACTTTGATTGATTCATTCAAGAAGGTTTTAGCTTTGATTTGAGTGATTCTAAAGGCATTTTACTAAATTGAAAACCTAAATTTTATAATGAAAAGGATAGTTCTAGAAAAGGAGCTAAAATGAGTTAGAACACTAAAATGCCAAGAATGAAGGGTAAAATGGGAATTTTTGAAAAAGTCTTTCTTAAACCCATATATATATGAGGCATCCTTCTGCTCCCCTCATTTAGGTCGACCAAACTCTGCCCAAAAACTAGAGAAAGCTCAAGGGAAGGAGGCACACAAGGACAAGGCAAAGGAGAAGGGAAAAACTCAAGAAAAAGGTAAGAAATTATTGGAATTTCCTAGTCTTCTCTTTAGGAAATCTCTTTTCCCCTTTCTTCCTATGATTATCTTAGAGTTTTTGGTGCTATTTTAAGGTTAGACCAAGGAGGGAAAATTCGGATTTGAAGAGAGGAAACTAAGAAAAGTGAGAATCAAGCAAGAAAACAAGGAAAAACAAGGTAAATCTTCCATCCCATGATAGCTACTTTGCGATAACCCTACCTTCTTTTCATTATAATTATAGTTAAATACAAGATTATTGATTTAATGATCAAGGTTTGAGGTCGTAATATTTTACCACATTACAGAAATATGAGGAAATTTGAACCTTGATGTTAGGGTTATCACCATACCATAACTACAAGACAGAACTTGTATAAAAGAAATCCGACTACCATAAGGGGTCAATGACTTAACCGTTCATCAATTTTATTACCCAATAACCTCCCACAAGTGTTCTTATTTCATCTCCTACCATTATCGTTGAAGGAATTGAGGTTTCTAGGTTCAAAAGAGTAGGTTAGGGACTTACGCCGCAGCCTAAACCTTCCCCGCCGCGGCCAGATTACTCTCTGGAATCATTGGGCAACTTTCACAAATCTCACTGCGGTGATAGCCGCGACGAGTTAGACCTTTGCCGCAGCCGACCTATGTGGCGCCGAGGTGGAACGCTTCCTAGAATTATCGCTCTCACTCCCAGGGTTCTCACCTCGGTGTAATATATTCGCGCTGCAGCGAGTTTTGCTTCTGTCCAACCCTAATTTAATTTTCTTGACTCGCGCCGCGGCAGGACACCATGCGCCGTGGTGAGTTTTGGTTCTGTTACCCTATTTGGTGATTTTTTTCGCTTCGCGCCGCGGCGAGGTTCGTTGCGTCATGGTGCCTTTTGGCTTTGTCTCTCCTTTGGCCGTGAAGAAGCCTTCTTGGCCGCGGCGCGACTCCCTTCTGTGACCATATTACCCAAGTTTCGCCCTCTACACTCCAATTCTCACCTTAGCATCACTCTAGGTCCACCTACCCTTGTTTTAAGGGATCCTAATGGTGTTTATCTACCTTATTTACCCATCAATCCATCCATTATCATTGTAAAACTTAAATGCTACTTTCTACTTGTCCCCCTAGCTTATATTAGCAATTCGAGGATATATGACAGCAAGATCACATACATTAGCAACAATTAACATCCCATGCACATTCCATCGATATTTCATTCATCAACAACTTATATCCATATCCAAGGCATCCTATGACTACAATTCCCATATGGCAATCTACATCACAAATTCAATAAGACTATATATATATATGGTACTATAAGTTCATACATTAATATTCAACTATAATAAGACTTAAATCTTTAATGGTTACATTTCCATCAATCACAATATGAATGCCTACACTTGGCAACATGATTACATGATGATGCTATGTAAACTAATAACAAAAATTGCATCTATCCTATTCTACTCAGACCAAGGGTAGCTCCCCACACCCGGCCTCAGCTCATGGATGTTCATCCACCTGCTTACCCCTATCCTTACCCGAGGAACTTTCACCTGAAATATTAATCCCATAAAATGGGGTGAGATATAAATCTCAGTAACCAAGGCAATTCCATCATATATCCAGTTTAATTAACATATATGCATGAATCAAAATCAACAGTAGAATCATATCCATCATATCAGCAAATGAAATAATTAGGCTATCATGATTACTATCCCATACTAGCAATCATATTGTCACATGTTAAAGGCTATTAACACCGGGAGAGGTCCGTCCATGGCACCTACTCCCTATTGAGCACAACCGGGGCTCAGTGCATCTGAGTTTGATCATAACCCGGTGCTCGATCGTAGCACATGCACGGGTGGCAGCCGCACTACAGCTCCACCATGGACTCACAAGGTCCAATCACAATTCAACAGATAGCTAACCAATTCATTCAGCATTTTCAATCAATCATATACAACAATATATGTAATTAAATCAAATATATACATGGAATTGATATAGACTCGGTTACCTCACTTGTAGACACTTGCAACAGTCACCAATGGTGTAGAATCCTCCTATAACCATAGCATCATAGAATTACTACTCCAATTTATCATTAATAGTTACAATCAATACCCAAAGAATTTAAGATGCTAATGACTACCTAAGGATCACTTACTCAGCCTCTATAAGTCCCAAATTCGGATTAAAGTGTCATTCACCAGAAAACTCAATATTCCACCCAAAATCCTAAGCAAATTCGTACATAATTAATACCCATTTTATAAATTAGCTATGGGGTCTCAAATTAACAATTAAAGCATCAAAATGGAGGGTTTAAACTCATCCAAGGTCAGCCTAACTTCAACCTACGAATTTCACCAAGAAAATCCCCAAACACTCACATTTCAGATTTTGGGTAGGATGAAAATGCTCCAAATGAAAACTAATCGGGCCAAATTAAAGAGGAAGATGAGGGGATTAAGTTGTATAACTATTACCTTGGCTGAATCTTGTTCTAAATGTGAGAAAATGCAGAAATTTTGCCTCAAACCCTAGCCTCCTTCTCAACCTCCGAATTTTGCTTCTTGAGTTTTGTTTTTTAGCAAGTGGGAGGAAAGGGCTGATGCATTAGAGTTTTAGGTGGGTTTAAGTTAGGTCAAATATGGGTCATGGGTTGCTCTAAGGTCCATCTTCATTTGGGCTTCAGATTTTTGCTTGTTGGGCCAGTTTTTAGAATGTTGGGCTGCAGAATTTTGTTGGGCCAGCTCTTGTCCATTGGGTTACTGAAGTTTAATTAAGGTTGGGCCAAGTTTGAAGAGCTCAAAAATGTGGGTCTGCACAAGGGTTATTGGGTCACTTAGAGGAGTCTATACAAGGTAGATTTTGGGCCTCCATTACACTAAATTGGGTTAGGTCTGCATCTAACCAATTGGGCCTCCACTAGCCTTTTCTCATGATCTATTAATTTAAGCCTAGATAGAGTTTCTATCTCAATTAAATCTCAATCCATATTAATTATGCCTAATTAATCTAATCTATAATTAGTACCTTAATTAATTATGGGGTGTTACATACTTCCTCCCCCTCCTTCTCCCTATTTGGCCCCATATATGTAGATGCAAGAGGGCTAGAATTTTGAAGAGAACCAAGGATGAATTCTATGAATTTAAGGGAGGAGAGTAAGAATATGCAAAGAAATCCAAGTAAAAACTATGAATTTGCAAGACAGAAAAGTTAGGGTTTTGATTGCACCTTAAACTTTATCATGAACCCTAGCTATATTTTATGATGTTTAAGTATTCATATGAGTTCCTTAGATACTAAGAGAGCTTCCTACAGGATTCTCCCGTCAAAGGAAACAAGAAAACTCTATTGGTACCTTATGGAAGTATAGCTTCAGCCAAGGAGAGTCTATGCACCTAGGGAGTGTTTTAATTCCTTCCAAGCTTAGTTTTATATCATATATGATGGGAGAGTATGAGAGGAAGCTTTAGAAAAAGTTTAAAAGCCAAAGAAAGCAAGATGACCTTATATGTTCCAAAATATGGCTTAAAGAAGTAACACCTAGCTAGGCTCCTAGAATTGAGTGTGTGATGACTCCAAGAGGTTTAAATGGAGTCAAGAATCATGAATGATTAGATAGAATAGAGCCAATATGATGTTTTTTTAAGGTTACTTCATTAAGTGCATTATGGAACCATAAAAGAGCTTTATGAATCACCTAGCCTTTCTAGTAATTGTGTGGCCTTAGACTTTGCTTCAAGAGTATAATTAGCTTCTATATAATGTTTCTAGGCCAAGAGAAGTGATCTCTACCTTCTTGGGTGTGTGTGATCAAGGGAAAGGATTCAAGACTTAAGGAAAAATTGTACAAATACATGCAAAGTAGCTTTCTCCACCTTCTCTTATGTATAGATGTGTGTTTACATTGTCTTGAATGTGTGTACGTATGTTTTAAGCCATGAAAATTATTCTAGCATGATTTTATATGCCATGGTACCATGATGATGCATTATGTTTCTAAATGAGGTATATGATGCTTACTTTGATTTACTTGAGTGTGGTGAAACCAAGAACCCTTAGCTATAGTGAAGATAAGTTTAGAACCCTTATAATTGGTTGAGACTATAACACCATAATTTCCTAGCTTACCTTATGCCATTCTCATACTTCATATCATGCATTTTATGAAGGAACAAAGAAAAAGGACATAAAATAATGAATTTCTTAGCGTTGTGCTATGCATAAACTTTCCATTCGATGTCACATGGGTCATGTGAGCTCATACATCATATTCTAATATTTAATTACATGAATACAACTCATTTGCATCATGCAAAGTGGCCTACACCTCAAGAATCACAAAGGGAAGCATGAAATATTCATTTCCATTTCTGGCCAGATTTGGCTCTTTTTTGACCAAACTTTGAAAAATCATAACTAATTTTAGAAAAATAGAAATCATGCATTCTTGGATGTTTTGGAAATTTACGGATGTCTAATTCACACTAAAAATATGTCTAGATCATAACATCTATCATAGAGGACGTTTGACATCTGAAAAGGTCCAGAGGTCAACTGCTCACTGGTATTGTCACAGATTTCTGCAACAAACTTCAAAAATATCTAATTAATTCCAAAAAAATTCAATCCATACAAATGATATCAATCTAGGAAGTTGTGGATGTTAGATAGAGGGGGTAAAAATATTTCCAAACTAGCTCAGGCACATCCAGACCCCAAAATTCAATAGAACAATCACTGAGGTCGGGTGAAGCTCCTAATACTGGACATAATATTTTATATCTCCCTCTCTAGACCTCCAAATGAGATGCTTCTAAGTGGCACAAGTCACTGTAAATATCTAGTTTCTTTGTATAAACTTTCATGGCAATTGGACATCATTTGGGCCCTGTGTGATAGATTTCATTTTTGGACCAAATGAATAGTACAACAAACCAAAATCATAAAATTTGTCAACTTTGGAAATTTATTAAATATTCTGTAGACCTCCAAAAATTATGTTCTTTAACTTTCCAAAATGCTCTAAAAAGTCTCTAATTGCATGCCAAATCTTGTATTAAGAAGAATTCATTCGGCCAAAAAGTGACATAGGGTTCCATTATGGTCAATTTTGGCTCCATATGAGGTACCAAAGTAATCAAATGGCTTTCCTTAGGGTTTCACACCTTTTAGGACAGTCTAAAAGTATAATTACGACTTGTGTAAGTTGCCCAAATGGTCCCAAACCTCATGCATCTTATTTTGGCCATTTCATCCACACATATACACAATTACATTAAGCCATCAATGAAGCTAATTTGCCATCATATACTCAATTCACATTCTAGTGGCTACATAACATATTCTCTCATTCATACATGGCACAATATCATAATTACATATGTTTAAAAGGTCATAGACCATATACATCATGGGTTTACATGCTTTGATACAAATATGGCCTTAAAGAATAAAAAACTATGCATTAGGTTGCCAAGCTCTCTTCTTCAAGGTGGTTGGCTTCCATTACCTTATCCACTTGATTCACCTAGCACATTAGATCATTGGAGAGGAGGGAATGAGATTCAAAGAATCCCAATAGCTCATCTCCCATTCAATCATACATAATGGATGCAAACAAGTCTCATAAATGCATGTGTGGTTATGTTGACATGTTCAAACATTCAAGAAGCATTTTCATCATTTGAAAATGTCATACATAGCATACAAGGGCTTGCCAAACAAGTGGATTGGCCTCACCTAATTTCTTGTGGATATTGGACTTGCCTCACCCATTCCTTAATGCATTCTTGGACTCAACCATACTCTTGGAAGCCCACTTTGCTTTTGGGAGACTCTTTGCTTTGTCTCAACCAATCTTAAGGGTTCTTGGCTCATCCTTACCATGGCTAAGGGTTTTTGGCCTCACCACACTCAAGCAAACCCAAACACACGTCAAAACATCATATGAAACATAATATGTTATCATGAAATCATGGCATATAAAATTATGCTAGCATACTTTTTATAGCTTGAAAATACACATACACACATTCTAAGACAAGTTAAGCACACATCCATGCATGAGAAGAGGTGGAGAGAGCTTCCTTGTACACAATCACACACTTTTTCTCTTGGAATTCCCTTCCTTGCTTCGGCCACACACACACAAAGTGTGGAGATGGTTTCTCTTGGCCTAACATAATTCATGGAAACCAATTAGGTTCATAAAACAATTTCTAAGGTTACACAACTTGCTTAGATACTAGGTTATTTTATAAACTCTATTATGGTCCACAAATGCACCTAATGAAGCAACACCCCTTAAATAAATTTTAAGCTCAATTCTTTCCTCTCAAATATGATTCTTGACTCCTTTTAAACCTCTTGGAGTCATCACACAATTAAAACAAAGAACCTAACTACATGTTATTTTTTTAGGTCATAATATGGAACCTAAAGCACCAACTCACTTTCTATGTAACACCCCAAAATTAATTAAGGTGTTAATCATGGATTTGGGATAATTAAGAATAATTAATATGAGATAATTGGGCAAGTTAAGTGAATGAGAATTTTAGAGAGATAAATTATTAATAGTTTGAGGTTTAATTGAGTTATAAATCCCATCTAGGCCCAAATTAAATTAAACAAGCCAAGGTTAAGGACTAATAGAGGCCCAGAAATTTTAGGTGCAAACCCAACCCTTATTGTGAGGCTTGGCCTAAGAGATAACACCTAATAATAGCCTAGTTCAATTTAATGAATTAGAAACCCAAGACCCAACTTGTATAAGCCCTTGTAATTGGCCCAACAACCCTTGAGCAGACCCAAATCAATTGAGTCCTTCAAACTTGATTTGGCCCAATTAAACGTCTGTAGCCCAACACATTGAAGTTAGCCCAATATGGTTTAAATCAGAAATCACTTGCCATTAGACCCTTGGGTTAGCCCATGACCTACATTAGATCTAACTTCAACCCAACTAAAACCCTAAACACTTCAGCCCCTTCCCCATTTTACTGAAACACAAAAGATAAATTTAGAGGTTTGAAGGGAGGCTAAGGTTTGGGGCAAAAAATTCATCATTTTCCACTTCTAAAGTAAGATTCAGCCAAGGTAATAGTTATATAACTTAATCCCCTTCTCTTTCTCTTCTTTTTGGCCCAATTAGTTTTTCATTTGGAGTATTTTTACCATACCCAAAATCTGAAATGTGGTTGTTTGAGATTTTCTTATTGAAATTTTGTAGGTTGGGGCTAAGAGTGTTATTAGGTAAGTATAAACTCTCCATTTTGATGTTTTCTTTGCTAGTTTAAGACCCCTATAGCTTATTTATAATATGGGTATTGTTTCTGTGCAAATTTACTTAGAATTTGAGGTTTTTGGGGTAGGAGCAACCGAATCTGAATTTGGTTTTAGTGGTGATTGGGTAAGTGTTTCTAAGTAGTCCTATATAGCTTAACCTTTTTTAAATGATGGGTTTGCTTACACAAATTGTGATTAGGGATGGTAATGGCTTGGTTTGTGTTTATAAGCTGAAGTAACATTCAATTAGCTCTTAGAGGATTGGCTACAAGTGAGGTAACTGGAACTATATTAATTCCATGGATATATCTATTTTAATTTTATATTTGCTGTACATGAATGATTTGAAATGTTGAATGAATTGGTTGGCTATCTATTGTATTATGAATGGACCTTGTGAGTCCATGGTGGAGCTGTGGTGCAGCTACCACCCGTGCATGTGCTTTGATCAGGTACTGGGTTATGATCAAACCCCAGATGCACTGAGCTCTGGTTGTGCTCAATGGGGAGTAGGTGTCGTGGATGGGCCTCTCCTAGTGTTATTGGCCTTTAGCATGTGGAAATATGATTGCTAGTATGGAATAGTAATCATGATAGCCTAATTGTTTTATTTACTGATATGACTGGCATGTTTTCTGATGCTTATGTGAAATCATCCATATATGTTAATTAAACTGGAATATATGATGGAATTTTCCTTGGTTATTAAAATTTGCATCTTACCCTATTTCATAGGCTAAATATTTCAGGTGAAGGTTCTTTAGGTAAGGCTAAAGGCAAGCAAGTGGATGAACATCCATGAGCTAAGGCCTGGTGTGGGGAGCTACACTTGGTTTGAGTGGAATAGAGTAGATGCTAATTTTGTTAACCTTTGTATAGTATTATCATGTATCTATATTGCCAAGTGTAGAAGTTTGTATTCTGATAACATAAAATGTAACCATTGAGAAATAGGCTTATTATTAGTTGTTGATGGATGTATGAGTTTATGACACTTATTACGGCTTGTAAATCTATGTTTTGACTGACTATTTAAGTAATGAAATCATGTGATATATTGATTGTGGATTTAAGCTAGCGATGCATGAATTATCTGATGAAAACATGATTGAATGACCATTATGAGAAATTTATAAATTTGCTGATATAAAACCAATGAAGGAGTAGGAAAAATCCACCCTTAAATGTGGGATGGATAATGATATAATGGCTGGGGAAAATTAGCTAGATAGATGCTATTAAAATCTCATAACAAGTAGGAGAGTGGCCTTAGAGAGCCCCTAGATAGAGAGTGGAGAATATGAGATAAGATTTTTAGAGTTATCAGATCAGAAGGAATTCGCCACGGCCAATAGAGGTAAAGTTGCCTAGTGAGAGTACCAGAGAGTAATTCGTTGCGACGAAAGTGAAATGTAACACCTCATAATTAATTAAAGTGTTAATCAATGATTAGATTAATTAGGCATAATTAATATGGGATAATTGGATAAATTAAGTGGATGGAGATTTTAGAGAGATAAATTTTTAAAATGAGTTTGAGATTTAATTGGGATATAAATTCTATCTAGGCCTAAATTAATAGATCATGAGAAGAGGCTAATGGAGGCCCAATGGGTTAGGTGCAGACCTAACCTAATTTAGTAGGATGGAGGCCCAAGATCCACCTTGCATAGACTCTTCTAAGTGACCCAATAACCCTTGTGCAGACCCCAAATTCTTGAGCTCTTCAAACTTGGCCCAAACCTAATTAAATTTCAGCAACCCAATGCATATAAAATTGGCCCAATAAAATTTTGCAGCCTAACACTTTAAAAACTGGCCCAACAAGCAAAAAAAAACCTGAAGCCTATTATGAGTTAGACTTTGGAGTAACCCATGATCCATATTTGACCCAACTAAAATCCAACTTAAACTCTAATGCTTCAGCCACTTTATCATTTGCTGAAACTCAAGAAGTAAAATTTGGAGGTTGAGAAGGAGGCTAGGGTTGGGGGCAAGAATTCTGCATTTTCTCACATTTAGAGCAAGATTCAGCCAAGGTAATATTCATACAACTTAATCTCCTCATCTTTCTCTTTAATTTGGTCCGATTAGTTTTTCATTTGGAGTATTTTTACCCTACCCAAAATCTGAAATGTGAGAATTTGGGGATTTTCTTGGTGAAATTCGTAGGTTGAGGTTAGGAATGACCTTGGATGAGTTTAAACCCTCCATCTTGATGCTTCATTTGTTAATTTAAGACCCCCATAGCTGATTTATAAAATGGGTATTAATTCTATACGAATTTGCTTAGGATTTTAGGTGAAATATTGAGTTTTCTAGTGAAAGACACTCTAATCCGAATTTGGGATTTGTGATGGCTGTTGCAAATTTGTCTACAAGTGAGGTAACTGGGCTTTATATTAATTCCATGTATATATCTTATTTAATTTCATATGTTGCTGTATATAAATGGTTTGAAATGTTGAATGAATTAGTTGGCTATCTGTTGAATTGTGTTTGGACCTTGTGAGTCCATGGTGGAGCTGTGGTGCGGTTGCCACCTATGCATGTGCTTCAATCGAGCACTGGGTTATGATCAAATCCTAGATGCACAGAGCCCCGGTTGTGCTCAATAGGGAGTAGGTGCTGTGGACAAGCCTCTCCTGGTATTAATGGCCTTTAACATGTGATAATATGATTGCTAGTATGGGATAGTAATCATGATAGCCTAATTGTTTCATTTGCTGATATGATGGATATGATTCTAATGTTGATTTTGATTCATGCATATATGCTAATTAAATTGGATATATAATGAAATTGCCTTGGTTACTGAGATTTATATCTCACCCTATTTCATGGGATTAACATTTCAGGTGAAGGTTCTTCGGGTAAGAATAAAAGAAAGCAAGTGGATGAAAATGTATGTGCTCCAACATATGGGAGAAGGGTACACTTAGGCTGGCTTATTTAGTAGAGATACAATTTTGTTATTAGTTTACATAGCATCATCATGTATTCATGTTGCCAAGTGTGGGCATTCATATTTTGTTTGATTGAAATGTAACCGTTAAGGATTTAAGTCTCATTATAGTTGAATATTAATGTATGAACTTATAGTATTTTCTATATAGCTTTGTTGAAAATTGTGATATGGATTACCATATGGGAATTGTAGTCATATGATGCCTTGGATGTGGACATAAGTCATTGTTGAATGGAATCTCTATGGAATGTGCATGGGATGTTAATTGCTGCTAATGCATGTGTTCTTGCTGTCATATATTCATGAATTTGCTTATATGAGCTAGTTAGGCAAGTAAGAAGTAGTGTTTAAGTTTTGCAATGGTAATGGACGGATTGATGGGTAAATAAGGTAGATAAACACCATTAGAATCACATAAAATAAGGGAAGGTGGACCTGGAGTGTTTCTCAGATGAGATTTGGAGTGTAGGGGGTGAAATTTGGGTAATGTAGTCACAGGAGGGAGTCTCGCCGCGACTAAGAAGGCTTCACCGCGGCCAAATGAGAGACAGAGTCAAAGGGTATCGCGGCATAACCAATCCCACTGCGGCGCAAAGGAAGAAAATTAGCCTAGGGAGTGATAGTGGCGAGGAGTGCCGCGGCCTGATAAATCTCGCCACAGCGCAAAGTAGGAAAAATCGCCTAGGAGGGTGACAGAACGGGAACTCACCGTGGCATAGCAGGTCCTGCCACAGCTTGAATCGAGGAAATAAAATAAGGGTTGGGTAGAAGCAAAACTCACCGTGGCACAAATATATTGCACCGAGGCAAGAATCGTGGGAGTTGAGAACAGTAGTTCCAGGAGACACTTCCGCCGCAGCGCCACATAGGTTAGTTGCGGCGAAGGCCCAACTTGCCCCAGCGAAATGTGCCCAATAATTCCAGAGAGCAACCTAGCCGCGGCGGGAAAGGTATAAGCCGCAGCGTAAATCTCCAAACTCATAATTTTAACCTAGAAACCCTTGTTTCTTCAATGGTAATGATAGGAAATGATATAAGAGCCCTTGCGAGAGGTTTTTAATATATTGAAACTGATGGACAGTTGAATCATAAGTGCCTTATGGTAGTAGGATCTCTTTTATGCAAATTTTGTTTTGTTGAGGTGGTATGGTAATGACCCTAACATCAAGGTTCAAATTTTCCCTATATTTTCACAATATGATAAATTGTAACCACTCAAACCTTGATAATTAATTATTAATCGTATATTTAACCATAATTGCAATGATTAGAAGGGGGGTCGTCACATGAAAGGCTGAGAGTCGTCCAGAGGGTAATTTTCTGCAGCTAAATGGGAATTGGCCGCGATGAACTTTTGTGAGAATTGGTCAGGCGTTCCAGAGAGGAATTAGCTGTGGTGAAAGGGGGAATTGATCGCTGCCAATAGTGAAAGGCGAGTGAGGTAGGTTCTAGGAGGCTTCCTTGCCATGGCGCCATGTAGGTTAGCTGTGGTGAAGGTCTAACTCGCCGTGATGAAATCTATGAAGATAAGGAGTGAACCCAAGAGTAATTGGCCGTGGCACAAGGACATTTAGCCGCGACTAACGGTCCCAAACCTTCATTCTAACCTAGAAATCTTAGTTTTTCATATGGTAACCCCAAAGGATGACTTAGAAACATTGGTAAAAGATTCTTGTGAGTTAAAATTAATGGGCAATAGAATCAAAGGCTTATAAATGAATCTTTGTTTCCCCGATGTACATGAGTGCTTGTAATTATATAGTTGATGACTCTAATAACATTATGGTTCAAATTTTCCTGTATTTTCTGAAGGGAATTAGTCATAATGTCTTGTAATCCCAACTTATGATTATTAATCATGTATTCAACCTTAATTACAATGATTGGAAGTTAGGGTCATCGCATTCTATGAGTTTTAAATTTTTTCCAAGGCCTCCCCTCATTTTCATTCATCATATATGACTCAAGAATGGGTTTAGAAAAATTTAAAACTCTCGCTAACTATGCTATCCTTGCTTGACTGAGGCTATAGAGGAAATCGTGCTCTTTGGAGTTTGCTTTATTTTCTCAAGGGAAGAAGCATATGGGGAGCCTCTTAGGGATCTTAGGAGCTCATTTAAACTCTTATTTAGGCCTAGGAATCATCATACAAAATCAAATTTTACAACGTGCAATTGAAACCCTAGAAATTGCATCTTGAAATCTAATAATTTTTTGTTAATTTCCTTTGTATATTCTTAATCTTCACACCTTTTTTCCTTAGATTCACCCTTGGTTCTGCCTAAAAATCAAGTCATCCTAGGCTTTTCTTATGTTAGGGAAATAGAGGAGAAGGGAACCAAAGATGACAACTATAGGAAGAGAAATTATCTTGTTTTCATTGCTTTTCTCACTTGAATCTTGCCTTCTTTGAGGTCCTATCTTCAAATCCGAATTTTTTCCTCAATTTCTCCCCTAAAACAACTTTATAAACTTCATTATAATCATAGGAAACAAATGAGAATGGAAGAAAAGAGGTTTGGAATGAAGAAGGCATGAAAATTCATACCTTTCTACCTTGAATTTCTCCTCCTTTTCTTCCTCCTCTTATGCGCCTCATCCTCTAAGGTTTTCCTCTGATTTTGGGTAGAACAATCTGAAGTTAAATGAGAGAGAGTGTGAGGCACCACCTATTTATAAGGAAGGAAGAAATACTTTTTCAAAAATTTCCATTTTGCCTTTTGTTCTTGGCATTTTTATTTCTCATTTGTTTTAGCTCCTTTTTTATAACTATCTTTTCCATTATAAAATTTAGATTTCCAATTTAGTAAAATACCTTTAGAATCACTCAAATCAGAGCTAAAACCTTCTCCAACGAATTATTCAAAGTTCAGGTCAACTGACGTTAGAAAATGTCCACCAGAGGGCTTTTAACTGTCCTGGGGCTTTCCATGGTTTTCACGACCTCTGAGAACCCTCAAGAACTCAAAACTTTCATTTAAAAAGCCCTCTTATGTGAATTCCAAATTTTGCTCAAAATTATGAAAATGCTATTATGTTTCGTAAGTTTTTCGTAAGAAATTGTTTCTTTATTCTAGCTCTATTTTTCTTTCCTTCTGAGCCTGGAATTCTCATCTTTAGGAGTCCAGAATGCTTTCCAAATTTTTTAGGACCTTAACTATCTCATTTCGGGGGACTTCTTTTTGTATCCGATGAGTTTCATTCATTTACGAAGAAATTGTATATTACATTTCTCACATTTTCTCTTCTTTTTAAAGAATCAGATGTTACAGAGACAAAGTAAAAAGTCTCCCAAAAGTGAGATTGACTCCCAAGAGTAAGGTTGAGTCCAAGAACCTCTAAGGAAATAGGTGAGGCAAGTCCAAAATCCACATGTAAATGGGTGAGGCTAATCCACTTACTTGGCAAGCTTATGTATGTTATGTATGATTTTTGCAAATGCCAAGAATGCTTTTTGAATGATTTCACATGATAACATGCCCATGCATGCATTTTTTAGACTTCTATTACATGCTTTATATGTGATTGAATGGGAGATGAGCTATTGGGATTCTTTGAATCTCATCCTCTCCTCTCTAATATCTTAACATGCTAGACAAAACAATTGAACAAGGTATTGGAGGCCGCTAAGCTTAGAAGAAGATTATGGGTATCAGAGTATATGAATATGCCTAGTTTTGCCTTCTTTTAGCCATATATATGGCATATGATGTAATCCCATGATGAAATTGTTATGTAACCATATGAACATATGTAAATACCCAAATGTATGATGAATGAATGAAATTTGATGCCAAATGTATGAGATAGCATGTTTTGGGTATTGAATGGCAAGTTTAGCTCTTGAATGGTTAGATAGATTAGTGTAATAATGGAAGTGAAATGGCCAAATTGAGATGTATGAGGTTTGAGACCACTTGGGCAATTCATACAATTTATTTTCATACTTTTAAACTTGTCCAAGAGGTGCTAAACTCAAGAGGAGACCATTTAGACTAAAGTGACTCTTAATAGGGAGTAAAAATGATCATTTCATAAGACTACGTCACTTTTTAACCAAATAAGCTCTTGTTGATTTGAAACTTGGCATACATGTAGAGCTTGTTGAGAGCTTTTTGGGAAGTTAAAGATCAGAATTTTTAGAGGTCTAGAGAATATTCGATGAATTTTTAAGTTAAAATTTTTTTTGGTTTTGGTCTGGTGTACTGTTTACTCATGTCTAAAAATAACATTTGTCACTCAAGGGACAAGTGATGTCCAATTACCACAAATTTTGTAAGAAGAAACTAGACACTTCCAGTGACTTGTGTCAGCTGGAAGCATCCCATTTGGATATACAGAAAGGGAGATATAAATTTTTGAAGTTTTTGCCTAGTATAAGGCGCTTAAACTGACTTTAAGTATTATTTGATTAGATTTTAAGGTATAGGTGTGCCTGAACTGGTCTGGCATTATTTTTTTCTCTAGCTAATATCCACAGATTTCTAGATTGGTATCATTTGCATGGATTAGATTTTTGTGAAATTAATTGGATAATTTTGAAATTTACTACAGAAACCTATGATAGTACTAGTAGACATCCAGACCTCTACCCCTTTCTTGAATGTCAAACATCCTTTGTGAGTTGATTCATTGTTTGGTCATATTTTTAGTATAAATTAGACATATATAGCTTTATAAAATGGTAAAGAATGCATGTTTTTTATTTTTCTAAAATTAGTTATGATTTTCTAAAGTTGGTGTATTACTTCATAAGATTTCATGCTTCCCTTTGCTTTGCACAATCTCTAGGCTACTTTTGGTGATGGATTTTAGTTGTATCTATGTAATTAAATATGGGACTCTGACAAAAAAATTTTACCCATAGAGAAATGCAACTTATCTATGAGAATTAATATCATTATATTGCCTCCCATAGAATAAGCGTGAAACAAGGCATGGGAATTGCATGAATTAGGTCTTAGAAGTATGGTGTTACATAAGCCAAGGAGTTGGGAGAGAAGAAGGAGCCGTGAATTTAAGAAGGGGATTTCAAGGAGACTTATTGGAAGTAAGTATAGGAAAACTCCTAAATTCCTTAATTATTCCACTTTAACCGATTAAGTTTCCAAATTAAGAGGTTCTATTATGGTTAGACAACCATAGAAGCTTAGGAAGAAGCCACGGATATTTGAAGGTGAGTGCTTCAATTTTCTCTTTTGAAATTAGTAAAATTGAGGAAGGGAGTATAATGGGAAGGGAGTTGCGTATGACAAATTGGCCATAGAGCTAGCACTTTAAGAATGTCTTAAAATGGATTATAGAAATAACATGAAAAGGGCAGTATGTATATGGAATATTTATACACTAAATAGAACCATTTAACTAGCTATTATATAATGTACACATACGTATTACCATAAATTTGAAATGGATGTACCAAGGCTAGGAAGGTATTGGTTAGGTACTAAATTACAAAATCAATAAGGATTAGGGACTGAACCTTAAGGCCTTAGAATCCGCATAATTAATTCAGCTGGTATCTAATTAATTAGGAAAAAAGAAAACAAAATGTGATTTCTTACAATTAGGAATTTTAATCTCCAACTAATGAAAGGAAATTAGGAATAACATACGAGAACTAATACTTTAATTAAAATGCAAGATTAACCATGATTTATTCTTAATTAAGGTAATATATGATTAAAATTGTAGGGGAAGAAATTGGGACAACAAGGGTTACGGAATAACTTGACCAAACAACAGTAACAAAATAGGTAGTTAACATTATATTCTTTCTGTTCACATATGTAATTGTATATTCTTGAATGTCCTATGCTGTGTATGGTTGTATGTATGTCTACTAAAGTGACTCTTATGTGTACTAGATCACTATTATTGGCCAATGACTGAAGCACATTAACCTAACAAATGAATATATAAGCTACTATCTAGATATTATGTGCTCTTACACTGAATTGTTCATCGAATGTATCCTGGAGAGTATTCAGTGCCATTTATATGTATGCTCTTTGAATACAATGTTATCTAC
Source organism: Erythrophleum ivorense (assembly GCA_026724425.1). NCBI lineage: Eukaryota > Viridiplantae > Streptophyta > Magnoliopsida > Fabales > Fabaceae > Erythrophleum > Erythrophleum ivorense. The sequence continues at coordinate 8,488,211 of JAIUCV010000014.1, forward strand.
TGGGATTTTATCTCATTACAAAGCTAACGATTTTTTGAGGTATTAACTATACCACAGATGAAGTCAAACAAGCAAAGAATAGACAAGCAGACTAGTATACCACGTATTGGTTGTAGTTAATTCTGTAAATCCTTTAAATGGTGGTAAATGTTAGAGCTTGACTTTAGTTGGATAATGTAAAGTTGCTTTGTGAACTCCTTTTTTGTATCTGTATAATCATGGCCTATGAGTGACTGTCCGTATAACCTGACGACGATATCTGACAAATATGTTGAATTGCATGGAAAAGTAACTTAATTCACTGTTTTGCATGAAACTGATTATCATTATTATAAGATTTCTAAGTCCAAATTTTTATAATGAATTCCCCATCTTTTGGACTTAAGGTCTAGAAAATTACAGGATTGTTGGAATAGGTCAAATCAAGAAAACAGTGTACTAATTCAACTTAGCTTTTGTATGGGATAACTTTGAGCAAGTTTCATAATAAATCTTGTTAAATAGGTAAATGAAGTAATTAATGCATGAAATTTTATAGAAAGGTAGCTAAGACAGATAAACTTAGATTTGGAAAGTTTTAGAATTTGTTTACTAAGTCCACTAAGTTAGAAACAATGGGCATTAGGTGTAGCAAGTTCAACTGAGGTAGTAGCCTAAATGGCTGTGGTTAAGGGGTCATCCATAGGTGTCTTTGCAAACTATTTTAGTGGCTTATAATTAACATAATAAGGAGCCATTATACCAATTTTTTTTATTTTTAGATGTCATTTGATGGGGGAAGGAAATTTTACAAAAATAGGTCCAAAAACTTAAACAAATTGTAATTATGGTAGCTTCTATTTTTTCACAACAGGATGTAAATTTGTATGGTAATTAGAAGAACAAGGTTATGAACCTATGTTTCCTTGTAGATAAGATAGAAATCCCCCAGGTATACTAATAAGGATCTCCTAAGTCTAGGATCTTGTAGACAAGATCTTGAATTTGACACTGTGAAATTCGAAACCTTATCAACAGGGTCTTCTGTTAGTAGTACAAGGTTCTCCAACATGGTGAATTATAACATATGATATGTGTAGGTATGACAGCACCAATATTAGAATTCCTTTTTTTTTGTCTATTTTTTTGTATTAGAAACTAATGCTAGTAAATTGGGGATATGAGCTATATTGATGTTGGAAGGACATCCCATTACATTTCTCAATAAAACATTATCTCAAAACATAAGGTGATGGTTGTATATGAGAAGGAGCTGTCAGTAATGGTCTTTTTGGTACAAATAGTAGCAATATCTCTCATAAAGGCACATTAAAAATTATAATTAACTAATAAAGTTTAACTTTTCCTTTTGGTAAAAAATTATCTACTCCTTTTTAGCAATTTTGGCATATAAGGTTGCTAGGGTATCACAATGAGATTACAGAGAGAAAATCAAGTTGCAAACACCATATCAAGAGTATTGAGTTATGAATTATGTTAGTTTACAATTTCTACAGTATCCATAGTTTTAGGAGTTACTTAAAAAGGGTTAATAAAAGGATATATAGTTGCAACAGATTATTTTTTATCTTCAAAATGGTTCTATTGAGCATCAACATTACTTACGGATTAATGGATGTTTAAGAAGAAAAGGTAGGTTGGTAGTTACCATTGAAAGGGAATTAAGAATACAAATCTTGGACTGACCTCACTTATCACCCTAAGGTGCCCATTTAAGGGTAAATGATATTGATCAAGGAATAAAAAGCTATGTTTTATCGGAAGAGGTTGAAAATGGATATTTAAAACTACATATGCACTTATGACACATGTTTAAGAGGGAAGTATAAAACTATGGCCTCACCTAGATTATTGCAGCCTTTGCCCATACCTAACGATGTTTGGTACAACATTAATTTCATTGAAGTTCATTGAAGGGTTGTTTGCTTCTCATGGTAAATATGTGATTCTAATGGTAGTTGTATAGACTAAGCATGTATGCACACTTTTTGGCTCTTTCTCATCCTTATATAGCATCTAGTATAGCTTTGTTATTTCTTAATCAAGTGTACAAATTACATGATGCCTCAGTGATATTGGTAATCAACAAAGATCCAATTTGTGAGTTTGCTTTGGCAGGAATATATGTCTAAGTTAGGAATTCAACATAAACTAACATTTGCATATCATCCTTAGTTTAATGGCTAGACTAAGTTTTGATCCTAACTTCTTCCTTGGAATTAATTATGCTTATTCACCTTATATGGGAACTTGTATCCTTTGTCAAATCTTTTCCTACTTATAGGATAATCACTAATAGCTAAGGCATAGCTTATGTTCATGTTGTGTAGAAGGGATATGTGCCATTTTGGTTGTGTGTTTTGTGTAGAGACCCATGTCTTATCCTTGGGTTTGTGCACTTTTGCCTATCTTGTTCTTTGTACAAAATTTTTAAACATATGTTGTTTCATGCCCCTAGTGATGTTATATAAAGTGAGGGTGTATTCAAGCTGATTAGTTTTTCTTACGGGAGAAAGGATTAAGATTTCAAATGCTTGGTGGGTTTATATTATGTTAGGAATAGGTGGAATTCATAAAGTAGTGTATCACCTATTACTTGGATACCTTACTTGTTGTAGTATGGGTTGGTTTATTTTTCCTTAGGGGGAGGTTTTGCTTAATGCACCTTTGTTTTGTTTCAAGTTTTAGAGGATAGCATAGATAAGATCAATGGTCTTCATTATGCTTTATTTGATTTCATAGCAACAGTTTTATGTGAAAGATTTTCATTATTATGTAGCTAATGCACATGATCATAGGTTTGTGCTTCTAACTATGTTTGGCTTGATTTGCTTCTGGTTGAATGGAATAGGTTTATGCTAGCACGGCTATAGCTATGAATGTTGGAATAGTTTCCTCTATCCTTTGGAAGGAACAATCTTTTACACATTATAACACTCTTTTATTTATCTTAATTACTAAAAAAAAATTTCTTCTTTATTTTATTATTTTATCTATTCCATTAATTGTGAATTTTCTTATGAAAGACATATGAAAGCTTAGTTATGGAAATATTCTAACTACAAGTATACAACTATCTCCTTTAATGACATAAGATAATTTCATTAGGATTTCTTATTTTTGGTGAATAATTCAAAATCCAAAGGAAGAAAAATAACTTTTTTTTTTGCTTTTTTTTCCAGTCTTTGTTTCTCACAAAGATTTGAATATCATGAATGGACAACAGACACCTAATAGAGAGATTACCATATATAAGTTAACTTCAAGCATAACTAAAAATATTCCACTATTATACCATAAATGCTACAAGCAACTTCATCATACAACATTATCTATGAAATTATTTATACAATAAGTGGGAAATTGTTGCAACATTTGATCCTAACTATTACATATTAATCAATGAATCTTGGGTCTTACTATTCTTCATTTCCTAGGGCCATCTTAACATTCTAAATTACCTGTACAGGACCTACTAGTGGGACCTCAATCTAAACCCATTTGACTTTAATGGTGATCTTGAGGATTGGCATCTTCTAGACTCTTAGTTGAGCACATTATTGAGAATAATGAGAATTAAAATTCTCATAAATAATAACAATTATTTAAAATATTGTATAACAGTTCACTATGGAAATCAATTTTTTTTATATAATTTGTCTTGTATAAGTACATGATTATAATTGAACAACAGAAGTAGGTTATATATAAATAAATAAATAAATATATATATATATATCATAAAGAATATATAGGGGCGACTTTAATGGCAATAACTATAAAATTCATTATATTCCATTATATCAATATTCCGCTTTAACATATAACTAAAAGAGTGGAAATTTTCCCTTATCTTATGTTATTATGCATCTTATATACATTCTGGTATCTATTACATTTAGAACTATGGAATGCATATATTAGACATAAGGAGCTTTAATTTGATTATTAAGCCAAACAAATGTTGATTCATAGGTTTACTAAGTTGTGAAGTTATAAAATTATTCATTTTTTTTAGAAAAGAGATTAAGCACTATTTAAGGCTCAAGTTAATCTAATTTCGAACCTGGTTCCTATGTAATTTTTTTTAACCCATCAAAAGACATCCAAATTCCATAAAAATTGGTGGAATGCTTGCTCTTAATGTTAACTAGAAGACATAGAAATGGTTTTTTTAAAATCTTACTTATGACCCTTAACAAAGCACGTTTAGAGCCTTATCTTATCTTTGCTTGCATCACTTAATCCCCTTTGAGATTCACTTATTATTCTAGTAATTGAACTTCAAATGACCCTGAAATTTCCAAACCTAAGTTTTTGGGTCTTAACTACTTTCCTACAAGATTTCATTCATAAATTCCTTCGTTTACTTGTTGAACCAAGTTCCTTATTAAATCTACTCGAATTTGTCTTATATTTAAGTATGATTTTGTTAGTACTTGATTCAGGTACCTAACCTACCCAAAAATTTCTATAAATTTCCAAATCATAGGTTTAGTGAGCTAATGACTTACCATAAAAATTGAGGCTCAAAATTCAGCTCTAAATACCTCAACCGAACCTAAACATTAGACTCTTCAAGCCACATCCTAATTCTAAATACTAACTTGTTATCCATTATCTTGCCTAGTTAATACCAAGTTGTTAAATTCTCAAATTTATTGAAATAAGTCCTAAGGATGTTAGTTACATATGGCAAAAATTTCAAAGCTACTTAAGGTCCTTAACTATTAATTTTACACACAAATGATCACATAGATCAAATTGGTTTTAGAGCATAGCATTTCTATTTATAATAGTACAACCAAGCTAGTGATCATTTACTTATATTTATAACACTAAACACACACACACATATTTATTTAATTTCATAGCCACCAAAACCAAGTTAATTTTTTATTATTTACATTGCCAAAAGATTTACAAAAAAGGATAACTATACAGACTATACACAAGCTAAGCATTTCATCTACTAGCTTTTTGCAAACTTGGCTCTATTAGCTTCAAAACTAATTCCTTGAAAAAAAAAAGTTAGTCATGCAATAAGATAATAATCCCAATAGTTAGCACCACATTTAAAGAATATATAAATGGCACTGAAGAATCTCAATAGAGAAGCCGTTTGGTTGCTAAATAGTAGCTTTAATTTATCCATTAGATTGTCATACTTAGGTTATTAGCCAAAAACAAGGGGACTAATACCTAGAACATCTATCTTAATTAAAGAATAGACATAAGTGCAACCAAATATTCAGCATAGCATAGTTCAATCAACAAATTCAGTTCAATGTATAAATATATATAAAATAATTGTACTACTAACTACCTGATTAGTTGTAATACTTTAGCTTCTTAGCCTTAAAACTACATAAGGAGAGGCATTTATCATTTACTCGCATGAAAATGACACTTTTGGCTGCGATTTTAACCATCATTAGAAACCAAATTAATTCAATTTAAGGCAAATGAAGCATTTGAACTTATCTAAATTATCCTCTATCCATAACATACTCATTCATATAAGAAAATATCATAACTCATGGCTTACATCCTAGCTTTTGAACCATACATCACAAATTCCATAAGTTGCTCTCGAGTTGCATCATCCATTTTCTAATATGCACTTTAGAAATTCGTAACTAATTTTAGGAAAATCCAAATCATGCATGTGATAACTTTCTAGAAAGCTTTATATGTCAAAAAAAAAATAATTCTAGATGAAAACAATAGCATTCAACCTATGAAAATCAATAGAATAGTATACTGGGTTGTGCTCTTGGACTGTTGTAGATTTTCTAGTTCCATATTCTAATATGAAATTCAAAACTTCATAACTAATTTTAGAAAAAATCAAAATCATGAAAATTATATCACTATGGAAAGCCCATGATGTCCCCTAATTTCCATAAAAATTTCAGATCAAAACAAGTAGGTTTGCCCCATAAAAACTAGTAATACTGGTCTAAGTGGCATCTTGCACCTGACATCAAACTCCAAAAATTCATATCTCCCCTAATATAGCTCCAAATATGGTTCTCTTAGTGGTTATGAAAATATTATTATGTCTAGTTTATGCTTACAAAATTTTATGAGCATTGGAGTTCATTTGGCCCATGCATGGCATAAGAATGTAAATTGACCATATGAACAGCAACCTTGACAATTCTGCATAATTTGGCCAACTTTGAAAATTCATAATAAATTCTCTAGAGCTCAAAATTAAGTGATATTTTACTCTATGAAAAGCTCTGGATGATCTCTATAAGTATGCCAAATTTCATACAAAGACTAATCCATTTGGTCAGATTTTAGTTCAAGGTTAGTTTATAGTCAATTTTTGCTTCTAAATGGCCCTAAAGGGTACTGAATTACCTTCTTCATAACCCATGGCCATTTGAGCACATCCTATAGCACCAATGTAGCATTTATAAGCATTCCCATTAGCCCAAATCATCATGGCACTCAATTTCACTCTCTCACATGGACTTATACACTTATGCAACTAAGCTCAAGGGTGGCAAAATTACACATTCTCATTCATTTGAGTTCAAATCCGATACATACAATATTCATACATACATTTACATATGATCCATCATTCACATCTCATGTTCATTATATAATTACATACTTTGACATCAAATTGTACATAAACCTATTCTAATGTCAAAGTACCACCTCTTATGCTTCTTGGTTCTCTTTCTTTGCTCTATATGGCTCACTTAGACATGGTTAGTGATAAAATAGAGAGGGGTGAGATTCAAAGAATCTCAATAGCTATCTACATTTCAAGTATAAATATATGGTACGTTTTCATGTCAATGAATGCAAGCATGCTTTAAATGCTCATATAAGACATGCATAAATATATTTTCATGTCATTCAAGAATAGCTTTTAGGGACTTTTGGTCTAGTCTCACCTAATTTCTAAGAATTTTTGGATTTGCCTCACCCACGTATAGAGACTTTTGACTTAGCCTCACTCACTCTTGAGACTTTTGGCTTTGTCTTACCCATTCTTAAGGCTTTTGGCTCCTCCTCACTCAATCTAAAGGATTTTTGGCACAACCTCATCTAATTCAAGCTATCTTGTATTTAAAACACATTTAATGCACATAATGGTGCCATAACATGTAAAAAAAAGCTATAAGCATATCTCATAGTTCAAACATCCATAAAAGCAAGCAAAGACACTAAATCATCCAACAAATGCATACAAGAAAGGATAGAAAGCTACTTCAAGGCTAGGAGCACACTTTTCTCCTTGAAGCTTCCCTCCTCTTCTCGGCTTTACACACCCAATGATGGGGAGCTTGATTTGCTTAGCCTAGAGACATCTAACAAGGCACAAAAACATCATTAGAACTAACTCTAATATCTCATAAGCTCTGCACACTCATATGCTAGCTTATGGTTCAATTATGACTCCATATAAGGCATAATGAAGCAGCTCTCATAATCTTTATTCTTGGCTCCAATCTCTTATTCATTCTAAGTCATATGACTATATTTAAACTCATTGGAGTCATCATAAGTTCAATTTAAGAAGCCAAATACTAGGTTGCTTCTTTATATCCATAAAGGGATCCTAACTTTCATCTTATAAACCATAGCTTCTAAATTTAAACTAATGATTTTTTTAGTGTCTATAATTCATATATAGACCACTTTTAACTTTAGAATCAAGAAAAACTCTCCCTAGTTGCTCTCTCTCTCTAGGCAGAGACTATGCTTGCTATGGAAGCCCATGGAGTTTTGTTTGTTTTCTTGTGCAATTACCCACTTGTGAAACTTCCTAAATACCTTGAGACCTCATTCATACTCTTACATAAGCCATATGACTTTTTGGAAATTTCAAATTTTCATTTACATGTCAAATCCCTTAAGTGTCACAAATGGATTTTTGTGGCTTCTTTTTAACTCTTATTACTTCCTTTGAGTTCCTTAGGCTTCAAAATCCTTTTCCCCACAAGTTTGAATCAAAACAAAGCCTCTTACTTAGACCCTTGAATCTGGCTGAGATACAAGAGAAAAGAGGAAGCAAAATCACACCATGTCTCATACTTTGTTTTCAAGCTTCTTTAGAGCTCTTTCTTATGCTCCCAAGAGTTCTCTTAAATCTTCTCCTCCCTCCACTGACTTAGCCATAAATCAGCACCAATTCAATCAATAAAACCATAGAAAGAGAGAAGAAGGAAGAAAGGAATAAGTTTAATAAAGCAAAGAGTGTGTAAAAACTAGAAAATCTTACCCTTTTTGAAGCTTTTTCTCTTTCTTCTTGGTACACCACTTAGAGTTAGTTCCAATTCTATTTTAGTCCAGAAAAGAGTCAGTGGGAAGAAATGGGGGAGATAGGGATGTGTTTTAAGAAGGCTAAAGGTCACTTTATGCAACTTTTTCACTTTTCATTTTAATCCCTAAACCATGATTTCTCTGTTTGGCTTCATTTCAACTCCTTTTCAAAAATCTTCTTTTCTATCATAAAATTTAGGTCTTTTAACTTATAAAATGCCTTTGGTTTTACTCAAATTAGATTTGAAACCATTCTGAACCGTTTAGTCAAAGTTTTTGTCAACCTTTTGCCGAAATCGCACACCGGAGGGGTTTAAATAGTTCTAGGGGTTGCTATGATTTTTAGGACTTCTAAAAACCTCAAAAAACTTAATTTTTTCATTTAAAAATTTCTTATATGAGTTTTTCAAAATTTACCCAAAACTACAAAAATGCCACTATATATTTTCGTAATTTTTCATAACTTTTCTAGCTTGAGTTTTCAGGCATCTCAAGCTTCATAATCTTATTTTTAGAGGTATAGTTTATCCATATAATTTTATTTGGCCACTATTCATATGATTTATAGGACTTCCTTTAGAAATCCCTAGTTTATGGCCTTTTACGAAAAATTGAGTGTTACATTAGCCAACACCCAAAATCCCATGAATAAGCTCCTATTTCCAGCAAGTCAAGAACTAAAATCTAATTCAACCAGAAATATAGATAGATATATATAAATCAGCCATAAAATTCATACAATTTCCAACTTGTTAATATAATCAAATTCAAATGTTTTGGAGGTCTTACTAAAGTTTATCCAATTGCAAAAGTATAACCACTCCAACACTTAGTTCTTGTTGTCAAAATTTCCTTCCTACAATTATAATCATACAAACATCCTAAGCTAAGGATAAGCCATGGCAAAAGCTCTAAAATAAAATGGAATCACTAATTTCAAGTGCCATAAATCAAGGTTTACTTGTTATCAATTAAAAATTAGAATTCCCAATTAAATAACAATTTAAATCTTCATTTTCCCCTTCCCTACTGACCTTATTAAGATTCACTATAATAGATTTAAAGTCATAAAATCTAGCTCCTAAACATCATTTCAAATAACAATTTAAACTTATCAATAAGTTTTTCCTTTTTGCCTTAGATGCTTCTCTCCAACTATGACAACAAAGTGAGCTTACAACTACCATTAAAGCATATATAACACAATTAATTATCATTACAGCTTGTCACATGCTCATTCAAATCATAATTTAATAATTCTATAATCTATTTGCTCAACATACAATCACTGACACAAGCATATACATTCTCAGCTAGCTATATCTAGGTAAAAGATTAGACTCTTACCTATATGACTTCTTCCATTCACCAATTCACTTAACAACTCTCAAGAATAATTTATTCATTCTTCTCATTCCATGATAGCCCTCCATCTCCTATCTCTTGACTGAACTAGAATCATAAGATTATCAATTAGAAAATTAATTGGTGAAAAAGGAAGCTCTTATTATCTAGATCATTTTTTCCCTTTTCATATTTAACTAAAAATCCTATTTTTACCTCATGTAGCTGTGTCTTTTGCAGCCCTCTCAAGATGCCATAATAGCTGTGAAAGCTCTCTCTTTCTTGTTGAACTTGTTCTCCCCTTAAAGGAAATAAGGATAAAGGAGAAAAGGAAATGTAAGTGGACTACCTAATACAACATAACCAAAATGATAAATTGGGACGGTCAATGTGGCATTAACTTAAAAGATTTCTTATTTATCTTGCTAAATTGCCAAGCCACTAGTCATACTAAGAGAAATAGAATGTATTTGTTTATTGATTTAAGTAAAGAGTGAGATACTATAACACCATAAATTTCTATCTCATTTCATACTATATCTATGCCTTACATCAAGCAATCCATACAAGATGCAAGAAAATGACATTATTTTAATGCATTTTTCAATGTTGCATCGCGTATAAAATTTTCTTGTAGAGTCACGTGGGCCATATGGACTTATATATCACATTTTTATATTTAATTACATGAATGCAACTCATTTGTATCATCAAAAGTATCCTACATCTCGTGGAACTCAAAGGGAAGCATAAAATGCATATATACATTTTTTGGCCAGATTTTCCTCTTTTTTGTCACAAAATTTAGAAAATCATAACTAATTATAAAAAAATAAAAACCATTCATTCTTGCCCATTCTAGAAATCTACACATGTACAATTCATGATAAAAATATGTTCAGACCATAACATCCAACATAGAGGACTTTGACATTAGAAAAGATCCAGAGGTCAGGCTAACCACTGGTGCTATCACAAAATTTTGTGGCAAATTTAAAAAATATCCAATTAATTCCAAAAAAATCCAATCCATGTAAATGATACCAATATGAAAATATGTGGATGTTAGATAGAGGAAAAAAATAACTTCAGACTAGTTTAGACACATCTAGGCATTGAAAATCAATCAAACAATACCTGAGGTCAATTGGAGTTTCTAATACTGTATAGAATGTTTAAAAATTCATATATCCCTTTCTAGATATCCAAATGGGGTGCTTCTAATTGGCATAAGTCACTGGGAATGTCTAATTTCTTTGTATAAACTTTTGTAGGAATTGGATATCATTTGAGCCCTATGTGATAGATTTCATTTTTGGACCAGTATGAACAGTGACATGACCAAAACTAGAAAATTTCCCAACTTTGAAAATTCATCAAATATTCTCTAGACCTCCCAAAATTCTGTTCTTTAACTTTCTAAAAATCTATCAACAAGCTCTAATTATATGCCAAATCTCAGATCAAGAAGAGCTCATTTGGGTAAAAAGTGATATAGGGTTCTATTATGGTCAATTTTGGCTCTATATGAGATACCAAAATGTCCAAATGGCTTTCCTTGGGATTTGGCACCTTTTGGGCAAGTCTAAAAGCATAATTAGGACTTGTGTGAGCTGCCCAAATGGTCCCAAACCTCATGCATCTCATTTTGGCCATCTTACTTACACTTATACACAATTCCATAACATCATTCAAGAAGCCACATTGCCATAACATACCCAAATCACATTTTAATGGTCACATATCATATTCTCCTATTTATACATGGCATATTATCATAATTACATATGTTCAAGCGGTCATAACCCATATACAATTATGATTTACATCATTAGATATCACTATGGCTTTAAAGAACAAAACTATACATGTTGATGTCAAGCTTTCTTCTTCAAGGTAGTTGGGTTCCATTATCTTGCTCTCTTAGCTCACCTAGCATGTTAGAACATTGGAAAGGAGGGGATGAGATTAAAAGAATCCTAATAGTTCATCTCCCATTCAATCATACATAAAGCATGCAAAACAAGTCTTACAAATGCATACATGAGTATGTTATCATGTGTAATAATTCAAGAAGCATTTTTAACATTTGAAAAAGTCATACATAGCATACATAGGCTTTCCAAGCAAGTAGATTGGCCTTACCCATTTACTTGTGGATTTTGGACTTGCCTCACCCATTCTTGAAGAGATTCTTAGACTCAATCATGATCTTAGGAGTCAACCTCACTTTTGGGAGACTCTTTACTTTGTCTCAACTAATCTTAAGGGTTTTTGGCTCATCCTTACTATGGCTAAAGGTTATTGGTCTCACTAAACTCAAGCAAACCAAGGCAAACATCATAAATATCATTTGGAAAATATAATGCATCATCATAGTACCATGGAGTAAGAGCTCATGCTAAAACATTTTTCATGGCTTGAAATACATATACACACATTCAAAGACAAGTAAAACAAGCAATCATGCATGAGAAAAGGTAGAGAGAGCTACCTTGCTAACATTTGTACACTTTTTCCTTAAGCCTTGATTCCTCTCCCTTGACCTCACACATCCAAGAAGGTGGAGATCATTCTTTTTGCCCTAGATATAATTTATGGAAGCTAATTAGGTTCATGGAATTAGTTCTAAGGCCACACAACTTATTTAGACTCTAGCTTGATCTATAAACCTCTTTATGTTTCTAAGAATGCACCTAATGAAGCAACACCCATCAATTAAATTCTAAGCTTTATTCTTTTCTTTCAAATATGATTCTTGACTCCTTTTAAGCCTCTTGGAGTTATCACATAATTAAAATAAAGAGCATAACTACATGTTACTTCTTTAGGTCATATTATGGAACATAAAGCACCAACTCACTTTCTATGGTTTCTAAATTTTTTCTAAGGCTTCTCTCATCTTCACTCATCATATATGACTTAAAAATGGGCTTGGAACAAATTAAAACTATCCCTAGGTACACAAACTCCTTTAGGCCGAGACTGGGAAGCTTTATGATCCCTTTGAACTTTGCTTTGTTTTCTTGATGAAGGAAGCACATGGGGAGACTTCTAAGGATCTTAGGAGCTCATTTAAACTCTCATTTAGACATAGGAATCAAGGTATCAAATCAAATTTTACAAGGAACATATGATACTCTATACTTTGCATCTTGAATTGTTATGGTTATTTGTTAATTCTCTTTGCATATTCTTAATCTCCACACCCTTTTTCCTAAGAATCACCCTTGGTTCTGCTTAAAAATCAAATCTTCTTAGGTGTTCTTAAGTGGGGCTGATGAAGCCAATATGTCATATATATTTTTCCTTCTAATTAGGCATTTTGATAAATAGTTGATGATATTTTAGGCTTTAAATTGGATATTATTTAGTTTAGAAAATAATTTCATCTTTTAGAATTTTGTTGAATAAATTAAGATTTTTAATGATTTTACTTTATTTTATTTCATTTTCTTAGATGATGATTTCATTTTATTTTATCTTGTTGTGTTTTATTTTATTTTATTTTGGGCTTTGATTTTTATTTTTGTTTTTATTTCTTTTTACTTAGGGAAATTTGCATGGAAGGTAGCTCAAAATGCGTGGCTTACTTATTCACTTATACACAAATGTAAGCCACAGACATCCACGTCTTCCTGTACTACTCGAGTAGCCCTTCATTCAACATTAATACACATGCATGACTCAAGAAGGAAGCCACAACATCAGCATCTAACATGTAAGGCAGAAACATAAAAACACACAAAGCAATGGGCAACTACAGGAAACGAAGACATGGCAAGAGTAGAACATGGGTTGGAGAAAAGGTTTCAGCTCACTACATTTGCTCGAGCTAATGCATTCACACTCATGACCATTCACGATGCTCTGTTATGGTGAGTTAGAAGATGTGTAAATGCTATGGGCTAGAGAACATGCAACAGAAGCGAAAGGAAGGAAACATGTGGAAAAGAAGAGGCAGAATGTATGTGTGGGAGGAAGAAGCAAAGAAAGGAGAGAAGGAAAGAAAAGTGCATGAGCTCCAAACCAGAATGTGGAGAGAATAACACATTAAGAAGCATGTAGTGCAGAACGTGGAAGCACCAGATTAACATCAAAAAGACAATGGGCTTAAAGCTGATAAAGCCACACACAAGCAGAAAGAAAGTAATACATATAATGTGAGAAAGGAAAGCTACCCATGCAAAGCCACATGGAGAAGGAAAACACATGGAAGAATCACATGAACATGCCACAGGTTTGATGTTAAAGGAGAAAGGTCTTGAGTTATTTCATGTAGCCTACTTTCTCATCTCACTCACATAGGTAGGAGAAATGAGAAGAAGCAATGTGATTAAAGAATGTGTAAAGGAATGAAGAGTTAACTAAACCATATGGAAAGAAGTATGAAGCCATGAGTTTTGGAAGCTAAATAAGGAGGAAGAAACACGTAATTAAAGGAAGCATGAGGACAGCACGCGTTGAAGTGAGCCAATGTGTAAAGAAAAGAAAAATGCAAGAATGAAATGAAGCTACTGAACGAGGTGGAGGTTTACATGATCAAGGCTTCTAACACTATGCAAAGCTGATGTGGAAGAGAAGAAGCTAAGGGATTAAATGAAGGAAACATGTAAGAAGCATGTCAATTAATGAATTAAGAATAAAGTAACGTCAAAACACGTGGTGTGTAATTAAGGAAAAAGAAGGCACGTGAAATGAATAAAGAAACATGTGAAAAGCTCTAGGAGGAGGGAGGATTCCATTCATCGAATAAAAATAATGCTACATTCCATTCACGCATTCACTTCGTCCAGTCCATTCCATCCAGAGACCACCCACCACATCATAGCCATTTTGTAACACCATAATATCTCAACTCCAATTCATCTCCCTCTAGGCTTGATTCCATATGATGTCCCAGGAAAATGACCAAAACCGTGGTATTTTACTACTTTAAGTCAGGGTTTAACCGGTCATATTTTGCCCCGTGGGTCCTGTGAACCCATCACTCACATTATTTACTCAATTAACATTTATAAGACTTGTACATAGCCTCAAACAACTCATAAACCATGGATATGAAGCCAAAAACCAAGAAAATGCAATTTCTCAAATGAGCCCATAAGTCAGATTTTTGGCTCTAACTTTGGAAAATCATAACTAATTCTAGAAAAATGGGAATCAAGAAAATCATAGCTCTCTGGAAATATTTGGATGTTAAATTTACATTAAAAATAGCTTCCAACCATAATCTCAGCGTTTAGACCATCTTTGACATCGAAAAAGAACCAGATGTCCGGCTGTCCCTAATACTGGTGCAGTTTACTATCATGAACTTTGAAAATTCGTAATTAATTCCAAAAAAATCCAATCTGGGCAAACTCTACCAATTTGGAAAGCTACCGATGTTAAATAGAGGAAAAAAATAAGTTCAGATCAGTTCAGGAACTCTTGGACCTCGAAAATTGATGGAACAAAAACGAAGGTCAGAAACTTCCCTGATGCTGATACAGAACTTCAGCAAGTCGTTTCTCTCTCTACAGACCTCCAATTGAGGTGCTTCTAGTTGTTATATGTCATTGTGGATATCTAGTTTATTCTCATAAAATTTCATGACAATTGGACACCATTTGGTCTATGAATGACATGGTTTCATTTTCGGACTTAATGCATAGTACCATGACCAAACCATTGAAATTTCCCAATTTCAACAATTCACCAAATATTCTCTAGACCTCCAAATATTACCCACTCTATCTTCTCAAGAATCTCTTAATAGACTCTAGAGGCATGCCAATTTCCATATCAAGAAGAGCTCATCCAGTCATACTTTGACGGAGCTCACCCAATTGGCAGTTTTGGCACCCCATTTGGTTCGAAATAAGTCCAAATGACCTCCCACATGCTCTAACCTCTTTTGGGAAAGTTTAAAAGTACAAACATAGCATATATGAAATGTCTAAGTGATCCAAAACATCGTACATTTCAAAATCACTATGCTACAGAACATAATACACTAGTACATGTAAGCCACAAAAGGGCCAAATTCTACATTCTCATTACTTTGGCTCTTTACACAATCCATACATCATTTATACATATATTTACATGTGCTCACACATTTACAACTCAAAAATAATAGGTGCATATTCATTTTGGCACCTTATACATCAAAAGAACTATACATTTCTCTAAGCATGCTCACTAGGCTCCATGAGGTGTACTTGATTCTCCTTGAGCTCCACCTAAAATGTTAGGATGGGAGAGGGAAGGGGGTGAGATTTGGGGAATCTTAATAGCTCATACTCATTCAAGATGCAATCAAGGCATATAAACTAGTCAAGCATGCACACAAGTCACAATAACACAACATATATGTTTCATGCCATGAATATCATGTCAATGCCAAGAATAGGCTCTAGGGACTTTCGGTCTAGCTTCACCCGAGCCTTGGGACTTTTGGATCGGCCTCACCTTTGGTTTAGGGACTTTTGGCTCCACCTCACCCGTCTCAAGAGACTTTCAGCACCACCTCATCTGAGCAATTTTCACAATTCATATCATAAGCATATTGGTACCAATGCATCAAGGCAACATCAATGGCATATCTCATCATACAAGCACATACACAAGCATACAATGACTATTACACATCCAAGAATGCAACAAGAAAATAGTAGAGAGCTACCTTATCGGCTTACACAAGTCTTCCCTTTCAATTTCTCTTTTCCCTCCTTAATTTCACACTCACAACTAGATGGAGTTGCTTCCTTTGAGCCTAGGCACAACAAAGAGCACTAAATCATTCTCTCATAACTCAGATAAGTACTCATAAAGCTAAAGGGGCTCTTCATCGAAACAAAACCCCCACTACCCTTGTAAGATCTAGGGATTCTCTCTCTAAACTCTACTCACTCTCCTTCCTCTCTCAAGCTCTCAAAGAGGAAGGTAAAGAAGAAGAAATGAAGCTACATAAGCTTTACCCTTCCTCAAGAGTGGTTTTCCACTTTCTCTCTTCTGAACCAAACCCAAATCAACTTCTAAAACCATAGAAAGAGAGGGCAAAAGAGGAGAACAACATGCTAAGGAGAAAAGCTATGAAAATCTAAAGATTACTCACCTCTTTGCTTGATCTCCTTACTTTTCTATGTCTCTTTCTCTCTCCACAGCTCTTTTCTCTCTCCTTGGTTGAAGCTTAGGTCGGTTCTAAGAGAAAAGAAAGTTTGGAAGCTTTTAAAAAGTCAAAATCTTTCTTTTCACGCTTTTTCAGACTCAGTGATGCAAGACCCACTAGGAACATGCCCTAGAGAACCTTCAACAATTCGAAATTTTGCCTGGGACCGGCTAGAAACAAGAATGTTGGTCAAAGGAAAGACCCTAAGAGAACTTGTCCCTTAGAACCCTAGCCTCAAGACGCCACAAAGGAAGACCAATCCTTTGATAAGTCACGTGAACTCTTAGAGAACACAAAGAAGCAAAAGCCTCACAAAGTATTGAATAATACTCAAATTCATTTATTCATTCATGATCTTCAATAGAATACAATAGAGAGCCTTTTATAGGCAAAGTTTCTATAAGACTTAGAATCCTACTAAAACTAAAACTCTAAAATCTAATTAGAAATATTTTAAATAATGCCTAAAATCAAGGAACAAGATTAGGATATTAAAATTAATTCAATCTCCTTAATCTCTTAGATAAGCTCTTTGATCAAATCCAAAAAATAATATAATAATAAAAAAACGAAATTCAAAAAGACTCCTAGTCAAAACTAGAGTCCTAGTCAAAACTAATTAATACTAATGGGCTGGACATCTTGTATTTGAAATACTATTCACGTCCTCAAGCTTCAATGGGCTCTTTAAGCATCAACTTGGGCTTGAATAAGCATGATTAAGGCTCTATTTGCTTCCTCAATGCATGCACTAACATTATAGGCTTCTAATTCAGCAAATTGAAGCCCAATTACTCTTTGTAGACGCTTAACTCTTCCTCTTGTCATTGGGCCATCTATCATCAAGTCTTTTTCCACACGAGCATCTTTCCTCACATGAGTCTGGTTCATATTACTTGGTGTTATTGCATCATTCTCCCCCTCTTGAAAAGGATTCGTCCTCGAATCTGCAATATCAAAGGAAGAGAGATCAGTTACATTAAAAGTAGCACTAATATTTCCATAAGAACTAGGCAAGTCAATTTTATAAGCATTATCATTAATCCTTTCAAGAACTTGAAAGGGACCATCTCTTCTAGGTTAGAGTTTTGACTTCCTTTTCTCCGGGAAACGTTCTTTTCGCAAGTGAACCCACACCCAATCGCCGGGTTCAAATACCACACGCCTTCTACCCTTGTTAACTTGGCTGGCAATTTGCTCATTCTTTCTTTCAATATTGGCTTTCACCTTCTCATGCAAATCCTGTACAAACTTTGCCTTCCTAGCACCATCAAGGTTTGTAAACTCATGTGAAGGTAAAGGAAGCAAATCTAATGGGGTTAGAGGATTAAAGCCATAAACAATTTCAAAAGGAGAGAATTTTGTTGCAGAATGAACAGCACGATTATAAGCAAATTCGACATGGGGCAAACACTTCTCCCAATTCTTAAGATTCTTTTGAATGATAGCTCTTAATAAAGTAGAGAGGGTTCTATTAACAACCTCAGTCTGCCCGTCAGTTTGTGGATGCGCTGTAGTAGAAAATAAAAGCTTAGTGCCAAGTTTATTCCACAATGTTTTCCAGAAATAACTCAAGAATTTCACATCTCTATCACTAACAATAGTTTTTGGCACGCCATGTAACCTAACAATCTCCTTGAAAAATAATTCTGCCACATACATAGCATCATTAGTTTTGGAACAAGCAATAAAATGAGCCATTTTACTAAACCTATCCACAACAACAAAGACACTATCTTTCCCAGTGGGAGATTTAGGCAAACCCAAAACAAAGTCCATAGAAATATCAGTCCATGGGTGAGAGGGAACTGGTAAAGGAGAATACAAGCCATGTGATTGAATTCTAGACTTAGCATGCTTACAAGTAATACATCTAGAACAAAAAGCAACCACATCTTTTCTCATGCCAGGCCAATAAAAATGCTCATTCAAAAGAGCCAAAGTCTTTTCTACACCAAAATGGCCCATCAATCCCCCACCATGAGTTTCCTTAACAAGAAGCTCACGAATGGAACACATAGGAATGCATAACTTGTTCTTTTTGAAAAGGAATCCATCAAACCTATAATAGTCATTAACACCATGCAATTCACAAGATTTCCAAATATCAGTGAAATAAAAATCAGATTCATACATGCCTTTTAACATCTCAAAACCTATCAATCTAGCATGCATGGAAGTAATCAAAGTGTAACGCCTAGACAATGCATCAGCTACAACATTTTCCTTTCCCTTCTTATGCTTAATTACATAAGGAAAGGTTTCAATAAATTCAAGCCAACTTGCATGCCTTTTGTTCAATTTACCTTGAGACTTAAGAAACTTAAGACTTTGATGATCAGAATGGATAATAAATTCTTTAGGCCACAAATAATGTTGCCAAGTTTCTAAATTGGAAAAAAGTTTATGCCACGAGCTCCTACAACAAATCCAAGAAAAACCACAGAATCCAAACAAAAAGAGCACTTCTCTAAATTGGCAAAAAGTTTATTCTCCCTAAGTACAACAAACATATCATGCAAATGACTCACATGTTCTTCTAGACTCTTAGAGTAGATCAAAATATCATCAAAGTAAACCACAACAAATCTTCCAATGAAAGGTCTAAAGACATGGTTCATTAAACTCATGAAAGTGCTAGGTGCGTTAGTCAAGCCAAATGGCATAACTAACCATTCATATAATCCAAACTTGGTCTTAAAAGCAGTTTTCCATTCATCACCTTCTTTCATTCTAATCTGATGGTAACCACTTCTAAGATCAACTTTAGAGAAAACACTTGCACCATGCAACTCATCAAGCATATCATCTAACCTAGGGATAGGATAGTGATATTTTATCGTTATTTTGTTGATGGCACGACAATCTATACACATCCGCCACTTGCCATCCTTTTTGGGCACAAGAATCACTGGTACAGCACATGGACTTAGACTTTCACGAACAAAGCCTTTCTTCATGAGCTCTTCCACTTGATGTTGTATTTCCTTAGTCTCTTCTGGATTTGCTCGATAAACAGGTCTATTAGGAATAGATGCTCCGGGGATAAGGTCTATACGATGCTCAATGCCTCTTAAAGGGGGCAATCCATCAGGTATTTCCTCTGGGAACAAGTCACAGAATTCCTGCAATAAAGATGTAACACTAGCAGGCAAAGAGTGATCAAGATCATTGATAGTAAGATAAACATCTCTATAAAGCAATAAGAAAGCATTTTCACATATAAGAGCTCTCTTGATCTCACTTTTACCCGAAAATAATCTCACTTTCTTTTCCTCATGTTTTTCTCTAATTTTCTTTTCCTTTTTACTCATCTTTCCTTTCTCCTGCTTCTTCTCATTCTCTACACTCACACTCACTTTACCTTTCTTTTCTTGCTCTCTCTTCTTACACTCTCTTTCAATTTTTAACTGATCCTCATATGCTTGAACAGGACGAAGAGGGGTCAACACAATGGTCTTACCATTAAAAACAAAAGAATAATAATTTTTATATCCATCATGTTTTACCTTTTGGTCAAACTGCCATGGCCTACCAAGTAACAAGTGACCAGCATACATGGGTGCTACATCACAAAGAATCTCTTCATGATAATTACCAATAGAAAAAGAGATGAGCACCTGTTTTGTTACCTTTACCTCCCCACTATCGTTAAGCCATTGTAATTTATAAGGGTTAGGGTGCCTCAAAGTAGGCAAGTTCAGCTTTTCCACAAGTAAAGTACTAGCTACATTTGTGCAGCTACCACCATCAATAATCAAACTACATACCTTCTTGTGGATGAAACAACGAGTATGGAAAATATGCTCACGTTGCTCTACCTCAAGATCTTCTTTCGGTTGAATGTTGAGAGCACGCCTAGCCACAAGGGCTTCACCATTTACAACTTCAGTTAATTCTAAATCTGAGTCATCAGTTAAGGGTGGCATCTCATCCTCCTCAGACTCATCACTAGCACTAGTCACATCACCATTCTCAAGAATAATCATGGTTCGTTTGTTAGGACATTGTGAAGCAATGTGACCAAAACCATTACATTTAAAGCATCTAACCTTAGAGGAGGAAGCAGTAGGATTAGAAGACGAGAAAGGTTTTGAATCAGTTTTACCCTTAACTTGAAAGGGTTTTACCTTACTTTCCTCCTTAGACTTGAAATCAGTCTTTGGCTTAAAGGGGACTTTGGAATCCCTCCAAGAATTTGAGCTAGATGTCATTTTCAGCTTTTGTCGAGCCCTTAGTTGCTTTTCCACCTTGATAGCTCTATGCAAGAGCTCTTCCATATCCAAGTAATTGTATAAATCAACTTGGGCAGCTATATCAGGATTTAAGCCCTCAATGAATCGGGCCATGGTTGCTTCACGATCTTCCTCTACATTTGCTTTAATCATGGCAATCTCCATTTCTTGATAGTAATCTTCCACACTCATAGAACCTTGCTTCAACTTTTGGAGCCTCTTATGCAATTCCCTATAATAGTAACTAGGGATAAACCGTTTGCGCATGATAATTTTCATCTCTTGCCAATCACGAATTGGACCTTCACCGGTACGTCTTCTGGTGAGTAAGAGTTGATCCCACCAGATGCTAGCATAGTCAGTAAACTCCACTGCAGCAAGTTTTACTTTCTTCGCCTCAGTGTAAGAGTGGCACTCGAACACATGCTCCACTCTTCTTTCCCAATCTAAGTACTGGTCTGGGTCATTTTTCCCAGGGAATGATGGAATCTTCATCTTGATATTTCCAATACCACCATCCTTATTGGATGATGATTGTCTACCTCTCTGAATATGGGACTCCTCAAAGTCAGACTCAGCATCATCATCAAGTTCCACATGAGCTCGCCTTCTATGGGTCCTCTTATTGGAAGAAGACTCCACATCATCTAATCTGGCACTTAGTTTCTCAAGAGTACTTTGAACGGCTCTAACCCAAACTTTCATGTCAAAGTCACTGTGCTCAGATTCTCCAGACATCCTGAAATATTAGTTTGTACCAAAAAAAAAAGCAACAAAAGATATAGGACCTCGCAACTCACTAGCTTATGTGTTTACACTCAAGAATAGTAATTCACTCGTGTTTACGCTCAAAATTTGGCTTTTATCAAGATGCTACACTCTAGCCTTTTACCACTCAAGAATTTGCTTCTTACAAGTGTTCTAAGCAAGTCACAAGCAAATCAAATGAAAAGATCAGACTAGTGGCAATCAAAAATACTAGAATCCTAAGATGTAAATTCCCAAAGAATCAAACAAAGGAGAAAAAAAAAAGGGTATGTAACAAAGAGGGAAAGAGGAAAGGAAAACAAGGGGGAAGAGGAAGATGAAAATAAGAAACTTTAAAAATAGGAAACTACTTGGGAACCAAGTTAATAGGAAACTACTTGCAATTCAAGTTCAAAACAATTAGGAAAGAAAATCCTTACTTGAATACAAATAGGAAAGTAGATAACTTGGTGGCTGATTAATGCAATCAAATTAGGAAACTAACTCTAATTAGGAAATTGACTCCAATTAAGAAATTAACTTCAACTAGGAAACTACAATTAGGAAATTGATTCCAATTAGGAAACTAACTCCACAACTTGTAACTTTTTTTTTTCACTCTTTCTTTCTCTTTTTTTTTTTCACTTTTTTTTTTCGAATTTCTCTTTTTCTTTTTCTTTTTCTCTCTTTTTTTTTTCTAACTCTTTCTTTCTTTTTTTTGGAGTATCGCACTTTTTTTTTTTTGAATAAGTATAGAGGCATACAATAATGGAAGAAGGAAGAAGATAGAAGACAAAGATGAAGATGAGAAGATAACACAAATGGAAGGAGAGAAAGTATGAAGAACAGTGGAAGGGAAACACAAAGATATACCTTGCACTAGTGAACCAAAGCTCTGATACCAAATGATGCAAGACCCACTAAGAACATGCCCTAGAGAACCTTCAACAATTCGAAATTTTGCCCGGGACCGGCTAGAAACAAGAATGTTGGTCAAAGGAAAGACCCTAAGAGAACTTGTCCCTTAGAACCCTAGCCTCAAGACGCCACAAAGGAAGACCAATCCTTTGATAAGTCACGTAAACTCTTAGAGAACACAAAGAAGCAAAAGCCTCACAAAGTATTGAATAATACTCAAATTCATTTATTCATTCATGATCTTCAATAGAATACAATAGAGAGCCTTTTATAGGCAAAGTTTCTATAAGACTTAGAATCCTACTAAAACTAAAACTCTAAAATCTAATTAGAAATATTTTAAATAATGCCTAAAATCAAGGAACAAGATTAGGATATTAAAATTAATTCAATCTCCTTAATCTCCTAGATAAGCTCTTTGATCAAATCCAAAAAATAATATAATAATAAAAAAACGAAATTCAAAAAGACTCCTAGTCAAAACTAGAGTCCTAGTCAAAACCAATTAATACTAATGGGCTGGACATCTTGTATTTGAAATACTATTCACGTCCTCAAGCTTCAATGGGCTCTTTAAGCATCAACTTGGGCTTGAATAAGCATGATTAAGGCTCTATTTGCTTCCTCAATGCATGCACTAACATTATAGGCTTCTAATTCAGCAAATTGAAGCCCAATTGCTCTTTGTAGACGCTTAACTCTTCCTCTTGTCATTGGGCCATCTATCATCAAGTCTTTTTCCACACGAGCATCTTTCCTCACATGAGTCTGGTTCATATTACTTGGTGTTATTGCATCACTCACCCTCGCTATAGCGAGCCATAACCCTCGCTACGGCGAGCTCGTGTCAGTCCCAGACCTTTGCCTTCGCTATAGCTCTCGCTACGGCGAGCTACTCCCTGAATTTTGTATGGGATGCCCACACTCGCTATAGCTAGAAGCATTTTCGCTATAGTGAGAAGGCATTCTCGCTATAGCTAG
This sequence comes from Erythrophleum ivorense, assembly GCA_026724425.1. Classification (NCBI taxonomy): domain Eukaryota; kingdom Viridiplantae; phylum Streptophyta; class Magnoliopsida; order Fabales; family Fabaceae; genus Erythrophleum; species Erythrophleum ivorense. The sequence goes on from JAIUCV010000014.1 coordinate 8,511,884, forward strand.
CCAATTTCTCGTTATAGCGAACAGGTACATTCACTATAGCTAGACTGTAGCTAGCAGACTGAGAAAATTTTCAGCATTTCTTTTCTTTTCCTTTTCTTTTCTCTTTTTTTTTCTTTTCTTTTTCTGGTTGTTACACATTTCATCATCCATTTCCTCCATTTTTCTTCCACCTCCATAAGAGCTTAATTGAAGATTGTAGCTAGCTAGGAGGAAAGTCCTTGGAGAAGTTTGGATCTATGAATTAGAATCAAAATTTTGGCTAAGCTTTCTATTTCTTTTCTCTCTTTCTACATTGATTTTTGTTATTTTATTTGCTTGGTTAAGCTTGTAATTGACTGGATTAATGTAGTTTATGATTAGTAGATGGTTATATACTAATTAGGAGGGCAATTGATGTTTTAATTGATTAATTTCAATGCTAGATTTTCATTTTCCTACTATTTTTCAAGTGTGCAATCAAGGTGTTTGATGAAATGCTTCTGAGAATTGATGTGCTTAATTGTCTAATTTGAGGATTCATTGGAGTTTAATTAGTTAATTGAATTTCCTAGGGTGTTAATTCAGAGGCTAATTGATCAATTAATCATTCAATTCAAGTGTTCATTGATCATAATGACAAGAATTAGTAATTTGATGTGGGATTGAGGTTTCAGTTCAACTTTAGATTGTTAGTTCCTTGATTCTTGCGTGGTAACTCAAGATAATTTGTATTGAACACAATTAGGGACTCTTAGGCTAGAATTAATCATAAATAAATTAGGATAAGGATAGTGGATACCAAGAGACGAATTCAAAACTAGTCACAAGTCTATCATTAAACCATAATCCATACAATTAGGTAGCAATTAGGAATTTTATTTCAATTTCAATTTACTTAGTTTAATTAGATCAAAAACCCCCTTAATTAGATAGTTCTAGGATCTTTTAATACTTAGAAAACCTAATTGAACATTGAACTCCATTTGCAAGGGAGATGACATAGGTTGTGCCACTAGCTATATATTAATCCAACCTAGTTTTATTTTGGGGTTGCACGACATACCCATCAAAATTTGGTGCCGTTGTTGAGGATTTAGATTCTTAATTATTTGAAAAAGTTTTCTAAGTGTTTAAACTCTATTTTAGCCCTATTTTTGTTTAGTTTTTCCCCTGTTTTGAACTTGGATTTAGATTATTTCAGTGCTACCCGTCAATTGATCTGCTTGTTGGAATTTTTGTTTGAAGTGCCCAAAAAATTCTCAAACTTTATTTGCCAAGGTTTTTGGGTGTTTTGAGCAAAAGTAATAATAATGCTATTAGGTACACCATTTTTTGGCCAAATTCTAACGTTTAAGGCACTTTTCTAATTTTCTAGGATTTTTCAATTTTTTTTAGATTTATTATTTTAATTTTTCTTTGTTGATTCTTGTGTTCCTTCTTAGTTTTTGTTTGTCTAATTGGTTTATGACAAGAAGCTCTGGTGAAAATTAATTGATTTGGATCCAAAAATTGAAAGAACCTTTAGAAAATAAGTAAGGCTTAAGGAAAATAAGGATAATGTAGGAATCAGTAGTTCTATTTCTTCTGCTTTTGATTGTGTGTAAGGAATTGATTGTGTACTTCAATTTGCTGGAGATAATATGGCTAAACAAGATTAAATGAATGCTAACATGAATATGCATGTTCAGGCTAACTTAAATATAAATGCAAATTTGAATGATAACATGCATGCCAGAACCATTAGAGAATTGACAACTCCTAATGTGCATTATCAAAATCTTTGTATACAACATCCATAATTATATGCAAATTTTGAGCTTAAATTTGGTTTGATTCACTTACTTCCTAAATTTCATGGACTTGCAGGAGATGACCTCATAAATATATGAAGGAATTCCATGTTGTCTACTCTACTATGAAGCCACAGGGAGTCTCAGAAGAACAAATTAAGCTCAGAGCATTCCCTTTTTCCTTGGATGGTTTAGCCAAGGATTGGTTGTATTATCTACCCCTTGGTGCCATCACTTCTTAGGACCAACTGAAAAGGCTTGTCTTGGAAAAGTTCTTTTCAACTTCTCACACTGCATCAATAAGGAAAGAAATATGTGGAATCAGACAGAATGGTGGAGAGACTTTGTATGAGTACTAGGAGAGATTCAAGAGATTGCTGGCTAGTTGTCCTCACCATCAAATTTTTGATCAGCTACTTATTCAGTATTTTTATGAGGGGCTATTGAACATGGATAGAAATATGATTGATGCTGCCTCCGGTGGAGCCTTAAGTGATCTGACACGTATAAGGGCCTAAGAGTTGATTGATAAAATGGCTCAGAATGCTTAGCAATTTAGTTCTAGATCAATGCAGATGGCAAGAGAAGTAAACGAGTTGGGTACTCCACAGTATGATATTGAAGTTTAGAGTCAGTTAAATGAGCTAACCTCTATGGTTCGTCAGCTTACTTTGGCTTAGAAGCAACCACAGTCATCCTCTACTCCATCTCAGACTTGTACACCATAATCTTATCCTACTCAGACACATTCCTATCCCTAGTGTTATCCACCTGGGCAGATGTCTACCTCTACTACCTTGGTGGGACCCCTGTGTGATATATGCTATTTGGCCATACATGCTACTGATCAGTGCCCTATGTTAGAGGACAGGGTAAAGACTTATACTGGGATGTTTCCAGTTAGGCCAATGCAACAAGGGCAACAAAAATATGATCCTTATTCTAATACATACAATCCAGGATAGAGGGATCACCCGAACTTGAGATATAGGGAAGGGCAATAGTAAAATAAATATAATACTGTAGGACCTAGTGTACAACCTTCCCAACCTATTAGGCAATCAATTCCTATCCAGGAGGAACCCAGAAAAGATAACAGCATGGAGCTATTGATGAAGCAACTCATGGAAAAGAGGAACAGAGTGAGACTAGACACAGACAAGAAATGGATAACATGGAAAATAGAATGAAAACTCATTAGAGGATAGGGTAGAGACTTGTGCTAGGATATTTCCAGTCAGATTAATGCAACAAGGGCGATAAAAATATGATCCTTATTCTAATACATACAATCCAGGATAGAGGGATCACCCTAACTTGAGATATAGGGGAGGGCAACAGCAAAATAGATATAATACTGTAGGACCTAGTGTACAACCTTCCTAACCTATTAGGCAATCAGTTCCTATCCAGGAGGAACCCAGAATAGATAACAGCATGAAGCTATCGATGAAGCAACTAATGGAAAATAGGAACAAAGTGAGACTAGACACAGACAAGAAATGAATAACATGAAAAATAGAATGAAAACTTGTTAGAGGATAGGGTAGAGACTTGTGCTGGGATGTTTCCAGTCAAGCGAATGCAACAAGGGAAACAAAAATATGATCCCTATTTTAATACATATAATCCAGGATAGAGGGATCACCCTAACTTGAGATATAAGGGAGGGCAACAACAAAATAGATATAATATTGTAGGACCTAGTGTACAACCTTACCAACCTATTAGGCAATCAATTCCTATCGAGAAGGAACCCAGAAAAGATAACAGCATGGAGCTATTGATGAAGCAACTCATGGAAAAGAGGAACAGAGTGAGACGAGACACAGACAAGAAATGGATAACATGGAAAATAGAATGAAAACTCAAAACAGGCATGTGGAGAATATAATTAGTTAGTTGGCTAACTCTCTCAGGCTAAGGATTAGGGTAATTACCTTCTTAAACTATTGTCAATCCAAGGAATAGTAGCAATGTTAGTGTCATCACTCTTAGGAGTGGAAAGGAGGTTTAGGGATCCTCAGATACCATTACTATGGATAAGCTGGTGTCATAAAAAACACACATCTCACCAGATGAGCCTAAGAAAGAAGAGCAGCCAAAGAAGATCTTGCCTTTCCCACATAGACCTACCTTGGGAAAGAGGCAAACTAAAGTAGAAATTGAAAAAGAAATTCTTGAGACTTTTAAGAAGGTTGAGGTCAATATACCCTTGTTGGATGCAATCAAGATCATCCCCAAATACGCCAAGTTTCTTAAAGAAATATGTACTAACAAGAGGCAGCTAAGAGGGAATGAAAAAGTCAATTTTGGCAATAATGTTTCAGCGCTCATACAGCCAACAATGCCCACTAAGTGTTAAGATCTAGGCACTTTTACAATCCCATGCACTATTAAGAATTTTGAGTTCTCTGATGCTTTGATTGATCTTGGTGCTACTATAAATGTTATGCCTAAATTAGTGTATTTATCTTTGCAGATGGGAAAGCTAAAACCTACCAAAGTGGTTGTGTAGCTGGCAAATATGAGCATTGCTTATCCTTCAGGAGTGTTGAAGGATGTTCTGGTTAAGGTAAAGAATTTAATTTTTTCAGCTGATTTTTATGTCCTTAACATGGAGGATGATATATATAGATCTAGTGGACATGCCCCACTCATCCTAGGTAGACCTTTCTTAAAACTGTAAAGATAATTATAAATGTGCATGAGGGTACTCTTCAAATGGAGTTTGCTGGCAATGTAATACAATTTAACATATTTAATGTCATGAAACACCCCTGTGATGATAACTCTATTTTTAGTATCAGCCTGATTGATATGCTAGTTGATAGTGCCAGTGTTGATTTTAGGGATAGTTTATTGACTGATTCCTGTGATATTGTTGAATTAGATGATTCTCTTGATTGTATATGTTCTGAAACTATTATATGTCACAGATGTACCTAAGTTAGTGCTTTTATTGAGAATAGTGAGTTCCGTACATGTACTGATTATCATGATTCTGTGACCTCTTCCTTTTGTGATGATTTCACTATTAGTTAGCCTATGACTAATTTGGATAATTATACTGGTATAAGTTAATCTTCTTATTCTAGAGGTGATGTGCATGCTATTATTTTCCCTGATTGCTCTGATGTTACTAGATTTCCTGATTCTTAGGAGGTGTTGCATGTTGATGTCACTTCTAGATATGTTAATTGTGCTAGTTCATCTATGTCCACTCTTCCCTTGCCTATTGATAATGGTATTAGATGTTGTATGACTAGTTCACCTGGTAGTGATACTGATGTTACTATTGCTGTTGGTTTTCTTATTGATATTCCTTCTACTGATATTGCTAAAGATAAGAAAGTTGTTTCTTCTGTTTGTGAGTTGTCTGAATAGGTATTTGGCATGGAGGAGATTAAAATAAAAAAACCCATACCTTCGGTTGAGCAAGCTCCTACCTTAGAGCTCAAACCACTGCTAGATAATCTCAAATATACCTATTTAGAGAAAGATGAGAAGCTTCCAGTGATGGTAGCCAATGACATTATTCTAGAGGAGGAAGAAAAGCTTCTAGAGGTCTTGAGGAGGATAAGACAAGTAATAGGATGGACCTTGGCTGATATACCTGGCATTAGCCCTGATACATGCATGCACCAAATTTTGTTGAAGGATAGGGCAAAGCTAGTAAGGCAACCTCAAAGGTGATTGAACCCACTTATTTTGGATATAGTTAAAAAGGAAGTTTCTAAACTTTTATCTGATGGTATTATATATCCTATTTCTGATAGTCAGTGGGTTAATCCTGTGTAGGTAGTTCTAAAAAAATCAGGGATCACAGTTGTCTGGAATGAGAATAATGAATTGGTGCCCACCCGTGTATAGAACAGTTGGAGGGTTTGCATTGACTATAGGAGGCTTAATTTAGTCACTAGAAAGGATCATTACCCTCTCCCTTTTATTGATAAGATGCTTAAGCATTTAGCTGGGAAATCTTATTACTATTTTCTAGATGGATTTTTAGGGTATTTCCAGATATGCATAGCCTCGAAGGATCAAGAGAAGATGACGTTCACATGCCTATTTGGAACATATGCCTACAGATGAATGCCTTTTGGTCTTTGCAATGACCCTAGAACTTTCCAGCAGTGCATGGTTTCTATTTTTAATGATCTTAGAACATTTTATAGAAATTTTTATGGATGATTTCATTGTATATGGGAACTCTTTTGATGATTGCTTGTGTAGTCTAGATAGAGTCCTAGCAAGATGCATAGAGAAGAACCTTGTACTTAATTTTGAAAAGTATCATTTTATGGTTCAAAAAGGCATTGTATTAAGTCATATTATATCTAAACAGGGCATAGAGGTTGATACGGCTAAGATAGATATTGTCACTTTTCTACCATATCCGACATGTGTTAGGGAGGTTCGGTCTTTTCTAGGTCATGCAGGTTTTTATCGAAGATTCATTCAAGATTTTAGTAAAATTGCTTTGCCACTGTCTAAGCTGTTACAAAAAGATGTTGATTTCCATTTTGATGATGCATGTAAAATAGCTTTTGATGATCTTAAGAAAATATTGACTTCCCCACCCATTATTTAACCCCCTGATTGGACCCTCCCATTTGAGCTTTTATGTGATGCATTTAATTTTGCTATAGGTGTAGTTTTGAGCCAGAGAGTGAATAAGAGGTCCTATGTGATAGCTTATGTGTCCAAGACTTTGGATGGGGCCTAAGCAAATTATACAACCACAAAAAAAGAGTTTCTTGCTATTGTTTTTGCTTTGGATAAATTTAGATCTTATTTTCTTGATACTAAAGTCATTGTTTTACTGATCATGCAACCTTGAAGTACTTGTTGAAGAAGCCTTATGCGAAGCCAAGATTGATTAGATAGATGCTTCTACTTTAGGAATTTGATATTGACATCCAGCATAAAGTAGAGCTAAAAACTTAGTGGCAGACCACTTGAGCAGAATTGAGACTTAAAAGGTAGATTCCTTGCTTATTGATGATGATTTCCTTGATGAGCATTTGTGTGCTGTGCATAGTTTCTACCCATGGTATACTGACTTAGTGAATTATCTAGCTACTTTTGAACTACTTGTTGATTTGAATAAACATCAGTTGAATAAGTTTAAGAGTGAAGCTAGGTATTATATTTGGGATAATCCATACTTGTGGAGACTATGTAGTGACCAAGTGATTAGACATTGTATGCCTAATATAGAATTTGAGTCTGTCTTGAAATTTTGTCACATACTTACATGTGGATGTCACTTTAGTCCAAAATACACAGCTAGGAAGGTTCTAGATAGTGGATTGTATTGGCCTACTTTGTTTTGCGATGCATTTGATTTTTGTAAAAGATGTGTCAGGTGTCAACAAACAGGTAACATATTTAGGAGAAATGAAATGCCACAGTATCCTATTTTGTTTTGTGAAGTCTTTGATGTGTGGGGCATTGATTTTATGGGACCTTTTCCTACTTCTTTCGGCTTTGCTTACATTTATTGGCCGTTGATTATGTTTCAAAGTAGGTGGAAGCAAAACCCACTAGGACTAATGATTCTTCTATGGTTGTAGAGTTTGTTTGCTCTCACATTTTCTACAGGTTTGGTATTCCCAGAGCCATTATCAGTGACCAGGGTACTCATTTTTGCAATCAGAGTATGCACAGCTTACTTAGCAAGTATGGTGTTATGCATAAAGTAGCTACTCCGTACCACCCTAAAAAAAATGGCTAGGCAAATATTTCTAACCAGGAGGTAAAGCAAATTTTGGAGAAAACAGTGCAATCGAATAGGAAAGACAGGAGCAAGAGGCTAGATGATGCACTTTGGGACTATAGGACTGCCTATAAGACTCCTATTGGCATGTCACCCTATCGGCTGGTATTTGGAAAAGCTTGTCACTTACCTGTAGAAGTGGAGCACAAGGCTTATTAGGCTGTGAAGAAATGCAATTTATATTTGAATGGAGTGAGATCTTATAGAAAATTTCAATTCCAAGAGCTTGAAAGAATCAGGTTGGAAGCCTATGATAATGCAAGGATCTATAAAGAAAAGACAATTGGAGGAAATCAAAGAGTACAAAACAAATTTCAATTTGAGGTATATATTATTATGTTTCAAGCTTTAGTTTTTTGAATTCTCCTCTTTCTTTATCATGCCTAGAGAGAGAAAATTTCTCTCTCTACATTTTCTTTAGTTGATCATATGGAGCATGTGAAATTCACCTAGGTTGTGGAAATGAGGATAAATTGCCAATGGAAGCAAGAAAACTTCATATGACACTATGAATGCATAGTCTCACATACCCTATAAAAAGTGGCATTAGATGAGGTTGTTTTTGAGTTCTAAGATAATTAGATGTCCTTTAGAGAATTGGAAAAGCATCAATCGGAATTTTAGAGGCTAATTGTGAAAGTTGAAAATTTAAGGTTCAAAAAAGGCTTAATGAAGCAGCTTGACTTTTGGTTTATTTTAGCTTGCATATGATGTCCTTAATGAGTTCTATTAAAGTTATATAGCTCATAGCAAATGAGATTTTGGAGCCTAGAAAGTGAAATCTAAGAGTTGCTTCTTAAGGTGACCTAAAGTAGGCTAAAGATACATATTGAGTTTTAATATATTCAAGTTCTAAGAACAAGGGTTAGAATGGATCTTAATGAGTTAGCTTGTCTTGTAATTGATATATGTAGGCCAAGTTAGTCCAAACTTATCAAATTATGGGTGTTAAGTTAAGGAAAGGTAAGAAAAAGATAAGAACCAAGAGGGTTAGTGGTGGTTTCAAGTCTCAAAATTCATAAGGTAGTTCTATCTCCTTATCTTGCATGCATTTGAATGTTTTCATGAGTTGAGATACTTGTATATGTGATTGCTTAATGCATCTATGAGCTATGCCTTGATATGATTTCCATTATAAGTTTTATGTATCAATATTGTATGTTTTCAGCTCCTAACTCCTTATGTCAAGGAATTGAATGCAGCAACTCTTTTGTGGCCCAAAGTTGAGCTTAGTTAAGCCTAACCAGTATATCAAGATGCCATTGCTTGATGAGAATTGAGTTTTCATGCTAAAAGTTATGTTTGGGATACATTAAGCATATAAATCATATGTTTGCACCATATGCATTGTATTTCCTTATAAAATTCTTATATACATTGATACGGTTGAGATTGGCTACTAAAATTCTTCCCAAAATCTCACGTTATATATCTCCCACTAACTATTTCAAGATCCTCAATATGTATCATTTTGATGTAAATTGTAGCTATTTCTACATGTTATCTATATTAGAGGCCATGGAGTTATACATGTATAAAGGATGGTAACCATATATATATATAATGAACTTTATGTCAATGACAAGGTTAGGTGATAGAAACATATGTATGAGCTTAAGAATATGAATATGGGCCATTTTGATGTATGAATGGACCATTGGTACATGAATTGGCATATAGGAAACATTATGGGTTATATGTATAATTAGGTGTTGGATAATCATATTTTGATGCAAGCTTTATTTCATGTATTAGACCTTATAGAAATAATGTTTAGAATGATTAAAATTTAGTCAAAGTGAGAGAGTGTAAATTGGAAGCCAATTGGACCAATTTAAAACCAAGTTTTAGTCCAAATGTGCTATAAATTGTACCTCTACCCTTGAAGGCCCAAATAACCTAGTTTGTAGCTGAACTTTGGCATGCAATTAGATAATCTATAGAGCTATTTAACAAGTCAATAATAGGAATTTTTGAAGCTATACAAAATATTTTATGAATTTTTAAATTTGAAAAAATTATGTTGAATGGTTTGGTACTTGGCATCTAATGCAGCCTTGGTTTTGTGGGTTTGTAAGTAGTCAAATGAATTCATTTTTATCTAAAATTTTTATAGTATAAAGTTCACATCATAAGCTTTTTATAACCATTAAGTTTGTGTAAATCGAAGTTACATAGCCCAAGTTATGAATTTTTAAAATTTGATGCATATTATCGCAAAAAAAGTGAATTCAAGTTACATTACTCTTTTAAGCTTTTGAGGTGTATCTTATGATCAAATGGACTAAAACAAATTTTTCTATGATAATTATGAGTGAAGAAGAAAATAAAATCAATTTTTGACCCTTGCAACTCCAAATGCTCTGGAAAAAGGACCAAAATTGTTGCAAAAAACATAGTAATAGTTATAAACTTGCTGCTATTGAGTAATAAGTCTATAAGAAGCTAGTTGTGACATTAGTTGGTACCAGAGCAGAGGTTGAGGCAATATACCTCTAGTTAAGTCTTGAGGGTAAGGAATACGTGTATTCAATATTGGTTTTGATGGAAGTCTGGGGGTGTACGTTGTGGCATATAAGTGAGTTATGTAATTAAGATTTCTAGTTGGCCTATGAAGAATGATGATTACTAGAAATGGAAGGCCAACTGGAGTAGAGTTTGTAAACTATAAGTTAACTATTCTATAGGGTATTGTGTTCTACTTAGTGTATGATAAGCAATGATGTAGCATAGTAGGAAGGAAGATTACAACTATAAGAGAATTGAATCAAAGGGTAACTAAGAGAGTTATTCTCCTCATCCATAACACCTAGTTACTTAGATAGATTAGAGAGTCCAAAAGTTATTTTATCAAGTCAAAACCTATAAGCATCATTCCATAGAGCCCTGTCCAGCCTTTATTCATTATCTGGCTAATGAATGATTAATACAGAGTATAGAGTTCCTTAACCATAATGGTGGGTTCATTATAGAGACAGATAAGGCTTGGATTGTAATACCCATTTGTTTAAAAGGTCCTAAACTAAGAGGATTATAAAAGGAAGTCCTCTAAATTAAAGAATTAGAGGACAAACAAAATTAAAGTGATAATCTAGACATCTAAAAATAAGAATATAAAGTTAAAGATGTCCAAAAACTCGAGTTAGAATAACTAAATAAAATTAAATGAAAAGGCAGTGGCATTTTTATAATTTTAGGTAAATTTTAGAAAAATCAAATGAGAGATCTTTAAATGAAAAAATTGAGTTTTTTAGGATCCTCAAAGGCCCTAAAAGCCATAAAAACTCCTAGAATAGTTAAAACCCCTCTGGTATACTTTTGAGAGTATTAGTTGACCAAAGCTTTGACCCGTTCATTTGATAAGGTTTTAAATTTAATTTAGATGAAACCAAAGGCATTTTATGAATTGTAGGACTTAAATTTCATGATGGAAAAGATGATTTTAAAAAAGGAGTTGAAATAAACCCAAATGAAAAGAACAAAAAAAAAGGACAAAAGGGAAATTTTGAAAAAGTGTTATAACTTGGTCTAGCCTTTTGTATATCACACCCCACTTCTCCCTTGTGCCTAAACCAACTTTGCTCAGCCTTAAACTAGATTCTAAGACACCTTGAAGTGGTGCACAAGAAGTAGAAGAGAAGGGAGGAAAAATCAAGTAAAAAGTGTAAGAAATTCAAGATTTTTCATGCTTTCTCCTACTCCAAACTTCTTCCCCTCTTTCTCCTCTTTTCTCTCATGGTTTTGATGACTTATTTAGAGCTATTTCATGACTGGTTCAATAGGAGGAAGAGAGAATCTAAAGGAGAGATTGTAAGCTTTAGAAAGCTCCTTAGAAAAGCTTGAAAACAAGGTAAGATATCATGGCTTTCTTGTATCTTCTTGGTTACTTCTTCTCTTGTGTGTTTTGGCCAGACCTAGGCCCATCTAGGAAAGGATGATTTCTAGTCACAGTAAGATAGGAACAAGGGTTTTAAGGCATGAGGAGAAAGAATATGCAATTGGAACTAAAAAAGAAGCTTCAGAATTTAAGCTATGATGCCTAGGGTTCTTGTTGCACCTAACAATTTTTGAAACTTTCCAATGATAATCTAGCTTATGTAGGAATATGTATGAGTCCATAATAGGTCTAGGAAGCTTCATGGATGCCAAAACCTCTAGGAAATTGAATGAAACTCTATGGGTCCTTCACCTAGTGTAAGTCTCGGCCAAAGGAGAGAAATGGCACTTAGGGAGATTTTTCTTTGATTCCAAGAATAGAAATGGTCTAAATATGATTAATAAATACCAAGGGAACCATTAGTTTGAATTTAGAATCATGGTTTAAAAGATGGAAGTCTAGGTCCTTTTTTAAGGAATGAAAAAGCAGCTTGATGTTTGGCTCCTTGAATTGAGTTTGTGATGACTCTAATAAGTTTAAATGATGTCATGAGACTTAGACTGAATGAGAAGTTGGAGTCAAGATCATGAATTATGTAGGTTGCTTCATTGTACCTTTGTATGGAACCATAACTATACCATAAGCTAGAATATGTTTACATAGAGTTTATGTGAGGCTAGAATTGGTAGTAATGATGTATTTGTGTTTTATTTGATGTATCTAAACCAAGTAAATCAAGCTCCTCCTAAGTGTGTATGTGAGGCCAAGAAGGGGAAAGAGAAATCTAAGGAAGAAAGTTTGTGTTTCTTGTCTCAAAGTAGCTCTCTACCTTTCTTGTATGCATTTCTTAGTTGTTGATTATCATTGGATGTTTGTGTGAATGTTTGAAATATGAGATATGCTTATAGCTATTGATTAAATGCTTTGGTACCATTATGTCTCTTGAAACATGTTATTAATGCAAGATGGCTCTTAATGGGTGAGGTTGAGTTAAAAGTTTCTTAGAGTGGATGAGATAAAGCCAAAAGTCTCAAAAAAGAGTTAAGCTAAGTCAAAAGTCCCTAAAAGTAGGTGAGGCTAATTCAAAAGTTCCAAAACAATTGGGTGAGGATAAACCAAAAGTCCTTAGAGACTATGTTTGATTCGAATGAGCTTATGTGATTTGAAAAATGATTATGCATGTCTACTAGAAACTTTCATTGCATGCATGCATGCATTCTTTGACATAAAAATATGCCATATATGCACACTTGAAAGGGTGAAAGATGTAATACCATATATTTCTAGCTCATTTCATACTATATCTATGCCTTACATCAAGCAATTCATACTAGAGGCAAGAAAATAGCATTGTTTTAATGCATTTCTTAGCGTTACGTCACGTATAAAAATTCCATTTGGTGTCACATGGACCATATGAGCTCAAACATCACATGTCCATATTTAATTACATTAATACAACTCATTTATATTATTAAAAGTAGCCTACACCTTAAGAATCACGAAGGGAATCATGAAATATTCATATCCATTTTCAGCCAGATTTGACTCTTTTCTGACCAAATTTTGAAAAATCATAACTAATTCTACAAAAATAGAAATCATGCATTCTTCATCATTGTGGAAAGATACTGATGTTTGCTTCACACTAAAAATATTTCTAGACCATAAAATCTATTACAGAGGACATTTGACATCCGAAAAAGTCCAGAGGTCAACTACTCACTGTTTCTATCACAGATTTCTGCAGCAAATTCAAAAAATTTCAATTAATTCCACAAAAATCCAATCCATACAAATGATACCAATTTGGAAAAACTGTGGATGTCAACTAAAGGGGAAAAATATTTCCAGAGCAGCTCAGACACTCCCAGACCTATAAATTCAATAGAATAGTAACTGAGGTCGGGTGAAGCTCCTAGTACTGGACAAAATCTTTAAAAATTCATATCTCTCTCTCTAGACCTCAAAATGAGATATTTCTAGTTGGTACAAGTCACTGTGAACGTATAGTTTCTCTGTGTATAATTTCATGTTAATTGGACATCATTTGAGCCCTGTGTGACAAATTTCATTTTCAGACCAAATGAATAGTGTAGCATACCAAAATCAGAAATTTTGCCAACTTTGAAAATTTATCAAATATTTTGTAGACCTCCAAAAATTATGTTATTTAGCTTCCCAAAGAGTTCTCAACAACATCTAATTTTATGCCAAATCTTAGATCAATAAGAACTCTTTTGGATTAAAAATGATATAGGGTTTTATTATGGTCAATTTTGGCTCCATATGAGGTTCCAAAGTAACTAAATGTCTTTCCTTAGGGTTTGCCACCTTTTGGGCAAGTCTAAAAGCATGATTAAAACTTGTGTAAGCTGCCCAAATGGTCCCAAATTCCATGCATCTCATTTTGGCCATTTCATCCACACATGTGCATAATTCTATCATACCATTCATGGAGCTAATTTGCCATCCTATACTCAATTCACATTCTAGTGGCTACATAACATATTCTCTTATTCATACATGGCACAATATCATAATTACACATGTTTAAGAGGTTATAGACCATATACATTATGTGTTTACCTGCTTTGCTACAAATATGGCCTTAAAGAACCAAAAACTATGCATTAGGTTGTCAAGCTCTCTTCTTTAAGGTGGTTGGCTTCCATTACCTTGTCCACTTGATCCACCTAGCATATTAGATCATTGGAGAGAAGGGAATGAGATTCAAAGAATCCCAATAGCTCATTTCCCATTCAATCATACATGATGGATGCAACAAGTCTCATAAATGCATGTATGGTCATGTTGACATGTGCAAAAATTCAAGAAGCATTTTCATCATTTGAAAATGTCATTCATAGCATACAAAGGCTTGCCAAGTAAGTGGATTGGCCTCACCCAATTTCTTGTGGATATTTGACTTGTGTCACCTATTCTTTAATGCATTCTTGGACTCAACCATGCTCTTGGGAGTCTACTTTGCTTTTAGGAGACTCTTTGCTTTATCTCAACTAATCTTAAGCGTTCTTGGCTCATCCTCACCATGGCTAAGGGTTCTTAGCCTCAACACACTCAAGCAAACCTAAACACATATCAAAACATCATATGAAACATAAATATATCGTCATGAAATCATAGCATATCAAATTATGCTAGCATACTTTTCATAGCTTGAAAATACATATACACACATTCTATGACAAAATAAGCACACATCCATGCATGAGAGAAGGTGGAGAGAGCTACCTTGCACACAATCACACTTTTTCTCTTGAAATTCCCTCCCTTGCTTTGGCCACACACCCACAAAAGTGTGGGGAAGATTTCTCTTGGCCTAAACACAATTTATGGAAGCCAATTAAGTTCATGAAATAATTTTTAAGGTCACACAACTTGCTTAGACACTAGGTTGTTTTATAAACCCTATTATGGTCCAAAAATGCACCTAAAGAAGCAACACTCCTCAAATAAATTCTAGGCTCTATTCTTTCCTTTCAAATATGATTCTTGATTCCTTTTAACCCTCTTGTACTCATCACACAATTAAAACAAAGAGCCTAACTATATGTTGCTTCTTTAGGTCATAATATGGAACCTAAAGCACCAACTCACTTTCTATGAGTTTTAAATTTTTTCCAAGGCCTCCCCTTATTTTCATTCATCATATATGACTTAAGAATAAGTTTAGAAAAATTTAAAACTCTCCCTAGCTATGCTATCCTTGCTTGGCCAAGGCTATGGAGGAAATAAAGCTCCTTAGAGTTTACTTTGTTTTCTCAAGGGAAGAAGCATATTGAGAGCCTCTTAGAGATCTTAGGAGTTCATTTAAACTCTTATTTAGGCCTAGGAATTATCATACAAAATCAGATTTTACAAAGTCCAATTGAAACCTTAGAACTTGCATCTTGAAATCTAATAGTTTTTTGTTGATTCCCTTTGCATATTCTTAATCTCTATACCCTTTTTCCTTATATCACCCTTGGTTTTGCCTAAAAATCAAGTCCTCCTAGGGTTTTCTCATGTAAGGAGAAATGGAAGAGGAGGGAACCAAAGATGATAACCATAGGAAGAGAAATTACCTTGTTTTCTTACTTTTTCTCACTTGAATCTTGTGTTCTTTGGGCTCCTCTCTTCAAATCCGAATTTTCCCCTCAATTTCTCCTTTAAAAAAGATCCATATACTTCATTATAATCATAGAAAATAAAGGAGAATGAAGGAGAAGAGGTTTGGAAGAGAAAGAGCATGAAAAACCATGAAAATCCATACCTTTCTACCTTGAATTTCTCCTCCATTTCTTCCTCCTCTTGTGTGCCTCATCCCCTAGGGTATTCCTCTGGTTTTGGGCAGAACATGGTCGTGCATAATGAAGGGAAAAGAAGGGCACATCATATATATAGGTGGGAGGGAGTTACACTTTTCAAAAATTCCCATTTTGCCCTTAGTTCTTGGTATTTTTATTCCTCCTTCGTTTTGGCTCCTTTTTGAGAATCTTCTTTCCCATTATGAAATTTAGATTTTCAATTTAGTAAAATACCTTTGGAATCACTCAAATTGGAGCTAAAACCTTCCTGAATGAATTCGTCAAAGTTCAGGTATATCGACGTTGGAAAATATCCATCGGTGGGGATTGAACTATCCCGGGGCTTTCCATGGTTTTTAGGGCCTCTAAGAAACCCGAAAAACTCAAAACTTTCATTTAAAAAGCCTTCTTGTGTGAATTCCAAAATTTACTCAAAATTACAAAAATGCCATTATGTTTCATAAGCTTTTCGTAAGAAATTATTTCTTTATTCTAGCTCCATTTTTCTTTCTGTCTAAGCTTGAGATTCGCATTTTTAGGAGTCTAGAATACTTCCTAAATTTTTTGGGACCTTAACTATCTCATTTCGGGGGACTTCTTTTTGTATTCGGTGAATTTTGTTCGTTTACAGAGAAATCATATGATTACGTTTCTCACGTTTTCTCTTGAACCGGATGCTACAAAAGAGCTATTGAGATTCTTTGAATCTCATTCTCCCCTACATTATGTCTAACCATGTCTAGGTAAGCCTTATGGAGCAAGAAATGGATACTAAGGAACTCAAAGGGGGAGACTTTGACAATAGAATAGGAATTTATGTAATTTGATGTCAAAGTTTGTATGTATATAAAATTTATAAGATGTAGACCATTAAACATGTGTAAAAGTATGTAGTAATAATGCATGAATCAAATTTGGAACCAAATGTATGAGTATGTAAGTTTTTGACATGCATAAGCCTTAGTGTACATATGCATAAGAGTAAGAGGGTGAGTGATTTTGATCTCCATGATGGTTTAGACTTATTTTGATGCTTATATATGCTATAATGTAAGTGTTGGATAGGCTTAAATGGTCATGGTTCAAGAGGAAAGTCATTACCATTAGAAGCCATTATGTGACCATTTTGAGCCACTTTCTTGCCTTAAACCAAAGCCTGACCACATAGGTGAGTTTCTACATGAAATTTGGTAAGCAAATAGGTCTCATCTAAAGCTTTTCATAGAGTTAAAGAGTACCATTTTTGTAACTCTAGAGAATTTATTATAATTTTCAAAGTTGGCTAAATTATGCAAAAACTATTTATCTAAATCCAAGTTCAAAACAAGGGAAAAACTAAACAAAAACAGAGCTAAAATAGAGTTAAAACACTTGGAAAACTTTTTCAAACAATTAAGAATCCAAATCCCCGGTAACGGTGCCAAATTTTGATGGGTCTATTATGCAACCCTTAAAATAAAACTAGGTTGGATTAATATATAGCTAGTGGCACAACCTAGGTCATCTCCCTTGAAAATGGAGTTCAATATTCAATTGGGTTTTCTAAGTGTTAAAAGATCCTAAAACTATCTAATTAAGGGGGTTTTTGATCTAATTAAACTAAGTAAATTGAAATTGAAATAAAATTCCTAATCATATGGATTATGGTTGAATGATAGACTTGTGACTAGCTTTGGATTCATCCTTTGAATTAAATGATTAATTAATCAATTAGCCTTTAATCACATTGCTTCTTCTCATTTCTCCTGCCCACGTGAGCAAGATGAGAAAGTAGGCTACATGAAATAACTCGAGACCTCTCTCCTCTAGCATTAGCCCGTGGCATGTTCATGTGATTCTTCCATGTGTTTTCCTTCTCCACATGGCTTTGCATGGGTGGCTCTCCTTTCTCACATTCTATGTGTTGCTTTCTTGCTGCTCATGTATGGCTTTATCAGCTCTAAACCCGTTATCTTTTTTTATGTTAATATGGTGCTTCCATGTTCTACACTACATGCTTCTTAATGTGTTATTCTCTCCACATTTTGGTCTAGAGCTCATGCGTTTTTCTTTCGTTCTCTCCTTTCTCTGCTTCTTCCTCCCACACACACACTCTGCCTCTTCTTCTCCACGTGTTTCCTTCCTCTCACTTCTGTTGCATGTTCTCCAGCCCATAGCACTTACACATCTTCTAACTCACTAGAACAGAGCATCGTCTATGGTCATGAGTGTGAATGCATTAGCTTGAGCAAATGTAGCGAGCTGAAACCTTTTCTCCAGCCCACATTCTACTCTTGCCATATCTTCGTTTCCTGTAGCTGCCTGTAGCTTTGTGTGTTTCTATGTTTCTGCCTTACATGTGAGACACTGATGCTGTGGCTTTCTTCTTGAGTCATGCATGTTGTAACACCATAACTTCTAGCTTATCTTATCATATATATACATGTCTCACATCATTATGTTTATAAAAGTATAAGGAAAAGGGGAAAAATAATGAATTTCTTTGCGTTGCGTCGTACTTAAAAATTGCAATCGGTGTCATGTGGACCGTGTGAGCTCATACTATACATTCTCATATTTAATTACATCAATACAACTTATTTGCATCACAAAATCATACCCACAACTCATAAAAACCGAAATGAAGCATGAAATGGACTTGTTTAATTTCGGCCAGATTTGCCCCCTATTCTGCCCAAACTTTGAAAAATCATAACTAAATCTAGAAAAATCAAAATAATATAATCTTGGTCATTCTGGGAAGCTATGGATGTATATTATATACTAAAAATATGCCCAAATCATAACATTCATCATAGAGGACGTTTGACATCCAAAATGGTCCAAAGGTCAGATTGCATTTTGTAACTTATATAGAATTATGCAGAAAACTTCGAAAATGTCCAATTAATTCCACAAAAATCCAATCCATGCAAATGATACCAATATGGAAATATGTGTATGTTAACTAGAGAGAAAAAATATCTCAAG
The DNA here is from genome assembly GCA_026724425.1 of Erythrophleum ivorense. Taxonomy (NCBI): domain Eukaryota; kingdom Viridiplantae; phylum Streptophyta; class Magnoliopsida; order Fabales; family Fabaceae; genus Erythrophleum; species Erythrophleum ivorense. Next base: position 8,530,592 of record JAIUCV010000014.1, read on the forward strand.
ACTAGTTCATCAAGCTCAAATCTCAAAATTCAATGGAACAATACCTCTGGTTGGGTAAAATTACTAATACTAGATAGAAAGTTCAAAAACTCATATCTCCCTCTCTAGACCTCCAAATGAGGTGTTTCTAGTTGGTATGAGTCACTGTGATTGTCTAGTTTCTCTGTATAAAATTTCATGACAATTGGACATCATTTGGGCCTCATGAGACAGAATTCAATTTTGGACCAAATGAATAGTGCAGTAGACCAAAACCAAAAAAATGGCAAACTTTGAAAAATCATCAAATATTCTGTAGACCCCAAAAATTATGATCTTTAGCTTCCCAAAAAACTCTCAATGAGACCTAATTGCATGCAAAATCTCAGATCAAGACTAATTCATTTGGCTAAAAAGTGACATAGGGTTCTATTATGGTCAATTTTGGCTTCATATAGGGTACCAAAGTTTCCAAATAGATTTCCCTTGATCTTGGCACATTTTGGGCAATTCTAAAAGTACATTTAAGACTTGTGTGAGCTGCCCAAATAGTCCTAAACCTCATGCATCTCATTTTGGCCTCTTAACCCACACTTATGCACATTTACATTAAACTTTCAAATTACATACTTTGGCATTACATACTCAAATTCCATTCTAAAGGTCATACCTCATATCCATACATTTATACATCACATAATATCATGTTTACACATGTCTCAAGGGTCATAGACCATTTACAACATCATATATATCATGAAGCATCATTATGGTTCTAAAAAGATAAAAACTAGGCATATGGTTATCAATCTTTCTTCTTCATTGTTGTTGGCTCCTATTGCCATAGCTACTTGGTCCACCTAGCATGTTAGAGCATTGGAGAAGAAGGGATGAGATTCAAAGAATCTCAATATCTCATCTCCCATTCAATCATACATAATATGTGCAAGGCAAGCTTTGTAAATGCATGCATGGAGAAAATGGAAGTCATGGACATTTAAAAAGCAAGCTTGGCATATAAACAAATCATACAACACATTTACGAGCTCACTAATTGTTTGGATTGGCCTCACACTTCTCCTCATAGATTTTAGACTTGTCTCACCCATTCTTTAAGAGCTTCGGACTCAACCATACTCTTAGGAGCCCACTTTGCTTTTGAGAGACTTTTTACTTTGTCTCAACCAAGCTCAAGGGTTCTTGGCTCATCCTTACCATGGTGAAGAGTTCTTGGCCTCTCCACACTCAAGTAAACTCAAACAAACATCATGTACTCATTTGGAAACATAACATGGCATCAAGATTCATGACATATAAAGGCATGCTAGCATACTTTTCATAGCTTGAAAATACACATACACACATTCTAAAATAAGCTAAACACACATCCATGTATGAGAGAAGGTGGAGAGAGCTACCTTGTTTACAATCACACACTTTTTCTTTGGAATTCAAGCCTCCTCTTTCGGCCACACACCCACAAATTGGTGGAGATGGTTTCTCTTGGCCTAAGTACAATTTATGGTAGCCAATTAGGTTCATGAAATAATCTCTAGGGCCATGCAACTTGCTTAAACACTAGTTGGCTTTATAACCCTCATTATGGTCCATATTTGCACCTAATGAAGCAACACCCCTCAAACTATTTCTAGGCCTCATTCTTTCCTTTCAAATATGATTCTTAACTCCTTTTTAAGCCTCTTAGAGTCATCACACCATTAAAACAAAGGACCTAACATCATGTTGCTTCTCTAGGTCATAATATGGAACCTAAGGCACCAAATCAATTTCTATGAGTTCTAAATTTTTTCCAAGGCCTTCCCTCACTTTCATTCATCAAATATGACTCAAGAATGGCCTTAGAAAAATTTATAACTCTCCCCCACTACAAGAACTCCTCTTGGCCGAGACTATGGGCTTCCTTGGCCTTCTTGGAGTTCTCTTAGTTTTTTTGAAGGAAGAAGCTTGTGGGGAGCATTTTAGGTGTCTCAAGAACTCATTTAAACTCTTAATTAAACCTAGGATTGTGTCTAGATTCGATGAATGTTACGCTTAATTAAGGTGAGATAATTATATATATGATATATATATGTAATTAATTCGAAATATAAGTATAAATATATATATTATTTGATATGAATATATATATTGTATTATATATTTCAATATATATATATTTATTTATAAATGAATTAGTTAAAATTGAATTTATGAGATAAATTCGTATTTCAATTAATTTGTATAAGATTAATTTAAATAATGTATTTAAATTAACTAATTTAATCTAAATATACCTTTATAAAAAGGAAAGGTAGGCTAGGATTTAGAAACACAAAAAAAGTTAACTTTCTAAAACCCTAAGCCGTCACCCTAGGGAGAGAGAACACAGTCGTACACCTAGAGAGAGAAAGTGTACGGAGCCTAGAGAGAGGAAGATCATCTTCTCGTCAGTTTGAGTACAGACGTGGTGAACGAAGGTGCTAGCACGCCTTTCAAGTTTTCAGATCGTTCATGTGGATACCGGTAGAGAAGGCTGTGCATAGACGTCAGTTCCAAAGATTCGAAAGGACAAAGCCCGTTGCAAAGGTAACATTTTATCTCATACTCAGTTTAATCAAGTCGACGAATCCGTGGGAGGAAATGAATTAAAATTTTCGCTGCATTATCTCATACTCAGTTTAATCAAGCCGACAGATCCATGGGAGGAAAAAAATTAAAATTTTTGCTGTATGTACAGTACGTTTCTTTCATAGTGAACATCAGGAAAGGTTAACCTCTAGGATAGCTTGAGTAGAGCTAAGGGATCTAATGGCTGTAGCTCTATGACATATGATAGCTCACTGGGATCAGTGGCAAGCCCTAGGTATGAACGATGAGAAATGATCTTGTTAATATGAAGAGGCTTGCTAGAGAGAATACGTGAGGCCTAATTTTCCCTGGTAGTCATACTCAGACCATTCCGAGATGTCTTGCGTAATGTAGAGACAAATAGTAATGCAGCGCGGTATGAGATGAGACAGTGGCTGCTTAGGACTAGTTTAGAGAGGAAATGAGAAAGAGAGTACCTCCTAGCCATAATACTCAAATGTCTAAATAAGTTTCAGAGCCCAAAAGGTTAATTCCCTCAATCTAGAGGTTGAGTTATAAGCTATACCCCTTAGAGCCTAACAACCCATAGGTGACAGCTAGCTATGTATGAATGAAGCAAGAGGTGGAACCCTTTAGCTTGATAATGGGCTAGATATAGAGGTAATGAGGCTCAGGTTGGTAGCTAAAGATAAAATTCCAATCCATGGAAAAATAAGCCAATCAGAGGCGATTAGTCACGACCAATTAACTGCTTAGCCGCGACCAATTATTCTATGAAGTAGTGAGGCAATCCAGAAAGTTTTTCACCGTGGCCAATTAAGAAGTTAGTTGTGGCCAATACTTAGATAGGAAACTAAAGTAAACTTAAGGCTGATTAGCCATGGTGAATGACGTGCTAGCAGTGGCGAATGGCAGTATGAAAGGCCTTGTTAGTCATATTCAGGCCAACTTAAGAAATGAGCTGATAAGGGGTCAGTCAACCTATAAAAAGCAAGAATCCATAGTATAAGTAGAGAAAAAGAGTAGCAAATGGTCATGGAAAGTTAGTAAGAAATTAGTGGGCCTAACAGTTGAGATTGAAAAATGACTCAATGTTAGAGAATGTTAGATACAGGGACAGTAAGGTTTTTGAGACCCACCTTTAAGGTGTTGACTCTAACCTAAGGTGCTACCCTGTGAGACACTAAATGGTGAAATGTTAATGTAGCCTTAAGAACTATGTAAGATAAGGCTACCAGTAGTGAGGCATATTGTGAGTGGCCTAGAAAGGTATACCTCATAGGTAACACCTAGGGGTGAGTATGAGTAGCCCGATAACAAAAATTCAGAAGAGAATAAGGATAGCTTAGAAAGTACTAAGCTATTATAAGCTACAGGTCTAATGAGATAGGTAACTTAGAATAAATATGAGTTGAAGCCTACAGAAAGCGACTAATAGCATCGTCTAGGTGAGATGAGTAGAAAGAGAAATTAATTTGACTAAAGGCGCAGCGAAAGTTCTCCCTGGATCAAAGAAGGAAAGATAAGACATCCTAAGTTAGGGAGGCCACTCAGTAGTGGTAGTAAATTCCTCTAGATAGACCCTGCTTGAGTTGTAAAGTATAGTGATAAAGGAAGTGAGGAAGAGCTGAGAAACTGGTTACAAAAGAGATGCCCTCGCTTTAGTAATAACTAAATAAGCAGACTGGGCACAGAAAAGTAAACAGATAGAGGTCCAATAGTTAGTTAGACAAGCTCCCTAATATGAGAATGATATAAGGTTAAGGCATGTGAATGATTAGAACATCCAGTAAAGTATAGGTTTTCAGTAAGATAGAATCTAGACAATGAGAGCACATGTCTTGGATTGAGTTAGTAGAACCCTAAAATCAGTATATTATGCTCTTAGGGATGAAGCTAAAGAGGCTAAATAGAGAGAAAGCCTAGCTCTGATCCGAATGTATAAACGAGCAGAGATAAACAGTTAGTGCCTTAACACCCTCAGGAAAGCTTGAGGGAGTTAGAGACCACCTAAGAAAACAAGCTTTGCATTATACAGAGAAAGACTGTAAGCTAAGAGCACCACAAAATATAATTTTTGGGATTTCATGAAATAGAATTCTTCTTACTGAAGGACAATCTATTTAAAAGTATAGCAAGAGTATAAGAAAGTAGACCCCTTTGATATTACAGAGAGTGAACAAGTAGAGGAACTCACAAAAAAATACAAGCGCTCTTGAGCGTAAAGGAACCCAAACTGGTAATAGAGATAGTCAATAGTAAAGTATCCTTTTACCTAAGTAAAAAGGTAAGAAAGGTAAGAAAGGGAGAAGATATAATAGTGTTCAAGCCTAGGACATAATAGGTTAAGAACAAAAATCTAGTTGATGTGCTTGGATACTTGAGGAAGCACACTTATCCTTGGCATAGATGTCCTTTTTGCATGATAGTGCCCGAAGTAAAAAAGAAAACAATCAGGCAATGTAGAGAGATCTCGGGATGAAGCAGAGAAAGAATTCTATTTTCCCCAAGCACTCTACCAAAATAAGGTAGATAAAGAAAAGTAAGAAAGGAATACTTTAGATTGTTGGAAAACTTGTAATATACTGGCGATAGTAGCCCTAAATTCAATCATGAAGCACCGGTATATTAGTATTTGATGTTATGGTTTGCTTGCAACAAAGGCTACATGATATTGAGTTTAGCCAACCTAGTAGTAATGTGGCTTAAGTGCATAGCAAACGACGATATCAATCACCTAAATATCCCGATAATTAAAAGATATTCTAGTAAATTAAAGAACGACATAAGTTAGAAAAGAGAGGTAAAAGGATTCTCATAATATCAGAATAGTAAGAAAAAGCATGCAAAAAGGAATCCCTAGTAGAGGATATTCAGATTCAAATAGCATGAGTTTAATATGCATAGCCTAAGTCCCTTATAATATATGTAAATAAAATAAATAGGGACCAGTGTATAGCCTCTCTCCTACTAGAGATATTAACCACACTCAGTGTATGAAATGCCTTAGTGTCAAGGCACTCAAAGCAGAGTATGGGCATAGTCAAAAATTATAGGCTATGAGAGGAAAAGATAACCGAGAAAGCCCGAGTAAGAAAAGGCTGAAGTGGGAATTTGAGGATCCCATGAAAAGTAATGAATGAAAATTAATATGCTTTTAAGTATCAGTATGATGGGATCCTAGAGAATCAGATGACACAAAATCCACTTTGTACGAAGAGCATGATGTACCTCTGAGTTTAGCCTCAGCTATTATGATTGATGGTTACTGAACTTAGTGAGCATTTATTTTATTGTCAAATACAGTGATCTTAAGCTTTGATGTCTCTCAGAGATAGATTGCAGTAGATCCAAGCATAGCACAGTGGGTCTCAGTAGACCCTAATAGGGCTCTGAGAGGTCGCAGTAGACCCAGAGGTCATAGTAGATCCCACAGAGTTACAAAGAGTCCCCAGTTAGAGTATGATAGTTCTTTAGTGAGATGACAGGCTAAAATAGTTTTATAAAGCAGTTAGTCTTAAAGACTAGTACAGTTTCAGTTAGCTCTTATCTCAGAGACTAGAGACCTTCTAAGTCTAGTAGACCATTGCTACAGAGATATGAAGGCTTTACTCAGATAGTTAGACCACTGACTAGATCTCTAGAGAGATAAGCATAATGTATGGGATAAGGAAAGCAAGAAGTTAGCTTATCAGAGTTAGAGCTAGAAAAACTACTACCTAACAGATATTAGCCCTGACCAAGGGATAGAGAGATCCCCACATGCTAGCCTATGTATTCAAAAAAGGGTCAAGTACAGCTTTTACATGAAGTAAGTGGTACAATATGCCTTTAGTGATCAAAACTGAGTATAGCTAGCATCCCACCAGAGCTCAACAATAGTCAGTGGTAGTCGCTTTTTGATGCCAGTATGAGACATATATGTTAGGCCTATCAATGTTGAAATGAGGGACTATAAAATGCCACCGTAAGTGAGTAAAGAAAGTAAGAAAATTTTCAGCCTAAAGAGACAAATGCAATAGTAAATAGAGAAACTAGGATCATTAAAAGTAGAAACTCCTTAAAGGAGTTGCAATCCCAGTAAGTAATTGAGATATGAGGCTTATGATAGAAAGAAATATGAATTGTAATCATAGGATGAGCTAGTAAGAAAAAACACAGAGATGAATAGTGGACAGAATGTGTAAATAAGTACATAGACAGAAACCTTCGATGACTGTAATGATCAGAAAAGATGATGAGATGTTATGAGAAGTGATTGAGAGAAGACACAAGAGATTTGATACAAAATAAGTTACCTCCTGAGATGTGTAAATGAGTCAATTGAAAGAAATGTTAACCCCTACAAATGGGTTGAGAATAATCAGATATGATTAGTAAGCTCTCTTAAGATAGGCCCCTAGTGTAACGCCCGGTACATTGTACAATCATTGGAATGGGCCGATTTGAAAAGCAAGTCCCCTGAGATGAGTGATTTAAGGCCAAATAAAATTTGAATAAAATTTTAAATAATAGAAAATGAGGATTTGAGCCTTGAGTTGCCCAAAAACTGGGGTCGGAGCAATTCGAAAAATTTGCCGAAAGGCCAGGGGCATTTTTGTAAATAAGTGTAATTTTGGAAAAACACCTAGGAGGGCTTTTTAAATGAAAATTTTGAGTTGCCCAAGGTTCTCAAAGGCCCCAAAAACCATGGGAAGCCCTGGGACCGGTAAAGCCCCTCCGATGTACTATTTCCAACGTCGGTTGACCTGAACTTTGACCGATTCGTTCGGGATGATTTTAACTCCGATTTGAGTGATTCCAAAGGCATTTTATTAAATTGGGAACCTAAATTTAATGATGGAAAATACGGTTCTCAAAAAGGAGCTAAAACGAAGCCGAAACGAACTTACCACTATGGAAGGGCAAAATTGGGATTTATGGTTTCTTGAATGTTCTAAAGAGTTCCACACTTTTCTCCCTTCTTATCCTCTTTAATGAGCACGACCCATTCTGCCCAAAATACAGAAAATCTTCAGCTCTCTTAGGCACACAAAAGGGAGGAGAAAAAGAGGAAGAAAGCCAAGGAGAAACTAGGTAATTTCATGAAATTTCTTGCTCCATCTTCCTCCAATCTTGTTTTCCTCTCTTCCTCCTTTCTTTCCATGGATTTTTTGAATGATTTGGTTCTGTTTTTGACCTAGAACTAAGGGGAGAATTTCGAATTTGCTAAGGAGAAGAGAATGAAGGAGAAAGACACTTGAAAGCTCACTTGAACCCTAGGTAAGCTTTGCTTTTTGTTGCATCTTCTCTTCCCCCTCCCTTTGTGTGTATTTCAGCCAAGAACAGAACCAAAGGAGGGGAGGATGTTCTGTCCAAATATAAGGAGGGAATAAGGGTTTTAGGCCATGGGGAGATGGAATATGGCAAGAAATTCTAAGAAAAACCAATAGAAAACAAGTTACAAAAGTGTAGTGTTTTCTAGGGTTTTGCAAAATCTGATTTTGTGTGAATGTTTCCTTGGCTATTTTAATGTTTCCTTGAGCTCCTAAGACCTTTAGAAAGCCTCCCAAGTGGCTCTCCCATCAAGGAAAAATTACAAAGTCCATGAACCTAAATTATGGTGCATATTTCGGCCAAGCTAGGTTCATTAGGCTAGGGGATGTTTTAATTTGTTCTAGCCTTGTTTTGGGACTTTATATGATGTTGGAAGATGGGAGAAACCATTGGAAAAAATTTAGGAGCCATAGATTGGGAGATGGCCTAATGGTGTCCATAATGGTGCTTTGTAAAGTAACTTGGTTTTCCAATTGTGCAATTGAATGTGTGATGGCTCCAAGGACCTTAAATGAGTCCAAGAAGTCTAGAAAGAACAAGAGAATGGAGCCTAGCACTTGAATAATATGAGTTGCTTCAATAGGCCATTCATGGAACCAATATGTCTATTTTGGAACCAAGTGTGTAATAAGCTTTAGTTTAATGTCTTGGCTTGCTTCAAATGTGTAATTGTGTGATGTTTGTAATGTCTAGGCCAAGAGAACCCTACTCCACCTAAGTGCTCTTGTGAAACCAATGAGAGGAAGGAAATTGCAAAGTGAGCTTGCATACATAAAAAGGTGGCTCTCCACCTCATTCTCTTTGCATTCTTGTGTGCATATGTATGTCTTAGTGTGCTTGAATGCATTTTTTATGCTTGATAATATGCCACTTGATCCTTGTTGTGCATTGGTACCAATGTATTGTCTTGAATGACTATAGTTGTAGAAAGAGCCCATAAGGGTGAGGTGATGCCAAAAGTTCCTTTATGAAGGTGAGGAGATGCCAAAAGTCTCATGGCATGGGTGAGACAAGGGCAAAAGTCCCATGAATGGGTGAAGCAAAGTCAAAAGTCCCTAGACCAAGAGTGAGGCAAATCCAAAAGTCCTAGAAATAGGGTGAGGCTAAACCAAAAGTCCCTAGAGCATGAAAGTAATCTTGACATGTGAATGTGGCATGGAATGGAATTTATTGCACACTTTATGCTTGTACGGTTATGCATTTGGTATATGTATGCCTTGAATGTGGTGTGAATGGGTGTGTGAGCTATTGAGATTCTTGGAATCTCACCCCCCTTTCCCCTTCATCCTTGAATTGTCTAGGTGGTGTTCCAAGCCAAGGACATTGAACATCTTTGTTTTGGTATATTATGTACTTTAAATGGTGGTTAAATGTCAAAGTAATGATGTATGTAATATTTTTGTGATGTAAGACCATGGACAAGTGTAAAATGATGTATGAATATGATGTACACTTTATATGACACTAAATTTCTAGTATTGTGCAAATTGGCTTTTGGATGGCTTGATGTAACTATGCATAAATAGATGTTGAGAGACCAAAATGAGTTGCATGAGGTTTGGGATCACTTAGGCAGCCTCCACAAGTCATATTTGTGCTTTGAAACTTGCTCAAGGGGTGCCAAATTCAAGAAGAGGCCATTTGGTGCAAAGTGACTCTTGGTAGGAAGCAAAAATAACCATTTCATGAGGCTACGTCACTTTTTGTCCAAATGAACTCTTCTTGATCTGAAATTTGACATGCATCTAGATCTTATTGAGATCTTTTTGAGAAGCTAAAGTTGGTAATTTTTGGAGGTCTGTGGAATATTTAGCGAATTGTTGAAATTGAAAAATTTTCTAATTTTGGTCCTCGGTACTGTAGCACTGGTCCGAAATTGAATTCTATCACTCATAGGGCAAACAATGTCCAATTGCCACGAAATTTCATACAGAGAAACTAGACATTCACAGTGACTTGTTCCAACTGGAAGCACCTCATTTGGAGTTCTAGAGAGGGAGATATGAATTTTTGAACATTCTGTCCAGTATCTAACATCCACAGCTTTGGGTACCTGAACTGGTTTGAAAGTATTTTTCTCCTCTATCTAACATCCACAGCTTTCTATATTGGTATCATTTTCATGGATTGGATTTTTGAGGAATTAATTGGACATTTTCAAAGTTTGCTGCAGAATCTGTGACAGCATCAGGAGGCAGTTTGACCCCTGGGCATTTTCGGATGTCAAACGCCCTCTGTGATGGGTGTTATGGTCTGTACATATTTTTACTGTGAAGTAGACATCCGTAGCTTTTCAGAATGGCCAGGAATGTGTGATTTTGATTTTTCTATAATTAGTTATGATTTTTCAAAATTGTACCAGAAAGGGGCTAAATCTGGCCGAAAATAAACCTCCATATTCTAGGTTCCATTTCGGTTTCCATGAGTTGTGGGCCAACTTTGGTGATGCAAATGAGTTGTATGTATGTAATTAAATATGAGAATGTGATGTATGAACTCATATGATCCGCGTGACACCGAATGGAATTTTCATACGCAACGCAAAATAAGGCATTATTTTAATGCCATATTCCATTCCCTTTTGTGCAATTCTTCATGTGAAACTTAGAAATGACAAGAAGCAAGTTAGAAATATATGGTGTTACACCTAGAGTTAGAAAATTTTTTCCCTTGTAAGAAAAACTAGCCAATATACTGTAATAATAGAGTCCTCTCTAAGAGCTAGTAATGAAAATCCCCTGGCTGAGAGAAACTCGAAAGAGTAAAATCACTGAGAAAAGTGTATAAAGCCAGGAAGAAGGGAAAGAAAAGAGTAGTTAGCCAGAATAGAAAAGAGTAAGAGGAAGGTATATCCTAAATTTTGAGGATGAAATTTATTTAAGGGGAGAGAAATGTAATATCTGGTTCTCTAAAAATGAGAGAAAATGTGAGAAACGTAACGTATGGTTTTTTTGAAAATAAACAAAATTCACTGGATACAAAAGGAAGTCCTCTAAAATTATTTAGTTAAGGTCCCAAAAAATTTAAAAAGCATTCTAGACTCTTAAAAATGAGAATCCCAAGCTCAAATGAAAAGAAAAATAGAGCTAGAATGAAGAACTAAATTATGACGAAAGGTTGACGAAACATAAAAGCATTTTTGTCATTTTGAGCAAATTTTAGAATTTACATAGGAGGGCTTTTTAAAAGAAATTTTTGAGTTCTCTGGGATTCTCAGAGGCCTTGAAAATCATAGAAAGCCTCGGGACAGTTAAAACCCCCATCCGGTGGACGTTTTCTAATACCAATTGACCTAAACTTTGACTAATTTGTTTTAGATCCGATTTGAGTGATTCTAAAGGCATTTCACTAAATTGGGAACTTAAATTTCATAATAGAAAAGGTGGTTCTAAAAAAGGAGCTAAAATGAGTTAGAAATAAAAATACCAAAAATGAAGGAAAAAATTAGAATTTTTAAGAAAGTAGAAGCTTCTTGAACACTCTTTAAATTTCTTATTTCTTATTTCTTCTTCCCTTCATTTGCACGACCTGTTTTGCCCAAAAACCAGAGAAAATACAACTCTCTTAGGAGCACCATGGAGGAGAAGAAAGGAGGAGAAAAATCAAGGAAGAGGTAAAGAATTTCATAGATTTTCATGCTCCTCCTTCTTCCAAACTTGTTCCTCTCCTCTTAAGCTTTCTTTAATATGATTTTATTGAAGTTTTTGGATCTATTTTGAGGGAAGAATAGATGGGAAAATTCAGATTTGAAGAGAGGAGGCCAAGGAAAGTGAGAATCAAGTACAAAAATAAGGAAAAACAAGGTAAAATCTCTATCTTATGGTAGCTACTCCTCCCCTATTCTTCTCCCTATTTTGCCCTATATATGTAGTTACAAGAGGGCTTGAATTTTGGACAAAACCAAGGGTAAATTCTATGAATTTAAGGGATGAGAGTAAGAATATGGAAAGAAATTCAAGAAAAGGCCATGGATTTTCAAGGTAGCAAACCTAGGGTTTCATGAGTTTTCTTCAAAATTTGATTTAATATAATTATTCCTAGGCCTAAATAAATGTTTAAATGAGTTCCTAAGATCCCTAGGAGTCTCCTCATATGCATCTTCCATGTAGAAAACAAAGCAAACTTCCATGGAGGCTAAATGGTGCATAATCTCGGGCAAAGAGGGTTGAGACACCTAGGGAGAGTTTTAAATTCTTTCAAGCCCATTTTTGAGTCATATATGATGAATAAAAATAAAAGAAAATCATGGGAAAAATTTAGAAGGCCTAGAGAATGAATTAGTATCTTAGATTCCATAATATGACCTAAAGAAGCAACATATAGTTTAGCTCTTTGTTTTAATTGTGTGATAACTCCAAAAGGTTTAAAAAGAGTCAATAATCATATTTGAAAGGAAAGAATGGAGCCTAGAACTCATTTGATGGATGTTGCTTCATTAGGTGCATTTTGGAATCATAAAGGGGTTAATAGACCAAGTTAGTATTTAAGGAAGAGGTATGGCCTTAAAATTAATTCCATGAACCTAATTAGCTCCTATAAATTGTGTTTAGGCTAAGAGAAATGATCTCCACCTTCTTGGGTGTGTGAGGTCAAGAGAGAGGATTCAAGATTCAAGAAAAAAGTGTGTAAATGCAAGCAAAGTAGCTCTCTCCACCTTCTCTCATGTATGAATGTATGCTTACATTGTCTTTGAATATGTGTATATATGTTTTAAGCCATAAAAAGTATTCTAGTATGATTTCATATGCCATTGTACCATGATGATGCTTTATGAATTCAAATGATGTTTTATGTACTTACCTTGGTTTGCTTGAGTGTGGAGAAGCCAAGAGCCCTTAAAGTTAGTTAAGACAAAGTAAAGAGTCTCTCAAAAGTGAAGTTGACTCTCAAGAGTAAGGTTGAGCCATAAACCTCTTAAAGAAATGGGTGACGCAAGTTCAAAATCCATAAGTGAATGGGTGAGACTAATCCACTTACTTGGCAAGGTTATTCATGTTATGTATGACTTGTTCAAATGCCAAGGATGCTTCTTGAATACTCATGTATGTTAACATGTCCATACATGTATTTTCAAGGCTTGTATTGCATACTTTATATGTGATCAAAAGGGAGATAAGCTATTAAGATTTTTTGAATCTCATCCCCTCCTCTGCAATGTTCTAACTTGTTAGGTGGACCAAGAGAACAAAGAAATGGGAGCCAATCACTTGACGATGAGAGCATGACATTAAAGTGTATAAATTTTGTTACTTTAAGGCCATATGAATGGCAAATATTGTAATCTATGGTTGTATATGTCTTATAATGTTATAAACATGTATATGTTAATGTATCATGTATCAATGAGAGCTAAGGTTATATGTATGGAAATGTGTAATCTGGACATATAATAGCAAACTAGTATTATGGAAATGTATGTATAAATGGAAGTGGAACAGTGAAATTGAAATGCATGAGGTTTAGGACCACTTGGGTAGTTCATACAAGTCATATTCATACTTTTAAACTTTCCCAAGAGGTGCCAAACATCAAGGGAAGTCATTTGGATACATTTGGTATATAATATGGAGCAAATTTGACCATATTGGAAACCTATACTACATTTTATCCAAATGAACTCTTTTTGATTTGAGACTTGGCATACATTAAAGTTTTATTGAGAGCTTTTTGGGAAGCTAAAGTGTAAAATTTTTGAATGCCTATGGAATATTTGATGAATTTTCAAAGTTGGAAAAAATTCTAAAATTGGTTCAGGGTACTGTTCACTCAGGTCCGAAAATGAATTCTGTCACTAAGGGAGCAAATGACGTCCAATTGCCATAAAATTTTATCAGAAAAAACTAGAAATTTTAGTAACTTGTGCCATCTAGAAGCACCTCATTTGGATGTCTAGAGAGGGAGATAAGAATTTTTGAAGTTTTTGTCTAGTATCAGGTATCCAGATTGACCTAGGTTACTGTTTGATTAGTTTTTTAGGCCTGGGGATACTTGGACTGGTCTAAAGTTATTTTTTCCCTCTAGATAACATCTATATATTTCTAGACTGGTATCATTTGCATGGATTAGATTTTTTTGAAATTAATTGGGCATTTTTGAAGTTCATAGTAGAAATCTATATCAGTACTAGTAGTTAGTCGGACTTTTGCACCTTTTTGAATATCAAACATCTTTTGTGTGATGTTTTGTGGCTGGATATATTTTTACCATAAATTATACATCTGTAGCTTTCTAGAATGGTAAAGAATGCATGATTTTGATTTTTTTTAGAATTAGTTATGATTTTTCAAACTTTGTGATAGAAAGTATGAAATTCTGACCAAGGCTACCTTAGGGAATTTTATGTATTCCTTTGCCTTACATGAGTTCTAGACCACTTTTAGTGATGGATTTGAGTTGTATCTATGTAATTAAATATGAGAATATGATGTATGAGTCCATATGGCCCATAGGACTCTAAAAGAAAAATATATGCATAGCGCAACACAAATTTACTCACTTTTTAATGCCATTTTCTTGCCTCTTTTTTGAAATGCATGGCAATGGGCATGAGAATAGTATAAGACAAGCTTGAAATCTATGGTATTACATTTTGTGTTGGAGTTCTCCTCAGTTTGTAGCTTCATAACTCACCTTTTACATGTTTCTTTTTATCCCACGTTGACCTGTAGCTTTGTGTTGTGATTTGCTTCATCTCCAAACCAAACCCGTAATTTCTTTTATTGTTTCTACTCCTTTTCCAATCCAACTCGTGGCTCTTTTTCTTTGTGTTTTCTCCATGCAAGCTCCTTTCCATGTAGAACCCAAGCTTGAGTTTTTAAGCTTCTTCATTTGTTGTTCTCTTATCTCTACTCTTCACGTTTTGCTCTCAAAAATAGAGGCAGCTTCCTTCATAGAGTCCCCAACTTGAGTCTCTCTTTCCTTCTCCCTTTTTCCTGCTTCTTCCTCCCACACACACACGTGAGTTACTGCATGAGTGTTGGTGAGACCCAAGAGAGGTAATGCTTATGTGTATGCTAGCCCAATCTATGCATGAAATTGAGAAAGCCCAATTGGATTTACACACAGAGAATGGAAAAAATTAAGTAGCAATAATTTTGTATTATTTAAAAGAAGATTTATGCATTAAAAATCTAAAATTTTGTAAATTATTTCCTAAAGTGCAAAGAATGGCTACTAAAATCAAATTCCACATAAGTAAATCCATTAAGCCTTATTTAACTATTAAAATGCTTAAGCTAAGAAGAATAAAATATATAAAAATCATGCTTATCAAGCACCCAATTTGGAACTCTGTAGGGGGAGAAATGAATTTTTTGAAGCTCTAGGATTGCTATAGAATGACCACCAGACCCAAATTACTGTTCTATCATATTTTCTATGAACAAACATAGTTGTTTTAATCTAAAATTTTTATGGCAACTAGATGACATTCTAAGCTTTCTAAAAAGCTATAATTTGCATGATTTGGAATTTTTTAGAATTAGTTATGAATTTCTAAAAATTATATTAGAATATGGAGTATGTGAAAAATTTGCAAGTGTGATGTGATTTTGTGATGTATGCCTTGGACCCAAAATGTATGGTTCAAAATGTGATATTTCTAATTGAACAAATGTGTTATGGATAAGAAATGAGTTTGGTAAGTTCACATGGTCCATTTAGCCAAAGATAAATTATTTTGACTTTTAATAACAGTAAATTCTATCACTAAAGGTGTATGGCTAAAGAGGATATTCAGGGCAATAGAGTAATTCAAAATAAGAAGGCCTTGTTGGCCATATTCAGGCTAATGAGAAAGTAGATTGCTATGGGTGAAAGAGAGAAAAGAAAGTCAAAGACCCCAAGTTGGAAAGAGATGAAAGATAGACTAATGAAAGGCCTAGTAAGTTTATAGAGAATACATAAGTGACAAAAGAATAATGGGCCTAGTAAGTTTATTGAGAATACATAAGTGATAGAAGAATAATGGGCCTAGTATGTAAGTCTAAGAAAGAGACTGAGCCCAAGATTTGTTTAAGGAATAGTAATAGTTTAGAATGAGAATGATAGTGTACAAGAGTAGTAAGGGTTGTAGAGACTACTTTGAGGTGTTGACTTCAACCTATAATGCTACTCTATATGATAGTAGTGAATGGACCAATAATATTGACCAAGACATAAAGAGAATGTCCTAAGCACATATATATATATATATAAAGGAATGACATAAGTATATAGAAAATATCATGAGTATACATAGAATGATGAACCCTAAAGGTGATAACCTAAAATAAATGTGAGTAAATTAGTGTTAGATACGTAAGGGAAACCAAATACCTATTATGACACTAAAGTTGCTAAGATTCACTGTCGGATATAGAAAAGAGAATAAGATTGGAAAAAAAAAAAGCCTAAGAGAGTCCAGTGATAGTATACAGTCATCCTTAGTGAGCTAGATGGATCTATAGTAAGTTGCTACCTGGGGATTGTAGGAAATCGTTAATAAAGAAAGTGTCTTAGGCTAAGTTATAAGTTGTAACCTGAAAATGATAGTGAGTAGAAACTCTAATATAAAATGAGATGAGTAGAGAAGAGAAATTTAGTTTAAAAGAGAAAATAATTAGAAAGGTTCTTTCTAGCTTGATAAGAAGAAAGCAAGATATAATGAAATAGAAGACCCCCAGTTACTAGTTAGTATTTCTTCAAAAAATAAGGCCCTAAATTTGTAATTACAAGGACAAAGAAAGTGAGAAAGAGTTGAGAAATTAGTGCATAAAAATAAAAATCTTCACTTTAATAATGACTAAAGAAGAGTTAATAGATTAAGTATAATAAATGCAAATGCAAAATAAGAGTTAAAACCTAATAGATAAAGGGAAAGGAATTCATCACTGAGCTAGATAAGCTTTTCTAGTATGAAATAGGTGCTATATGAATGCATGAGTAGTAAAGTTAGTTGTGGAGCATAGAATTGCTAACAAAGTAGATTTAGGAAAATTAAACACATTTAACCCAAGTAAAGAAAGGAGTTGAGGCAAGCAGAGTGCCTCATTATTCGTAGGGTAGCTATAGAAAGTTAAAAACTCTAGGTTGGTGAGTTCCAAGACATAGAGGAATAGTTGTGTAAGCTTAGAAGCTCTGAGAAAGATAAGCTCTGGGGTTCATGTAGCATGAAGTTCCTTTTGAAAAGAATAATCCAATTATAAAGATTAGAGGATGAGATTGAGAGGAAGCATACCCCCTCAATCTTGACAAATAGTAAGTGAGATAAGGTGAACCTATAAAGTATAGGAATGGTCTTAAGTATAGATAAGCAAAGGAATAATAAAGAAATAGATGAGTAATAGATAAATGCTTTTCACATGGGTAATGTGAGAGTAAGAGTCTAAGAGAAAGAATGTGGTAATGTCAGAGCCGAAGACATAATAAAGTTAAGAATTGATGAAAAAGCAATATAATTGAGTGCATTAGAAAGCACTGTTGCCTTTGGTATGACAATCTATATAGTATGATATAGGCCCTAAGTAGAAATAATGGGACAAGAGAAGATAGCCATGGGGTAGTACAGTAATTAGTAGAAAAAAGATTAGAGAAAGAGTTTCTTCTCCCTCTTAAGTGCCACATGATATAAAGAAAGATATACTAGTGATAGTAGCTTATGTAACACCCCAAAATTAATTAAAGGTAATAATTGTCGATTTGGGCTTAATTAAGAAGAATTAATTAAATGAAAAGGGAACATTAAATATTGTAGGCCTTATGATTATTTTGTTTATGGTAAAAACCTTTAGTAGAGGCCCAATTATCTTCTTATGCAAACCCAACTAAAGTAAGCCCATTTAACCTTAGCCCAAAACTTAGAAAAAATGGGTTCAAATGGGTCTTGGGCTATTGGGTTAGCACGTTTTATCCTTAACACTTAGTGTTCTATAGCTTAACTCATCAAACCTTGGTCTATCACTAGGAAAATTGGCCCAACTGAATAGTGGGCCTCTGGGTCAGCTCTAAAACCCATCTAAAATCCCAAAGATCCATTGTCCTTGCCCCATTCTATAGGACCATAAGAAAAACTTAAGAGGTAAATTTAGAGGTCCAAGGGAGGCTAGGGTTTTTCTAGTATTTTGGCTCTATTCTACACTTCTAGAGGAGGGTTTAGCCATAGTAACCTACATGGAACTTAACCCTCTTATTCTCCTCTACAATTTGATTCAAATAGCTTCTAGTTTAATGAATTCTCATCTTCCCAAATCTAAAATTTGTTGTTTTGGTGTTTTCTTATTGATTGTTGAAGGTTAAGACTAAAGGGACCATTAAGTAAGTATCTTTTCCTTATTTTGTTATGCTTTTTGTTGTATTTTAGCCTCAATAATTGACATTTGGTATAGGTTTTGATTTTATGCAAAATTACCCAGAAATTAAAGTGAAATGTTATGGTTTTAGTGTAGGGAAGCAAAAACCTAAAAATAGAATCCATGGGTGGTTAGGTAAGTAACCTCTAAGTAGTCATTAATAGTTCAACTCTTTGGGTATTTGATTTGTTGCTACAAATGATGACTAAGAGTGGTATTTGTCTAATTTTATGTTCATAGAGTGAATTGGCATTTATTGTTAGCTTTCGAAGATTTGTCAACGAAGTGAGGTAATTGGGGGTTTAATTTAATTTCTTGCATATGTTCTTTGTTAATCGGATAATTACTACATAATTTATGATTTTGAAGTGTTAAATGATTGGTTGGCTACTTGATTATTGTGTTTGGACCCTGAGTGAGTCCATAGTGGAATTATGGTGTGGCTGCCACCTGTGCATCATGCTTCGATCGAGTATCAGGTTGTAATCAAACCTATGAATGCACTGAGCCTAGGTTATACTTAATAAGAAGTTGGCATTGTAGATGGGTCTTTCCTAGTGTTATTGGCCTTTAACATGATGTATGTGATTGCTAGTTAAGGATAGCTGTCACTAGTAGCTTAACTAGATCATTTATTGATATAATGGATGATTATGATGTTTATCTGATTGAATTGCACTTATGCTAATTGACTTGTACATATGTTTGGAATTATCCCTTGGTCACTGAGATTCATATCTCATCCCGTATATAGGCTAACAATTTTAGGTGAAGGTCCCTCGGATAAGAGGAAGGGAAACAAGTAAATGAGCATCCTTGACATGAAGGCCATGCGTGGGCTCTCTACGCTAGAGCCATTTTTGTTTAGAATAGATGCTATCATTAATTGTAATCTCTTTTGTATAGCATCATGATGCATTATATTGCCAAGTGTAGGCTCTTGATATTCTATAACTAAAGTTGAATATAATAGAAAGTTAGACCTTGTAGTACTTGGAATTTAGTGTATGTACTAAATTATAATCTGACATGGTCTATTGCTAATGAAGAACTATCACTTAATCACTTAAGATTTGATCATGTAATGTAATGAATGGTTATCCCAATTGGTATTGTGGGGTAGCTTAGCTAGAATATATATATATATATATATGTATATGAATGATGTTATTAATGGCCTAGGTTACCAATTGCTGTCATAATATATTTATATGCCAATATGTATGGTAGTACTAAATGATTATGAATTCCCCTTAAGCTTATGAACAATATGGAGAATTAATTGGGGTATTTAGGAAGTTAAAAGGTCTAGAAGACTATGAATGTTAGCTAGAGAGGCCTTAGAACTAACTTTGAATTAATGGAATATGACTAGGAAGTGAGAAAATGAGGAAAATATTATAAGGGGATAGAGTCATGGCCAAAACTACTTAAGTCATAGCCAAGAGTCATCCAGAGGTCAGGAGCTCCGAGACGTAAGGGGCTAAGTCATGGCATAACTTGTGAAGTGTAGGTCTAAAGGGAACCTACAAGCAATCTCACCGTGGGCCGAGGGAAGATCACTATGGCAAGTGTCAAGATAGAAGCTTAGGAGAGCTTCAAAAAGGTCTCTCACTATGGTGAGACTCAAGAAAATTGGAACCTTGGGTTCCAGAGGCTTATCTCACCATGGCACAAGGGGAGTCCACTACAATGAGAGTCATGAAAACTTGCACAGTAGGGTTCAAAGAGTAATCATGTCATAGTGTGAAAGGCCTGGGTCATAGCTCATATCGTATATTTTTGGTTTTGAGCTTTATTAACCACTCGAGTCACAACACGGGTAAACCAAGTTGCTACGCAAGTCCAATAACTTAGTTTTAAGTTCTAGTAGCCAACTTAGTTGTGGTGGGAATATCCAAGTTGCAGCCTAAAATACTAAACTCTTATTTTTAGCCTCTATAACTTAGTTTTATAAGGTTAATGGTATGCAATGGCTTAGGAACAATTATAAGAGAGTTTTGTGGCTGTGAGGTTAGTGGTGACATGATATGAAGGATGTCTTTGATGACTTAAAATTTCTTATAGACTTAAATGGGTTTGCCTATTACATAATGATCTTAAAAAAGAATAAGGTTCAAATTTCCTCAGTAATTTTCCTAAATGGCTATTTGTACTGACTTTATATATAGTATTTATGACTATTAATTGTGCAATTAAGCTTAATCACCATAATTATGAGTTAGGGATGCTACAGCTTGAGCTCTGTTATGATGTGCCCATGTATTAATGTTTGATGCTGTGATTTGCTTGTGATAGTGGTTACGTGATATTGGGTATAGCAAACTCAATAGTAATGTAACCTAATTGCATAGTAACTGACAGTATCAACTAGAAAGAGTGTCTCAATAATTAAAATGTATCTTAGCTAATTAAGTTAAAGGATATAATACCATATTATTTCTAACATTGATCCCCTTCTTGCAAGTGGGATTATACAATTAATCAAAGATATCCCAAGAAAATGCATTAAAATAATGAATTGAATTACGTTACATGGCGAATAAATTTTTCATTTCATGCCTTCGGTACCCCATGAACTCACCAATAACTTTCTCTAATTATTTTCCATTCATACAAATCATAACATTCTTAAAACTTAGCACAAACCATGGATCAAGAGTCAAAAACCCTAAAATTCCCTTTATTCTTCGCGGCTGTACAGTGATAGATTTTAAGGGCAACTTTGAAAAATCATAACTAAATGTAGAAAAATCAAAATCATACAAACCATAGATTTCTAGAAATATTTGGATGTTAAATTTACATAAAAATAAGTCCTAGCCACCAAAATCTCATCTAAATTGCATTTGACAATAGAAAACATAGGGAGGTCAAGCTGTCCAAAATTATGATACAACTTACTTATATGAACTTTGGAAATTCATAATCAATTCTAAAAAAATCCAATCTATACAATCTATATCAATTTAGAAAGATACAGATGTTACTAGGAGGAAAAAATAGTTCCAGACTAATCCAAGAGCATTCAGACCCAAAAAATTAATTAAATAGTAACACGGGTCTAGAGGTGCGCCTAAAACAGAATAGCAATTTCAAAATTTTATATCTCCCTCTCTAGACATCCAAATGAGATGTTTCTAGTTGACACAAGTCACTTGTAAGGTCTAGTTTCTTCCTATAAAATTTCATGACAATTGGACATCGTTTGCCCCATGAATAATAAAGAACAAAATTTGGACCATATGAGCAGTACTAGTGACAAAATTTGAATTTTCAACCAACTTAAAAAATTTGCCAAATATTTTATAGACCTCTAAATATTAGCCACTTTAATTTCCCAAAAATATCTTAACAAGCTCTAGATGCATGCCAAATTTTAAACTAAGAAAAGCTCATTTGGACAAAAAGTGATATAGCCTCACAATATAGTCAATTTTACCTCTCATAAGGTATCACTTTGGTCCAAATGGATTCCTTAATGGTTTGGCACATCTTGGGCAAGTTTAAAAGCATGAATATGACTTGTAGGAACTAACTAAGTGGTCCTAAACATCATGAATCTTATTTTGGTTATCCCACACTCAAGAATACATGTATCAAGTATGCCCATAAAGGTCTAATTTTCACATTTCTATTGTCTTAGCACCATACAATGTTCATACACCATTCATACATCATTTTACAATTGCCCATAGTCTTGCATCTCAAAAATTACATGTACAAGCTCACTTTAACATTCCATTACAAGTAAGGTTACATAATAGACAAAATACAACTCCTCAAGATTCTTAGCTTGCGTTCCTTGCTTCTTGAACACCACCTAGACATTTTAAGATGATGGAGGAAAGGGGAGTGAGATTCCTAGAATCTCAATAGCTCACACACACATTCAAGGCATACATACATCAAGAACATAAATATGGAGGGTGCCTCAAGAATAGAACACATGAAATCACATTTTTATGCCACCATCTCATATCAAACTCAAGGAAGAGCTCTAGTGACTTTTAGTTTTGCTTCACCCCATTTTTAGGACTTTTGGAATTGCCTCACTCTTGGCTTAGGGACTTTTGACTTGGCCTCATCCATTCAAAAGACTTTTGGCCTAGTTTCACCCATACCTTGATACTTTTGGCATCTTCTCACTTTCACTAAGAGACTTTTGGCATCACCTCACCCTTGTGAGCAATTTCCACAAGTAAAGTCATTCAAAATCACACATTGGTACCAATATAATATCAAGACAATATGGCATGCTATCAAGTCACGAGAGCACACATAGGCACATAATGACATACATATGCACATAAAAATGCAAGAAGAATGAGGTAGAGAGCTACCTTTAACTTGATGCAAGCTTTACTTGGTTTGTTCCTTCCTTTTTTCAGCCTTACAAGTACACCTAGGTGGTTGGATGTTCTCTTGGCCTAAACATCACAATTAACAAACAATTATGCACTTGAAGTGTAATGCTTGATATGTCGCAAAAACACCGAAATGGGTCAGTTTGAAAAACAAGTCCCTTGAGATGAGCTATTCAAGGCCAAATAAAATTTTGATAAAATTTTAAATAATAAAAAATGAAGATTTGAGCCTTGATTTACCCAAAAACTGGGACTGGAGTGATTCAAAAAATTTACCGAAAGGCTAGTGGCATTTTAGTAAATAAGTAAAATTTTGGAAAAACATTTAAGAGGGATTTTTAAATGAAAATTTTGAGTTACCTAGAGTTCTCAAAGGCCCAAAAACTATAGGAAGTCCCAAGACCAGTGAAGCCCCTTCAATGTACTCTTTTTGACGAGGGTTGACCCAAATTTTGATCAATTTGTTCAGGAAGGTTTTAGCTCTGATTTGAGTGATTCCAAAGGTATTTTATTAAATTGGGAACCTAAATTTTATGATAGAAAATATGGTTCTAAAAAATGGGCTAAAACGAAGCCAAATCGAAAATGCCATTACAAAGGGTAAAAATGGAAACAATTTGCAAAAGGAAGCTTCTAAATGCCACTTTAAAGTCCACTTCATCCTCTCCCTCCCTAAACTTACTTTCTTCTGCTCATTTTCAAAGAAAACTCATAGCACCTTAGGTGCACAAAAGAGAGGGATTTGTGGAGGAAGAAAGCAAGGCAAAAGGTGAGAAAGTGTAGGATTTTGCTACTTTTTCCTCTTGAAACTTCATTCTCCTCTTCTTGCTTTATCTTTCCATGGTTATAATGAACTTTTTGGTGCTGGTTTGGGGTTAGACCAGGGTAGAGGAATTCAAAATTCAAGGAGGAAGAGGGAAGAGGAAGGACTCTTGAAGGAAGCTTGATTGCAAGGTAGTTCTCTTCCTTTGTTGCTTCTTTTTCTCCTTCTCCTCTTCCATGGTGGGACGCCTAAAATAGAACCATGAAGAGGGAAGAGCTTTTGTTTTATAATCCAAAAGAAGTCATCAAACTAGGCCATGGGAAGATGGAATACACCAAAAAAATGCATGACAAGCTAGTAAAATTCAAGTTGGAAAAGTGTAGGATTCTTGAACATAATCTAAAATCTGGGTTGATTCAAGAATTCCGCATCATATATGAGTGTTTGTTTGAGTTTTTAAGACTCCTAAGGAGCCTCCCAAGTGCCCCATCCATTAAGGAAAAATTCCAAACTCTATGAGTCCTTAATGGAAGCATAAATCAATCAAAACCCATAGAGATAGCTAGGGGATGTTTTAAATAGTTCCAAGCTTGATTTAGGCCTTTATATGATAAAAGAAGATAGGAGAAACTCTTGGGAAACCTTTAGAAGCCTTAGGTAGGGAGATGAGGCAATGGCTTCCATAATGTAACCTTATGAAGCAACATGGACTTAGGTTTGGGAAAGTGAGTGTGTGATAGCTTCAAGGATCTTAAATAAGGTCAAGAGGCCTAAATATGGCAAGAGAATGGAACCAAGAATGTTCATTATGGCAATTGCTTTATTAGGTCATTAATGGAACCATATTATGACAAATAGTATAAAGTGTATTTTTAAGAGTGAGTTGGAAGTCCTAGCTTGTTCCAAGAGTATAATTAAGTGTTATTTATTGTGAATAGGCCAAGGATATCCAACCCCACCTCATTGTGGTTGTGGAATCGAAAAGGAGAAGGAACAAATAAAGTAAAGCTTGAATTTGCACCAAGGTAGCTCTCTACCTTTTCTTATTGTATTTTTTATTGCATATGTGTCATTAGGTGCTTGTGTGCATATTTATATCTTTAAGACATGTCACTTGATGCTATGTTGATATTTTGGTACCAATATACTTTTTTGAATGTCTTTGAAATGAAGAAATGACTCATAAGGGTGAGGTAGTGCCAAAAATCCCTTAATATGGATGAGGAGATACCAAAAGTCTCATGACATGGGTAAGACAAGGCCAAAAGTCCCTTATATGGGTGAGGCTAAGTCAAAAGTCCCTAAACCGAGAGTGAGGCAAATCCAAAAGTCCTAAAAATGGGGTGAGACCAAACTAAAAGTCCCTAGAGCTATTCTTATGCTTGACATCAGTTTGTGACATAAAAATGTGAGAATTCAATGCTTCTTAGGTTGATTGGTTACATACTTGTACTTTTGACATGTTTTATGCCTTGAATAGGTGTATGAAATATTGAGATTCAATAAATCTCACCCCCTCCTTTCTCTCATCTTATATGGTCTAGCTGGAGTTCAAGATCCAAAAGATGGAGGCCAAGGAGCTTAAATATCCATCTCTTAGTAAATTTTACTAGTTTTGATGTATTATAATGTCAAAGTATATATGTATATATTATTTTTGAGTCATGACACTTTGAACAAGTGTAAAACTATGTAAAGACAGTATATATATCAAGAATAGAGTTAAATGAGTGGAAGTGTGCAATTTGATCCTTTTGGAGCTCACTTGTGCATGTATGTTTATAGAAGTGGCATGATGAATTTGAGTTGCATGATATTTCAGACCTTGTGAGAGACTTATTTATGCTATATTTATGCTTTCTAAGTTGCTCAAATGTGTGTGGAGCAATGTAGAGCTCATTTGGACTAAAATTGCCTGTTATTGGGACCAAAAGTGCCATAATCTTAATTTATGGCAAAGTTTAACCAAATGACCTCTTCTTAACTTGAAATTTTGCATCAATTAGATCTTGCCTAGAGCTTTTTGGAAAGCTAAATACCAGGTCATTTGGAGGTCTGTGGAATTTTCTATGATTTTTCAAAATTGGTATAAGAAATTCATATTTGCACCAGCGCTGTTCATTTGGTTAGTTGTGAAATTGTGTCATCCGAGGGTCAAACGTGGTCCAATGGCTACTAAATTTTATAGGTAGAAACTAAACATTCACAGTGACTTGTAGCAACTTTGGAGGTCTGACTAAGAGATATGAATTTTTGAATTTCTAGAACAGCAACAGTAGCGCAACACAACCTGAGTAACTGTTCTATTGAATTCCAGTAGCTAAACGTGTTTATTTTGGTCTGAATCTATTTTTACCATAAAGCTAACATCCATAACTTTCAAATTGGTATCATTTGCATGGATATGGGTTTTTGTGGAATTAATTGGATATTTTTGAAATTTATAGCAGACACTTACATCAGTACCAGTAGCTGTCTAAACCTTTCCACCTTCTCACATATCAAACATCTTTTGTGTTATATTTCATGGCTTGGACATATTTTTAGTGTAAATTGTACATATGTAGCTTTCCAAAATGCCATAGTATGCTTGATTTTAATTTTTTTGGAATTAATTACAAATTTTCAAAGTTGAGGCTCAAAAGTTACAGACTGAACCCGAGGCAAAACCATTAAAAACCATGTATGCTTGATGTAAGCTTGGGTTTTTGGTAATGTTTTTATGTGGTCTTGAGTTGTATTGGTATAATAAAATGTAAGGATGATATGAGAAAGTTTCCAAGGCCCACAGAGCCAAAATAGAGAAATTATGGATGACGTAACACCGTTAAATGGTATTATTTTCTTTGTTTTATTGGGAGAATTCATGTCTGAGACTTGTATATGTATGGGGGTTAGCTAAGAGAGTTATGGTATTACATGAAGCAAGTCAAGACACTAAACTCACTCTTAAATACACACTTGGTTCTATAAGTGGCATAACAATTAGCCCATTGAAGCAACCTTCACAATTCAAGCTCTAGATTCCTATTTCTTTCTATTTCTAGGCCTCTTGGCCTCATTTAAAGTCTTTGGAGCCCTCACACAATCATTTATACAAGCTTAGAATCAAGTTGCTTTACAAAGCACCATTGTGGACACCATTGTTCCATCTCTCAATCTATGGCTCCTACATTTTTTTTAATAGTTTCTCCCATCTTCTAACATCATATAAAGTCCAAAACTAAGGGTAGAACAAATTAAAACACTCCTTAACCCAATGAGCCTAACTTGGGTAAACCTATGGACAATAATAGGGTTTATGGGATTCTTGATTTTTTCTTGATAGGAAAGCCACTTGGAAGGGTTTCTAGAGGTCTTAAGAGCTCAAGGAAACACTTAAATAGCCAAAAAAACACTCATATAAAATTAAATTTCACAAAACCCTAAAGAAGCCTATACTTACTTATCTTAATTTCCTTTGGTTTTTCTTGCAATTTCTTGCCATATTCCTCTTGTAAC
The DNA here is from genome assembly GCA_026724425.1 of Erythrophleum ivorense. Lineage (NCBI taxonomy): Eukaryota > Viridiplantae > Streptophyta > Magnoliopsida > Fabales > Fabaceae > Erythrophleum > Erythrophleum ivorense. Next base: position 8,557,435 of record JAIUCV010000014.1, read on the forward strand.
GAATGTAATTTTTGTAAAATGACTAAATGAGCAATATAAAAGAAAGTCCTCTGAAATGAGCTAGATAATATCCTAAAAAATTAGGTAGAGTCCTAGACTCCTAAAAATGATAATTCCAGGTTCAGACAAAAAGAAAAATAGAGTTAGGATAGTAAAACAATTTATGACAAAAGCTAATGAAACATGATGACATTTTCATAAATAAGTGCAAATTTTGGAAATACACATAGGAGGGATTTCTAAATAGGAAATTTAAGTTAGCCAAGGTTCTCAGAGGCCCCAAAAACCATGGGAAGCCCCGGGACTAATAAAGCCTCTCCAGTGTATGTTTTTCAACATCGGTGAGCCCAAACTTTGATTGATTCATTTGGTAAGATTTTTAACTCCAATTTGAATGATTCTAAAAGCATTTTATTAAATTGGGAACCTAAATATTATAATGAAAAAGAAGGTTCTCAAAAAGGAACTAAAATAAAGCTAAAATGAAATTGCCATTATGGAAGGATGAAATTAGAATTTTTGAAAAAGTGTGTTTCTTGAAGCTTTCACACACTTCTCCCTTCTTCTCCCCCTCATATAGCATGACTTTCCTCTACCCAAAATACAGAAAATGACCTGCTCTCTTAGGTGCACAAGAAGGGGAAGAAAAAGAGGAGAAAAATAAAGGAAAAGGTAAGGAAATTTGTAGATTTTCATGTTTTTTCTTCCTCCAACCTTGCTCCCCTCCTTCTATGCTTTCTTTTTATGGTTTTCTTGAAGGTATTGGTTCTATTTTTGGTCCAGAACAAGTGGGGAATTTTCAAAAACTAAGAAGGGAATTCAAGCAAGGGAAGAAGCATCAAAAGGGAGCTAAAAATCTAAGGTAATTCTTCATTTTTATTGCTTCTTCTTGTTGCACTTTTCTTGGTGCTTGTTTGGCCTAAACTAGAACCATATGGGAAAGGGAAGTTTTGTGTAAAAACAAGGAAGGAACAAGGGTTTTAGACCATGGAGAAGAGGAATATGGTAAGAAATTGCAAGTAAAACCTATGGAAAATAAAATAACAAAGTGTAGGCTTCTTTAGGGGTTTGTAAGTGTGAGTAATCCCTTGGCTATTTGAATATTTCCTTGAGCTCCTAAGACTCTTAGAAACCTCTCCAAGTGGCTCTCCCATCAAGGAAAAATCAAAAAGTCCAAGAATCCTATTTATGTTACTTGTCTTGGCCTAGGCTAGTTCTATGGGCCAAGGAGTGTTTTAAATTGTTCTAGCCTTGGTTTAAGACTTCCTATGATGCTAAAAGATGGGAGAAACCCTTGGAAAAGATTTAAGAGCCATGGATTAGGAGATGAGACAATGGTGTCAATAATGGTACCTTATAAAGCAACTTAGTTTTCTAATTGTGCAAATGAATTTGTGAAGGCTCCAAGGACCTTAAATGAGTCCAAGAAGCCTAAAAATAACAAGAGAATAAAGCCTAGAACTTTAAATGTGAGAGTTGCTTCAATAGGCCATTTATGAAACCATTATGCCACTTATAGAATCAAGTGTGTGTTCAAGAGTGAGTTTAATGTCTTGGCTTACTTCAAGTGTGTAATTGTGTGTTGTTTATGGTGTTCAGGTCAAGAGAACACTCACCCACCTAGGTGTGCTTGTGGGATCGAAAAAGGAAAAGAAAAGGATCAAGAAAAGCTTGCATAAATCCAAGGTAGCTCTCCACTTCATTCTCCTTGCATTCTTGTGTGCATATGTATGTTATTGTATGCTTTTGTGTGTTCTTGTGACTTGATAACATGCCACTTGATGCCTTGACATTACATTGGTACCAATGTATTTCCTTAAATGGCCTAGGTTGTGGAAAGAGCTCATAAGGGTGAGGTAATGCCAAAAGTCTCATGGCATGGGTGAGACTAAGCCAAAAGTCTCTTGGAAGGGTGAGGCCAAATCAAAAGTCCTTAGGCCAAGAGTGAGACAAATCCAAAAGTCCTAAAAATAGGGTGAGGTAAAACCAAAAGTCTTTAGAGCATATTCTTAGCTTGAATGTGAATAAGTGGCATGGAAATTGTGACTTTGCATACTTTATGGTTGCCAAACCTTCCATACATATGTGAATAGACATGTGAGCTATTGAGATTCAAGGAATCTCACTTCCCTTCCCTCCATTATCTTAAACTGCCTAGGTGATGTTCAAGAAGCAAGGAAGGCAAGCCAAGAGCATTGAAAAGTCATACCTTGTCCATTATGTAGCTTGTTATGTATTTGAATGTAAAAGTTACTTTTTACATATTATTTTTGAGATGTAAGCTCATGGACAAATGTAATATGATGCATGACTTTTGTATAGACCATATGTGGCACGAAATCCATAGAAATGGGAATTTTGGCTTCTTAATGGCTTAATGTATTAGTGCATTAATAGAAGTTGAATAGCCAAATTAAGATGCATGAAGTTTGGGACTACTTGGATAGTTTATGTAAGTCATGTTCATACTTTTAAACTTATCCAAGAGGTGCCAAACTCAAAGGAAGGACATTTGGACTATAGTGATACCTTATGAGAGGTAAAATTGACCATTTTGGTGAGCTTTATCACTTTTTGTCCAAATGAGCTCGTCTTGTTCTAAAATTTAGCATTCATCTAGAGCTTATTGAAAGCTTTTTGGGGAGCTAAAGTGCAAAATTTTTAGAGGACTATGGAATATTTGATGAATTTTCAAAGTTGGAAAGTTTTTTGGTTTTGGTTCAGTGCATTATTCTTTTTGATCCGAAATGAAACTCTGTCACTCATGTGGCAAACAATGTCCAATTACCACAAAATTTTATAGGGAGAAACTAAACTTTCTAGTGACATGTGCCAATTGGAAACATCTTATTTAGATGTCTAGAGATGGAGATATTAATTTTTAAAGGTACTGTCTAGTACCAGGCTACCAGTCAGACCCATGTTATTATTTGATTAATTTTTAGGCTCTGAATGTTCTTATATTGGTCTGTAGTTATTTTTTTCCTCTAGCTAACATCCCTAACTTTCTAGATTGGTATATTTGTATGCATTGAATTTTTTTGGAATTAATTGGATATTTTCAAAGTTTATGGCAGTAAATTATATTAGTATTAGGTGGCAGTCAAACCTTTGTAGTTATTTCATTGTCAAATGTGATCCGATGGGATTTTCATGGCTGAAAATTATTTGTAGTATATATTTAACATCTAGAGCTTTCTAGAAAGCTATGGTTTGTATGATTTTGATTTTTCTACATTTAGTTATGATTTTTCAAAGTTACCCTTGAAATCTATCACTGTACAGCCATAATGAATGAAGAAAATTTTAGGATTTTTGACCCTTGATCCATGGTTTATGTGGAATTTTGAGATGTTTATGACTTATATGGATGGAAAATAATTAGAGAATGATGTTGGGGAACTCATGGGGTCTATATAATGCAAATTGAAAAATTTTACCCTAACATAATGCGATAAAAGTGTGTTATTTTCATACTTTTCCTCACTTTGTCTTGTGAATGTGCACCAATTGCCTAGAATGGAAGAGTATGATAATAGAAAAATATGGTATTACACCTCTTTCTCATGATCTAAAACCCTAGTTCTTCTCTTATTTTTTGACAGAAAACCTCCCCATGATATGGTTTTGGTTTAATTCAAAAAGTGCACAAAGAAGAAGCAAAGAGGAGAAACAACAAAACCATTATGGAAGGACGAAATTGGAATTTTCAAAAATTTCAATTTCATCCTTCCATAATGGCAATTTTGTTTTGGCTTTGTTTTAGCTTCTTTTTGAAAAGCGTCTTTTTCATTATAAACTTTAGATTCCAATTTAATAAAATGCCTTTGGAATCACTCAAATTAGAACTAAAACCTTCCTGAACAAATCTGTCAAAGTTTGGGCTCACCGCCATTGGAAAACGTATACTAGAGGGGCTTTATCAGTCCTGGGACTTCTCATGATTTTCAAGGCCTTTGAGTACCTAGAGAAACTGAAATTTTCCATTTAAAAAGTTCTCCTATGTGTTTTTCCAAAAATTGCACTTATTTATGAAAATGCCATCACATTTTGTCACAATTTGTTTCACCATCCTAGCTTCGTTTTTCTTTCTGTTTGAGCTTGAAATTATCATTTTTAGGAGCTTAAGATTCTATCCAAAATTTTCAGGACATTATCTAGCTCATTTCAGAGGATTTGTTTTTATACAAATCATTTTGTGGTTTTACAAAAAATTATATTTGTTACAAAGGATGGGTTAAAGAAAAATATGCTAAGGGATTCCAATAATGCTAAAATTGTAAGAAAAGTATTCAAAAGGGATCTCTATTATAAAGTGATGTAAAAGGAAACATGCCTAGGGCATTAAAGCTTTAGGAATTAAACCATATGAGTTTAGAAAGCTTAGCATGAGTTTAGTATGCTGAGCTTAAGTCCCTTGTGAAAACAAACTAATCAAGATGAAGTATTCAAGAGACCAGCATATGATAGTATATTATGAAGAAAATTAGACACCCTTAATGGATGATATGCCCTATGAGATATAGAATACACCGATGCTAAAGGCACTTGGGTGTAGAATATGGGCATAGTCATAGACTGTGGGATAAGAAAGAAAAGGCAGAATGGATACATGTAAAGTGTAAATATAATTTACATCACTAAGTAAAGAAAGTAAAGCAAGGTAAAGTGAGGTAAGTTAGTAAGGAAAGAAAATATAAAAAAGGCTAGAAGTGGGAAACTGATGATTCCATAGAGAGTAGTGAGTAAAAAATAAAATGCTCTCAAGTATCATTATTATAAGATCGCTACAAAGATGAGATAGTACATAGAATCCACTTCACATGAATAGCATAGCAGGAATTTGAGTTTAGCTTTAAAGGTTATGAATAATAGTTATCAGACTCAATAAATATGAGTTTTATTTATAGAGACAATGATCTTAGGCTTTGAAATTTCTTAGATGGATTGTAGTAAATTCTAGCATAGTATAGTTGGTCGCAATAGGCCCTAGTGAGGCTCTAAAAGGTCACAGTAAATCTTATAAAATTACAAAGAGCCCATGGTTATAGTGTAATGTCCAGTTTTCATTAAACGACGGAAATGGACGTATTTTCAAAGCAAGTCTCCCGAAAAAAATTGGTTAAGGTCCCAAAAAATTTGAGTAACATTCTAGTCCCCTAAAAATGAGAATTGTAGTCTCAGACGAAAGGAAAAATAGAGCTAGAATGAAGAAAAAATTTTGACGGAAACCTGACAAAGCATAATGGCATTTTTGTAATTTCGGGCAATTTTTGGAATTCACACAGGAGGGCTTTTTAAACCAAAATTTTGAGTTCTCCAGGGTTCTCAGAGACTCTGAAAACCATGGAAAGCCCCATGACAGTTAAATCCCCTCCAGTGGACGTTTTCTAACGTTAGTGTACTTGAACTTTGATAGATTTGTTTGGAAAGGTTTTAGCTCCTATTTGAGTGATTCCAAAGCCATTTTTCTTAATTGGGAACCTAAATTTTATAAAAGAAAAGATAGTTCTAAAAAGGAGCTAAAACGAAGGAGAAATGAAAATGCAAAATATGAAGGGCAAAATTAGAATTTTTGAAAAAGTCACTTTTCCCTACCTATATATATGTGGTGCCTCACATTTACCCTCATTTAACTTCAGAAAATTTAGCCCCAAGCCAGAAGCAAAACCCTAAGGGAGAGGCACCCAAGAGAGGAAGAAGAAGGAGGAAGAAATCCAAGCTTAAGGTATGCTTTCATGATGTTTTTTCTTGCTTTTCTTCATCTCCACCACCTCTCCTTCATACTCCTTTCTTTCCTTGGATTAAAATGATGTTTATAAATATTATTCAAGGGAGATATTCAAGGGAAAGTTCGGATTTGAAGAGAGGAGCTTGGAGAAATCAAGATTCAAGCCAAACTAAGCAAGGAAGCAAGGTAAAAACACATCTTATGGTTGATACCTTCCATGGCCTTTCTTCTCCCTTTCGCCCCACATGTGTTCTGCCTTAGGGAGTTAAATTTCAAGCCCAACCAAGCATGATTCTTAGGTATTTGATGGAGAGGAATAAGAATATGCAAAGAAAACCAAGAAATAAGCATTAGAAATCAAGATGCAAATCTAGGATTTTAAGTGCACCTTCCAATTTATGAAATTGTATGATGATTCCTAGGTCTATGTAAGAGTTTAAATGAGTTCTTGAGACACCTAAGATGCTCCCCATAAGCTTCTTCCTTCAAGAAAATCAAGAGAAGCCCAAGAAGCCCAAAGGAAGCCTATGTCTCGGCCTAGGCTTGTTTGTGTAGGTAGGGGGAGTTTTAAATTTTTCTAAGGCTATCCTTGAGTCATATTTGATGAATGAAAATGAAGGGAAGCCTTGGAAAAATTTTAGAGCTCATGGAAAGTGATTTGGTGCCTTAGGTTCCATAATATGACCTAAAGAAGCAACATGGTGCTAGGCTTTTTGTCTTAATGATGTGATGACTCGAAGAGGCTTAAAAGGGGTCAAGAATCATATTTGATAAGAAAGAATGAGGCCTAGAAATCATTTGAGGGGTGTTTCTTCATTAGGTGTAATTATGGACCATAATGAAGTCTATAGAGTAATCTAGTGGTTCATCAAGTTATGTAGCTTTAGAATGTGTTTCATGAACCTAATTGGCTCCCATAATTTATATCTAGGCCAAGAGAAACCATATCCACCAAATTGTAGGTGTGTGGCCGAAAGAGGAGGCTTGAAAGTTAAGGAAAAAGTGTGTGAAATTGTGCGAGGTAGCTCTCTCCATCTTCTCTCATGCATGAATGTATGTTTAGCTTATTTTAGAATGTGTGTATGTATAATTTCAAGCTATGGAAAGTATGCTAGCATTCCTTTATATGCTATGATCCTTGATGCCATGTTATGTTTTCTAATGAGTGCATGATGTTTGTATGAGTTTACTTGAGTGTGGAGAGGCTAAGAACTCTTGGGTGAAGATGAGCCAAGAACCCTCGAGCTTGGTTGAGACAAAGCAAAGAGTCTCCCAAAAGCAAAGTGGGCTCCCAAGAGTATGTTTGAGTCCAAAATGCTCAAGAATGGGTGAGGCAAGTCCAAAATCTATGAGAAGAAGTGTGAGGCCAATCCAAACACTTGGTGAGCTCTTGAATGATTTGTATGAGTTATTCACATGCCAAGTTTGCTTATAAAATGTCCATGGCTTTTATTTTCTCCATGCATGCATTTGTAAAGCTTGCTTTGCACATATTATGTGTGATTGAATGGGAGATGAGCTATTGGGATTCTTTGAATCTCATCCCCTCCTCTCCAATGATCTAACATGCTAGGTGGACCAAGTACTTATGGTGAAGAGAGCCAACAACCATAAAGAGCAAGGAGTGACAAGCTTATGTAGTATTTAGTCTATTTTGGAACCATAATGATGGTTCATAGTGTATATGATGTTGTATATGTACCATGAACCTTGATACATGTGTAAGTATACTATTGTGTGATGTTTAGATGTATGAAAATGATATATGACCTATAGCACTTATTTTGAGTATGTAAGGCCAAAGTGTGCAATATGGAAGTTTGATGAATATGTGTATAAATGTGGGTTGAATGGCCAAAACGAGATGCATGAGGTTTGGGACCATTTGGGCAGCTCAAACAAGTCTTAAATATGCTTTTAAACTTGCCCAAAAGGTGCCAAGACCAAGGGAAATCCATTTGGCAATTTTGGTACCCAATATGGAGCCAAAATTGACCATAATGGAATCCTATGCCATTTTTTAGCCAAATGAGTTAGTCTTGCCCTGAAACTTAACATGCAATTAGGTCTCATTAAGAGATTTTTGGAAAGCTAAAGATCATAATTTTTGGAGACCTAGAGAATATTTGATAAATTTTCAACGTTGAGATTTTTCATGGATTCTGGTATGGGTACTGTTCATACTGGTAGTTTTGAATTTTGTGTCACTTGATGACCAAATGGTGTCCAATGCTTATGAAATTTTACATAAATAAACTATAGTTTATAATATTTCTTTGGCTACAGAGATTACCTCATTTGGAGGTCTTAGTAGTGAGTTATGCATATTTGAAGTTAACTGTCAGTATCAGTAGCGCCCCATAAGTCCAGTTACTGTTCCATAGGGTCCAGCTGACTAAACGTATCTGTTTCATTCTAGAATTATTTTTAATATCATTTTAACATTTGTATCTTTCCAGAATGACAAAATGTGTGTGATTTCAATTTTTATAGAATTAGTTATGAATTTCAGAAATTTGTATTAGTAAACTGAACAACAGCCCAGGCAACCAACGACTCTGTACCTTTTTGGATGTCAAACGTCTTGTGTGATGAATTTTATGACCTGGGCATATTTTTATTGTGAAGTAGACATCCTAAGCTTTCCATAATGATGAAGATTGCATGATTTTGAATTATTTAGATTTAGTTATGATTTTCCAAAGTTGGGTCAGAAAATGGAGTAAATCTGACCGAAAATATGCTTGTTTATTTTGAGCTCCATTTTGGTTTCCATGGGTTGTAGGCATGTTTTTGTGATACAAATGAGTTGTAATAATGAAATTAAATATGAGAAAGTATAGTATGAGCTCACATAGTCCACATGACACCAAATTGAATTTTTTTGACATAGCGCAACGCGAAAAAAATTTATTATTTTCATCCCCTTTTCATATGATCTTGTGGGATTGATAATACAAAGCTTATAAATGGCATCAAATGAGCTAGAAGTTATGGTGTTACATATAGTATAATAGTTTTCTTGGGAGATGATAGCCTAAGGTAGCTTTTATATATTAGTTTAGTCTTTAAGACTAGTATAGTTTTGGATAGTTTTTGTCTTAGAGAGCAAAAACTTCCTAGGTCTAGCAGAGTGTTAAAACAGAGTTATCAGGGCTTTACTTAAATAGCCAAGCCATTGACTAAACTTCCTCAATAGATTAGTACAACATGAGGGATAAGGAAAGTAAGAGAGTAGCTTTCTAAAGTTATAGTTAGATGCACCATTACCTAATAGTTATTAAGCTTAACTAAGGGAGAGAGAAACCCTTGTATATTAGAGTTGCATATCTAGAAAAAGAGGTCAGTTATGGTTCTTCATGATAGGGTATGCCTTTAGAAGCTGAGGCTATGAGAAGTCAGTATCCCACATGAATACAATATTGGTTAGTAGTAGTCACTCTTCAATGTTAGCAAAAAAGAGTTAAGGATTATCAAAAGTCAATAACTAAATTGAGAGTTTGAATAATGCTTACTCTTAAGTAGCTAAAGAGAGTAAAGGAAATTTCAAACCTAAAAGGCAAGTATAGTAGTAAATAAGGAAGTGGGATAATTAAAAATACAAGCTTAATAGAAGAGCTATAATTCTAATAATTAGACAGTATATGAAGCCTAAGATAGGAGAAGATATAAACTCTTATTATGGGATGAGCTAGTAAGAAATAATGTAAGGGTAAATAGTAGACTAAACATTTAAGTAAGTTAAGTTAGACAGGAAGGGATCTCTGATGGCTTAGAATGAATAGAGAAAGATAAAACGATTATGTAGAAAGCCATTAGAATATGGTATTGGAGATTTGATATTAGTAAGATATCTCCAATCATAGATGCAAGTAATTCCACTAAATAGAAATGCTCAAACAGTGTGAATTGGCCTTGGACCAATCATATACAGAATAGTAAGCCCTCTTACTAATAGGCCAAAGTTATTAGAACATGTTTTAGTATCAAAAAGTAGTCCCTTTCATGATAAGAGCAACTCCTACATTCTATAGAAATAGCACTAGAGGAAAAGGATAATTTATAGCAAGATTTGAACTGGTTAATGAGAAAAATTCTCTAGAAGGCAACTGATTTGAAAGAGACTAGTCCTTGAGAAAAATAAGTAAAGATAAAGAAAAGGAATGGCTAGATAGAAGACGTATAAGAAATACAGGATGATTAATAATAGCTAATTTCTATATACCTTTTCCCCTTTAATTTAGGCTTTTTGATGATAAATTATGGCTTAAAGGATTTCAATTGGAGGATAATTGAGTTTATTAGCCATTTCTGTATTCTAGGAATTTATTTACAAAATTTCTGAATTTTAATGCATAAACTCCTTTAAACAATTTTGTGAATTTTTCTTATTAAAGATTCTCTATTATTTTTGCAGATTTTGTGGGCAATGGAAATTTAAAGATTTGTGAGCCACATAATTGAATCAAAGAGGCCTAAAGTTGAAGATGGAAATTCTTTTTTATTTGAGTGAACAGTAACAAGATCATATACCACAGTTTTAAGAGCCCAGCCCATCATTCACATCTGAAATCACACTCCAAGTAACACACGACTGAGGCACTCCATCTTCTTGACACTCACTTGAAACCTATACCTAACTCTCATTTCACCCATAGGGCTACTAAAACCATACATAAAAGCAATGCAAGCCACGGCTTCAGACACAATTATGCACACAGCAGCTTGCATGGGCTGGGTTTACACATTCACACGTAGCTTATTCACCTCACTCAGATCACTCACACTCACTCTCATGTTGCAGCAACACAAACACACACATCCACAAGTTCACTCACTCAGGTACATGAGTTGTAACAACCAGAAAAAAAAAAAGGTGGAAAAATTTTTTAAAGGCTAAAAATTTTCTAAGTCTGCTAGCTATAGTGAGAAATGGCCTAGTTATAGAGAATGTACCTATTCGCTATAGCGAGAAATGGTCTAGCTATAGCGAGAGTGTCTTCTAGCTATAGCGAGAATGCTTCTAACTATAGCGAGTATGGGCATCCCATACAAAAACTAGGGAGCTACTCGCCGTAGCGTGCGCTGTAGTAAAGGCAGGGGTTTGGGACTGATACATGCTCGCCGTAGGGAGGGTTATGACTCGCTATAGCAAGGGTTAGTCCGAAAAAGTATGAAAAAAGAGAATTTGACTTTTTAAAGCATCCAAACTCCTCCTTTCTCCTTAAATCGACCTAAGCTTCATCCAAGCATAGAAAAAAGCTTGAGAGAGAGAGGGAAACTAGGAGAAACTAAGAGAGAAGGAAGGGAAGCTAAGGAAGAAAGGTAAGAACCTTTAAAGCTCTTCATGCTCCTTCTTCTTGATTTTATTCTTTTCCTTCTAATTTCCCTTTCCATAGGTTGATGAGTAAGGAAGCTTTTGTTCTGACCTAAAGGGAGCAAGAAACCCTTAAAAGAGAGTGTGATAAGTTGAGAAACACAAAGAAAAGAGAAGAATAGTTAGTGAACTTCTAGAGAGAGAAAGAACCCCTAGTTTCTTATATGTTTGGTAGGGTTTGCTGTAAAGAAACCCTTAGTCTTGTGAATAAGTGTTGAGTTATGAGAAAGTAATTCCATGTTCTTTGTATGTCTAGGCTCAAGAGAAACACTTCCATATAGTTGTGATTGTGGAACCAAGAAGGGAGAAGACAAATTGAAAGGGAAGGCTTGTGTTAGCCTATAAGGTAGCTCTCTCCACCTTCTCTCATGCATGGATGTATATTTAGCCTGTTTTAGAATGTGTGTATGTGTATTTTCAAGCAAAAAAAAGTACACTAGCATGCCTTTACATGTCATGATCCTTGATATTATGTTATGTGTTAAATGAATCCATGATGTTTGTATGAGTTTTTCTTGAGTGTGGAAAGGCCAAGAACTCTTCCCTTAGGTGAGGATGAGCTAAGAACCCTCGAGCTTGGTTGAGACAAAGCAAAGGGTCTCCTAAAAGTAATGTGGATTCCCAAAAGTATGGTTGAGTCCAAAGTGCTCAAGAGTGGGTAAGGCAAGTCCAATACCCATGAGGAGAAGTGTGAGGCCAATCCAAATACTTGGTGAACCTTTGAATGTTTTGTATGATTGATTCACATGCCAAGGTTGCTTTTAAAGTGTCCATGACTTTCACTTTTCTATACATGCATTTGAAAAGCTTGCTTGGCATATATTATATATGATTGAATGAGAGATGAGCTATTAGGATTCTTTGAATCTCATCCCCTCCTCTCCACTATCCTAACATGTTAGGTGGACCAAGTGAACAAAGACATGGGAGCCACCAAGCTTGAAGCTAGGGGAATCGGTAAAGAATTTGTGAAAATAGCCATTTTGTCACCGTTATGTTGCTAAGGGATGTAATTTAATGATGTACATGTTATAGGCACTTATGAATACTTGTAAATAGATGTACTTATTGTATATGTATGAGAATTAGAACTATAATGCATGATGTAGCAAGTTTTCAGTATGAATAGTAAGATCTTGGCATTATGTACATGGTGTATGTGTTGGTGTGGGAGAGTGAGTTTTCAAATCTGGATTGTTAGACATTTAAACCATGTTTAATAGCCTGTTTTGATGCTTTCCCATGTGCTCATAGAGCCTTAGGAGTAGGAGAAGCAAATTTGAACTCTTTGAGCCTATTTTAACAAAAGAAATTGGCACTTTGCCCCTTATGTCAAAGTTTGACCAAATGACCCATTCTTACCTTAAAATTTGGCATGTAACTAGATCTTGGCTAGAGATTTTTGGAAAGCTAAAGATTAGGTCATTTGGAGCTCTTTGGAATTTTCTATAATTTTTCAAAGTTGGTATCAGAATTTCAGATTTGCATAAGCACTGTTCATTTGGTCAGTTGTGTAATTGTGTCATCTGAGGGCCAAACATGATCCAATGGCTACGAAATTTTATAATCAAAAACTATACATTCACAGTGACTTGTAACAACTAGAATCACCTCATTTGGAGGTCTAAAGAGGAAGATATAAATTTTTGAAGTTTCTGCCCAGTATCAGTCATCTTGCCTGACCAGAAGTACTGTTCTATCGATTTCTGAGAGCTTGGCTTGATGATCTAATTTGGAGATATTTTTTCTCTCTAGTTAACATCCACATATTTCCATATTGGTATCATTTACATGCATTGGATTTTTATGAAATTAGTTGGATATTTTTGAATTTCATATTAGTAAACTGTGATAGCATCAGGACCAGTCTGACCTTCAGACTAATTCACGTGTCAAACGTCCTGTGTGTAGGATTTTATGACTTGTACATAGTTTTAGCATAAAGTAGACATCCCAAGCTTTCCATAATGATCAATATTACTTGTTTTTTATTTTTCTATATTTAGTTAGGATTTTCCAAACTTTGCCCAAAAATGGGCCCAAGTCTAGCCAAGAATGAAAATGCATGTCCCATGTTTCTTTTCAGTTTTCATGAGTTGTAGGCAAGTTTTCATGATACAAATGAGTTGTAACAATGAAATTAAATATGAGGAGGCATATTATGAGCTCACACGGTCCATATAACATCGAAATGAATTGCTAGATATGACACAACGCAAAAATCATCATGAGAAACTTACATCCTCCATGATAGTAAGTCATTGAAAGTACATGAGATGAGCTAAAATTTATAGTGTTACACGAGTAAGGCACTCAACTCTTTAGCTTACTCGTGCACACATGTATAGCTATACATTGTGACGGCCATCCACGTAGATAGCATCAAGGAAGCTTCATACTCTGTTTTGAAGGCAACGTGTTTTCTTCACATCACACATACGCGAGCTAATGAGGAAGCAACAAATGAAAGCACTTTCACTAGGTCCAAATCCAGAGAGAAAGCTGATCCACATGAGACGTGATTTACATAAGCAAGTTATGGGTTCTATTTGAGAGAAATGAAAATGTTGGAGAGAAGGTATTTAGCTTACAGATATATGCACAGCTTCATTATAAACATCCTTCATGGCTGGCATTCATGATGTTTTGTGGGATTGGAAGAAGCAGAAGGCTTAGGTTTATGGGAAGAATGAAATGGAAGAACATGAGAAAGCTATAGTTTGAGAAAGAATAGAAACAAAGCCATGTATGGGATTATATCAAGGAGGCAGTCTCGGGTTTAAAAGACAGAACGTGTTGGGGATTGAGAGAAGTGGAATAAAAAAGGCTATGGGCTTAAGGGAATGAATGAGAGAAGAAGCTCAAGCAGGTTACACACTTGGGTACTGGGAGCAAAGCACGATACATACGGGCAGAACAGCAAGGGGATCCATCCATTCCAATTCACACGCACATGTATGAGTCTACACGAATGAGGTAGAGCACATGATTATTAAATGGAAAATAAATAACATATGAATATAGGAAAGATTGAATGAAGCTTGTAATGTCTCATATCTAGTAGGAAGACCATGGACTAAGGTCTTATAAGTGAAAGTAGTACTCTCCCTACATGGATGCATTTTCTTGGGAGCTAATGGGAGAAGCCATCTTTCAGGAAGAACAAAACCTCAAAGCTAATGGGAGAAGCCATCTATCGGGGATAATATACATAGGACTCTGTAAGGTGTTTGGTATAAGAGTCGGCCTACTACATGTGCAACCCAAAGGCGGGTTGGCCCTAAAGGGGGTGGATTGTAATATCCTATATCGGGTAGGAAGACCTTAGGTTAGAGCCTTATAAGTGGAAGTAGTACTTTCCCCACGTGGATGTGTTTTCTTAGGAGCTAATGGGAGAAGCCATCTTCTAGGAAGAATAAAACCTCAAAGCTAATGGGAGAAGCCATCTATCGAGGACAATATCCATAGGGCTCTATAAGGTGTTGTTGAGGCAAGTCCAAAATCCCTTAAGAGAAGTAAGTGAGGTTAAACCATCTTCTTGACAAGCCTATGTATGTTTTATGGGACTTCTTGAGTGTATGAAATGTTTTATGAATGGTTATACACTCTATGTTATCTATGCATGCATTTTTAGACTTAGATTTGCATTCTTTATGTGTGATTGAAAGGGAAAAGAGCTATTGGGATTCCTAGAATCTCATTCCTTTCTCCCCATTGTCTAACATGCCTAGGTGGACCAAGTGAGCCAAGGAATGAAAGCCACCAAGTTTGAAAGAGGAGGATTGACAAGAAAGTGTGCTATTTTGTCCATTTTGTAACCATATGGATGGCATATGATGTAACCTTATGGTGAATATATTGTATAACCATTTGAACATATGTAATTACATGGATACTTGATATATATATGAGATTTGATGTCATGTGAATGTTGTAGCAAGTTCTTGACATTAAATGGCAAGATATAGCAAAGCATTCTCTGGGTCTAATGAGAAAGCATGAAGTGAAGCAATCAGTCATTCCATTACTTCAATAGTAACCTAGAAACAATTATTCTAAGTGAAACAATAAGTGTGTTAGCTTGGGTGAACCACCTTATCTTACCAGACATTAATGGCTGCCCGAACATCGAATTTTATCTTTCATATGTATATTGTTACTTCCCCTCATTAAGCTAGCTAGCGGTAGCAATATAACTTATGTACTCATGTGTATACCTTAGGGTGAGAGTGTGAGTTTGTGAAATCTGGATTTGTGCACCTTTGAGACATGTTTAATAGACCATTTTGGTATTTTCTCATGTGCTCAAGTGGCCATGGAAGCCTTGGAAGGAAAAATGACCCTTTAAGAAGCATAAAAGAGCCATTTTGCAACCCTATGGCACAATCTAACCAAATGAGTGAATTTTCTCATGAAATTTGGCATGTATATATATCTCATATAGAGAGTTTTGGGAACCTAAAGACTAGATTATTTGGAATTTTTTGGAATTAATTATGAATTTTCAAAGTTGCCAAATTTTGGTTATTCTGGTATATTATTGTTCATATAGTTAGTTTCTTTTCTAGTATCATTTGAGGGCCCATGATGTCCAATATTCATGAAATTTTACAAAAATAATTTAGACATGATAAGCTTTTTATATCCACTAAGATCACCCTAATTGGATGTTTGAGTAAGGAGATATGAATTTTGAAGTTTTATGATAGTACTAGTAGTGCCAGATAAGTTTAAGTACTATTTCATTGATTTCTATTAGCTAGACGTTCTTATTTTGGTCTAGAATTATTTTTAGAATAGATTAGACATCTGTATCTTTCTAGAATGGTATATTATACTTGATTTCAATTTTTTTAGAATTAGTTATGATTTTCCAAAGTTGATGACAAAAATCTAGCCCATGAATCTGAGGCTGAGCATGTGATTTTTATGTATATGGTTCATGAGCTTGAGTTTTTGGTCATATCTTAAGATGGTTTTGAGTTGTATAAATTTATTTAAATATGAGAATAAGATGGATTAGTTCATATGGTCCATAGGACATAAAATGAAAATTTTATCCATGACGTAACGCGAAAATAATCTATTATTTTAATTGCATTTTCTTGAGAAAAGTGTGCTTAGCCAAGGAAATATGCTTAGGAAGATATGAGATAGGATAGATGAATATGGTGCTACAAAGCTTAGGCAAGAGGATAAAAACCATGTAAGGAAGAAGCTGGGAAGTAAAAAGAGGGGAAGTTTGTAACAACCGAAAAAAAAAAGCTGAAAATTTTCAAAGTCCTAAAAATTTTCTAAGTTTGCTAGCTATAGCGAGAAATGGTCTAGTTATAGTGAGAGTGCCTTCTAGCTATAGTGAGAATGCTTCTAGCTATAGTGAGTGCGGGCATCCCATATAAAAACCAGGGAGCTGCTCGCCGTAGCACGCGCCATAGCGAAAGTAGGGGTCTAGGATTGATACGTGCTCACCGTAGCGAGGGTTATGCTTCGCTATAGTGAGGGTTAGTTCAGAAAAACGTGAAAATAAAAGAATTTGACTTCTTAAAATGTCCAAATCCATTCTTTCTCCTTTAACTGACCTAAGCTTCGACTGAAAGAGAGAAAGGAGCTATGGAGAGAGAGAGAGACCTAGAGAAGGAAGGAGAACAAGCAAAAAGGTAAGCAAGCTTGAGATTTCTATAGCTTTTCTTCTTAGCATGTTGTTCTTCTCTCTTTTCCCTCTCTTTCTATGGTTTTGGTTGTTAAGTTGGGCTTCATTCAGAAGAGGGAAAGTGGAAACCACTCTTGAAGAAGGCTAAAACTCATGTATCCTTATTTCTTCTTCTTTGCTTTCCTTTCTTGATAGCTTGAGAGAGGAAGGAGAGTTAGTGGAATTTTACGGAGAGAATCCCTAGTTTCTTACATATGTAGTGGGGTTTGCTTTGATGATGAGCCCCTTAGCTTTGTGAGTATTTATTTGAGTTATAAGAGAGTAACTCTATGCTCTTTATTGTGTCTAGGCTCAAGAGAAGCAACTCCATCTAGTTGTGCTTGTGGGACTAAGAAGGAAGAAGAGAAATTAAAAGGGAATGCTTGTGTTAGCTGATAAGGTAGCTCTCCACTCTTTCTTGTTGCATTCTTGGATGTGTAATAGTCATGATATGCTTGTGTATGTGCTTGTATTGTGAGACATGCCATTAATATTGCCTTAATGCATTGGTACCAATATGTTTATGTTTTAAGTTGTGGAAATTGCTCAGGTGAGGTGGTGCCGAAAGTCCTTTGAGATGGGTGAGGTGAAGCCAAAAGTCCCTAAACCAAGGGTGAGGCCAATCCAAAAGTCCCAAAACTTGGGTGAGGCTAGACCAAAAGTCCCTAGAGCTTATTCTTGGCATTGATATGATATTCATGGCATGGAAAGCATGTGTTGTGTAATTATGAATGGTTGCATGCTTTGACTTGTTTATATGCCTTGATTGCTTCCTTGAATGAGTATGAGCTATTGAGATTCCCTGAATCTCACCCCTTTCCCTCTCCCATCTTAACATGTTAGGTGGAGTTCAAGGAGAACCAAGTGCACACCAAGGAACTAATTGAGCATGCTTAAGGAGTTGTGTAGCTATTTTAGTCCTTTTGATGTAAAGAGGTGCAAAAATGAATATAAACCTTCTATTTTTGAGATGTAAATATTTGAGCGAGTGTAAAAGTATATATAAATGATGTATGAACTATGTAGAGAGCAAAAACAATGAAAAAGTGGAATTTGGCCCTTTTGTGGCTTACATGTAAGAGTGTATTTTGGCCTGTAGCATAGTGAGTTTGAGATGTGTATTGATTTAGACCACTTAAGTATTTCATATATACTATGTTTATACTTTCAAACTTGCCTAAGAGGTGCTAGAACATATGGGAGGCCATTTAGACCCACTTTGAACCATTTTGGATGCCAAAACCGTCATATTCGTGAGCTCTGTCAAAGTATAATGAGCTCTTCTTGATATAAAATTTGGCATGCCTCTAGAGTTTATTAAGAGATTCCTGAGAATCTAAAATGGGTGATATTTGGAGGTCTAAGGAATATTTGGTGAATTTTTGAAGTTGGAGAATTTTCTAGTTTTGGTTATTATATTGTGCAACTAGGTCCTAAAATGAATCTATGTCATTCATGGACCAAACAGTGTTTGATTGTTATAAAATTTTATAAAAATAAACTAGATATCCACAGTGACCTATAACAACTAGAAGCACCTCAATTAGAGGTCTGTAGAGGGAGAATGAACTTTCTGAAGTTCTGTGTCAGTATTAAGGAAGTCATCCGACCTTCGTTACTGTTCCATTAGTTTTTGAGGTCCAAGGGCTACTGAAATGATCTAAATTATTTTTACCCTCTAGTTAAAATTTTTAGATTTCCATATTGGTATATTTTTCCCATATTAGATTTTTTTGAAATTAGTTACGAATTTTTGAAGTTCATGACAGCAAGCTACACCAGTACCAGGGATAGTCGGACCTCTATCTCTTTTTCGATGTCAAACATGGTCCAAACACTGAGATTGTGGTTAGGCGTTATATTTAGTGTGAATTTAACATCAAAATATTTCCATAGAGCTATGTTTTGCTTGATTCTCATTTTTCTAGAATTAGTTATGATTTTCCAAAGTTATAGCAAAAAATCTGACTTTTGGGCTCATTTGAAAAATTACATTTTCTTGGTTTTTGGCTTCATATCCGTAGTTTATGAGTTTTTTGATACTATGTATGAGTTGTATAAATGGAGTTTGAGTAGAGAATGTGAGTGATGGATTCACGAGACCCACGGGGCAAAATATAACTGGTTAAACCCTGACTTAAAGTAGTAAAATACCACAGTTTTGGTCATTTTCATTGAAAATCATATAGAATCAAGCCTAGAGGGAGATTCGTTGGAGTTAAGTCATTATGGTGTTACAAAGTTGATGTGGGAAGCATGAGCAAATGAAAAAAAGGCACATGAGAAGAAGCTAAAACATGAAGCATGCATCAGTGAGAAGGAAGAGAATCACTAGACAAAAATGAACACATGCTTCTCATGAGGGGTTTTTGGGGAAAAGAAAGATCATAGGTAGAATGTGGGAAGGCTGAAAGGGGGAAGGCATTGACGATTGTAGCTCTCGGCTGTGTGAGAAGTTCCAGAGACGTGAAAATGCAAAGGAGAAATTCATTGATCAATCAAACCATGGTTGTAGCTTCTTCCATCCATTTTCTTACATTCATCCTCTCCATGATAGCTTAAAATTCCCTGCATAGCTAGCTAAAGATTGGACTTCTATTGATGAAGATTTGAGCTCCAAGATTGGCTCTCCAATTTGGATAAACTCTCTCTCTCTATCCTTTACTTTTAGCATTAATTTCTCTATTCATTTGATTTAGCTTGTTAATTAGAGAATTTAGTTACTGAATGTACTGGATTAATTTGCTCTGTGAGTTAATTGTAATCTCACACTTGAATGTTAATTTTGATGCCTAAGTGTTTGTAGAAAATCTAGAATTAATGGCTATCTAATTTACTACTCAGTTCCTCTTGCTTTTAGATCAATTAGTACAATGGTTATTGAATTAAGTGGCTAAACTTTTGTGTGATTATTGTACTTGAGGAATTTATTAATCTAATTGGTTGATTAGCATTTTTAAGTGAATTGTTCAGCTACTTTAATGAGTACTTAGGTTCTGTTTTGGTGTGTTCTTATTTTTAATTCAATGATTAATTGTTCAAGATTTCTTGTGGTTGCAAGTTCCTTGAATCATTAGTGATTTGAGTCTTGGATGGTAATTCAAGAATCCTTATGAAAAATATATGAAGAAGTAAGAGTTTAAATCTAATTTTGGTACATTAGAAAGGGAACAAGGATAATTGGATTCTAGAAAGTCTATCTAAAGGTTAGTTACCACACTTTTTCTAATTGTTCACATCTCTTAGTTTTAAGTTTGTAATTCTTGTTATTTTTTTTAATTCAATTAAAATTTAGTAATTTAAAATCTCTTAAACACTTTTCATTTACTATCACTTAGACAACTTTTTCACAAATAATTAGAAGCAAAAACTCCTTAGGAAATGTAACACCATATTTATCTAGCTTGTCTCATGCCATTTATAGGTCTTATGCCATGCATTTCATAAGGAAGCAAGAAAAATGGCATTAGAATAATAAATATACTTGTATTAAGTCACGAATAAATTTTTCTTTCAGTGTCCTATGGGTTATATAGACTGCCCATCTCATTCTCACATTTAAATGCATAATTACAACTCATAACAAACTCAAGAAGTGACCTATACCTCAAGTAAGGGAAGTATTCACATAAAAGCAAGGTGTGCAGCCTTGGGTAGAATTCCAAAATCCTAACATAAATTTTGAAAAATCATAACTAATCTTAAAAAAATTAAAATCATGCATTCTTTATCATTCTAGAAAGCTATAGATGTCCACTTTATGTTAAAAATAAATTCAGGGCACAACAGATGTTGCTAGCCATCAGAAATCAATAGAATGTACTAGAGGTCGACTATCATTACTGGTACTAACCTCCAACTTCAAAAATTCATATCTCCTTACTCAAAGGTCCAATTAGGGTGATCTCAGTGGTTGTGGAAAGTTTATCTTGTCTAGTTTATGCTTATAAAATTTTATGAGCATTGAACATCATTTGGTATATGAATGACATAGTTTAAGTTTCTAAACATATGAACAGTGTTTGTAACACCCCAAAATTAATTAAGGAGTTAATCATGGATTTGGGTTAATTAAGAATAATTAATATGGGACAATCAGGCAAGTTAAATGAATAAAAATTTTAGAAAAATAAATTATTAATATGAGTTTGAAATTTAATTGAGTTATAAACCCTATCTAAGCCTAAATTAAATTAAGTAGGCCAAGATTAGGGACTAATGGAGACCCAATAATTTTAGGTGCAGACCCAAGCGTTAATTGTGAGACTTGGCGTAAGAGAGTGCACCTAGTGATAGCCTAATAACCCTTGTGTAGACTCAAATCAATTGAGTCCTTCAAACTTGGCCTGGCCCAATTAAAGTTCTATAGGCCAATACCTTGAAGTTAGCCTAACAAGGCTTAAATTAGAACCTACTTGCAATTGGACCCTTGGGTCAGCCCATGACCCACCTTAAACCCAATTTCAACCCAACTAAAACCCTAAACACTTCAACCCCTTCCCTATTTTGCTGAAACACAAAAGAAAATTTTAGAGGTTTGAAGGGAGGCTAGGGTTTGGGGCAAGAAATCTATTATTTCTCACTTCTAGAGCAAGATTCAGCTAAGGTAATAGTTATATAACTTAATCCCCTTCTCTTGCTCTTCATTTTAGCCTAATTAGTTTTTTATTTGGAGTATTTTCACCATATCTAAAATCTAAAATATGGTTGTTTGGGATTTTCTTAGTGAAATTTCGTAGGTTAAGGCTAAGGGTATTATTAGGTAAGTATAAACTCTCTATTTTGATGCTTTCTTTGCTAGTTTAAGACCCCTATAGCTGATTTATAATATGGGTATTGTCTTTGTACGAATTTACTCAGAATTTGAGGTGTTATTTTGAGGTTTCTGGGGTAGGAGCAACCGAATCCGATTTGGTTTTAGTGATAATTAGGTAAGTATTTCTAAGTAGTCCTATATACCTTAAATTTTTTTAAGTGATGGGTTTGCTTATACAAATTGTGATTAGGGATAGTAATGGCTTGGTTTTGTGTCCATAGGCTGAAGTAACATTCAATTGGCTCTTAGAGGATTGGCTACAAGGGAGGTAACTAGGACTATATTAATTCCATGCATGTATCTGCTTTAATTTCATATTTGCTATATATGAATGATTTGAAATGATGAATGAATTGGTTAGCTATCTATGAATTGGTTAGCTATCTATTGCATTGTGATTAGACCTTGTAAGTCTATGGTAGAGCTGTGGTGCGGCTGTCACCCGTGCATGTACTTTGATCGGGCACCGAGTTATGATTAAACTCCAGATGTACTGAGCCTTAGTTGTGCTCAATGGGGAGTAAGTGTCATGGATGGGTCTCCTGGTGTTATTGGCCTTTAACATGTAGAAATATGATTGCTAGTATGAGATAGTAATCATGATAGCCTAATTATTTCATTTACTGATATGACTAGTGTGTTTTCTGATGCTTATGTGAAATTATGCATATATGTTAATTAAACTGGAATATATGATGAAATTTTCCTTGGTTACTAAGATTTGCATCTCACCCCATTTCATGGGCTAAACACTTCAGGTGAAGGTTCTTCGGGTAAGGATAAAGGCAAGTAAGTGGATGAAAATCCATGAGCTCTAGCCATGTGTGGAGGAAGCTACACTTGGGCTAATATGAGTAGAGTAGATGCAATTTTATTAATGTTATATATAACATCATCATGTAATCATATTGCCAAGTGTAGGCGTTTATATTTTGATTAGTTAAAATGTATTTATTAAGGAGTTAAGTCTCAATATAACTTAGTTTTAAATGTATGACCTTATAGTATCTGATGTATAAACTTTGTTGAATTCATGACATGGTTTACTATTGAGAATGTCATCATGGGTTATATGAGATTGTTGATTTGAATCAATGATGCATGAAATCTTTAAGGGAATGCATATTTGAATGATAATTGCTGGAAGCTTATGAAATTCTACTATTATTAGTCTATGAATTTTGCTGACATATGGTAGTTAGATGAGTAGGAATTTATACTTAAGTTTTGAATTGGTAATAGTAGAATAGCTGGGTAAATAAGGTACATAAATACTATTAGAGTTGCATAAAATAAGGTAGAGTGGCCCTAGGGTGTTATTGGAGGGTGAGTGGAGAGTATGAGATAAGATTTTAAGAGTTGTAGGATAAGAAGGCATTTTGCCACAGCCAAAATATTATTAGCCGCGACTAATAGAGGTGAAATTGCCCAGGGGGAGTCCAGAAAGCAATTCGTCATGGAGAAATGTGAGAGGCAAAACTGAGAGTCGTCCAGAGGGTAATTAGCCGCAGCTAAATGGGAATTGGCTGTGGCGAACTTTTGTTAAAATGTGACAGGCATTCTAGAGAGGAATTAGATATGGCGAAAGGGGGAATTGGCCACAACCAATAGTGAGAGGTGAGCGAGGTAGGTTCCAAGAGGCTTCCTTGCCGTGGGCCATATAGGTTAGCTGCGATGAAGGTCCAACTTGCCGCGGCGAAGTAAGGAGTGAAACCGAAAGAAATTGGCCGTGGCTAAGGGGGATTTAGCTATGGCGCACGTCCTGAAACCCTTATATTAACCTAGAAATTTTGGTTCTTCATATGGTGACCTCAAAAGATGATTTAGAAGCATTAGTAGAAGATACTTGTGAGTGGCAATTGATGGGCAATAGAGTTAAAGGCTTATGGATGAGTGTTTGTTTCCCTAATGTATATGAATGTTTGTAATTATATGACTGATGACAATAATAATATTAAGGCTCAAAATTTCCTATATTTTTTGAATGTAATTAGTTGTATTGTCTTGTAACCCCGATTTATGATTGTTAATAACATATTTTACCTTAATTACAATGATTGGAAGTTAAGGTCATCACAGTGTCTGCATCAGTTTATCTAAAAAATACTAACTTTAGAAATTCATAATTAATTCCACAGAGCTCCAAATAATCTGATCTTTAGCTTCCCAAAAAACTTTGGATAAGATCTATGTGTGTGCTAAATTTCATAGGCAAATTCGTTCATTTGGTCAAATCTTGACATTGAGTTGAAAAATAGTCTATTTTGTGTCATCAAAGGGGTCCAAATGGTCCAAAATTGCTTTTAAGGCAACCATGACCACTTGTATAACATCCAGTTCTTTGAAAACGAGAGGAAATGGAAGAAATGTAACGTACAATTTCTTCGTAAATGAATGAAATTCACTGGATATAAAAGAAAGTCTCCCAAAATGACTTAGTTACGGTCTTAAAAAATATTCTAGACTCCTAAAAATGAGAATCTCAGGCTCAGATAAAAAAAAATAGAGCTAGAATGAATGAACAAATTGTGACGAAAGGTTGACAAAACATAAGGGCATTTTTGTCATTTTGAGAAAATTTAGAATTCTCATAGGAGGGCTTTTTAAATGGAAGTTTCAAATTCTCCATGGTTCTTTACGGCACTAAAAACCATGGGAAGCCCCAAGATAGCTAAAACCCCTCTAGTGGACATTTTCCAACAGCGGTGCCCTGAACTTTGACAGATTCTTTTGTGAAGGTTTTAGCTCCAATTTTAATGATTCCAAAGACATTTTACTAAATTGAGGACTTAAATTTCATAATGGAAAAGAAGGTTTTAAAAAAAGAGCTAAAATGAGTAAGAAACGAAAATGCCAAGAACGAAAAGCAAAATGAGAATTTTTAAAAAAGAAGTTTCAAGAGGTCCCTTCTTATTCCATGCCCTTCTTCTCCCCTCTTCTAGAAAAATCTAATTCTACCCTAAAACTAGAGAAGAGAGCCAGCTCCTAGGCACACCAAGAGAAGAGGATTTAAAGGAAGAAAAGACAAGGAAAAGGTATGAAATTTCAAGCTTTTTCTTTAGCAACATGTTTCTCTTCCTTCTTCCCTTTCTCTCTATGGCTTTCTTAAAGTTTTTGTGCTATTTTGAAGGCAAAACAAATGGAAAAATTCGGATTTGAAGAGAGGAGGGCAAGGAAAGTGAAAAATAAGCAAGAAAAGCCATGAAAATAAGGTAAAATCTTCATCCTATGGTAGCTATTCCTTCCCCCTTCTTCTCCTTTTTTTTCCCCATATATTTAGCTACAAGAGGGCTAGAATTTTAAGGAGAACCAAGGGTTAATCCTATGAATTTAAGGAATGAGAGTAAGAATATGCAATGAAATCAAAGAAAGAAGTATAAATTTTGCAAGATATGGAGGTTAGGGTTTTGATTGCATTTTAAAGTCTACCATGAACCCTAGCCATATTTTATGATGTTTAAGAGTTCATATAGGCTCTTAAGACACCAAGAGAGCTTTCTACATGATTCTCCCATCAAAGGAAGCAAAGAAACTCCAAGGATGCCAAGAAGAGCATATGCTTCGACGTAGACTAGAAATGGCACCTAGGGGTAGTTTTAATTTATTCTAAGCTTATTTTTAAGTCATGTATGATGGGAGAGATGAAAGGAAGCCTTGGAAATATTTTAGAAACCATAGAAAGTGAGATGGCCTTATGTGTTCCATAATATGGCTTAAAGAAGCAACACCTAGCTAAACTCCTTGAATTGATTGTGTGATGACTCCAAAAGGTTTAAATAGAGTCAAGAATCATGAAGAGATGAAAAGAATGGAGCCAAGATAATATTTTTCTAAGGTTACTTCATTAAGTACATTATAGAATCATAAAAAAGCCTTATGAGTCACCTAGCTTTTCTAGTGAATGTATGGCCTTAGAATTTAATTCAAGAGTGTAATTAGCTTCCATATGATGTGTCTAGGCCAAGAGAAATGATTTCCACCTTCTTGGGTGTGTGAGGTCAAGGGAGAAGACTCAAGGCTTAAGAAAAAAGTGTGTAAATACAAGTAAGGTAGCTCTCTCTAACTTCTCTCATGCATGAATTTATTCTTGCATTGTCTTTGAATGTGTGTATATATGTTTTAAGTTATGAAAAGTATTTTAGCATAAGCTTTTATTCTATAGTACCATGATGATATTTTATGCATTCAAATGATGTTCTATATGCTTGCTTTAGTTTACTTGAGTGTGGAGAAGCCAAGAACCCTAAAACTTGGTTAAAACAAGATAAAAAGTCTCCCAAAAGTGAAGTTGACTCTCAAGAGTAAGGTTGAGTAAAAAACCTCTTAAAGAAAATAGGTAAGGCAAGTCCAAAATTTACAAGTGAATGGGTGAGGCTAATCCAATCACTTGGTAAGCCTATGTATGCTATGTATGACTTGTTCAAGTGCTAATGATGTTTCTTGAATGCTCACATATGTTAATATGCCCATGTGTGCATTTTCAAGGCTTGTATTGCATACTTTATGTGTAATTAAATGGGAGATGAGCTATTTGGATTTTTTAAATCTCATTCCCTCCTCTCCAATGTATTAACATGCTAGGTGGAGCAATTGAGTAAGGTAATAGAGGCCACCAAGTCTAAAAGAAGGAGATTGACATTAAAATGCATGAAATGACCTAGTTTTATTTCTTTTGTATCCATACACATGGCATATGAGGTAATCCCATAATAAAATTTCTATGTAATCATATGAGCATGTGTAATTACCCAAATGTATAATGTATGAATGAGATTTGATGTCAAATATATGAGATAACATGATTTGGGTATTGAATGGCAAGAGCTAGTATGTGTAATCTTGTGTGTCTCATAGGGAGGATGAGTGAGTTTGAAAAATATAGATTTATACACCTTTGAGACAAGTTTAGAAAGTCATTTTGGTACATTCCCACATGCTCAAGTGGTCATGTTTGCCATAGAACTTGAAATGGACCATTTGGACCTCTTATATGATACAAAATAAGCCATTTTGCAACCCAATGTCAAGATCTGACCAAATGAACGAATTTGTCCATGAAATTTGTCACACATGTAGATATTATCTAGAGCTCTTTGGGAAACCAAAGATTAGATTATTTTGAGCTCTATGAAATTAATTATGAATTTTCAAAGTCGCCATTTTTCTGCTAAATTGATATAGGTATTGTTCATATGGTCAGAAATTTGGGCTATGTCATTCATGGGCCAAATGATGGCAAATGGTCATAAAATTTTATAGTCATAAACTAGATATAATAATATTTCTATGGCCACTAAGATCACACCAATTGGACCTCTGAACATGGAGATATGAATTTTTAAAGTTGGAAATCAGTATCAAGGATGACAGTTGACCTATAGTATTGTTGCATTAGTTTCTAGTGCCTATAAGCCTTTGTTGTTATCCAAATTTATTTTTAGAATAAATTCAACATCTGTAGATTTCTATAATAGTATAGTGTGCTTGATTTCTATTTTTCTAGAATTAGTTATGATTTTTCAAAATTTAGCCATAGAATTTGGAAAACTGATCTGAGGCTGCACTAGTATGTTTTATGTATTTGCTTCCTTTGTTCGAGGTATGGACCATCTTTTGGGCTTGTTATGGGTTGTAATTATGTATCTAAATGTGATAATGAGATGGATGAGTCCATATGATCCACGGGATACAAAATGAGAAATTTTACCTATAAGGAAATACATTTTCATTTATAACTTCCTATGTCATTATGTTGCTTCCCATAGAATTTACATGAGATGAGGCATAGGATTTGTATGAGTAAAGTGTTAAAGTTATGGTGTTACAACTTGAGCATGTGGGAATGCACCAAAATGACCTTCTAAACTTGTCTCAAAGGTGCATAAACCAAGAAATTAAAAACTCACTCTCTCACCCCCATGCCATACACAAGATTACACATGCTTGAACTTGCCATTCACTACCCAAAATGCACATTACTACTCATTTAGTACTAAAACTCATACATATATCAAACATTTAGGTAATTACATATGTTCATGATTACATAACAATTTCATTATAGGATTACATCATATGCCATGTGTATGGCTACAAAGCGATAAAACTAGGCATTTTGATGTCAAACTCTCATCTTCCAACTTGATGGCTTCTATTACCTTGTTCAAGTGCTCTACCTAGCATGTTTAACACATTAGAGAGGAGGGAATGAGATTTAGAGAATTGCAATAGCTCATCTCCTTTTAAATCATACATAAAGTATGCAATACAAGTCTTGAAAATGCATGCATGAGCATATTAAAATGTGTGAGCATTCAAGAAACATCCTTGGCATTTGAATAAGTTATATATAGCATTCATAGGCTTGCTAAGCAAGTAGATTAGCCTCACCCTTTCTCTTATGGATTTTGGACTTGCCTCACCCATTTTCTCTAAGAGGTTTTGACTCAACCTCACTCTTAGGAGTCAATCTCACTATTGGGAGACTATTTACTTTGTCTCAATCAATTTTAAGAGTTCTTGGCTCATCCTCACCATGGCTAAAGGTTCTTGACTTCACCACACTCAAGCAAACCTAAACACACATACTAGGCATCATTTGAAAACATAATGCATCATCATGGTACTATAGAATAAAAGCTCATGCTAAAATACTTTTCATAGCTTAAAACACACATACACACATTCAAAGATAAGTCAAGCATACATTTATGCATGAGAGAAAGAAGAGAGAGCTACCTTTGTCATACTTGCACACCTTTTCTCTAGGAATTATGCTCTCTTCCTTGGCCTCACACATACAAGGAGGTAGAGATTATTTCTCTTGGCCTAGACATATCATATGGAAGCCAATTATACTATTGAATCAAATTCTAAAGCCATACATCTTCCTTAAACACTAAATTGGCCTAATAGCCCTTTTATGGTTCCAAAGTGCACCTAATGAAGCAACATCCATCATTTGAATTCTAGGCTCCATTATTTCTTTTCATTTATGATTTTTGGCTCCTTTTAAGCCTCTTGGAGTCATCACACAATCAAAACAAAAAGCCTAACTAGGTGTTGCTTCTTTAGGTTATATTATGGAACCTAAGATACTAATTCATCCTTTAGGCTTCCTAAATTTTTTCCAAGGCTTTTCCTCATCTTCACTCATCATGTGTGACTCAAAAATGGGCTTGGAACAAATTAAAACTTCCTCTAGGTGCCTTAACTACACTAGGCTGTGGCTATAGAGCATAAGGATACCAAGGGAGTTTGCTTTGTTTCCTTAGTGGGAGATGCATATGGGGAGCCTTCTAGGGATCTTAGGGACTCATTCAAACACTCATTTAGGCCTAGGAAGTATGGTATCAATTCAGATTTTACAAGGGACACTTAAAACCCTAACTTTGCTATCTTGATTTTTCATGGTTGTTTGTTAATTCTCTTTGCATATTCTTATTCTCCTCCCTTAAATTCTTAAGATTCATCCTTGGTTCTACCCAAAATCCAAGCCTTCTTGAAGCTTCATGTGTGGGACAAATCGAGGAGAAGAAGGGAGCAATAGGTAGCCACCATGGAATGAAGATTTACCTTGTTTTCTTGGCTTTTCTTGCTTATTTCTCACTTTGCTTGGCCTCTTCTCTTCAAATCCGAATTTTTTCCTCTGTTTTGCCCTCAAAATAGATCCAAGAACTTCAATAAAACCATGAAAAGGAAAAGGGAAAGGAAGAGAAGTTTAATAAAGGAAAGCTCTTGAAAAACTAAGATTTTCATACCTTTCTTGCCTTGTTTTTCCTCTTTCTCTTACCTCCTATTGTGCACCATTTTCCCTTGCTCTCACTTCTATTCTTCTACAGAAATAAGGTCAGTTCTAAGAGGGAGAGAAGGAGATCATGAAATAAAAAGGGGTCTCATGAAGCTTCTTTTTAAAAAATTCTAATTTTGCTCTTCGTTCTTGGTATTTTTGTTTAAACTCGTTTTAGCTCTTTTTTTAGAACTATCTTTTGCATTATGAAATTTAGATTCCTAATTTAGTAAAATGCCTTTGGAATCACTCAAATTGAAGCTAAAATCTTCCTAAACGAATCAGTCAAAATTCGAGTCAACTAATGTTAGAAAACATCTATTGGAGGGGTTTTAACTGTCCTAGGACTTCTTATGGTTTTCAGAGCCTTTGAGAATCCTAAAAAACTTAAAACTTTCATTTAAAAAGAACTCCTATGAAAATTGCAAAATTTGCTCAAAATAATGAAAATGCTATTACGTTTTGTTAACCTTTCGTTCAAATTCATTTCTTCATTCTAGCTCCTTTTTTCTTTTCGTCTTAGCCTGTGATTCTCAATTTTAGGGGTCTAGAATGCTACAAAAAATTTTAAGACCTTAACTAATTCATTTCAAGGAACTTGCTTTTATATCCGATGAATTTTATACATTTATAGAGAAACCTACGATACGTTTCTTACATTTTCTCTTGTTTTTAAAGAACCAAATATTATAGGAAATGACCTAGATTGTACCATTAGGTACAAACCCTTAATCAACCTAGTTTTATTTGAAGTTGTGTGACATAACCATTAATGATAACTAAATTTCTTATTTAAGGGGGAAAATGCCATACTCGATTCTTTTAAAACTAAATTAGAATAGAGAGGTTAATGAAAAGGGACCTTAAATGAAAATGAATTAAGAGTAATCAAGGGTAGAATATTAATTAAAAACATCAAGAAATAGGAACAAGAATTTAGTGATAGCAAAAAATCTGGCCAAAATGGGCAAATGAAGGAAGTTGACGTACTAGTAGAAAAGCTGTAATTTTGAGCAAAATTTTAGAAACTTAAGGGAAAAGGCTTTAAATGACAAAGTTAAACTTATTAAGGTTTTTAGAGGTCATAAACACTACAAGGATTGTTAGAATGGCTAAAACCCTTATACTGTGCAATTTAGGATGTAAATTGATTGTAACTTTAACTAGACTTTTTAGAATGGTTTTAAGTCTCGATAATTTCAAAATAAATATTTTTAATAGATTAGAAAACCCAAATTTTGATATAAAAAAGACAACTTTAAAAAGGGATTCAAAATGAGCTCAAACAGCAAGGACAAAGTATAGTGGCAAAAATATAATTAAAGGAAACGGTTAAAATATCTTTCTTTTCTTTATTAGATGATGCGCCGGCTGATTCCTTCCCTTCCAAATTGACACTTCAACTCTGAAATATATCTCATATGGCATGAGAAGCATGAAGAAAGAGAAGAGAAAGAAGCAAGAAAGTAGGTCAAAAAAGCCCTTATTTTGTGTAGTTCTAGTTATTAAATTTATTCCTCTCATTAAGAGCTTCAATTTGGTGGTTTCAAGTTCTATTTTAGAGGCATTTCAATTGCCAAGAAGGGGAAGAAAGTCCTCATTTTAGAATTTCAATTAGGGGAAATAAAAAAGCACAGAACAAGTTTTGAATTGAGATATATATTGTTATATTTCAAGCTTTAGTTTTTCTTAAATTCTCCTCCTTTTTGGTCATGCCTAGAGAGAGAAAATCTCTCTTTGCCTAATTTTCTTGCATTTAGTTGATCATATAGAGTATGCAGAATTCACCTAGGTTGTGGATATGAGGAGAAATTGCCAAAAGAAGTAAGAAAACTCCATATGGCACTATTGATGCATAGTCTCGAGTATCCCATAAGAAGTGGCATTAGATAAACTTGTTTTTGCATTCTAAGATAATCAGAGGTCCTTTAAAGAATTATAAAGGCTTGGGTAAGTATTCATCCAAATTTTAGGGGCTAATTGTGAAAGTTAAAAATTTAGGATTTAAAAAGGGCTTAATGAAGCAATTGGACTTTTGGCTTATTTGAGCTTGCATATGATGGCCTAGAAAGTGAAGTCTAAGAGTTGCTTCTTGTCATATCGTACATAGCTAGCAATAATTTTACATCATAATTGGTCTAAAGGATTTATTTTCATAATTTAAGTACTTTTGGCAATGGATTTTACTGTTATTTAAAATTCAATTAATTCATCATTGGCTAAATGGACCATATGAGCTTACCATATTTATTTTCCATCCATAATATGTGTGTTCATTCAAAAACATCCTAATTTGAAGCACAAAATTTAGGTTCAAGCCATGCAACACTAAATGGAATCTCATTTGGCAAATTCTAAGAATTCCATAATTTGATATGAAAATTGAAAAATCATAATTAATTCTAAAAAATTAAAATTATGCAAATTATATCATTATGGAAAGCTACAGATGTCATCTAATTACCATAAAAATTTCAAATCAAAACAACTAGGTTTGTCTACAAAAATTGATAGAAGAATACATTAGGTCATTGATGCATCCTACAACGGAACCTAAATTTCAAAAATCCATATCTCCCTCTATATAGATCCAAATGAGTTTCTCTCAATGGTATAGAAATCTTATGATGTCTAGTTTATACCTGTAAAATTTTATGAGCATTGAATTTCATTTGTCCTATGAATGACACATAAATGCAAATTGACCATATGAACAGTGACTGGGACAATTCTACATAATTTGGCCAACTTTGAAAATTCATAATAAATTCTCTAGAGTTCCAAATTAGGTGCCCTTTAGCTCTATGAAAATTTCTAGAGGAGACCTATAATCATGCCAAATTACATGGACAAAATCATCCATTTGGTCAGTTTGTGGTTCAACTTAATATTATATTAATTTTGGAACTACAAAAGGGTCAAAATTGCACCAAATGGTCTTCTAATCATTCCATAACTATTTGAGCACATCTAAAAGCATAAACACAGGCTATGAGAGCATTCCAAAAAGTCCAAATCATCATATATCTAAAAAACACTTTCTTATATGATTTTATACATACATGCATTAATGAAGGCTATTTTTATATATAGTAATCCTCCTAATTTAGGAACTTTAATAATTAAATATGGCTTAATGGGCGTAATTGAATGGAATTTGATTTTAACTGGCCATTTTCTACATTTTAGTAATTAATTTACAAAATTATTGATTTTAATGCTTAAATTCCTTTAAATAATTTTGTAAAATTAATCCTACTTAATATTTTTCTATTATTTTTGCATATTTTTAATGGGCAATTGGATCTTGAATGGAAATTTATTTGAGAAGCCATAAGATTGAGTAAAAAGCCTACAATTTTAATGGAATTTTCAAAAATAAAGATGAGAAAAAGAGAGATGAAGTCATGTGCCTTCTATTCACACATTCCACATCCTTTCCTTTATACTTCCATGTAGCACCCACTCTTGCATGGAAGCCACACTATATAGGTCCATACATGCAGCCACCCACTCATATAGGAAGCTTACATAACTAGCACACACACGAGCCTTTTCTCCACTATAATGCATTAGCCATAAGCTACACTCCATGAAGACATGGGACTACAATTACACAATCATATACACGAGCTCTCCACATCACTAGCTCACTCCTATATAACACACTTGTACAGCAGAACAACCACATGCACACACAAACACGACATTCTCTATTCATTCACCAATTGAGGAAGCAACATGTAGCTACAAGCTGCAAGAAAAGCTATGTGTTTGGCATGAGAGGAATGAAGAAGTAGTCATGCGGGAATGATTCAAGAAACCACAGGCACTTGATGAAGAAGTTGGGAATTAGAGAGAAGCTAAACGTGGGTTAGGCAGAATGTGAAGAAGAAGAAGCATAGAGAAGTAGAACCTCACCCCACTCATGGGTCTAGAAGCATAATGCTCTATTTTGGTAAAAAGCATGGAGCAAACTCAAGAAGGTAGCTTCAATCACATGGAATGTGAAATACAAAATAGGAAGCACGAGAAGAACATGGTTCAATAGGAGAGTAACTTCACCTTTCATATATTCGAGTTTGTAGGAAGATGGGGCTGAGTTGGAGGAGAAGCTTAACATGCTTGGATGGAGCAAGGGCTACAGGTTATAAGAAGGAACTTATGAAGGGAAGCTATAGCAAACTCAAGCAGAACATCCTCTCAAATTTTGTAAGCTTCAGGATGTGAAAGTAGAATCAAATAAAGCTTGGGGTTGACGTGGAATGAGAGGAAAACACATGGTAAACTCGGGCTAGAGATGAAGGAAGCTGACGTGGGGAGAACATATTATAATGATTAAAAAATAAGGCACGGGCAGTATGAATAGAAAAGGAAGGACTGGCCTGAACATGTGAGACACAAAAAAGAAGAAGCAGAGTATGTGATTTATTAAAAGAAAGTAAAGAAGCTAGGGGGGAGGATTCATCCAGAGGACATTTTATTCATCTATCTGCATTCCATTTGGTCGTAGCTACTTCTTCTTCTCCATTTCCCCCATTTCCATCCATTCCATGAAGCACTAATCTCCTTTTATGGCTAGCTTGGAAAACAACTTTAGAAAAGCTTGAATCCATGTAGATAATAAGGGATTTTTGGCTAAGATTTCCTCTTTTTTAAGAACTTTTTCTTTCTTGTATTATCTTGGTTAAGATTGTATTTGATTAGGAATTTGTGTTGTTTATAATTAGT
The DNA here is from genome assembly GCA_026724425.1 of Erythrophleum ivorense. NCBI lineage: Eukaryota > Viridiplantae > Streptophyta > Magnoliopsida > Fabales > Fabaceae > Erythrophleum > Erythrophleum ivorense. The sequence goes on from JAIUCV010000014.1 coordinate 8,591,568, forward strand.
GGCTAGTTAGACACTAATTATGAGACTATTTGATAATTAATGGATTGAATTAAGTGCTAAATTTTTTATTTTCATTTAATTTCCCATGTATGTAGTCAAAGTGCTTGATGAAATGCGTGAGTGACATTATATGCTTAATTGTTTGATTTGAGGATTCTTTGGAGTTTGGTTGGTTAATTAAATATCTTAGAGTGTTAATTCAGAGGATAATTGATTAATTAATTACTCATTTAAGTGTTCAAAGATCTTAATTACAAGTGTTAATAATTAGATGTGGAATTAAGGTTTCAATTCAACATTAATTTATTAATCTCTTAAATTATGAGTGGTAACTCAAGATCACTTACCATGAACACAATTAGGGATTCTTAGACCAGAACTAATTATAATTGAATTAGGATAAGAATAGTGGATATCAAAGGACAAATCAAAAGCTAGTCACAAGTTTGTCATTTGCCTTTTAGTTCATGCATTTAGGTAGTAATTAGGAATTTTAATTCATTTTAATTTTAATTAGTTTAATTCAATCAAACCCCTTTTAATTAGACAATTTTAGGATCCTTTTACACTTGAAATACTCAATTAAACATTGAAATTCATTTCGTAGGTAGATGATCTAGGTTGCATCCTACATTGTATATATTTTTCAATTTAGTTTATTTTGAGGTTGCGCAAAATGACCATTAAAATTTGGCGCCATTGTTGGGGAAATTGGATTCTGAATTATTTGAAAAGGTTTTCTAAGTATTTTTGCTCTATTTTAGTGTAGTGTTTGTTCTATTTTAAGCTTATTTTTTGGATATTTTGATGTTGCACATCAACTATCCTGCTTGCTGGAATTTTGTTTGATGTACCTAAAAAATTCTCAAACTTTGTTTTCTAAGGTTTTTGGGTGTTTTGAGCAAAAGTAATAGCTAAACTATTTGGTTCACCATTTTTTTTGCCAAATTCCAACTTTTTGGGGCACTTTTCCTAATTTTTTAAATTATTTTCTCGAATTTTTTAAAGAAAATTTTCAATTTTTCTAGATTTAATTTCTTCATTTTTTGTAGGTTCATTTTCTGTGTTTATCCTCTATTTTGGAGTGTTTTTTTATTGTTAGGAGGTTGTTAGCTTCATTTGATTTTAATTATCTTGATTTAGAGTTAATTTTAGTGTAGTTTGTTAGTGATTTGTCTTATACTAAATTTAATTGGACTCCTCATTTTCTTTGCTTTAAATAGATCCATATTACATGTCTAATCAAGGTGTTTATGATTCTTGTGCAAATGATAGGATTATCTGGAAGATAGATGAAGTTATATCAATGCTTCATGATGTAACATCTCAAAAATCAATTAAAGTGTTAATCATGGATTAGGTTAATTAGGAATAATTAATATAGAATAATTAGGTAAATTAAGTAAATGGAGATTTTAGAGAGATGAATTATTAATATGGGTTTGAGATTTAATTGGGAGAGAAATTCATCTAGGCCCAAATTAATGTAGAAGGTCATGATAAGAGGCTAATGGAAGCCCAATAAGCTAAGTGCAGACCTAACTTGATCCAATGTGATAGAGGCCCAAGACCCACCTTGTATAGGCTCTTATAATTGGTCTAATAACCCTTGTGCAGACTCAAAACCTTTGGGCTCTTAAAACTTAGTCTAGCCCAATTGGATTTCAGCAACCCAACACCTCAAAATTGGCCCAACCAAAGCTAAAATCTAAAGCCCAAATAGAGTTGGACCTTGGAGCAACCCATGACCTATATTTGACCCAACTAAAACCCAACTTAAACTCTAATGCTTCAGCCACCTCTCCATTTGCTGAAACACAAACACCTATCTCAAAATTCAAAGGTCCAAAGGAGGCTCTAGGGTTCTTGGCATAAATCCACCATTTCTCACTTCTAAGCTCAAAATCAGCAAAGGTAATAGTTATATAACTTAATCCTCTCATCTTTTTCTTCATTTTGGTCAGATTAGTTTTTCATTTGGAGTATTTTCACTATAACCAAAATCTGAAATGTGGGTGTTTGGGGATTTTCTTGATGAAATTCGTAAGTTGAGGCTAGGGCTGTCATTAGATAGGTATGAACCCTTCTTTTTGAGATAATTCTACTGATTTGAAACCCTAATGACTTAATTATAATATGGGTATTAATTTTGTACGAATTTGATTAGGATTTTAGATGGAATATTGACCTTTTCTGGTAGAGGAAACTTCAATCCGAATTTAAGACTTGTAGTGGCTAGGTAAGTGATTCTTAAGTAGTCATTAGCATTTTATATTCTTTGGGTACTGATTGCAACTGTTAATGATGAATTAAAGTAGTAATTCTATGGTGCTATGGTTATAGGGAGATTTCTGCACAATTGGTGACTGTTGCAATTGTCTACAAGTGAGGTAACCGAGTTTATATTAATTCCATGTATATATCTGATTTAATTTCATATGTTGCTATACATGAATGATTTGAAATGTTGAATGAATTGGTTGGCTATCTGTTGAATTGTAATTGGACCTTGTGAGTCCATCGTGGAGCTGTGGTGCGGTTGCCACTCGTGCATGTGCTTCGATCGGGTACCAGGTTATAATCAAACCCCAGATGCACTGAGCCCTGGTTGTGCTCAATGGGGAGTAGGTGCCATGGACGGGCTTTTCCCAGTGTTAATGGCCTTTAACATATGTGAAAATATGATTGCTAGTATGGGATGGTAATCATGATAGCCTACTTGTTTCATTTATTGATATGACTGGTATTTTGCTGATGCTTATGTGTAATTATACTTATATGCTAATTAAACTGGAATATATGATGGAATTTCCTAGGTTACTGAGATTTATGTTTCACCCCGTTTCATGAGATTAACATTTCAGGTAAAGGTTCTTCAGGTAAGGATAAGGGGAAGCAAGTGGATGAAAATCCATGAGCTCCAGCATATAGGGAGAAGGCTACACTTAGGCTGACTTATTTAGTGTAGATGCTAAATTTTGTATTCCTTATGGTATAGCATCATCATGTATTCATGTTGCCAAGTGTAGGCGTTCATATTTTGCTTGGTTAAAATATAACCATTATGGATTTAAGTCTCATTACAGTTGGATATTGATGTATGAACTTGTAGTATCATATATATAGTTTTGTTGAAATTGTGATATGGTTTACCATATGGGAATTGTAGTCATGTGATGCATTGGATGTGGACATAAACTATTGATGAATGAAATCTCTATGGAATGTACATGGGATGTTAATTGTTGCTAATGCATGTGTTCTTGCTATCATTAATCTATGAGTTTGCTAATATGAGATAGTTGGGCAATTAGGATATAGTACCTACGTTTTAAATTGGAAATGGAGAGTTAGATGAGCAAATAGGGTAAGAAACTACCATTAGAGTCATATAAAATGAGAGAAAGTGGTCTTAGAGTGTCCTTAAGATGAGAGTTAGAGTCTGTGGGATAAAATTTAGGTGATGTAGTTACAAGAGGGAGTCATGTCAGGGCTAAGAAGACTTCGCCGAAGCCAAATGAGTGATAGAGTCGAGGGGCACCGCGGCATAATGCATCTCACCGCGGCGCAAGAGAAGAAAATTGGTCTGAGGAGTGACAGTGACGAGGAGCATCGTAGCTTGAGAAATCTCATCACAGCATAAAGTGAAAAAAATCACCCAGGAGGGTAATAGAACCGAAACTAGCCGGGGTGCAGTATGTCCTGTCGCAGCGCGAGTCATAGAAATTAATAAAGGGTTGCACAGTAGCAAAACTTGCTGCGGTGCAAACGTATTGCGTCAAGACGAGAATCGTGGGGTTAAGAACAGTAGCTCCAGGAGGCATTTCTGCCGCGGCACCACGTAGGTTGGCCATGGCGAGGGTCCAACTCACCGCGATGATAAATTTGCTTAGTAATTCCAGAGAGCAACTTAGCCGTGGCAGGGAAGGTATAGGCCACAGCGCGAGTCCCCAAATTCATACCTTTAGCCTAGAAACCCCCCTTTTCTTCAATAGTAATGTAAAGAAATGATATCAGAATACTTGTGAGAGGTTACTGAGTGTTGAAACTGATGGATGGATGAATCATAAACCCCTCATGGTAGTATGATGTCTTTTATACATTTTGTTTTGTTTGTGGTTGTATAGTGATGACCCTAACATTAAGGTTCAAATTTCTTCATATTTTCATAATGTGATAAATTGTAATGACTCTAAACCTTGATCATCAATTATTAATTGTAAATTTAACCATAATTACAATGATCAGAAGATAGGGTTGTCACACATGGCATTCTTGAGCAACGAAAACAAGCACAACAATATCAACAAGTTTAATAACCATGCTACCAACCTTGCCACCATCCCTATGAAGTTCACCCCAGTTACATTGAGCCATACCATAATTTCCATGTGTAAGAACCATAATATTATTCCTACAACTATCATGAGGAATATCAATACTTCATGGCATTCTTGAGCAATAAAAACAAGCACAACAATATCAACAAGTTTAACAACCATGCTACCAACCTTACCACTATCCCTATGAAGTTCACCCTAGTTACATTGAGACATACCATAATTTCCATGTGCAAGAATCATAATATTATTCCTACAACTATCATGAGGTATATATTCAACAAGAGCCTAATTGGGAACCAAGTTGGGAAGAAAGGATAAGGTAGCAACTAGATGCTTTTAATCTTCAACTCCAACAAGAAAATGAACAGTTACATCTTCAAAACCAACAAATGATAGATAACCTCATGAACCATTCAAGATTTCAAATGAATCAACCTACCTCAAGTGCTACTAAATTGGAAGAAGAGTAAATTAGAAGAAAATGCATAAAGAAGCAAGAGTCTTATTCACTGGGTAATATGCTTCCATTTTCTAATACTTTGCAATTTATTAAGATTGATTTTAGTTTGGATGATAGCATTGTGATTACTAATGCACATGATGTTACTGATTCTGAATTGCTTGATGATGATGATGTTGATGAGGAAATTATTGTTGAATCTCTTGATCTGATTGATTATGGTAATGCATTGAGCAAAAATGATACATTTATTAATGTTAATTAATCCTTGTGTACTGATGCACTTGATTTTTCTACCCCTAGCTGTGGCTATTGTAATGAATTCATTTTTGAACCAGTTGATGATAATCTTATTAAGTCTAAGGTGATAGATAAGTGTGGGGGTGACTTAGCATGTGGTGGCATGACTGATGAAATAGTGGATGTTACATGTAATGAGGATATAGATGGTACAATTGTTGAATAGCTTGTTGTTGATAAATCAGACTCTACTTTGAAATGCTTATATGATGATTCGCATACATGTCCTATGTGTATTGAGATAGATGAGTTTCTGAAGTCTGATAACTCTATTAAGTCCATGGATTCTTATGTTTGCACTGAAATTGTTGATGAGATTGATTCCTCTAGTCATACTAGTATTGATAAGAACATGCATAGAGATAATGCTAATATTCAAAATCCTGTTGATACTTATGCTGTTGTTGACATTAGTGAGAGACTTGATTTTGTTAATGATCATTGTAAAAAATCTTGTGAATCTACTGATGTCTCTTTGATTATGAAGGATATTAATTCTTTTGCTAAGAGTCCTAAACAAGTTAATGAGGTTGGTGAGCTAGTTCTTAACAAGCAACAAACTCCCTCAGTTGAGAAGAAGCAATTACTGATACCTTAAAGGATTCTAACTTGAAAGATTGTGAGAAGTTACAGATGAATTTTTCCACTAATGCAATGACTCTTGCTGATGAGAGTCCAATTGATTTTATTGGTTTTGACAAATTTTTAGAGATTAAAATGTTTAAACTTGATGTTAAATTCTCTTTCTTTAGCTTTGAACATACAAAATTTGATTTTTATTCTTTTACTGCTTCTGACCATGCTGAATCTGACTTTCTAAGACTACTGATGGTTGAAAAAGTCCATGAATCAACACTAAATGATCAATCAAAATGCTTCAAAGTAGTTAGACTTAAACTTATTGATCTAAAAAGGAAAAAAGTTATTTTGATTTTGGTTTTTGATACTTATGATTAGTTATTTTTATAAAGTCTTTTTTTGTTTGTGATGTAGTTATCTTTTCATTTCTACATTGCTATTTGTTTTATTCTATTTTGTAGGTAATAAATTGCTAGCCAACTACATAAAAATCTGAGCCACCCTTGAGATCTTCATTTTCAACTTCATCTAGTTGTATGCCTTCTTTTTACACTTTTTATATTGTGTTGTTTATCTGTTGATTGGATCTTATGCTGGCATTAAGGACAATGCAATATTTAACTATGGAGGGAGGGAGAACCATTCCATTTCATCTTCATTCTTTCTTTGTTTTGTTTTCTTAAAAAAAAAAGAAAATTTTTCACAAATTTTGAAAAATAGTGTGATTTTTTTAAAAATTTTTATAGAAGTTATAAGTTAAGATTATTATAGCTTGGATTCATTTTAACATGATAAGTGATGAATCTTGTGTTTTGATTCAAGTGAAGTGGTAATGAATTTGATTTCAATGAATTATTTTGATAGCCATTAGTTGGTGAGGATTTGAGCCTTATTTATTCATTTCTAATGTATATTCACCTATCTTTACTTTCACTTTAGAACTTATCTTGATTCTTTGTTGAAACTATATTTGCATTTGCATGCATGAAAATAATAAGACATTCATTTCTTTTAGAGCTAGTTAGCCAAAAGGCCAACCATTACATGCATTCTATCCATTGTTTAACCACTTTGGACCTTGTTTATTTTCTTATTGAAACCATAGCCATGAACAGTAAAAAAAAAAAAAAAGAAGAAAAGTTTCCCATCTTGTTTTAAGATACCTTATGGATTTCAACAAGCCTTACATCTAATTAGGATAGGTGAATATGTGCTTTGCATCAATTTAGGCCATTGTTATTAAAAGTTAAGGAAAATTTTCTAAAAGAAAAAATGGAAAGAAAAGAAGAGATAAAAAAGTAAAATAAAAACAATGAATGACAAATAAAAATAAAAAGAAAGAAAAGAAATATATACAAAAAAAAGGAATGAAAATCAAAAGAAAGAAGTGTTTTGAGTTGAGTTTGTAGTTATTTATACTAGTTGGAAATATGTCCTTGAATTGCACACATTCTTCCCTATCCTAGGTTTCCATTGATTACTTTTGAAGTTCCAAGGTATCCATTCGTTGTTTGTTTTTCCCTTGTTCTTATATCCATTCATTTCATTCCCTAGCCCCATTACAACCTTGAATAAAGTCCTTCACTCTCCTTTTGCATTTTCACTCTCTACTTGCCATTCCATTAGTCTTTCCTTGGATTTTGAGTTTTGTCCATGAGTGCAAATGTTTAAGTGTGGGAGAATTTGATGAAGGTGGCTTTAATATATATTAATCCTCTTAATTTAGGCACTTTAATAATTAAATATGGTTTAACAAATGTAATTGAATAGAATTTGATTTTAATTAGCCATTTTTTACATTTTGGGAATTAATTTACAAAATTATTGATTTTGATGCTTAAATTCCTTTAAATAATTTTGTAAAATTAATCCTACTCAATATTTGTCTATTAATTTTTGCAGATTTTTAATGGGCAATTAAAGCTTGAATGGAAATTTATTTAAGAAGCCATAAGATTGAATAAAAGGCCCATAATTTTAATGGAATTTTCAAAAATAAAGATGAGAAAAAGAAAGATGAAGTCATGTGCCTCTTATTCACACATTCCATATTCTTTCCTTCATATTTCCATGTAGCACCCACTCTTGCATGGAACCACACTGCATAGGTTCATACATGCAGCCATCCACTCAAAAAGGAAGCTTACATAGCTAGCACACACATGAGCCTTTTCTCCACTATGATCCACATAGCCCCCAACTACACTCAATGAAGACATGGGACTACAATTACAAACTTGTAACGTCCAGTACGTTGTACAATCACTGGAACGGGCCGATTTGAAAAGCAAGTCCCTTGAGATGAGTAATTCAAGGCCAAATAAAATTTGAATAAAATTTTAAATAATAGAAAATAAGGATTTGAGCCTTGAGTTGCCCAAAAACGGAGGTCAAAGTGATTTGCAAAATTTACTGAAAGGCCAGTGGCATTTTCGTAAATAAGTGTAATTTTGGAAAAACACCTAGGAGGCCTTTTTAAATGGAAATTTTAAGTTCCCCAGGGTTCTCAGAAACCCCAAAAACCATGGGAAGCCTTGAGACCAGTAAAGCCCTTCCAGTGTACTCTTTCCGACATTGGTTGACCCAAACTTTGACTGGTTCATTCGGGAAGGTTTTAGCTCCAATTTGAGTTATTCCAAAGGTATTTTAGTAAATTGGGAATCTAAATTTTATGATGAAAAAGATAGTTCTAAAAAAGGAGCTAAAACGGAGCCAAACTAGAAATGCCATTATGAAAAGGCAAAACTAGAAACAAATTGCACAAAGGAAGCTTCCAAAGTCTCTTTTTAATCCACGTTCAGTTCCCCCCTCTCTAAACCGACTTTCTTCTGCCCAAATCTCAGAAAAGGAGCTGCTGTCTTAGGCACATAAAGAGAGGGAATTTTGGAGGAAGAAAAGCCAAAGAAATGATGAGAAAGTGTAAGGTTTTCATGCTCCTTCCTCTTGAAACTTCATCCTCCCTTTTTTACTTCATCTTTTCATGGTTTTAATGCAAGTTTTGGTGCTGATTTGGGTCCAGATCAGAGGAGGGAAATTCAAAATTTAAGGAGGAGAAAGAGGAAAGAGGAAAGGCTCTTGAAGGAAGCTTAATTATAAGGTAGTTTTTCTCCCTTTATTGCTTCTTTTTCTCCTTCTCCTCTTCTATGGTGGGATGTCTCAAATAGAACCATGAAGAGGGAAGAGTTTCTGTTTTATAATCCAAAAGAATTCATTAAACTAAGCCATGGGAAGATGGATTTTACCAAAGAAAAGCATGCAAAACTAGTAAAACTCAAGTTGGAAAAGTGCAGGGTGCTTGAACACAGTTTAAAATCTGGGTTGATTCAAGACTTCCCCATCATATGTGAATGTTTTTTTGAGTTTCTAAGACTCCTAGGGAGCCTCCCAAATGCCCCATCCATTAAGGAAAAATCCCAAACTCTATGGGTCTTTAATGGAAGCATAACTAGGTCAAATCCCATAGAGATAGCTATGGGGTATTTTAAATGGTTCCAAGCTTGATTTGGGACTTTATATTATAAAAAAAGATAGGAGAAACCCTTGGGAAAAATTTAGAAGCCTTAGGTTGGGAGATGAGGCAATGGCTTCCATAATGTAACCTTATGAAGCAACATGGACCTAGGTTTGTGAAAGTGAGTGTGTGATGGCTTTAAGGATCTTAAATAAGGGCAAGAGGTCTAAATATGACAAGAGAATGAAACCAAAAATGTTAATTATGGTAGTTGCTTCATTAGGTCCTTAATGGAACCATATTGTGACAAATAGAACAAAGTGTAGTCTTAAGAGTAAGTTGGATGTCATAATTTCTCCAAGAGTATAATTAAGTGTTGTTTATTATGAATAGGCCAAGGAAATCCAACTCCACCTCCTTGTGTTTGTGGAACCAAAAAGGAAAAGAAACAAGCAAAGTAAAGCTTGAATTTACACCAAGGTAGCTCTCTACCTTTTCTTGTTGCATTTTCTTGTTGCATATGTGTTATTGTGTGCTTGTGTGTATGTTTATATGTTTGAGACATGCCACTTGATGCTATGTTACTATTTTGATACCAATATGCTTTCTTGAATGTCTTTGAATGATGGAAATAACTCATAAGGGTGAGGTAGTGCCAAAAGTCCCTTAATATGGGTGAGGAGATGCCAAAAGTCTCATGGCATGGGTGAGACAAGGCCAAAAGTCCCTTGGATGGGTGAAGCTAAGTCAAAAGTCCCAAGAACCAAAAGTGAGGCAATCCAAAAGTCCTAGAAATGGGGTGAGGCCAAGCCAAAAGTCCCTAAAGCTCATTCTTATTCTTGACATGTGTTTGTGACATAAAGATGTGGGAATTGAATGCTTCATCGATTGAGTAGTTGCATACTTGTACCTTTGACATGTTGTATGCCTTAAAAATTTGCTTGAATAGGTGTATGAGCTATTAAGATTCAATGAATCTTACTCCTTCCTTTCTATCATATCATATGATCTAGGTAGAGTTCAAGATCCAAAGGATGGAAGCCAAGGAGCTTAAATCCCCATCTCTTAGCAAATCCTTCCATATTTTATGTACTATGATGTCTAGAATGTCAAAGTAGATATGTAAATGTTATTTTTGAGCCATGACACTTTGAACAAGTGTAAAACTATGTAAAGTTAGTGTATGTATCAAGAATAGAGTTTAATGAATAGAATTGTGTATTTTGACCACTTGGGAGCCCACTTGTGTATGTATGTTTATGGAAGTGGCATGGTGAATTTGAGTTACATGAGGGTTCAGACCTTATAAGGGACTTATTTATGCTTTCTAAGTTGCTCAAATGTGTGTGGAACAATAGATGACTCATTTGAACCAAATTTGCCTCTTATTGGGACCAAAATTGCTATATTCTTGAGCTATAGCAAAATCTGACCAAATGACCTCTTCTTGACTTGAAATTTTGCATGCAAGTAGATCTTGCCTAGATATTTTTTTGAAACTAAAGATCAGGTCATTTAGAGGTCTATGTAATTTTCTGTGATTTTTCAAAGTTGGTATCAGAATTTCGGATTTGCACCAATACTGTTCATTTGGTCAGTTGTGAAATTGTGTCATCCGAGAGGCAAACGTGATCTAATGGCTACAAAATTTTATAGTAAAAAACTAGGCAGTCACAGTGACTTGTAGCAACTAGAAGAACCTCATTTGGAAGTCTGAGCTAAGAGATATGAATTTTTGAATTTCTGGAACAGCAACAGTAACGTAGCACGACCTAAATCACTGTTCCATTGAATTTCAGTAGCTAAACGTGCTTTCTATGGTTTGAGTCTATTTTTACCATAAATTTAGCATTCATAGATTTCCAAATTGGTATCATTTTCATAGATTGGATTTTTGTAAAATTAATTGGAAATTTTTGAAGTTCATAGCAGACACTTGCATCAGTACCAGTAGCTGTTCGAACCTTTGTGCCTTTCAGCGTGTCAAACGCTTTATGTGTTATGTTTCATGGCATGTACATATTTTTGGCATAAAGTAGACATGTGTATATTTCCAGAATGGCTAAGAATTCATGATTTTAATTTTTCTATAATTATTTATAAATTTTGAAACTTCATATCAGTAAATTGAACTAGTGGCCCAGATAACAGTGACCTCAGTAGATTTTTGGATGTCAAGTGTTCTCCCCTTAATGATTCATGATCTGAAATTATTTTTAACATGGGGTAGACATACAGAGATTTCTATAATGGTAAATTTTGTTAGGTTTTGTCACATTCCGAACTTCTTGTAACTGTTCACACAACCCATATTAATTCACTCAGTTAAATAGCATGAAAAGAAGGGATTTTAATTATTTTAATTACACCTATTTGACACCATCACCACACAAGAGCATAAGCATTCACTTGGTCACTTGGCATTATGTTTAGTTATGGGGATTAGGCATCATACACAATTTATGTATTAGATGGAAGTGATGTAAATATATATATATATACTAATTGACCACAGCTTGCTTCTTCCTTGGATGTGGGAATTTACCAAATGCCACCTCATGCTTCCATGTGTAAGGTGTGTGAGTATATGTGGTAGATGATGTTTGATTGCATTAAGGAAATATATTCAGCCGTGGTGGAGCTAGAAAGGAAGGGTGCATGAAATGAATGGTTTAAGTAATCTAAGATGAGGACACCTCATACTTGCACCACCCACTTTCATATATATATGTATATTAAATTATGATTTGCTAATGCCGTATTTGGTTTGACAGCAGGAGCTAAGTAGTGCTTTTAATATATATGGATTAAATGAGAGTAAGACACCTCTGTTGCCACCTAGCACATGCACTGATTCATGGAATGATGATTTGCCTTCATGCCACCTAATTAAATTGTGATTTGCTAGTGCCGTCTGTGCTGTGATAGTGGGAGTTAAATATTACTTTAATATATATAGATTACATGAGAGTAAGATACATAGCTGCTGCCACCTAGCCACTTGCACTGAGTCATGAAATTGTAATCTGCCTTCATGCCACCTAATAGCGGTGGGAAGCAGGAGCTGTCCATTGCATTAATTACCCTTCACTCTAACTCATTCTAGGCGGAAGGAAGTAGTGGAAGGAAGGAAGAAATTTCGGACAGCCATAGGAGAGGAGAGAAGAGAAGGAAAAACTGAAGTACAAGGACTCCAAAAAGAGGTAACTCCAAGTTGCTCCCTTGTTCTGGGCTGGGATGTTTTGGCCTTGTAGAATTAGTTGGAAAAGGATTTTGAAGCCAAAATTTTTATAACAGGTTGCCCATCCCTTATACTTGAAATCTGGAAAATTACAAAATTTTTGGAAGTAGGTAAATTAGAGAAACAACCCACTAATTCAATTTGGCTTCTGTACGGGACAGCCTGAGGCTGATTTCATAAAGAATTTTGTTAAATGGGTAAACGAAGGAATTAGTGCATGAAAATTTATGGGGAGGTAGCTAAGACGTATCACGTCAGGTTACAAAGTCTTAGAATTTTCTGGGTTCATTTGGTAGGATAACAAAGCCAGAAACAGCAAGGGCAGTGTACAGCGAGCTCAACTAAGGTAGTGACCAAAACAGTAGGAGTTTAGGGGCTATCCCTAGGAATTCTTGAAAACTGTTTCTGTCACTTATGATTAACATAATGAGGGGTCACTCTGCCAATTTTTACGATTTTTAGAGGTCATTTAGTAGAGGAAAGAAATTTCACAAAAACAGGTCCGAAAATGTAGTTCAATTGAGACTGTGGTAGTTTTCATTCTTTTGCTGTGTAGTGTGACTTTGCATGGAAAATGTAAGAATCCAACTTGAAAATAAGGGCTAAGAACTTAGTTTTATAGCACTGGACCACACATGGATAACTTAGAGAGTAACTAATTATGAGAAGGAAAAGAAAATGAAGTTGTGATTATTTACAATTAGGAATTCCAATAATTAATTAGCAAAAGGGATTTAGGAATTTCGTATAGGGGGATTAGTAATTTAATTGCAATGTAAATATTAACCATGACTCATTCTTAATTAGTACAATGCATGATTGAAATTTAAGAAGGCCATTGGAACAACCAGGGCTAAGGAATAACGTGACAAACGACAGTGACGAAATAGGTAGTTAACACTATACTCACTTTGTTATTTATGTTAATGCACTGGATGAAATCCCGAAGTCCCTATGCTGTGTTTGGTTGCATGTATATCTATTAATATGACTCTTTATGAGTACCAGATTGCTGTTATTGGCCAATAATCGAAGCAAGGTAGCCTAATGAATGAAATATGCTGCTACGTAGCCTAACGATAAAAAAATGCTGCTACGTAGCCTAACGAATGAGCATGTGCTGCTACATAGCCTAACGATAAGAAAATGCTGCTATGTAGCCTAACGAATGAGCATGTGCTGCTACATAGCCTAACGATAAGAAAATGCTGCTATGTAGCCTAACGAATGAGAATGTGCTACTACGTAGCCTAACGATAAGAAAATGCTGCTACGTAGCCTAACGAATGAGAACATGCTGCTACCTAGATATTACATGCTCCGACACCGAAGTATGCATCTAATGTATCCTGGATAGTAATCCGTGCTACATTTATATGTTTCTTGAGTACATTGTTAGCTACTGAGATTTTATCTCACCATAAATGGACTATTTTACAGGTATTAGCTATGCTACGAATGGAGCCAGACAAATAGAGAACGAACAAACTGACCTATAAATTACATATTGTCTGTAATTGGTCTTGTGAATCCTTTGAACAAGGGTTGAATGTAAAGTTTGACTCCAGTGAGAATGTAACATTGTAGTATTAACCTCTCTTTTGATTTGTATAAATATCATACATGAGATATCTACTGTAAGTTAACTGTGATGTTATTAGGGCTACCGAACTCTCGATACGAGTAAACTCCTATGTTTGCATTACATGAAATTGATTATGATAACCATGGGATTAGTTCTAGCACATTAGCATCATCAACTTATGGTTTTCTTGTGAAAATGATGAAGGTTGTCTAGGTATGACAATTATTTTTTAGGTCTAGGATCTTGTTGACAGGATTTTGGACTCCACACTAAGGAAATTAAAGACCTTGTCGACAGGATCTTGGATTTCACCTTGTAAAACGTAAGACCTTGTCAACAAGGTCTTCTGTTAGTAGTACAAGATCCCTTCATATGGTAAGTTATAGTGTATGTAAAGTGTAGGTGTGACAGGTTTCAAATTTTGTGGATTTAGTTATGAATTTCTGAAATTGTGACAGAAAAACTGAAATTCTGGCCGAAAATAATAATGTGAGTTTGATGCTCCCCTTTGAATTCCACGAGTTGTGGGCCAATTTTGGTAATGAAAATGAGTTGTATTTATGTAATTAAATATGAGAATGCAATATATGAGCTCATATGGTCTGCATGACACCGAATAGAATTTTCATACGCAACGCAACGCGAAATAAGGCATTATTTTAATGCCATTTTCTATTCCCTTTTGTGCAATTCATCATGTGAGACTTAGAAATGATAAGAAGCATGCTAGAAATATATGGTGTTACAAAACTCATATACATGAGCTCTCCACATCACTAGTTCACTCCCGTTTAACACACTTGCATAGTAGAACAACCACAGGCATACACTAACACGACACTCTCCATTCATCCACTAGTTGAGGAAGTAACATGTAGCTACAAGCTAAAAGAGAAGCTATGTGTTTGGCATGAGAGGAATGAAGGAGTAGTCATGTGGGAATGATTCAAGAAACCATAGGTATATGATGAAAAATTTTGGAATTAGATAGAAGCTAAACACGAGTTAGGCAGAACATGAAGAAGAAGAAGCATGGAGAAGCTAAACATGAGTTAGGCAGAACATGAAGAAGAAGAAGCATGGAGAAGCAAAACCTCACCCCACTCATGGGTCCAGAAGCACGATACTTTATTTTGGTGAGAAGCGTGGAGCAAATTCAATAAAGTAACTTCAAGCACATGGAATAGGAAAAACAAAGCATGAGCAAAACATGGTTCACGAGGAGAGCAACTTCACTTTTTATACATTCGGGTTTGTAGCAAGATGGAGCTAAGTTGGAGAAGAAGAAACACATAAAAGAGCAGAGGAGACGAAGAAAGTGGAGTTGAGTTGGAGAAGAAGCTGAACACGCGTGGATGGAGCAAGAGCTACAGGTTATAAGAAGGAACTCATTAAAGGAAGCTGGAGCAAACTTAGGCAGAACATCCTATCAAATTTTGTAAGCTTCAAAACATGAAAGTAGAATCAAATGAAGCTTAGGGGTGATGTGGAATGAGAGGAAAACATGTGGTAAACTCTGGTTGGAGATGAAGGAAGCTGACATAGGGAGAACATATTACAATGATTAAAAAATAAGGTGCGGGCAATATGAATAGAAAAGGAGGGAATGGCCTAAACATGTGAGACACAAAAAAGAAGAAGCGAAGCACGTGATTTATTAAAAGAAAGTAAAGAAGCTACCGAGGGGAGGATTCATCCAGAGGTCATCTCATTTATCTATCTCCATTCCATTTCACCATAGCTACTTCTTCCTCTCCATTTCCCCCACTTCTATCCATTCCATGAAGCATTAATCTTCTTTTGTGGCTAGCTTGGAAAATAACCTTAGAGAAGCTTGAATCGATGCAGATAACAAGGGATTTTTGGCTAAGATTTCCTCTTTTTCTAGCATTTTTCTGTTTCTTATATTATCTTGGTTCAAATTATATTTGATTAGGAATTTGTGTTGTTTATAATTAGCGGCTAGTTAGACAATAATTAGGAGACTATTTGATGATTAATGGATTGAATTAAGTGCTAAATTTTTCATTTTCCTTTAATTTCTCATGTATGCAGTTAAGGTGTTTGATAAAATGTATGAGTGAAATTGTGTACTTAATTATTTGATTTAAGGATTTCTTAGAGTTTGGTTAGTTAATTAAACATCCTAGGTTGTTAATTTAGAGGCTAATTGATTGATTAATCACTCATTTAAGTATTCAAAGATCTTAATCACAAGAGTTGATGATTAAATGCGGAGTTGAGGTTTCAATTCAATATTAATTTGTTAATCTCTTGAATCTTGAGTGGTAACTCAAGATCACTTACCATGAACACAATTAGGGACTCTTAAACTAGAACCAATTACAATTGAATTAGGATAAGGATAGTGGATACTAAGGGACAAATCCAAAGCTAGTCACACTTCCATCATTTGCCTTTTAGTTCATGCATATAGGTAGTAATTAGGAATTTTAATTCATTTTGATTTTAATTAGTTTAATTTAATCAAAACCTCCCTTTAATTAGATAATTTTAGAATCCTTTTACATTTGAAAAGCTCAATTAAACATTGAAATTCATTTCCTAGGGAGATGATCTAAGTTGCATCCTATATTGCATATATTTTCCAACCTACTTTATTTTGAGGTTGCGCAACACAACCATCATGCATCAAGGCTCCTTGATGTCAAATTCTAACATACTCATTCATTTGACTTTAAAATTGATATATACATTATAGTTACATACTTTTAAACATGTTCAAAGGTCTACATCACATATACATCATATGATTACAAACTTTGACATCAAAGTACCTAATTTTCTATTCTATTGTCAAAGTTTTGTTCTTTAAGATGTTTGGCCTCCAACTTGCTCCACTTGCCTCACCTAGATATAGTTAGACATAATATAGGGAAGAGTAAAATTCAAAGAATTGCAATAGCTTAGTTAGACATAATATGGGAAAGAGTGAAATTCAAAGAATTGCAATAGCTCTTTTACCTTTTCAAGCATACATATATGGCATGTTTTCCAGTCAAAGAATGCAAGTGTGTCATAAAAGCTTCTAAAAAACATACATAAGCATATTTCCATGTCACATAGGTTCATACCAACCAAACATAGGCTCTAAAAGATGTTGGTCTAGCCTCACCCAATTTCCTTAAGACTTTTTGATTTGCCTCACCCACTTTAAGAGACTTTAGACTTAGCCCCACTCTTTGTTGAGACTTTTAGCTTTGTCTCACTCATTCTTAGAGACTTTTAGCTCATCCTTACCCATTCCAAGGTACTTTGGCATAAGCATACCCATTCAAGCTATTTTGCATTCAAATTCCATTCAAGAAGTATAATGGTACCAAAATACTAAATCAAAAGCTCTAGAATATCTTATAGTTCAAACATACACACAAGCATCTAAAGACAATCAAACATCCAAGAGATACATGTAAGAAAGGTTAGAGAGCTACCTTGAGTCAAGAATACAAACTTTCTCCTTTGTTTTCTTACTTCCCCTTTTTTACCACATACCTACACCTAGAGAACCTTGATTCACTTGGCCTAGACACATCAAATGAGAAACAATTGCACCATTAAAACAAGTTCTAGCCTCAAATAAACTTTATTCGAGCTCACTTTCTCTTATAACACCATTATGGTTCCATACAAGGCATAATAAAGCAACCCTTAGAATTCAAGATCTTGACTCTAATTTCTCATTCAATCTAAGTCATATGACTCCATTTAAATTCATTAGAGTCATCTCCAAATCAATTTAAAGAGCCTAAACTCAAGTTACTTCTTTATATCTTAAAGTGGAGCCTAAACTTCTATTTCATAAACCATGGCTTCTAAATTCAAACCCATGGTTTCCTTGGTATTTACAAATCATCTATAGGCTATTCCCTATCCTTAGAATTAATTAAAACTCTCCTTAAGTGCTTGAAGCATGCCTTGGTCGAGATATAAATAAGGAAATGGACCCATGGAGTTTTGTTAATTTTTCTTAACAAATTGGTACTTGTGAACCTTCCTAGATGTCTTATGATCTCTTATATGCTCATACATAAGCTAAAGTGTCCTTAGAAAGCTTCAAGAATGGTTAGGTGCAACAAAATCCCTAGGCAGAACCTCTTGAATTCTAAGGCTTCCCTTTTAGTTCCAATCCCTTATTCCTACTTCTCATGCCTTAAAATCCTCATTCTTACCTTGCTATGGCCTGAATTCTTCCCCTCTTAAGTGGGCCTAGGTTTGGCTGAATTAACACCCAAGAAGAACAAGCAAGGAGATGCAAGAAAGGCCATGGTTCTCACCTTGTTTTCTAACTTTTTAAAAGTACTATCCAAAGCTCCCAAGCTTTCTTATAAATTATCTCTTTCCTTTGCTAAACCAAACACAAAATAGCCCCGATTAAATCACCAAAACCATAGGAGAAGAGATGAGAAAAAGGAGAACTAGTTGAAAGAAGAAGAAAACATGAAAAGCCATGAATTTCTTACCCTTCGCTACTTGTTTTTCTTCCTCCTTTGCTTTCCCTTGGTGTGTCTCTTCAAGCTGGTCTCTCTTCTAGTTTGGGGCAAAAGTAAGGTCAGTGAGGCAGATGGGAGAAATGGGATGTGATATATAAAAGGAAGACTAGGTTAAAACACTTTTTAAAAATTTTCATTTTGTCCTCTCTTTTTGGTTCTTTTCATTTAAGTTCATTTTGACTCCTTTTTTAGAACCATCTTCGCAATCATAAAAGTTAGGTCTTTTAATTCTTAAAATGCTTTTGGTTTTATCCAAATTGGATTAAAAACCTTCCCGAATGAACTAATCAAAGTTTTAGTCAACTAACATTCTAAAATGTAAATCGGAGGAGTTTTTGGCCATTTTAGGGGTTCCTATAGTTTTAGGGCCTCTGAGAACCCCATCAAACTCAATTTTTCCATTTAAAGATCCCTTCTTTGTGTTTTCTAAAAAGTGCCCAAAATTATAAAAATATCACTAATTTTCATATGATTTTATTTAGCTATTCTGGTTCTGGTTTTTAGACATCTTTAGCCTTGTATCCTCATTTTCAATTTTTTAGATTATTGTCCTAATTTTATTTGATCTCAAATGTTTCTATTTAGGGGATCTACTTTAGTAATTCCCTTAGTTTAGGTTTTTTTAGAATAAATGCGTATTACACTTCTTAAAAGGACTTAAATTGGGCTAAAGATACATATCAAGTTTTAATATATTTAAGTGCTAAGAACAAGGGTTAAAATGGATCTTAATGAGTTAATTTGCCTTGCAATTGCTATATGTAGGCCTAATTAGTCCAAACTTACCAAAGTGTAGCTGTCAAGTTAAGGAAAGGCAAGAAAAAGATAAGAGCCCAGAGGGTTAATTGTGGTTCCAAGTTTTCAAATTCATAAGGTAGCTTTATCTCCCTATCTTGCATGCATTTGAATGTTTCCATGAGTTAAGAAGTTTGTATGTCTGGTTACTTGATGCATTTATGAGCTTGCCTTAGTATGATTTCCATTATGAGTTTTATGTATGAATATTGTTTATTTTTGGCTCTTGACACCTTATGTTAGGGAATTAAATTTAGTAACACTTCTTTAGGCTAAAGTTAAACTTACCTAAGCCTAGCTAGTATATTAAGATGCCATTGCTTGATGAGAATTGAGTTTTTATGCTAAAAGTTATGTTTGAGATACATTATGCATATAAATTATATGTTTACACCATATGTCTTGTTTTTCCTCATGAGATTCTTGTATGCATTGATATGGTTGAGATTGGCTACTAAGATTCTTCCCAGAATCTCATGCTATGTATCTCCTACTAACCATTTTAGGATCCTCAAGCAAAGGGAAGGAAATTGAGAAGCAATAGAGTTTAAAGTTTATATGCTTGTAGCTTTTGTTGTAATAATACATTGGAGAATGTCTATGATACATTAGTAATCATATACCTTATGTATGACTTGAATATGTAATGTCAGCTTGGTTATGAGATTAAGCATGTCAATATGTATCATTTTGATGTAAATTGTAGCTATTTCTACATGTCATCCATATTAAAGACCATGGAACTGTACGTGTATGAATGGATGGTAACTATATACATATGATGAACTTTATGTAAATGACAAGGCTAGGTGATAGAAACATATGTATGAGCTTGAGAATATGAATATGGGCCATTTTGATGTATGAATGGACCATTGGTACATAAATTGGCATATGGGAAACATTATAGGTTATGTCTACAATTGGGTGTTAAATATTCATATTTTGATGCAAGCCTTGTTTCATGCATTAGACTTTATAGAAATGATGTTGAGAATGATTAAAATTTGCTCAAAGTACAAATTAGAGGCTAATTGGACCAATTTAAAACCAAGTTTTGGTCCAAATGTGCTATAAATTGCACCTCCATCCTTAAAGGCCCAAATAACTTAGTTTGGGGGTTAAAATTAGGCATACAATTAGACAATTTATAGAGCTTTCTAACAAACTAAGAGTGAAAATTTTTGGAGCTATATCAAATATTTTATAAATTTTCAAATTTGGTAAAATTATGTAAAATAGTCTAATGTTGTAGTACCTGATGTGTAATACCTAGCCTTCCTAAAACTGAATTAAGATTGATGAGTTATAAGAGGAAGACCCCAAAATGAAATGATTAGAGGCTAAACAAAATTAGAATAATAATCTCAGTATCTAAAAATAAGAATACAAAGCTAAAAATGCCTCGAAACTGGAGCTAGAATGGCTAAATAAAATTACCCAAAAATGTAGTTGCAATTTTTTAATTTTAGGTAAATTTTTATAAACTCAAAGGAGGGATCTTCAAATGGTAAAATTGAGTTTTTTGGGGTTCTCAGAGGCTCTAAAAATCATAGGAACCCTTAGAAAGGTTAAAACCCATTCGGTGTACGATTTAGATCATTAGTTGACCCAAACTTTGACCGGATGATTCAGGATGGCTCCAAAGCCCATAAAAATTGAAATTTTATATTTTTAATAAACTAGAGATTCTAAATTTTATATGGAAAAGATAGTCCAAAAAAAGGAGCTAAAATGAGCAAAAATCGAGAAATTGAAGTCAAAAAGCAAAATGAGAATTATGAAAAATGTTATAACTTACCTCCTTCCTTCTTAAACCAAGCTAGCATATCCTCCACACTTCAAAATAGAACCAAAAGAGAGAGTGCACTAAGGAGAGGAGAAAGAAGAAGGAAAGAAGGCCAAGAAAAGGTAAGAAAATGGCTTTTTTTATGCTCTTGATTTCACCAACTTAGTTCTCCTCCTTGAGCTTTTTCTTTTGGTGATTTTAGTTTTTAGAAAGAAGTATTTTTGTGGCTATTTTATTGGAGGAAGGGGAGAGTTTGAAGAAACTAAGCCAAGCATCAAATTTCTGTCTTAAAAGATATTAGAACAAGGTATGTTTGTATGGTTAAAGATTACTTCTCCTTGGTCCTTCCTTTATGTGTGTGTTAGGCCTAGGATAAGGGAGGATGAAGGGATGATTTGTAACTAAAACAAGGCTAACCTAAGGGCTTTGAAGCATGGAGAATTAAAATATACAATTAGAATCAAGAAATGAGCATTAGGAAACAAGATATGGAAGTTAGGGTTTTAATTGCATCTTGAGAGTTTTGGAACTTTAAGAGAATAACGCAACCCATATTTAATCATGTCTATACTCTAGAGAAACCAAGAAACAAGAGTATGTATCAAATTCTCAAGGAAAGCAAGCAAACTCCATATAGTTTCCTAAAAGGTATAGGTTCTACCAAGTGAGGATGAGCTACCTAGGGAGTGTTTCTTTGAGTTCTAATAAATTTATAGACTTAGATATGATGAATAAATAATTATGGAAGCATTGGAATGAATTTAGGAGCCTTAGAATGAAAGTTGAAATTTAAAGACCTAAATAAAGTTAATGAAGCAAGTTAGTTCTAAACCCTTCTAACCAAGCATGTAATGATTCAAATGAGTTTCTTAAAAGTTATAAGACTTGTAGCAATCAAGAGTTTTGGGTTAAAAAAGAAAGGACCAAAGGCAGCTTCATTATAGACCTAAAACTAGCTTTATGTATCACATTGAGCTCTAATGAGATTAAGCAAGAATCATGAACCTAGGATGAGTTTCATTGAGTTAATTTGTCTTGAAATTGCCATGTGTAGCTCCATCTAGTCCAAACACTCTTTAAGTGTTAGTGCCAAGTGAAGGAAAGCCAAGAAAAAGAATAAGACCAAGTGGGTTAATGGCAATTAAGTTCTTACAAGTTTTAAGGTAGTTTTCTCTCCCTTTCTTGCGTACTTTAAGTGTTTGAATGAGTGTGAATGCTTGTATATGTTATTGCTTGATGCATTCATGATATATGTTTGGCATGAGTTCCATAATGAACTTTATGAATGAGTATAAGATGTTTTTTGGCTCTTAGCTCCCTTAAGGCATGGAATTGAGAGCAATAGTTCTTCCTTGGCTCCTGGGTTAAGAAGAGTTAAGCCTAACAAGTTTATGATGATGCCATGGCTAAGAAATGAATGAGCTTTTATGTTTCATAATGTATTTGATTCATATGAGGCATAAGCATAGCATTCTTGCGCCACATGCATGGCACAAACTCATGATATTCTTGTATGTATTGAATTTGTTGAGATTAGCTACTAAGATTCTCTTGAATCTCACTCCCATGCTCCCACTAACCATTTCAAGTTCACCAAGTCCAAGCCATGATTATGAGAAGTAATAGATACTAGGAAATGATGTATTAGGATTCTATGTTGTACCAAATTCTGGTATATGTATGTAAATAACACTTTATACATACCATGATGGACCTATGATGTATTTGATGATGATATTGCATGTCTTATGATAGAACCATGTGTAAAAGTATAAGAATAACAATATATAACCATTTATGGCAAGGTATATGCAATATGTAGAATATGACATATGAAAAGCCATGATGCATGTGTGTATCATTAGATGTCAGGGGGTCAAGTTTTGATCCTACCCCTTTGGCATGATATGGAATGGTTAGAGAAACCAATTAGGGTGAAAGAAATGTGCTCAAAGTGAAAAAAAACTAATTGGACACCAAATGGTCAAAATTGGAACCAAAATTGGTCTTAAAATTACCATAAAAAACTCTTATGTCAAAAGTGGCTTAGTTTGAGTCTAAGATTTGGTATGCATTTAGACCCTTTTTAGAGCTTTCTAATAAGAGAAGAACCATAATTTTTAGAGCTATATAGAATATTTTTGAAAATTTTGAAATTGTGCAAAATTTTCAAAATGGTCATGGTACTATTCACACTGCATAACTATGATGTTTCATGTCTTTGATGAGTAAAATGAACTCCAATGCTTATGAAATTTTACAGGCATATATTTGGCATTATAAGATTTTTATGGCCACTAAGATCACCTAATTTGGAGTTGTGTAGCTCAAGATATGCATTTTTAAAATTTTAGATCTGTCATATGTCTTCCATTTTGACTAGAATTATTGTTCCATTACATTTGGCAGGGCAAATGACTCAATTCCTCCTAAAATTTTTACATCATGTATTTCACATCCTAAGCTTTCCATAGATACCTAATTTGTATGATTTGGAGTTGTATAACCTGAGTTATGAATTTTCAAAGTTAGTGTAGATTTTTGCTTCATGTTGCCATATCTGCTTGAAGTGAATTTTAAGGTGTTCCATGAGCTAAACATGATAAAATGAGTATGAACAAACTTTTTTATGATGAAATGAGTTAAGAAAAAAAAAGAATTAACTTTGGACCCTTATAACTCAAAATGACCTATAAATGACTTGATTTTGATGTTGAAAGCTTATTAGTGAATGTAAATTTTGCTTGAAACCTCATGTTTGATATGAAAAAGATAGTGAAAGCTAGGTATGACATGATGCAGCCTTGGTTTCATGGGTTTTTAAGGGTCAAATGAATTCATTTTTATTTAAAAATTTTTATAGCATAAAGTTCACATCATAAGCTTTCTGTAGTCATTGAGTTTGTGTAAATCAGAGTTACATAGCCAATATTATGAATTTTTGAAATGTAATGCATATTATGGCTAAATGGGGAATTTGGGCTACATAACTCTTTTAGGCATTTGAGGTATATCTTATGATCAAGCGGACTAAAACAAACTTGTTTAGGATGATTATGAGTGAAGAAGAAAAGAAAATCAAATGTTGACCCTTATAGCTCCAAATGGTATGGAAAATGGACCAAAATTGTTGCCAAAAACTTAGTAACAAATATAGTTTTGTTGCTATTGAGTATGAATAAATTAAATAAGTCTATAAGAAGCTAGTTGTAACAATAAGTCTCCATTAAGCTAGCTACTTTCATATAATTGTTTTGCCTTATTTTTGTTAATGGCTTAGGCTTCACTTTAGGGTTTCATTTTTCCTTATTTTGACTTCATTTCCTTCCTAACTTTTTGAACAATTTATTATTTAACATTTGTTTAGGAAAAAATAAGAATTAATTGAATATTGGAATAAAATGTCACCAATTATGTTTCCATGAATTTCTTGTGCCTAAAATATGTACTAAGGATTTATGAACATAATTTCTAGATAATTAAGTTGTTAATTTAATTTGTGTTGCATTTCATTAGTTCTCTTTTTATTAATTTGGGCATTTTTTTTAGTAAGGTACTTATAATTTCTTCCTTGAATAATTATAAACCTTTTTTTTTCTAAGTTTGAATGTTTCCCTCTTTGGCTTCTTTCTCATAATTTTGACCAATACTTTCTTGGTTATAGTCATATGGGAGTTTCCTTTAGGTTATTTGGTGAAGTCCAATTTCTACTGGCTAGAAATATGGAAAAATTCTCCCCTTCCTTCCATTTGTCATACTCATTGACTAAGGCTTTGAAAATAACTTCTCTTTTCATGCTTCATATATATATATATATATGACTCCATTAGAAACCAAAGATTCTAGTTAGCATTTTGTTAGGTGTGAAAAGAATCTAGTTTATCGTGGGAACAAAATCTAATTCGAATCTTATTTAAAATTTTTTGATAATATTTTATGAAATTTCTAAAATTTCCTTTTGTCTAGAAGTTCCTGAAAAGTGCCAAAATTCATGTTCATACACACTATTTAAATCAAACCCATGATTATATAAAATATTTTAATTAATCATATAAAATACCTCAAATTCTCTAGTTAGGTTTTTATACATATATAGTACATAATTTATTTTATTTAGAAAGGATGTTACATGTGTAATACCATATTTATAGAACTCATCTCATATAAATTTTAGGCTTCCTTCCATGAACAACACAAAGAGGAAGAAGGAAAACCATTAAAAATAATCAATTTAATTACGTTACGTCACGGACAAATTTTTCATTTGGTGTTTCGTGGGCTATGTGGACTCATCCATTTCATTCTTACATTTAAATACATAAATACAGCTCATAACAAACTCAAGAAGTGGGCTAGAACTTGTGCAAGTGGAAGGTACACATGAAAATATAGTGTGAAGCCTCGGGTTTAAATTCCAGAATTCTAACATGAATTTTGAAAAATCATAACTAATTTTTAAAAAATCAAAATAATTCAAACTATACCATTTTGGAAAGCTATAGATGTCTAATTTATGTCAAAAATAATTTTAGACTACAACAGGGACATCTAGTTACCAAAAATTAATGGAACAGTATTAGAGGTCACCTATTGCTACTGGTACTGTCCTCCAACTTCAAAAATTCATATCTCGTTGGTTAGATGTCCAATTGGGGTGATCTTAGTGGAGATGGAAATATTATTATGTCTAATTTATTCCTGTAAACTTTCATAAGCATTGGACACCATTTGGATCTCAAATGATATAGCCCAAGTTACTGACCATATAAACAATGTTTGCATCATTTCAGCAGAAAGATGCCAACTTTAAAAATTCATAATTAATTCCACAGAGCTCCAAATAATCTAATATTTAGCTTCCTAAAAAGATCTAGATATGATCTATATGCATGCACAATTCATGGGCAAAATCGTTCATTTGATCAGATTTTGATATTGGGTTATATAATGGTCATTGTTGTGTCTTATAAGGAGTCCAAATGGTCCAAAATTGCTTCTAAGACAACCATAGCCACTTGAGCACGTGGAAAAGCACCAAAATGGTCTACTAAACTTGTCTCAAAGATGCATAAATCTATATTTCTCAAACTCACTCATCCACCCCAAGATATACACAAGAATGCATATGTCAAATCTTGTTATTCTATACCCAAATCATGTTACATCATGCATGCTGCACCAAATATTATTCATACATAATACATTTACATATTTACATGTGCTCATAAGGTCATATAACATATACAATAAGGAGATACATCATATGGCACTTATATGGCTACAAATTGGCATTTTCACACACTTGGTTATCAATCTTCATTCTTTAGGCTTGGTGGCTTCCATTCCTTGGCTCACTTGGTCTACTTAGACATGTTAGACATGTGGAGAGGAAGGAATGATATTTTAGAAATCTCAATAGCTCTTCTCCCTTTCAATCACACATAAAGAATGCAAATCTATATCTAAAAGTGTATGTATGACTATTATGGAATATGTGAGCATTCAAGAATCATTCTTGAAATTTTAAAAAGTCATACATAGCATGCATAGGCTTGCCAAGTAAGTGGATTAGCCTCACCCATTCTCTTCAAGGATTTTAGACTTGCCTCACCCTTTTTCTCAAAGGCCTTGAACTAAGCCTTGCTCTTGGGAGACTTTAAACTTTGTCTTAACCATTCTTAAGGGTTCTTAGCTCATCGTCACCATGGCTAGAGGGTTCTTGGCTTCACTACACTCAAGCAAACCAAAGCAAAGTAACAAGACATCATTTAAATGCATAAACAACATCATGGTACCATGGCATGTAAAATCATCCTAGAACATATTTTCATGGCTTAACACATACATACATACATTTAAAGACAAGACAATACTCATCCATGCATGAGAGAAAATGAGTGGGAGCTACCTTTATTACAAATGCAAACTTTTTCTCTTGAATTTGGTTGCTCTTCCTCGATGCCACACATATAAGAAGGTGGAGATTATTTCTCTTGGCATAGACACATCATATGGAAACCAATTATACTCTTGAATCAAATTCTAAAGCTATACATTCACTAAGAAAGCTATGTAGTTCATATGGCTCTTTTATAGTTCTATAATGCACTTAATGAAGCAACATTAAGAAAACATCATCTTAGCTCCATTTTCTCCATCCATTTATGATTCTTAACTCCATTTAAACCTCTTGGAGTCATCACACAATCAAATCAATAAGCCTATCTAGGTGTTGCTTTTTAAGCCATAATATGGAACTTATGACACCATCTCACTATCCATGACTTCTAAAATTTTTTCAAGGCTTCCTCTCATCCTCTTCCATCGTATATGACTAAAAAATAAGTTTGGAACAAATTGAAACTACCCTTAGGTGCTCCAACCTCTCTAGGCTGTGGCTATGGAGCATGTGAGCACCAAGTGAATTTATTTTATTTTCTTGATGGAAGATGCATATGAGGAGCCTTCTAGGAATTTCAAGAGCTCATCCAAATAGTCATTTAAGCCTAGGAATTATTGTATCAAATCATATTTTTAGTGGAACACTTGAAACCGTAACTTTGCTATCTTGAAATCTAATGGCTATTTAATTGTTTCCTTCACATATTCTTGTTCTCCTCCCTCATTTTCCTAAGATTCACCCTTGGTTTAGCTAGAAATCCAACCCATCTTGGATGGTCTCACAAAGGGTGAAATGGAAAGAAGAGCAAGGGAGATTAAGTTGGAAAATGGCAAAATACCTTAGTTTTCTTGGCTTTTCTTGCTTGTTTCTCACTTTTCTTAGCCTCCTCTCTTCAAATCCAAAATTTTCACCTCTATTCTACCCTCCATAGAGACCCAAAAACTTCAACAACACCATAAAAAGAAAGAGGGGAAAGAGAAGAAGGAGATTGGTAAAGGAGAAAGCATGAAAAATTATGAAATTTTTACACTTCTTGCTAGGTTTCTCTCTTCCTTCTTCCCTCCATCCATCTTGTGTGCCATTCTCCTCTACCCTTGATTCTATTTTAGCCTATAAAATTCATTCATAAGGAGTGGGGCAAAAGTGGGACGTTTTTATAAGCCTAGGGGTTCATTAGGCAACTTTTAAAATTTACAATTTAGTCCCTCATTTTAGTTTTATCCATTTAGGCTCATTTCAACTCCTTTTTGAGAACTATCTTGTCTATCATAAAATTTGAATCCTCTAATTCATAAAATGGCTTTAGTTTCACCCAAATTAGATTTAAAATCATTTCTAACTATTCGGTCAAAGTTTTGGTCAATTGACAGCTAGAATTGCTCATCGGAGGAGTTTAAACTATTTTGGGGGTCCCCATAGTTTTCAAGGCCTTTGAAAAAGACAGAAAGCTCAAATTTATCATTTAAAAAGCCCTCCTATGAGGTTTCTAAAATTTATCCAAAATTATAAAAATGCCATTATGCTTCGTTGCATTTTCGTTAAAATTTCTTTGGCTATTCTGGCTCTAGTTTTAGGGCATCTCTGTCCTTGACTCATCATTATTTGAGGCCTAGAATATTATTCTAATTTTATTGGACCTCAAATCACTCTATCTGGGGCACTTCCCTTTGTATTCGGTAAATTTCGTGTGTTTATGGAGAAACTATATGTTACATTTCTCGCATTTTCTCTCATTTTCAAAGAACTGGAGATTACAACATGTGCCATGTAACACCTTACTGACTTCATTCCAATTAACCTCCCTCTAGGCTTGATTCCATATGATTTCTCAGGAAATGACCAAAACCGTGGTATTTCACTACTTAAAGTCGGGGTTTAACCGGTCATATTTTGCCCCGTGGGTCCTGTGAACCCATCATCCACGTTTTTTACTCAAATAACATTTATAAGACTTGTACCTAGTCTCAAACATCTCATAAACCACGGGTAAGAAGCCAAAAACCCAGAAAATACAATTTCTCAATCGGGCCCATAAGTCAGATTTTTGGCTCTAACTTTGGAAAATTATAACTAATTCTAAAAAAATGGGAATCAAGCAAATCATAGCTCTATGGAAAGCTTGGGATGTTGAATTCTCACTAAAAATAACTCTCAACCACAATCTCAGCGTTTAGACCATCATTGACATCGAAATAGGAACAGATGTCCAGCTGTCCCTGATACTGGTGCAGTTTACTGTCATGAACTTCGGAAATTCGTAATTAATTCCAAAAAAATCCAATCAGGTCAAACTATACCAATTTGGAAAGCTACAGATGTTAAATAGAGGAGAAAAATAAGTCCAGATCAGTTCAGGAGCTCTTGGACCTCTAAACCCGATGGAACAGTAACGAAGGTCAGAAACTTCCCTGATGCTGATACAGAACTTCAGCAAGTCGTTTTTCTCTCTATAGACCTCCGATTGAGGTGCTTCCAGTTGGTATAGGTCACTGTGGATATCTAGTTTATTATCATAAAATTTCATGACATTTGGACACCATTTGGTCTATGAATGGCATGGTTTCATTTTCGGACCTATTGTACAGTACCATGACCAAACCATTGAAATTTCCCAATTTCAACAATTCACCAAATATTCTCTAGACCTCCAAATATTACCCACTCTAGCTTCTCAAGAAGCTCTCAATAGACTCTAGAGGCATCCCAAATTCCATATCAAGAAAAGCTCATCCGGTCATACTTTGACGGAGCTCACCCAATTGGTAGTTTTGGCACCCCATGTGGTTCAAAATGGGTCTAAATGACCTCCCACATGCTCTAACCTCTTTTGGGCAAATTTGAAAGTACAAACATAACATATATGAAATGTCTAAGTAATCCAAATCATCATACATTTCAAAATCACTATGCTATGAAAGAAAATACATCATTTCATATAAGCCTCAAAGGGCCAATTTCTATATTCTCATTACTTTGGCTCTTTACACAATCCATACATCATCTATACATATATTTACATGTGCTCCCATATTCACAACTCAAAAATAATAGGTGCATATTCATTTTAGCACCTTGTACATCAAAAGAACCAAAAGAAACTATACATTTGCCTAACTATGCTCTACTAGGCTCCATGAGGTATGCTCGACTCTCCTTGAACTCCACCTGAATATCAAGATGGGAGGGGAAGGGGGTGAGATTCGGGAGAATCTCAATAGCTCATACTCATTCAAGATGCAATCAAGGCATATAAACTAGTCAAGCATGTATATAAGTCACAATAACACCACATATGTATTCATGCCATGATAACATATCCATGCCAAGAATAGGCTCTAGGGACTTTCAGTCTAGCCTCACCCGAGCCTTGGGACTTTTGGTTTGGCCTCACCCTTGGTTTAGGGACTTTTGGCTCCACCTCACCCGTCTCAAGGGACTTTCGGCACCACCTCACCCGAGCAATTTCCACAATTCATATCATAAGCATATTGGTACCGATACATCAAGGCAATATCAAATGGCATATCTCATCATACAAACACATACACCAACATACAATGACTATTACACAACCAAGAATGCAACAAGAAAAGAGTAGAGAGCTACCTTATCGGATTACACAAGTCTTTCCTTTCAATTCCTCCTCTCCCTTCTTGATTTCACACTCACAACTAGATGGAGTTTCTTCCTTTGAGCCTAGGCACAACAAGAGCACCAAATCAATCTCTCATAACTCAAATAAGTACTCATAAAGCTAGAAGGGCTCTTCTTTGAAGTAAACCCTCACTACCCATGTAAGAAGCTAGGGATTCTCTCTCTAGAACTCTACTCACTCTCCTTCCTCTCTTAAGCCCTCAAAGAAGAAGCAAGGAAGAAGAAATGAAGATATATGAGTTCTACCCCTCTTCTAGAGTAGTTTTCCCACTTCCCTCTTCTGAACCTAACCCATATTATCTTCCAAAACCATAGAAAGAGAAAGCAAAAGGAGGAGAACAACATGCTAAGGAGAAAAGCTAGGGAAATCTAAAGATTACTCACCTTTTTGCTTGATCTCCTTGCTTCTCTAGGTCTCTTTCTCTCTCCACAGCTCTTTTCTCTCTCCTTGGTCGAAGCTTAGGTCAGTTCTAAGAGAAAGGAAGAGTTTAGACTCTTTAAAAAGTCAAAATCTCTCTTTTCACGCTTTTCTGGACTCACCTTCGCTATAGCGAGTCAATACCCTCGCTACGGCGAGCTCGTGCAAGTCCCAGACCTTGGCCTTCGCTATAGCTATCGCTACGCAAGCTACTCCCTGGATTTTGCATAGGATGTCCGCACTCGCTATAGCTAGAAGCATTTTTGCTATAGCGAGAAGGCACTCTCGCT
Organism: Erythrophleum ivorense; assembly: GCA_026724425.1. NCBI lineage: Eukaryota > Viridiplantae > Streptophyta > Magnoliopsida > Fabales > Fabaceae > Erythrophleum > Erythrophleum ivorense. The sequence continues at coordinate 8,622,886 of JAIUCV010000014.1, forward strand.
ATAGCTAGCCTATTTCTCACTATAGCGAACAAGTACATTCGCTATAGCTAGACTGTAGCTAGCAGACTTAGAAAATTTTTAGCCTTTGAAAATTTTCAGCTTTTCTTTTCTTTCCCTTTTCTTTTCTCTTTTCTTTTCTTTTCTTTTTCTGGTTGTTACATGCCACCTTACCTCCTTTTTGGGTGATGGTTGGCAAGGTCAAAGCTAAGAATATTCGAAGTTTATCTTTATTTTAGTGTTATGGCAATGTCTTTGTTAGGACTTTATTAAGTGGACCTTCTCCTTTTCATAGTTTATAGGTAGGACTTTTAGGGGCTACCCTTTTTCTCTTGCTAGTGGTAGGAAAAAATGCATATTTAATGGTGTTACTTATACTTGAGGCTAATGGAGGCCTATTTCCTAGAATTTGTAACTAAACTAGTTACTTCATAAGGTTTCAAAAATAATTGATATGTCTTGGCATGTTGATAAATGCTAATTTTTATATGTTTTTATCCATATTTATTATTGATCTAATGATTAATTTGAGCTTAATTGGATTTGTTATGTAATATTTGAATTTGTGGTTAATTTTGGAAAATAATACAATTTTGAATTAATTAGGAGAATTTTTGGATTTAAATTTCTAATATTCTATTCTCCAAAATTCTTTGATGATTAAATATTTTCAATCCTTAAAACATTTATTAATCTTGTGCAGAATTTTTGGGAAATTAAATTGAGAAACTAAAGTGGAAAAGGAGACTTGAAGGGTGCTACTTCATCATCTTTTCTGCACTGGGCAGTGGAGTGAAGCGCCAGAAATCTAGAGGAGCTGTAGAGCATTTTCATCCATCCTTCATTGGTTCATTTTTCCTTCTCTAGACTGCAGTAGACTGTGAAGACAAAGGAGGCTGCTCATCCATCATTATTTGGACATATACACAGGGCGCTGAGATGCTGGAAGGAAGAACAAACAAAGAAGTTGATGAGAAGGAGGTAAGGCCACAGTTTTAATGTCAGCGAGAAGAATAGAACCATGCAGTAACGTCCAGTTGTACGTAGGAGCAGAAATGAAGGAAACAGGGGATGTGGGTTCTGGTTTGAATGGAAAGTGAGGCCACAAGCTGAGAAGCTGGAGTTTCTTGGTTCTAACAAGGATAAGGAGCAGAACAGAACCATCCACGTAGCATGCAGTGAGTTGGAGTTCCACGAAATCCTCACTCGAGCTTAGGAAGAGAAGAGGCTTGCATGAGCTACAGTTTCAACGTAAAAAGCAAGTAAAGAAGATAGCCTCTGTTTGAAAAACACGAAGAGCAATATGTGGACTGGATGGAGCAGGAAGAATAGAGCAAGACGTGGAAGAAGCCTCGAGCAAATGGAAGGAGAAGGCAGCACCAGCTATAGTACGTGGTGAAGGAGAAAAAGACGCCAGAAAAGAGCTTGAGTTGCATGGGAGAACAACGTAGGACACGACGTGGGGAAGCTACATAATGAACGAAAAAGAAGGCTTGAGAGGAGCTTCACGTAGAGAACAACACACACACTGGCTGGATAAAGAGTGAAGCAGCTGCATGGGACGTGAAAAACTCAAATGAGGCAGCAGAGAAACAAGAAGCACAAGCTGGGTATGTGATCACTTAAATGAAGAGATAAATATACGGGCTGCACGTGATTCATTGAGAAACAAAAGCACTGGAGCTAAGGGAAGAAAAAAACATGATTTTAGCATAAAAAAAGGTTGAGCTGCACGAAGGAGGCTGCATATGATTCATTAAAGAGCACGTGGAATCATAAAAAAAGAATTCACGTGAAAGGGAGAATATTTCAATCATTTAGAATCCACTTCATTCAAACCTCGATAATTTTGGAAACCCTCGCCCATATATAAATTCATTCACTCATTCCAGAGAGCATTCATTCACGCTGCATTCCATTAACTCCACCCCATCATCCACTCCATATAATCCATTCGCACGACTCCTTCGTCCACCCATTCATCCATCACCTCTATTCCATCTTCCATCCATCTCCACCATACAATGAAGTTCTAATCCATCTTGAGGCTAGCAAGGAAGAAGACCTTGGTGCAAACTTGAATCTATGGAGAAAAATTTAGAATTTTGGCTAAGATTTCTTTATTTTCCTACACTTTTTCTCTTTCATATATTATCTTGGTTAAGTTATATTTGATAGGGAATTTGTGTAATTGTAATTAGTGGCTGGTTAGATACTAATTAGGGAACCTTTGTTGATTAATTGATTGGATTAGATATTGATTTTTCATTATTCTCTAATTTCTCATGTGTGCCTCGAAGGTGTTTGATAAAATACATGAATGAAATTATGTGCTTGAATATTTAATTTGAGGATTCCTTAATGTTTAGTTGATTAATTAAACATTTTAGGATGATGATTCAGAGGCTAATTAATCAGTTAATCAATCAAATTGGGTGTTTATTGATCTTAAAGACAAGAATTAATAATTTAATGCGGGGTTGAGGTTTCAATTCAATATTAGATCATTAATCTCTTGAATCTTGAGTGGTAACCCAAGATAATTTGTTATGAACATAATTAGGAACTCTTAGGCCAGAATCAATTACAATTAGAATAGGATAAGGATAGTGAATACCAAGGGACAAATCCAAAGCTAGTCACAAGACTATCCTTTACCCATAATTCATACAACTAGGTAGAATTTAGGATTTTATTTCAATTTCACTTTACTTAATTGATTAGATCAAAAATCCCCCTTAGTTTAGAAATTTTTTAGAATCTTTTAGCATTTGGAAAACTCGATTAAACATTGAACTCCAATCCCAAGGGAGATGACCTAGGTTGTGCTACTAGCTACATATTTTATCAACCTAGTTTTATTTTGAGGGTTGTGCGATGAACCCGTCACATGTGTATTTAAATCCTTAAACTATGTAATCTTTAAAGCTCAAGTTATTCAAAACTATAATTCCCCAAACTTTGTAATCCTTAATGTTTGAGCATTTGATATTGAATAAAGGTATATCTTGTAAATCCTTAAACTTCTTATAATTCCTTAAACTATGGAATTCTTAAGGTCTGAGCTATCTAACATTGAATAAGGGTATATCTTATAAATTCTTAAACTTACATGGTCTTATTAGCATTTCTTAAGACTAGATTCTCTTATAAGGCTATACAATGTTTTCCACTACAACATGAGGTTATGCATATTTTAGGGGTACTTGGTGTAACATCTGAGTTTTAGTAGAAATAAGAATTCAAGATTTTAGAATTTTTCTCAGTCTTCTAGCTATAGCGAGGATGCCTATTAGCTATAGTGGGGATGCTTGTTAGCTATAGCAAGAATGCTTGTTTGCTATAGCGAGGATGCTTGTTTGCCATAGCGAGAATGCCAATTTGATATACTGAATTCGTGGCTTATACAAAATCTAAGGAGTTTTTTGCAGTAGTGCTAGTTGTGGCGAGAACAAGAGGACTTGGAACTGATAAGTTCTCATCGCAACAAGGGGTAATTCTCATCGTAGCGAGGGGTGTTTCTCGCTATAGCAAGATCTATTCTGAAAAAATATGAAAAAGTGAAATTTACTTTTTAAAGGGTCCAAAATTCTTCTCCCTTATTTTAACTAACTTTAACTAGCTGAAAATACATCCCCAAAGCTTTAGAAGTGGCACACCAAGGAAGAGAAAGAGGAGGAGGAAGAAACTAAGTAAAAGTAAGGAATTTCATAGTTTTTCCTTTAGTAAGTTAGTTCTCCTCCTTCCCATCTCCCATTCTATGGTTTTAATGTTATGTTTGGTACTATTTTGGGTCTAGTTTAGAGGGAGAAGAGTGGAGTTCTAAGAGGAGTTAACCACTTGAAAGATCATTCAAGGAAAATTAGGAAGCCAAAGTAACTTTCTTGATTTTTTGCTCTCTCTTCCTTCCTTCTCTTAGCGTGTGTGTTGTCCAAGAAGAAGGCTGAAGGGGGGGAGTATTTTTTGACTAAAACAAGCAAGAAATCTAGATTATAGATGATGTAGGACTAGAAAAGGTAAAGGAACTTAAAGGAAATTTTGTAAAACCCAAGATAACCAAGATAGAGACTTGTGAACATATCTTAAAATATGATTTTTTGCAAGAGTCCCTAAGCTTATATGAGAGTTCAATTTAGTTTATGAGACCCTTAGTAAGCCTCCTAAGTGCTTCTCCTTTTAAGGAACAATAACACACTCCATGGGCTCTTAAGCACTTCCAAAATCCATAAAGGCCTAATAAAGTAATTATGACTAGGCTTAGCACTTAGTTCAAGATGATAATTAAATTCTATTTGTTATGGTTAGGCTTAAGGAAATCCTACTCCACCCATTGTCAAGCGTGTAGCTAAGGAAGGAAGAAAGAGCAAGAAAAAAATATGTGTACTTGCACTCAAGGTAGCCTTTTAGCCTTTCTTTCATGTATGTGTGTGAATGTTTCTTGCTTTGGATACTTTTGTGTGTGTGTTTGAACTATGAAAGGTATGCTAAGCAAGTAGGAACATGTGTAGTGCCACTTATGTGTCTTAAATTACTTTTATGTGTGTATAAGACTTGAATAGACTTGGTAATATCAAAAGTCCCTTGATAAGGGTGAGGATAAGCCAAAAGTCCCAAAGTAAATAGGTGAGACAAGCCAAAAGTCTCAAGAAGAGTAAGGCTTAGTCAAAAGTCCCAAAGTAAATGAGTGAGGCAAGTCTAAGAGTCCCAAGAGAGGTAGGTGAGGCTAACCGAGGTCTTGAGAGTCTACTTTGATATATTTGAGACTTCATGAAGTGGAAAACATGTTCTTGATATGCATATATAGCTTATAAATCATGCATGGCATTCCTTTACATGAAATTACATCCATCATGTATATTTGAAAGTGTATAAGCTATTGAGATTCTTTGAATCTCACTTCCTCCCCATTACCTAACATGTCTAAGTAGACCATGTGAGCAAAGAGATGGAGGCCACCAAGCTTAAAAGGAAGAGATTAACAAAGAATTATGTGTTTAGCCATTTTGTAACCAATTGGTGGTCAAATGAAGTAATCTCATGATGTATATGTTATATTGACACTTAAATATATGTAAATATATGGATATATGATGTATGTATGAGAATTGAAAGTATATGAATGAGATTAGAGGTTTTTGATATTGAATTACATGGTTGTGCCTTTAAGAACTTATGCATATGAACAAGTGGGGTAGTCGTTTTATGGCATATAGACATTTGGACTCCTTAGACAAGTTTATTAACCTATTTTATAGCTTACCTATATAGCCGAAGTGGTCTTGGATTTAAGGGAAGGCCATTTGACATTCATATGAACTATTTTGGGACAAAAAATGAACTATTTTGTGAGCTGAAGCCCAACCTAACCAAATGAGTGATTTTGAGGCAAAAACTTTGCATACATATAGATCTCATATAGAGCTTTTTTTTTTGTCTAAGAATCATATTATTTAGAAGTCTATAGAATTTCTTATGATTTTTTAAAATTCATATAAGAAATTGGGTTTGGTCTGGGCATTGTTTACTTGAGCAGTTCATATTTTCATGTCATCTGAGAGTCAAACAAGGTCCAATGATTTTGAAATTTTACATGGAGAAACCATACATTCACAATGAGCTATAATAACTAGAATCACCTTACTTGGAGGTCTATAGAGAGAGAAATGAATTTTTGAAGATCTATGTCAGTACCAATAGCGCTAGCCAAGTTCAAGCACTATTCCATCAATTTTCATTAGCTTAATGTCATTTTATGGATCTGGTACTATTTTTTCCTTAAAGTAGACATCTTATCCTTCCATATTAGTATGGTTTACTTAATTTGGATTTTTGTAAAATTATATATGAATTTTTGAAATTCGTATCAGTAAACTATATCAGAACTCCAAGACAGCCAGACACAGGTTATTTTTTTGTCATCAAACATAGTCAATATAATGCTTTTATGGCCTGGAAGTATTTTTAACATAAATTTAACATTCAAATATTTTTATAAATCTATGATTTATTAGATTTTTATTTTTCTAGATTTAATTATGAATTTTCAAAATTGGTGATAAAAACTTGAATTTTGGGTCTGAAAATAAGCATGCATTTTCTGATGTGTAGGGCTCTAAATCTGAATTTCATAAGATGTTTTATGATGTTCATAACTTATTTAGATGGAATATGAGAAGGAGATGATGTTTGGGAGTCCACGGGAAAATATTTGAATAGTTAAAGTGTTACAAATTGTAACAACCAGAAAAAGAAAAGAAAAGAAAAGATAAAAGAAAAGGGAAAGAAAAGAAAAGCTGAAAATTTTGGAAGGCTGAAAATTTTCTAAGTCTGCTAGCTACAGCCTAGCTATAGCGAATGTACCTGTTCGCTATAGCGAGAAATGGGCTAGCTATAGCGAGAATGCCTTCTCGCTATAGCGAAAATGCTTCTAACTATAGCGAGTGCGGGCATCCCATACAAAATCCAGGGAGCTACTCGCCGTAGCAAGAGCTATAGCAAAGGCAAAGGTCTGGGACTGACACGAGCTCACCGTAGCGAGGGTTATGGCTCGCTATAACGAGGGTGAGCCTGAAAAAGTGTGAAAAGAGAGATTTTGACTTTTTAAAAGCTTCCAAACTTTCCTTTCTTTTAGAACTGACCTAAGCTTCGACCAAGGAGAGAGAAAACAGCTGTGGAGAGAGAGAGAGACTTAGAGAAGCAAGGAGATCAAGCAAAGAGGTGAGTAATCTTTAGATTTCCCTAACTTTTCTCCTTAGCATGTTGTTCTCCTCCTTTTGCCTTCTCTTTCTATGGTTTTAGAAGTTGATTTGGGTTTGGTTCAGAAGAGAGAAAGTGGAAAACCACTCTTGAGGAAGGGTAGAGCTTATGTAGCTTCATTTCTTTTTCTTTACTTTCCTCTTTGAGAGCTTGAGAGAGGAAGGAGAGTGAGTAGAGTTCTAGAGAGAGAATCCCTAGATCTTACAAGAGTAGTGGGGGTTTTATTTCGATGAAGATCCCCTTTAGCTTTATGAGTACTTATTTGAGTTATGAGAGAATGATTTGGTGCTCTTTGTTGTGCCTAGGCTCAAAGGAAGCAACTCCATCTAGTTGTGAGTGTGAAATCAAGGAGGGAGAAGAGAAATTGAAAGGGAAGACTTGTGTTATCTGATAAGGTAGCTCTCTACTCTTTTCTTGTTGCATTCTTGGATGTGTAATAGTCATTGTATGTTGTGTATGTGCTTGTATGATGAGATATGCCATTGATGTTGCCTTGATGCATTGGTACCAATATGCTTATGATATGAATTGTGAAAATTGCTTGAATAAGGTGGTGCCGAAAGTCCTTTGAGACGGGTGAGGTGGAGCCAAAAGTCCCTAAACCAAGGGTGAGGCCGATCCAAAAGTCCCAAGGCTCAGGTGAGGCTAGACCGAAAGTCCCTAGAGCCTATTCTTGGCATTGACATGATATTCATGGCATGAAACACATATGTTGTGTTCTTGTGACTTATGTGCATGCTTGACTAGTTTATACGCCTTGATTGCATCTTGAATGAGTATGAGCTATTGAGATTCCCCCGAATCTCACCCCCTTCCCCCTCCCATCTTAACATCCAGGTGGAGCTCAAGGAGAGTCAAGCACATCTCATGGAGCCTAGTAGAGCATGCTTAGAGAAATGTGTAGTTTTTTTGTTGTATAAGGTGCCAAAATGAAGATGCACCTATTATTTTTGAGTTGTAACTATGTGAGCATATGTAAACACATGTATAAATGATGTATGGATTGTGTAAAGAGCCAAAGTAATGAGAATGTAGAAATTGGCCCTTTTGTGGCTTACACGTGCTAGTGTATTTTGTTCCATAGCATAGTAATTTTGAAATGTATGATATTTTGGATCACTTATACATTTCATATATGCTATGTTTGTACTTTCAAACTTGCCCAAAAGAGGCTAGAGCATGTGGGAGGTCATTTGGACTCATTTTGAACCAAATGAGGTGTCAAAACTGCCAATTGTGTGAGCTCTATCAAAGTATGACTGGATGAGCTCTTTTTGATATAAAATTTGGCATGCCTCTAGAGTCTATTGAGAGCTTCTTGAGAAGCTAAAGTAGGTAATATTTGGAGGTCTAGAGAATATTTGGTGAATTGTTGAAGTTGGGAAATTTTGATGGTTTGGTCATGGTATTATGCATTAAGTCCGAAAATGAAACCATGCCATTCATAGACCAAATGGTGTCCAATTGTCATGAAATTTTATGAGCATAAACTAGATATCCACAGTGACCTATACCAAATGGAAGCACCTTAATCGGAGGTCTGTAGAGAGAGAAACGACTTGCTGAAGTTCTGTATCAGCATCAGGGAAGTTTCTGACCTTCGTTACTATTCCATCAGTTTTTGAGGTCCAAGAGCTCCTGAACTGATCTGGAATTATATTTTTTCCTCTAGTTAACATCTGTAGCTTTCCAAATTGGTATAGTTTTCCCAGATTGGATTTTTTTGGAATTAATTACGAATTTTCAAAGTTCATGACAGTAAACTGCACTAGTATCAGGGACAGCCGAACATTTGTGTCTTTTTCAATGTCAAAGATGGTCTAAACATTGAGATTATGATTGGGAGTTATTTTTATGTAAATTTAACATCTAGATCTTTCCAGAGAGCTATGATTTTCTTGATTCCTATTTTTCTATAATTAGTTATGATTTTCCAAAGTTAGAGCCAGAAATCTGACTTATGGGCTCATTTGAGAAATTGCATTTTCTTGGTTTTTAGCTTCATATCCGTGGTTTGTGAGTTATTTGAGGCTATGTACAATTCTTATAAATGGTTTTTGAGTAGAGAATGTGAATGATAGGTTCAAGGGACCCACGGGGCAAAATATGACCGGTTGAACCTCGACTTTAAATAGTAAAATACCACGGTTTTGGTCATTTTCCTGGGAAATCATATGGAATCAAGCCTAGAGGGAGATGAATTGGAGTTAAGATATTATAGTGTTACACAAATGCTATAATGAGCCATGATTTCAATCATTTTTTTTTCTTGAAACCCATGTATAAAGTATGTATGAGCTATGATATATGATATAGTGAGGCTAAAGGGATATGGGGTGACGCTTGGGGACTCATGATGCTTACATTCTTATAGTTTTTGGTTATGTACTAAGGCTCATGAGATGTGCTAATTTTTTATAAATTTGTAAACCTTAAACCCTAAATCCTGTGATTTCTATTATACAACACCAAAATCTTACTCTTTTTCATGTGTTAAATGACAAAATCTCTTAGTAACTCCTTGTTGCCTCTTAGAAAGGTCATATCACATTTATTAGAATTTTGATCATATTTGTCACAACATGATTTATATAGCTAATTCCTATCAATTCCTTCCTAAGGAGAAAAAAATGCAACAATTGCATAACATATTGGCAGCTGTTTTAGCCTACTTCTATGATAAATGAGCCTTTAGGGGTTTAGGGTTTAGGGGTCCAAATTAGATTTTCTTGCCATTTCAATCTATAAACTCCATAGACACTTTTATTTCAACCCTCATAATCATCATATAAGACCTACTTGCATAAGGGAGTTATATATCTACTTTTGGCGTCCTTTGACATAATATGGACTAAATTTAAAAAATTCATAACTTTGGCTATACAACTCCATTTTACACAAATTAGGTCATTATAGAAAGTTTATGATTTAAAATTTATGCTGTCAAAATTTCAAGTGAAAATAAGTCCATTTGACCCCTGAAAGTACATAAAAATTAGGGCTATGACAACATAAACAATAATTGCATAATTCCATAATTTTGGATCATATTAAAAAATTTTCAAAATATTCTATAGAGCTAAAAATATGTATATATCAATTTAGTTTCTTAGAAAGCTCTATAAGTTCTATAAGTGTTTACTAAATTTCAACCTCAAACCAAATCATTTGGACTGTTAAGGGTAAGGTTGCAATTTATGGTTCATTTGGAAAAAAATTAGGTTCTAAAATGGTCCATTTGGTCCTTAAATTGCAATCTATTACTTTGAGAAAATATTAATCTGTTCACACTTCATTTCCATAGAAACCATTACAAGAAATATAAGTAGCATCAAAATTTCACCTTCTCATTTGTAACTAATCACATGGGCTCACTAACATACAAATGGCATAACATGTTCCATTTACTTGAAAAGACACCAAATAAACATATATTCATGAACATAACCTTACTCATAAAGTGTTATTTTATTCCACTATAAAATACATCCAATTGGCTACTATTCAGTTCCCTAATATACATCAACCTATTATATATCATTTACATAACAAAACATGTTCTAATTATGAACTTTGGCATTAAGGTAGCATATATATATGTATAGTTTCAATCTTATGCATGAGATATCATTATACATCATCATCATATATGCTATAGTTGCTACTAGTTTGTTTTGAATATGTAATAACCCAGAAAAAGAAAAGAGAAAAAGAAGGGAGAAAAAGGAAAGGAAAGAGAAGCTGAAAAATTTTCGGACAGCTGAGAATTTTCTAAGTCTTCTCGCCATAGCGAGAGATGGAATAGCCATAGCGAGAATGCCTCTTCGCCGTAGCGAGTATGTCCCTAGCTATAGCGAGTGCGGCATTCCATATAGAAACCAGTAAGTTGCTCGCCGTAGCGAAATTGTTCCTAGCTATAGCGAGTATGGCATTCCATATAGAGACCAGGGAGTTGCTCGCCGTAGCGGCGCTTTAGCGAAGGCAGAGGTGTGGAATAGACCCGATCTCGCCGTAGCGACGCCATAGCGAAGACAAAAGTCTGGAACAGACACGAGCTCGCCGTAGCGAGGTCACTAACTCGCTGTAGCGAGAGCGGTCCAGAAAAGCGAGGAAAAGAGAAATTGACTTTTAAAAGCTTCCAAATCTCTTCTTTCTTCTTCTAACCGACTCTAACTTGTCTTAGGAGAGAGCAAAGGGCGGAGGAGAGAGAGAGAAGCTGAAGAGAAGAGGAAAGCACAAGAAAGGTATGAATCCTCATGGTTTCCTCTTCATATGTGGCCCTCTCCCTTTTTCCCCTCTTTCCTACGGTTCAGATGTTAGGAATGGTTAGGTTTGAGTCTGGTTTAGAGGAGAGAGAGTGGGAAACCATTCTTGAGAGAGATTAGAAGTAGATAGTCTTCTCTTCTTGCTTTTCCCCTTTCTTATGAGTTGAGAAAGAGAGGGATAGTTCATGGACCCTAGAGTGAGGAAGAAACCTAGAGTGAGAAGCTCAGTAGAGCCAATTAGAAGAGATCCCTAGCTTAAGAAATGAGTAGTAAAGTATTAATTTCATGCTTTTGTGTGGTTAGGCTCAAGAGGAACTCTCCCATCTAGAAGTTATTGTGAAAACCAACAAGGGAGGAGTCAAGTGTCAGAGCAAGTAGTAGATAGTCGACAAAGGTAGTTCTCTCCACTTTCTCTCATGCATAATTGTGTGTTTACATTGTCTTGCTTGTGTGTATGAATGAGATGAGCTATGAGAAGTGTGTTAGCATGATTATGTGATATGATTGAGATGATGTTTTAAATGATTGTTTGGTTTGCTTGAGGAAATGGAAAAGCCAATAACCCTGAAGCCAAGGTGAGGATGAGCCGAAGCCCTAAGTTGGTTGAGCCATGTCTCCCAAAAGTGAGGTTGACTCCCAAAGAGTAAGGGTGAGTCTAAGTACCTCTAAAAGTATGGGAAGGCAAATCCAAAAGCCATAAGGGAAGGGGTGAGGCCGATCCAAGTACTCAGCGAACTCATGAATGTTATCCATGGCCATTTCATATGTTTTAAACGTTTTCTATCATGCTTTACATGCTAACATGCCATACATGCTTAATGAGACTTGTTGCATACAATATATGTATGTTTGAATGAGAGTTGAACTACTGAGATTCTCCGAATCTCACCCTCCCTCTCCACCATCCAACCATGCCAGGTGGCCCAAGTGAGATAAGAGATGGGAGCAACCACCAACAAGCATGAGGCTAGGGATAGAGATGAAGAAAAGTGTATAGTTTTGTACTACATTGTATATGTAACTTGTACATGAGATGTAAATGATGTATATGATGTAGCATGTACAAATATTGTAAGACAATGTATGTATTAATGATGAATGTATGAGAATGAGCTTTATGATGAATGAAATAGCATGGTTGAATGAGAAAGAGCCAATGGTAGCTTAGTATATATGGGTGCATAAGTGGGCATGGGGTAGTGAGTTTCCCCAATCTGAGTTATTAGACATTTGAGGCATGATTGATAGCTCCTATAGATGCTTCCTCATGTGCTCAAAGAGTCATAGAAGTAGAAAACTTAAGATTGGACCCCATTAGCCACACTTTTGGCCAAGAAAGGGCCATTTTGCACATGATGTCATAGAATAGCCATATGACCTCTTCTAGCCATGAGATTTGACATGGAACTAGAGTATGTTTAGAGCTTTCTGAGAAGCTAGAGTTCATGTCATTTAGAGGTCTATAGCATTTTCTATGAGCATTCAAAGTTGACATCAGAAATTCGGATTTCAGAAAATCACTATTCATTTGGTCAGTTTTGAAATCATGTCATCCGAGGGGCAGACGTAGTCCAATGGCTACGAAATTTTATACACAGAAACTAGATGGTCACAGTGACTTGTAGGAACTGGAAGCACCTCATTTAGAGGTCCAGAGAGTGAGTTATGCAATTTCGAAGTTCCTGCCCAGAATCAGACCCCCAACCAGACCCGAGGTACTGTTTCATCGGTTTCCGGGGAATTGGCTTCGTGGACTGATCTGGAGATATTTTTCTCCTCTAGCTAACATCCACATCTTTCCATAGAGATAGAGTTTATGAGCATTGGATTTTTGTGGAATTAGTTAGACATTTTCAAAGTCCATATCAGTAAACTGTGACAGCAAAGAAGCCCCCTCTGACCAGTGAGCTATTTCGATGTCAAACGCAGAATGAGTGAGAGATTGAGACTTCTAAGTATTTTTAGCATGAAGTAGACGTCTCAAACTTTCTATATTGACCCAGATCATGTAGATACTATTTTTCTGCATTTAGTTATGAATTTCCAAAGTTAGCCCAGAAAAGAGGTAAAATCTGCCACTAGCGAAAATGCATGTCTCCAATCCCTTTTGCTTTCCATGAGTTCTAAGCATATAGTAGGGATTGAAATAAGTCTCAATAGGGTACTTGAGCATGAGGAACCATAGAGAGAGCTCAACCGGTCCATGTTACTTCTAAAGTGGATCTCTACCCACACATAGTGCCATAGAAAAAGCAAGCATAAGGTAGAGAGTTTATCTCCCTTGTGAGTTCCGCATATGTAGATGAGTAAGAGGGCACGCTGGGTATGAGCTAGAGGTTAAGGTGTCACATTTGGTGGTATCAGAGCAAAAGTTCCAGGCTTTCATTATGAGATGTAGTATGAGAGTAGTAAGGTTCAGGCTTTCATTGTGGATTGTAGCATATGTTTGTGAGTTGCCAAGATGTTTATGAGCTTGCTATGGATGATTGAGTGCATGAAAGTGGCATGTGTCCCTTTTATGTATGCTAAACCATGTTATATGTTTCAGAAAGATGGTAGACACTCGCCAAAGCAGAGGCAGAGGTAGAGGTAGAGGAAGAGGTAGGCCTTCCAGAGCGGCTCAGGCAGATGAGGCCGGGCCTAGCGATCCAGTTGCTGGAGCCTTACAGAGTATAGTGGCTCGCCTGGATCAGCAGCAAGCTATTATCATGCAGCTACAAGAACGGCTTGCTGAGAGAGATAGCCAAGGCCCTACACCTCCCCCTCCTCAGCCAGTTCCACACTCTGATCGTCCTGAGCATTCAGGGGTGACTCCTACAGATGCACAGCCACACATGCAGGCTGTAGCCCCAGTTCCACCAGCTCAGATGCCTCCTGCTGAGCAGCAGCCCTCGATCAGAAAAGTAGTTACCCAGTTCAGAAAGTTCGGGCCTCCTACCTTTGATGGTGAGATGAGTGCAGATAGAGCCGAGGCCTGGATTATTGAACTAGAGCAGATCTTTGAGGTTATGGAGTGCACGTCTGAGCAGAAAGCCAAGATGGCGGCTTTCCAGTTAAGAAAAGAAGCAATATATTGGTGGAAGGGCACTGAACCGATACTGAGAGCGAGGAACGTCCCGATCACGTGGGAGGCATTCCTCGAGGCATTCCACGAGAAGTATTTCCCCGACTCCATAAGAGATGAGAAGGAGTCAGAGTTCATTCTGCTGAGACAGATACCGGGGATGTCAGTGGACCAATATGTAGCGAAGTTCATCGAGCTCTCTAGATATTCCTCGTACCTACAGAGACATGATGATGAGAAATGGAGGGCAGATAGGCTAGAGAAGGGTTTGCTCCCTGAGATCCGAGACAGGGTAGTGCCCCAGAGAATCAAGCACTTCCATACCCTGGTAGAAGTATGCAGAGTGACAGAAACAAATCTCAGGATGATGCAACCTACCTCCAGCGCTAGACCATTACTTCCCCTCCCTGAGCCTAAGAGATCTAGAGATGATTCCCAGCCGGCAGTGACAAGCCGTAGAGGTGGGAAAAGTCAGTGGAACCAAAGAGGGAAGAAGAAGAAGACTCAGTCTAGTAGAGGCAGCGCTCCACCTCTCACATGTCCCCAGTGTGGCAGGAATCACGGTACCAGGCCGTGTTATGCGGGGCAGAACGTATGCTATAGATGTGGCAGGCCGGGGCACATAGCCAGAGATTGCATGCAAGTTCCCCCACAGGTCCCTCTACCGATCACACAGCAGAGAGAGATGGCTCCACCTCCCAGACCACAGACCCAGGGTAGAGTGTTTGCCCTATCACAGCAAGAGGCTAGTCAATCCCCGAGTCTGATTCAAGGTACTATTAAGATAAATGATTTTTCAGTAACTGCCTTATTTGATTCGGGCGCTAGCCATTCTTTCATATCATATGACTGTGTTAAGAGGTCGGGTCTGAGTATGCATACATTGCCATATGAGTTGCATGTATCTACCCCTACTGGAAATAGAGCCATCACTTCACATGCTTGCTTGAATTGTGTGATCCAGTTTAATCATTGCTTGACCACCCTTGATTTGATATGCATGCCCTTCATTGAAATAGATGTGATCATTGGCATGAACTGGATGTCTGTGAATAATGCCACACTAGACTGTAGCCACAGATGTGTTACTTTACCTGAATGCGGGACTGTGCCCAGTACTAGGGCTGAGTTATCTGTCATGACCACTTCCCAAGCAGAGAGATCTCTAGGGCATGGGTGTCAGGGATATTTGGTCTTCTTTTCAGTTCAGGCTGAGGTAGAAGAGGGTATAGATGAGATCCCAGTAGTAAGGGAATTCCCAGAAGTATTCCCTAAAGAGATGAGTGGATTACCCCCAGAGAGAGAGGTCGAGTTTCCAATAGAAATCGTACTTGGGGCAAGTCCAGTGTCTAAGGCCCCTTATAGAATGGCCCCCACAGAGTTAGCAGAGCTCAAGAAGCAGATAGAGGAACTCTTAGAAAAGGGTTTCATCAGACCTAGTGTCTCACCATGGGGAGCCCCAGTTCTATTTGTCAAGAAGAAAGACGGGAGCCTTAGATTATGTATAGACTACAGGGAACTCAATAAGATTACCATTAAGAATAAGTACCCTCTCCCTCGCATTGATGACCTCCTAGATCAGTTGGCAGGAGCGTCAGTGTTCTCTAAGATAGACCTCAGGTCGGGATATCATCAGCTCAGAGTCAAGGCGAATGATATTCCCAAAACAGCTTTTAGAACCAGATACGGGCATTATGAATTCCTGGTTATGCCCTTCGGGTTAACGAATGCACCTGCAGTTTTTATGGATTATATGAACAGAATCTTCAGGCCATATCTAGACAGGTTTGTAGTAGTCTTCATAGATGACATCCTCATCTACTCAAAAAGTGGAGAGGAACATGAGCAGCATTTGAGATTAGTCTTGGAGACCTTAAGAGAAAGACAGTTGTACGCTAAACTTAGTAAATGTGATTTCTGGCTCACTGAGGTTCCGTTTCTAGGTCATGTGATCTCCCAGGCAGGGGTCGCAGTAGATCCCCATAAAGTAGAGGCAGTATTGCAGTGGGAGAGACCTAGGACAGTGACAGAGATCAGGAGCTTTCTAGGTTTAGCAGGGTACTATAGAAGGTTCATTCAGGGCTTTTCTCAAATAGCAATGCCATTGACCCGGCTTACTAGAAAGAATGTGTCGTTTGTGTGGAATGAGAAATGTGAGAGTAGTTTTCAAGAGTTGAAGCACAAGTTGACCACGGCACCAGTTTTAGTACTCCCTGACCCGAGAGAGAGTTTTACAGTGTATAGTGATGCCTCTAAGAAAGGGTTAGGATGTGTACTTATGCAGAAAGGCCAGGTGGTAGCTTATGCTTCCAGACAGTTAAAGCCTCATGAGGAAAACTACCCCACACACGACCTAGAGTTAGCCGCAGTGGTATTCGCTCTTAAGATATGGAGACACTACTTATACGGGGCAGTGATAGAGGTGTATAGCGACCACAAGAGTCTTAAGTACCTGTTTGAGCAGAAGGAGTTAAATATGAGGCAAAGAAGATGGTTAGAATTTCTGAAAGATTATGAGTTTACATTGAAATACCATCCAGGTAAGGCTAATGTGGTAGCTGATGCCCTGAGCAGAAAATCCATACACGTGGCCTGTATGATGATCCGAGAGCAAGAATTGCTCGAGAGGTTCAGAGACATGAGTCTCTCTTGCAGGGTGTGTTCGGGAAAGTTATTAATGAGTGAAACCCGAATAGAAAGTGACCTGAGAGATCAGATAAGAGAGGCTCAGCAGTTAGATGAACATGTAAAGAAAGTTAGAGTTCAGATGACCCAAGGAAATGTTCAAGAGTTCACTCTGTCTGAGGATGATATAGTGAGGTACAGGGATAGGCTGTATGTGCCTAGGAACACTGATATCAAGGAGAAAATTCTAGATGAGGCACATAAGAGTAAGTACACTATTCATCTGGGTAGCAATAAAATGTACCAGGATTTGAAAAGAATGTTCTGGTGGCCCGGGATGAAAGCAGGCATAGCAGACTATGTCTCCCGATGTTTAGTATGTCAAAAGGTGAAAATAGAGCATCAGAAACCAGCAGGGTTACTTCAGCCTCTAGATATCCCGGAGTGAAAATGGGATAGCATAGCTATGGATTTTGTCATGGGTTTGCCCAGGACATTATCGAGCTATGATGCAATATGGGTAATAGTGGATAGGTTAACAAAGTCAGCACACTTTTTACCTATGAAAGCCACTTATACCCTAGATAAGTTAGCCCAGCTGTACATCAGGGAGATAGTTAGACTGCATGGTGTGCCTAAGAGCATAGTCTCAGATAGAGATCCCAGATTCACATCGAATTTTCGGAGATCATTATAAGATGCTCTAGGTACCAGACTTAGATTTAGCACAGCCTACCACCCTCAGACGGATGGACAGACAGAAAGAACCATCCAAACCCTAGAAGACATGTTGAGAGCATGTGTACTAGAATTGAAGGGGAACTGGGACACATACTTGCCTCTAGCAGAGTTTGCCTACAATAATAATTATCATGCTAGCATACAGATGGCACCGTATGAGGCATTGTATGGGAGGAAGTGTAGGTCCCCAATGTGTTGGGTTGAGCTAGGAGAGCGGAGCCTTATAGGCCCAGAATTGGTGGATCAGACCTCTAGACAAATAGAAACCATCAGAAGGAAACTTTTGATGGCCCAGAGTAGACAGAAAAGCTATGCAGATAAGCGTAGGAGGCCGTTAAAGTTTGAGGTCGGAGATCATGTTTTCATTAAGGTATCTCCATCCACAGGAATAGGTCGATCCATTAAAAGTAAGAAGCTCAGTCCCAAGTACATAGGTCCTTTCCAGATTCTAGATAAAGTAGGACCTGTGGCATACAGACTAGCTCTTCCTCCAAATATAAGCCAAGTTCATAATGTTTTCCATGTTTCCCAATTGAAAAAGTACCAGCCCGACCCCTCACATGTCATAGAATATGAGAATATGCAGTTACAGGAGAATCTATCTTATATAGTATCACCAGAACGGATCGTGGATGCTAGACTCAAGCAGTTACGGCATAAGACGATACCGTTGGTGAAAGTGGTTTGGAAGGGTTTGTCACCCGAAGAAGCCACATGGGAATTGGAGGAGGATTTGAGGAAGAAGCATCCGGAACTCTTCCCATGAGGTATGTTGTTTAAATTTCGGGGACGAAATTTTTATAAAGAGGGTAGAATGTAATAACCCAGAAAAAGAAAAGAGAAAAAGAAGGGAGAAAAAGGAAAGGAAAGAGAAGCTGAAAAATTTTCGGACAGCTGAGAATTTTCTAAGTCTTCTCGCCATAGCGAGAGATGGAATAGCCATAGCGAGAATGCCTCTTCGCCGTAGCGAGTATGTCCCTAGCTATAGCGAGTGCGGCATTCCATATAGAAACCAGTAAGTTGCTCGCCGTAGCGAAATTGTTCCTAGCTATAGCGAGTATGGCATTCCATATAGAGACCAGGGAGTTGCTCGCCGTAGCGGCGCTTTAGCGAAGGCAGAGGTCTGGAATAGACCCGATCTCGCCGTAGCGACGCCATAGCGAAGACAAAAGTCTGGAACAGACACGAGCTCGCCGTAGCGAGGTCACTAACTCGCTGTAGCGAGAGCGGTCCAGAAAAACGAGGAAAAGAGAAATTGACTTTTAAAAGCTTCCAAATCTCTTCTTTCTTCTTCTAACCGACTCTAACTTGTCTTAGGAGAGAGCAAAGGGCGGAGGAGAGAGAGAGAAGCTGAAGAGAAGAGGAAAGCACAAGAAAGGTATGAATCCTCATGGTTTCCTCTTCATATGTGGCCCTCTCCCTTTTTCCCCTCTTTCCTACGGTTCAGATGTTAGGAATGGTTAGGTTTGAGTCTGGTTTAGAGGAGAGAGAGTGGGAAACCATTCTTGAGAGAGATTAGAAGTAGATAGTCTTCTCTTCTTGCTTTTCCCCTTTCTTATGAGTTGAGAAAGAGAGGGATAGTTCATGGACCCTAGAGTGAGGAAGAAACCTAGAGTGAGAAGCTCAGTAGAGCCAATTAGAAGAGATCCCTAGCTTAAGAAATGAGTAGTAAAGTATTAATTCCATGCTTTTGTGTGGTTAAGCTCAAGAGGAACTCTCCCATCTAGAAGTTGTTGTGAAAACCAACAAGGGAGGAGTCAAGTGTCAGAGCAAGTAGTAGATAGTCGACAAAGGTAGTTCTCTCCACTTTCTCTCATGCATAATTGTGTGTTTACATTGTCTTGCTTGTGTGTATGAATGAGATGAGCTATGAGAAGTGTGTTAGCATGATTATGTGATATGATTGAGATGATGTTTTAAATGATTGTTTGGTTTGCTTGAGGAAATGGAAAAGCCAATAACCCTGAAGCCAAGGTGAGGATGAGCCGAAGCCCTAAGTTGGTTGAGCCATGTCTCCCAAAAGTGAGGTTGACTCCCAAAGAGTAAGGGTGAGTCTAAGTACCTCTAAAAGTATGGGAAGGCAAATCCAAAAGCCATAAGGGAAGGGGTGAGGCCGATCCAAGTACTCAGCGAACTCATGAATGTTATCCATGGCCATTTCATATGTTTTAAACGTTTTCTATCATGCTTTACATGCTAACATGCCATACATGCTTAATGAGACTTGTTGCATACAATATATGTATGTTTGAATGAGAGTTGAACTACTGAGATTCTCCGAATCTCACCCTCCCTCTCCACCATCCAACCATGCCAGGTGGCCCAAGTGAGATAAGAGATGGGAGCAACCACCAACAAGCATGAGGCTAGGGATAGAGATGAAGAAAAGTGTATAGTTTTGTACTACATTGTATATGTAACTTGTACATGAGATGTAAATGATGTATATGATGTAGCATGTACAAATATTGTAAGACAATGTATGTATTAATGATGAATGTATGAGAATGAGCTTTATGATGAATGAAATAGCATGGTTGAATGAGAAAGAGCCAATGGTAGCTTAGTATATATGGGTGCATAAGTGGGCATGGGGTAGTGAGTTTCCCCAATCTGAGTTATTAGACATTTGAGGCATGATTGATAGCTCCTATAGATGCTTCCTCATGTGCTCAAAGAGTCATAGAAGTAGAAAACTTAAGATTGGACCCCATTAGCCACACTTTTGGCCAAGAAAGGGCCATTTTGCACATGATGTCATAGAATAGCCATATGACCTCTTCTAGCCATGAGATTTGACATGGAACTAGAGTATGTTTAGAGCTTTCTGGGAAGCTAGAGTTCATGTCATTTAGAGGTCTATAGCATTTTCTATGAGCATTCAAAGTTGACATCAGAAATTCGGATTTCAGAAAATCACTATTCATTTGGTCAGTTTTGAAATCATGTCATCCGAGGGGAAAACGTAGTCCAATGGCTACGAAATTTTATACACAGAAACTATATGGTCACCGTGACTTGTAGGAACTGGAAGCACCTCATTTAGAGGTCCATAGAGTGAGTTATGCAATTTCGAAGTTCCTGCCCAGAATCAGACCCCCAACCAGACCCGAGGTACTGTTTCATCGGTTTCCGGGGAATTGGCTTCGTGGACTGATCTGGAGATATTTTTCTCCTCTAGCTAACATCCACATCTTTCCATAGAGATAGAGTTTATGAGCATTGGATTTTTGTGGAATTAGTTAGACATTTTCAAAGTCCATATCAGTAAACTGTGACAGCAAAGAAGCCCCCTCTGACCAGTGAGCTATTTCGATGTCAAACGCAGAATGAGTGAGAGATTGAGACTTCTAAGTATTTTTAGCATGAAGTAGACGTCTCAAAATTTCTATATTGACCCAGATCATGTAGATACAATTTTTCTGAATTTAGTTATGAATTTCCAAAGTTAGCCCAGAAAAGAGGTAAAATCTGCCACTAGCGAAAATGCATGTCTCCAATCCCTTTTGCTTTCCATGAGTTCTAAGCATATAGTAGGGATTGAAATAAGTCTCAATAGGGTACTTGAGCATGAGGAACCATAGAGAGAGCTCAACCGGTCCATGTTACTTCTAAAGTGGATCTCTACCCACACATAGTGCCATAGAAAAAGCAAGCATAAGGTAGAGAGTTTATCTCCCTTGTGAGTTCTGCATATGTAGATGAGTAAGAGGGCACGCTGGGTATGAGCTAGAGGTTAAGGTGTCACAGAATACATATGAATATATAGGCACATCAAAACCTCCTATACAAGTTCCTTAAGCTTTAGTCTTTCTCTGTATATTTTTCCTTGCTAGTGGCATATGTAATGGTTAGTTAAAGGGAGAAGGGATGAGATTCTTGGGAGAATCTCAGTAGCAAATTTTAATCCATGTCAATGCATATAATGAATGCAAATGAGGAAATGCATGTATGGAGGCCATGTGTTTCAAATAACTAAAACATGAGAATTGGCATGAAATTTTAACTCTTATCTAGCCACGACATAAAAACATACTAGTTAGTTTCAACTCTAAGCTAAGAAAAAGCTACTGCACTTAACTCCTTGTCATAAGGAGTTAGAAGCCAAACATAGCATCATACATGTATAAACCTCATAATAAAAGCCAATTCAAATCATAACTTATAAAATCATTAAACAACCAAACATACAACATCTCAACTCATTCATACATTCAAATGCATGCAAGATAAGGAGAGAAAGCTACCTTATAGAGCTAGGAACTTCAAAACACCACTAACTGAAATGTCTGATTTTCGTAAAAACGCCAAAAATGAATACATTTTAAGAATAAGTCCTTTAAAATGAATTGGTTAAGGCCCAAAAAAATTAAAATAATGATATAGATATTAAGTAATGAAAATAGAAGGCCAAAGATACCCTGAAACTAGAGCCAAAATAACCAAATAGAATTTAACGAAATAGTTACGAAACAAAATGACATTTTCATAATTTTGAAAAATTTTTAGAATACTCAAAGGAGGGCTTTTTAAATGCAAAATTTGAGCTCTCCAGGATTTTTATAGGCCCTGAAAACTATAGGAAGCATCAGGATAATTAAAATCCTTATAGTGTACTTTTTAGTTTTAAATTGAGTGATTCCAAAGACATTTTATAAGATTGAAAACATGGAAAAGATAATTCTAAAAAAGGAGCTAAAATGAACTGGAAACAAAAATGCTAAAAAGACGAGACATGTATGGAATTTTCTTAAAACAATTTTAATTCCTTCCTACTTAAGTGGTGCATCTCCTCTCTGTCATACCACATATATTCCATTATCATACTCTCCCATTCAAGGCTATTATATCTATTTTCCCCAGGAATTTACAAGAAAAGTATGGAAATAATGTACGTTTGTTATGCAACGTCAGGGTTAAATTTTCAATTCACGTCATATGGGCCTCGTGGATGTTCCAACATCATTCTCCACTCATTTATCACATGTACAAGTCACAACAATCTAAAGCATCAAGCAATCCATGGATTTCAAGCTTAGAACCACAGATTTTTCCTCATTCACCTCAGACAGCATATGACAGATTTCAAGGGCAACTTTAAAAATTCATAATTAAATATCAAAAAATCAAAATTTTCCATGCTATAGCTTCTTGGAAAGCTCTAAGTGTTAAATTTACATAGAAATAATTTCAAGTCTTGAACATAGTATCTAGAGCACATTTGACACCAAAAACGGCATAAAGGTCCGACTAGCAATTGATAATGATATAAATTTCTGATATAAACTACAAAAATATTCAATTAATTCTAAAAAAATATAATCTATGCAAATGACACTAATCTAGAAAGCTACGGATGTTAGTTAGAAAAAAAAATAACTCTAGACTAGTCCAGGCAAATCCAGGCCTAAAAAACTAATCAAATAGTAACATAGGTATGATTGCATGCCTACTATTGGATAGCAAATTCAAAAATTTATATCTCCCTCTCTAGACATCCAAATATAGTAATTCTAGTTGTTACAAGTCACTTGCAGGATCTAGTTTTAGCCTATAAAATTTTATAGCAATTGGATATCGTTTGCTCTACGTTTGACATAGGTTCATTTTTGGACCAAAGCTATAGTATAGTAACCAAATTAGAAAACTTTTCCAACTCCAAAAATTTGCCAAATATTCTATAGACCTTTAAATAATACCCACTTTAGTTTTCCAAAAACCTTTCAATAAGCTCTAGATGCATGCCAAATTTTAGACCAAGAAGAGCTCATTTGGACAAAAAGTAGTATAGCACACCAAAGTGGCCATTATGGCTCCTTATGATGTATCAACTTGTCCAAATGGCCTCCTTTAATGTTTGGCACCTCTTGGGCAAGTTTAAAAGCACAAATATGACTCATAGGAACTACCCAAGTGGTCCTAAATACCATGCATCTCATTTTGACCATTCCACATCAAAGATTACACAAACATCTCAGGCCATCAAGAAGTCAAAATCCATATTTACATTGATCTAGTGTCACATAAGATTTACATGGCATCCATACATCATATTACATTTGCTAAAGGTCTTACATCACAAAAATAATATGTACAAAGCCACTTTGATATTCAACTATAATTTAGATTGCATAATAGGCAAAGTAAGGTTTTTTAATATTCTTGGCTTGCATTTCCTTATCTTTGAGCACCACCTTGACATTTCAAAAGTGAGAGGGAAAGGGGAGTGAGATTCCAAGAATCTCAATAGCTCATATATCCAATCACACACACATTCAAGGTATATACACATCAAAGCATATGTATGGAAGGTTTAGCAATCATAACATATGCAAAGTCATAATTTTCATATCACTTATTCACATTCAAGCTAAGACCATGCTTTAGGGACTTTTATTTTTGCCTCACCCCATTTCTAAGACTTTTGGATTTGCTTCACTCTTGGCCTAGGGATTTTTGACTTAGCCTCACCCTTCTAAGAGACTTTTGACCTTGTCTCACCTATGTCATGAGACTTTTGGCATCTCCTCACATTCATTAAGGGACTTTTGGTATCACCTCACTTTTATGAGCCATTTCCATAGCCAAAGCCATTCAAGGAAACACATTGGTACCAATGTAATGTCAAGGCATCAAGTAGCATATTCTCAAGTCACAAGAGCATACACAAGCACACAATTACATACATATGCACATAAGAATGCAAAGAGAATGAGGTAGAGAGCTACCTTGGATTTATACAAGCTTTTCTTGATCCTTTTCCTTCCCTTTCTTGGTTCTATAAGCACACCTAGGTAGGTGTATGTTCTCTTAGCCTAAACACCATAAACAACACAGAATTACACACTTGAAGCAAGCCAAGACACTAAACACACTCTTGAACATACACTTGATTCCATAAGTGGCATAATGATTTCATAAATGGCCTATTGAAGCAACTCTCACATTTCACATTCTAGGCTCCATTCTCTTGTTATTTTCAGACTTCTTGAACTCATTTAAGGTCTTTGGAGCCCTCACACATTCTCTTGCAAAATTGGAAAACTAAGTTGCTTCATAAGGCATCATTATGGACACTATTGTTCCATCTTCCAATCCATGACTCTTAAATTTTTCCCAATGGTTTCTCCTATCTTTTAACATCATTTAAAGTCTCAAACAAAGGCTAGAACAAATTAAAACACTTCCTAGCTTGGCCAAAATATGCACACTAAGGAAGGTTTCATGGAGTTCTTGATTTTTCCTTGATAGGAGAGCCACTTGGGAGGGTTTCTAGGGGTTTTAGGGGCTCAAGGAAACATTCAATTAGCCAAGGAATTAATCAAACAAAATCAAATTTCACAAAATCCTAAAGAAGACTACACTTTTCTATCTTGTTTTCCATAGGTTTTTCTTGTAATTTTTTGCCATATTCCTTTTCTCCATGGTCTAAAACCCTTGTTCTTCTCTTATTTTTGGACAAAAATCTCTCCTCTCTAATGGTTCTATACAAGGCTGAAATCACACCAAGGGAGGAGAAAAAGGAAGAAGCAATAAAGATAGAAAATCACCTTGGGTTTAGCTTCCTTTCGATGATCTTTCTCCTTAGTTTGCTTTCCTTTAAAAAATTTAAACTTCCCCTTCTCTGTTCTAGACCAAAACAAAACTAAATAACTCAAATAAATCATGGAAAGAAAGTATAGAAGGAGGAGAGCAAGGTTGGAGGAAGAAAGAGCATGAAAATCTATAAACTTCCTTACATTTCCTTATTTTTTTCTCCTCCTTTGCTTCCCCTTCTTGTGTGCCTAAGAGAGCGGGCCATTTTTTGTATTTTGGACAGAGAAAAGTCATGCTATATGAGAGGGAGAAGAAAGGAGAGGTACGTGGAAGTTTCAAGAAATACACTTATTCAAAAATTTCAATTTCATCCTTCTGTAATGGCAATTTCGTTTTGGCTTTGTTTTAGCTCCTTTTGAGAATCATCTTTTTATTATAAAATTTAGGTTCCCAATCTAATAAAATGCCTTTAGAATCACTCAAATTGGAGTCAAAACCTTACCGAATGAATCCGTCAAAGTTCAGACTCATTGACATTGGAAAACGTACATCGAAGAGGCTTTACTAGTCCTGGGGCTTTCCATGATTTTTAGGGCCTCTGAGAACCTTGGGCAACTCAAATTTCTCATTTAGAAAGCCCTCCTATGTTTTTTTCTAAAAGTTACACTTATTCATGAAAGTACTATTACATTTTGTCAGTTTTTGTTGCAAATTGTTTCATCATCCTAGCTCCGTATTTTTTTTTATTTGAGCATGGAATTATCATTTTTAAGAGTGTATGACTCTACCTACTTTTTTTGGGATATTATCTAGCTCATTTCAAAGGACTTGCTTTTATACAGCTCATTTCATTATTTTATAGAAATTATGTTCGTTACACTCTCCTCCCTTCATATGACTAACTTTATTTCTACCTAAGAACAAAAGTGAGACCAAGGGAGAAAAGCGCACAAGAGAAGGGAAGAAGAAGAGGAAAACAAAGGCAAGAAAGGTATGAATTTCAAGGAATTTCTTGCTCTTCCCTTTAGTAAACTTAATCTCCTCCTTCTTCCCATAGTTTTATTAAAGTATTTAGGTTCTATTTTGAGCTCAAACTAGAGGGGAGAAGCTTGAATTAGAGGAGGATAATCAAAGCAAAAGGAAGAGCATCCAAGGAAAGCTAGAAAACTAAAGTAAATCTTTTGATTCCATGCTTGCTTCTTCTTGTCTCCATAGTTGTATGGTCTAACCACTCTTAGGTCAGCTAAAGGGAGATGAGTTTTGAACCAAATCAAGAGTAAATCCTAAGAATTAAGAGGTAGGAGGCAAGAATGTGCAAAGAAAACAAAAGAAAAACCATAAATTTGCAAGATAGAAAAGCTAGAGGCTTGTGAACATAACCAAAAATTTGGTTTTATCCAAGAGTTCCTAAGCTAATTTGAATGTTTGTATGAGTTTATAAGATCACTGGAGAGCCTCCCATATACACCTCCCATCCAGGAAGAAAAGAAAACTCAATGGGCTTCTTCCTTGAAGGTTATCTCAGCCTTGGGCAGAAGTGACACCTAAGGATAGTTTTGATTTCCTCCAAGCTTAGTTTTACATCATATATGATGGGAGAGTATGAGAGGAAGTCTTGAAAAAAATTTAGAAAGCCTAGAATGTGTGATGGAGATATAGGTTCTATATTGTAGCATAATGAAGCAACATGTAATATCTAATTTTTTGAAAATGAGAGAAAACGTAAGAAACGTAACGTACGATTTTTTCATTAACAAACGAAACTCACCGGATATAAAAGGAAATCCCCTGAAATGATGTAGTTAAGGTCCCAAAAAATTTGGAAAGCATTCTAGACTTAAAAAAATGAGAATCCCAGAATCAGACGAAAAGAAAAAAAGGAGCTAGAATGAAAAAACAAATTTGAATAAAAGGTTTACGAAATGTAAGGGTATTTTTGTAATTTGAGTAAATTTTAGAATTTACATAGGAGGATTTTTTAAATGAAAGTTATGAGTTCTCTGGGGTTCTTAGAGGCCCTAAAAACCATGGAACGCCCCGGGATAGTTAAAACCCCTTTGATAGATGTTTTCTAACGTCGATTGACCTAAATTTTGACTTATTTGTTCGGGAAGGTTTTAGTTCCGATTTGAGTGATTCCAAAAGTATTTTACCAAATTGGGAACCTAAATTTTATAATGGAAGAGACGGTTTTCAAAAAGGAGCTAAAATGAAGGAGAAACAAAAATGCCAAGAACAAGGGGCAAAATGGGAATTTTGAAAAAGTGTTTCTTCCTCCCTTATAAATAGGTGGCACCTCATACTCTCCCTCATTTAACTTCAGATTGTTCTGCCCAAAATTAGAGGAAAAACCCTAGGAGAATGGCATACCAAGGGAAGAAGAAAAGGAGAGGAGAGGAAATTCAAGCTTTAGGATATGGTTTCTTGGTAGTTTTCCATGCTTTCTTCCATTCAAACCTCCTCTCCTTCATTCTTCTTTGTTTCATTTAATTAAAATGAAGTTTACAAATCTTTTTTAAGGGAGAAACTTAGGGAAAAATTCGGATTTTAAGAGAGGATCTTGGAGAAAGCAAGATTCAAGTGAGAAAAAGCAAGAAAACAAGATAATTTCTCTTCCTATAGTTGTCATCTTTAGTTCCCTCCTTTTCCATTTCGCCTAACCTAAGGAATCCTCGGAGGATTTGATTTTTAGGCACAACCAAGGATAAATCTAAGGAAAAATGGTGTGTAGATTAAGAATATGCAAAGAGAATTAACAAAAAGCCATTAGATTTCAAGATGTAAAACCTAAGGTTTCATTTGCACCTTGTAAAATTTGATTTTGTATGATGATTCCTAAGCCTAAATAAGAGTTCAAATGAGCTCCCAAGATCTTGAAGAGGCTCCCCATATGCACCCTCCCTTGAGAAAATAAAGCAAACTCCAAGAAGCTCCATTTATTTGAAAGGAAGGAATGGAGCTTAGAATTTAATTGAGGGGTGTTGCTTCATTAGGTGCAATTATGGAACCATAATGAGGTTTATAGATCAAGCTAGAGTTCAAGCAAGTGTGTGGCCTTAGAATTAATTCCATGAACCTAATTGGCTTCCATAAATTATGTTTAAGCTAAGAGAAAACTTCCCCACACTTTTATGTGTGTGTGGCCAAAATGGGAAGCTTGGATTCAAAGGAAAAAGTGTGTAATTATGTATAAGGTAGCTCTCTTCACCTTCTCTCATATATGGATGTGTGCTTAGCTTGTCTTGAATGTATGTATGTGTATTTTTAAGCCATGAAAAGTGTTCTAGCATAACTTTAATTCCATGGTGCCATGATATTACAATATGCTTTTATATGATGTTTTTTATGTGTGCTTAGGTTTTCTTGAGTGTGGTGAGGCTATAAACCCTTAACCATGGTGACGATGAGCAAGAACCCTCGAGATTAGTTAAGACGAAGCAAAGAGTCTCCCAAAAGCAAGATGGGCTCCCAAGAGTATGGTTGAGTCTAAGAATCTCTTAAAGAATGGGTGAGGCAAGTCCAATATCCACAAGAAATTTGGTAAGGTCAATCCACTAGCTTGGCAAGCCTTTGTATGTTATATATGACTTTTTCAAATGATGAAAATGCCTCTTAAATGTTTGCACATGTCAACATAACCATACATGCATTTATGAGACTTGTTTGCATCCATTATGTATGATTGAATAGGAGATGAGCTATTGGGATTCTTTAAATCTCATCCCCTCCACTCTAATGTTCTAACATGCTAGATGGACCAATAGAGCAAGGTAATAGAAGCCAACCACCTTGAAGATGAGAGGATGACAACAAAGTGCTTGAATTTTATGACTTTGAAACCATACAATTGGGAAATGTTGTAATCCATAGATGTATATGTATCATGATGTCATGAATATATGTAATTATGATAATATGTCATGTATGAATGAGAGAATATCCTATGTAGCCATTAGAATGTGAATTGAGAATATGATGGCAAATTAGCTTCATTGGTGGCTTGATGTAATTGTGTATAAGTGTGGATGAAATGGCCAAAATGAGATGCATGAGGTTTGGTGTAACACCCTATAATTAATTAAGGTGTTAATCATGGATTAGAATTAATTAAGAGTAATTAATATGGGCTCATTGGGCAAGTTAGGTGAATGGAGACTTTAGAGAGATAAATTATTAATATGGGTTTAAGATTTAATTGGGATAGAAATTCTATCTAGGCCTAAATTAATAGATCATGAGAAGAGGCTAATGGAGGCCCAATGGATTATGTGCAGACCTAACATAATTTAGTGGGATGGAGGCCCAAGATTTATCTTGTATAGACTCTTCTAAGTGGCCCAATAATCCTTGTGCAGACCCACACTCTTGAGCTCTTCAAACTTGGCCCAAACCTAGTTAAACTTCAGCAAATTAAGTGTAAAAACTGGCCCAGTAAATTCTGCAGCCCAACACCTCTAAACTGGCCCAACAAATTTAAAAATCTGAAGCCCAAGTGGAGATGGATCTTGGAGCAGCCCATGACCCACTTTGACCCAACTTAAGCCCACTAAAAACCCTAATGCTTCAGCCACTCTCACATTTTTCTGAAACTCAAGAGGAAAATTCGGAGGTTGAGAGGAGGCAAGGGTTTGAGGCAAAGATTTAGCATTTTCTCATACTTAGAGCAAGATTCAGCCAAGGTAATAGTTATACAACTTAATCCCCTCATCTTTCTCCTTAATTTGGCCCAATTAGTTTTTCATTTGGAGCATTTTCATCCTACCCAAAATCTAAAATGTGAGTGTTTGGGGATTTTCTTGGTGAAATTCGTAGGTTGAGGTTGGGGCTGACTTTGGGTGAGTTTAAACCCTTCATTTTGATGCTTTAATTGTTAATTTGAGACCCCCATAGCTAATTTATAAAATGGGTATTAATTATGTACGAATTTGCTTAGGATTTTGGGTGGAATATTGAGTTTTCTGGTGGAGGAAACTTTAATCCGAATTTGGGACTTGTAGTGGCTGAGTAAATGATTCTTAAGTAGTCATTAGCATTTTAATTTCTTTGGGTATTGATTGTAACTATTAATGATGAATTAGAGTAGTAATTCTATGATGCTATGGTTATAGGAGGAATTCTGCATCATTGGTGATTGTTACAAGTGTCTACAAGTGAGGTAGCTGGGTTATATCAATTCCATGTATATATTTGATTTAATTTCATATGTTGCTGTATATGATTGATTGAAAATGTTGAATGAATTGGTTGGCTATCTGTTGAATTATGATTGGACCTTGTGAGTCCATGGTGGAGCTGTGGTACGGCTGCCACCCGTGCATATGCTTCGATCGAGCACCGGATTATGATCAAACCCAGATGCACTGAGCCCCGGTTGTGCCCAATAGGGAGTAGGTGCCGTGGAGTGAGCTTTCCCGGTGTTAATGGCCTTTAACATGTGATAATATGATTGCTAGTATGAGATAGTAATCATGATAGCCTAATTGCTTCATTTGCTGATATGATGGATATGATTCTGATGTTGGTTTTGATTTATGCATATATGGTAATTAAATTGGATATATGATGGAATTGCCTTGGTTAATGAGATTTATATCTCACCCCGTTTTATGGGATTAATATTTCAGGTGAAAGTTCCTCGGGTAAGGATAAGGGTAAGCAAGTGGATGAACATCCATGAGCTGAGGCCGAGTGTGGGGAGCTACACTTGGTCTGAGTAGAATAGGATAGATGCAATTTTTGTTATTAGTTTACATAGCATCTTCATGTAATCATGTTGCCAAGTGTAGGCGTTTATATTTTGTTTGATTGAAAATGTAACCGTTAAGGATTTAAGTCACATCATGGTTGAATACTAATGTATGAATTTATAGCAATATATATATATGTAGTTCTGCTAAAATTGTGATATGGATTACCTTATGATGCCTTGGAGGTAAGCTATTGTTGAATGGGATCTCTATGGGATTTGCATGGGATGTGAATTGCTGATAATGTATGTGATCTTGCTGTAATATATATTTGAATTTGTTGGTATGAGCTAGTGGAACAAGTAAGAAGTGACATTTAAGTTTCACAATGGTAATGGATGGATTGATGGGTAAATAGGGTAGATAAACACCATTAGGATCACTTAAAACAAGGGTAGGTGGACCTAGAGTGTTGCTAAGGTGAGAATTGGAGTGTAGAAGGCGAAATTCGGGTAATATGGTCACAGAAGGGAATTGCGCCGCGGCTAAGAAGGCTTCGCCGCGGCCAAAGGAGAGACAGAGCCGAAAGACACCACAGCGCAATGAACCTCGCCGCGGTGCGAAGCGAAAAATTCACCCAGGGGGGTAACAGAACCAAAACCCGCCGCGGCGCGAGTCGAAAAATTAAAATTTGTGTTGGACAGAAGCAAAACTCACCGCGGCGTGAATATATTGCGCCGAGGCGAGAATCCTGGGAGTCGAGTAGAAGTTCCAGGAAGCATTTCCGCCACGGCACCACATAGGTTGGCCGCGGTGAAGGTCCAACTAGCCGCGGCGAGATTTGTGAAATTAGGAGAATGATATAAGAGTACAAGCCGGGTGGTTATTGAGTGTTGAAACTGATGGATGGTTGAATCATGAGCCTTTTATGGTAGTAAGATTTCTTTTATGCACATTTTATTTTGTTGAGGTGGCATGGTGATGACCCTAACATCAAGGTTCAAATTCCCTCACATTTTCGTAATGCGGTAAAATATAATGACCTCAAACCTTGATCATTAATTAATAAATCTTGTATTTAGGTATAATTACAATGATTAGAAGATAGGGTTGTCACATTTGGGACCATTTGGGCAGCTCACATAAGTCACAATTATGCTTTTAGACTTGCCCAAAAAGTGCCAAAACTCAAGGAAAGCCATTTGGATAATTTGGTAACCTATATGGGGCCAAAATTGACCATAAAGAAATCTTATGTCACTTTTTGTCCAAATAAGCTCTTCTTGATCTGAGATTTGTCATGCAATTAGAGCTTAAGTGCCTTTTGGAAAGCTAAGGAGCATAATTTTTGGAGGTCTACATAATATTTGATGAATTTTCAAAATTGACAAATTTTATGATTTTGGTCTAATGCACTGTTCATCTAATCTGAAAATGAAATCTATCATATAGGGCTCAAATGATGTCCAATTTTCATGAAATTTTATACAATGAAACTAGACGTTCACAATGACTCGTGCCAATTGGAAGCACTTCATGTCTAGTATCAGGAATTCCATCTAACCTCTGTTATTGTTTGATTGGATTTCGAGATTTAGGTGTGCCTGAGCTAGCCTGGAGTTATTTTTTTCCTCTAGCTAACATCCACAGCTTTCTAGATTGGTATCATTTGCATGGATTGGAGTATTTTGAAATTAATTGGACATTTTTAAAGTTTACTATAGAAATTTGTGACAGCACTAGTGGGCAGCTTGACCTCTAAGCCTTTCTGGATATTAAACATTCTCTGGGATGGATATTATGGTCTAAAAATATTTTTATCATGAAGTAGACATCCGTAGCTTTCTAGAATGGCTAAGCATGCATGATTTCAATAATTAAATAAGAGAATATATGGTATGAGCTCATATGGTTCATGTGACACCGAATGAATTTTTCATACACGATGTAATGCAAGAAAATGCATTATTTAATTCCCCTTTCTTGCTCTTTCATAGATATTATGAATGTGAAGCATATGAATATGATGAAATGAGCTAGAAATATATGGTGTTACATTTATTGGTATTAAAGCAAAGTTTCAGGCTCTTTCGGATTGGATTTGGCTTGAAGATGTAGCAATAGGGCTATGTAAAAGGCTTAAATAGATAGGTAGAGCTTGTATGAGACATATTGGGTGTGTAAGGATAGTTTGTTGCTAATTTCATGATAAGTAAGTTGTATGATGGTCTTAGAGTAGCTAGTGGACACCGAGAAAGAGTGGCCTTTAGAGTAGCTTGAGCAAAATTGAGTGATCCGACGGTTAGAGCTTCATGAGATGTGATAGCTCACCGAGATCAGTGGTAAACCCTAGATATAAACAATAAAAAATGATCTCATTGATAGAAATAGGCTTGCTAGAGAGAGTATGTGAGGCCTAATTCTCCCTGGTAGTCATACTCAGGCTATTTTGAAATGTCCTACTTAATACAGAGACAAGTAATGATATAGCATGATATGAGATGAGACTGTGGTTGCACAGGACCAGTTTAAAGGGGAAGTAAGAAAAAAATCATCCCCTAGCTATAGCACCTAAATGTCTAGATGAATTTCAGAGCCTAAAAGGCTAATTCCCTCTGGCCAGAGGTTGAATTACAAGCTACACCCTAGAGGCTGATATCCCTGAAATGACAGATAGTTATGTATGAATAAAGCAAGAGGTAGAACCCTCTAGTTTGATTATAGGCTAAATATAGAGGCTATGAGGCTCGCATTGGTAACTAAAGATGAAAATCCAATCCCTAAAAAAAAAAGCAAGCCAATCAGAGGCTGTTAGTTGTAGCCAATTAATTGCTTAGCCACGACCAATTATTCCATGACACAGTGAGGTAATCTAGAGAGTTCCTCGCCACGGCCAATTAAGAAATTAGCCATGGCTAACATGCAAATAGGAA
Organism: Erythrophleum ivorense; assembly: GCA_026724425.1. Classification (NCBI taxonomy): domain Eukaryota; kingdom Viridiplantae; phylum Streptophyta; class Magnoliopsida; order Fabales; family Fabaceae; genus Erythrophleum; species Erythrophleum ivorense. The sequence goes on from JAIUCV010000014.1 coordinate 8,656,490, forward strand.
AACTAAGGTGAACCCAAGGCTAATTAGTCACAGCGAATGATATGTTAGCTGCAGCAAATAGCAGCATGAATGTCTTATTGGTCATATTCTGGCCAACTTAAGGAATGAGTTGATAAGGGATCAGTTGATCCACAGAGAATGAGAACCCCTAGTATAAGTAAAAAAAAAGAGTAATGAACAGTCACGGAAGGTTAGTAAGAAATCTGTGGGCCTAGTAAATGAGATTAAGAAAAGAGCTCAACATAGAGAAAGTTAGACATAAGGATAATGAGGTTGTTGAGACCCACCTATGAGGCATTAACTCTAACCTAGAGTGTTACCCAGTGAGACACTAAATGATAGAATGTTAGTGTAGCCTCGAATAATGTAAGATAAGATTACTAGCAGTGAGGCACATAGTGAATGGCCTAAAAAGGTGTACCTCATAGGTAACACCTAGAGGTAAATATGAGTAGCCTAGTAATAGAGGCTTAGAAAAGAATGAGGATAGCCAGTAAGCTACAGGTCTGATGAGATGGCAGGCCTAGGCTGAGCATAAGCTAAAGTCTAGAGAAGATGACCAGTAGCATCATTCCAGGTGAGATATGTGAATAAAAGGCTTAGTGAAAGTTCTCCCTGGATCGAGAAACGAAAGATGAGACATTCTAAGTTAGGGAAACCACCCAGTAGTGGTTAGCAAATTCCCCTAGATAGACCCCCTTGAATTATAAAATTATAGTGAAAAGGGAAGTGAGGAAGAGCTGAAAAATTAGCTACAGAAAAGATGCCCTTGCTTAGTCATCATTAGATGATTAAACTGAGCCAGAGAGGTAAATGAATAGGGGTCCAATAGTTAGTTAGATGAGCTCCCTAATATAAGAATAATATAGGGTTAAAGCATGTGTGTGATTAGAGCACCCAATAGAGTATAAAGATAGAATCCAGACATTGAAAGTATGTGTTCCAGATTGGGTTAGCAAAACCATAGAAATAGTATACTGTGCTCTTGGGGTAAGGCTAAAGAGGTTGAATAGAGAGAAAGCCCAGATCTGATTTAAATATAGAAATAGGCTGAGATAGACAATTAGTGCCTTAATACCCTCAGGGAAGCTCAAGAGAGCTAAAGACCACCTCAAAAGTTGAGTCTTATATTATGTAGAGAAAGAGGATAAGTTGAGAGTGCCATAGAATGAAATTTATAGGATTATATGAAATATAATCCTTCTTACCAAGGGATGGTCTAGCTAAGAGCAGAGTAAGAGTATGAGCGAAAAGTAGACCCCCTTGATGTTACAGAAAGTGAATGAATGGAGGAATCCCAGGAAACTACAGGTGCTCTTAAGTGTAAGAAAACCTGAACTGGCAACAAAAACAGCCAGTAGTAAAACATCATTTTACCTAAGTAAAATGACAAGAAAGGTAGAAAGAGAAATTATGACAATGTTCAAGCTGAGGACATACTAGATTAAGAATAGATATTCAGTTAATGTGTTTGAGTACTTAAGAAAGCATATATGTCCTTAGCATAGACACCCTTCTAGCATGATAGCGCCCAAAGTAAAAATGGCCAGGAAATATATAGAGATCTCAGGATGAAATAGAGGAAGAATGCTATTTTGCCTGAACACTCTATGAGAATAGGGTAGGTAGAGAAAAGTAAGAGGGGAATACTTTAGATTATTGGGAAACTTGTAATATACAGGTGATAGTGGTTTTGACCTCAGTCATGAGGAGCTTGTGTATTAGTGTTTGATGTTATGGTTTGCTTGCAACAATGGTTACATGATATTGGGTTTGGCTAACCTAGTAGTAATGTGACTTGAGTGTATAGCGAATGATGGCATCAATCATCAAAGTGTCCTAATAATCAAAAGGTATTCTAGCTAGCAAAATGATGAGATAAGTCCGAAAAGAAAAGTAAAGGGATTCCAGTAATATCAGAATGATGAGAACAAGCATACAGAGAGGAATCCCCAATAGAGAATGTTTAGATTCAGATAACATAAGTTTAGTATGCATAACCTGAGTCCCTTATAGTATATATAAATGAAATGAATAAGGACCAGTGCATAGCCTCTCTCCTGCTAGACATGTTAACCAAACTCAAAGTGTGAGATGCCTTAGTGCCAAAGCACTTAAAAACAAAATATGTGCATAGTTAGAAACTGCAGGATATGAGAGGAAGGTTAAGACTAGTACATGCAAAGTAAGTAAGTTAATAGAGTAAGAAAAAAAAGCCTAAGTGAAAAATAGGCTGAAGTGGGAATCTAAAGATCCTATGAGGAGCGATGAGTGAAAATTGAAATGCTCCCTAGTATCAGTATGACGGGATCCTAAAAAATTAGATGACATAGAACCCACTTCGCACGAAGAGCACGATGTACTTTTGAGTTTAGCCTAAGCTATTATGAGCGATGGTAAACAGACTTAGTGAGTATGTATTTTACTATCAGATACAGTATGTATTTTACTATCAGATACAGTAGTCTTGAGAGGTCGCATTTGGAGATGTCATATTAGTATTAAATCTCCCATATCATCTTCTAATAGCTCTCTGTAAAGTCTCTTTATCTTTTTATATTCAGCGCAAGCCATTAGAGGTTTCTACCTACTTACTTAACTTATTTAAGTGTTCAGTCCACTATTTAACCTTACTTTCTTTCTTACTAACTCATCCCATTAATAAAGCTTATATTTGTTTCTATCATAAGCCTCATATTTTAATCACTTACTAGGATCATAGCTTCTTTAAGGAGCTTCTATTCTTAATTGTCTTAGTTTTTCTACTTACTATAATACTTGCCTTTTTTGGACCTAGTCTTTTCTTTACTCTCTTTGTTTACTTGAAAGTGAGCATCATTCAGTTTCTCAATTTGATAACTGACTATCATAATTCTTACTTTTCTATACTAACATTGAAGAGCAACAACCACTGACTAATACTGCATTCATGTAGGATGCTGACTACTCATATTCTCAGATGCTAGAGACATGGTCTACCACTTACCCTATCATATATAAAAAGCTATATAGGGATCTCTTTATCCCTTGGTCAGGTTTAATATTTGCTAGATAGTGGTTCATCTAACTATAACTCTAAAAAGATAGTTTCTTGCTTTCCTCATCCCACATACTATGCTCATCTATGAAAGAGTTTAGTCAGTGGTTTAATTATCTGAGTATAGCCCTAATACTACATTCATGTGGGATGCTGACTACTCATATTCTCAGATGCTGGAGACATGGTCTACCATTTATCCTATCATATATAATTACATCTAACCTCTTTCTAAATGCATAGGTTTAGCATATAGGGATCTCTCTATCCCTTGGTCAGGTTTAATATCTGCTGGGTAGTGGTTCATCTAACTATAACTCTGAAAAGCTAGTTTCTTACTTTCCTCATCCCATATACTAAGACTATTTGAGACTAAACTAATCTGTAAAACTATCATAGGCCGTCATCTCCCTAGAGAACTATCATATTGTAACTGTGGGCTCTTTGTAACTCTGTGGGATCTATTGTGACCCCCAAGTCTACTGCGACCTCTCAAAGCCTTGCTAGGGTCTATTGCAACCTATATATTATGCTAGGATCTACTACAATCCATCTTTAGGAGATTTCAAAGCCTAAGATCATTGTCTCTATAAATAAAATAGATACTCACTAAGTCTGGCAACCATCATTTATAACCTCTAGGCTAAACTTAAATATTTGTTGTGCTCTTTATGTGAAGTGGGTTCTACATCACTTGCTTCTTTGTCAATCCCATAATGATAATATTTAAGAGTGTTCTAACTTTTACTCATTACTCCTTATGGGTTCATCAGGTTTTCACTTCTAGCCTTCTCATCATACTTTCTTTCTTTACTCTTACTAGCTTATGTTACTTTACTTGAATTCATTCTATCTTTTCTATCTTATCTTGCAATTACTGACTATGCCCAAGTTTTACTCACAAGTGCCTTTAGCATTAGGGCATTTCACACGTCAAGTGTGCGTAACATTGCTCATAGGATAAGTATCATATGCTAGCCCCTTTTTATTTCATTCAATTATATCATAAGGGACTCATGCTGTGCATATTGAACACATGTTGCTTAGTCTTTAAAATTTCTAATGTTATCAGCACATTCTCTTTACAACATTCTATACTGGGGATTCATTGTTAATACTATTTCTTAGAGTTCTAGCATCACTAGAATCCCTTAGCTTTTTTAGCTTATCATTTCACTTAACTAACTAGGATATTCTTTGATTATCAGGTCACTCTTTATGGTTGATACTATTATTTGTTATGCATTTAAGTTACATTACTATTAAGTTTATTAAACCTAATATCATGTAACCATTATTGCAAGCAAACTATAGCATTAATCACTAATACACAGGCACATCATGACTGAGCTCAAACTACTATTACCAATATATTACAAGTTCCCCAACAATCTAAAGTACCCTTTTATTATTTCTTTGTATCTTTCTTTATATCATTTGGCACTCAAGGAGAAAGGAAGCTCTTCCTTTAATCTCTTATGTAATTTACTGTTCCATCCTAAGGTCACTTTATTTATCTCTACTTAGGGCATTACATCATGTCTTATGGACAACTATACTAAGGACATCAATGCTTTCTAATGCACTCATTCATATTATCTTTCTATATGTTCTCAATTTATCATGTCATCAATTCTGACATTGTCCCATGCTTTCTTTTTAACTTTACTATCCCTTTACCTATGTGGATAGGGTTATTTAATACTCAAGAGCATTTTTGTGCTTTCTAGATTCACCTTAACTTACTTGCTATAAAAGTTGAGGAAGTTTACTTCATCTTACTCTCATCCTCTATTCTTAACTAGATCGTTCCTTTTGAAAGAAATTATTTCATGTGAACCTTAAAACTTGTCTGCCTTAATACTCTTAAGCTTACATTATTGCTTTGCATAATCTTGGAGCTCACCTTCTTAGGTGGCTTTCATCTTTCTCTAGCTTCCCTAGGTGCACTAAGGTACTAACTGCTTGCCTCAGTTTCTCACTATGTTCTAATCAGGGACTAGGTGCTTTCTTTTTGCTTAAACTTATACTTTCATCTGTAAGAGCATAGTGGATAGCTCATGTGCGTGTTTAAATCACAGCTTATTCATCTCATTTAATTTTTTTTCCTTCTTTTTTTTAAATCCTTACAACAAATGCATTCAAATTGTGGAAATTATTTCCTCTTGAGATTGCATATTCTTCTCTTTTTCTTCTTCAATTCAATTTTATATTCAATCTCTGATTACCTATTAAAAATTTACACAATTAATAGGAAATATTTAATAGGAAAAATTCACAAAAATCATTTAAAGAAATTTAAACATTAAAATTCAATAATTTTGCAAATAAATTCCTAAAGTGCAAAAGTAGCTATTAAAATAAAATCTCATCTAATTAAAATCCAAAAGTTATATTTAATCATTAAAAACTCTAAGTTAGGAGGAATAGAAGATATAAAAATAACATTTATCACAGAGTTCATTAATTCTAGGGTTGTACTAACTCGATTCAGGTCATATATCTTCTCAATGTCCTGAATCTATTTTACCAGTAACTTGAAGCTCCACTTAATACTTTTACTACTAGTGTGCTTTTACATTGCACCAATCCTATGTTAGGGAAGTTCATTAGACTAAATGCTGAATTTCTTATTTGTTTGCTTTTACTATACTTATTCTCTTATTTTCTTTTTATCAAACTGAGAAGAACCTTCATTTAGCCATCTTTCTGAGCTACTTTCACTTTGGACTGAGGTTCTCTTTTCAACTTATCTCATCTTGCATGTGAGACTCTGCTTATGGTTTATCATAGGCTTCAACTTACCTTCAACCTAGGGCACTTATCTCACTAAAGCTGTAACTTACTATGCATCCAGATAGCTCACACAGGCTTATTGTATACTATTATTAAACTCTCTTAGACTTTTCTTTTTTATCTTCTTTGAGTTTCTAACCTTGAACTAGTCATATTTATTTTGGGGTACCACCTCTGAGGCACACCTTTCTTAAGTACTCACAACATTTACTTATATATTTATATCATTGTTTGCATATATACTCGTGACATGTTCTATGTATCTAGAGTTCATAATGTTAGCCCATCATTGACTATCACACAGGGTAGCATCCTTGGTTGGAGTCAACACCTTATGGATGGGTCTTTACAACCTTACTACCCCCATGCCTAGCAATCTCAAACACCTCGAGCTTAATCATAACTTACGTGATCTTCTTTCTTAAACTCATGCACTAGGCCTATCACTCTTTTATCATTCATTTATTCTCTATAAGCCTACTAAGTAGGTCATTTATATATCTTTTATCTTGTTCAAACTATGGGTCTTAACTTTATGTTCACTGGTTTACCCATAGTAGTTCATTTCTTGCATTAGCTTGAATATAACATACAAGGCCTTCCATTTTCGTAAGATACTCCATCACCTAGTATATCCTTTTCTTAATGACATAATTCGAGCCTCAACTATCTTTATATTCAGCCTACCATTAATGCTAAAGGGTTCTACATCTTGCTTTATTCATTCATAGCCAAATAGTATATTAAGGCTGTCAGGGCCTTATGGGATATTGCTTGTAGGTTTTAGCATCTGGCTTAAAGGGATAACTTTCTACACTTTCTAGTTCATCTAGACATATAGGTGTCGTGGCTATGGGAATAACTCTCTCTCATTTTCTCCTTTAAATTCATTTCTTTTGGGGCTGCTATTCTTGCTTTATGCTATGTTATATTATAGCCTATATCTACATCAAGCAAGATATCTCTAAATCATTTGAGTGTGGTGAACAGGGAGGATTAGGCCTTTCATTTTTCTTCTTTGAACAAGCCTCTCTTACAACTACATCATAAACTCTTGCTGCTAGTACATCATGGCTACTACTGATCCAGGCAAGCTACTAAAGCCTGTAGGGCTTTAACTATAAGATTGCTAGTTCTGCTCTGGCCTCACTGGGCTTTGGTTTAGAGGCCTACTACTTCTAATGTTCACCATCTCATCTAATACCATTCCATCATAACTTAGCATAAAACATAAATATATGCCATAGTTAAACACCCAGGACATCCCATATAGGCTATACACAACTGAAAGAGTCATGTCCTCAAGCAATAACCATCATTAAAGTACTTGAACCTTTGCTCTGATACTAATAAATGTAATACCTTAGCTTCCTATCCTTCAAATTATATCATGAGAGGCATTCATCATTTACTTTAATGAAAATGACACTTTTGGTAGCAGTTTTAACCGTCATTAGAAACCAAATTAATTCAATTTAAGGCAAATGAAGCATTTGAAATTATCTAATTTATCCTCCATCCATAACATACTCATTTATATAAGAAATATCATAATTCATGGTCTATATCCTAGCTTTTGAACCATACATCATAAATTCCACAAGTTGCTCTCGGGTTAGAGCATCCACCTTTTGACATAACCTTTGGAAATTCATAACTAATTCTAAAAAAATTTAAATCATGAAAATATAGCTTTCTGGAAAGATCTAGATATCAACTAATGAGTAAAAATAATTCTAGATCAAGACAATAGCATTTAACTAATGAAAATCACTATAATAGTACACCGGGTTGTGTTGTCAGACTGTTATAGATTTTTTAGTTCCATATTTTGATATGAAATTTAAAAATTCATAAATAATTTTAAAAAAATTTGAATCATGCAAATTATAGCATTAGGGAAAGCTCACAGCCATAAAAATTTTAGATTAAAACAACCAGGTTTGCCCTCACGAAAACTTATGGAATAATAACACTAGTCTAGGTCATCCTACAACTGACATCAAATTTCAAAAATTCATATCTCCCTCAATATAGATCTAAATGAAGTGCTCTCAGTGGCTCTAGAAAGATTATTATGTGTATTTTATGCTTCTAAGAGTTTATAATTGGACTTCATTTGGCCTATAAGTGACAAAGGAATGCAAATTGACCATATGAACAGTAACCTTGATAATTTTGTATAATTTAGCCAACTTTGAAAATTCATAATAAATTCTCTAGAGCTTTAAATTAGGTGCTCTTTAGCTCTATAGAAAGCTCTAGATGAGCTCTATAAGTAGGCCAAATTTCATGCCAAGACTAATCCACTTGTTTAAATTTTGGTTCAGGCTTAGTTTATGGTCAATTTTGAACTAACATAGCTTCAAATAGTCTTGACATGCTCTTCTTCTTAGACCATGACCATGTGAGCACGTCTCATAATACCAATGCAACATATATAAGCATTCTATTCAGCCCAAATCATCTTAGCACTCAAAATCACTCTCCTACATGGACTTAAACACTTATGCAACTAAGCACAAGGGTGGCAAAAATACACGTTCTCATTCATTTGAGCTCAAATCCAATACATACAACATTCATACATACATTTACATATGATCCATCATTCACATCTCATGTTCATCATATAATTACATACTTTGACATCAAGATGCATATAAACCTATTCTATTGTCAAAGTTCCACTCTTCAAGGTGTATGGCCTTCATTTCTTGCTCCACTTGCCTTACTTAGACATGGTTAAATATATGTGGGGAAATAGTGAGATTTCAAGAATTCCAATAGCTTTTTATGCTTTCAAACATACATGTATGATGTAATTACATGTCAAAGAATGCATGCATGTTATAAACACTTCTCACGAACATATATAACTCAATTTCCTTATCATGTGATCTCATATATGACAAACATAGGCTCTAAAGGATGTTGGTCTAATCTCACCTAATTTATTTAGGATTTTTAGAGTTGCCTCACCCACTTTCAAAGGACTTTTAACTTAGTCTCACTCTTCTTGACACTTTTGTGTTTGTCTTACCTATTCTTAAGGACTTTTGGCTTATCCTCACCTATTCTAAGGGACTTTTGGCATAACCATACCCATTCAAGCTACTTTGCATTCAAAATTACATTACAAGAAACATAATGGTACCATATTATGTAATCAATAGATAGAAACATATCTCATAGTTTAAACATGCACACAAGCATCCAATAACAACCAAACATCTAGGAAATGCATGTACAAAAGGTTTGAGAGCTACCTTATGGCTAGGAGACCACACTTTTCTCCTTGAAACTTCTCCCTTCTTCTCGGGCTTACACACCCAATGATGGAGAGCTTGATTTGCTTGGCCTTGATACATCTAACAAGGCATAAAAACATCATTAAAACTAATTCTAACATCTCATAAGCCCTACACACTCATATGGTGGCTTATGACTTAATTATGGCTCCATATAAGGCATAATGAAGAAACTCTAATAAGCTATGTTCTTGGCTCTAACTTCTTATTCATTATAAGTCAAATGACTCTATTTAAATTCATTGGAGTCATCATAAGTTCAATTCAAGAAGCCAAATACTAGGATGCTTCTTTATGTCCATAAAAGGATCCTAACTTCTGTCCTATAAACCATGGCTTCTAAATGTAAACTAATAGTTTCTTTAGTGTCTATAATTCATATCTAGACCACTTTTGACCTTGCAAACAAGAAAAACTCTCCCTAGGTGCTTTCTCTTTAGGCCGAGACTATGCTTGCGATGGAAGCCGATGGAGTTTTGTTTGTTTTCTTACACAATTAGCCACTTGTGAAACTTCCTAAATGCCATGGGACCTCATTCATACTCTTACATAAGCCATAGGACCTGTAGAAAGTTTCAATTTTTCATATACATATCAATTTCTCTAAGTGTCACAAATTGATTTGTATGGCTTCTTTTTAACTCCTACTACTTCCTTTAAGTTCCTTAGGCTTCAAAATTCTTTTCCCCATCAAGTTTGGATCAGAACAAAGCTTCTTACGTAGACCTCTAAATCTGGTCGACACACAAGAGAAAAGAAGAAGCAAGAGGAAGCAAAATCACACCATGTCTCATACATTGTTTTCAAGCTTCCTAAGTGGTCTTTCTTATGCTCCCAAGAGTCCTCCCAAATCTTCTCTTCCCTCTACTGACTTAGCCATAAACCTACACCAATTCAATCAATAAAACCATAGAAAGAGAGAGGAGGAAGAGGAGAACAAGTTTAATGAAGCAAAGAGCGTGTAAAAACTAGAAAATCTTACCCTGTTTTATGCTCCTTCTCTTCCCTCTTAGTGCGCCACTTAGAGTTAGTTCCAATTTTGTTTTAGTCCAGAAAAGAGTCGGTGGGAAGAAATGGAGGAGAGAGGGATGCATTTTAAGAAGGCTAAAGGTCACTTTATGAAACTTTTTCACATTTCATTTTAGTCCCTAAACCATGGTTTCTCCATTTGGCCTCATTTAAACTTGAGAACTATTTTTTTCATCATAAAATTTAGGTCTTTTAACTTATAAAATGCCTTTAGTTTTACTCAAATTGGATTTGATACCATTTTGTACCGTTCGGTCAAAGATTTGGTCAACCCTTTGCCAAAATTGCACACAAGAGGGGTTTACACTATTTTAAATGTTCCCATAGTTTTTAGGGCCTCTACAAACTTGGGAAACTTAATTTTTCCATTCTAAAATTTCTCGTGTGAGTTTTCCATAATTTGCCCAAAACTACAAAAATGCCACTGTATATTTTTGCCATTTTTTCATAACTCTTCTGGCTCAGGTTTTTGGGCATCTCAATCTTCATATCCTCATTTTTAGAGGTCTAGTTTATCCTTCTAATTTTATTTGACCACTATTCATATGATTTATGGGACTTCCTTTGAAAATCCATAGTTTCTAGGCTTTTATGGAAAATCAGATGTTACAATTACACTATGTACACTAGTTACACAGTTCCAATACATACATCAAGTTCATGTACATTTGAAATTCCTATTACAACATTTTCTAAAACCTAATTCTTCTCTACTTCCTTTCCCTTGCTTGGAGACCCTAAAATAGTTAGTGAGAATACATAGGTAAGATTCTAGGGAGAATCTCAAAAGCAAATTTCAATAAAATCAATGCATATAAGAATGCTATAAGGAAATACGATGCATGTAGTGCAACGATGTCATTCATATGCATCATGAAACTTAAATGGAACTTATAACATGAAAACTATACTGGTTAAGCTTAACTAAACTTACTTCTAGACCAAGAAAGAGTTATTACACTCAATTCCTTGCCATAAGGAGCTATGAGCCAAAAAAAGATCAAATTCTGCATAAAACTCATAATGGAAAGCATATCAAAGCATAGCTCATAGATACATCAAGCAACTATACATACAAACATTTCAACTCATTTTAACATTCAAAAGTATGCAAGATAGGGAGATAATGCTACCTTATGACTTTGGAGACTTAAAGCTACCACTAACCTACTTGAGTGTTCTCTTTTCCTTGACCTTTCTTAGCTTGACACTTACCTTGTAAGCTTGGGTTAGCTTGGCCTACATATAGCAATTGCAAGACAAAAGAAGACATTAGATTCACTCAAACTTACATTATTATTATTAAATCATATTAGGACTCAATATTGTCATTTTAGGTCATTTTTGGTCCCTTACAACGCAACTCTTAGGTTTCACTTTCTAGGCTCCAAACTCTCACTTACTTGATTTATTTTTTGAACTCAACTAACTTGATAGAAGCCATCCTATATGGAGCTTTAAATAGTAGACCTATCACAGGTATAATGTCTATAACAAACTCTACTTCTCTATCAGGAGATAATCCACTAATTTCCTTAGGAAAAACTTCTGGAAATTCCTTCACTATTGGTATCTCTTCTATACCTTCTTCTACTTCTACCTATATAGAAAGAAAACTAAGAAACCTTGGTAATTGAATTCTAGAGATCTCTTAGCTTGGGTAATGGTAAAAAATGCTAGCTCAATTCTGGTACTAGGAATAATTCCATATTCAGGTAATGTGATGCATTTATTATGAAAATCAAGTATGCCATTGTTGGCAAACATCCATTTCATACAATGATCAAATCAATGTTAATCAAGAGCATACAAATCAAATCAAGTGTGATATAATAGTGGTTAAATTGGACCATGCAATTTAGACAAGTATGAGAGGTTATGGTTCTATTTCTTGAGGGGGTAGAAACATGAAAGTTATATGGTAATGCACAAATACTCAGACCTAACCTCCTATCATGTTCATAAGATATAAACAGATAGTTAGTGCCGAATCAAATAAAGAATTTATAGTGCGATCATTAATCTTAATAGTATCTTGGATCCGATTCAGGGACTTGCTAGCTTCCTACCATGTCAAGGTAAAAACTCTACCCTGGGTTTGTGTGCAAGAGCTACCTCCCTCTACTGGAGATAGTCTCTAGTCATATGTCCTAGCTTGCCATACCTAAAGTAGACATTCTGGCCTATATAACATGGTCTTCCTCCATGATTCCTACCCCACTATCTATAGCCTATTAGAGTGGAACTACTTCTGCTTGATTGATTAGGCTTCCTTCTACTTTTGCCCTTCCTGTTCCATGGTCCCTTGCCACCTCTTTCGCTGCTACTAATAGTTGTCTCTTCTTCCCTCAACCTTTTATTCTTAAGAGGAAGGGGTTTTGGATGTGGAGTTATTTGCATTCTCTTCAGGTTACTTTTTATTACTCTTCATGGCTTAACTAGGGCAGTGAAGTGTCTAATTCTTTGGAGCACCACTTTATCTGTGATTTTAGAAAAAATCCCCTTCTCTAGCTTGTCTATTCTCCACTTCTCATCATCTTGTTTTTGGAGGTAGCAGGAATATCTGGAGAGTTATAGGAATTTGGCAACATACTAGTCTACAGACATGTTCTTCGTTTGCCTTAGTAAAATAAATTCTAATTCTTTATAATCCCAATTAATTAGGATGTTCTTTTACTCAATATTGGTTTTGTGCTCCTCTATTAGTAATCTATTTCTTTCTCTAGCTGAAATATGGCCAACATAGCTTTTTTGCTCATAATGCACTCCATCACTTTGAAAATCTTCTCAAGTGCATAATGCAAGCTTTTGCCTTCTCCGTATTTAGCTCACCATCAAATGCTAGAGGCCCATACTTTATAAACTAAGTTATCACTTGTTGGATGGTGAGCTAAGGCTGGACCGGGGCTATCGAAACTATTGGTGGTGTCTGAGAATTCTATAGGTTCTATGGGTTCTGGCTTGAGGGATTTGCCTTAGAGTTCTTAAGATGGTTTGGGTGTTATTGCTAAGGAGGATCAAGCTTCTCATTTTCTCTTTGGGCTAAACTCTCTTGTAGCTATATGGTAACTACTTGCTATTGCTGCATTATTGCCTGTTGTTAGTCCAAGTGAGCTATAATGACTTGCAGAGCTCCTGCTATTGGATCTATGAACTTTGCTCTAGCTGGCCTTGCTCTTCTAGTATTAACCATCTTATTCAAAACATTTCAAATATACTTAGCACCTAACATACATATACAACACTTATGCACCTAAAACTTCCATACAAGTTATTACATAACATACAATCCTCATCCCTAGGCCATACCTAGGGCTAAAATGCCTAAACCATTGCTCTGATATCAACAAGTATCATATCTTGCTTCATTTAACTTATTTATACCATTTATATGCATTAACAACCACTTACGCAATTGTTGCAATACTTTTAGTGGCAAATTTTAGTCTGTTTACAAACTAATTGGAGCTAAAGGGGTCAAAATTTGAATTTTCCTTTTTCTTCACTTATAATCACCATAGACAAGTTTGTTTTGGTCTATAAAACCAAGACTTGAATCCCATTTGCATATGGAAGCAACATAGCCCACTTTGGCCTTTTTGACATAATAAGACCTTAAATTTTAAAAATTTATAACTTGGGCTACACAACCTTGATTTATACAAATTAGGTGTCTAAAAAAATCTTATGATATAAACTTTATACTATAAAAATTTCAAATAAAAAAGAATTCATTTAACCCCTCAAAAACCACAAAAATAAAACCTGCACCGGATGCTACAATGCCTACCATTTATGTATAATTTTACCAATTTTAAAAATTCATAAAATATTCTATATAACTTAAAAAAAATTATTCTTAATTTGTTAGAAATCTCTATAAATTCTCTAATTGCATGGCAAATTTTAGCCCTACATTAGGTCATTTGTGCTATCAAGGGTAGGGGCATAATTTATAGCTTATTTAGACCAAATTTTGTATCTAAAGTAGTCAAATTGGCTTCTAATTTGCACTCTTTCACTTTGAACAAGTTTTTATCATACTAAGCATCATTTCTATATGGTTCAATGCATGAAATAAAGCTTGCATAAAAAAATGACTATTCCACACCCAAGTATACGTTTGGTCCATATTGCTTCACATATATGAGATTATGAATTCATGGCTATATTATGTATCAAAATGACCAATAATCATGCTCTCTAACTCATACACACATTTTCATTATAAAACTTTGTCATATACATCATAATTACACTATGCACACTAATTACACAGTTCTAAAATATGCCTCAAGTTCATGTACATTCAAAATCCCTATTACAATATTTTTTAAAGCCTAGTTCTTCTCTACTTCCTTTCCTTTGCTTAGAGACCTAAAATGGTAAATGGGAATAGATGGGTGAGATTCTGGGGAAAATTTCAATAGCAAATCTTACAAATCAATGGATACAAGAATGTCATGAGAAAATGCAATACACATTATGCAAGGATGTTATTCATATCCATCATGAAACTCAAATGCAACTTTCAACATGAAAAATCATTTCTCATCAAGCTATGACATCTAAACATACTAGCTAGGTTCAACTAAACTTACTTTTGGGCCAAAAATGAGCTACTGCACTCAATTCTTTGCCATAAGAAGCTAAAAGCTAAAAACATATCAAACTCATGCATAAAACTCATAATGGAAAGCATATCAAAGCATAGTTCATAGATACATCAAGTGTAACACCATAATTCTAAGACTCAACTCATGCAAATTCTATGCCTAATCTTATGCTAGTTCTATAGGAAGTAATATAATGGCATTGGAAATCATGGATAAAGTTGCATTTCGTCACGGGTAAAATTTTCATTCAGTGTCCTGTGGGCTATATGGACTCATCCATCTCATTCTCAAATTTAAATACATATATAAAACTTATAACAAGCTCAAGAAATGGCCTATACCTCGAGCAAAAGGAGTGGACACATAAAATGCAATGCTGCAGCCTTGGACTAATTTTTTTGATTCTATGCATGAACTTTGAAAAATCATAACTAATTCTAAAAAAATTAAAATTAGGCACACTATACTGTTCTGGAAAGTTATAGATGTCTACTTTATGCTAAAAATAAATATAGATCACAAAAAAGGCTGCTAACTACTAGAAATTGATGGAATAATACTAGAGGTCAACTGTCATTATTGGTACTAACTTCCAATTTCAAAAATTCATATCTTCCTGCTCAAAATTCCAATTGGGGTGATCTCAGTAGCCATGGAAAGCTTATCATGTCTAATTTATGTCTGTCAAATTTGAATGAGAATTAAACACCATTTGTCTTATGAATGACACAGCCCAAGTTTCTGACCATATGAACAGTGTCTGCATTAGTTTAGTAGAAAAATGCTAACTTTGGAAATTCATAATTAATTCCAAAGAGCTCCAAATAATGTCATATTTGGCTTTTCCAAAAGGCTTTGGATAAGATCTATATGTGTACCAAATTTCATGAGCAAATTCATTCATTTCGTCTGATCTTGACATTGGGTTACAAAATGGCTCATTCGGTGTCATATAAGGGGTCCAAATGGTAGTCCATTTTGATCTCTAAGGCAACCATGATAACTTGAGTGTGTGAGAATGCACCAAAATGACTTTCTAAACTTATCTCAAAGGTGCATAAACCCAAAAATAAAAAAATCACTCTCTCATCCCAAGCCATACACAAGAGTGTATATGCTAGTTCTTGCAATTCCATACTTAAATCATGTTAGTTCATACTTTTGGTATTAAATCTCATTCATACATCATACATTTTGGTAATTACATATGTTCATATGATTAAATAACAATTTCATCATAGGATTACATCATATGCCATGTGTATAGATACAAAAGAAATAAAACTATGCATTTTGATGTCAATCATCTTCTTCTAGGCTTGGTGGCTTCATTACCTTGCTCATTTGGTCCACTAGCATGTTAAAATATTAGAGAGGAAGGGATGAGATTCAAAGAATCTTAATAGCTCATCTTCCATTTCAATCATACATAAAGAATGCAAAACAAGTCTTAAAAATGCGTGTATGAGCATAACAACATGTGGGATCATTCAAGAAGCATTCTTAGCACTTGCATAAGTCATACAAAATATCCATAAGCTTGTCAAGTAAGTGGATTAGCCTCATCCATTCACTTATAAATTTTGGACTTACCTTACCTATTTTCTCTAGGAGGTTTTGACTCAACCTCACTCTTGGGAGACTCTTTGCTTTGTCTTAATCAATTCTAGGGGTTCTTGGCTCATCCCCACCATGGCTAAGTATTCTTGGCTTCTCCATACTCAAGCAAACCTAAGCAAACATGTTAAACATCATTTGAAAGCATAATACATCATCATGGTATCATGGAATAAAGGCATATACTAGAATACTTTTTATGGTTTAAAATACTTGTACATACATTCAAAAATAGTCAAGCACACATTCATGCATGAGAGAAAGTGGAGAGAGCTGCTTTTGCCACACAAACACACTTTTTCCTTGAGCCTTGAGTCCTCTCCTTCAACCTCATACACACAAGGAGGTGGAAATCATTTCTCTTGGCCTAGATACATCATATGGAAGCCAATTATACTCTTGAATTAAATTCTAAAGCCATACATTTACTAGAAAAGCTAGGTAGTTTATATAGCTCTTTTATGGTTCCATAATACACTTAATGAAGCAACCTTAAGAAAACATCATCTTGGCTCCATTCTCTCGATCCATTTATGATTCTTGACTCCATTTAAACCTTTTGGAGTCATCACACAATCAAATCAAGAAGCTTAGCTAGGTGTTACTTCTTTAAGCCATATTATCAAACCTATGATACCATCTCACTATCCATGGCTTCTAAAATTTTTCCAAGACTTCCTCTCATCCTCTACCATCATACATGACTCAAAAATGAGTTTGGAATAATTTAAAACTTCCTTTTGGTACGCTTTCTAGCCTAGGCTAGAATCATGCTCTATATGAGTACCAAGTGAGTTTGCTTCACTTTCTTGATAGAAGATGCATATAAGGAGCCTTCTGGGGATCTTAAGAGCTCATCCAAACACTTATTGAGGCCTAGGAATAATTACATCAAATCAGATTTGTGGCAAAAAATCATATAAGGAGCCTTCTGGGGATCTCAAGAGAGCTAGTCAGTGGTCTAATTGTCTGAATAAAACCTTCATATCTTTGTGGCAACGATCTACCAAACTCAGGAGATCTTTAGTCTCTGAGAGAAAAGCTAGCTGAAACTATACTGGTCTCTGAGACTAACTACTCTATAAAACTATCTCAGGCTATCATCTCACCAGAGAATTTCATGTTATAGCTAGGGCTCTTTGTAACTCTGTGGGATCTACTGTGACCCCTGGGTCTACTGCGATCTCTCGGAGCCCTACTAGGGTCTACTACAACCCACTGTGCTATGTTAGAATCTACTGCGATCCGTCTTTGGGAGACATCAAAACCTAATATTACTGTATCTGATAATAAAATACATGTTCACTCAGTTTGGTTACCATTGTTCATAATAGCTTAGGCTAAACTCAGAAGTACATCATGCTCTCTATGCGAAGTGGGTTCTATGTCATCTTATTCTCTAGGACCCTATCATATAGATACTCAAGAGCATTTAAATTTTCATTCATCACTCCTTATGGGATCCTCAGATTCCCACTTAAGCCATTTTTGCTTGGGCTTTCTTTTCTTACTCTATTGACTTACTTACTTTACATATACTCATTCTAGCCTTCCTTTCATATCCTGTAGTTTCTCACTATGCCCATGTTCTGCTTTTAAGTGCTTTGGCACTAGGGTATCTCACACACTGAGTGTGGTTAACATCTCTAGCAGGAGAGAGGCTATGCTCTGGTCCTTTCTCATTTTGTTTACATGTACTATAAAGGACTCAGATCATACATACTGAACTCATGCTATCTGGATCTAAACATTCTTTACTGGGGATTTCTTCCTGCATGCTTTTCTCATTATTCTCATATTACTAGAATCTTTTTACCTTTCTTTTTTGACTTATCTCATTATTTAGCTAATTAGGATACCCTTCGATTATCGGGACACTTTGGTGGTTGATGTTGTTGTTTGTTATGCACTCAAGTCACATTACTATTAAATTGATTAGAATATCATGTAACCATTATTGCAAGCAAACCAAAATATCAAACACTAACACACCGATGCTTCATGACTGAGCTCAAAGCCATTATAGCCAGTATATTACAAGTTTTCCAACAATCTAAAGTATTCCTTTCTTACTTTTCTCTATCTGTCCTATTCTCGTAGAGTGCTCGAGGAAAATAAGATTCTTCCTCTATTTCATCCTAAGATCTTTCTGTATTGCCCAGCTATTTTTGCTTTGGGCATTATCATAAAAAAAAGGCATTTGTGCTAAGGATAAGTGTGCTTCCTTCAGTATTCAAGCACATTAACTAGATATTTATTCTTAACTTATTATGTCCTCAGCTTCAACATTATCATAATTTCTCTTTTTACCTTTCTTATCCTCTTACTTAGGTAAAATGATGTTCTACTACTGGCTATTTTTATTGCCAGTTCAGGTTTTTCTATGCTCAAGAGCACCTGTAATTTTTTCTGAGGTTCCTCCACTCATTCACTCTTTGTAACATCAAAAGGGTCTACTTTTCGCTCATACTCTTACTTTGCTCTAAACTAAACTGTACCTCAGTAAAAAGAATTCTATTTCATATAAACCTAGGAAGTTCATTCTATGGCACTCTCGACTTACACTATTTCTCTGCATAATACAAGACTTGCCTTCTGAGGCGGTCTTTAGCTCCCTTGAGCTTCCCTGAGGGTACTAAGGCGCTAACTATTTATCTTAGCTTATTTCTATGTTCAGATCAGAGCTGGGCTTTTTCTCTATTCAGCCTCTTTAGCCTCATCCCTAGGAGCACAGTATACTATTTTTAGGGTTCTTCTAACCTAATCTAGAACACATACTCTCAATGTCTGGATTTTACTTTACTGAGAACTTATGCTCTACTGGATGCTCTAATTACTAATGTACCTTAACTCTTACATTCTTATATTAGGGAGCTCATCTAACTAACTATTGGGCCTCTATCCATTTACCTCTTTAGCTTAGTTTACTCATTTAATCATTACTAAAGCGAGAATATATTTTCTTTAACTAGTTTCTTAGCTCTTCCTCGCTTCCTTTATCACTATGCTTTAAAAATTAGGGGGTCTATCTAGAAGAGTTTGTTAACTACTACTAAGTGGTTTCCCCTAACTCAAGATGTCTCATCTTCCTTTTCTCCATCCAGAGAGGACTTTCACTGAGCCTTTCATATACGTATCTCTCTTGGAACGATGCTACTGGTAATCTCCTCTAGGCTTTAGCTTATGTTCAGCCTAGGCTAGCTATCTCATCGAACCCATAGCTTACTAACTATCCTTATTCCTTTCTGAGCCTCTATTACTGGGCTACTCATGCTTACCTCTAGGTGTTACCTATGAGGTACGCCTTTTTAGGCCACTCACTATGTGCCTCACTGCTGGTAGTCTTATCTTACGTTATTTTGAGGCTACACTATATTCTATCATTTAGTGTCTCATAGGGTAGCATCCTAGGTTGTAGTCAACACCTTAAAGGTGGGTCTCAACAACCTTATCATCCCTGTGTCTAACTTTCTCTATGCTAAGCTCTTTTCTCAATCTCATTTGCTAGGCCCATAGATTTCTTACTAATCTTTTGTAACTATTCAATGCCTTTTTCTCTACTTAAACTAGGGGTTCCTGCTCTCTGTGGGTTGTCTGACCCCTTATCAATTCCTTTCTTAAGTTGGCCTGAATATGACCAACAAGGTGTTCATAGTGCCATTTGCTATGGCTAACATGTCATTCGCCGTTACTAATCAGCCTCGGGTTCACCCTAATTTTTCTATCTAGGTATTGGCCAGGCTAACTTCTTAATTGGCCGCAACGAGGAACTCTCTAGATTGCCTCGTTGCTTCTATGGAATAATTGGCCATAGCTAACGGCCTTTGATTGGCTTACTTTTTCAGGGATTGAATTTTCATCTTTAGCTACTAACTCGAGCCTCATTGCCTTTATATCAAACCCATCATCAAGCTAGAGGATTATACCTCTTGCTTCGTTCATGCATGGCTGGCTATTATCTTTGGGCTATCAAGGCTCTAGGGTGTAGCTTGTAATTTAACCTCTGGCCTGAGGGAATTAGTCTTTTAGGCTCGGAAATTCGTCTAGACATTAGATGTTGTGGCAAGGGGGCAATTCTTTTTCTCACTTTCCCTCTAGACTAATCTCGTGCAGCCGCAGTCTCATTTTATACTGCACTATATCCTACTCGTCTTTACATTAAGTAGGACATCTCAGAATGGCCTGAGTATGACTACCAGGGAGAATTAGGCCTCAAATACTCTCTCTAGCAAGCTTCTTCATATCAATAAAATCATTTCTCATCGTTTATATCTAGGCTTGCCACTGATCTAGGTTGTGACAACCCTACCTTCTCAATATGGTAATTATAATTAAATTGCAATTAATAATTAATGATCAAGGTTTGGAGTCGTTACAGTTTATTACGTTATGAAAATATAGGGAAATTTGAACCTTAATATTAGGGTCATCACTAAAGAACCACAAACAAAACAAAAATGCATAAGAGAAATCATACTACCATGAGGGGTTTACAATTCATTCATTCATCAGTTTCAACACACAAAAACCTCCCACAAGTATTCCTATATCATTTTCTTACATTACCATTGAAGAAACTAGGATTTTTAGGCTAAAAAAAGGAGTTTAGGGTTTTGCGCCGCGGCT
The DNA here is from genome assembly GCA_026724425.1 of Erythrophleum ivorense. Taxonomy (NCBI): domain Eukaryota; kingdom Viridiplantae; phylum Streptophyta; class Magnoliopsida; order Fabales; family Fabaceae; genus Erythrophleum; species Erythrophleum ivorense. The sequence goes on from JAIUCV010000014.1 coordinate 8,677,522, forward strand.
AAGTTAGATATTGAAAATAAGTATTTAAAGCTCTTGTGGTCACTGTAAATTTCTATAGCTGCCCTATATAAGTAGTGTCTCCATATTTTCAAACTAAACACCATTGTGGCTAATTCTAGATCGTGTGTGGGGTAGTTTTTCGCATGAGGTTTTAGCTGTCTAGAAGCATAAGCTACCACTCAGCCTTTTTGCATAAGCACACATCCTAGCCCTTTCTTTGAAGCATCACTATAGATTACAAAAGTCTTTCTAAGGTTAGGGAGTACTAAAACTGGGGCCATAGTTAACTTGTGCTTCAACTCCTAAAAACTACTCTCATATTTCTCATTCCATAGAAATGATATATTCTTTCTAATACGCTAGGTCAGTGGCATTGCTATCTAAGAAAAGTCTTAAATGAACCTCCTTTCATAGCTTGCTAAACCTAGGAAGCTCCTGATCTCTATTACTGTCTTAGGTCTCTCTCATGTAACACTGCCTTTACTTTATGGGGATCTATTGTAACCCCTGCCTGGGAGATCACATGACCTAGAAATTAAGCTTTAGTTTGCCATAACTCACATTTACTAAGTTTAGCATACAACTATCTCTCTCTCAGGGTCTTCACGGCTAATCTTAGGTGCTGCTAATGTTTCTCTCTACTTTTTGAGTAGATGAGAATGTCATCTATGAAGACAACTACAAATCTAAGTATGGCCTGAAGACTCTGTTCATGCAATCCATAAATACTGCAGGTGCATTCATTAACTTGAAGGGCATAACTAAAAATTCATAATGCCTGTATCTAGTTTTAAATACTGTTTTAGGAATATCCTTAACCTTTATTCTAAGCTAATGATATCCCGATCTGAGGTCTATTTTAGAGAAAATCGACGCTCCTACTCACTGATCTAGGAAGTCATCTATGCGAGAGAGAGGGTATTTATTCTAAATAGTTATCTTCTTCAATTTTCTGTAATCTATACATAGCCTAAGGTTCCTATCTTTCTTCTTTATGAAAAAGACTGGAGCTCTCTACGATGAGACACTAGGTCTGATAAAACCTTTCTCTAAAAGTTCTTCTATCTATTTTTTAAGTTCAGCTAGCTCAGTGGGAGCCATCCTATATGGGGTCTTAAACACTGGACCTACCCCAGGTATAATATCTATGGAAAACTCTATCTCTCTCTCTGGGGGTAGTTTACTAATCTCTTTAGGGAATACCTCAGGGAACTCTCTCACTACAGGAATCTCCCTTATACCTTCTTCTACCTCAACCTGGACAAAAAAGAAAACTAGCTACCCCTAACAACCATGTCTTAGAGACCTCTCAGCCTGGGAGGTGGTCATAATAGATAACTCAGTCCTCATACTAGGTACAGTCCCACACTCAAGTAAATTAATACATCTATGGCTACAATCTTGTATAGCGTTATTTATAGACATTCAGTTCATGCTAATGATCATATCAATATCAGTAAGGGGCATACAAATCAAATTATGGGTGGTAAGGTAGTGATTAAATTAGACCACACAATTCAAACAAGTATGGGAGGTAATGGCTCGGTTTCCTGTGGGGGTAGATACATGTAAATCATATGGCAGTGTATGCATACTTAGACCCAACCTCTTAGCATAGTCATATGATATGAAAGAATGGCTAACACCTAAATTAAATAATGTAATTACAGAAAAATCATTTATTTTAATAGTACCTTAGATCAGACTCGAGGACCAGCTAGCCTCTTATTGTGACAGGGCAAAGACTCTACCCTGGGTCTGAGGTTTGGGAGTAGGAGCCATCTCCCTCTGCTGTGCAAATTGTAGAGGAGCTTGGGTGCAATCCTTAGCCATATGTCCTAGCATACCACACTGAAAGCATACATTCTAACTCACATAGCACAGTCGAGTTCTGTGGTTCTTGCCACACTAGGGACATGTGATAGGTGTAAAGCTACCTCTACTAGACTGAGTTCTCTGTTTCTTACCCCTTCAGTTCCATTGGCTTCTGCCACCTCCTTGCTAGTAATTATAGCTTGTGATCCCTCTCTAGGTCTTTTGGGCTCAATGAGGGGTGGTCTAGTACTGGAGGTAGGCTGCATCATTTTAAGGTTGACCTCTATCACTTTATATATCTCAACCAAGGTATTAAAGTGCTTGATTCTTTGTGGCACTACCCTATCTCTGATCTCTGGAAGCAAACCTTTCTCTAACCTATCTGCTCTCCACCGTTCATCATCGTGTCTCTGTAAATAAGAGGTATATTAGGAAAGCTCTACAAATTTGGCCACATACTGGTCCATAGACATCCCCTCTATCTGTTTTAGGAGTATGAATTCTAACTCCTTCTCATCCCTGACTGAACTGGGGAAGTACTACTTATAAAAGGCCTGGAGGAACGCCTTCCAAGTAATCAGAAGGTTCCTCGCTATCAAGATAGGCTCTATACCCCTCCACCAGTAATTTGCTTCTTTCTCCATAGTGACTTTCTGCTCAGACGTGCATTCCATCACTCAGAAGATTTCTCTAGCTGTATAATCCAGGCTTTGACTTTCTCTATGTTTATCTCACCATCAAAGGTGAGAGGCTCGAATTTCTTGAACTGAGTAACAACCTAGCTAATAGGGTGCTATTCTTGGGCTGGAGGCATATGAGCTGGCGGCATAGAGGCAACCATCTATATGTGTGGTTGCGGGTCTGAGTGAGTCACCTCTGAATGCTCGTGACGATTTGAGTGGTAAGGTGGCTATGAAGGAGGAGGTGTAGGGCCCTGACTCTCCCCCTCAGCAAGCTATTCCTGTAACTGCATAATCACATCCTGCTGCTGATCCAGGCAAGCCATAATGGACTGTAAGGCTTTAGCAACAGGATCATTGGGCTTGGCTCTATCATCTGCACAAGCCTCTCTAGAGGGTCAACCTTTCTTAGTGTTCACCATCTTACTAAAACATCATAACAAATTTTAACATGAAAAAGGGAACACTTCCACCATCAACACACTTAATTCATCCATAAACAAGCTCATATACATCTAAGCAACTCATAAACACAAGTCACAACGCACATCAAGAGCTTGAACCTTTGCTCTGATACCAATAAATGTAACACCATATATTTCTAACTTATTTCATACTACTTTCATGCATTAAACTATGCCACTCACACAAGAGGCAAGAAAAATGGCATTAAAAAATGAATTTTTTAGCATTGCATCACGTATAAAATTTTCATTCGGTGTCCCATGGACCATGTGAGCTTATATATCACATTTTCATATTTAATTACATAGATATAACTCACTTTCATCCTCAAAATTGGCCTAGAGCTCGTGTATGGCAAGGGCATACATAAAATTCATAAATGCAATTTCGGCCAAAATTTTCTCACTTCTATCATAAAATTTGAAAAATCATAACTAATTCTAGAAAAATTGAAATCATACATTCTTTGCCATTCTAGAAAGCTACACATGTCTATTTATACTAAAAATATGTCTAGACCATGAAACACAACACAAAAGACATTGTCACTAGTTTCGGCTACAAATTTCAAAAATATACAATTAATTCCAAAAAAATCCAATCTATACAAATAATACTAATCCAAAAAGCTATGGATGATAGCTAGAGGGAAAATATAACTCTAGACCAGTTCAGGTATAACCAAGTATCAAAAACTAATCAAACAATACCTAAGGTCTGTCAAATGTTTGATATTGGATAGAAAATTTAAAAATTCATATATATCTCTCTCTAGTCATCCAAATGGGGTGCTTTTAGTTGGAACAAGTCACTAGGAAAGTCTAGTTTCTCCATATAAAATTTTGTGGCAATTGGACATCATTTACCCCCTGGACAATGAATTCATTTTCGGACCAGTGTAAACAGTAACCTGATCAAATTCAAAATTTTTCCCAACTTTGAAAATTCATCAAATATTCCATAGACCTCCAAAAATTCTGCACTTTGGCTTTCCAAAAAGTTCTCAACACTCTCTAAATGCATGCCAAGTTTTAGATCAAGAAGAGTTCATTTGGACAAAAAGTGGTATAGATTTTCATTATGGTCAATTTTTGCTCATATAAGATACCAAAGTGTCCAAATGACTTCTCTTGATGTTTGGCACCTCTTGGGCAAGTTTAAAAGCATGATTGTGACTTGTATGAGTTGCTCAAATGGTTCCAAACTCCATGCATTTCAATTTGGCTATTCCACTTGCATTTATACATACACTTCCATAATGCAAACTTGCCATTACAAGACCAAAATGCACATTTTCATATATACAACCTTAAACTTCTTTTGTACATGATACATTAATATAATTATACATGCTTAAGACATAATGACCCTAACTTCAAATTATAGTAATTAAGGTTAAAGATGTAATTAATAATCATAAATCAAGGTTTGAAGTCATTAAGATTAATTACATCGGGAAAACTGAGGAAATTTGAAACCTTAATGTTGTTAGGGTCATTAGCTAGACAACCACAATTATTCAAATGTGCAAGTGAATTTAATTATCAATGAAGAGCCTTTGATTCTTCTATCCATCAATTCCAACTCATAAAATCCTCTTACAAGTGTTTCTAGATCATTCCTTAGCATTACCTTAAGAGAAACTAAGGTTTCTAGGTGAATATGAGAAATATAGCACCTTCGCAACGGCTAAATTCCCTTGGGCTGCGGCCAATTACTCTCGAGTTCAACTCCTTACGCCTTTACAAATTTTGCACATTTTGCTGCGGCCAAATATCCCTTTCGCCACTACCACATACCCTCTGGAACACCCCCAAATTTGCCTCTCAGACTTAACAGCAGCTAACCTTACTTTCGTCGCAGCCAATTGCTCTTTGTTTTCTTCCCTGGTAGTTTCACCACATTTGGCCGAGGCCAATTAAATGTTGGTTGCAGCCAATTCCCTTCTGTTACCATTTAGCCGAGGCCAATTAAATGTTGGCCACGACCAATTCCTTTCTGTTTTTATAACTTCTAAGATTTCATCTCATGCTCTCTAATTCCCCTTCTCGCAACTCTTTAGGCCACTTTAACTTAGTTTATGAAGATTTAGTATCTTTCTTTTACCTAATCTACCTAACACATCTATCATTACCCATTCATAGATCAATGACAGCAAAGAGTTCATACACTACTCACATTTCCATTCAAACATAAGTCCCATTAGAAATTTCATATATCACTAGTTTAAGTTGACATATGATGTGTCAAATGATTACAGTCCCTATGCTTGGCAATTCATAATGCAATGTGGCAATTACTTAAAGCTAGTAGTCTAGTTATACAAATACAATTTGATGAGGTTTCCAAACCTACCTACTATTAAACCATATAATAATCTTCCATTAATTTTCTCCTTGCCACTAAGAGGTCCGGTCCCTGAAAATGTTAGCCTACAACGGGGTGAAATATACAATCTCAATAACAAAAGGCAATTCCCATATATATGTACAAATTAATCAATACAATGTAATTTCATATCATCAATACCAAAATCATCAATTCAATTTGTAAATGAACTAGTTGAACTACCAATGACTACTATCCCATACCAGCAATCATACACAATATGTTAATGGCCAATAACACCGGGAATGGTCCATCCATGACACTAACTCCTCAATGAGCATAACCTGGGTTCAGTGCATCTAAGGTCTAATCATAACCCGATGCTTGATCGAAGCACATGCATGGGTGCTAGCCGCATCACAGCTCTACCATGAACTCACAAGGTCCAATCACAATAACAATTCAAGTAGTCAACTAATCATTTAGTATTTCAAAATCATATATGTGTAAAAAATATCATATTAACATGAACATATACATGTAATTGAAAAATTAACCCCGATTACCTCAATGAAGCCAATTACTCATCCTCTAGCTACCATCATGATTCAAAGCATACTGGGCCTAACATAAGCATAATCATCATTATTCTACTACCATTAGTAAGAAATTTCCCTATCCATAGATTAATCTTAATAAGAGTTCATTAAGAACTTCTTACCCAAGCTTCCTAAGGGTCTACTGCACCAATTCAAGGTCACAACAAGAAGAACTCACAATGGGTCACTCCTAACATCTCCATTTTTGCACATGTAAAAGCCATGCACTAAAAGTTAGTCCAAATGATGGAAATTTTGTATATATACCACACAAGAGAAGAGCGAACACTTACCCATACACCCAAGAGGTCAAATGGATTAGGTTGAGCCTTAACTACTAAGAATACACCATGAGACATTCCCAAATTCGGATTTGAGTCATCAAGCCTAGAAAATTCAGTTTTTCACCTTCATCTCCTTGTAATTTCGTACAATAGCAGAACCCATTATGAAAATCAACCCTTAAGGACATTTTCTAGTAAAATAATACAGAAAATGGAAGAGAAATGCTTACCCAATCATCCCTCTAGCTTCTAACTCCGAAAATCTTACAAGAAAACACCCAAACACCAAATTTTAGATTTAAGAAGGAGATGAAAATGCTCAAAACTAGAAACTAATTAGACCAAAATGAAGAAGAGAATGAGAGGGACATGTTTTATATAGATTACCTTGGCCAAATCTTCCTTTAGAAGTGAGAAATGGTGGAGAAATGTAGAAAAACCCTAGCCCCTCTTCTCAAGTGCGAAAATAGCTTCCTAAGTCTGCAGAACATAAGTTTCTTAGCAGCCAAATGGGTGGAGAGAAGACTTCTTAGGGTTTTAATGAAGATGGGCTGGTCTAAAGGGCCCATTATTTCAAGTGGGCTGGTGCTAGATGAGATGGGCTGCAGAGACTCTTAGGGTTAGGGAGAGCATGCTTATTTGAAGGCCCAAAATCCATTTAGATCAGGGTGAAAATTTATTGGGCCATAAGTTGAAGGGTTTATGGTAAGTTTGGGCTGCCTTAAAGACCTAAATATTACCCATGGTCTGATTTATTTTCAGAATTGGCCCAAGGTCCAATGGTTTGGGCTGCAAAATTTTTTTTGTTTATTTTATTTTTGTGTTGAGGATGGAGTGTGCTAATCCAATAGCCCAAGACCTAATTGGCCTCACTTCCCCAAGTTTGGGCTAAGGCTAAATGGGCTCTTTCTCAATTAAATTCATTAATAAGTTTTGGGCTTTCTAAAAATTTTAATTTAAGCCCATAAGAAGACTAGTATTGGGCTCTCCTACTAAGCTCATGCCATAATTGGGCTTATACTTTTAGTCCAAAACTCAATTAAGTTTTCTATATGGTCCGAAGTAAAAGTCTACCCTCTTAATTAATTTTGCTAATTAATCCATGTTATTCCCTAATCACCATAATTAGTCTTAATTAATTTTTGGGGTGTTATATAAGGGGTCATAGATCATATGCAATAATAGGTTACAATGATTGCCACTTAAATGGCCTTAAAGAAGCAATTTCCATGCACTTTGATGGTATACTCTCATCTTTCAAGAGGGTGGCTTCTATTTCCTTGTTCTCTTTATTCACCTAGCATGTTTAGAACATTGGAGATGAGGGAATGAGATTCAAAGAATTCCAATAACTCATCTCCCTTTCAATCATACATAAAAGATGCAAAACCAATTTTACAAATGCATGCATGGGAATATTAATATGTGTAAACATTTAAGAAGCACTTTCAGCATTTGAGCAAGTCATACATAGCATACAAAGGCTTACCAAGTAAATGGATTAGTCTCACCCATTCACTTATGAATTTTGGACTTATCTCACCCATTCTTTAAGAGGTTTTTGGACTTAACTTTACTCTTAGGAGTCAATTTTACTTTTGGGAGACTCTTTACTTTGTCTCAACCAAACTTTAAGGGTTCTTGGCTCATCTTTACTATGGCTAAAGTTTCTTGGCTTCATTGTACTCAAGCAAACCCAAGCAAATATCATAAACATCATTTATAAATATAATGCATCATCATGGTGCCATGGCATATGAAATCATGCTAGAATACTTTTCATGGCTTAAAACACATATACACACATTCAAAGACAAGCCAAGCATACAATCATGCATAAAAGAAGGAGGAGTGAGCTACCTTGGAAGCAAGCACACGCTTTTTCTCTTGAATTTCCTTTCCCTTCATCATTCTTACACACACAAAGGTGTGGGAATGATTTCTCTTAGCCTAAAAACAATTTATGGAAGCCAATTAGGTTCATGGAATTAATTCTAAGCCGAGACAACTTAGACACTAACTTAGTTCATTAACCCCTTTATGTTTCCAAGAACGTACCTAATGAAGCAACACCCATCAAATAAATTCTAGGCTCTATTATTTCCTTTCATATATGATTCTTGACTCCTATTAAGTCTCTTGGAGTCATTACACAATTAAAATAAAAAGCCTAACTACATATTGCTTCTTTAGGTCATATTATGGAACATATAAGGCCAACTCATCTTCATTGGTGTCACATTCCGAACTTCCTGTAACTGATAGCATAACCCATATCAGTCCACTCAGTTAAATAGTATGGAAAGAAGGGATTTTAATTATTTTAATTACACCCATTTGACACCATCACCACACAAGAGCATAAGCATTCACTTGGTCACTTGGCATTATGTTTAGTTATGGGGATTAGGCATCATACACAATTTATGTATTAGATGGAAGTGATGTAAATATATATATATACTAATTGACCACGGCTTGTGTGACAACCCTACCTTCTACACATTGTAATTATGGTTAAATACAAGATTATTAGTTAATGATCAAGGTTTGAGGTAACTATGTTTCACCATATTACGGAAATATGAGGAAATTTGAACCTTGATGTTAGGGTCATCACCATGCCACCTTAACTAAATAAAATGTGCATAAAAGAAATCTTACTATCATAAGAGGCTCATAATTCAACCATCCATTAGTTTCAACACTCAATAACCTCCCGGCTTGTAATCTCATATCTTTCTCCTAATCTCACAAATCTCACCGCGGCGAGTTGGACCTTCGCCGCGGCCAACCTATGTGGCGCCGCGGCAGAAATGCTTCTTGGAACCTCTACTTGACTCCCAGAATTCCCGCCTCGGCGAAATATCTTCGCGCCGCGGCGAGTTTTGCCTCTGTCCAACACCAATTTTAATTTTTCGACTCGCGCCGCGGCGGGAAACACTGCGCCGCGGCGGGTTTTGGTTCTGTTACCCCCCTGGGTGAATTTTTCGATTTGCGCCGCGGCGAGGCTCGCTGCGCCGCGGCGCCTTTTCGTTCTGTTTCTCCTTTGGCCGCGGCGTGATTCCCTTCTGTGACCCTTTTACCCGAATTTCGTCCTCTACACTCCAATACTCACCTTAGCAACACTCTAGGTCCATCTACCATTGTTTTAAGTGATCCTAATGGTGTTTATCTACCCCATTTGCCCATCAATCCATCCATTCCCATTGTGAAACTCAAATGTCCCTTCCTACTTGTTCCATTAACTCATAACAACAAATTCATAAATAAATGGCAGCAAGAACACATACATTCTCAGCAATTTACATCCCATGCAATTTCATAAAAATTTCATTCAACAATAACCTACCTCTAAGGCATCATATGACTACAATTCTCCTATGGTAATCCATATCATAATTCCAGCAAAACCACATATATATATAATGCTATAGGTTCATACATAAATATCCAACTATGATGAGACTTGAATTCTTAGTGATTACATCCCAATCAAACAAAATATAAACGCCTACACTTGGCAATATGATTACATGATGATGCTAAGTAACTAATAACAAAATTGCATCTATCCTAATCTACTCAGACCAAGTGTAGCTCCCCACACCCGGCCTTAGCTCATGGATGTTCATCCACTTGCTTACCCTTATCCTTACCCGAGGAACTTTCACCTGAAATGTTAATCCCATAAAACGGGGTGAGATATGAATCTCAGTAACCAAAGCAATTCCATCATATATTCAGTTTAATTACCATATATGCATACATCAAAATTAACATCAGAATCATATCCATTATAATAGCAAATGAAACAATTAGGCTATCATGATTACTATCCCATACTAGCAATCATATTATCGTATGTTAAAGGGCCATTAACACCGGGAGAGGTCCGTCCACGGCACCTATTCCCTATTGAGCACAACCAGGGCTCAGTGCATCTGGGTTTGATCATAACCCGGTGCTTGATCATAACACATGCACGGGTGGCAGCCGCACCACAGCTCCACCATGGACTCACAAGGTCCAATACAATATAACAGATAGCCAATCAATTCATTCAACAATTTCAATCAATCATATACAGCATCATATGAAACTAAATCAAATATATACATGGAATTGATATAAACCCGGTTACCTCACTTGTAGCCACTTGCAATAATCACCAATGGTGCAGAATTCCTCCTATAACCATAACGTCACATAATTACTACTCTAATTCATCATTAATAATCATAATCAGTACCCAAGGAATTTAAAATACTAATGACTACCCAAGGATCATCTACTCAGCCACAACAAGTCCTAATTTCGGATTTAAGTATCATTAACCAGAAAACCCAATATTCCACCTAAAATCCTAAGTAAATTCGTACATAATTAATACCCATTTTATAAATTAGCTATGGGGGTCTCAAATTAACCATTAAAGCATCAAAATGGAGGGTTTAAACTCACCCAAAGTCAGCCCTAACCCCAACCTACGAATTTCATCAAGAAAATCTCCAAACAATCTTATTTCAGATTTGAGTAAGATGAAAATGCTCTAAATGAAAAACTAATCGGGTCAAATTAAAGAGAAAGATGAGGGGATTAATTTGTATAACTATTACCTTGGCTAAATCTTGCTCTAGGTGGGAGAAAATGCCAAATCTTTGTCTCAAACCCTTGCCTCCTCTCAACCTCCGAATTTTGCCTCTTGAATGTTATGTTTCAGCAAGTGAGTAAGTGGGTGGGGTTTTAGGGTTTAAGTTGGGTCAAGTATGGGTCATGGGCTGCTCCAAGATCCATCTCTACTTGGGCTTCAGATTTTTAAGGTTGTTGGGCCAGTTTAGAGGTGTTGGGCTGCAGAATTTTGTTGGGCCAGTTTTATGCATTTGGGTTGTTGAAGTTTAATTGGGCCAGACTAAATTTTAAGAGCCCAAAGGTTTTGGGTCTGCACAAGAATTATTGGGCCACTTAGAGGAGTCTATACAAGGTAGATTTTGGGCCTCCATTACACTAAATTATGTTGGGTCTGCACATAATCCATTGGGCCTCCATTAGCCTCTTCTCATGATCTATTAATTTAGGCCTAGATAGAATTTCTATCCCAATTAAATCTCAAACCCATATTAATAATTTATCTCTCTAAAGTCTCCACTCACTTAACTTGCCTAATGAGCCCATATTAATTACTCTTAATTAATTCTAATCTATGATTAACACCTTAATTAATTATGGGGTGTTACAGCTTGCTTCTTCCTTGGATGTGGGAATTTACAAAATGCCACCTCGTGCTTCCATGTGTAAGGTGTGTGAGTATATGTGGTAGATGATGTTTGATTGCATTAAGAAAATATAGTCAGCCGTGGTGGAGCTAAGCAGGAAGGTTGCATGTAATGAATGGGTTGAGTAATCTAAGATGAAGACACCTCATGCTTGCTCCACCCACTTTCATATACATATGTATATTAAATTGTGATGTGCTGGTGCCGTCTATGCTGTGATAGTGGGAGTTAAATATTGCTTTAATATATAGATTAAATAAGGGTAAGATACATAGCTGCTGCCACCTAGCCACTTGCACTGAGTCATGAAATTGTAATCTGCCTTCATGCCACCTAATAGCGGTGGGAAGCAGGAGCTGTCCATTGCATTAATTACCCTTCACTCTAACTCATTCTAGGCCGAAGGAAGTAGTGGAAGGAAGGAAGAAATTTCGGACAGCCATAGGAGAGGAGAGAAGAGAAGGAAAAACCGAAGTACAAGGACTCTAAAAAGAGGTAAGCTCCAAGTTGCTCCCTTGTTCTGGACTGGGATGTTTTGGCCTTGTAGAATTAGTTGGAAAAGGATTTTGAAGCCAAAATTTTTATAACAGGTTGTCCATCCCTTATACTTGAAATCTGGAAAATTACAGAATTTTTGGAACAAGGTAAATCAGAGAAACAATCCACTAATTCAATTTAGCTTCTGTACGGAACAACCTGGGGCTGATTTCATAAAGAATTTTGTTAGATGGGTAAACAAATGAATTAGTGCATGAAAATTTGTGATGAGGTAGCTAAGACGTATCACGTCAGGTTTACAAAGTCTTAGAATTTTCTGGGTTCATTTGGTAGGATAGCAAAGCCAGAAACAGCAAGGGCAGTGTACAGCGAGCTCAACTGAGGTAGTGACCAAAACAGTAGGAGTTTAGGGGCTATCCCTGGGAATTCTTGAAAACTGTTTCTGTGGCTTATAATTAACATGATGAGGGGTCACTCTACCAATTTTTACGATTTTTGGAGGTCATTTAGTGGAGGAAAGAAATTTCACAAAAACAGGTCCGAAAATGTAGTTCAATTGAGACTGTGGTAGTTTTCATTCTTTTGCTGTGTAGTGTGACTTTGCATGGAAAATGTAAGAATTTGACTTGAAAATAAGGGCTAAGAACTTAGTTTTATAGCACTGGATCACACATGGATAACTTAGACAGTAACTAATTATGAGAAGGAAAAGAAAATGAAGATGTGATTGTTTACAATTAGGAATTCCAATAATTAATTAACAAAAGGGATTTAGGAATTTCGTATGGGGGGATTAGTAATTTAATTGCAATGTAAATATTAACCATGACTCATTCTTAATTAGTACAATGCATGATTGAAATTTAGGAAGGCCATTGGAACAACCAGGGCTAATGAATAACGTGACAAACGATAGTGACGAAACAGGTAGTTAACACTGTACTCACTTTATTATTTATGATTAATGCACTGGATGAAATCCCGAAGTCCTTATACTATGTTTGGTTGCATGTATATCTACTAATATGACTCTTTATGAGTACTAGATTGCTGTTATTGGCCAATAACCGAAGCAAGGTAGCCTAATGAATGAAAATACACTGCTACGTAGCCTAACGATAAGAAAATGCTGCTACGTAGCCTAACGAATGAGCATGTGCTGCTACATAGCCTAACGATAAGAAAATGCTGCTATGTAGCCTAATGAATGAGCATGTGCTGCTACATAGCCTAACGATAAAAAAAATGCTGCTATGTAGCCTAACGAATGAGAATGTGCTGCTACGTAGCCTAACGATAAGAAAATGCTGCTACGTAGCCTAACGAATGAGAACATGCTGCTACCTAGATATTACATGCTCCGACACCGAAGTATGCATCTAATGTATCCTGGATAGTAATCCGTGCTATAATTATATATGTGTTTCTTGAGTACATTGTTAGCTACTAAGATTTTATCTCACCATAAATTGACTATTTTACAGGTATTAGCTATGCTACGAATGGAGCCAGACAAATAGAGAATGAACAAACTGACCCATAAATTATATATTGTCTGTAATTGGTCTTGTGAATCCTTTGAACAAGGGTTGAATGTAAAATTTGACTCCAGTAAGAATGTAACATTGTAGTATTAATCTCTCTTTTGATTTGTATAAATATCATACATGAGATATCTACCGTAAGTTAACTGTGATGTTTATTAGGGCCACCGAACTCTCGATACGAGTAAACTCATGTGTTTGCATTACATGAAATTGATTATGATAACCATGGGATTAGTTCTAGCACATTAGCATTATCAACTTATGGTTTTCTTGTGAAAATGATGAAGGTTGTCTAGGTATGACAATTATCTTTTTAGATCTAGGATCTTGTTGACAGGATTTTGGACTCCACACTAAGGAAATTAAAGACCTTGTCGACAGGATCTTGGATTTCGCCTTGTAAAATGTATGACCTTGTCAACAGGGTCTTCTGTTAGTAGTACAAGATCCTTTCATATGGTAAGTCATAATGTATGTAAAGTGTAGGTGTGACAATTGGTTTCTAATTTTTTCCAAGGCCTCCCCTCATCTTCATTCATCATATATGACTCAAAAATGGGCTTAGAAGAAATTAAAACTCTCCCAAGGTATCCTAACTCATCTAGGTTTAGACTATGCATGGTTTTGGCCTTCATAGACTTTGGTTTGTTTCCTAGATGGAGGAAGCACATGGGGAGACTTCTAAGGATCTTAGAAGCTCATTTAAACTCTTATTTAGGAAAAGAAATTAAGGTATTAAATCAGATTTTACAAGGAGCATATGAAATCCTAGAATTTGCATCTTGAATTTCCATAATTATTTGTTAATTCTCTTTGCATATTCTTAATCTCCACACTATTTTTCCTAAGAAACACCCTTGGTTCTACCTAAAAACTAAGCCCTCTTATGACTTCTTGAGTGAGGCAAAATAGGGAGAGAAGAGGAGCAAGGGGTAGCAACCATGAAAGAAGAAATTACCTTGTTTTTCCTTGTTTTCTCATTTAAATCTTATCTTTTTTGGCCTCCTCTTTTCAAATCCAGATTTTCCCCTTAATTTCTCCCTTAAAATATATTTATAAAATTCATTATAATCGTAGAAAATGAAGGAAAATGGAGGAGAAGAGGTTTGAAATGGAAAAAACATGAAAAACTACTAAAATTCCATACCTTCAAGCCTTGATTTCTCCTCCTCTTCTTCTTCCTCTTGTACACCACTCTCCTAGGGTTTATTCTCTAGTTTAGGGGAGAAAAATATGAGGCTAAGTGAATGGGAGAGTGGGGCGCCCTATATATATAGGTGGAGGAAGAATGACTTTTTAAAAATTCCTATTTTGCCTTTCATTTTTGGCATTTTTGTTTCTAATTTGTTTTAGCTCCTTTTTGAGAACTGTCTTTTTCATTATAAAATTTAGATTCCCAATTTAGTAAAATGCCTTTGGAATCACTCAAATTAAAGCTAAAACCTTCTCGAATGAATCTATCAAAGTTTGGGTACACTAATGTTGAAAAAGGTCCATTGGAGGGGTTTTAACTGTCCAAGGGCTTCTCATGATTTTCAGGGCCTTTGAGAACCCCAAAAAACTCAAAAATTTCATTTAAAAAGCCCTTTTGTATGAATTCTAAAATTTTCACAAAATTACAAAAATGCCATTATGTTTCGTAAGTTTTTCATTAAATTTTATTTCTTCATTCTAGCTCCATTTTTCTTTCTGTCTGAGCCTGGGATTCTCATTTTTAGGAATCTAGAACATCACTTAAATTTTTTGGGACCTTAACTAATTCATTTCAAGGGACTTGCTTTGAAAATGCACTTGTTTTCGTTGTTTAACGAAAAGTAGATATTACACCTTTAACCCATAGTAAAATTCCAGCCTCTTCTCTTTCCTTGTGAGCTTCCTCTCAAGCTTAAAACTCTTTCTTTAAGTTTCCCCCATGTTCCTCACTTGCTTCTTCATTTAACTTTTAATAATCATATGTTCATTTTTTGCTACTACCCATGTTTGGTTTCACGTAAGCATCTGCATGTTTTAGTGTCTCATTCCTTCCTATGTGTTCTCCTTCTCTGTTTCTCCCTTACTAAACTCGTGTATTCTTCTTCTCATTCTGATCCACATAGCTTCTTAATCATGTGAGAGTCTTCCTTTGTTACTTCCAGTTGTGCAAGCTTTCTAGACGTGAGCTCGTGAATGACATGGTTTCCTTCATCTATTTCTCTTCTTCATGCTTCTTCTCTTCACACCATTCCACGTTCTGCCTTACGTGTTTGTTCTGGTCTTGGTTCTCACATCTTCAAATCAGTACCGTGCTTCTTCTTTTCCTTCCTCGTGGATCCTCCTTGCTCTTTCACATTTTTCTTTTCCTTTGCATTATTTCCATTTAATGATGACATGGCTTTGCTTCTATCATTCCCAGTTGAGTATGTGTTCTTCTCATTGTGACGATCCTAACTTCTAATCATTATAATTAAGGTTAAATATGTAACACCCCATAATTAATTAAGGTGTTAATCATGGATTAGAATTAATTAAGAGTAATTAATATGGGCTCATTAGGCAAGTTGAGTGAGTGGAGACTTTAGAGAGATAAATTATTAATATGGGTTTGAGATTTAATTGGGATAGAAATTCTATCTAGGCCTAAATTAATAGATCATGAGAAGAGGCTAATGGAGGCCCAATGGATTATGTGCAGATCCAACATAATTTAGTGTAATGGAGGCCCAAAATCTACCTTGTATAGACTCCTCTAAGTGGCCCAATAATCCTTGTGCAGACCCACACTCTTGAGCTCTTAAAATTTAGTCTGGCCTAATTAAACTTCAGCCACCCAAATGCATAAAACTGGCCCAACAAAATTCTGCAGCCCAACACCTCTAAACTGGCCCAACAACCTTAAAAATCTGAAGCCCAAGTAGAGATGGATCTTGGAGCAGCCCATGACCCATACTTGACCCATACTTGACCCAACTTAAACCCTAAAACCCTACCCACTTACTCACTTGCTGAAACATAACATTCAAGAGGCAAAATTCGGAGGTTGAGAGGAGGCAAGGGTTTGAGGCAAAGATTTGGCATTTTCTCCCACTTAGAGCAAGATTTAGCCAAGGTAATAGTTATACAAATTAATCCCCTCATCTTTCTCTTTAATTTGACCTGATTAGTTTTTCATTTGGAGCATTTTCATCCTACCCAAAAATCTGAAATGTGAGTGTTTGGGGGTTTTCTTGATGAAATTCGTAGGTTAGGATTAGAGCTGACTTTGGGTGAGTTTAAACCCTCCATTTTGATGCTTTAATTGCTAATTTGAGACCCCCATAGCTAATTTATAAAATGGGTGTTAATTATGTACGAATTTGCTTAGTATTTTGGGTGGGATATTGAGTTTTCTGGTTAATGGTACTTAAATCCGAAATTAGGACTTGTTGTGGCTGAGTAGATGATCCTTGGGTAGTCATTAGTATTTTAAATTCCTTGGGTACTGATTATGATTATTAATGATGAATTAGAGTAGTAATTATGTGACGTTATGGTTATAGGAGGAATTCTGCACCATTGGTGATTATTGCAAGTGGCTACAAGTGAGGTAACCGGGTTTATATCAATTCCATGTATATATTTGATTTAGTTTCATATGATGCTGTATATGATTGATTGAAATTGTTGAATGAATTGATTGGCTATCTGTTATATTGTATTGGACCTTGTGAGTCCATGGTGGAGCTGTGGTGCAGCTGCCACCGGTGCGTGTGCTATGATCAAGCACCGGGTTATGATCAAACCCCAGATGCACTGAGCCCTGGTTGTGCTCAATAGGGAATAGGTGCCGTGGACGGACCTCTCCCGGTGTTAATGGCCCTTTAACATGCGATAATATGATTGCTAGTATGGGATAGTAATCATGATAGCCTAATTGTTTCATTTGCTGTTATAATGGATATGATTCTGATGTTAATTTTGATGTATGCATATATGGTAATTAAACTGAATATATGATGGAATTGCTTTGGTTACTGAGATTCATATCTCACCCCGTTTTATGGGATTAACATTTCAGGCGAAAGTTCCTCGGGTAAGGATAAGGGTAAGCAAGTGGATGAACATCCATGAGCTAAGGCCGGGTGTGGGGAGCTACACTTGGTCTGAGTAGATTAGGATAGATGCAATTTTGTTATTAGTTACTTAGCATCATCATGTAATCATATTGCCAAGTGTAGGCGTTTATATTTTGTTTGATTGGGATGTAATCACTAAGAATTCAAGTCTCATCATAGTTGGATATTTATGTATGAACCTATAGCATTATATATATATGTGGTTTTGCTGGAATTATGATATGGATTATCATAGGAGGATTGTAGTCATATGATGCCTTAGAGGTAGGTTATTGTTGAATGGAATTTTTATGAAATTGCATGGGATGTAAATTGCTGAGAATGTATGTGTTCTTGCTGCCATTTATTTATGAATTTGTTGTTATGAGTTAGTGGAACAAGTAGGAAGGGACATTTGAGTTTCACAATGGGAATGGATGGATTGATGGGCAAATGGGGTAGATAAACACCATTAGGATCACTTAAAACAATGGTAGATGGACCTAGAGTGTTGCTAAGGTGAGTATTGGAGTGTAGAGGACGAAATTCGGGTAAAAGGGTCACAGAAGGGAATCACGTCGCGGCCAAGAAGGCTTCGCCGCGGTCAAAGGAGAAACAGAATGAAAAGGCGCCACGGCGCAGTGAGCCTCGCCGCGGCGCAAATCGAAAAATTCACCCAGGGGGGGTAACAGAACCAAAACCCGCCGCGGCGCGAGTCGAAAAATTAAAATTGGTGTTGGACAAAGGCAAAACTCATTGCGGCACGAAGATATTGTGCCGAGGCGGGAATTTTGGGAGTCAAGTAGAGGTTCCAGGAAGCATTTCCACCGCGGCGCCACATAGGTTGGCCGCGGCGAAGGTCCAACTCGCCGCGGCGAGATTTGTGAGATTAGGAGAAAGATATGAGATTACAAGCCGGGAGGTTATTGAGTGTTGAAACTAATGGATGGTTGAATTATGAGCCTCTTATGATAGTAAGATTTCTTTTATGCACATTTTATTTTGTTAAGGTGGCATGGTGATGACCCTAACATCAAGGTTCAAATTCCCTCACATTTTCGTAATGCGGTAACATATAATGACCTAAAACCTTGATCATTAACTAATAATCTTGCATTTAACCATAATTAAAATGATAGCAAGGTAGGGTCGTCACAAAATACATGATTAATAACCATAAACTAGGGTTACATGACATTCAGACTAATTACATTCTGGAAATGCAAGGAAATTTGAACCTTAATGTTATTAGAGTCATCAACCATATAATTACAAACACTTACGTATATCAGGAAAACAAATATTCATTTATAAGCTTTGATTCTATTACCTATCAATTCCAACTCACAAGAATCTTCTACCAATGTTTCTAAGTCATCCCCTGAGATTACTATATGAAAAACCAAGATTTCCTAGTTAATATAAGGGTTTCAGGACGTTCGCTGTGGGTAAATTACACTTAACCATGGCCAATTCCTCTCAGGCTCACCCCTTGCATTGTTACTAATCGCCGCGGTGAGTTGGACCTTGAGTGGCTCGTCGCGCAACCTTCAAAATAAAACTAGGTTGGTAAAATATGCAGTTAGTAACACAACCTAGGTCATCTCCCTTGGAAATCGAGTTCAATGCTTAATTGAGTTTTCCAAATGTTAAAAGGCTCTAAAAGCTATCTAAACTAAGGGGGGTTTTGATTTACTTAAACTATTTAAAATAAAATTGAATTAAAATGACTAACTACCTAATTATATGAATTATGGGTGAAAGATGGACTTGTGACTAGCTTTGGAATCGTCCCTTGGTATTCACTATCCTTATCCTAATCTAATTGTGATTGATTCTAGCCTAAGAGTTCCTAATTGTGTTCATAACAAATTATCTTGGGTTACCACTCAAGATTCAAGAGATTAACGATCTAATATTGAATTGAAACCTCAACCCCGTATTAAATTATTAATTCTTATCTTTAAGATCAATGAACACCCAATTTGATTGATTAACTAATTAATTAGCCTCTGAATCATCATCCTAAAATGTTTAATTAACCAACTAAACATTAAGGAATTCTCAAATTAAACATTCAAGCACATAATTTCATTCATGTATTTCAACGAACACCTTCAAGGTACACATGGGAAATTAGAGAATAATGAAAAATTCAGAACTTGATTCAATCAATTAATTAAACAAAAAAGACTTCCTAATTAGTGTCTAACCAGCCACTAATTATAATTACACAAATTCCCTATCAAATACAACTTAACCAAGATAATATATGAAGGAGAAAAAATGTAGGAAAATAAAGAAATTCTTAGCCAAAATTCTGAGTTCATCCATGGATTCAAGCTTCTCCAAAGTCTTCTTCCTAGCTAGCCTCAAGATGGATTAAAACTTCATTTGAGTGGAGAGAGATGGAGATGGAGATAGAGAGTGGAGGATGGAATGGAGTGGGGAGTTGCTGGATGAAGGGGTGGAGTCGATGGATGGAATGTTGCCGTGGAATGAATTGCGAATGGGGTGAATGAATATATAGACGAGGGTTTCTGTGAGTATGGAGGCGTGAATGAATCTAATTGTGCAAATGGATGAGTTAATGGATGAGGGTTTCAATGAACCGTGAAATACGTGCATGAAGTGGATTCTCCATGACGTCCTTCAGCCTCTGCCCAAAGGTAATTTTTTTATTCACTTCACGTGCTTCTTAATTCCACATTCACGTGCTTCTTAATCTCTTTCCACGTTGGTCTTCAACCTAGCTCTGTACCTGTGGCTTTTCTGCTTATTCGTGCAGCTCATTCTTCTCGTTTAGCTCGCTTTTCTCGAGCTAAAGACGTAGCTTCTTCTCTTGTAGCTTCTCCTTCGTGCAGCTTCCTCTTCCTTCGTTTCTCAACCAGAAACATGGCTAGTTCCTTCTCAAGCTAGAGTTCACATTCTTCCACGGTTTCTGCACGTATTATTTTCTCTTCTCCATGCACGTTCTGCCCAGTGTTGTAACATGTTTGTTTACTCATCTCCAGCTACTGTTCCCAAGCACAGTGTCTCCTCTCCTCGTGATATCCAGCCAAAAAAAATATGAATGAAGAAGTAACCCTCTGTCTCACACTATTTTAGCGTCTCCATTTATGCATGCATGTATAGCTTCTTCTGCGTTCATTCTGCTCGAGTCTCCTCTAAACTTCTACATGTTCTGGAGCTTTTCTTTTTCCTTCACCACGTGCTACAGCTGGTGCTACCTTCTCCTTCCATTTGCTTAGGGCTTCTTCCACGTCTTGCTCTATTCTTCATTTGTTTCCATGTTGTTTCCCTCTACTCTACGTGTTTTGTTTGCTTTGTTCTGCTCAAAAGCTTCTTCCCTATTTCAGCAACTTTTGTTCATCTTCTAGCTTAGCTCCCTTCATGCCTCATGCAGCTTTTTATTTACGTGTCACTTCTCTTTATTTTACAATGTGGCTTCATCTCTTTTAGTTCAAAAATCACATTACTTCTCCTCTTTTGTCCAGCCCACGTTCTGCCTCTAAGTCATGGCTGCTGCACGAGTCCCATTTAACTCATAAAATCTTCCTCTCTTCTCACTCTCAAACCTTCTTCTTCTTGCTTCGTGAACTTTCTTCTTGCTGCTCCTCTTTTTGTGTTTTTAATGTCTTTTCCTTTCATTCATTTGCTCAAGTTTGCATTGAAAATCTGCACAAAAAGAATGGAAGGGATGAAATAGAAATACTCACAAAATACATTTAAAAAGATTTATGCATTAAAATTCCACAATTTTGCACATAAATTCCTAAAATATAGAAATGGCTTCTAAAAACAAAATCTTATCTAATTAAAGTCTTAAAGCCATATTTTATTATTAAAATGCCTAATTTAGGAGGAAAGGAAGATATAAAAATAGCATTTATCAGACCTCCACCGAGGCTAACCTACATGGTGCCGCAACGAGGAAACCTCCTGGAACCTACCTCGCTCGCCACTCACTATTAGCTGCAGCCAATACCTCTTTAGAATGCCTGGCTTATTTTCACAAAAGTTTGCCGTTGCCAATTTCCATTTAGCCGCAATGAATTACCCTCTGGATGACTCCCAATTTTTTCTCTCACATTTCACCGTGGCGAATTGCTCTCTGGTACTTTCCCTAGGCAATTTCGCCTATATTAGCCGCAGCGAAATACCTTCTAATCCTATAACTCTTAAAATCTTGTTTCATACTCTCCACTCTCTATCTAAGGACTCTCTAGGGCCACTCTCCTACTTGTTATGAGATTCTAATAGTATTTATCTAGCTGATTTACCCGAGCTATTGCATCATTACCCATCTATCATTTAAATATGGATTTTCCTACTCATCTATTGGTCTTACGTCAACAAATTTATAAATTTCCCATAATGGTCATTCAATCATACTTTCATTGGATATTTCATGCATCATTAGTTTAAGTCTACAATCAATATATCATAGGATTTCATTACTCAAATAGTCAGTTATATCATAGGTTCACAAGCCATAAATAGTGTCAAAGCTCATACATCCATTAACAACTAATATGAAGCCTATTTCTTAATGGTTACATTCTATGTTATCGAAATACAAACTCCTACACTTGGCAATGCAGATACATGATGATGCTATACAATGTTAATAAAATTAGCATCTACTTTATTCCACTTGGACTAAGTGTAGCTCTCCACACCAGGCCTCAGCTCATCCACTTGCTTGTCCTTATCCTTACCTGAAGAACCTTCACCTGAAATGTTTAATCCCATAAAACGAGGTGAGATGCAAATCTCAGTAACCAAGGAAATTTCATCATATATTCCAATTTAATTAACATATATGCATGATTTCACATAAGCATTAGAAAACATACTAGTCATATCAGTAAATAAAATAATTAGGCTATCATGATTACTATCCTATACTAGCAATCATATTTCTACATGTTAAAGGCCAATAACATTAGGAGAGGCCCGTCCATGACACCTACTTCCCATTGAGCACAACCAGGGGTCAGTGCATCTGGGGTTTGATCATAACCCGGTGCCCGATTAAAGCATATACATGGGTGGCAGCTGCACCACAGCTCCACCATGGACTCACAAGGTCCAATCATAATACAATAGATAGCTAACCAATTCATTCATCATTTTAAATCATTCATGTACAACAAATATGAAATTAAAATAGATATATGCATGGAATTAATATAGTCTCAGTTACCTTACTTGTTGCCAATCCTCTAAGAGCCAATTGAATGTTACTTTAGCCTATAGACAAAAAACCAAGCCATTACTATCCCTAATCACAATTTGTATAAGCAACCTATCACTTAAAAAAAGGTTAAGTTATATAGGACTACTTAGAAACACTTACCCAATCACCACTAAAACTAAATTCGGATTCAGTTACTCCTACCCCAGAAACCTCAAAATAATGTCTCACATTCTGAGTAAATTCGTATAGAAACAATACCCATATTATAAATCAGCTATAGGGGTCTCAAACTAGCAAAGAAAGCATCAAAATGGAGAGTTTATACTTACTTAATGTCAGCCCTAGCCTCAACCTACGAATTTTCACCATGGAAACATCAAATGGCAAGTTTCAGATTTTAGGTGTAGTTGAAAATACTCCAAATGAAAAACTAATCAAGCCAAAATGAAGAGAAAGAGAAGGGGATTAAGTTATATGACTATTACCTTAGTTGAATCTTGCTCTAGAAGTAGAAAATGATGGATTTTTTTCCCTAAACCCTAGCCTCCTTTCAAACCTCCGAATTTCTCTTTTGTGTTTTAGCAAAATGGGGAAGAGGCTGAAGTATTTAAGGTTTTAGTTGGGTCTAAGATGGGTCATGGGTTGCTCCAAGATCCAACTCCAGATGGGCTTTAGATTTTAGCTTTGTTAGGCTAGCTTTAAGGTGTTGGGCTACAGAATTTTATTAGGTCAGACCTAGTTATAAGAACTCCATTGTTTTGGGTCTGCATAAGGTTTATTGGGCTATTTATAAGAGCCTATACAAGGTAGATCTTGGGCCTCTATCACATTAAATCAAATTGGATCTGCACCTAGCTTATTGGGCCTCCATTAGCCTCTTATCATGGTCTCTTATATTAATTTAGGCCTAGATGAAGTTTCCATCCTAATTAAATCTCAAACTATTAATAATTTATGTCTCTAAAATTTCTATTCACTTAACTTGCCTAATTATTCCATATTAATTATTCTTAATTAACCCAAATCCATGATTAGCACCTTAATTAATTTTAGGGTGTTACACCTATCTCCCATTTATGCTAATGCATGTGTGTGTTAGTTATGTGGCTTATGGATACTGCTTTTTCTCATGTAGCTTCCTCCATTTTGCCACATGAAACCTTTTTCTCCAACTTATGCTTTTTTATCACGTTTTGCTTCACGAAACCCGTGGCTTGCTCTGTTCTTCATTTCCCTCAAATAGAATCCATTTGTCATATGCTGGACGTGGAAGGAATAAACCTACAGTTATTGCATAAGACAACTCGAAACCTCCCTTCTTTAATCCCTTCAAACCTATTGCTTCAATCATTAGCTTGTGCTTCATCCATCTAAGTGTTTGAGTCAATGTGCCACTCATCTCATCTTCCTATAATGAAAACATTCCATGCGGCTACATGTATGAGTGTGTAAGAGCTTCCCAAACTGGACGTGTATATGATTCTTGCTTCCATGTTATCTTGCTCTTTATGTGACATGGGCTAGATGGGAAGAGATCCTTCCATGTGAGAGTGAATGAGGTGAACTGGTACTGTACAAGTGTGTAAGCATATGGAATGGAGAAACCCTGCCTCTCTTCATGAAATTGCCTAAAAATAAAATAAAATAAAATAGAATCAATGGTCCATGAAATAAAATAATAATCTAGAAAATAAAACCATTAAAATACTCAATTTATTCAACAAAATTCCAAAAGATAAAAATTTATTTCCTAAATTACATAACATCCTCTGAAGCTCAAAATGCATTAATTTATGAATAAAAAGTATAGAATTAGTGGTTAAAAATATAAAAAAATATATGAACTATCACTCGTGAACTTGCCAACCAAATTCTCTATTTATTTTCCACCCATGCAAATCATAAACATCTCAAAACATTGCACAAACCATGGACTAAGAGCTAAAAGTCCCAAATTCTCATGTTTTGTCTTGGGTTCTATAATGGTAGATTTCTGGGGTAACTTTGAAAAATCATAACTTAATCTAGACAAAACAAAATCAAGCAAACCATAACTTTCCAGAAAGTTCTAGATGTTAAATTTACATTACAAATAATTGCAAACCATGAAAATCTCATATGGGCTGTAATGTTCAGTTTTTGTTAAATGACGGAAACTAGCTCATTTTCAAAGCAAGTCCCCTCAAATAGATTTTTTAAGGTTCCAAAAAATTTGAGTAACATTCTAGACTCCTAAAAGTGAGAATCTTAGCCTCAAACAAAAGGAAAAATGGAGCTAGAATGAAGAAACAAATTTTGATGAAAATCTTACGAAACGTAATGACATTTTTATAATTTTGAGCAAATTTTGAAATTCACACAAGAGGGCTATTTAAATGAAATTTTTTAGTTCTTTGGTGTTCTCAAAGGCCCTAAAAATCATGGGTAGCTACAGGAAAGTTAAATCCCCTCCAATAGACGTTTTCCAATGTCAGTGTACCCGAACTTTGACAGATTCGTTTAAGAAGGTTTTAGCTCTGATTTGAGTGATTCCAAAGGAATTTTATTAAATTGGAAACCTAAATTTTATAATGGAAAAGACGGTTCTAAAAAAGGAGCTAAAACAAAGGAAAAACGAAAATGCAAAGAACGAAGGGCAAAATGAGAATTTTTGAAAAAGCTACTTTCCTTTCCCTATATATAGGTGGCGCCTCACTTTCCCCTTCATTTGGTTTCAGATTATTCTGCCAAAAATTAGAAGAAAAACCCTATGAGAGAGGTACACCAAAGGAGGAAGAAGAAGAGAAGAAATCCAAGCTTAAAGGTATATTTCCATAGTAGTTTTTCACATTTTTCTTCATCCACACCTCCTCTCCTTCCTTCTCCTTTGTTTCCTTTGATTAAAATGGAGTTTATAAATCTGATTCAAGGGAGAAATTCAGGAAAATTTTTGGATTTGGAGAGAAGAGCTTGGAGAAAGCAAGATTCAAGTAAGAATAAGCAAGGAAACTAGGTAATTTCTCTTCCTATGGTGGATATATTGATCCTCCCTTCTTCTCCATTTCACCTAACCCTAGGAACTATAGAAGGATATGGTTTTTAAGGCAAATCAAGGATGAATCTAAGGAAAAAGGGTGTGGAGATTAAGAATATACAAAGGAAATCAACAAAAAACCATTAGATTTTAAGATGCAAATTCTAAGGTTTCATCTGCACCTTGTAAAATTTGACTTTGTATGATAATTCCTAGGTCTAATTAAGAGTTTAAATGAGCTCCTATATCCCTAAGATGCTTCCCACATGCTTCCTCCTTCAAGAAAACAAAGAAAACTCCAAGAAGGCCAAATAAGCCCTATGTCTCGGCCAAACAAGGTTGGGGTAGCTAGGGAGAGTTTTAAATTTTTCTAAGACCATTCCTGAGTCATATATGATGAATGAATATGAAGGGAGGCCTTGGAAAAAATTTAGAACTCATATGAAGTGAGTTGGTGTTTTAGGTTCCATATTATGACTTAAAGAAGCAACATGTTGTTAGGCTCTTTGTTTTAATTTTATGATGACTCCAAGAGATTTAAAAGGAGTCAAGAATCATATTTGAGAGGAAAGAATGGAGCCTAGAATTTATTTGAGTGGTGTTGCTTCATTAGGTGCATTTATGGACCATAATGGGGTTTATAGAACAACCTAGTGTCTAAGCAAGTTGTGTAACTTTAGAAATTGTTTCATGAACCTAATTAGCTTCCATAAATTGTGTTTAGACTAATAGAAAGCATCTCCACAAGTTTTTGTATGTGTGGCCAAGCAAGGGAGGGAATTTCAAAAGGAAAAGTTTGTGATTGTGTGCAAGGTAGCTCTCTCCACCTTTTCTCATGCATGGATGTGTATTTAGCTTATCTTAGAATGTGTGTATCTGTATTTTTAAGCCATGAAACGTATGATAGCATAATTTTTAAGTCATGATAACATGTTATGTTTCTAAATGATGCTATGATGTTTGTATGAGTTTGCTTGAGTGTGGAAAGGCCAATAACTCTTAACCATGGTGAGGATGAGCCAAAAACTCTTAAGATTGGTTAAGACAAAGCAAAGAGTCTCCTAAAAGAAAAGTGGGCTTCCAAGAATATGGTTGAGTCCAAAAATTCTCTTAAAGAATGGGTGAGGCAAGTCAAAAATCCATGAGAAAAAGGGTGAGGCCAATCCATCTACTTGGCAAGCTCTTGAATGTCTTGTATGACTCATTCACATGCCAAGCTTGCTTCTTGAATGTTCATGACTTCCATTCTATCCATGCATACATTTTCAAGACTTGCTTTGCATATGTTATATGTGATTGAATAGGAGATGAGCTATTGAGATTCTTTGAATCTCATTCCCTCCTCTCCAATGATCTAATATGCTAGGTGGACCAAGTGGACAAGGTAATGAAAACCAACCACCTTGAAGGAAAGAGTTTGACAACAAAATGCAAATTTTTTGGTTCTTTAAGACCATAGAAATGTCAAATGATGTAACCCATTATGATAATATGTGATGTATGAATGAAAGGATATGACATGTGAACCCTAGAATGTAATTTGGGTATGTAATGCAAGGATATGCTTCTTGAAAGCTTGATGTGTGTGTGTATAATTGCATGTGTTATGGCCAAAATGAGAGGCATGGAGTTTGGGACCATTTGGGTAGCTCACACAAGTCTTAATTATACTTTCAGACTTGCCCAAAAGGTGGCAAAACTCAAGGAAGACCATTTGGACACATTGGTACCTTATATGGAGCCAAAATTGACCACAATGGAACTCTATGTCACTTTTTGGCCAAATGAGTTCTTCTTGATCTGAGATTTGGCATGAAATTAGATCTTTTTGAGAGATTTTTGGTAAGCTAAAGAACATAATTTTCAAAGTTCTATAGAATATTTGATAAATTTTCAAAGTTGCCAAATTTTTTGATTTTGGTCTGCTGCACTATTCATTTGGTCTGAAAATGAAATCTATCACACAGGACATAAATGATGTCCAATTGCCATGAAATTATATACAGAGAAACTAGACATTCACAATGACTTGTGCCAATTAGAAGCACCTCATTTGGAGTTCTAGAGAGGGAGATATGAATTCTTAAAAAATCTATCTAGTATTAGGAGTTTTACCCGACCTCAATTACTGTTCCATAGAATCTTGAGGTCTGGGCAGCTTGAATTGGTCTGGAGTTACTTTTTTCCTCTAACTAATATCCATAGTTTTCTAGATTGGTATCATTTGTATGGATTGGAGTTTTTTGGAATTAATTGGACATTTTCAAATATTTGCTGCAGAAATCTGTGACAGCACCAAAAAATAGTTTGACCTCTTGACATTTTCGGATGTCACACATCCTTTGTGATGGATATTATGGTCTGGATATATTTTTACTATGAATTAGACATATGTAGCTTTCCATAATAGCCAAGAATGAATGATTTCAATATTTCTAGAATTAGTTATAATTTTCTAAAATTTAGTAAGAAAAGAGCCAAATTCTGGCCGAAAATATACATGAGTATTTTGAGCTTTCTTTTGAGTTTCATGAGTTGTGGGCCATATTTTATGATGCAAATAAGTTGTATTCATGTAATTAAATATGAGAATATATGGTATGAGTTTACACGGTCCACATGACACAGAGTGAAATTTTTATACACGACGCAATGCGAAAATATTCATTATTTTTATTGCCTTTTTCATTAGAAACTCACATGATTCCTGGAATTGAGTTAATTAAAGGCATGAGATGAGTTAGAAACTATGGTGTTACATTGATTGGTGTCAGAGCAAAGGTTCAAGCTCTTGGTGTAGGTTATGGCTTGTGTTTATGAATTGCTTAGATGCATATGAGCTTGTTTTTCAGATGAATTGAGTGTGTTTGATGGTAGAAGTGTTCCCTATTTCATGTTAAAGTTTATTATGATGTTTTAGCACAATGGTGAACACTAGGAGAGGTCGGCCCTTTAGAGAGACTCGTGCTTATGAAACTGGACCTAGTGATCTAGTTGCTAGAGCCTTACAGTCTATCATGGCTTGCTTAAATCAGTAGCAAGCCGTCATTTTGTAGTTACAAGAATAGCTTGCTGAGAAAGATAGTCAGGGCCCTACACCTACTCCTCCTTAGCCACCTCTACACTTAGATCATCCCGAGCATTCAGGGGTGACTCACCTAGATCCATAGCCACACACGTAGATGGTTGCCCCTATTCCACCAGCTCAAACACCTCCTGCACAGCAGTAGCCCTCAACTAGAAAGATCATTACTCAGTTCAGAAAGTTCAGGCCTCCCACCTTTGATAGTGAGATGAACTTAGATAAAACTGAGGCCTGGATTATGTAGTTAGAGAAAATTTTTGAGATGATGGAGTGCACATCTGAGCAGAAGGCCAAGATGGCTATATTCTAGTTATAGAAGGAAGTGGACTATTGATGGAAAGGAATCGAGCCTATTTTAAGGGCGAGAAACTCCCTGATCACATGGGAGGTGTTCCACAAGAAATACTTCCCTAACTCAATCAAAGATGAGAAAGAATCAGAATTCATTCTTTTTAAGCAGACTGAGGGAATGTCCGTGGACTAATATGTGGCCATATTTGTAAAGCTCTCCCAATACTCTTCTTATCTATAGAGACATGATGATGAGAGATGGAGAACAGACAGATTAGAGAAAGGCCTGCTCCCTAAGATTAGAGACAGGGTAGTGCCATAGAAAATCATGCACTTTAACACTCTTGTTGAAGTATGCAGAGTAACTGAAACAAACCTCAGGATGATGCAGCCTACCTCTAGTGCTAGACCACCCCTCCCTAAGCCTAAAAGACCTAGAAAGGGTTCATAGGCCATAATCACTAGCCGTAGAGGTGGCAAGAGTCAGTAGAGCTGAACAGGCAAGAGACGGAGGACTCAATCTAGCAGAGGTAGTTTCACACCTATTCCATGTCCCTAATGTGGTAGAAATCACGGCACCAAACCGTGCTACGAGGGGCAGAATGTATGTTTCAAGTGTGGTAGGCCAGGGATTGTACATAGGCTCCTTCACTTATTCCACAGTAAAGGGAGATGGCTTCTCCTCCTAAACCTCAGACCCAAGGTAGAGTCTTTGCTCTATCCCAGTAGGAGGCTAGTCAATCCTCAAGTCTGATTCAAGGTACTATTAGAATAAATGATTTTTCTGTAACTGTATTATTCGATTCGGGTGCTAGCCATTCTTTTATTTCATATGACTGTGCTAGGAGGTTAGGTCTGAGTATGCATACATTGCCATATGATTGCATATATCTATCCCCATAGGAAACTGAGCCATTACCTCCCATGCTTGTTTGAATTGTGTGATCTAGTTTAATCACTGCCTTACCACCCTTAATTTGATTTGTATACCTCTTATTGATATTGATGTAATTATTGGCATGAACTAGATGTTTTCAAATAATGCTACACTAGATTATAGCCACTAATGTATTATTTTACCTAAGTGTGGGACTGTGCCTAGTATGAGGACTGAGTTATCTACCATAACCACCTTCCAAGCTAAGAGATCTCTAAGACATGGTTGTGAGGGGTATTTAGTTTTCTTTTCAGGCCAAGCTAAGGTAGAAGAAGGTATAGATGAGATTCCCGTTGTGAGGGAGTTCCCAGAGGTATTCCCTAGAGAGATTAGTGGACTACCCTTAGAGAGAGAGGTAGAATTTCCTATAGATATTGTATCTGGGGCAAGTCCGGTGTCTAAAGCCCCGTATAGGATGGCTCCCATCGAGCTAGCAAAGCTTAAGAAACAAATATAAGAGCTATTAGAAAAGGGTTTTATTAGGCCTAGTGTCTCATCATGGGGAGCTCCAGTCCTATTCATAAATAAGAAAGACGGGAGCCTTAGGCTATGTATGGATTACTGAGAACTCAATAAGATAACCATTAAGAATAAGCACCCTCTCCCTCACATAGATGACCTCTTAGATCAATTAGTAGGAGCTTCTGTATTTTCTAAGATAGACCTTAGGTCAAGATACCATCAGCTTAAAATAAAGGTTGAGGATATTCCCAAAATAACTTTTAGAACTAGATATAGGCACTATGAATTTTTAGTTATGTCTTTCGGGTTGACAAATGCACTCGCAATATTTATGGATTATATGAACAAATTTTTCAGGCCATATTTAGATAGATTTGTAGTTATCTTCATAGATGACATCCTTATCTACTCAAAAAGTAGAGAGGAACATGAGCAGCACCTGAGATCAGCCTTGGAAAACCTGAGAAAGAGATAGTTGTACGCTAAACTTAGTAAATGTGAGTTTTGGCTCATTTAATAAATAGCTTTTGGAATTCACATAGGAGGGTTTTTTAAATGAAATTTGAGTTCTCCGGAGTTCTCAAAGGTCCTAAAAATCATAGGAAGCCCTGGGACAGTTAAATCCCCTCTGATGGATGTTTTCTAACATTAGTGTACCTGAACTTTAACAGATTCATTTGGGAAGGTTTTAGCTCTGATTTGAGTGATTATAATGAAGTATATGGATCTGTTTTAAAGGAGAAATCGAGGGAAAAATTCGGATTTGAAGAGAGGAGCTCAAAGAACACAAGATTCAAGTGAGAAAAAGTAAGAAAATAAGGTAATTTCTCTTCTTATGGTTGTCATCTTTGGTTCCCTCCCCCTCTATTTCACGTAACATGAGAAAACCCTAGGAGGACTTGATTTTTAGGCAGAACCAAGGGTGAATCTAAGGAAAAAGGGTGTGGAGATTAAGAATATGTAAAGGGAATCAACAAAAAATTATTAGATTTCAAGACGCAAGTTCTAGGGTTTCAATTACACCTTATAAAATCTGATTTTGTATAATGATTCCTAGGCCTAAATAAGAGTTTAAATGAGCTCCTAAGATCCCTAAGAGACTCCCCATATGCTTCTTCCCTTGAGAAAACAAAGCAAACTCTAAAGAGCTCCATTTCCTCAATAGCATCGGCCAAGTAAGAATAGCATAGCTAGGGGGAGTTTTAAATATTTCTAAGCCTATTCTTGAGTAATATATGATGAATGAAAATGAAGGGAGGCCTTGGAAAAAATTTAGAACTCATAGAAAGTGAGTTGGTGCTTTAGGTTCCATGTTATAACCTAAAGAAGTAACATGTAGTTAGACTCTTTGTTTTAATTGTGTGATGGCTCCAAGAGGCTTAAAAGGAGTCAAGAATCATATTTTAAAGGAAATAATAGAGCCTAGAATTTATTTGAGTGGTGTTGCTTCATTAGGTGTATTTATGGACCATAATAGGGTTATAGAACAACCTAATGTCTAAGCAAATTGTGTGACCTTAGAAATTATTTCATGACCCTAATTGGGTTCCATAAATTGTGTCTAGGCCAAGAGAAAGCATCTCCACAAGTTTTTGTATGTATGGCCGAAGGAAGGGAGGGAATTTCAAAGGGAAAAGTGTGTGATTGTGTGCAAGGTTGCTCTCTCCACCTTCTCTCATGCATGAATGTGTGCTTAGCTTGTCTTAAAATATGTGTATGTGTATTTTCAAGTTATGAAAAGTATGCTAGCATGATTTTATATGCCATGATTTCATGATGACATATTCTGTTTCATATGATATTTTAATGTGTGTTTGGGTTTGCTTGAGTGCAGTGAGGCCAAGAACCCTTAGCCATGGTAAGGATGAGCCAAGAACCCTTAAGATTGGTTGAGACAAAGCAAAGAGTCTCTCAAAAGCAGAGTGGGCTCCCAAGAGTATGGTTGAGTCCAAAAATGCATTAAAGAATGGGTGAGGCAAGTCCAATATCCATAAGAAATTAGGTGAGGCCAATCCACTTACTTGACAAGCCTTTGTATGCTATGTATGACATTTTTCAAATGATGAAAATACTTCTTGAATGTTTGCACATGTCAACATGACCATATATGCATTTATGAGACTTACTTGCATCCATTATGTATGATTGAATAGGAGATGAACTATTGGGATTTTTTGAATCTCATTCCCTCCTCTCCAATGATCTAATGTGCTAGGTGGATCAAATGGGAAAGGTAATGGAAGCCAACCACCTTGAAGAAGAGAGCTTGACAACTTAATGCATAGTTTTTGGCTCTTTAAGGCCATATTTGTATCAAAGCATGTAAACCCATGATGTATATGGTCTATGACCTCTTAAACATGTGTAATTATGATATTGTGCCATGTATGAATGAGAGAATATGTTATGTAACTACTAGAATGTGAATTGAGTATATGATGGCAAATTAGCTCCATGAATGGTTTGATAGAATTATGCACATGTGTGGATAAAATGGCCAAAATGAGATGCATGGAGTTTGGGACCATTTGGGCAGCTTACATAAGTCTTAATCATGCTTTTAGGCTTGTCCAAAAGGTGCCAAACCCTAAGGAAAGCCATTTGGTTACTTTAGAACTTCATATGGAGCCAAAATTGACCACTATAGAACCCTATATCACTTTTTGGCCAAATGAGTTCTTCTTGATATGACATTCAGCATACAATTAGAGCTTGTTGAGAGATTTTTGGAAAACTAAAGAACATAATTTTTGGAGGTCTACAAAATATTTGATGAATTTTCAAATTTGGCAAATTTTCTGATTTTGGTCTGTTGCACAATTCATTTGGTCTGAAAATGAAATTTGTCACACAGGGCTCAAATGATGTTGAATTGCCAAGAAATTTTATACAAAGAAACTAGACATTCACAGTGACTTGTACCAATTAGAAGCACCTCATTTGGAGGTCTAGAGAGGGAGATATGAATTTTTAAAGTTTCTGTCCAGTATCAGGAGCTTCACCTGACCTCAGTTACTGTTCTATTGAATTTCGTGGTTTGAGCATGCCTGAGCTGGTCTGAAAATATTTTTTCCCTCTAGCTAACATCCACAGATTTCAATCTTGGCATCATTTTAATGGATTGGATTTTTTTGGAATTAATTATATATTTTCAAATTTTTCTGTAGAAATCTGTGACAGCACCAGTGAGTAGTTGACCTCTGGATGTTTTCAGATTTCAAACATCCTCTATGATGGATGTTATGGTCTATATATATTTTTATTGTGAATTAGACATCCGTATATTTCCATAATGACCAAGATTACATGATTTAAATTTTTTTAGAATTAGTTATGAGTTTTCAAATTTTGGTAAAAAAAGAGCCAAATCTGGCCAAAAATGGATATGAATATTTCATGCTTCCCTTCGTGATTCTTGAGGTATAGGCCACTTTTAATGATGCAAATGAGTTTTATTCATGTAATTAAATATGGTTATGTGATGTTTGAGCTCATATGGTCCATGTGACACTAAATGGAATTTTTATATGTGACGTAATGCTAAGAAATGCATTAAAACAATGTCATTTTCTTGCCTCTTGTATGAATTGTTTGATGTGAGGCATAGATATAGCATGAAATGAGCTATAAATATATGGTGTTACACTTTCTATGAGTTATAAATTTTTTCCAAGGCCTCCCCTCATATTTATTCATCATATATGACTCAAGAATGGCCTTAGAAAGATTTAAAACTTTCCCTAGCTACCCTTTCCATGTTTGGTCGAGACATAGGCCTTTTTTAGCCTTCTTGGACTTTTCTTTGTTTTCTTGAAGGAGAAAGCATGTGGGGAGAATCTTAGGGATCTTAGGAGTTCATTTAAACTCTTAATTAGACCTAAGAATCATCATACAAAATCAGATTTTGGAAGGAACACTTGAAACCTTAGAATTGCATCTTGAAATCTAATGGTTTTTTGTTAATTCCCTTTGCATATTCTTAATCTTCATATCCTTTTTTCCTAGATTCATCCTTGGTTCTACCTAAAAATCAACTCCTCCTATGGTTCCCAGGGTTAGGCGAAATGGAAAAGGAGGGAGGATCAAGATATCAACTATAGGAAGAGAAATTACCTAGTTTCCTTCCTTATTCTTTCTTAAATCTTCTTTCTCCAAGCTCCTCTCTCCAAATCCGAAAATTCCCTTGAGTTTCTCGCTTGAATCAGATTTATGAACTCCATTTTAATCAAAGGAAACAAAAGAGAAGGAAGGAGAAGAGGTGTGGATGAAGAAAAGCAAAAAAAACTACACTGGAATCATACCTTTAAGCTTGAATTCTTCCTTTTTCTTCTTCCTCTCTTGTGTGCCCAAAACCCTAGCTCCCTTCTCTGAAATTAGACAGAAAATTCTGATTCCAAATGAGGGAGAAAGTGGGGCACCACCTATATGTAGAGGGAGGAAAGTGACTTTTTCAAAAATTCTTATTTTGCCCTTCATTCTTTGCATTTTCGTTTCTTCTTCATTTTAGCTCCTTTTTTAGAGTCATCTTTTCCATTATAAAATTTAGGTTACCAATTTAGTAAAATGCCTTTGGAATCACTTAAATTAGAGCTAAAACCTTCCCAAACGAATCCATCAAAATTTGGGTGCATCGACATTGAAAAACGTCCACTGGAAGGGATTTAACTGTCCCAGGGCTTCCCATGGTTTTTAGGGCCTTTGAGAACCTCGGAGAACTCAAAAAATTCATTTAAAAATCCCTCATGTGTAAATTCCACAATTTGTTCAAAATTACGAAAATGCCATTATGTTTTGTAAGTTTTCTGTCAAAATTTATTTCTTCATTTTGCCTCCATTTTTCCTTCCATTTGAAGCTAGGATTTTCATTTTTAGGAGCATAGAATATTACTCAAATTTTTTAGGACCTTAATTAATTCATTTAAGGCTTGCTTTGAAAACTCACCTGTTTCCGTTGTTTAACGAAAATCAGATATTACATAGGTGGTGCCCCACTTCTCCCTCACATTTGGTAGACGTAAATTCTATCCAAGACTAGGGAGAAGTTCTACAAAAAGTGGTGCACAAGAGGGAGCTTCAAAGGAGGAGAAAAAGCCTAGGAAAAAGTATGGAAAATCAAGGAATTTCTTGCTCCTTCCTTTATTAAACTTGTTCTCCTTCTTCTCCTCTATCTTTCCATGGTTTTGGTGATTCTATTTTGAACCCAAACCAGAGAGGAGGAGTTTAAATTCCAAGAAGAGGATGAAGGCAAAGGGCAAAGCTCTTGAGAAAGCTTGAATTTAAGGTAAATTCATTAGTTTTCATACCTCTTCTTCCTTGCTCCCTTTATGTATGGTTCAGTCATTATATGGACAGCAAAGAGGAAGTTATTTTTGAACCAAACCAAGGATGAATCCTAAGATTTAGAGTGTGGGAAACAAGAATATGAAAAAAATCTAAGAAAGAACCATTGATTTACAAGATGTCTACTCTAGGGTTTCACTTGCACCTTGGTTTATAGGAAGCTTTCTAGGCATGATTTAAGGTATCTAAGAGTTTGTGTGAGTCCTTAATGTAACACCATACTTCTAGGACTCAATTCATACAATTCCTATGCCTCATCTTATGTTTGTTCTATGGAAACAATATAGTGACATAGGGAGTTATGAATAAAAATGCATTTCTTTACAGGTAAAATTTTCTTTCAGAGTCCCGTAGGCCATATGAAAGTATCTATCACTTTCTCATACTTAAACACATGAATATAACTCATTTCCATCATCAAATTTGGCCTACAACTCGTGGAAAGCAAAGGAGCATATGAAATCCATGTTTGCATTTTCGGCTAAGATTTCCTCTTTTCTGTCACAAACTTTGGAAAATCATAACTAAATCTAGAAAAATAAAAAACATGTAATCTTGATCATTATGGAAAGCTTGGGATGTCTACTTCATGATAAAAATATGTACAAGTCATAAAATCTCACACACAGAGTGTTTGACACACAAAATAGTCTGGAGGTCAAATTGGGTCCTGATGCTGTCATAGTTTACTGATATGAACTTCAAAAATATCCAATTAATTCCAAAAAAATCCAATCTATGCAAATGATATGAATATAAAAATATGTAGATGTCAAATAGAGAGAAAAAATATCTCCAGATCAGTTCATCAATCCCAGACTTTGGAATTCAATAGAACAATACTTCTGGTCGGGCAAGGTTATTGATACTGGACAGAAACTTCAAAAATTCATATCTCTCGCTCTAGACTTTGAAATGAGGTGCTTCTAATTGGCATGTGTCACTGTGATTATCTAGTTTCTCTGTACAAAATTTTGTGGCAATTGGATATTATTTGAATTTCGAGTGATAGAAAACAATTTCAGACCAAATGAATAGTGTAGCAAACCAGAAACATAAATTTTGCCAACTTTGAAAAATCATAAAATATTCTGTAGGCCTCCAAAAATTTTGATCTTTAGGTTCCCAGAAATCTCTCAATGAGACCTAATTGCATGACAAATATCAAATCAAGACTAACTCATTTGGATAAAAAGTGACATAGGGTTCCATTATGGTCAAATTTGGCTCCATATGAGGTACCAAATTTGTCAAATGGCCTTCCCTTGGTTGTGGCACCTTTTGGGCAAGTCCAAAAGTACATTTGAGACTTAAGTAAGTTGTCCAAATGGTCCCAAATCTCATGCATCTCATTTTGGCCATTCAACCCACACTTATGCATACATTCATCAAAATCCCATATTGCACACCTTGGCCTTCCATACTCAAAATAAGTGCTATAGGTCATATATCATTTTCATACATCTAAAAATCACATAATAGTATATTTACACATGTCTTATGGTTCATGGTACATATATAACATCATATACATTATGAACTATCATGATGGTTCCAAAATGGCTAAAATAACACATAGGCTTGTCAATCCTTGGTCTTCATGGTTGTTGGCTCCCTTCACCCATAATTACTTGGTCCACCTAGCATGTTAGATCATTGGAGAGGAGGAGATTAGATTCAAAGAATCCCAATAGTTCATCTCTCATTCAATCACACATAATATGTGTAAAGCAAGCTTTACAAATGCATGCATAGAGGAAATAAAAGCCATGGGCATTTTAAAGCAAACTTGGCATGTGAACAACTCATACAAATCATTCAAGAGCTCACCAAGTGCTTGGATTGGCCTCACACTTCTCCTCATAGATTTTGGACTTGCCTCACCCATTCTTGAGCATTTTAGACTCAACCATACTCTTGGGAGCCCACTTTGCTTTTAGGAGACTCTTTGCTTTGTCTCAACCAAGCTCGAGGGTTCTTAGCTCATCCTCACCTAAAGGAAGAGTTCTTGGCCTCTCCACACTCAAGCAAACTCATACAAACATCATGGATTCATTTAAGACATAACATGGCATCAAGGATCATGACATGTAAAGGCATGCTAGCATACTTTCCAAAGCTTGAAAATATACATACACACATTCCAAAACAAGCTAGACACACATTCATGCATGAGAGAAGGTGGAGAGAGCTACCTTATATACAAGCACACACTTTTTCCTTAGCTTTCAAGCCTCCTCTTTCGGCCACACACCCACAATTTGGTGGAGATGGTTTCTCTTGCCCTAGATACAATTTATGAGAGCCAATTGGGTTCATGAAACAAACTCTAAGGTCATACAACTTGCTTAGATACTAGATTACTCTATAGGCTCCATTATGGTCCATAAATGCACCTAATGAAGCAACACTCCTCAAACAATTTCTAGGCTCCATTATTTCCTCTCAAATATGATTCTTGACTCCTTTTAAGCCTCTTGGAGTCATCACACAATTAAAACAAAAAGCCTAACATCATGTTGCTTCTTTAGGTCAAAATATGGAACCTAAGGCACCAAATTACTTTCTATTAGTTCTAAATTTTTTCCAAGGCCTCCCCTCATTTTCATTCATCAAATATGACTCAAAAATGGCCTTAAAAAAATTTAAAACTCTCCCTAGCTAGGAGAACCCATCTAGGCCGAGGCTATGAAGCATATTAGGTTCCATGGAGCTTTCTTTGTTTTCTCAAGGGAAGAAGCATATGGGGATCCTCTTAAGGATCTTGGGAGCTCATTTAAACTCTTACTTAGGCCTAGGAATCATCATACACAATCAGATTTTACAAGGTGCAATTGAAATCTTAGAACTTGCATCTTGAAATTTAATGATTTTTTGATAATTCTCTTTACATATTCTTAATCTCCACACCCTTTTTCCTTAGATTCATGCTTGGTTCTGCCTAAAAATCATCTCCTCCTAGGGTTTTCTCAAGTGGGGCGAAATGGTGCAAAAAGGCACCAAAAATGACAACCATAGGAAGAGAAATTATCTTGTTTTCTTGCTTTTTCTCACTTGAATCTTGTGTTCTTTGAGCTCCTTTCTTCAAATTCGAATTTTCCCCTCAATTTATCCCTTAAAACAGATTTATAGACTTCATGATAATCATAGGAAACAAAGGAGAATGAAGGAGATGAGATTTGGAAGAGAAAGAGCATGAAAAACTACTAATTTCCATACCTTAAGCCTTTGATTTCTCCTCCTCTTTGCCTTCCTCTTATGTGCTACTCTCCCTAGGGTTTTCCTCTGGTTTTGGGCAGAACTTGGTCATGCATAATGAGGGGAGAAGAAGGGCTCATCATATATATAGGTGGGAGGAAGTTACACTTTTCAAAATTTCCCATTTTGCCCTTTGTTCTTGGCATTTTCGTTTCTCCTTCGTTTTAGCTCCTTTTTGAAAACCGTCTTTTTCATTCTAAAATTTAGGTTCCTAATTTAGTAAAATACCTTTGGAATCACTCAAATTGGAGCTAAAACCTTCTCGAACAGATTCATCAAAGTTCGGGCACACCGACGTTGGAAAACGTCCACCGGAGGGGATTTAACTATCCTAGGGCTTCCCATGATTTTTAGGGCCTCTAAGAACCCTAGAGAACTCAAAACTTTCATTTAAAAATCCCTCCTATGTGAATTCCAAAAATTGCTCAAATTTATGAAAATGCCATTATGTTTCGCAAGTTTTTCGTGAGAAATTATTTCTTCATTCTAACTCCTTTTTTCTTTCTGTCTGAGCCTGGGATTCTCATATTTAAGAGTCTAGAATGCTTCCTAAATTTTTTGGGACCTTAACTCCATCATCTTAGGGGACTTCCTTTTGTAT
The DNA here is from genome assembly GCA_026724425.1 of Erythrophleum ivorense. Lineage (NCBI taxonomy): Eukaryota > Viridiplantae > Streptophyta > Magnoliopsida > Fabales > Fabaceae > Erythrophleum > Erythrophleum ivorense. The sequence goes on from JAIUCV010000014.1 coordinate 8,717,274, forward strand.
CCGGTAAGTTTTGTTTGTTAACAGAGAAACTGTACGTTACATTTCTCATGTTTCCTCTGGTTTTCAGGGAACCAGATGTTACACCTAAGACATCAAGGAAGCCTCCCATATGCTTCTACCATCAAAGAAATCAAACAAACTCCATTGGTGTCAATTGGAAGCATAGCCTCGCCCTAAAGGGGTTCATGCACCTAGGGAGTGTTTTAATTTCTTCCAAACTTAGTTTTGCATCATGTATAATAGGAGAGTATAAGAGGAAGCCTTGGAAAAATTTTAGAAAGCCTAGAAAGAGTAATGGAGATATAGGTTCCATATTATAGCATAATGAAGCAACACCTACCTAAGCTCCTTAAAATGATTGTGTGATGGCTTCAAGAGGTCTAAATGGAGTCAAGAGTCATAGATTAAAGGAAAGAATGGAGTCAAGATTATGTTTTTCCAAGGTTGCTTTATTAGGTGCCTTATGAAACTAAAAGTAGACCTTAGAAGTAAGCTAGCTTTTCTAGTACATGTGTGGCTTTAGAAATTGTTCCAAGAGTGTAATTGGCTTCCATGTAATGTGTTTAGGCCAAAGGAATCAAGTCTCATAGTCTTGTGAGTGTGTGGCTGAGGGAAAGGAAGCATTTTCAAAGAGAAAAGTATGCTTGTGTAACCAAAGTAGCTCTCTCTTCTTTCTCTCATGCATGAGTGGGTGTTAATCTTGTCTTTGAATATATGTGTATATGTTTAAGCCATGAAAGATGTTATAGCACATATCTATATGCCATAGTACCATAATGCTTTGTTATGCACCTGAATGATACTTTATGAACATGTTTTAGTTTGCTTGAGTGTGGTGAAGCCAAAAGTCCCTTAGCTAGGGTGAGGATGAGCCAAACGTCTCTAAAGAGTGAGGTTTAGTCAAAAGTCCCTTAAGAAAAATGGGTGAGGCAAGTTCAAAATTTCAAAGAGAATGGGTGAGGCTACACCATTTCCTTGACAAGCCTATGTATGTTTTATACTTCTTAAGTGCAAGAAATGTCTTATGTATGATTATGCACTCCATGATATTCATGTATGCATTTTAGACTTGAATTTGCATCCTTTATGTATGGTTGAAAGGAAGAAGAGATATTGGGATTCCTAGAATCTCATCCCTTCCTCTCCATTTCCTAACATGTCTAGGTGGATTAAGTGAACTAAGGAATGGAAGCCACCAAGCTTGAAGAAGAAAGATTGATAAGAAAGTGTGCTATTTTGTTCACTTTGTAGCCATATTGATGGCATATGATGAAACCTTATGATGAATATGTAGTATAACTATTTGAACATGTGTAACTATATAGATACTTGATGTATATATGAGATTTGATGCCATGTGAATGTTGTAGCAAGTTCTTGACATTGAATGGCAAGATGAAGCTTGTATGATCTTGTGTATACCTTGGGGTGAAAGTATGAGTTTATAAAATCTGGGTTGGTACACCTTTGAAACATGTTTAATAAACCATTTTGGTACTTTCCCACGTGCTCAAATGGCCATGAATGTCTTAGAAACTAATTTGAACCATTTGAGACCCTTAGAAAGCACAAAATTGACCATTTTGGAACCTATTGTCAAATCTAACCAAATGAACGAATTTCCTCATGAAATTTGGCAAGAATACAGATCTCATCTAGAGATTTTTAGGAAGCTAAAGACAATATTATTTGGATCTTTGTGTAATTAATTATGAATTTTCAAAGTTTTCAGATTTTAGCTGTTCTAGTATAGTTACTATTCATATAGTTAGTTTCTTCTCTTGTGTCATTCGAGGGGCAAATGGTGTCCAATGCTTATAAAATTTTATAGAAATAAAATAGATATGATAAGATTTCTATGACCACTAAGATCATCCTGATTGGATGTCAGAGAAAGGAGATATGAATTTTTTAAGTTCTATGATAGTACTAGTAGAGCCAGATGAGTTTGGGTACTATTCCATCAATTTCCAATAGCTAGATGTTCTTGTTTTAGTCTAGAATTATTTTTACCATAAATTAAACATATGTATCTTTTTATAATGGTATAATGTACTTGATTTTAATTTTTCTAGAATTAGTTATGATTTTCCAAAGTTCATGATAGAAATCTGGCACACCAATCCGAGGCTAAACATGTAATTTTTATGTATATGGTTCATGAGCTTGAGTTTTTGGTCACATTTTAAGATGGTTTTAAGTTTTATATGTGTATTTAAATAGTAGAATGATATGGATAAGTTTATATGGTCCACGGGACATGAAATGAAATTTTTATCTGTGATGTAATGCAAAATAATACAATATTTTAATTGAATATTTTTCTTGAAAGTTTCTTGGGCAAGGAAAATGAATGAGAAATGAGATGAGATAGGCTAGATAAATATGGTGTTACACATTTTAAGGCATTCTCAAGGTGTAACTCCATTGCTAATTGGTCATACACAGCGCCCTTCCCATTCTACTCCCTTCCTTGGTTTTACTAGTTTCAAAAGAGGAAATTGAAGCACTCACCTTCAAATACCCGTGGCTTTCCCTTAAGCTTCTTTGGTGTTCTTTTCCTCACACTTTTATTGCTATCTAGCTAAGGCAAAATGTTCCAAACCCAAAATTTCAATTAGGTGGAAAGGAAGCAAATTAGAAACATACTAAATTTCTTATTTTTACCTTTGATGGAGTCTTTGTACCTTGGCTTATTGTCTCATCTTTTCTCTTCTATGGCTATCTGAGTTCTTCTTCTCTTCTCATCACTAATTCCCTCTGCCTAATTAAAGTTAAAATGGATGATAACTAGTGCCATAGATATATCATGCTTCCCACCGCTATTTGGATGTCATTAAAATAATTTAAAATTCCTTCTTCTCATTACTTACTTGGTGCAAAGCTAGGTGGCAGCATATATGTATATTATCCCCATCTAAGCTACGTATTAGATGTAGTATTTAACTTCCATGGTCAAACCAGAATGTGAGCACTAACTAATTGCAATTGCAGACACATATATATATGCACACACACACACATATATATTTCGAATGGTGGAAGCAAGAGGCATCAAGGATTGTTTGTTTATTCTTTTGCTAGCTTCATTTCCTACTCGGTTGTCTAGGCAAGGTGGCAACGTATGGGTGTTTCATTCCAATCTAAGCATTATATATGTATATATGTAGTATGTAACACCATATTCATTTAGATTACCTCATATTATTTCTAGGCTTCCTTCCATGAATAATACAAGATTTCCAAGAAATGGCATTAAAATAATCGATTATTTTGTATTGTGTAGTGGATAATTTTTTTTAATTTCGTGTCCCATGGATCATATGAAGTCATCCATCTCATTTTCATATTTAAATACATAAATATAACTCAAAACCATCCCAATAAGTGGCCAAAAACTTAAGCTAATGGAGTATATACATAAAAATAGTATGTGCAGCCTCGGGTTCATGGTTTAGCTTTCTGTTATGAACTTTGAAAAATCATAACTAATTCTAGAAAAATCTTAATTAAGAACACTATACCATTATGGAAAGATACATATGTATACTTTATGAAAAAAATATTTCCAAACCACAACGCGGACGTCTAGCCACTAAAAATCGATGAAATAGTAACCAAGGTCACCTGTCACTACTAGTACTATAATAGAATTTCAAAAATTCATATCTCCCTGCTCAGACATCTAATTGGGGTGATATTAGTGGCCATAGAAAGCTTATTATGTCTAATTTATTCTTGTAAAATTTAAGTAGCACTGGACACGATTTGGCTCTCGAATGATACAGCACAAGAAACTGACCATGTGAATAGTTCTTATATAAGAATAGCAAAAAAATGGAAATTTTGAAAAATCATAATTAATTCCACAGAGCTCCAAATAATCTGGTCTTTAGCTTCTCAAAAATCTCTATATAATACCTATATGCATGCCAAATTTTATAGGCAAATTCGTTCATTTGGTCAGAATGTGCCATAGGGTTGCAAAATGGCACTTTTTGTGTCTTCTTTGGGTCTCAAATGGTCCAAAATTGCTTCTAAGACATCCATGGCCACTTGAGCACGTGGGAAAACACCAAAATGGTCTACTAAACATGTTTCAAGGGTATACAAACCTAGATTTCACAAACTCACACTCTCACCCCCAAGATATACATAAGAGTTCATAAGCTAGTTTCTTACCATTCCATGTCCAATTCATTCAATATCATCCATATGGCATTAAATCTTATTCAAACATCAAATATTCATATAATTACATATGTTCATAAGCTCATACATCATATAAAATATTGGATTACATCATATGCCATTCATATGGCTACAAAATGGACATTTTCCCACACTTGTTGTCAATCTCCTTTTAGGCTTGATGGCTTCCATTCCTTGGCTCATTTGGATCACCTAGTCATGTTAAGCAAATAGGGAGGAAGGGACGAGATTCTAGAAATCCCAATATCTCTTCTCCGTTTTAACCATACATAAAGAATGCAAATCCAAGTCTAAAAATGCATGCATGGCTATCATGGAACATGTAATCATTCATGGAATATTTCTAACATTCAAAGAGTCATACAAAACATACATAGGCTTGTCAAGCAAGTAGTTTAGCCTCACCTATTCTCTTGAAAGACTTTAGACTTACCTCACCCATGTTCAAAGGACTTTTAACTAAGCCTTGCTTTTGGGAGACTTTTAGCTTTGTCTTAACTATTTTTAAGGGTTCTTGGCTCATCCTCACCATGGCTAAGGGGCTTTTGGCTTCACCACACTCAAGCAAACCAAAGCAAGTTCACAAAACATCATTTAAATGCATAACATATCATCATGGTACCATGGATTCTAAATACTTGCTAAAACATTTTTCATGGCTCAAAACATACATACACACATTCAAAGACAAGATAAACATCCACTTATGCATGAAAGAAAGAAGAAAGAGCTACTTGCTTACAAATGCACACTTTCTTTCTTGAATTTGGTTCCTTTTCCTTGGCCACACACACACAAGAATGTGGGACTTAGTTTCTTTGGCCTAGACACATCATATGGAAGCCAATTACACTCTTGGAACAATTTATAAAACCACACACTCATTAGAAAAACTAGCTTGCTTCTAAAGTTCATTTATGGTTCTATAATGCACCTAATGAAACAACCTTAGGAAAACATAACCTTTGCTCCATTCTTTCCATCCATCTAAGGTTCTTGACTCTATTGAAGTCTCTTGGAGCCATCACACATTCATTTCATAGAGCCTAGCTAGGTGTTGCTTCTTTAAGCCATAATATGGAACCTATAACTACATCTTACTATCTATGGCTTCTAAAATTTTTCCAAGGCTTCCTCTCATCCTATCCCATCATATATGACTCAAAATCAAGCTTGGAACAAATTAAAACTACCCCTTGGTACTCCATCTAGGCTAGGTCATGGCTATGGACCATAAAGACACCAAGTGAGTTTGTTTTGTTTTCTTGGTGGGAGATGCATGTGAGAAGACTTCTAGGGATCTTATGAGCTCATCCAAATACTCATTTTAGCCTAAGGATTCTTGTATCAAAACATAATTTTAAGGGAACACTTGAAACCTTAACTTTTCTATCTTAAAATCTAATAGTTGTTTAATTGTTTCTTTTGCATATTTTTGTTCTCCTCCCTTATTTTCCTAAGATTCACTCTTAGTTTGGCTAGAAATTTAACTCCTTAGGGATGGTCTCATATGGGTCAAAAATTACAAGAGGAAGAACAAGAAATATCAAGCTTGAAGTATGGCAAAATACCTTAGTTTCTTGGTTTTCTTGGCTTGGTCTTCACTTTGCTTAGCTTTTCCTCTCTAAACTCAAAAATTCCCTTCTTGGTATGACCTAAAAAAAGACCCAAAAGTTTCAATAAAACCATAGGAAAGAAGGGAAAGATGGAGGAGAAGGAGTTTGCTAAAGAGAAACCATGACAATCCATAAAAGACCATACCTTTTCTTTGCTTTTTCTCCTCTCTTGTGTGCCTCACTCCCTTGCTTCTTTCTTTGGTTTGGGGCAGAAATAAAATGAGGTAAATGAATGGAAGAGTGGGGCATAGGGCTATATATAGCTAAGGTTCAAGACTTGCTTCTAAAAATTCTAATTTTGTCCCTTAATCTTAGCATTTTTGTTTCTGATTTGGTTTAGCTCTTTTTCGAGAACCGTCTTTTGTATCATAAAATTTAGGTTTCAATCTTATAAAATACCTTTGAAATCACTCAAATTAGAGCTAAAACCTTCCCAAATGAAAAGGTCAAAGTTCAGGTTAACCGATGTTAGAAAATATACATCAAAAGGGTTTTAACTGTCCCAGGGCTTCTCATGGTTTTCAGGGGCTCTGAGAAGCCCGAAGAACTCAAAAAATCCATTTAAAATCCCTTTTGTGAAAATTTTAAAATTTTTCAAAAATTACAAAAATGTCATTACGTTTTGTAGCTATTTCGTTAGTTTCCGTCTAGTTATTTTAGCCTCTATTTCAGGGTACCTCTAGCCTCCTAAATTCATTAAATAATGTCTAAATCATTATTATAATTTTTCTGGGCCTTACACAATTTATTTCAGAGGACTTACTTTGAACACGTATCTGTTTTTGTCATTTTTACAAAAAGCAAACATTACATAGTAGTTAATTCCCATGGTCAGACACAATTTGCCATTAAGCAAATGTCATTTGAATATATATATTTTACATGGTGAAGCATGAGGTGTACTTGCTTTGTTTATTTAATTCTTCCTAATTCATTTTCCTTTGCCACAACATGCATGCTAGGTGTCCTTCCTTAGATTATGCAAATCATTAGATTACATGCAACTTCCTATTAATTTCCTATAGCTAAATGAAGCACAATACCTAGACTAAATAACTAATGTGTATTGTAAGTGAGTGGAAGGTCAAGGTGGCTTCACTTTGTCCTTATTATCTTATGTTTGTTTGCTTGATCCTACCACTTCTTGTTTGGCCATGCATGTGTTAGAAATTTCAAAACTCATTCTAAGGTTTTTGAAGTTTTATCTCGTGCTATCCACGGTTAATAGAAGGGATTGCCACTTGACCAAATACCCATGCTTAGATGTATTCCTATATGTGAAAATAATGAAAATGTTTTGATAAGAATGGTTGTAAATTCATCTTGCTTTGTGGTTATATGCTTCCATGCTAACTAAATGGTCAAGTTGATGTCTCAATTAAGCTTCTTAATACATGCCCTCCTTTCTAGTCCTAATTAGGCCCCTTAGTTCCTAATTGACTTTGGTTAGTTCTCTAATGTTTTTGTTGAGGTTCTTTATTAGCTAATTTGGTTACATTACCACTTACAGAAAATTTAGAATGTGACAAAATGTCTTCCTAGGGTTCCAAAATTTCTAAGGTGCAACTAAAACTCTAGATAGGCTACTTTGTATTTTAAAGCTTCTTAATTGATTCCTTTTGTATTATCTAATTCTTCATGCTTTAAAACCCCTAATCCTATCATATTCCATCTAAAATCAAGTGTCCCCTAGGATATCTATAACACAATAGATTTATAGCTTTGCCTCATTCAATTTCTAAGTCTCATGCCATGTATTTCTCATGAACATAAGAAAATGGCATAAAAAAAGTGAATATTTTTACGTTGTGTATGGGATGAAATTTCCATTTGATGCTCCATGGGCCATGTGAGCTCATGTATCACACTCTCATATTTAATTACATAAGTACAACTCAAATCCATCATCCAAAGTGGCCTAAAACTCGTGCAAGGCAAGGGAGTACATAAAATTCATAGTTGCAATTTCGGCTAGAATTTTTCCATTTCTATCACAAAATTTAGAAAATCATAAATAATTTTAGAAAAATTAAAATCATACATTCTTTACCATTTTGGAAAACTACAGATGTCTATTTTAGTCTAAAAATATGTCTAGGCTATAAAACATAACAAAAAAGATGTTTGACATTCAAAAAGGTGTAAAGGTCCAACTAGTTACTGGTACTAATATAGGTTTCTACTACGAACTTCAAAAATGTCCAATCAATTTCACAAAAATCCAATCCATGCAAATGATACCAATCTAGAAAGATACAGATGCTAGCTAGAGGGAAAAAATAACTTCAGACTAGTCCAAGCATCCAGACCTCGAAAACTAATCAAACAGTACCTTAGGTCTATCTAAATGCTTGATACTAGGCAAAAACTTCAAAAATTCATATCTCTCTCTCTAGATATCGAAATGGGGTGCTTCTAATGGCATAAGTCATTGGGAATGTCAAGTCATTTGCCCTGTGAGTGATAGAATTTAAATTCAGACCAGAATGAATAATACCTTGAACCAAAATAAAAAAATTTCTCAACTTTGAAAATTCATCAAATATTCTATAGACCTCTAAAAATTATACACTTTAGCTTCCCAAAAAGCTCTCAACAAGACCTAAATTCATGCCAAATTTCAAATCAAGAAGAGCTCATTTGAATAAAAAGTGGTATAAGTTTCCAATATGGTCAATTTTACTCCATATTAGATACCAAATGTGTCCAAATGACTTCCCTTGAAGTTTGGCACCTCTTAGGCAAGTTTAAAAGCATGAAGATGACTTGTATGAACTCTCAAGTGGTTCCAAACCTTATGCATCTCAATTTGGCCTCTCCACTTTTATTGTTACATACATTTCCACAATGCTAATTCGCCATTACATGTCCAATATGCACATTTCCATACATATAACCCCAAATCTCATTTACACATGATACATTAGCATAATTATACATGTTCATAACATCATAGGATATATACAATAATGGATTATAATATTTGCCACTCATATGGCCTTAAAGAAATAAAATCCATGCACTTTGATGTCACACTCTCATCTCGCAAGTGGTTGGCTCCCATTTCCTTGTTCTCTTGGTCCACCTAGCATGTTAAGACATTGGAAAGGAGGGAATGAGATTCAAAGAATTCCAATTGCTCATCTCCCTTTTAATCACACATAAAGTATGCAATACAAGCCTTGAAAATGCATGCATGGATATATTAACATATATGAGCATTCAAAAAATATTCTTGGCATTTGAAAAAAGTCATACATAGCATACATAGGCTCACCAAGTGGATTAGCCTCACCCATTCACTTATGGATTTTAGACTTACCTCACCCATTTCTTTAAGAGGTTTTTGACTCAACCTTACTCTTGGAAGTCAACCTCACTTTTGGAAGAATCTTTACTTTGTCTCAACCAATTCTAAGGGTTCTTGGCTCATCTTCACCATAGCTAAAGGGTTTTTGGCTTCTCCACACTCAAGCAAACCAAAACAATCACATAAAGCATCATTTACATGCATAAAACATCATTATGGTACCATGGAACAAAAGCTCATGCTCTTTTCATAGCTCAAAACATATATACACACATTCAAAGACAATGCAAGTACACCTCCATGCATGAGAGAAGGTGGAAAGAGCTACCTTACTTGTGTAACATCAGGTTCCCTAAAAACCAGAGGAAACATGAGAAACGTAACATACAATTTCTCCATTAACAAACCAAACTTACAGGATACAAAAGGAAGTCCCCCAAGATGATGGAGTTAAGGTCCCAAAAAATTTGGAAAGTATTCTAGACTCCTAAATATGAGAATCCCAGGCTTGGACGGAAAAAAAAATAGAGCTAGAATGAAGAAACAATTTCTCATGAAAAACCTACGAAACGTAATGGCATTTTCGTAATTTTGAGCAATTTTTGGAATTCACACAGGAGGGATTTTTAAATGAAAATTTTGAGTTCTCTGGGGTTCTCAGAGGCCTTAAAAACCATGGGAAGCCCCGGTACAGTTAAATCCCCTCCGGTGGACGTTTTCCAACGTCAATGTGCCTGAGCTTTGACGAATCCATTTGGGAAGGTTTTAGCTCCAATTTGAGTGATTCCAATGGCATTTTACTAAATTAGGAACCTAAATTTTATAATGGAAAAGATGGTTCTAAAAAAGGAGCTAAAACGAAGGAGAAATGAAAATGCCAAGAACAAAGGGCAAAATAGGAAATTTTGAAAAGTGTAACTTCCTCCCACTTATATATATGATGAGCCCTTCTTCTCCACTCATTATGCACCACAAAGTTCTGCCCAAGACCAGAGGAAAACCCTAGGGAGAGTGGCGCATAAGAGGAAGGCAAAAAGGAGGAGAAATCAAAGGCTTAAGGTATGGAAATTAGTAGTTTTTCATGCTCTTTCTCTTCCAAATCTCTTCTCCTCCATTCTCCTTTGTTTCCTATGATTATCATGAAGTCTATAAATCTGTTTTAAGGGAAAAATTGAGGGGAAAATTCGGATTTGAAGAGAGGAGCTCAAAGAACACAAGATTCAAGTGAGAAAAAGCCAGAAAACAAGGTAATTTCTCTTCCTATGGTTGTCATTTTTTGTACCTTTCTCCACCATTTCGCCCCACTTGAGAAAACCCTAGGTGGAGATGATTTTTAGGTAGAACCAAGCATGAATCTAAGGAAAAAAGGTGTGGAGATTAAGAATATGCAAAGGAAATTATCAAAAAGCTATTAGATTTCAAGATGTAAGTTCTAGGGTTTCAATTGCACCTTGTAAAATCTGATTTTGTATGATAATTCCTAGGCCTAAGTAAGAGTTTAAATAAGCTCCCAAGATCCCTGAGAGGCTCCCCATATGCTTCTTCCCTTGAGAAAACAAAAAAAGCTCCATGGAACCCAATATGCTTCATAGCCTCGGCCTAGATGGGTTCTCCTAGCTAGGGAGAGTTTTAAATTTTTCTAAGGCCATTCTTGAGTCATATTTGATGAATGAAAATGAGGGGAGGCCTTGGAAAAAATTTAGAACTCATAGAAAGTGATTTGGTGCCTTAGGTTCCATAATATGACCTATAGAAGCAACATGGTGCTAGGCTTTTTATCTTAATGATGTGATGACTCCAAGAGGCTTAAAAGGGGTTAAGAATCATATTTGAGAGGAAAGAATGGAGCCTAGAAATTGTTTGAGGAGTTATTTGGTGCATTTATGGACCATAATGGAGCCTATAAAGCAATCTAGTATCTAAGCAAGTTGTATGACCTTAGAGTTTATTTCATGAACCTAATTGGCTCCCATAAATTGTATCTAGGCCAAGAGAAACCATCTCCACCAAATTGTGGGTGTGTGGCCGAAAGAAGAGGCTTGAAAGCTAAGGAAAAAGTGTATGCTTATATACAAGGTAGCTCTCTCCACCTTCTCTCATGCATGAATGTGTGTCTAGCTTGTTTTGGAATGTATGTATGTATATTTTCAAGCTTTGGAAAGTATGCTAGCATGCCTTTACATGTCATGATCCTTGATGCCATGTTATGTCTTAAATGAATCCATGATATTTGTATGAGTTTGCTTGAGTGTGGAGAGGCCAAGAACTCTTCCCTTGGGTGAGGATGAGTCAAGAACCCTTGAGCTTAGTTGAGACAAAGCAAAGAGTCTCCCAAAAGCAAAGTGGGTCCCAAGAGTATGGTTGAGTCCAAAATGCTCATGAATGGATGAGGCAAGTCCAAAATCCATGAGGAGAAGTGTGAGGCCATTCCAAACACTTGGTGAGCTCTTGAATGATTTGTATGAGTTGTTCACATGCCAAGTTTGCTTTAAAATGTCCATGGCTTTTATTTCCTCGTGCATGTATTTGTAAAGCTTGCTTTGCACATATTATGTGTGATTGAATGGGAGATGAGCTATTGGGATTCTTTGAATCTCATCCCCTCTTCTCCAATGATCTAACATGCTAGGTGGACTATGAAATTATGGGTGAAGGGAGCCAACAACCATGAAGACCAAGGATTGACAAGCCTATGTGTTATTTTAGCCATTTTGGAACCATAATGATAGTTCATAATGTATATGATGTTATATATGTATCATGAACCATAAGACATGTGTAAATATACTATTATGTGATGTTTAGATGTATGAAAATGATATATGACCTATAACACTTATTTTGAGTATGGAAGGCCAAGGTGTGCAATATGGGATATTGATGAATGTATGCATAAGTGTGGGTTGAATGGCCAAAATGAGATGCATGAGATTTGGGACCATTTGGACAGCTCACTTAAGTATCAAATGTACTTTTGGACTTGCCCAAAAGGTGCCACAACCAAGGGAAGGCCATTTGGCAAATTTGGTACCTCATATGGAGCCAAATTTGACCATAATGGAACCCTATGTCAATTTTTGGCCAAATGAGTTAGTCTTGATTTGATATTTGGCATGCAATTATGTCTCATTGAGAGCTTTCTGGGAAGCCTAAAGATTATAATTTTTGGAGGTCTACTAGAATATTTGAGGATTTTTCAAAGTTGGCAAAATTCATGTTTCTGGTTTGCTGTACTATTCATTTGGTCTGAAATTGTTTTATGTCACCCGAAATTCAAATGATGTCCAATTGCCATGAAATTTTGTACAGAGAAACTAGATAATCACAGTGACTCATGCCAACTAGAAGCACTCATTTGGAGGTCTAGAGAGGGAGATATGAATTTTTGAAGTTTCTGTCCAGTATCAATAACCTAGCCCGACCTAAAGTACTATTCCATCAATTTCTGAGATCTGGCTTGATGAACTGATCTGGAGATATTTTTTCCCTCCATAGCTTTCTAGATTGGTATCATTTTCATGGATTGGATTTCTGTGGAATTAATTGGACATTTTTGAAGTTCATATCTGTAAACTGTGACAGCATTAGAACCCAGTCTAACCTTTAGACTATTTTGGACGTCAAACGCTTTGTATGTGGGATGTTATGATTTGTATATATTTTTATCATGAAGTAGACGTCCTAAGATTTCCAGAATGACCAAGATTGCATGTTTTTTTATTTTTCTAGATTTAGTTATGATTTTCCAAAGTTTGTGACAGAAAAGAGGAAATCCTGGCCGAAAATGCAAACACGAATTTCATATGCTCCTTTGCTTTCCACGAGTTGTAGGCCAAATTTGATGGTGAAAATAAGTTATATTCATGTGTTTATGTATGAGAAAGTGATAGATGCTTTCATATGGCCTACGAGACTCTGAAAGAAAAATTTTGCCTGTAGAGAAATGCATTTTTATTCATAACTCCCTATACCACTATATTGTTTCCATAGAACAAATATAAGATGAGGCATGGAATTGTATAAACTGAGTCCTAGAAGTATGGTGCTATAGCTTGCATTTACACAATTTTTTCTTGAATCTTGAATTCTTTCCCTTGACCTCATATACCCAAGAAGGTGGAGATCATTCTCTTGGCCTAAACACAATTCATGGAAGCCAATTAGGTTTATGGAGTTAATTCTAAGGCTATACATCTTTCTTAAATACTAACTTTGTCTATTAACCCCTTTATGGTTCCAAGAATGCACCTAATGAAGCAACATCCATCAAATGAGTTTTAGGCTCCATTCTTTCCTTTCATATATGATTCTTGACTCCTTTTAAGCCTTTTAGATTCATCACACAATTAAAACAAAGAATCTAACTACATGTTGCTTCTTTAGGTCATATTATGGAATATAAGACACTAATTTATTCTCTAGGCCTCTTAAATTTTTTCCAAGGTTTTCCCTTATTTTCATTCATCATATATGACTAAAAAATGGGCTTGAAAAAATTTAAAATTCTCCCTAGGTGTCTCAACCCCCTTTGGCCGAGACTATGCATCCTTTAGCCTCCATGGATATTTGCTTTGTTTTTTTGATGAAGGATGCATATGGGGAGACTTCTAGGGATCTTAGGAACTCATTTAAAGATCATTTATGCCTAGGAATAATTACATAAAATCATATTTTCAAGGGAGCCCATGAAACCCTAGGTTTGCCACCTTGAAAATCAATGGCCTTTTTCTTGAATTTCTTTGCATATTCTTACTCTTCTCCCTTAAATTCATGGAATTCACCCTTGGTTCTACCGAAAATTCAAATCCTCCTACAACTACATACATGGGGCGAAATAGGGAGGAGAAGGGAGAGGAAGTAGCTACCATAGGATGGAAGATTTACCTTGTTTTCTTTATTTTCTTGCTTGATTCTCACTTTCCTTGGCCTCCTTTCTTTAAATATGAACTTTATCCTCTATTCTTCCCTCAAAATAGATCCAAAAACCTCAATAAAATCATAGGAAGAAAGCTCAAGAGGAGAGGAACAAGTTTGGAAGAAGAAGGAGCAAAAAAATCTATGAAATTCCTTATCTTTTCCTTGCTTTTTCTCCTTCTTTCTTCTCCTCCATGGTGCACCTAAGAGAGATAGTGTTTTCTTTGGTTTTTGGGTAGAATAAGTCATGCAAATGAAGGGGAGAAGAAATAAAAAACTTAAAGAGTGTTCAAAAAGCTTCCACTTTCTTAAAAATTTTAATTTTGCCCTTCATTTTTAGTATTTTCGTTTCTAACTTGTTTTAGCTCCTTTTTGAGAACCGTCTTTTCCATTATGAAATTTAGGTTCCCAATTTAGTAAAATGCCTTTAGAATCACTCAAATTGGAGCTAAAACCTTTCTGAATGAATCAGTCAAAATTCAGATCAATCGACGTTGGAAAACGTCCACTGGAAGGGCTTTAGCTGTCCCGGGGCTTCCCATGGTTTTTCAGTGCCCTTGAGAATCCTAGAGAACTCAAAATTTTCATTTAAAAAATCCTCTTATGTGAATTCCAAAATTTGCTAAAAATGACAAAAATGTCCTTATGTTTTGTTAACTTTTCATTCAAATTCATTTTTTCATTCTAGCTCTATTTTTCCTTCCGTCTGAGCTTGGGATTCTTATTTTAGGAATCTAGAATGCTTCCCAAATTTTTTAGGACCTTAACTAAGTCACTTCGGGGGACTTGCTTTTGTATCCAATGAATTTTGTTCATTTATGGAGAAATCGTACGTTACATTTCTCACATTTTCTCTCATTTTTAGAGAACTAGATATTACAATATCTATATGTCAGCCAAACTATAAAGGGAAAGGAAAGTAAGGAAATAGTAAGTTTCTTATATGGTATCACACCTTATTTGGTTGCTATTAGATGGTGCTTCTTGTGGTACTATTTGTGTCTTCAAACTCCCTCCTTTCCTCAAGTGTTTAGTAACCAAAGTGCTCCTTTCAAGAAGCTAAAACCACTAAGAGAAAGAGCAAAAAGAGGAGAAGAAGTTTTGTAACTATTATATCATGAAAAAATGCATAAAGCCTTACCTTTTATTGACTTTTCTTCCTCTTATTTCTCTTTTCTTCTTGTGCGCCTAGGAGGTCTGAACCAAAAGGTAATATGTTAATTAAAAGAAGCTAGATGGTGACGTGGCTAAATATAAAGGGAAAGGGGGGTAATTTATAACAAATCCAAAAATTTCTATTACATCCCCCAATTTTAGTTCCTCCACTTAGGCTCATTTTAAATCCTTTTTTAGAACTATCTTTTTCATATGAAAATTTACATCCTCTAGTTTATTAAAATCATTTACTTTGAAATTTTTGGGATTTAGAATAACCAAAAATAATTCAATCAACGTTTTGGTCAACCAATGCCTTAAATAATATATTATAAGGGTTTTAACCATTATGACAGTTTCTATGATTTTCAAAGGTTCTAAAGAACCTAGTGATATTAAATTTACTATTTAAAACTTCTTTCTTTGAGTTTCTAAAATCTTACCAAAAATTACAATTTTGCCACTACAAGTTCCCTTTAATCCATTTAGTCAATTTGGCTCCGATTTTGGGCTATTCCTTGTTTCTTATTTTCATTTTTGGATGCTCTGATTAATATTCAACCCTTACTTAGCCTTAATTCATTTTATTTTAGGGTCCTCTTTTATTATCTTATTAATTCTAGTTTAATTTAAAAAAGATTGAATGTTACAATATAAATAATTCATATCAATTCCCTTATACAACGATAAAAATGTAACCATTGTAAAACTTTTTAGCAGCAGTTTTTAACCCATTTCAATGACAAATGAGCCTCTAAGGGTGCATATTAGATTTTCTTTCTATTTTAATCCATAAACTCCATAGATGCTTTTATTTCATCCCTCATAATCATCATACAAGATCTGATTGCATATGAGAGCTACATATCCACTTTTGGCCTCTTTTGACATAATATGGGGCCAAACTTCAAAAATTTATAACTTTGCTTATAAAACTCCATTTTATGTAAATTATTGTCTACATAAAATTATGATATGAACTTCATGCTATCAAAATTTCAAGTGAAAATAAATTCATTTGACCCATGAAAGTACACTAAAATCGTGGCCATGATAGCATGAACAATAATTGCATCATTCTATAATTTTAGATCAAAATAAAAAATTTACCAAACATTCTATAAAACTCAGAAAATGCCATCTTTACCAAATTAGAAAACTCTATAAATTCTTTTAAGTTTTCACTAAATTTTAACTCTAAACTTAACTATTTGGGCTATCAAGGATAAGATTGCAATTTATGGTTCATTTAGATAAAAATTAGGTTCTAAAATGGTTCATTTGGTCCTTAAGTTGCAATCTCTTGCTTCAACCAAATTTTAATCTACTCACACTTCATTTCCATAGAAACCATTGCAAGAAATATAGGTAGCATCAAATTTCACCCTCTTGCAACTAATCACATGGACTCACTAGCATACAACATAGCATAACATGTTCCATTTACTATAAAGACACCAAATAAACATATATTCATAAGCACAAACCTTACTCATAAAATGCTATTTCATTTCTACCATAAAATACATCAAATTGGCTACTCCTCAATTCCATAATATATATCAAATTATCATATATCATTTACATAATAAAACATGCTCTAATTATGAACTTTGGCATATAAGTAGCATATATATATATAGCATGAGATATTATTAACACCATCGTCATATATCCTTTGTTATTAATTTGTTTTTAAATACACATGAATACACATGTACATTAAAACCTCTTATACAACTTCCTTAAGCTCTAGTCTTTTTCTAAATCTTTCCCCTTGCTAGTGGCACCTATAATGGTTAGTGGAAGGGAGAAGGGGTGAGATTCTTAAAAGAATCTCTGTAGCAAAATTCAATCTATATCAATGCATACAATGAACAAATAAGAAAATGCATATATGGAGGCTATATGTCTCAAGTAACTAAAATATGAGAATTGGCATAAAACTTTAACTCTTATCTAGCCATGGCATAAAAGCATACTACTTAAGCTCAACTAAGCTTAACTTTGGACTAAAGAAGAGCTACTATGCTCAATTCCTTGCCATATAGAGTTAGGAGCTAAACATAATATCATACATGCATAAAACTTATGATAAAGCCAATTCAAATTATAACTCATAAAATACCAAACAACCAAACATACAAGCATTTCAACTCATTCATAAACATAAATTCATACAAGATTGGGAGAAAAAGCTACCTTATAGAGCTAGGAACTCTAATGCATCACTAACCACTTGATTCTTCTCTTTTTCACTTTGCTCTTCCTTAGGTCCACACATACACAAGAAGGGAGTTGCTTTAGCTTGGCCTAAATACACAAAATTTAAATATAAGCAGCTTATTAGAACCCATTTTAACCCACTTCATTGCTACAGAGGTTTATGGGAGCTTAGCATGAATATTTAAGCTAATGTAGGCCTCTTAAATGTTAACTCCTAATTAAATTTCTAGGTCTCAAATTTCACTTGATATGAACTATATGACTTTGGAACTCATTTGGGCCATCACATGCATAGTTAGAGAAGCCTAATACTAAACTGTTTCTTAAAACTCTTTATGAACCCTAAAATTTCAAATTTTAAATTAGAACTCTTGAATTCCTTCCAATGGTTCCATTAATGTTTATTGATTACATTTAGATCTCTTAAAACCTTAGAATTCATAAAAGCACCCTCTAACTACTTATTCTAAAGCTTGGCCAAGGCATGCACTACACACATAACACTTGGGAGTTTTGTCACTTCCATGGATGATTTGATAAACATACAATTTTGGTCTTAAATGGCTTAAAACATCTTCCTAGGATTCTGTAACTTGCATGGTGCAACTAAAACCCTAGGTGCTCTAATTAGACCTTTATAGCTTCTTATGGCTTCCATTTTGCATAATCATACTCTACTCCCTTCAAAACCCTTATTTCTATCAAATTCTCCATCAAATAAAGGCTTCATCATCTCCCTTTCTCTCTAGCTGAAACATGGAGGGCCTTAAGACTCAAAGAAAATAAATTTTTTCTAACTTAATACATACCTCTTTTGAAAGCTCTCTCTTTGTAGTTTTTTGTGGTAAAATTAACTTCCTTAAATCTTTTTCTTTCCTCATGAGGTCAACTACAAACTTCACCTTTTTAAGAAACTAAAACTACCATTAGAAAGAGCATGACAAAAAGAAGAGATTTCATAACTAGCATTAGCAAAATTCTACATATTTTCTTGCCTATTTGCCTTGGTTCCTTTTCTTTCTCCTATCTTTCTTCTCACACCATGGTTGGTCTGATTTAGAGGTATTATGTCAAATTAAAATAGTGGAAAAGGTTGTAATTTCTTATCTTCTTAAAATTGAATTAAAACCAGTGAGATAATAGTAGATGACCCTAGAATAAAATGAAATAGGGTCAAGTAAGGACATAATGGTAAATTAAGTATCTAGAAAAGATGTTACAAAGCTAAAGATGGCTTCAAATTAGAGCTAAAATGGCTAAACAATTTTAACCAAAAAGGTAATTACAAAATCATAATTTTGGAAAAATTTTTAGAAACTCAAAGAATGAAGTTTTAAATGACAAAATTAAGTTTTCTAGGATTCTTAGAGGCCTTAAAAATCATATGAACCTTCAAAATGACCAAAACTCCTTGTGTACATCATAGGTTATAGGTTGATGTGAACTTTGATTGGATGATTCAAAATGGGTTTGAATGCATAAATTTGGAAGTAAATGCTTTTAATAAATTAGAGAACCTAAATTTGTATATGAAAAAGATGATTCTAAAAAAGGATCTAAAATGAGACTAAACAAGGAATTGAACATAAAAGGTATAATGGGAATTTATGAAAATGTCTTAAATCAACACCCTTCATCTTTTATTAAGTCACGCCACCCTTCTCCAATTTAAAACTGACTTAGAAGCCCCTAAACTAGCAATTGAAGTTGAACTAAAGAGAGAGGAAGAAGGAGGAAGAAAACAAAAGATAGGTAAGAAGTCATGTTTTTTTTCATGGCTCACCTTTTTCTAATCTTCTTCCCCATTCTAAGCCCTCTCTTTTGGTTATTTTAGTTTCTTAAAAGGAGTGTTTTTGTGGCTGGTTTCTTGGAAAAAGAAAAGGATTTGAGGAAACCCTTGGTAGTACCAAATTCTCCATTGAATAAAGAAACAAATGAGGTATGCACCATGGTAGGAAACTTGCATCAAAATCCAAGAAGAAATTAACAAAACTTCAAGTGGCTCCTATACATGTGTAGGTTCACCCAAGGGATGCCTATGGCAGTTAGGGAGTGCTTTCTTGGGTTCCAAGGATTTAAGAGACTTAAATATGATGAATAAATAATTATAAAATCATTGGATTGAATTTAGGAGCCTTAACTTAAAATTTGAATTTTTAGGCCTAAATTGGATTAAAGAAGCAAGTTGGTCTTAAACCCCTCTAACTAAGTATATGATAATTCAAATAAGTTTCTTTAGAGTTATAAGACTTATAACAAGTAATAGTTTGAGATTTTAGAAAGTAAAAACCAAAGGTTTCTTCTTGTTGGACTTAAACTAGCCTTAAATTTCATATTAGACTTTAATCGAATCAAGTGTTAGTAATGAGACTTAAAATGGATTCAAATAGATTAATTTGCCTTATGAATTAATGTTTGTAGGCCAATCTAATCCAAACATACCTCATTGTGAGTGTCAAGCCAAGAAGAGCTAAGATAAGTGAACTAAGAAATGGGTTAGTGGCATTTTGAACCTTTGCAAACTCTAAGGGAACTTTATCTTCTTTTCTTGCATGCATATGACTCCTTGAATGAGTTGAAATGCTTGTATATGTTGCTACTTGATGCATTCATAAGATATGTTTTGTTATATTTTCCAAAATAAGCTATATGTGCATGAGATGGCTAAGTGATGGCTCCTAACTCCCTATAATATGGAATTGAGCACAGTAGCTCTTCCTTAGCCCTAGGTTACGTATAATTAAGCCTAGCTAGTTTATTATGATGCCATGGCTTGATGATGAATGAAATTTTATGCTCAAAGTTGTTACATAAGGCACATGAATGGCATTTTGCACTGCATGTATTGTATTTCCTCATAGTATTCATGTATACATTGATTGTTAAGATTGGCTACTGAGATTCTTCTCAGAATCTTTCTCGTATATTTTCACTAACCATTTCAGGGTCACCATGTTAAAGCAAACAAGTTGAAAGGACTTAAACATTAAGAATGATGTATTAGAAGTATTATATGTACTAAATTCTGATGAACGTATAAGCATGACATCCTTTATATCATTAATGGTTTATGATGTAAATAATATAGTTATGTTAGAACTAAGTGCATGAGCATGAGAATAGGTATACTACTTTTTTTTATGTATGATAAGGCTATTAATTCATAAAATGGCTTGTGTAGTGCAATGGAATTTATGTGTAACTTAGATGCAAAGGGGTCATATTTTGATCCAAGCCTTCTTACATGTAATGAAATTAATGAAAATGATGTTTAAAATGATTGAAATTTGCTCAAATTGAAAGAGTGCAATTTGGATTCCATTTAAGCCACTTTTGAACATAAATGGGTTTTAAAAAGTTCTAAATTTGCACCTCTACCATAAGTGGCTCAAATGATCTAGTTTGGGGTTAAAATTTGGCATGTGATAAATGCAAACTTTAGATATATTAATCCTCCTAAACTTAGGCACTTTAATAATGGAATATGGCTTATTGCATTTTATTAGATGATAATTGAGTTTATTGGCCATCAATTGCACTTTAGAAATTTATTTGCAAATTTTTTAATTTTAATGCACAACTTTCACTAAAACATTTCCTTTGTGAATTCTCCTTTCTTAATATTTTGTTTTGTTTCATGCTACTTCATTTTATTTTATTTTTCTTGTGCAGATTTTAATGGAAAAAGATTTAAAATGAAGATGAATTGATGGCATGTGGAAGGCTCTTTAGGAGGCACAAGTTACAAACATAAAGCCACGAGTTTGATGGAAGGATGAAGCAAAACAAGAAGTTGCCAAGGGGTTTCTCCACTCATGGGGCAGAACATACTCCTCCACATAGCAAGTATCAGGTCACATAGCCACAAAAATTTGCATGCAGCTACACACTTACATGAAGTAACACGTAGGTTTTGGCTAGGAGATGAAGCAAGTTTATACAATGCCACGAGTTTGATGATATGGGAGAAATGAAACTTGGGCAGAACGTGGGGATGGAAGGCACAAGAAGCAACATGAGCAAAACAGAGCATGCAAGGGATTGAAACCACATGAAAAACTCGAGCAAATGGATGAAGAAGCATACTCGACTAGCCTTTCACTCAATATTAACACTTCATCATGACAAGTTGGAGCCCACACTCATATAAATAAAAGAAAAAGCAACGTGATTGGAATAGGGGTAGGAAAAACACTATGAAAGCAGCACATGTTGAGCTTTGGTGAATGGAGAAGAAGCAAGGAAAGGGGAGAAAGAAAGAAGCTCGAGTTGAAGGAGTTGATGTGGGAAACTCTTAACAAGCATACATGGAACGTACAATCAGCTGTAATGTTCGGTTTTCGTTAAATGACAGAAATGAGCATGTTTTCAAAGCAAGTCCCTTGAAATGAAGTAGTTAAGGTTCTAAAAAATTTGAGTAACATTCTAGACTCCTAAAAATGAGAATCCTAGCCTCAGACTGAAGGAAAAATGGAAATAGAATGAAGAAACAAATTTTGATAGAAAACCTACGAAATGTAATGGCATTTTTTTAATTTTAAGCAATTTTTGGAATTCACATAAGAGGGCTTTTTAAAGGAAATTTTGTAGTTCTTCGGCGTTCTCAGAGGCTTTAAAAACCATGGGAAGCCCCAGGACAATTAAATCCCCTCCGGTGGATGTTTTTTAATGTTAGTGTGCCCGAACTTTGAGGAATTTGTTCGGAAAGGTTTTAGCTTTGATTTAAGTGATTCCAAAGGCATTTTATTAAATTGGGAATTTAAATTTCATAATGAAAAAGATGGTTATTAAAAAGGAGCTAAAACAAAGGAGAAATAAAAATGCAAAGAACAAAGGAAAAAATTGAAATTTTTGAAAAAGCCATTAACCTCCCCCTATATATAAGTGGCACCCCACTTTCTCCCTCATTTGGAATCAGAAATTTCTGCATAATTTTAGAAATGAGAGCTAGGGTTTGGGCACACAAGAGAGGAAGAAGAAGAAGGAGAAATCCAAGCTTGAAGGTATGTTTCCATGGTAGTTTTTCATGCTTTTCTTCATCCACACCTCCTCTGCTCCCTTCTTCTTTGTTTCCTTTAATTGAAATGGAGTTTATAAATATGATTCAAGGGAGAAATTCAAGGGAATTTTCGGATTTGAAGAGAGGAACTTAGAGAAAGCAAGTTTCACGCAAGAATAAGTAAGAAAACTAGGTAATTTCTCTTCCTATGGTTGATATCTTCATCCTCCCTTCTTTTCCATTTCTCCTAACCCTAGGAACCATGGGAGGATCTGATTTTTCAACCAAAACAAGGGTGAATCTTAGGTATTTGAGGGAGAAGAACAAGAATATGCAAAGGAAACAACAAAATAACCATTAGATTTCAAGATGCAAATTCTAGGGTTTCAAGTGTTCCTTCTAAATTCTGATTTTGTGTGATGATTCCTAGGTCTAATTAAGAGTTTAAATAAGCTTCTAATATCCCTAAGATGTTCCCCATATGCTTCCTCCTTCAAAAAAACAAAGAAAATTCTAAGGAGACCAAAAAAGGGCTATATCTCGGCCAAGCATGGATGGAGTAGCTAAGGAGAGTTTTAAAATTTTCCAATCCCATTTTTGAGTCATATTTGATGAATGAATATGAGGGGAGGCCTTGGAAAAAATTTAGAACCCGTAGAAAGTGCGTTAGTGGTTTAGGTCCATATTATGATCTAAAGAAGCAACTTGTTGTTAGGCTCTTTGTTTAAATTGTGTGATGACTCTAATAGGCTTAAAAGGAGTCAATAATCATATTTGAAAGGAAATAATAGAGCCTAGAAATTATTAGAGGGGTATTGCTTCATTAGATGCATTTATGGACCATAATGGGGTTTATAGAATAACCTAGTGTCTAAGCAAGTTGTGTGGCCTTAAAATTTATTTCATGAACCTAATTGGCTTTTATAAATTGTATCCAAGCCAAGAGAAACCATCTCCACAAATTTGTGGGTGTGTGGCCAAAGCAAAGGAGGGAATTTCAAGAGAAAAAGTGTATGATTGTGTGCAAGGTAGCTCTCTCCACCTTCTCTCATGCATGGATGTGTGTTTAGCTTGTCTTAGAATGTGTGTATGTATATTTTCAAGCCATGAAAATTATGCTAACATGATTTTATATGCCATAATTTCATGATTACATATTATGCTTTCAAATGATGCTATGATGTTTGTTTAAGTTTGCTTGAGTGTGGAGAGGCTAAGAACTCTTAACCATGGTGAGGATGAGCTAAGAACTCTTAAGATTAGTTAAGACAAAGCAAAGAGTCTCCCAAAAGCAAAGTGGGCTCCCAAGAGTATGGTTTAGTCCAAGAATTTTCTTAAAGAAAAGGTGAGGCAAGTTCAAAATTCATAAGAATAAGTGAGGCCAATCCATCCACTTGGCAAGCTCTTGGATGTCATGCATGACTTGTTTACATGCCAAGCTTGCTTCTTGAATGCACATGAGTTCCATTTTATCCATGCATGCATTTTTAAGACTTGCTTTGCATATATTATATATGATTGAATGGGAGATGAGCTATTGGAATTCTTTGAATCTCATTCCCTCCTCTCCAATGATCTCACATGCTAGGTGGACCAAGTGGACAAGGTAATGGAAGCTAACCACCTTAAAGGAAAGAGTTTAACAACCAAGTGCTTGAGTTTTGTCACTTTAAAGCCATATTTGTTTCAAATATTGTAACCTTTTAATATATATGATCTATAACCCCTTGTACATGTATAATTTTGATAATATGTGACGTATAAATGAATGGACATGATGTATGAACTCTAGAATGTAATTTGGATATGTAATGCCAAGATATGCCTTGTGGACGTTTGATGTAAATGTGCATATGTGTGGATGAAAAGGCCAAAATGAAATGTATGAGGTTTGGGACCATTTGGGTAGTTCACACAAGTCTTAAATGTGCTTTTAGACTTGCCCAAAAGGTGTCAAGACTAAAGGAAAACCATTTGGTCACTTTGGTATCCCATATGGAGCTAAAAATGACCATAATGGAACCCTATATCACGTTTTAGCCAAATGAGCTCTTCTTGATCTAAGATTTGGCAGATATTTAGATCTTGTTGAGAGCTTTTTAGCAAGCTAAAGACTATAATTTTTGGAGGTCTATAGAACATTTGATAAATTTTCAAAGTTGGCAATTTTTTTGGTTTTGGTCTGCTACACTATTCATTTGGTCCGAAAATAAAATCTGTCATACAAGGTGCAAATGATGTCCAATTGCATGAAATTTTATATAGAGAAACTAAACATTCACAGTGACTTGTGACAACTAGAAGAACCTCATTTGGAGGTCTAAAGAGGGAGATATGAATTTTTAAACATTCTATCTAGTATAAGGAGTTTTACCTGACCTGAGTTACTGTTCTATTGAATTCTGAGGTTTGAGCTGCCTAAACTAGTCTAGAAATATTTTTTCCCTCTATTCAACACCATAAATTTTTAGATTGGTATTATTTGCATAGATTGGATTTTTTTGGAATTAATTGGACATTGTCAAAGTTTGCTGCAAAAATTTATGACAGTATCAGAAGGCAGTTTGACTTCTAGACCTTTTTGGATGGAAAACATCTTCTGTGATAGATGTTATGGCTTGGGCATATTTTTAGTATGAAGTAGACATCTTTAGCTTTCCAGAATGGCCAAGAATGTATGATTTTGATTTTTTTAGAATCAGTTATGAATTTTAAAAGTTTGGTCAGAAAAGAGCCAAATTCTGGCCGAGAATGTGCTTGATTATTTTGAGCTTTCCTTTGATTTCCTGAGTTGTGGGTCACATTTTATGATTCAAATGAGTTGTATTCATGTAATTAAATATGGAAAAGTATGGTATGAGCTCACACGGTCCATGTCATACTGAGTGGAATTTTTATACATGATGCAGTGTAATTAAATGTATTATTTTAATAAACTTTTTCTACTTCCTTCATGGATTTGAGAATATGATGGATAAGAATGTTATGAGATGAGCTAGAAATTATGGTGTTACACCAGCCACATGCAGAAGAGGAGGAGAAGGAACATGAACTTTCCACAGGTTTATGGGACGAGGAAGGCTTTGCATGTAGGAGGAAATAAAATAAACAAACATGTAAGGAAGCCCACGAAGAAAAGAGTTTCACGTGGAAATAAATAAAGGAAGTTGCATGAAGGAGCTTGGAAGTAACATGATAAACAACATGTTGACTGGGTGCATAACGAGATGAAAAGGTAGATTGTAAAGACATCAAATTGCAAGGGAGTTGGGTTAGAGAAAAGCATAAACAAGAGAGCAGTTACTACAATTTTTTAAGAAAAGGAGAAGCCATGTGGAGCTTACGTGGAGAGTGTAAGGTTACAGAATACATGAAGGAAAGAATATGAGTTATAGGTTCACAAGAATTAAAGCTAGAGAAGAAGCTCATTATAGGCCACGAGATCATGATGACATTCTGGATTCGAAGAAGTTGTGGGTTGATTTGAAATGAGCCACGTAGAAAAGAGATGAAGCCACGTCATTCATGAGCTCACGAAGCTTGCACGAGCTAGAAGAGTTAAGGTACAAGCAAAATAAATAAAAAGATACAGCATGAAATAAAAGTTGATGTAAAAATGAATTAAAATAAAGCATGATGGGCATGTGACTCATTAAAAAAAGCACTCAGAGGCATTTATCGAATTAGCTGGAGATCAACATGAAAAAGGTGAGTTGTGGGAAAAGGAGAACGCAAATATTGAGGGAGAGAGCTAGAGATTAAAATGAACACATGAGCAACACATAAGGGGGGTGAACATAAGAAGCAACAAGAGCTGAAGGCTAGGATAAGGTGAGCTGGGAGAGAATAATGCGGGGAATGACATAAAAAAAATGCTGGAGCTCCAGAGGCAAACAAAGGATTCCATTCATCGATTTCTCCATGGCTGCAACTCATTCCATTGATTTTCTTCTGTTTAAATTCTCTATGGCAGCTTGAATCATCCCTAGTGGCTAGTTGAAGATTGGAGACCTCTAGATGCAAATTTGAGCTCCATATTTTCTCACCAAATTAGATAAAATTTTTTTTGCTCAATCTTTTAATTTCAGCATTATTTTCCTTATTAATTTGACTAGGTTTAGCTTATTAATTTAGGAATTTAATTGCAAAAAATTACTAGATTGATTTGATTTATGGATTAAGTGTAATTTGATGTTTAAATCTTAATTGTGACCTTTACATGTTTGTGGAAATTACGAACTTAGTGGCTGTGCAATTTTACTCTTAATTTCTCCTTGATTACAGGGCAATTGATGCAATGGTTATTGAATTAAGTGGCTGGAATTTTTATGCAATTAACTGTTTAAGGAATTTATTAATCTAATTGGTTAATTAGCATCTTAAGTGGATTGTGCAATAGATTTTATTGATCAATTAGGATTGGTTATAGTGTGTTTTTATTCTTAATTCAATTGATTAATTTTTCAAGTTTCTTATGGTTGCAAAATGTAACAAAAAAAAAACTAAAAAATTTTTGAAAGGCTGAAAATTTTCTAAGTTTGCTAGCTATAGCGAGAAATGGCTAGCTATAGCGAATGTACCTATTCGCTAGAGCGAGAAATAGTCTAGTTATAGCGAGAGTGCCTTCTAGCTATAGCGAGAATACTTTTAGTTATAGCGAGTGCAGGCATCCCATACAAAAACAAAGGAGTTGCTTGCCGTGGCACGCGCCGTAGTGAAGGTAGAGGTCTGGGACTGATACGTGCTCGCCGTAGCAAGGGTTATGCCTCACTATAGCGAGGGTTAGTCCGAAAAAGTATGAAAAAAGAGAATTTGACTTTTTAAAGCATCCAAACTCTTCCTTTCTCCTTAAACCAACTTAAGCTTCATCCAAGCACAGAAAAAAGCTTGAGAGAAAGAGGGAAACTAGGAGAAACTAAGAGAGAAGAAAGGGAAGCTAAAGAAGAAAGGTAAGAACCTTTAAAGCTTTTAATGCTCCTTCTTCTTGATTTTATTCTTCTCCTTCTAAGCTCCCTTTCCATGGGTTGATGAGTAAGGAAGCTTTGTTCTGACCTAAAAGGAGCAAGAAACCCTTAAAAGAGAGTGTGATAAGTCAAGAAATACAAAGAAAAGAGAAGAATAGTTAGTGAACTTCTAGAAAGAGAAAGAACCCCTAGTTTCTTATATGCTTGGTAGGGTTTGCTAGAAAGAAACCGCTAGCTTTGTGAATAAGTGTTGAGTTATAAGAGAGTAATTCCATGCTCTTTGTATGTCTAGGCTCAAGAGAAACACTTACATCTAGTTGTGATTGTGGAACCAAGAAGGGAGAAAATAAATTGAAAGGGAAGGCTTGTGTTAGCCTATAAGGTAGCTCTCTCTCCCTTTCTCTCATGCATGAATGTGTGTTTAGCTTATTCTATAATGTGTGTATGTGTATTTTCAAGCTATGAAAAGTATGCTAGTATGCCTTTACATGTCATTATCCTTGATGCTAAGTTATGTGCTAAATGAATCCATGATGTTTGTATGAGTTTGCTTGAGTGTGGAAAGGCCAAGAACTCTTCCCTTGGGTGAGGATAAGCCAAGAACCCTCGAGCTTGGTTGAGACAAAGTAAAGAGTCTCCCAAAAGTAATGTGGACCCCCAAGAGTATGGTTGAGTCCAAAGTGCTCAAGAGTAGGTGAGGCAAGTCCAAAATCCATGAGGAGAAGTGTGAGGCCAATCCAAACACTTGGTGAACCTTTAAATGTTTTGTATGATTGATTCACATGCCAAGGTTGTTTTTAAAGTGTCTATGATTTCCACTTTTCCATACATGCACTTGAAAAGCTTGCTTGGCACATATTATGTATGATTGAATGAGAGATGAGCTATTGGGATTCTTTGAATCTCATCCCCTCCTCTCCACTATCCTAACATACTAGGTGGACTAAGTGAACAAAGACATGGGAGCCACCAAACTTGAAGCTAAGGAAATCGGTGAAGGAATTGTAAAATAGCCATTTTGTTACCGTTTGTTGTTAATAGATGTAATCAAATGATGTACATTAGGTGTGCACTTATGAATACTTGTAAGTGGATGTACTTAATGTATATGTATGATAATTAGAACTATAGTGCAAGATGTAGCAAGTTTTCGGTATGAATAGTAAGATCTTGGCATTATGTACATGGTGTATGTGTTGGTGTGGAGAGTGAGTTTTGCAAATCTAGGTTGTTAGACATTTAAGCCATGTTTAATAGCCTATGTTGATGCTTTCCCATGTGCTCATAGAGCCTTAGGAGTAGGAGAAGCAAATTTGAATTCTTGGAGCCCTCTTTTAACACAAGAAATTAGTATTTTGCCCCCTTATGTCAAAGTCTGATCAAATGACCTCTTCTTGTCTTGAAATTTGGCATGTGACTAGATCTTACATAGAGATTTTTTGGAAGCCATAGATCAGGTCATTTGGAGGTCTATGAAATTTTCTATGATTTTTCAAAGTCGGTATTAGAATTTCGGATTTGCATAAGCACTGTTCATTTGGTTAGTTGTGTACTTGTGTCATCCATGGGGCAAACGTGGTCCAATGGCTACGAAATTTTATAGGTAGAAACTAGAAATTTATAGTGACCTGTAGCAACTAGAAGTATCTCATTTGAAGGTCTAGAGAGGAAGATCTGAATTTTTGAAGTATTTGCCCAGTATTAGTCATCTTGCCTGACCAGAAGTACTGTTCCATCGATTTTTGAGAGCTTAGCTTGATTAAATGAGCTGGAGATATTTTTCCTCTCTATTTAACATCCACATATTTCCATATTCATATCATTTTCATGCATTGAATTTTTGTGAAATTAGTTGAACATTTTTTAAGTTTATATCAGTAAACTATGACAGCATTAGGACCAGTCCAACCTCCAGACCAATTTGCTTGTCAAACATTGTGTGTGGGATGTTATGACTTATATATATTTTTAGCATGAAGTAGACATCAAAAGACTCCTAGAATGATTAAGATTACATGTTTTCAATTTTTCTAGATTTAGTTGTGATTTTTCAAACTTTGCCTAGAAATGAGGCCAAGTCTGGCCGAAAATGTCTCATATCTCTTTTTGGTTTCCATGGGTTTAAAGTATGTTTTTGGGATTGAAATGAGTTGTAATGGTACAATTAAATATGAGGATGCATAGCATGAGCTCACACGGTCCATGTGATACCGCGATGAATTTTAATCATGTCACAATGCAAGAAAGTGTATGAATCCAATGGAAATTCTCACTTTATCTTTACTATACCTCACATGAGCATCTCATTGTGGGATGATGGGTATGAGTTAGAAATGATGGTGTTACATTTATTGGTATCAAAGCAAAGGTTTAGGCTCCCATTGTGGGTTGTGGGTTGTGGCTTGTGTTTGTGAGTTGCCAAGATGTATATGAGCTTGTTTATGGATGATTGAGTGCATGGCAGTGGCATGTGTCCTTATTATGTACTAAAGCATGATTATATGTTTTAGAAAGATGGTAGACACGTGCCAAGGTAGAGGTAGGCCTCCCAGAGTGGCTCAGGCTGATGAAGCCAAGCCTAGTGATCCAGTTGTTGGAGCCTTACAGTCTATCATGGCTCGCCTAGATCAACAGCAGGCTGTAATTATGCAGCTTCAGGAACAGCTTGCTGAGAAAGATAGCCAAGGCCCTATACCTCCTCTTCCTTAGCCACTTCCACACTCAGATCGTCCTGAGCACTCAGGGGTGACTCCTACAGATGCACAGCCACACATGCAGGCTGATGCCCCAATTCCACCAGCTCAGATGCCTCCTGCTGAGCAGCAGCCCTCGACTAGAAAAGTGATCACATAGTTCAAAAAATTCAGGCCTCCCACCTTTGATGGTGAGATGAACAAAGATAAAGCTGAGGCTTGGATTATGGAGCTAGAGCGGATCTTTGAGGTGATAGAGTGCACGTCTGAGCAAAAAGCCAAGATGGCTGCATTCCAATTACAAAAAGAAGTAATTTACTGGTGAAAGGGCACTAAGCCTATTTTGAGAGCGAGGAATGCCCTGATCACCTAGGAGGCAGTCCTTGAGGCATTCCACGAGAAGTATTTCCCTGATTCCATCAGAGATGAGAAGGATTCAGAATTTAACCTGTTCAAACAAATTTTAAAGATGTCCGTGGAGCAGTACGTAGTGAAGTTTTTTGAGCTCTCCAGATATTCCTCATACCTACAGAGATATGATGATGAGAGATGGAGGGCAGATAGGTTAGAGAAAGGCTTGCTCCCTGAGATCAGAGATAGGGTAGTGCCACAGAGAATCAGGCACTTCAACACCCTTATAGAAGTATGCAGAGTAATAGAAACAAATCTCAGGATGATGCAGCCTACTTTTAGCGTCGGACCACCTCTTCCCCTCCCTAAGCCCAAGAGACTTAAAGATGGTTCCCAGCCTACAGTGATGAGCCGTAGAGGCAAAAAGAGCCAGTGGAACTAGAGGGGCAAGAGAATGTTCTAGTGGTCCAGGATGAAAACAGACATAGCAGAGTATGTCTCCTGATGTTTAGTATGCCAGAGAGTAAAAATTGAATATCAGAAACTAGCTGGGTTACTTTAGCCCCTAGATATCCCGGAGTGGAAATGGGATAGTATAACTATGGATTTTATCATGGGTTTACCCAGGACATCTTCAGGCTATGATGCAATATAGGTAATAGTGGATAGGTTAACAAAGTCAACATATTTTCTACCTATGAAAGCCACTTATACCCTCGATAAGTTAGCCTAGCTGTACATCAGAGAGATAGTTAGACTGCATGGTGTGCCTAAGAACATAGTATCAGATAAAGATCCCAAATTCACATCAAATTTTTGGAGATCATTACAGGATGCTCTAGGCACCAGACTTAGATTCAGCATGGCCTACCACCCTCAGATGGATGGACAGACAGAAAGAACCATCTAAACCCTAGAAGACATGTTGAGGGCATGTGTGCTAGAAATGAAAGGGAATTGGGATACATACTTGCCTCTAGCGGAGTTTGCCTATAATAATAGTTACCATACTAGTATACAGATGGCACCGTATGAGGGATTATATGGGAGGAAGTGTAGGTCCCCAATGTGTTGGGTTGAGCTAGGAAAGTGAAGCCTCATAGGCCCAAAATTAGTAGACTAGACCTCTAAACAGATCGAAACCATCAGAAAGAAATTTCTGATGGCCCAGAGTAGATAGAAAAGTTATGCAGATAAACGTAGGTGGCCGTTAGAGTTTACATTGGAGACCATGTCTTCATTAGGGTGTCTCCATTCACAGGGATAGGTTGGTCTATTAAGAGTAAAAAACTCAGTCCAAAGTACATAGGTCCTTCTAGATTCTTGATAAAGTAGGACTTGTAGCATATAGACTAGCTCTTCCTCCAAACATAAGCTAAGTCCACAACGTCTTCCATGTTTCTCAATTGAAAAAGTACCAGCTCAACCCTTCACATATCTTAGAATATGAGAATGTGTAATTACAAGATGATCTATCATATATAGTATCACCAGATTGGATTGTAGATGTTAGACTCAAGTAGTTACAGAATAAGACGATACCGCTAGTGAAAGTGGTTTGGAAGGGATTGTCTCTCGAAGAAGCCACTTGGGAATTAGAAGATGATATAAGGAAGAAATATCCAGAACTCTTCCCATGAGGTATGTTGTTTAAATTTCGAGGACGAAATTTCTTTTAAGGAGGGTGGAATGTAACAACCAAAAAAAAAAAGCTGAAAAATTTTTGAAGGGCTGAAAATTTTCTAAGTCTGCTAGTATAGCAAGAAATGGTCTAGCTATAGCGAATGTACCTATTCGCTATAGTGAGAAATGGTCTAGCTAGATGCCTTCTAGCTATAATGAGAATGCTTTTAGCTATAGTGAGTACGGGCATCCCATACAAAAACTAAGGAGCCGCTCGCAGTAGCCGGTGCTGTAGTGAAGGCAAAGGGTCTAGGACTGATACGTGCTGGTCGTAGCGAGGGTTATGCCTCACTACAGCGAGGGTTAGTCTGAAAAAGTATGAAAAAAGAGAATTTGACTTTTTAAAGCATCCAAACTTCTTCTTTCTCCTTAAACCGACTTAAGCTTCATCCAAGCATAGAAAAAAGCTTGAGAGAGAGAGGGAAACTATGAGAAACTAAAAGAGAAAGAAGGGAAGCTAAGGAAGATAGGTAAAAACCTTTAAAGCTCTTCATGCTCCTTCTTTTTTATTTTATTCTTCTCCTTCTAAGTTCCCTTTCCATAGGTTAATGAGTAAGGAAGCTTTATTCTGACCTAAAGGGAGCAAGAAACCCTTAAAAGAAAGTATGATAAGTTGAGAAATGTAAAAAAAAGAGAAGAATAGTTAGTGAACTTCTAGAGAGAGAAAGAACCCCTAGTTTCTTATATGCTTAGTAGGGTTTGCTAGAAAGAAACCCTTAGCTTTATGAATAAGTGTTGAGTTATGAGAAAGTAATTCCATGGTCTTTGTGTGTTTAGGCTCAAGAGAAACACTTCCATTTAGTTGTGATTGTTGAACCAAGAAGGGAGAAAACAAATTGAAAGGGAAGGCTTGTGTTAGCCTATAAGGTAGCTCTCTCCCCCTTTCTCTCATGCATGAATATGTGTTTAGCTTGTTCTAGAATGTGTGTATGTGTATTTTCAAGCTATGAAAAGTATGCTAGCATGCCTTTACATGTCATGATCCTTGATGCTAAGTTATGTGCTAAATGAATCATGATGTTTGTATGAGTTTGCTTGAGTGTGAAAAGGCCAAGAACTCTTCCCTTGGGTGAGGATGAGCTAAGAACCCTCGAGCTTGGTTGAGACAAAGTAAAGAGTCTCCTAAAAGTAATGTGGACCCCCAAGAGTATGGTTGAGTCCAAAGTGCTCAAGAGTAGGTAAGGCAAGTCCAAAATCCATGAGGAGAAGTGTGAGGCCAATCCAAACACTTTGTGAACCTTTGAATATTTTGTATGATTGATTCACATGCCAAGGTTGTTTTTAAAATGTCCATGACTTCCACTTTTCCATACATGCATTTGAAAATCTTGCTTAGCACATATTATGTATGATTGAATGAGAGATGAGCTATTGAGATTCTTTGAATATCATCCCCTCCTCTCCATTATCCTAACATGCTAGGTGGACCAAGTGAACAAAGACATGGGAGCCACCAAGCTTGAAGCTAGGGAATTCGGTGAAGAAATTGTAAAATAGCCATTTTGTTACCATTTTTTTGTTAAGAGATGTAATCAAATGATGTACATTAGGTATGCACTTATGAATACTTGTAAATGGATGTACTTAATGTATATGTATGATAATTAAAACTATAGTGCATGATGTAGCAAGTTTTCGATATGAATAGTAAAATCTTGGCATTATGTACATGGTATATGTGTTGGTGTGGGAGAGTGAATTTTGTAAATTTGGATTGTTAAACATTTGAGCCATGTTTAATAGCCTATGTTGATGCTTTCCCATGTGCTCATAGAGCCTTAGGAGTAGGAGAAGCAAATTTGAACTCTTGGAGCCTTCTTTTAACACAAGAAATTGGCACTTTGCCCCCTTATATCAAAGTCTGACCAAATGACCTCTTCTTATGTTGAAATTTGGCATGTGACTAGATCTTGCCTAGAGCTTTTTGGGAAGCTAAGGATCAGGTCATTTGGGGGTCTGTGTAATTTTCTATGAGTTTTCAAAGTTGGTATCAGAATTTCAGATTTGCATAAGCACTGTCCATTTGGTCAGTTGTGTACTTATGTCATCTGAGGGGCAAATGTGGTCCAATGGCTACAAAATTTTATAGGAAAAAACTAGACATTCACAATGAGTTGTAACAATTAGAAGCACCTCATTTGGAGGTCTAGAAAGGAAGATATGAATTTTTGAATTTTCTGCCCAGTATTAGTCATCTTGCCTGACCAGAAGTACTGTTCCATCAATTTCTGAGAACTTGGCTTAGTGAACTGATCTAGAGATATTTTTTCTCTCTATTTAACATCCACATATTTCTATATTGGTATCATTTTAATGCATTGGAATTTTTTGGAATTAGTTGGACATTTTTGAAGTTCATATCAGTAAACTATGACAGCATCAGGACCAATCTGACCTCCAGACCAATTCGCGTGTCAAACGTCCTGTGTGTGGGATGTTATACTTGTACATATTTTTACCATGAAGTATACATCCCAAGATTCCCATAATGACTAAGATTATATTTTTTTTATTTTTCTAGATTTAGTTGTGATTTTCCAAACTTTGCCTAGAAATGAGGCCAAGTCTGGCAAAAAATAAATATATATGTCTCATATCTCTTTTTGGTTTCCATGGGTTTAAAGTATGTTTTTGGGATTGAAATGAGTTGTAATGGTACAATGAAATATGGGGATGCATAGTATGAGCTCACATGATCCATGTGACACCGCGATGAATTTTTAACCATGTCACAATGCAAGAAAGTGTATAAATCCAATGGAAATTCTCACTTTATCCTTACTATACCTCACATGAGCATCTCATTGTGGGATGATGGGTATGAGTTAGAAATGATGGTGTTATACAAAATCCTTGAATAATTCATGAATTGAATCTTGGATGGTCATTCAAAAGTTTTTATGGAGAATACACTAATGAGCAAAAATTTAAATCCAAATTTGGTACAGTAAAAAGAGAGTAAGGATAATTGAATTCTAGAGAGTTCATCTAAAGGCTAGCCACCACATTTTCTTAATTGTTCAATTTAATTAGCCTTAGGTTTTTTATTCTTGTCATTTCAAATTTAGTTCAATTAAATTCTAGCATTTCAAAATCCCCTAAACAAATTTCATTTAGTAATACTTGAAACACTCTTTCACAAACAAATTAAGGCAAAAATTCCTTGGGAAATGACCTAGGTTACACCATTACCTACAAAATCTATTTTGCTACCTAGTTTTATTTGAGATTGTATGACACAATCGTCAGCATGCAATTAGACCTTGAATAGAGCTTTCTAACAAGATAAGAATGAAAATTTTTGAAACTTTACAAAACATCTTACGAATTTTAAAAGTTCAAAAAATTATACCTATTGGTCCTTGTACTATTCATACTGTCCAGTTTTGGTTTTTCACATTTTTGAGGGCCCAAACAAATTTAGTTGCTTATGAAATTGTTTAGGCATAAATTTCACATTCTAAACTTTCTGTATACACTTAATTTGCATGAATCAGAGTTATGTAGCTCGAGTTATGAATTTTTAAAGTTTTATATAGAATATAGACTTTATGGCCAATTTGGGCTAATGTTACTCCATGGGTGTCCAATGTGTATTTCATGGTTTAATGGATCAAAATAAGTCTGTTTATGGTGAATATGAATGAAGGAAGAGAAAAATCAAAATTTAGGCCTCTATCGTCTCAATTGACATGTATATGGACCAATTTTATCTTTGAGCACATGGTAATGATTGCATACTTGGTGTCTAATGTATATAAATGATAAGTATATGAGCTAATGAAGCTAGGTATGACAAAGGTGGTGTGGCTTTTTAAAAAGAAAAGGGAGATATTTTAAATAATTTGTAAAATTTTATTTGCATCCCTTTTATTTAACTTATCTCTTTGAACTTATTTTGTATCTTTTTTTAAAACCATATCTTCCATATGAAAATTTAAGTTTTCTACTTTATTAAAAATATTTATTTTGGAATTTTTGGGATTGAAAATAGGTTAAAAAAATCTAGTCAAAGTTATAGTCAACCAAAACCCTAAACCATACATTGTTAAGGATTTAATCATTCTGACATTTTTTATGATTTCTAGGACCTTTAAAAACTTTAATAAGAATAATTTCAGCATTGGAACTATTTCCTTGAGTTTTTAAAATTTTGCTTAAAATTCAAATTTTGTCATTAGTATGTCAGTTTACTCTGTTTAGCCACTCTGGCTCTATTTCTACTCTTTCTACTTTTCTTTCATTTTACCTGAACTTCTAGCCCCTCATTATTATAGTTATTAACTTTACTTTTGGTATCTAATGTCACACCATTATACCATATGCCTTAACATACTATAATAGAAGACCTTGTACAACTAGCAGAAAACCTTGTACTTACTGGCAGAAGACCTTGTCGACAAGGTCTTAGAATTTACACTGTAGAATACAAGATCTTGTAGACAAAATCCTGGATCTCGGTGACAAGATGTTATCTTAGCCTTTATATTAACATGGTTTAATGCCAATTCAGTCAAAGTATATTTGTTCAACTAGAAACATTACCAAGTAAGGCATAAAACATTCATTATCAAGAACTTTCATATCTTTAGTAAGGGAAATAACTTTTATCAAAGGCCAAAATAATGAACTTTTAACCATATAGGCCAGAGGACCTTACAAATATCATCTTCCATCCATAACATACCTAATGGATCAGAAACATCACAATTCCATGCTTGCATTTCGGGTTAAGACAAGCAACTCAAGTTCAAAGCAAAGTTGTAACTTTTCCTTAGGTCCATAATCTGATATGAAATTTAAAAATTCATAACTAATTCTAGAAAATTTGAAAACTTACAAATTAACTGTTTTGAAAATCTTGGGATGTCCCCTAACTAGTATAAAAATTTTAGATCAAAACAACTAGGTTTGCCCTACAAAAACTAATGAAATAGTAACACTAGTCTGAGTGGCATCCTGTAGCTGAACTTAGATTTTGAAAAATCATATCTCTTTCTAAAGAGCTCCAAATGAGGTGATCTTAGTGGCTATGGAAAGCTTATGATGCCAACTACATACTTGTAAAATTTCATAAGCACTAGACCTTATTGACCCTCCAAAGATGCCAAAAACTAGACTATCTAGAAGTATAGTACTATGACAATTTCTACATAATTTGGTTAACTTTGAAAAATCATAAGATATTCCACAAAGTTCTAAAAATTATACTCTTTAGCTCTATCAAACACTCTCAATGAAATCTATATATTTGTCAAATTTCATGCCAAAACTTGTTTATTGGTTTAGTTTTAGCTTAAGAGCAAAATATGATTTAAAATAGTAACCATATGGCTCCAAATGGTACCAAATGGCTCTCTACATTAGCCATGACCATTTTAGTAAGTCTAAAAGTATAAATACAGTATGTAGAACGACCTTAATAGGTCCAAATCCTTATAGAAATCGAATTCATCATTCCACTTGTATAAATACACATAGATATCACAACTCAAAGTTGTCAAAATTATGCATTCTCATACATTTGTCTTCAAATTCATTACATATGACATATTCATATACTTTTACATGTTCAAAATATTACATCTCATAAATGGTTTTTACATACATACTTTGACATCAATATACCTAAAATCCTATTCTATTATCAAAGTATCATCATTCATGCTCCATGGCTCCCATTCTTTACTCCATAAGAATTCCTTAGACAAGGTTAGATATAAAATAAGGGAGAGTAAGATTCAGGAATCCCAATAGCTTTTTCACCTTTTCAAGTAAGCATATAAGGCATATAATCATGTCAAAGAATACAACTATGCACCCAACACTTTCAAGAATCATTCAAATCATGTTTTCCATATCACATAGACATGTTAAAATTAAAATCAAGCTCTAGGGACTTTTGGTTAAACCTCACCCAATAATTTAAAACTTTTGGATTAACCTCACCTATTTTTTAGGGACTTTTGACTTAGCCTTATTTCAAAATACTTTTAGCCTTGTCTCACCCATTCCTAGGGACTTTTGGCTTCACCTCAGCCATTCCAAGGGACTTTTGGCATAACCTTACCCATAAAGAGCAAGTTCACAATCAAACATAATTCAAGAAACATATTAGTGCCAAAGCATCAATTCAATAGCTATAGACATGTCTCATGGTTCAAACACATATACAAGCATTCAATGACAATTACATAACCAAGAAATGCACACAAGAAAGGATAGAGAGCTACCTTTTCAAGAATGCCCCAAGTTTCTCCTTGGTTTCTAACTTCTCTTCTCTCGTCCTCACAAGAATACTTAGGAAAGACTTGATTTGCTTGGCCTACACACATCAAACAAACGTACAAAGGTATCAATGGAACCATCTCTAGCCTTACACAAGCCTTATATAAGCTACTTCTAGCTTTAAGCATTCATATGGCACTATATAGTAACACAATGAAGTAACTCATATAATTCATCCTCTTAGCTTTAATTTCTCATTCAATCTAAGTCACATGACTCCATTTAAACTCATTGGAGTCACCATAAACTCAAATCAAGGAGCCTAACACCAAGTTGCCTTTTATGCATAATAGAATCTTAAACTTCTAACTTTCAAACTATGGTTCCTAAATTCAAACCAATAGCTCCTTTGGTACTTATTATTCATATCTATACTATTTCTATCTTTAGAATCAAAGAACACTCTCCCCAGGTGCACTTTCCCCCTTAGGCCGTGTAACATCCGGTTCTCTGAAAACAAGAGAAAACGTAAGAAATATAACGTACGATTTTTCCGTAAACAAATGAAACTCACCAGATACAAAAGGAAGTTCCCCGAAATGATATAGTTAAGGTCCCAAAAAATTTGGGAAGTATTCTAGACTCTTAAAAATGAGAATCCCAGGCTCAGACGAAAAGAAAAATGGAGCGAGAATGAAGAAATAATTTCTTACGAAAAGCTTACGAAACATAATGGCATTTTCATAATGTTGAGCAAATTTTGGAATTCACATAGGAGGGCTTTTTAAATGAAAGCTCTAAGTTCCCCAAGGTTCTTAGAGGCCTTAAAAATCATGGAAAGCCCCAGGATAGTTAAAATCCCTCCGATAGATGTTTTCCAATGTTAGTGTACTCGAACTTTGATGAATTCATTTGGGAGGGTTTTAGCTCCGATTTGAGTGATTCTAAAGGAATTTTATTAAATTGAGAACCTAAATTTCATAATGGAAAAGAAAATTCTAAAAAAGGAGCCAAAATGAAGGAGAAACAAAAATGCCAAGAACGAAGGGCAAAATGAAAATTTTTAAAATGTGTAACCTCCTCCCACCTATATATATGATGTGCCCTTCTTCTCCCTTCATTATGTATCACCAAGTTCTGCCCCAAAACTAGAGGAAAACCCTAGGGAGAGTGGTGCACAAGAGAAAGGCAAAGAGGAGGAAAAATTCAAGGTAGAAAGGTATGGATTTTCATAGTTTTTCATGCTCTTTCTCTTCCAAACCTCTTCTCCTTCATCCCCCTTTGTTTCCTTTAATTAAAATGAAGTTTAGAAATATATTTTAAGGGAGAAATGGAGGGGAAAATTCGGATTTGAAGAGAGGAGCTCAAAGAACACAAGATTCAAGTGAGAAAAGCCATGAAAACAAGGTATTTTCTTCTTCCATGGTTGCTACCCTTTTCCCCCCTCCTCTACTATTTCGCCCCCACTTGAGAAAACTTAAGAAGAATTGATTTTTAGGCAGAACCAAGGGTGATTCTAAGGAAAAAGGGTGTGGAGATTAATAATATGCAAAGAGAATTAACAAATAACCATGGAAATTTAAGATGCAAAGTCTAAGGTTTCATATGTTCTTTGCAAAATCTGATTTAATACCTTGATTCCTATGTCTAAATGATTGATTAAATAAGTTCCTAAGATCCCTAAGAGATAAGCATAATTTTGTATACATTTTATTTCCCTTAGCTTAAGCATTTTAATAGTTAAATAAGGCTTAATGGATTTACTTAGGTGGATAATTGATTTTAGTAGCCATTTTTGCACCTTATGAATTAATTTGCAAATTATTGAGTTTTAATGTATGAATTTCTTTTAAATAATTTTGTGGATATTCCCATGTGATTTTTGTCTATTATTCTATAGATTTTAATGGGCCAATGATGCTTGAATGAGCATTTGATTTAAAGAAAAGAAGAAGAGATGAAGGCTTCATGTGTACAGTTTGGAGGAAATAAAATTGGAATGGAATGAGATTGATGGAGTAATTGGATTTTGAGAAGAAGCAATCTCCAGCTCCCTTGTTCCCATGTGGAAGACACACACATAAGCTCACACAAGCTTCCATGCACACACATACATGTAGAACATAGAAGAATGTAGCTCATTTGCATGGGACTTCTGGACGTGGGGGCTTCTCGAGGAGAAAAAATGAGCTACATGAAGAGAACACACTCGAGTAGAAACAACCACAAATTTATGAAGAAGCTAGAATTTTTGGAAGTTTTAGAACGTGAGAAGCATGGAGGAGCAGGGAGCAACAATCACAATAAACACCTACATGTAGAAGCTATGTGTTGAGATAAGATAAAGCAGTAGCATACTCTCTCGAGTTGTGGAGGATATACATGAGCTAAACAGCAGCTGAAGAATGGGCTTGACGTGAAAGTAAATGAAAGAGAAAAAGCTTACGTGGAGAACTCACATGAACAGAAGCTTTGGATTGAGGGTAGAAGGAGTAGAACAAAGAATGAATAAAATACATAAGGGGTAGAAAGTGGATGATGCTTGACTAAGCACAGGCAAAAATAGAAGAAAGAAACAGAGCATTGAGAAGATAAAGCTACAGGTTCACAATAAAAGAAGGCACGTAGAAGTTGCATGAGAAATCCACGTGAGCAGCAACAATTAGCTGAGAAGGGAAATAACATGCCTACAGCAGAAACAAGCAAGCAACATGTAACAAATGATGTTATGGGCAACTGAAATATGTAATGTCCAGTTTTTGTTAAACAACGAAAACAAGCACATTTTCAAAGCAAGTCCCCCGAAATGAATTAGTTAAGGTCCTGAAAAATTTGAAGAACATTTTAGACTCCTAAAAATGAGAATTGTAGCCTCAGATAAAAGGAAAAATAGAACTAGAATGAAAAAAACAAATTTTGACGAAAATCTTATGAAACGTAATGACATTTTCGTAATTTTGGGTAATTTTTGAAATTCACACAAGAGGTCTTTTTAAACCAAATTTTTTAGTTTTTCGAGGCTCTCAGAGGCCCTGAAAACCATAAGAAGCCCTGGGATAGTTAAATCCCCTCTTATGGACGTTTTCCAAAGTCAGTGTGCCCAAACTTTGACGGATCCGTTTGGAAAGGTTTTAGATCCAATTTGAGTGATTCCAAAGGCATTTTTCTTAATTGGAAACTTAAATTTTATAATGGAAAAGATGGTTCTCAAAAAGGAGCTAAAACGAAAGAAAAATAAAAATGCAAAGTATGAAGGGCAAAATTGGAATTTTTGAAAAAGTCACTTTTTCTTACCCATATATAGGTGGCACCCCAC
This sequence comes from Erythrophleum ivorense, assembly GCA_026724425.1. Classification (NCBI taxonomy): domain Eukaryota; kingdom Viridiplantae; phylum Streptophyta; class Magnoliopsida; order Fabales; family Fabaceae; genus Erythrophleum; species Erythrophleum ivorense. The sequence continues at coordinate 8,758,941 of JAIUCV010000014.1, forward strand.
TTTCCTCCCCATTTGGAATCAGAAAATTTTGCATAATTTCATAAGGGAGAGCTAGGGTTTTGGGTTCACCAAGAGAGAAGGAGAAGAAGAAGAAATTCTAAGCTTAAGTATGTTTTTATGTTGTTTTCCATGCTTTTCTCCATCTCCACCACCTCTCCTTCATTCTCCTTTCTTTCCTTGGATTAAAATAAGGTTTATAAATCTGATTCAAGGGAGATATTCAAGGGAAAGTTCGGATTTGAAGAGAGGAGCTTGGAGAAATCAAGATTCAAGCCAAACTAAGTAAGGAAACAAGGTAAAAATGCATCCTGTGGTTGATACCTTTCATCACACTTCTTCTCCATTTTGACCTACACAAAGAACCCTAGGAGGATCTGATTTCCAAGCCCAACCAAGCATGAATCTTAGGTATTAGATGGAGAAGAACAAGAATATGCAAAGAAAATAACAAAATAGGCATTAGGATTCAAGATGCAAAATCTAGGGTTTCTAGTACACCTTTCAAATTCTGAACTTATGTGATATTTTCTAAGTAATTAAGAGTATAAATAAGTTCTTGAGACACCTAAGATGCTCCCCACAAGCTTCCTCCTTCAAGAAAACAAAGAAAACTCCATATAGTCAAATTGATGCTTATGTCTCAGCCAAGAGGGGATCTTGTAGGTGGGGGGAGTTTTAAATTTTTTTAAGGCCATTCTTGAGTCATATTTGATGAATGAAAATGAAAGGAAACCTTGGAAAAAATTTAGAACTCATGGAAAGTGATTTGGTGTCTTAGGTTCTATATTACGACCTAAATAAGCAACATGGTGCTAGGCCTTTTGTTTTGATGATGTGATGACTCCAAGAGGCTTAAAAGGAGTCAAGAATCATATTTGAAATGAAAGAATGAAGCCTAGAAATCATTTGAAGGGTGTTGCTTCATTAGGTGCCTTTATGGACCATAATGAGGGTTATAGAGCAATCTAGGGTTTAAGCAAATTATGTAGCATTAGAAAATGTTTCATGAACCTAATTGGCTCCCATAAACTGTATCTAGGCTAAGAGAAACCATCTTCACCAATTTGTAGGTGTGTGGCCAAAAGAGGAGGCTTGAAAGCTAAGGAAAAAATGTGAGTGTACACAAGGTAGCTCTCTTTACCTTCTCTCATGCATAGATGTGTGTTTAACTTATTTTAGAATGTGTGTATGTGTGTTTTCAGGCTATGAAAAGTATGCTAGCATGCCTTTATATGCCATGATTCTTGATGCCATGTTATGTTTCTAAATGAGTACATGATGTTTATTTGAGTTTGCTTGAGTGTGTAGAGGCCAAGAACTCTTTCCTTTGGTGAGGATGAGCCAAGAACCCTTAAGTTTCGTTGAGACAAAGTAAAGAGTCTCCTAAAAGTAAATTGGGCTCCCAAGAGTGACACCATAAATTCTAGCTTATTTCATGTCATTCTTAAGCATTCTATCATGATTCATATAGGCTTTTCATAGAAAAAGCAAGGAGAATGGGATTAATTTCACTTTGCGTCATATCTAAAAATTTTAATCCATGTCACGTGGACCGTGTGAGCTCATACTATACTTCCTCATATTTAATTACATCATTAAAACTCATTTACATCCCAAAAACATGCCTACAACTCATAGAAACCGAAATGGGGCATAGAAAATAGAAGTTCATTCTCGGCTAGAATTGGCCTCTTTTCTGGGCAAATTTTGGAAAATCATAACTAAATCCAAAAAAATTGAAAACATGCAATCTTGGTCATTCTAGAAATATTGGGATGTCTACTTCATGAAAAAAATATCTACAAGTCATAACATCCCACACACAGAGCGTTTAACATGCGAAATAGTCCAGAGGTCGGACTGAGTCCTAATGCTGTCACAGTTTACTGATATAAATTTAAAAAATATCCAATTAATTCCAAAAAAATCCAATCCATGTAAATGATACCAATATGGAAATATATGGATGTCAACTAGAGAGGACAAATATCTCCAGATCAGTTTATCAATCCCAGATCTCAGAATTCAATGGTACAGTACTTCTGGTCGGGCAAGGCTACTGATACTAGATAAAAACTTCAAAAATTCATATCTTCCTCTCTAGACCTCCAAATGAGGTGTTTCTAGTTGTCATAAGTCACTGTGATTTCCTAGTTTCTTTATATAAAATTTCATGGCAATTGGACATCATTTGAATCCCAAATGACAGAAAACAATTTCAGACCAATTGAATAGTGCAACAGACCAAATCCATAAAATTTGCCAATTTCGAAAACTCATCAAATATTCTATAGACCTCCAAAAATTATGATCTTTATCTTCCCAAAAAGCTCTCAATGATACCTAATTGCATGCCCAATTTCAGATCAAGACTAACTCATTTGGCCAAAAAGTAACTTAGGGTTTCATAATGGTCAATTTTGGCTCCATATAGGGTACCAAAGTTGCCAAATGGATTTCCCTTGGTCTTGGCACCTTTTGGGCAAGTATAAAAGTACATTTAAGACTTTTGTGAGCTGCCCAAATGGTCCTAAACCTCATACATCTCATTTTGGCCTTCTCACCCACACTTATGCACATTTACATCAAACTTCCAAATTGCATAATTTGGCATTACATACTCAAATTGTATTCTAGAGCTCATACATCATATCCATGGTTATAAACATCACATAATTGCATATTTATACATGTCTCAAGGTTCATAACACATTTACAACCGCATATACATGATGAACCATCATTATGGTTCTAAACTCAATCAAACAAGGCACAAGGTTGTTAATCTCTCTTTCTCATCGTTGTTGGCTCCCTTCACCATAATTGCTTGGTCCACCTAGCATGTTAGATCATTAGAGATGAGAGGATGAGATTCAAAGAATTTCAATAGCTCATCTCCCATTCAATCACACATAATATGTATAAAGTAAGCTTTTCAAATGTATGTATGGAAAAATAGAAGTCATGGACATTTTCAAAGCAACCTTGGCATGTAAATCAATCATATAAGACATTCAAGAGTTCCCCAAATGTTTGGATTGGCCTCACACTTTTTCTCATGGATTTTGGACTTGCCTCGCCTATTTTTTAAGAGCTTTAGACTCAACCATACTCTTGGGAGCCCACTTTGCTTTTGGGAGACTCTTTGCTATGTCTCAACCAAGCTCAAGGGTTCTTGGCTCATCCTCACCAAAGGGAAGAGTTCTTGGCCTCTCCCCACTCAAGCAAACTCATACAAACATTATAGATTCATTTAAAACATGACATGGCATCAAGGATCATGGAATATAAAAGCATGCTAGTATACTTTTCTTAGCTTGAAAATACACATACACACATTCTAACACAAGCTAAACACACATCCATGCATGAGGGAAGGTGGAGAGAGTTACCTTGTACAATTTCACATACTTTTTCCTTAGCTTTCAAGCCTCCTCTTTAGGCCACACAACCACAATTTGGTGGAGATAGTTTGTCTTGGCCTAGATACAATTTATGGGAACCAATTAGGTTCATGAAACATATTCTAAGGCTACTTCACTTGATAAAACACTAGATTGCTCTATAGGCTCCATTATGGTCCATAATCACACCTAATGAAGCAACACCCATCAAATAACTTCTAGGCCTCATTCTTTCTTTTCAATTATGATTCTTGACTCCTTTTAAACCTCTTGGAGTCATCACATCATTAAAACAAAGGGCATAGCATCATGTTGCTTCTTTAGGTCCTAATATGGAACTTATTGCACCAATTCACTTCCTTTGAGTTCTAAATTTTTTCCAAGGCCTTTACTCATCTTCACTCATCACATATGACTCAAGAATGGCCTTAGAAAAATTTAAAACTCTCCCTAGCTATAGGAACTTGCCTAGGCCGAGACTATGGGGAGAAGAAGAGTTCATGGTCTTCTTAATTTTTTCTTGATGGGAGACACACTTTGGAGGCTTCTTAGAGGTCTTAGAAGCTCAATTAAACACTTACATAGCCTAGGAAATTCATGACTCAAAACAGATTTTACAAACTCTTTAAGAATCCTTCACTTTGCTAACTTGAAATTCAATGGCTTTTACTTGGTTTCCTTTGCATATTCTAAATTCTCACACCCTAATTCATGTGATTCATTCTTAGTTTGGCCAGAAATTTAATCCCTCATGGCTGGTCATACATGGGGGGAATTGAAGAGAAGAGGAGCAAGGAGACTTAAGCTTAGGAAGTAGCAAAATACCTTGGATTCTTAGTTTTCTTGGTTTGTTCTTCACTTGGCTAGCCTCCCCTCACCAAATCCAAAAATTCCACCTCTATTCTACCTTCAAAAAAGCACCAAATTAAATGCCAAAACCATGAGAAGGAAGAGGAAGAAGAGGGGAAAAAGTTTAACAAGGTAAGGAATAGGAAAAAGTGGCTAAAACTTACATTTTTCAAAGCTTCTTCTTCCTTCCTTGGCCTCACCTCTTGTGCGCCACTCTTAGCCCTTCTTAATTCTGTTTTAATGTGCGAGAGAGTGGGTGAGGAGATCTGAGCAGAGGAGGGACGTTTTTTATAAGCTAGGGATTCATTTAAGCAACTTTCAAAATTTGCAATTTAGTCTCTCTTCGTAGTTTTGTTCGTTTGGGCTCATTTCAACTCCTTTTTAAAATCTGTCTTTTCCATCATATTCCTTAGGCTCTTAATCATAAGAATTTCCTTTGGAATCACTCAAAAAGGATCTAAAACCATTATGAACTATTCGATCAAAGTTTCGGTCAACTGACGGCCGAAATCGCTCACCGGAGGGGTTTCAACTGTTCTAGGGGTTCCCATGGTATTCAGAGCCTCTGAGAACCTTGTAAAGCTCAAATTTTCCATTTGAAAAGCCCTCCTATGAGATTTCAAAATTTTCTAGAAATTACAAAATTACCCCTACTTTCTTCGACAAATTTTTTGAGCTCTTTTGGCTCTGGTTTTTGGGCATCTTAAACCTCAAATCCTTATTTTATAATATTTAAAATTTTATCATAATTTTATTTAGCCCCAATTCCTTCTATTTCAGAGACTTCCTTTTATATTTGGCCTAATTCTAACATTTACGGAGAAACTGAACATCGTGTTTTTCACGTTTACGGAGGGACCGAATGTTACAAAGAGTATGGTTGAGTCCAAAGTACTTAAAGAATGGGTCAGGCAAGTATAAAATCCATGAGGAGAAGTGTGAGGCCAATCCAAGCACTTGGTGAACTCTTAAATGTCTTGTATGAGTGATTCACATGCCAAGCTTGTGTTAAAAATGTCTATAATTTCCATATTCTCCATGCATGCATTTGTAAAGCTTGCTTTGCACATATTATGTATTATTGAATGGGAGATGAGCTATTGGGATTCTTTGAATCTCATCCCCTCCTCTCCAATGATCTAACATGCTAGGTGGACCAAGTAACTATGGTGAAGGGAGCCAACAACAATGAAGAGGAAAGATTGACAAGCTTATGTCTTGTTTTGTCCATTTTGAAACCATAATGATGATTCATGATGTATATGATGCTGTAAATGTATTATGATGAGACTTGTATAAATATGCTATTATGTGATGTTTATAACTATAGATATGATGTATGAACTCTAGAATACAATTTGAATTTGTAATGTCCAAATATGCAATATGGAAATATGATGTAAATGTGCATAAATGCGGGTTAAATGGCCAAAATGAGATGCATGAAGTTTGGGACCATTTGGTCAACTCACACAAGTCTTAAATGTACTTTTAGACTTGCTCAAAAGGTGCCACAACCAAGGGAAAGCTATTTGGCAAATTTGGTACCTCATATGGAGCCAAATTTGACCATAATGGAGCCCTATGTCACTTTTTAGCCAAATGAGCTAGTCTTAATCTGAGATTTAACATGCAATTAGGTCTCATGGCGAGCATTCTGGGAAGCTAAAAATCATAATTTTTGGAGGTCTACAAAATATTTGATGATTTTTCGAAGTTAGAAATTTTCATGGTTTCTGGTTTGCTACACTACTCATTTGGTCCTAAATTGTTTTCTATCACACAAGGCTCAAATGATGTCCAATTACTACAACATTTTATACAGAGAAACTAGATGATTGCAATGACTTGTGCCAACTAGAAGCACCTCATTTGGAGGTCTAGAGAGAGATATGAATTTTTAAAGTTTTTGTCCAGTATTAGTAATTTTGCCGACCAGAAGCAATATTCTATTAAATTTTGAGGTCTGGGCTTGATGAACTAACCTGGAGATATTTTTCCTCTCTAGTTAACATCCACAACTTTTCAGATTGGTATCATTTGTATGTATTGGATTTTTGGAATTAATTGGATATTTTCAAAGTTTTCTACATAATTCTGTGATAGTTCCAGAATTCAGTCGGACCTTTGGACCATTTTGGATGTCAAACATCCTCTGTGATAAATTTTATGATCTGGACATATTTTTAGTGTAAAGTAGACATCCAAAACTTTCCAGAATGACCAAAATTGCATGATTTTGATTTTCCAAGAATGAAACTGTAATAACCAGAAAAAAAAAAGCTAGAAAATTTTCGAAGGGCTAAATATTTTCTAAGTCTGCTAGCTATAGCGAGAAATGGCCTACTATAGCGAATGTACCTGTTCGCTATAGCGAGAAATGGTCTAGCTATAGTGAGAATGCTTCTAGCTATAGCGAGTGTGGGCATCCTATACAAAAATCAGATAGTTACTAGTCGTAGTGTGCGCCGTAGCAAAGGCAAGGGTCTGAGACTGATATATGCTTGCCGTAGTGAGGGTTATTCTTCGCTATAGCAAGGGTTAGTCCGGAAAAGCGTGAAAAAAGAGAATTTGACTTCTTAAAGAGTTTAGATTCATTCCTCTTCTTTTAACTGACCTAAGTTTTGACCAAAGGAGAGAAAAGCTGTGGATAGAGAGAGAAACCTAGAGGAAGAAGGAAGAACAAGAAAAAGGTAAGATTTGCATGGTTTTTCTTCTTAGCATGTTATTCTTCTCTCTTTACCCTTTCTTCCTATGGTTTTGGTTATTGAAGTAGTTAGGCTTTGAGCTTGGTTCAGAAGAAGGAAAGTGGAAAACCCTTCTTGAAGAAGACTAAAACTCATATATCTTTACTTCTTCTTCTTTGCTTTCCTTTCTTGAGAGCTTGAGAGAGGAAGGAGAGTTAATAGAATTCTAGAGAGAGAAACCCCATTTTCTCTTCATGAATAAAGTGTTTAGAGGGTAATTTTATGCTCTTTATCTGATTAGGCTCAAGAGAAGCACTCCTTTCTAGTAGTGATTGTGAAATCAAGAAGGGAGAAGACAAATTGAAAGGGAAGCCATGTGTTAGCCTATAAGGTAGCTCTCTCCACCTTCTCTCATGAATAGATGTGCGCTTACATTGTCTTGCATATATGTATGTATGTTTTTAAACCATGAAAAGTATGCTAGCATGATGATGCCTTATGTATTTCAATGATGTATTATGTGATTACTTTGGTTTGCTTGAGTATGGAAAAGCCAACAACCCTCTAGCCATGGTGAGGATGAGCTAAGAACCCTAAAGTTGGTTAAGACAAAGTAAAGAGTCTCCTAAAAGTGAGGTTGACTTCCAAGAGTAAGGTTAAGTCTAAGAACCTCTTAAAGAATGGGTGAGGTAAGTCCAAAATCCACAAGTGAATGGGTGAGGCTAATCCACTTGCTTGGCAAGCCTTTGTATATTATGTATGGCCTACTCAAATGTTGAAAATACTTTTCTTATGATTTCACATGCTAATATGCCCATGCATACATGTGTGAGACTAGTAATGCATGCTTTATGTATGATTGAATGAGAGATGAGCTATTGAAATTCTTTGAATCTCACTCCCCCTCTCCACCATCCTAACATGCTAGGTGGACCAAGTAAGACAAGAGATGGGAGCCACTAAGCTTGAACCTAGAAAATTGGCAAAGAAGTTATGAAATAGTATGTTGTCATTATTTTGTAGTTAAATTAAGAGATGTACTCTAATGATGTACATGATGTAACACGTATGAATACTTGTAAATGAATGTATTTATCATATATGTATGAGAATTAGAACTATCTTAAATTATGTAGAAAGTTTTGTTATGAATAGCAAGATCTTGGCATTATGTACATGGTGTATATTCTGGTGTGGGAGAGTGAGTTTTGCAAATATGGGTTGTTATACATTTGAGCCATGTTTGATAGCTTATGTTGATGCTTTCCCATGTGCTCATAGAGCCTTAGAGGTAGGAGAAGCAAAGTTGAACCCTAATGGCCCTCTTGTAACATAAAAACTGGTTACTTTGCCCCATGATGTCCAAGTCTGACCAAATGACCTCTTCTTGCCTTGAAATTTGGTATATAACTAGATATTGTCTAGAGATTTTTGGGAAGCTAAAGATCAGGTCATTTGGAGGTCTTTGGAATTTTCTATGATTTTTCAAAGTTGGTATCAGAATTTCATATTTGCATCAGTACTGTTCATTTGGTCAATTGTGAAATTGTGTCATCTGAGTGGCAAACGTGGTCCAATGGCTACAAAATTTTATACACAGAAACTAGATAGGCACAGTGATTTGTAGCAACTAGAAGCACCTCATTTGTAGGTCTAGAGAGGAAGATATAAATTTTTGAAGTTTCTGCCCAGTATCAATCATCTTGCCTGAACAGAAGTACTCTTCCATCAATTTCTGAGCACTTGGCTTGATGAACTGATCTGGAGATATTTTTACTCTCTAGTTAATATCCACACCTTTCCATATTGGTATCATTTGCCTGCATTGGATTTTTTTGGAATTAGTTAGACATTTTTGAAGTTCATATCAGTAAACTGTGATAGCATCAGGACCCACTCCGACCTCTAGATGATTTCGCATGTCAAACGCTTTGTGTGTGGGATTTTAAGACTTTTACATATTTTTAGTATGAATTATACATCCTAATATTTCTAGAATGACCAATAATGTATGTTTGCAATTTTTCTTGATTTAGTTATGAATTTTTACCCAGAAATAGGGCCAAGTCGGGCCGAGAAGAAATATGCAGGTCCCATGTCTCCCTTCTGTTTCCATGAGTTGTGAGCTAGTTTTTATGATACAAACGAGTTGTAACAATGAAATTAAATATGAGGAGGCATAGTATGAACTCACATGGGACACATGACACCAAAATAAATTTTTAACCATGACGCCATATAAGAAAGTGTATGAATCCAATAGAAGTTCTCACCTTATTCTTATCTCACATGAGCATGTTCATGGATGATGGGCATGAGTAGAAATGATGGTGTTATAGAAACCCCATATTCCACCCTCCAATTCGGTTTTCATGAGTTGTAGGCATGTTTTTGTGATGCAAATAAGTTGGAATGATGTAATTAAATATGAGAATGTATAGCATGAGCTCACATGATCTACATGACATTGAATGAAATTTTTAATCATGATGCAACGCAAGAAAGTATATTATTTTTAATAGAATTTCTCACTTCCTTCTTAATATATATCACATGAACATATAAATGATAGCGGATATAAGCTAGAAATTATGGTGTTACAAAATAAATTGCACGTGAATGGCACACTTTGGACAAGGAACTTTCCACATGAAAATGAATTAAAATGAAGCATGATGGCACGTGAGTTAAGAAAATAACTCGGGCAAAAGAATGATAAAAATGTAACACGTGATATGGACATGGGGGGAAGCTTGGGCAAAGGAAATTCACAGGATCCAAAGGGCATCGTCCATTCATTCATTCCACGCTACACACCATCAAGAATACGCATTTTTCATGCCCCTTCGTCCAGAGACCATACTCCTCGCCATTTCCATCCACTTCCTCCATCTCCTTCCATTCAAATGAAGCTTTAATCCTCCATCTGTGACTAGCAAGGAAGAAGGACCTTGGAGAAGCTTGAATCCATGGAATTGCAAGCAGAATTTTGGCTAAGGATTTCTATTTTCCTACACTTTTTCTTTTTCTTGTACAAGCTTGGTTAAGTTGTATTTGATTAGGAATTTGTGTAATTGTGATTAGTGGCTGGTTAGACACTAATTAGGAAGTTTTTTTTTGTTGATTAATTGGTTGGATTAAACACTGAATTTTACACTTTCCTTTAATTTCCCATGTATGCCACAAAGGTGTTCGAAGAAATATATGAGTGAAATTATGAGCTTTATTGTTTGATTTAAGGATTCCTTGGAGTTTGGTTGGTTAATTAAACATCTTAGGGTATTAATTCAAAGGATAATTAATCAATTAATCCTTCAATTCAAGTGTTCATAGATCCTAATGACAAGAATTAGTGATTTGATGTGGGATTGAGGTTTCAATTCAAGATTAAATTATTAATCCCTTGATTCTTACATGGTAACTCAAGATAATTTGTATTGGACATAGTTAAGGACTCGTAGGCTAGAATTAATTACAATTGAATTAGGATAAGGATAGCAGATACCAAGGGACGAATCCAAAGCTAGTCATAAGTCCATCATTCAACCATAATCCATACAATTAGGTAGCAATTAGAAATTTTAATTCAATTTTATTTTAGATAGTTTAAGTCAATCAAAACCCCTTTAGTTAGGAAATTTTTAGAGTCTTTTATACATTCAGAAAACCCAATTAAACATTGAACTCCAATTCTAAGGAAGATAATCTAGGTTGTGCCACTAGCTATATATAATCCAACCTAGTTTTATTTTGAGGGTTGCGCAAGAAGACCTCTCACTTCTCATATGCTTCCTCCTTCAAGAAAACAAAGCAAAGTCCATGGAGTCATTATTCCTCTATAGCCTTGGCCTAAAGGGGTTCTTATAGCTAGGGAAAGCTTTAAATTTTTCTAAGCCTATTCTTGAGTCATATATGATGAATGAAAATGAAGGGAGGCCTTAGGAAAAAATTTTAGAACTCATAGAAAGTGAGTTGATGTTTTAAGTTTCATATTATGACCTACAGAAGCAATATGTAGTTAGACTCTTTGTTTTAATTGTGTAATGACTCTAAGAGGCTTAAAAAGAGTCAAGAATCATATTTGAAAGGAAAGAATGAAGCTTAGAAATTATTTAAGGGGTGCTACTTCATTAGGTGCATTTATGGACCATAATGGGATTTTATAGAACAACCAAGTGTCTAAACTAGTTGTGTGGCCTTAAAAATTATTTCATGAACCTAATTGGCTTCCATAAATTGTGTTTAGGCCAAGAGAAACCTTCCCCACACTTTTGTGGGTGTGTGGCTGAAGCAAAGGAGGGATTTTCAAGAGAAAAAATGTGTGGTTGTGTGCAAGGTAGCTCTCTCTACCTTCTCTCATGCATGGATGTGTATTTAGCTTGTCTTAGAATGTATGCATGTGTATTTCTAAGTCATGAAAAGTATGCTAGTATGATTTTATAAGCCATGATTTCATGATGACATATTATATTTTCAAATGAATGTATAATGTTTGTTTGAGTTTGCTTGAGTGTGGAGAGGCCAAGAACTCTTGACCATAGTGAGAATGAGCCAAAAACCCTTGAGATTTCTTGAGACTAAGTAAAAAGTCTACTAAAAGCAAAGTGGGCTCCCAAGAGTATGGTTGAGTCCAAAAATCTCTTAAGGAATGGGTGAGGCAAATCCAAAATCCATGAGGAAAAGTGTGAGGCCAATCCAAACACTTAGTGAGCTCTTGAATATCTTGTATGACTTATTCACATACCAAGCTTGCTTCTTGAATGTTCGTAGCTTCCATTATATCCATGCATGCATTTTCAAAACTTGCTTTGCATATATTATGTGTGATTGAATGGGAAATGAGCTATTGGGTTTCTTTGAATCTCATTTCCTCCTCTTCAATGTTCTAACATGCTAAGTGGACCAAGTGGACCAAGGTAATGGAAGCCAACCACCTTGAAGGAAAGAGATTGACAACCAAATGCTTGAGTTTTGTCACTTTAAGGCCATATTTATGTGAAGTAATGTAATCCAATGATGTATATGGTCTATGACTTCTTAGACATGTGTGATTGTGATCATATGTGATGTGTAAATGAATGAATATGATGTATGAACCTTAGAACATAATTTGGGTATGTAATGCCAAGGTATGCATTTTGGAAAGTTTGATATAATGTGCATATGTGTGGATGAAAAGGCTAAAATGAGATGCATGAGGTTTGAGACCATTTGGGTAGCTCGCACAAGTCCTAAATGTGCTTTTAGACTTGCCCAAAAGGTGCCAAAACCAAAGGAAAACCATTTGGCAATTTTGGTACCCTATATGGAACCAAAATTGATTATAATGGAACCCTATATCACTTTTTAGCCAAATAAGCTCTTATTGATCTGACATTTGGCAGACATTTAGAACTTGTTGAGAGCTTTTTGGGAAGCTAAAGAGCATAATTTTTTCAGGTCTACAGAATATTTGATAAATTTTTAAAGTTGGCAATTTTTCTGGTTTTAGTCTGCTACACTATTCATTTAGTTCGAAAATGAAATCTGTCACACAAGGCTCAAACGATGTCCAATTGCCATGAAATTTTATACAGAGAAACTAAACATTTCCAATGACTCATGAAAACTAGAAACACCTCATTTAGAGGTCTACAGAGGGAGATATAAATTTTTAAAGATTCTACCCAATATTAGAGAATTCAACCGACCTGAGTTACTGTTCTATTGAATTCTAAGGTCTGGCTTACTCAAGCTGGTCTGAAAATACTTTTTCCCTCTAGCTAGCATCTACAGCTTTCTATATTAGTATCATTTTCATAGATTGGATTTTTTTGGAATTAATTAGAAATTTTCAAAGTTTACTGCAGAAAATCTGTGACAGTTCCAGGAGACAGTTTGACCTTTGGACCTTTTCGGATGTCAAACGTCCTCTGTGATGGATGTTATGGTCTGGACATATTTTTAGTGTGAAGTAGACATCCATAACTTTCTAGGATGACCAAGAATGCATGTTTTTTATTTTGTTTAGAATTAGTTATGATTTTTTAAAATTTGGAGGCAAAAGCTAACCGAAATTGAATATCCATGTTTTGTGCTTCATTTCGGTTTTCTTGAGTTGTGAGCCACATTTTATGATGCAAATAAGTTGTATTCATGTGATTAAATATGAAAATATATGGCATGAGCTCACACGGTCCACGTGACACCGGATGAAATTTTTATGCATGATGCAGCGCAATTAAATGCATTATATTAATAGACTTTTTCTACTTCCTTCATGGATTTGATGATGCAATGCATAAGAATGTTATAAGATGAACAAGAAATTATGGTGTTATAGGCCGAGACATGCATCAAGAATGCCACCCATGGAGTTTTCTTAATTTTCTTAGAGAATTTGATATCTATGTTTGATATCCATGAAACTTCCTAGAGCTCTTATGAACTCAAATATGCTCTTAGATAGTCTAAAATATCATTTTATAGCTTTATATTTCCTAAGGTGCAAGTGAAACCCTAGGTATGGAAACTTGCAACCTAGAGCCTCTCATGGCTTTCATTTTGCATAATCTTACTCTCCACACTTCTAAGCGCTTGTTCTATTACATTTTTATTAAACAAAAGCTTTCTTCTCACACACACACACACTCTCTCTCTCTAGGCTGAATTATGAAAGAAAAAGAAGACCAAGGAAATGGCAATATCATGGCTTACATCATGCTTCATTTGAAAGCTTGTTAAGTGGTAATTCTTGTACCATAGTTTTTTGTCTCAAACTTTCACTTTTCCTTAAGAGTTCAGCCACCAAACTTCTCCTTTCAAGAACCTAAAACCATCAAGAGAAAGAAAATGAAGAAAGGAGAAAGTTTCATAACTAGCTTGTTGCAAAATTCCATGTATTTTCATACCCTTTTGCCTTAGTTTCCTTTCTCTCTCCTTTATCTCTCTTAGATGCCATGGATAGTTTGTTTCTAGGCTAAAGTGTCATTTTAAAAGGGTAGAAAAGCTAACTTGATTATATTAGAAAGTGGAGGAAGATTTTTATAATAATTTCCAAAATACTAATTATGTCTTTCCACTTTCGTTCCTTTGTTTGGGCTCGTTGTAGTTCTTTTTTTAGAACCATCTTTTTCATATGAAAATTTAAGTCCTCTAGTTTATTAGAAACATACTCTTCCAATTCTATGGAGTTCAAAACCATCCCAAATCATCTGGTCAAAGTTTTAGTCAATTCTTTATCGAAAATGCACAATAGGAGGGTCTTAACCATTATGATGATTCCCATGGTTTTTGAGGCATCTAAGAACCTTGGAAAACTCAATTTTCCTATTTAAAATTCCCTTCTTTGAGTTTTCTAAAACTTGCTCCAAATTATGAAAATGTCACTAGCCTCTGTATCTCTCTATTTGGCCATATTGACTTTTATAACATCTGGTTCTCTAAAAATAAGAGAAAACGTAACGTACGATTTCTCCGTCAATAAAAAAAATTCACCAGATATAAAAAGGAAGTCCTTCAAAATGACTTAGTTAAGGTCTCAAAAAATTTGGAAAGCATTCTAGACTTCTAAAAATGAGAATCCTAGACTCAAACTGAAAGAAAAATGGAGCTAGAATGAAGAAACAAATTTGAATGAAAGATTGATGAAACGTAAGGACATTTTTGTCATTTTAAGAAAATTTTGGAATTCTCACAGGATGTCTTTTTAAATGAAAGTTTTGAGTTCCCCAAGGTTCTCAAAGGCCCTGAAAACCATAAGAAGGCCCAAGACAGTTAAAGCCTCTCCAGTGGACATTTTCTAATATCGATTTACCTGAACTTTGACGGATTTGTTTGGGAAGATTTTAGATCTGATTTGAGTGATTCCAAAGGCATTTTACTAAATTGGGAACCTAAATTTGATAATGGAAAAGACAGTTCTAAAAAAGGAGCTAAAACAAATGAGAAATGAAAATGCCAAAAACGAAGGGCAAAATGAGAATTTTTGAAAAAGTCATTCTCCTCCACCTATATATATGAGGTGCCCCACTCTCCCATTCATTTAGTCTCATATTTTTTTGCCCTAAACCAGAGGAAAAACCCTAGGAGAGTGGTGCAGCAAGGGAAGAAGAAGGAGAAGAGAAATCAAGGCAAAAAAGTATGGTTTCTTGGTAGTTTTTCATGTTTTCTTCCATCCAAACCTCCTCTCCTTCATTCTCCTTTGTTTCCCTTGATTAAAATGAAGTTTACAAATCTTTTTTAAGGGAGAAACTTAAGGGAAAATTTGGATTTGAAGAAAAGAGCCTAGAGAAAGCAAGATTCAAGTGAGAAAAAGTAAGAAAACAAGATAATTTCTTCTTCCCTAGTTGCTATCCCTTACTCCCCTTCTCTACCATTTCGCCTCACTTGAGAAGGCCTAAAAGGATTTGATTTTTAGGTAGAACCAAGGGTGATTCTTAGGAAAAAGGGTGTGGAGATTAAGAATATGCAAAGAGAATTAACAAATAACCCTGAAAATTCAAGATGCAAAGTCTAGGGTTTCATATATTCCTTGCAAAATCTCATTTGATACCTTGATTTCTATATCTAACTGAGAGTTTAACTGAGCTCCTAAGATCCCTAGAAGTCTGCCCATGTGCTTCCTCCATCAAAAAAACAAAGCAAAGTCTATAGAGCCTAAAACCTAACATAGGTTTGCCCAAGAGAGATTCATGTAGCTAGGGAGAGTTTTAAATTTTTTTTAAACCCATTTTTGAGTCATATATGATGAATGAATATGAGGAGAAGCCTTGGAAAAAATTTAGAAGCCATAGAAAGTAAGATAGTGCTTTATGTTCCATAATATTACCTAAAGAAGCAACATGTAGTTAGGTTCTTTAATTTAATTGTGTGATGACTCCAAGAGGCTTAAAAGGGATCAAGAATTATATTTGGAAGAAAGGAATAGAGCCTAGAATTTATTTGATAGGTGTTGCTTTATTAGGTGTATTCTTGGAAACATAAAGGGGTTTATAGGTTAAATTAGAGTCTAAGTAACTTATGTGGCCTTAGAATTAATTTTATGAACCTAATTGGCTTCCATAAATTGTGTCTAGGCCAAGAGGAATTATCTCCACCTTTATAGGTGTGTGAGGTCAAGGGAGAGGATTTAAGGCTTAAGGAAAAAGTGTACAAATGCTAGCAAGGTAACTCACTCCTCCTTCTTTCATGCATGATTGTTTGCCTTACTTGTTTTTGAATGTGTTTATATGTATTTTTAATCCATGAAAAGTATTCTAGCATAACTTTAATTCCATGGTGCCATGATGTTATAATATGTTTTCATATGATGTTTATGATGTGTGCTTGGGTTTGCTTGAGTGCGGTGAGGCCAAGAACCCTTAGCCATGGTGAGGATGAGCTAAGAACCCTTAAGATTGGTTGAGACAAAGTAAAGAGTCTGCCAAAAGTGAGGTTGACTCCTAAAAGCAAGGTTGAGTCTAAAAACCTCTTAAAGAATGGGTGAGACAAGTCCAAAATCCATAAATAAATGGGTGAGGCCAATCCACTTGCTTAGCAAGCTTTTGTATGCTATATATGACTTTCTCAAATGATGAAAATGCCTCTTGAATGTTTACACATATCAATATGACCATACATGCATTATGAGACTTTTTTTGCATCCATTATGTATGATTGAATGGGAGATAAGCTATTGGGATTCTTTGAATCTCATTCCCTCCTCTCTAATGTTCTAACATGCTAGGTGGACCAAGAGAGCAAGGTAATGGAAGCCAACTATCTTAATGATGAGAGCATGACATCAAAGTATCTTGAAATTGTTACTTTAAGGCCTTATAGATAGAAATTGATGAAATCTCTAGTTGTATATGACCTATGATATTATGAGCATGTATAATTATGTTAATATATGGTGTATAAATGAGAGCTAGGGTTACATGTATAGAAATACTCATTTTGGTCATGTAATGGTAATTTTGCATTATGGAATTTCATGTATGAATGGAAGTGGAATAGCCAAAATGAGATGGATGAGGTTTGGGACCATTTAGGTAGCTCACACAAGTCCTAATTATGCTTTTAGACTTGCCCAAGGGGCGCCAAATCCTAAAAAAAGTCATTTGGACATTTTGGTATCCCATATAGAGCCAAAATTGATCATAATAGAACCCTATGTCACCTTTTACCCAAATGATCTCTTTTTAATTTGAGATTTGGCATGCAATTAAGGCTTATTGAGAGCTTTTTGGAAAGCTAAAGAACATAATTTTTGGAGGTCTAGAGAATATTTGATAAATTTTCAAAGTTGAGAAATTTTTTTTATTTTCGTCACACAGGGGCCAAATGATGTCCAATTTCCATGAACTTTTATACAAAAAAACTAGACATTCCCAATGACTTATGCCAACTACAAGTACCCCATTTGGATGTCTAGAGAGGAAGATATGAATTTTTAAAAATCCTGTCCAATATCAAGAACTCCAACTGACCTCAAGTACTATTTGATTGATTTTCAATACTTGGACATGTCTGAGCTAGTCTAGAGTTATTTTTTCGCTCTAGCTAACATCCATAACTTTCTAGATTAGTATCATTTACATAGATTGGATTTTTATGAAATTAATTGGACATTTTTAAAATTTGCTATAAAATTCTATAACACCACCAGTGGATAGCCTAACCTCTAGACATTTTCGAATGTCAAACGTCCTTTATGTTGAATGTGATGGTCTAGACATATTTTTTAGATGAAATAGACATATGTAGCTTTCCAGAATAGCCAAATATGCATGTTTCAATTTTTTTAGAATTAATTATGATTTTCCAAAGTTTGTCACAGAAAAGAGGAAAATCTGGCTGAATATATATATGTATGTATTTTATGCTTCCCTTTGAGTTTCACGAGATAAAGACCACTTTTAATGATGCAAATGACTTGTATTCATGTAATTAAATATGAGAATATAATGTATGAGCTCACATAGTCCACGTGACACCGAATAAAAATTTTATATGCTATGTAACACTAAGAAATGTATTATTTAATGCTATTCTTCCTTACCTCTTTGTGAGTTTTTTGATATGAGGCATAGAGATACTATGAAATGAGCTAGAAATATATGGTCTTACAATTCTAATTTTGGGTTATCCTAAGGCTTTTAACTACACTTTTACATATTTTATTTAACATCCAAATCTCAATTAGTCTCAGTTCACTTTACTCTGGGGTCCTCATTTATTAATCAAACAATTTCAATTTCAATTTCTCATAATTCCTACTAGCTTTTGCTAGGCCCGTGACCCATTATAAGTAATTCATTCCACTTTCTAGGAATTATTATAAATTTCTAAATCATAGGATATTACATCTAAAGGTTTAGAAAAATTGGATATACCAAGATTCAATCTATTAATGATTATGGCTACCCCAATAAGCCTCCTTGTGATATGTGCTTATTATTTTGGTCATCTTTTCTTTTAAGTGCTTGTTTGGCTTCTATGATGGATTTCCTTTGATACCCCTAACTATTCCTATATAATTGATTTTATAGGTCAGCTTAAATACTTTATCCTTAGGCTTTTTTACCAATAAAATAGGGGTAAGGCAAACTTCTATTGTTTGTTTGTGTAAGAGAACAAAATGAATGTTTCTAAAAGATAATAGATTAAGAAGATTATTTGATTGCACCACCCATGATAGCTTTCATTCCTCCTATGAAGGTATTGGGGATGGTACTTTTACTTTAGCATTTGCTACATACTTTGCTTGGAAGGAATGAAACCCTAACAACTAGTGTTACTAGTAGCAATGGTTATTCAATTCATCCTTACCCATATGTTGCTATCATAGTTCACAAGCAATGTGTAATAACCAATAAATCAGAAATTGAATTGAATCGATAAGCTAAAATAGGAACACCCTAAAGCAAGGCAAGCAAAGACTCAATAAGACTAGGATGGTAATTAGAACATCTTAAAATAAGGGCTACAATCTAAGGTGAGCTCAGAATTGGAGCCAGCGGCTAAATGGAAAAGCTACAGAGGCCAATGGCATCTTTGTAATTTTGGGCAAATGTTAAAAATTCAAAGGAGAAATTGTTAAATGGGAAAATTAACTTTTTGGAGGTTTTTAGAGGCCCTAAAAATTATAGAACTCCCAAAATGGTTAAAACTCCTCCGATTTGAATTTTAGAGTGTCAATTGACCAAAACTTTGATCGAATCATTTGATAAGGTTTTAAATCCAATTAGGGTGAACCAAAGTCGTTTTATGAACTAGATTATCTAAATTTTATGATGAAAAAGATGGTTCTTAAAAAGGAGTTAAAATGAGTCTAAAAGTAAAGAACCAAGATCAAAGACTAAATTGTAAATTTGAAAAGTTGTGTAAATGGACCCTAGGCTTCTTAAAAACGCCCTTCTCTTCTCCAGCACTCATAACTTACTTGCCTTTTGTCCAAATAGATTCTAGGATAGTCTTGAGTGGCACACCAAGCAAGGGAGTAAGGAGAAGAAGATTCAAGACAAAAAGTATAAGATTTCCTTACTTTTTCATGTCATCTCCTTCACTAAACTTCTTCTCCTCTTTCCTTTCTTTTCTCCCATAGTTTTGATGGTTTATTTGGACATGTTTGGTGGCTGTTCTAGTAGAGGAGAAGGAGAATTTGGGAGAGCTCTTGATGGCTAAGAAAGTGCACTTGAAAAGCTTCCAAATAAGGTAATTATTCATGGCTAAAGCTTGTTCCTCTTGGCTTTTCTTGTTCTCTATTGTTTTGGTTAGAATAGGGGGGAGATATTAGAGACCTTATCTCAACCCAAACTTAATAGGAATGGGGGTTTATAATATAACATTCAGTACCTCTATAAATGTGAGAAACGTAATGTTTGGTTTCTCTGTAAATATACGTAATTCACTAGATACAAAAGGAATTCCCCTAGATAGAATGATTTAAGGCCCCACAAAATTAGAATGATAATCTAGATTTTAAATAATAAGGATCTAAGGTTAGAGAGCCTTGAAAACGGAGCCAAAATAACCAGACGAAATTTAACGAAGATGTAATGACATTTTTGTAATTTTGGGTACTTTTTAAAAAAATCATAGGAGAGATTTTTAAATGAGAAAAATGAGTTTTCTGGGGTTCTCAGAGGCCTTAAAAACTATAAGAACTCCCATAACAGTTAAAACCCTTCTGGTTTATGATTTAGAATATCAGTAGACCTAAACTTTGACCCTTTCATTCGGGAAGATTTTAGATCTAATTTGAGTGATTCCAAAGGTATTTTATAAGTTAAAGAACTTAAATTTATGATGGAAAGACAGTTCTCGAAAAAGGAGTTGAAATGAGCCTAAAACGAAAAAGCCAAGAACGAAAAGCAAAATTAGAAAATTAAAATATCTTAAATGGGTCCCTAGCCTATATATAGCATGCCCCACTTCTTCCTATCACCTTTGCTGACTTTCCTTTGCACCAAAATAGAACCTTAAGCTCCTTGAAGTGGTAGACCAAGATGGAGGAAGAAAGGAAGAGAAAACCAAGCAAAAAGGTAAGAAAATCCATGGTTTTTCATGCTTCTTCCTTCACCAATCTTGCTCTCCTCCTTCTCCCCTTTATTTCTATGGATTTAGTGATGTATTTAGATCTATTTTGAGGTCATACTAAGGGGGAAATTTTGAATTTCAAGAGGAAAATTAAAGCAAAGGAAGACGCATCCAAGAAAGGCTAGGAAAACAAGGTATTTTGCTACTATTATGTTTGATCCTCCTTGTTCCTCTTCTTGAGTATTTCACCTCATATATGAATAGCCAAGAGAAGTTGAATTTCTAACCAAACCAAGGATGAATCTTAAGAAAATGAGTGAAGAGAATAAAAATATGCAAAGGAAACAAAGAAAGAACCATGAAATTGCAATATAGAAAAGTTAGGGTTTTAGTTACACCTTGATTTGTAAGATGAGTTCTAGCCATAAATTAAGAGGTTTAAGAGTTCATATGAGTTCCTAACACACCAAGAGAGCCTCCCACATGCTTCTCCCATCAAAGAAATCAAGACAACTCCATTGGTAATCCAAAGAGACATAGCCTCAATGTAGCATGGAAGGAGCACCAAGGGAGTGTTTTAATTTTTTTCAAGCTTGGTTTTGTAACACATATGATGGGAGAGGATAAGAGGAAGCCTTCAAAAAATTTTAAAAGTCATGGATAGTGAGATGTAGTTATAGGTTCCATATTGTGACTTAAAGAAGTAACACCTAGCTAGGTCCTTAAATTAATTGTGTGATGGCTCTAAGAGGCTTAAAAGGAGTCAAGAGTCATAAATGGATGGAAAGAATGGAGCCAATATTATGTTTTCTTAAGGTTGCTTCATTAGGTGTATTATGGAACCATAAATAACCCATAGGAACAACCTAGCTTTTAAAATGAATGTGTAGCCTTAGAAATTGTTCCAAGAGTGTAATTGGCTTCCATATGATGTGTCTAGGCCAAAGGAATCAAGTCTCACATCCTTGTGAGTGTGTGGCCAAGGTAGAGGAAGAGTTTTCAAGGAAGAAAGTGTGCATTTGTAACCAAGGTAGCTCTCTCCTCTTTCTTTCATGCATGAGTGGATGTTTATCTTATCTTTGAATGTGTTTATGTATGTTTTAAGCCATGAAAGATGTCTTAGCATGTATCTATATGCCATGGTACCGTGATATTATTTTATGCACTTAAATGATGCTTTTATGAATATGTTTTAATTTGCTTCAGTGTGGTGAAGTCGAAAGCCCCTTAGCTAGGGTAAGGATGAGCCAAAAGTCCCTACAAATGGGCAAGACAAAGCCAAAAGTCTCTAAAGAGTGTGACTTAGTCAAGAACCCTTTAAGAAAATGGGTGAGACAAGTCCAAGATCCCCCAAGAGAAGTGGATGGGGCTAAACCATCTTCTTGGCAAACCTATGTATGATTTATATGACTCATTGAATATTAAAAATGTTCTACGAATGATTTTGAAAGTCATAATGTCCATGCACGCATTTTTAGAATTAGATTTGCATTCTTTATGTATGGTTAAAAGGGAGAAGAGCTATTGGAATTCCTAGAATCTCATCCCTTCCTTCCTGTTGCCTAACATATCTAGGTGGACCAAGTGAACCATGAAATGGGAGCTACCAAGCTTGAAGAAGAGAGATTGACAACAAAGTGTGTGATTTTGTCCATTTTGTAGCCATATGAATGGCATATGATGTAATCCTATGATGAATATATTGTGCAAACATTTAAACATATGTAATTACATGAATACTTGATGTATATATGAGATTTGATGCCATGTGAGTGTTATAGCAAGTTCTTGACATTCAATGGCAAGATATGGCTTATGTGTTCTTGTGTACACCTTAGGGTGAGAGAGTGAGTTTGTGAAATCTTATTTGTGCACCTTTAAGACATTTTTAATAGACCATTTTGGTGCTTTTCGACATGATGAAGTGGCTATGAAAGCTTTGGAACCAAATTTGACCCTCTTAAGACCCTTTAAGAAGCATAAAAGGTCCATTTTCCAACCCTATAGCACAATCTAACCAAATGAACGAATTTCCTCTTGAAATTTAGCATGCATATAGATCTCATCTAGAGCTTTTTGGGAAGATAAATAGAAGATTATTTGGAGCTCTATGGAAGTAATTATGAATTTTCAAAGTTGTCAAATTTTAGCTATTCTAGCATGGATTACTATTCATATAGTCAGTTTTTTTTCCTATGTCATTCAAGGGCCAAAAGGTGTTCAATGTTCATGAAATTTTATAGACATGAACTAGATATGATAAGATTTCTATGGACACTAAGATCACCTTGATTGGATATCTGAATAGGGAGATATGAATTTTTGATGTACTATGATAATACCAGTAGTGCTAGGCAAGTTTAGTTACTATTTCATTAACTTCCAATTGCTAGATGTCCCTGTTTTGATTTGGACTTATTTTTATCATAAAGTAGACATCTGTAGCTTTCCATAATGGTATAGTGTACTTGATTTTATTTTTTTTAGAATTAGTTATGATTTTCTAAAGTTGATTATAGAAAGCTGACACACTAACCCAAAGCTGCACATGTAATTTATATATATATGGTTTATGAGCTCGAGTTATTGGCCACTTCTTAAGATGGTTTTATGTTTCATTTATGTATTTAAATATGAGAATGAGATGAATGAGTTCATAAGGTCCACAGGACAAAAAATGAAAATTTTATCCACGACATAATGTAAAATAATCCATTATTTTATTGCATTTTCTTGAGAAAGGATGCTAGACCAAGGAAATATGCTTGAAATAATATGAGATAGCCTAGTTAAATATGGTGTTACACTTTATTGGTATCAAAGTAAAGCTCTAGGCCTTCTAGGATTGTATATGGCTTGAGGAAGCAATGTTACAAGTATGTATGAATTTGTTTTAGGCATTTTGGGTGTGTGAACATGGCATATATCCATGTTCATGTTGAATAAGTTGTTAGAATGGTCCTTGAGCAGGTAGTGAACATTAGGAGAGGTAGGCCTCTAGGGTTGAGCCAGTAAGGCTAGAACAGAGTAGATTGATCCTATGGTTAAGCTCTATAGGCTATGGTAGCTCATTGGGATCCGTGGTAAGCTGTGTGTCTTGGCAACGAGAGATTATTATCATATAGTTACAGGAGAGGCTTGATCAGAGAGACCATGAGAGGCCTAATCCTTTCTAGTTGTCACACTCCAACCATTTTGAGATGTTTTGCCTGAGGCAGAAACAAGCAGTGATATAGCACAATATGAGATGAAATTGCTGCTGCATAGAAATCAGCTAGAAGGGAAATGAGAGAGAGCTATCCCCCAACCACGACACCTAGATGTCTAGATGAATTAGGAAGTTTAGAAAGTTATTTCCTCAAGCCAAAGGTTAGAGTTATGAGCAACACTCTACAGAACCCTAACAACCTAGATGTACCATTTGGCTACACATGAATAATGCAAGGGGAAGAACCCTTTAACCTTAATGAAGGGGCTAAACACATAGCTAGAAAAGAAGTACCAATGGTGATGGGATGTATTGCCATATGGAAGGCCTTGTTGGTCATATTCAGATTAATATGAGAAATGAACTATTAAGGGGTTAGACAATACAGAGTAAGAGCCCTAATGTAAGTGAGATAAAGAGAGATAAATGACCCATTAGTAGATGTTGAGAATAATTAAGCAATAGATGAGTAATGAGCCTAGTATATGAGTTTAAGA
This sequence comes from Erythrophleum ivorense, assembly GCA_026724425.1. NCBI lineage: Eukaryota > Viridiplantae > Streptophyta > Magnoliopsida > Fabales > Fabaceae > Erythrophleum > Erythrophleum ivorense. The sequence goes on from JAIUCV010000014.1 coordinate 8,783,089, forward strand.
AAGAGACTAGTTGACTTATGAATGAGCTTGAGTAGCCCTTGGAACTAGCCTATTAGACACAGGAGTAGAAAGGTTATTGAGATCCACCCACAAGGCATTGACTCCAACCTAGAATGCTATTTTATATGTCAATGAATGACAAGCTTTCACCATGAGCCTATGCAAAGTATACTATGGGTATATGTGTAAAGAAAGGATACATCTGTGTAAAAAGATAAGTGTCATACCTCCACATATTATATGTTGTTGGTTACTGTTAAAAGATCTTGTACTCACTAGTAGGAAAATCTTATTGACAAGGTTTCAAAATTTACATTGCAAAATGCAAGACTTTGTTAACAAGATCCTAGATCTTGGTGATAGGTGTGACACCTTAACCTCTAGCTCATACCCAGCGTGCCCTCTTACTCATCTACATATGCGGAACTCACAAGGGAGATAAACTCTCTACCTTATGCTTGCTTTTTCTATGGCACTATGTGTGGGTAGAGATCCACTTTAGAAGTAACATGGACCGGTTGAGCTCTCTCTATGGTTCCTCATGCTCAAGTACCCTATTGAGACTTATTTCAATCCCTACTATATGCTTAGAACTCATGGAAAGCAAAAGGGATTGGAGACATGCATTTTCGCTAGTGGCAGATTTTACCTCTTTTCTGGGCTAACTTTGGAAATTCATAACTAAATGCAGAAAAATCTTATCTACATGATCTGGGTCAATATAGAAAGTTTGAGACGTCTACTTCATGTTAAAAATACTTAGAAGTCTCAATCTCTCACTCATTCTGCGTTTGACATCGAAATAGGTCACTGGTCAGAGGGGGCTTCTTTGCTGTCACAGTTTACTGATATGGACTTTGAAAATGTCTAACTAATTCCACAAAAATCCAATGCTCATAAACTCTATCTCTATGGAAAGATGTGGATGTTAGCTAGAGGAGAAAAATATCTCCAGATCAGTCCACCAAGCCAATTCCCCGGAAACCGATGAAACAGTACCTCGGGTCTGGTTGGGGGTCTGATTCTGGGCAGGAACTTCGAAATTGCATAACTCACTCTCTGGACCTCTAAATGAGGTGATTCCAGTTCCTACAAGTCACTGTGACCATCTAGTTTCTGTGTATAAAATTTTGTAGCCATTGGACTACGTTTGCCCCTCGGATGACATGATTTCAAAACTGACCAAATGAATAGTGATTTTCTGAAATCCGAATTTCTGATGTCAACTTTGAATGCTCATAGAAAATGCTATAGACCTCTAAATGACATGAACTCTAGCTTCCCAGAAAGCTCTAAACATACTCTAGTTCCATGTCAAATCTCATGGCTAGAAGAGGTCATATGGCTATTCTATGACATCATGTGCAAAATGGCCCTTTCTTGGCCAAAAGTGTGGCTAATGGGGTCCAATCTTAAGTTTTCTACTTCTATGACTCTTTGAGCACATGAGGAAGCATCTATAGGAGCTATCAATCATGCCTCAAATGTCTAATAACTCAGATTGGGGAAACTCACTACCCCATGCCCACTTATGCACCCATATATACTAAGCTACCATTGGCTCTTTTTCATTCAACCATGCTATTTCATTCATCATAAAGCTCATTCTCATACATTCATCATTAATACATACATTGTCTTACAATATTTGTACATGCTACATCATATACATCATTTACATCTCATGTACAAGTTACATATACAATGTAGTACAAAACTATACACTTTTCTTCATCTCTATCCCTAGCCTCATGCTTGTTGGTGGTTGCTCCCATCTCTTATCTCACTTGGGCCACCTGGCATGGTTGGATGGTGGAGAGGGAGGGTGAGATTCGGAGAATCTCAGTAGTTCAACTCTCATTCAAACATACATATATTGTATGCAACAAGTCTCATTAAGCATGTATGGCATGTTAGCATGTAAAGCATGATAGAAAACGTTTAAAACATATGAAATGGCCATGGATAACATTCATGAGTTCGCTGAGTACTTGGATCGGCCTCACCCCTTCCCTTATGGCTTTTGGATTTGCCTTCCCATACTTTTAGAGGTACTTAGACTCACCCTTACTCTTTGGGAGTCAACCTCACTTTTGGGAGACATGGCTCAACCAACTTAGGGCTTCGGCTCATCCTCACCTTGGCTTCAGGGTTATTGGCTTTTCCATTTCCTCAAGCAAACCAAACAATCATTTAAAACATCATCTCAATCATATCACATAATCATGCTAACACACTTCTCATAGCTCATCTCATTCATACACACAAGCAAGACAATGTAAACACACAATTATGCATGAGAGAAAGTGGAGAGAACTACCTTTGTCGACTATCTACTACTTGCTCTGACACTTGACTCCTCCCTTGTTGGTTTTCACAACAACTTCTAGATGGGAGAGTTCCTCTTGAGCCTAACCACACAAAAGCATGGAATTAATACTTTACTACTCATTTCTTAAGCTAGGGATCTCTTCTAATTGGCTCTACTGAGCTTCTCACTCTAGGTTTCTTCCTCACTCTAGGGTCCATGAACTATCCCTCTCTTTCTCAACTCATAAGAAAGGGGAAAAGCAAGAAGAGAAGACTATCTACTTCTAATCTCTCTCAAGAATGGTTTCCCACTCTCTCTCCTCTAAACCAGACTCAAACCTAACCATTCCTAACATCTGAACCGTAGGAAAGAGGGAAAAAAGGGAGAGGGCCACATATGAAGAGGAAACCATGAGGATTCATACCTTTCTTGTGCTTTCCTCTTCTCTTCAGCTTCTCTCTCTCTCCTCCGCCCTTTGCTCTCTCCTAAGACGAGTTAGAGTCGGTTAGAAGAAGAAAGAAGAGATTTGGAAGCTTTTAAAAGTCAATTTCTCTTTTCCTCGCTTTTCTGGACCGCTCTCGCTACAGCGAGTTAGTGACCTCGCTACGGCGAGCTCGTGTCTGTTCCAGACTTTTGTCTTCGCTATGGCGTCGCTACGGCGAGATCGGGTCTATTCCAGACCTCTGCCTTCGCTAAAGCGCCGCTACGGCGAGCAACTCCCTGGTCTCTATATGGAATGCCATACTCGCTATAGCTAGGAACAATTTCGCTACGGCGAGCAACTTACTGGTTTCTATATGGAATGCCGCACTCGCTATAGCAAGGGACATACTCGCTACGGCGAAGAGGCATTCTCGCTATGGCTATTCCATCTCTCGCTATGGCGAGAAGACTTAGAAAATTCTCAGCTGTCCGAAAATTTTCCAGCTTCTCTTTCCTTTCCTTTTTCTCCCTTCTTTTTCTCTTTTCTTTTTCTGGGTTATTACAATAGGACGTCCTTATGGTCATTAAATTAACATGATTTAGTACTGATAGCATCAAGAATGTAGTGAGTTTATAAGGAGAGTATACCTTAGGGATGATACCCTAGAATGAAAATGAGACATAATGAGATAGAGGACTACTCAGTTAGTGGTCAGTAACTCTCCAAGAAGGAAATCCCTGATTTAGTAATTACAGTGATAGGGGAAGGGCAAGGAAGAGTTGAGAAACAAGCACTTAGCAAAGGATATCCTCACCTTAGTAGTAACTAAAGGAGAGTTAATAGAGTAAGTATAGTAAAGATAGTTAGGTAAGGGTTTAGTACTTTATCAGATGAACTTCCCTAGCAAGAGACTCATGTAATGTAAAAGCTCATAAGTAGTAGAGTATTAAGTGGAGCATAAAGTTATTGATAAAGTAGATTAAGGACATTGAGAAAATATATGACCTGAATTGGGTTAGCATAACCCTATAAGTAGTAAAGTATATTTTAGAGATGAAAGTAAAAAGAGAGAGGAGATGAGGTAAGTAGTTAATACCTCAAGTGCCTCCAGGGAAGCTAAGGGAATTAAAAGCCACTTAAGAAGGTAAGTTCCAAGATTATGTAAAGTAGTAAGGTAAGCCATGAGCTTTAAAGAGAAGAAACTTTAGGGTTCATAGGGAACAATTCCTTATAGAGGAACGGTCTAGTTAAGAATAAGCAAGAGAATAAGAGAAAGTAGACTCTCCCCCACTTTACAGAAAGTGAGTAAGTAAAAGTGAACCCAAGTGAAATAAACATGCTCTTGAGTATAGAGAAAATGTGTAACGATATTAGAACCAAGGACATAATGAGTCAAAAAATAGATAAATAGATAATATGAATGTGTGTACTAGCAAGTACCATTGTCCTTGGTACAGATGTTAGTGAAACATGATAAAATGCCCTAAGTAAAGGTAACTGGGCAATATGAATGGCCTCATAGTAGTACAGTAAATGACATGAGAAATTAGTGGAGGAGTTCCCTCTCCCCGAGTGTCATTTGAAATAAAGAGAGATATAGCATGGTAACATAAGGGTACTTTAGATTGTTGGGAAACTCGTAATATACTAGCGATAGTGGCTTGAGCTCAGTCATGATGCACTTGTATATTAGTGATTAATGCTATAGTTTGCTTGCAATGATGGTTACATGATATTGAGTCTAGCCAACTCAATAGTAATATAACTTGAGTGCATAGCAAATAATAGCATCAACCATAAAGAGTGTCCTGATAATTGAAGAGTATCCTAGTTAGTTAAATCAAGAGATAAGCTAAAGAAAGAAAAGTACGGGATTCTAATAATATCATAATGATAAAAAAAGTATATAGAAGGAAATCTCTAGTAAAGAACAATGATGTAAAAGGGAACATGCTAGCAGTATTAGAATGTAAAAGTTAAAGTCTGTTATGATATGATTAAATGAAGTGAAAAGGGACTAGCTAACAACCTCTATCTTGCTAGAGATGTTAGGTACACTCAATGTATATGATGCCTTGGTGCTGAAGGCACTTAAAAGCAAAATAGGGACATAGTTAGAAATTGTAGGATATAAGAGGAAAGACAGAAAGAGTACAAGTAAAGTGTAGCAATCCAGTAAGAGTAAAACAAGAAAGCCTAAGTGGAAATGCTTGAAGTGGGAACCAGAGATACAGTATAGCGGGTTGTAGTAGATTCTAGTAGGGCTCTAAGAGGTCGTAATAGACCTAGGGATCATAGTAGATCCCATAGAGATATAGAGAGCCCACAGTTACAGCATAGTAGTTCTCTAGGGAGATGATAGCCTGAGATAGTTTTCCTAGATCAGTCAATTTCAGAGACCAGTATAGTTTCAGATAGTTTTATCTCAGAGACTAGAGACCTCCTATGTCTAGTAGACTATTGCCATAGAGATATGAAATCTTTACTCAGACAGTTAAACCATTGACTAGATCTCTTGAGAGATGAGCATAGTATATAGGATGAGGAAAATAAGAAAGTAGCTTTTCAGTATTATAGGTAGATGAATCACTATCCAGTAGACATTGGACCTAACTCAAGGATAAAGAAATCACTATATATCAAATTCATATGTTCAGAGAAGGGTCAAGTATAGTTTGTCTTGATGAGGTAAATGGTGAATTATGTCTCCAGCAGCAGACATTATGAAAATTAACATCTCATAAGAATTCAATAGTAGTCAATGGTAATTGCTCTTCAATGTTAATACAGGAAAGAGTAAGAGTATGATGATCAATTATTAAGCTGAATAGTTATATAAGCCCTCTCTCTAGTGAATAAAGAGAGTAGACATAGTTTAGGCTTGAAAATAATAGCCCTTTGAAAAGGAGCTATGATCCCAATAAGTGATAAACCATAGGATGAGAAAATGAATAAGATTAAATAGTGGACTGATATTTAAGTAAGTTAAAAAAATAATGAGATCTTATAAAAAGCCATTAAGAGATGATAAGGGAGATTTAATGTTAAGTACACTATCTCCCAAGGTATATGTAATAAGTTCACTAGCAAAGACACATGTAAGTAAGTTCACTAAATAGGAAAGTTAATCCTTATGAAGGAGATAAGATTAATCAAACATAAAACAATAAGCTCTCCCTAGAGATAGGCCAAAGTATAAGAATATATGCAGTGTCAAAAACTATCCCTTATGATAAAAGCAAGTCAAAGGCTCTTTAGTAATAGCACAAAAGAAGAGAAGCAAATGCCATAAACTAGTGACATAAATTCCTTGGCAGAAGAGCTTAGTCTCTAAAGGAAGTAAATAAAGCTAAGAAGAAGGAAAAGAAAGGGCTAGTTAGTGAGACTATGATAAAGCTAGAAGAGGTTATACCTATAAATTTCAATAACAAAATTTATTTAAGGGAACCTTCATAAACTGAGAAACGTAATGCCCAGTTTTTATGTAAATGTATGAAATTTATAGGATACAATAGAAAGTCCCCCAGATAGAATGATTTGAGCTCTAATAAAATTAAAGTGATAATCTAGACCTTAAATAATGAGGATCCAAGGTTAGAGGTGCCATAAAAATAAAGCCAGAATAACTAAACGAAATTCAACGAAGATGTAATGGCATGCCAAGATATGCTTCTTGAAAGCTTGATGTAAATATGCAGATGTAATGGATGAAATGGCCAAAATGAGATGCATGGAGTTTGGGACTATTTGGGCAGCTCACACAAGTCTTAATTATTCTTTTAGACTTGCCCAAAAGGTGCCAAAACTCAAGGGAAACCATTTAGGCATTTTGGTACCCTATATGGAACCAAAATTGACCATAATAGAACCCTATATCACTTTTTGGCCATGAGCTATTCTTAATTTGAGATTTGGCATACAATTAGACCTTGTTGAGAGATTTTTGAAAAGCTATAAAATATAATTTTTGAAGGTCTATAGAATATTTGATGAATTTCCAAAGTTGGCGAATTTTTTGATTTTAGTCTAATACACTATTCATTTTGTCCGAATATGAAATCTATCACATAGGGCTCAAATGAAGTCCAATTGCCATGAAATTTTATACAAAGACACTAAACATTCACAGTGACTCGTGACAACTAGAAGCACCTCATTTGGATGTCTAGAGAGGGAGATATGAATTTTTGAAGATTTTGTCCAGTATTAGGGATTCCAGCCAACCTCTGTTACTATTTTATTAGATTTCGAGGTCTGGGCATGCTTGAGATGGTCCGGAGTTATTTTTTCCCTCTAGATAACATCCACAGATTTTCTGATTGCTATTATTTGCATGGATTGAATTTTTTTGGAATTAATTGGACATTTTCAAAATTTACTGTAGAAATCTTTGATAGCATCAGTGGGTAGTTTGACCTCTAGACTTTTTCGGATGTAAACGTCCTCTGTGATGGATGTTATAGTCTAGAAATACTTTTAGTATAATATAGACATTTGTATCTTTCCAGAATGGCCAAGAATTCATGATTTTGATTTTTTTTAGAATTAGTTATGATTTTCCAAAATTTGGATAGAAAAGGGGCAAATTCTGGCCGAAATTTAATATGCATATTTTAAGCTTCCCTTCGAGTTTCATGAGTTGTAGGCTACATTTTATGATCCAAATGAGTTGTATTCATGTAATTAAATATGAGAATGTTGTATGAGTTCATAAGATTCACGTGACACAGAATAAAATTTTTAAATACGACACAACGCAAAGAAATGTATTATTTTATTCTCTTTTTCCTTACACTCATGGAATTGATGATGTGAAGCATATGAATATCATAAGATGAGTTAGAAATTATGGTGTTAGATCTAACATAACATATGGAAACATCATAATAGGCACAAATCATCATGAAACTCAAAATCACTATCTCACTTGTTCATATACACATATACACTATGGCTCATGAATGTCAAAATCTTACATTCTCATACATTTGGCTCTAGCCTTGGTTCATACATCACATTTATATACTTCTACATATAATCAAGCGTTTACATCTCATAAATATCATCTACATACATACTTTGACATTAAATTACATTAAAAAAACTATCATATTGTCAAAGTATCATCATTCATACTCCTTAGCTGTCATTCCTTACTCCATGAGGCTCACCTAAACACAATTAGTCATAAAGTGGGGAAGAGTGAGATTCAAAAAATCCCAATAGCTCATTCACCCTTTCAAGCATACATATATGGCATATAATCATGTTAAAGAACATAAGTATACATTAAACACTTTCAAGAACTAAATAAATCTTGTTTTCAACATCACATAAATATGTTAAGATCAAGGTCAAGCTCTAAGGACTTTTGGTCTAACCTCACCCTTTTTCTAGAGACTTTGAACTTAGCCTCACTCATTCTTGCAACTTTAGGCCTTGTTTCACCTATTCTAAGGGACTTTTGGCACAACCTCACACATAAAAAGCAATCTCACAATTCAAAAGCAATTCAAGAAGCACAATGGTACCATAATATTAAACCAATCGCTATAGGCATGTCTCATGATTCAAAGCCACATACAAGTATTTAATGACAATCAAATAATCAAGAAATGAATACAAAAAAGGATGGAGAGCTACCTTGAGTTAAGAATTACAAACTTTGATCCTTGAGTTTTCCTTCCCCTTCTCGATCTCACATACTCACTGGGGAGGAGCTTGATTTGCTTGGCCTAGATACATCAAATAAGACACAAACACATTATTGGAACTAATTCTTATCACATAAACTCTATACAAGTTTATTGTAACTTATGGCATGGTTATGGTTCCATATAAGGGCATAATAAAGCAACTTATATAATTCATGATCTTAGCTCTAATTTCTTACTCAATCTAAGTCACATGACTCCATTTAAACTCATTAGAGTCATATCGAATTCATTTCAAGGAACCTAACACTAAGTTGCTTCTTTATGTATAATGAAACCCTAAACTTTTAACTTTCAAAATATGATTTCTAAATTTAAACCAATGGTTTCTTTGGTGTTTATTATTCATAGCGAGACTATTCATAGCCTTAAAATCAAGGAAAACTCTCCCTAGGTATGTGAATCTCACCTTGGCTAAGACACCCACATAATGGAGCACCTATGGAGTTTTGCTTGCTTTCCTAGGGAGTTTTGCATCCGTGAAGCTTCTTAGGTCTCTTATGAATTCAAATATGCTCTTACATAAGTTAAATCATCATTAGAAAGTTTTAGAAATCTCTAGGTGCAATCAAAACCCTAACTTCTCTACTTTATTTCCCAATGCTCTTTTCTTGATTCTAATTGCATAATCTAATTCTCTATACTTCAAAACCCTTGTTTCTCTCAAGTTTTCATCAAACAAAAACTTCCTTCTCACTCTCTCTCTCTCTAGGGAGAATTATGGAAGAAAAAGAAGACCAAAGAAATGGCAATCTCATGGCTTATACCATACCTCATTTGAAAGTTTGCTAAATGATGATTCTTGTGGTATAGTTGTTTCCTTCAAACCCTTACTTTTTCTCAAGAGGTTAGCCACTAAAATTATCCTTTCAAGAAACTAAAACCACCATTAGAAAGAGCAAGAAGAGTAGAGTAAAGTTTCTAATTACCATGGAATGAGATTTGTCATATTTCCTTACCTTTTTAGCTTCTTTTTCTTCTCTCTCTCCTCCCTTCTCTTGGACCATAGCCAATGAATTCAGAGATCTCCAAGTCAATTTGAAGGAGATGGGACGTGGCTTGGTCATAAATAAAGGTTGGAGAAGATATTTTATCATTTTTCATAATTACACTTTTGCCATTACACTTTGACTCCTCTTTTGAGCTCGTTTTAAATCCTTTCTTACAACCATATTTTTCATCATAAAATTTAAGTCCTCTAATTCATAAAATTCCTTTGGTTTCATGCCAATTGGATTTAAAACCTTACCAAACTATTTAGTTAAAGTTTCTATCAACTAATGACTTAAAACATTCATGGAAGGGTTTTAACCATTCCAAGAGTTCCTATGTTTTTAGGGCCTCTAAGAACTCTAAGAAACTTAATTTTTTCATTGAAGGATCCCTCCATTGAATTTTCTAAAAGTTACCCAAAATTATAAAAATGTCATTAGCCTCTGCAGTTCTTTATTTTGCCATTTTGGCTTTGATTTCGGGCTATTCTTAGTTTCCTATCCACATTTTTATATACTCTAATTAGCATCCTACCCTTATTTGGTTTTAATTCACTTACTTTAGGGTCCTCTTATATCACAATATCAGTTTTAGTTTAGTTTCTAAAAAATTGGATATTATAATAGGCATCCTCTTGAGAATGGTGTGATTGTAATCTTAGATCATCTAACCATAATAATGCATCTCACAATTATATTACACTTAGACTCAATCTGATCCTTGTCATGTCTTCCTAAATTATGTTTGTAACTTTGTTATGTGCCTCAAAGCTAAAAACACAAATTATAACTGAAATTAATAACTCAAACAAGAAGGCATAAAAAAGGCAAACATACGACATCATAACAATGCAAACATTGATAAATCTTGAAAATCCCAAATTAAATAAACAAGATAACAAATAGAAATTGAAAATAAGGACTAGACAGATGGTTAGAAGAGGTGAGAAAAGATTAAGCGAAGACAAGCTTTAAATATGTAAACCTGAACCACTTTAATCAATGAGTCTACCTCAAATGCCTTTAGATCTAGTTTCCAACTAGCATCTCTTCGTGCTCTAGCTTTCTAGTGTCCTCTTTAAGCTAAAAGTCCCGAATTAAATGGCTAAACATCTATTTATAGTAGATAAATTAAGAATTTAATTTTTTAAAGCATTTCCTAGGCAATGAACCCTTCTGTGCACTATTCTTAATTGCTACTTCGCCTAGTCATTTTGATACATCACCTAAATGATGTCCTTTATTTTTTTTTATGGCCCTCCCAAGCTTTGATTCTATTGAAACCTTTTTCCAATATCTACAAATTAAGACTAAATACATTAGCTATATTTATTTTATTAAAATGAACAAAAAATTAATTAAATCTAATAATTCCTCATATATACTACCAAAATATAAAATAATAAAAAACTAACTAAAAATGACTACAAATACTTATAAAAGCCTATGACAAGTCCTATAATAAGCTCTTAAAAATATGTAAGTTTAGGACTCATCACTTTCTCCACACTTGACTCCCTGCTTACCCTTAAGCAAAGCTTGAAAATAAAACATCAAAAAAAAAAACCTCCTTATACTAGTGTCCTACTTTGTTGTAAATGCTAATTGTAGCTCTCATCAATTGTTAATAGCACAATGGTAACTAAGAAAAATAGGCCATGCTATCAAGTATCAAAGTTCAAACTATAATAAATAGTTTCTTTATTGCCCTTGATGTATATAGAAGAGTTAAAATAGAGCATGTGGAGTAAATTGCATTTATGATCCTTAGCCTAAGATCTTTATATGCTTACTTTTCTATTTTCTTTCCACTAATGTAAGCTACACATAACTCGTAAATCATCAGGCCTTTACAAGTTATAATGTGGCCTAGGGATTAAGGTTCATGACAATTAAAAGATAAGGGAAATAATTAGCAAAGTTCCAAGAGAATACAATTAAGTTTGAGAAACTTAATACCTCACTCTCTTAAACTCACTCACACCTCTCTTTTTCTTTCCAAAACACTTTCTTTATTTCTTTTGTTTAAGATACCTTTGCACTTAGATCATTTGATCTACAAAATGTTCTTCACTTAACTTGGGGTTCCTTAAATATCAATATATATATGTATGTATATTTCTTTCTTTCTTTCTTTCTTTCTTTCTTTCTTTTTCCATGATTTTATCCTCTATAAATGCTTTTGCATCTAACACATGGGACACGGAATCATATACATACTTAAGACTTATAAAAAGATAAAATTTTCACACTTTCACACATTTATTTTACTCACTTAGCCAAAATGCATCTTCTCACTTAAAAAGAAAAACCTAAATGTATTCTCTTGAAAAGGTATATAATCAAGTTTTTTTGAGTTAAAGGTAAAATAATGAAAGTAAAAGAATTAGTGATATGCTAAAAGAATTTCATATACAAATATGAGCAATAAAAGCTCAAAGGAAAGCTAGTGATATGCTAAAAGAATTAGTTTATGATGCTCAACATGTCAAAGAATGCCTAAATCACTTCCATAAATCATGCATAACTGATAAGCATAATTTATATATATTTTATTCTCCTTATCTCAAGCATTTTAGTGTCCAAATATGGCTTTAAGGGTTTAATTATATATAAATTGATTTCATTAGTCATTTATGCACTTTATGAATTAATTGGCAAATTTATTGAGTTTTAATGCATGAAATTCTTCTAAATAATTTTGTGATAATTCTATTGAATATTTTCCATTCATTTGTGCAGAATTTTGATGGGCAAATAGCTTGAATGAGAATAATGGTTAAAGAAGAAAAAGGAATGACTAAAGAAGCATATGAGTAGCCCTTCACTCAACATCAACACATATGCATGAAGGAACTATCCATGGGGGCAGAACCAATGCAACAAGAGGCAGCCATCTTGAACACAAAAAGCATACTACAGCCATTAAGGAGTTTGGAAGCTCGAGTTCTACTTGCATGTGAGTAAACTAGAAGAGGAGCTGCAGCTGAATGAGCTACACGAGCTGCATGAGGAAGCTCAATGCTGTGCAGAATGAAGGAAGAATAAATAGACAGACAACGTGGAAGAAGCTTTGAGCTTGGCTGGAGAAAGAACATGAAAGAGCTAGTGTTAAGTTAAGGGAAGAATAAACTCCAGAACAGCAGCTCGTGTGAACAAAGCTAACGTGAGAACTGAGAACAAAGAGAAGAAGCTGCTGAGCTGGATTGGAAGCTGTCTCGTGAACTCACACTCATACAGAACCAAACGAAGCACGAGGGAGTCTGGCTGAATGAGAAGAATGAGCTGTATGGTTCATGAATAACGTGAAGAAGTAGCTGCATGAGCCGAGGAACAAGATGGTGCAGTAGCTCACAAACTCAAGCAGAACAAAGGCAAACGCTGGAAGCCAACATGAAGAAAATAACAGGCTGTACGTAATTCACTGAGGAACAAAAACGCTGGAGCAGCAGATTCAATGGTTTATTCTTGCATGCAAAGCTGTGCGTAGGATTAAATGAAAGGAAGCAACGTGAAGAAGTTGGCTAGAGAAGAGCATCTCACGTGAACTTACACACATGCAGAAAACACGTTAGAAGCGAAGAATGGAATAAAGGACTTGAGCAAGGAGTAGAAAGAGCTGAGAAACGAAGAGCACGACAGGAAAAAGAGCTGGAAAATACACACGGACAGAACGTGTCGAGAGGCTGGAATGAGCTGAAAAGAAGAAGCATGGATGAATTTTTAATATTACATTCTAAGTAAGTCAGCATCACAATGGGGCCCACTCTCATATACACATCCATGCAGCTCCAAGCATGATACACACGAAGAAGCTGGCGTTTATAATTTGCTGAGCATGTGATTCATTAAAAAGCACGTGAAAGGGAGCAGATTCCATCGTCCAGACTTCATCCCATCTCACGCCTCTACACTACATTCACGTCTCCATATCCTAGTCCATTCATAATTCATTCATACCCTGATCCATTCGCACATCCATCCACTCACGTCTCTACAAGTTGTCACGTCTCCATGTCTTCGAAACCCCTTGCCTATTTAAAGAGAACCATTCATAAACCATCCATCAATTCATCCACACACCATTCTTCGTCCAGCACCATCCATCACACCATTCATTCATCCCATTCCCATCCATTCCATCTTCCATCCACATTCCATGAGATTCTAATCCACCTTGAGGCTAGCTAGGAGGAACCCTTGGAGAAGCTTGAATCCATGGAAGAAAAATTTAGAATTTTGGCTAAGAATTTCTTTATTTTTCCTACACTTTTTCTCTTTCATTTATTGTCTTGGTTAAGTTGTATTTGATAGGGGATTTGCGTAATTGTAATTAGTGGCTGGTTAGACACTGATTAGGAAGTATTTTTTGATAAATTGATCTGATTAATTTCAATATTATCTAATTTCTCATGTGTGCTTCGGAGGTGTTCGATAAAATACATGAGTGAAATTATGTGCTTAAATGTTTAAATTGAAGATTCCTTAATGTTTAGTTGGTTAATTAAATATTTAGGATGATTCCGAGGCTAATCAATTAGTTAATCAATCAAATTAGATGTTCATTGATCCTAAAACAAGAATTGACAATTTAATGAGGGATTGAGGTCTCAATTCAACATTAGATAGTTAATCTCTTGTATCTTGAGTGGTTACCCAAGATAATTTGTTATGAACACAATTAGGAACTCTTAGGCCAGAATTAATCATAATTGGATTAGGATAAGGATAGTGGATACCAAGGGACGAATCCAAAGCTAGTCACAAGCCTATATTTCACCCATAATCCATATAATTAGATAGAATTTAGGAATTTAATTTTAATTTCATTTTGCTTAGTTTAAGTAAATCAAAATCCCCTTTGTTTAGGAAATTTTAGAGTCTTTTAACATTTGGAAAACTCAATTAAACATTGAACGCCAATTCCAAGGGAGATGACCTAGGTTGTGCCACTAATTACATATTTTATCAACCTAGTATTATTTTGAGGGTTGTACGACGAGCCACTCAATAACCTTCGATTTCACTTCAATGAAATATAAAGCAAGTTTTAGAGTATATACGTTCATAATTAGTCGTATAGCCTACAATGCATATATTATTTCAACATAAGTAAATAGACCTATATGGCTTAGTTCTTAAATATAAAGAAGGAAAGACAAACAAAACATTATAATCAAGCCTAATCCACTAAATAGCATGCAACCCAACTTCTTAATTAACATATACTATCAACAATATAATAATATCATAGAAAATCAACATAGTAGATAGACAAAAACTAGCAAGAGTCAACTTCCAATTTGGAAAATAAATAAAAGAGTTGGAAAAAATTCCTTTTTGAAAAATTATTTAAAAAGATATAAAAAAATTTAAATTCAAGTAAAAATATCAAATCTCTTATAAAATTTTGGTCAACCTTCCCCCCACACTTAAATGAGAGATTATCCTTAATGTTCAATAGTGAAAACAAGTGAAAAGGGTTACGCTTCGTTTGGATGGAAGAAGGGAAAAGTGGGAGGAGAGAAAAGTAGGGAAAAAAGGGAGAGAAAAAAAATGAGGAGAAAATATTATCTCCTGGTGTGTTTGGATGGAGGAATAGAAGATGGAGGAGAAAAAAGAAAAAAATTAATTATTTAAAATATGACAATAATATTGTTATTATTTTAAATTTATATATATATATATTTTTTTTTTTTAAAAATATAAAAATAATAAAAAATAAAAACCAATTTAAACAATATTCAAATGATAAAAAAAATTATTTTTGAATAAAATAAAAAAATTTCTTATTAAAAAGCACATATTTAAAATTAAAAATAATTTAAAATATATATATGAAATTAATTAAATTATAATTTATATAAAATTATTTATAAATATTATATATAATATTTTATTATATTATTATATATATTAATATTAATATTATATTATATATATTAATATATTATTATATATATACATATGCATTGCCAATTTTGTTGGCAATGCATATTTGACTAAAGGCTACTCGAACATTATGTCTAACTAACCTTTGGTTATAGGAGCAGTCGGACGGCTTTTTTTATTGTTTATTTTAAATATGAATGATTTATTGATTTTAATATTAAAAAATATAATATTAATTTATAAAGAATATTTATTAAACATTATTTATAAATTATTATTTTAATGAAATAAATATAATTATTTATTTTAAAATTTTATAAATATTACATATTAAAAATATTTTATATTTACGTATGTTTTGTCGAGTTTTCTCTCGCAATCTCTTTAAATATGGAGAATTTTCGCGTGGGTCCCACGGTACTTTTCTTCTTAGGTTTTCTCTTCTCTTCCATTTTCTCCTCCTGCAAAATGCAACACTATAATTCTAGCTCATCTCATGCCTTTAATTAACTCGCCTCCATGAATCATATGAGTTTCTCATGAAAAAGGCAATAAAAATAATGAATATTTTTGCGTTGTATCGTATACAAAAATTTTACTTAGTGTCACGTGGACTGTGTGAACTCATACAATACAGTATCATATTTAATTACGTGAATAGATCTCATTTGCATCATAAAATGTGGCCCACAACTCATGGAACTCGAAGGAAAGCTTAGAATATTCATACATATTTTCGGCCAGACTTTGGCTCTTTTCTGACCAAACTTTGAAAATTCATAACTAATTCTAGAAAAATTGAAACTATGTATTCTTGGCCATTATGGAAAGTTATGGATGTCTATTTCATACTAAAAATATGTCTAGACCATAAAAGCTATCATAGAGGACGTTTGATATCTGAAAATGTCTAGAGGTCAAACTACCCACTGATGCTATCACAGATTTCTGCAGCAAACTTTGACAATGTCCAATTAATTCCACACAAATCCAATCCATGAAAATGATACCAATCTAGAAAGCTGTGAATGTTAGATAAAGGAAAAAAATAAGTCCAGACTAGTTTAGGCAGCCCAAGCCTTGAAATTCAATGGAACATTAACTGAGGTAGGGTAAAATTTCTAATACTGGATAGATTCTTTAAAAATTCATATCTCACTCTCTAGACCTTCAAATGGGGTTCTTTTATTGTCATAAGTCACTGGGAATGTCTAGTGTCTCTCTATAAAATATCATGGAAATTGGACATCATTTGGGCCCTATTTGATAGATTTCATTTTCAGACCAAATGAATAGTACAGCAGACCAAAATCAGAAAATTTGCCAATTTTGAAAATTCATCAAATATGCTGTAGACCTCTAAAAATTATTTCTTTAGCTTCCCATAAAGCTCTTAACAACTCTAATTGCAAGCCAATTCTCAGATCAAGAAGAGCTCATTTGGCCAAAAAGTGACATAGGGTTTCATTATGGTCAATTTTGGTTCCATATAGGGTACCAAAATGTTCAAATGGCTTTCCTTTGGTCTTGGTATCTTTTGGACAAGTCTAAAAGCATATTTAAGACTTGTGTAAGCTACCCAAATAGTCACAAACCTCATGCATTTCATTTTGGTCATTTCATCCATACATATGCATAATTCCATAATACCATTCATGAAGCCACATTGTCCATACATACTCAATTTACATTCAATCATTCATATAATACATTTTTTCATTTTTGCATCATATAATATCATAATTACATATGTTCCAAGAGTCATAGATCATTTATAACAATAATATACATCATTAAGCATTATTATGACTTTAAAAGGCAAAAGTTAGGTATATTGGTGTCAAGCTCTCTTCTTCAAGGTGTTTGGCTTCCATTACCTTGTCCACTTAGTCCACCTAGCATATTAGATCATTGGAGAGGGGGGAATGAGATTCAAAGAATCCCAATAGCTTATCTCTCATTCAATCATACATAATGGATGCAAAGCAAGTCTTGAAAATGCATACATGGATATAATAGATGTCATGAACATCAAAAAGTAAGCTTGGCATGTAAATGAGTCATACAAACATACAAGAGCTTGCCAAGTGGATGGATTGGCCTCACCCTTTTCCTCATGGATTTCGGACTTGCCACACCCATTGTTTAAGAGATTTTTGGACCTAACCATACTCTTGGGAGCCCACTTTGCTTTTGGGAGACTCTTTGCTTTGTCTCAACCAATCTCAAGGGTTCTTGGCTCATCCTCACCATAGTTAAGAGTTCTTAGCCTTTTCACACTCAAGCAAACTCATACAAACATCGTAGCATCATTTAAAAACATAATGAAATCGTGGAATATAAAATCATGCTAGCATTCTTTTCATGGTTTGAAAATATACATACATAAATTCTAAAACAAGTTAAACACACATCTATGCATGAGAGAAGGTGAAGAGAGCTACCTTGTACACAATCACACACTTTTCCTTTTGAAATTCCCTCCTTTGCTTCGGCTACACATACACAAACTTGTAGAGATGCTTTCACACAACTTGCTTAGACACTAGGTTGTTCTATAAATCCCATTATGATCCATAAATGCACCTAATGAAGCAACACCCTTCAAATAAATTCTAGGCTCCATTATTTCCTTTAAAATATGATTCTTGACTCCTTTTAAGCCTTTTGGAGTTATCACACAATTAAAACAAAATGCCTAACAACATGTTGCTTTTTTAGGTCATAATATGGAACCTAAAGCATCAATTCACTTTCTATGAGTTTTAAATTTTTTCCAAGGCCTCCCCTTGTAACACCATACTTCTAGGACTCAATTCATACAATTCCCATGCCTCATCTTATGTTTGTTCTATGGAAACAATATAGTGGCATAGGGAGTTATGAATAAAATACATTTATCTACAAATAAAATTTTTCTTTCAGAGTCCCGTAGGCCATATGAAAGCATCTATCATGTTCTCATACTTAAACACATGAATATAACTCATTTCCATCATCAAATTTGGCCTACAACTCGTGGAAAGCAAAAAAGCACATAAAATCCATGTTTGCATTTTCAGCCAAAATTTCCTCTTTGTTGTCACAAAATTTGGAAAATCATAACTAAATCTAGAAAAATCAAAAACATGCAATCTTGATCATTATGGAAATCTTAAGATGTCTACTTCACACTAAAAATAACGCCTAGGTCATAAAATTCATCACACAAGACGTTTGATATCCAAAAAGTTACAGAGTCGTTGGCTACCTGGGCTATTGTTCAATTTATTGATACAAATTTCTGAATTTCATAACTAATTCTATAAAAATTGAAATCACAAACATTTAGTCATTCTGGAAAGATACAAATGTTAAATTGATAGTAAAAATAATTCCAGAATGAAACAGATATGTTTAGTCAGCTGGACCCTATGGAACAATAACCGGACTCATGGGGCGCTACTGATACTGACAGTTAACTTCAAACATGCATAACTCACTACTCAGACCTCCAAATGAGGTGATCTCGGTGGCCACAGAAAGCTTATAACCTCTAGTTTATTCATGTAAAATTTCATAAGCATTAGACACCATTTGTCCATCGAGTGACAAAGAATTCAAAACTGCTAGTATGAACAGTACTCATACAAGAATCCATGAAAAATCCCAACTTTGAAAATTTATCAAATATTCTCTAGGTCTCCGAAAATTATGATCTTTAGCTCCCCAAAAAGATCTTAATGAGACTTAATTGTATGCCAGGTTTTAGGGCAAGACTAACTCATTTGGCCAAAAAGTGACATAGGGTTTCATATTGGTCAATTTTGGCTCTATATGAGGTACCAAAATTGCCAAATGGCCTTCCCTTGGTGGTGGCACCTTTTAGGCAAGTCCAAAAGTACATTTGAGACTTAAGTGAGCTGCCCAAATGGTCCCAAATATCATGCATCTTATTTTGGCCATTTAACCCACACTTATGCATTCATTCATCAAAATCCCATATTGCACACCTTGGCCTTCCATACTAAAAAATAAGTTCTATGGGTCATATATCATTTTCATACATCTAAACATCACATAATAGTATATTTACACATGTCTTATAGTTCATGATACATATATAACATCATATACATTATGAACTATCATTATGGTTCCAAAATGGCTAAAATAACATATAGGCTTGTCAATCCTTGCTCTTAATGGTTGTTGTCTCCCTTCACCCATAATTACTTGGTCCACCTAGCATGTTAGATCATTGGAAAGGAGGGGATGAGATTCAAAGAATCCCAATAGCTCATCTCCCATTCAATCACACATAATATGTACAAAGCAAGCTTTACAAATGCATGCATGGAGGAAATAAAAGTCATAGATATTTTAAAAGCAATCTTGGCATGTGAATCAATCATATAAGATATTCAAGAGATCTCTAAGTGTTTGGATTGGCCTCACACTTCTTCTCATGGATTTTGGACTTGCCTCACCCATTCTTGAGCATTTTGGACTTAACCATACTCTTGGGAGCCGACTTTACTTTTAGGAGACTCTTTGCTATGTCTTAACCAAGCTCAAGGGTTCTTAACTCATCCTCACAAAAGGGAAGAGTTCTTGGCCTCTCCTCTCTCAAGCAAACTCATACAAACATCATAGATTCATTTAAAACATAACATGGCATCAAGGATCATGGAATATAAAGGCATGCTAGCATACTTTTCTTAGCTTGAAAATACACATACACACATTCTAAAACAAGCTAAACACATATCCATGCATGAGAGAAGGTGGAGAGAGCTACCTTGCACACAATCACTCACTTTTTCCTTTGGATTCAAGCCTCCTCTTTCGGCCACACATCCACAAATTGGTGGAGATGGTTTCTCTTGGCCTAGATACAATTTATGGGAGCCAATTAGGTTCATGAAACAAACTCTAAAGTCATACAACTTGCTTAGATACTAGATTGCTCTATAGGCTCCATTATGGTCCATAAATGCACCTAATGAAGCAACACTCCTCAAACAATTTCTAGACTCCATTCTTCCCCCTCAAATATGATTCCTGACTCCTTTTAAGGCTCTTGGAGTCATCACACAATTAAAACAAAGAGCCTAACATCATGTTGCTTCTTTAGGTTATAATATGAAACCTAAGGCACCAAATCGCTTTCTATGAGTTCTAAATTTTTTCCAAGGCCTCCCCTCATTTTCATTCATCAAATATGATTCAAGAATGGCCTTAGAAAAATTTAAAACTCTCCCTAGCTAGGAAAACCCATCTAGGCCGAGGCTATGAAGCATATTGGGTTCCATGGAGCTTTCTTTGTTTTCTCAAGGGAAGAAGCATATGAGAAGCCTTTTAGGGATCTTGGGAGCTCATTTAAACTCTTACTTAGGCCTAGGAATCATCATACAAAATCAGAAATTGGAAGGTGCACTTAAAACCCTAGGTTTTACATCTTAAAATATAATGGTTATTTCATTATTTTCTTTGCATATTCTTATTCCTCTCCATCAAATACCTAAGAATCATGCTTGGTTGGGCTTGGAAATCAGATCCTCCTAGGGTTCTTGGTCTAGGTCAAAATGGAAAAGAAGTGGGGTGAAAAGTATCAACCATAGGATGCATTTTTATTTTGTTTCCTTGCTTATTTTGGCTTAAATCTTGATTTCTCCAAGCTCCTCTCTTCAAATCCGAACTTTCCCTTGAATATCTCCCTTGAATCAGATTTATAAACCTCATTTTAATCCAAGGAAAGAAAGGAGAATGAAGGAGAGGTGGTGGAGGTGGAGAAAAGTAAGGAAAATTGCCATGAAAACATACCTTAAGCTTGGCTTTCTTCCTCCTTCTTCTTTCTCTCTTGGGCGCCTCTCCCTTAGGGTTCTTCTTCTGATTTGGGGCTGAAAAATCTGAAGTGAAATGAGGGCAAGTATGAGGCGCCACCTATATATAGCTATGGTAAAAGGACTTTTTCAAAAATTCTCATTTTGCCCTTCATACTTTGCATTTTTGTTTCTCCTTCTTTTTAGCTCCTTTTTGAGAACCGTCTTCTCCATTATAAAATTTAGGTTCCCAATTTAGTAAAATTCCTTTGGAATCACTCAAATTGGAGCTAAAACCTTCCTGAACGGATTCATCAAAGTTTGGGCAAACTGACGTTGAAAAACATCCACCAGAGGGGATTTAACTGTCCCAGGCTTCCCATAGTTTTTAAGGCCTTTGAGAACCCCTGAGAACTCAAAACTTTCATTTAAAAAGCCCTCCTGTGTGAATTCCAAAAATTACTCGAAATTACAAAAATACCATTAAGTTTCGTAGGCTTTTCGTGAGAAATTGTTTCTTCATTCTAGCTCCATTTTTCTTTCCATCTAAGCCTAAGATTCTCATATTTAGGAGTCTAGAATGCTTCCCAAATTTTTTGGGACCTTAACTCCATCATCTTAGGGGACTTCCTTTTGTATCCGATAAGTTTTGTCCGTTAACAAAAAAACTGCACATTACATTTCTCACATTTCCTCTGGTTTTCAGGGAACTGGATGTTACATTTCTCTCCCCCTTAAATAAATTTCATCCTCGAAATTTGGGGTACACTTTCTCTTACTCTTTTCTGACTAACTGTTCTTTTCTTTTCCTTCTTCCTGGCTCTATAAGCTTTCTCAACAATTTTATTCTTTTGAATTTCTCTTAGCCAGGGAACTTTTATTTCTAGCTCTTAATAAGGGATCTATTACTCTTAAATACTAACTAGTTCTTTCTCATTAGGGAAAGAAATTTTTGACTCTAGAGGCCTATCTTGGGAGAGCTTATTAATTATGTCAGGTTAATATTAACCTGTCTGCAGGATTAACGTTTCTTTCAGTGAACTCACTTACACATCTCGGGAGGTAACTTATGTCATATCACGTCTCCCATATTCTCTCTAAATGGCTTCTCATAACATCTCATCATCTTTTCTAATCATTAAAGCCATTGAAGGTTTCTGTCTGTCTGCTTATTTACATGTTTCGTCCACTGTTTATCTCTGCATTCTTTCTTACCAGCTCATCCCATGATTACAATTCACATTCTTTATGTCACAGGCCTTACATCTCAATCACTTACTGGGATTACAACTCCTTTGAGGAGTTTCTGCTTTTAATGATCCCAGTTTCTCTATTTATTACTATATTTGTCTCTATAGGTTGGGACTTTTTCTCACTTTCTTTACTCATTTATAATGGAATTTTATAGTCCCTCATTTTATACTTATTGGCCTAACCTAGGATGTTTCATACTGGCACCAAAGAGCTACTACCACTGACTACTGCTGAGTTCTTGTGGGATGCTAGCTATTCTCACAGTTTTACTCACTGAAGATGTATTGTACCACTTACCTCATGTATAAACTGTACCTGACCCCTTTCTGAATACTTAAACTAGCATGCGGGGATCTCTCTATCCCTTGGTCAGGGCTACTGTTTGCTAGGTAGTGGTTCATCTGGCTCTAACTCTGGAAAGCTAATTTCTTGCTTTCCTCATCCCATACTCTATGCTCATCTCTAGAGAGAGCTAGTCAGTGGTCTAACTGTCTGAGTAAAGCCTTTATTTTCTATGGTGACGGTCTACCAGACTTAGGAGGTCTGTAGCCTCTGAGACAAAAGTTAGATGAAACTGTACTGGTCTCTGAGACTAACTGCTCTATAAAACTATCTCAGGCTGTCATCTCTACCAGAGATCTATCATGATGTGGCTAGGGCTCTCTATAACTTTATGGGGTCTACTGTGATCTCTAGGTCTTCTGTGACCTCTCAGAGCCCTGCTAGGGTCTACTGCAACCCGCTGTGCTATTCTGGGATCTACTGTAATCCATCTCTGGGAGACATCAAAGCCTAAGATCACTGTATCTGACAGTAAAATACATGTTCACTAAGTCTGATTACCATTGCTCATAATAGTTGAGGCTAAACTCAAAAGTACCTCGTGCTCTTCGTGCAAAGTGGGTTCTATGTCATTTAATTCTCTATGATCCTGTTATACTGATACTAGGGAGCATTTTAATTTTTACTCATCGCTCCTCATAAGATCCTTGGATTCCTACTTCAGCCCCATTTTGCTTGGGCTTTCTTTTCTTACTCTCTCAACTTACTGACTTCCAGATACTCGTTTTAGCCCTCCTCTCATATCCTGCAGTTTCTAACTATCCCCACATTCTACTTTTAAGTGCTTTGGCACTAGGGTATCTCACACATTGAGTGTGGTGAACATCTCTAATAGGAGAGAGACTATACACTGGTCCCTATTCATTTCATTTACATATACTATAAGGGACTCAGGCTATGCATACTAAATCTGAACATTTTCTATTGGGGATTACCTTTTGCATGTTTTTCTTACTATTCTGATATCACTGGAATCCCTTTACCTTTCTTTTCTACCTCATCTCATTATCTAGTTAACTAGGATACCCTTTGATCATTGGGACACTTTGGTGGTTGATGTCATCATTTGCTACGCACTTAAGCTACATTACTATTAGGTTGATTAGGCCTAATATCATGTAACCATCGCTGCAAGTAAACCATAACATCAAATACTAATACACGAGCACCTCATGACTGAGCTCAAGGCCATTATCGCTGGTATATTGCAAGTTTCCCAATAATCGAAAGTATTCCTCTTTTACCCTGTTTTTATCTACCCTATTTTCGTAAAGTGCTCAGGGAAAGTAAGATTCTTCGTTTACTACATCCCGAGACCTCTCTGCATTGCCTGGCTATTATTACTTCAGGCAGTATCATGCTAGAAGGGCATCTATGCCAAGGACAAGTGTGCTTTCTTGAGTACTCAAGCACATCAACTGCATATCTAATATGTCTTTGGCTTGAACACTGTTATGTCTTCTCTTTCTACCTTTCTTATCCTCTTACTTAGGAAAAAGGATGTTTTACTACGAGTAATTTCTATTGCCAGTGCAAGTTTCTTTATGCTTGAGAGCACCTATATTTTCTCGGGTTCCTCTACTAATTTACTCTCTGTAACATCAAGGGGGTCAAATTTTCTTTCATACTCTTACTTTGTCCTTAAGTAGACCATCCCTTGGTAAAAAGGATTTTATTTCATTCTATAGCGCTCTCAGCTTACACTCTTTTTCTACATAAAATGAGGCTCGCCTTATAAGGCAGTCTCTAGCTTTCTCGAGCTTCTTCAAGGTTACTAAGGCACTAATTATTTATCTCAGCTTATTTCTATGTTTGGATTAGAGCTAGGTTTTTTCTCTGTTTAATTTCTTTAGCCTCATCCCCAGGAGCACAGTATGCTATTTCTAGGGTTCTGCTGACTCAATCCAAAACACATTTTCTCAATGTCTGGATTCTACCTTACTGAAACTCATGCTCTACTGGGTGCTCTAATCACTCACATGCCTTAACCCTGTATCATTCTTATGTTAGGGAGCTCATCTAACTAACTATTGGACCCCTATCCGTTTACCTCACTGACTCAGTTTACTCATTTAATCATTATAAAGCGAGGGTATCTTTTCCGTAGCTAGTTTTTTAACTCTTCCTCACTTCCCTTTATGACTCAGGAGGATCTATCTGGGGAAATTTACTAACCACTACCGGGTGGTTTCCCTGACTCAGGGTGTCTCATCTTTTCTTTCTCAATCCAGGGAGAACTTTTACTAAGCTCTTCATTCACATATCTCACCTGGAACGATGCTACTGGTCATCTTTCCTAAGCTTTAGCTTATGCTCTGCCTGGGTTAGCCATCTCATTAGACCTGTAGCTTACTAACTATTCCCATTCTTTTTTGAGTCTCTATTATTAGGTTACTCATACTTACTGGTAGGTGTTACCCATGAGGTACGCCTTTCTAGGCCACTCACTATGTGCTTTACTGCTAGTAGGCTTATCTTACGTTATTTTGAGGCTATACTAACATTCTCTCATTCACTGTCTCACTGGGTAGTATCCAAGGTTAGAGTCAATGCCTTCAAGGCGAGTCTTAACAACCTTATCATTCCTCTGTCTAACTTTCTCTATGATGAGCTCTTTTCTCAAGCTCATTTATTAGGCCCACGTAGTTCCTATTAATCTTTCATAACTCTATTCAATACCCTTTTCTCTACTTATGTTAGGGATTCTTGCTCTCTGTGGGTTGTTTGACCCCTTATTAACTCCTTTCTCAAGTTAGCCTGAATATGACCAACAAGGCATTCATGGTGGCTAGCACATCATTCATTATGGCTAATTAGCCTTAGGTTCATTCTAATTTTTCTATTTGAGTAGTGGCCATGTCTAACTTCTCTGGATTGCCTTATTGCTGTCTAGAATAATTGGCTGCAGCTAGCAGCCTCTGATTGGCTTATTTTTTCAGGGATTGAACTTTCATCTTTAGCTACCAACCTGAGCCTCATTGTCTCTATATGTAGCCCATCATCAAACTAGAGGATTCTATCTCTTGCTTCACTCATACACAACTAATTGTCATCTCAGGGCTGTTGGGCTCTAGGGGTAGCTCGTAACTCAACCTCTGGCCTGAGGGACTTAGCTTTTGGGATCTGAAATCCATCTAGACATTTGGGTGTCGTGGCTAGGGGGTGACTCTATTTTTCACTTCCTCTCTAAATTGATCCTGTGTAGCCGCAGTTTCATTTCATATTGCACTGCATCACTACTTATCTTTGCATTATGCGAGACAACTGGGAATGGCCTGAGTATGACTACCAGGGAAAATTAGGCCTCAAGTACTCTCTCTCTTTAGCAATCCTCTTCCTATCAACAAGATCATTTCTCATCATTTATATCTAGGGCATACCACTAATTCTAGCGAGCTATCACATCTCATCAAGCTTTAACCATCGAATCCCTTAGCTCTGCTTAAGCTACTCTAGGGGCCACTCTGTCCCGGTGTCCAATAACCATTCCAAGACCATTCTAAAATTTACTCATCATGAACAAAGCCACAAACTACTTTCACACACCCACGATGTCTCATCTAAGACTTTACATATCCATTCAAGCCTTTTACCAAACCCAATTGCTACCTCCTCAAGCCAAATCTAATCCGAGAGCCTGGAACTTTGTTCTGATACCAATAAATGTAACACCATACTTCTAGGACTCAATTCATACAATTCTCGTGTCTCATTTTATGTTTGTTCTATGGAAACAATAGAGTGGAATAGGGAGTTATGAATAAAATGCATTTCTTTACAGGTAAATTTTTTCTTTCAGCGTCCCGTAGGCCATATGAAAGCATATATCATGTTCACACACTTAAACACATGAATATAACTCATTTCCATTGTGAACACCGTATTTTGTCCGGGCAAATTCAAAATTAATAAGAAAATTAAATTAGCCAAAAAATAAATAATAAAAAAATAATAATAAATACAAAAAAAAATATACAAAAAGGAAAGGATTATTCAAAGGAAATTTGAGAGGAATTGAAAAGGTTCAAATATGTTTGAAAACTTTGGGAAAACTACAAGAAAAAGAGAGGTGAAAAAAAAGAGAGAGAGAGAATAAGGATAATCCTAAAAAAAAAATAAAACAAATAAAAAATGTGCAATATATCCAAAAATAATAATAATAGAAACCCAAAGCAAAAAAAGAGAAGAGAAGAGAAAAAAAAAATGGAAACTCATTTTGGGAAGAATGGGCCAGCCCAAAAAAAAAAGCCATATCCAAAACAAACTCAGAATTGGGTCCAGGAGAAAACAAGAGTGGGCCTGTCTCGCTGGAGCGTCCCTAACCCACTAACCCGAAATGAAAGCATCAGGGACCCGAAACCCGAAATGAACCCAGCCGAAGAGAAGCCTGAAACAAAAAAAACCTAGAGCTGGTCCCCCCCGCTCTCTCTTTGCTCTGGCGTCTCCTCGCGCGACCACTCCAGAGGAGACGACGCGATTCGTACGAGAGGGAATCGCGAGCGCAAGCACTGCGGATTAGTGGAGCAGAGGGGTACGGAGCGAAAGGGGGACCAGATGGAGTGTCTATAAAAACCAAAGGAGAAACTCTGAGGGGGGTTTTTTTTCGGAAGGAGTTTTCAGAGAGAAAATAGGAGAGAAGAAGGGGTCGAGTGAAAATGGCTGCGAGGATTCCTTTTGCCGTTTGAACGAAGGGATTCGGGGAAAGAAAAATAGGGAGAGGAAGTCAAAAGGGCAAGGGGTCCGAGAGAAAATCACGACAGGATTTTCGGTTTGGAGCTGAGAGATTCGAGATTAGAGAGATTGAGTGAAGGCTGTGAGGGGTCAGGGAAGGTGAAATCGAGCAAGGAGGTCGGACGAGTGCAGTAAGATTTCTGGAAGGGCGAAGGAGGATTCTGGGTTGAAGGAATTCTCAGATTGAAAAGAAGAACCCAAGGCTGAGGACGAAGGAAGAATAGAGGGCGGCCGACCAAAGAAAAATCACTCGATTTTTGAAGCATCAAAGGTAAACCCTCTCATTCCCAATTGCCCTAAAAAATAGGAATTGTGAGTGTTGATTTTGTTCTGAATGACCTGTGGCTTGGATGTGCTGTGAGTCTGTGGACCATTTAGGATGTTTAGTTTATCTATTCTCCCTTATCTGATCTGGTATATCTCCCTGCCTTTACATCTCTTTGTACCTCGATGCTAAAAATGGTTAATATGCTCTGTGGGTTGAATCCGGTGGATTATCTATTTTAGACTAATGAGGTGTGCTGTGAGTCTGTGATTGCTGAATTTTGAGTATTTTTGGAGTTTAGATTTTGCCTGTCTGGTTTATCTCCCTATCTCTGCGTTCCCTTGTGTATTAATGGACTAATGAGGTGTGCTGTGAGTCTGTGACTGCTAAATTTTGAGTATTTTTGGAGTTTAGATTTCACCTGTCTGGTTTATCTCCCTATCTCTGCGTTCCCTTGTGTATTAATGGAAAAAAAAATGTCAATGTGCTCTGTGAATTTGATTTCAGTTGATTTCTTGTTTGGGATAGTTGAGATTGAAATCTGGAATTTTGAATCGGTGTCCAATTCTGTGTGAGTTCGGGCTGTTCGTCCAGAACTGGTCAATGCTTAAGCATGGCTGTTGATTCATGTTCGTGTTAAGGAATTTTTTTTTATATATACCCTTATGGCAGGATTTAATATAGTGATCAGAAAAGCAATGTAACATTTGCCTCGTTTCTGTTTTGATTGGTTTCTGATTTGGTGATTTTGCTTTTCCCCATTTCGCTATATTATATTTCTGTGGAGTGAACTAACCCCTTTGGTGACATGAATACCTTGGTGGAGAGGAATGGGGAACCCGATTATGATATCCCGGAGATGGCTGTATGGACTTCGATGGGAAAAGGATAATATATTGCGAGATTGATTATAACCTATGTTCTTCTTTTGTATTATTTTTTTTCTTTTCTCTTTTATCATTATTATTATTTTTCATTATTCAATTTTCATTTGATTTCCCTTATTTTTTTTATTTTATATTCTATTTTTTTTCTTGTACAGATTTTTGTAAAGCTACCTAATAATAATGTTGAACATTGGACACAAAACACCCACTTCACAAATCTCAGCTATTTTATTCGTTTATTTTTTTTATTTCCGTAGTATGGCTGTGTGGGGTTCTATATCCCCTCAAGCCTATAAGTATCAACCAAAAGGCCATGTGTGGCAGCATAGCCCCCTTGATGCCTTTTGGACCTTAGATTCAGATTTCAATATTTTGAGCCCCATTCAAATAAAAAAAAGAAACCTTTTCAAAAGAAAGACAAAGCAAATATTAGAAATGAGTTGAGTCCTAATAAAAAGGGATCATTTTGGGTTTTAAAGGTTTATCTATTTCAAAATTCTTTTTGACAAAATAGGTAAAGAGGAAAAATGTTATTCCAAAGTTCAAACTAACTTTAAACCTAGTCTCCAAAATAGGCAAATAGCAAGAATAAGATAAAGGAAAAAGGGAAAGGAGTATGATAAAGAATATAATAACTGAAATAAAAATTAAAAAAAATGAAAAAGGAAACTAAAAGCAAAAAAAAAATATAAACAACAAAAATTGAAAAAAAAAAAGAAAAAACAAATAGAACCAAAGTGAAATAAAAAATAATAAAACATGAAATTAAAAACACAAAAAAAAGGAGTATGAAATATCAAAAACAAAAAAACAAAAAAAAGGATAAGAAAAAATAATAAAAATTAAAAAAAACAAAACAAAACAAAACAAAAACAAAATAAAAACAAACACAAAAAAAAGGAAAGGGAAAATAAAACAAAAGAAAAAGAAAGAAACTAAAACAAAAAAATAAAACAAAAGAAAAATAACAAAACGCAAAGAGGGAAGAAATAGAGCCCAAAAAAAGAAAGAAAAATAGAAAACAAAAAAAATGATAAAAATAGAAATGGAAAACAAATAACAACAAAAAGATAAAACAAAAATCAAAAGATAAAACAAAATAAAAAATAAATAAAATAAAATAAAACAACAAAAAAAAGAGAACCATAAAAAACAAAGGAAAAAGTGAATCAAAAATCAAGAAAATAAAAAGATAAAACAAAAATCAAAAGATTGAAAGACAATTCAGAACAAAGATAAAAATAGAATTGAAAAAAAGGAACAATTAAAAAGGGGAAAAGAGAATCAAAAATCAAGAAAACAAAAGGAAAACAAAACAAAAACAAAAAAAATTAAAACAAGGGATAATAAAAATAAAAGTTGAATGAAAAGCAAAAAAAAATGGTAAGAAAGAGAGAGAGAAATTGAAAAGAAAGTAAAATTGTCTTTACTTTTAACAAATTAAAACACAATCAACCAATTTCAAAATCGTTTTATTTGTTAAAAGGAAAGGTAAGTTTAAATTTCTTAGTCTTTTCGAAAAATAAAACAAAACAAAATAAATAAAAACAACAAAAAACAAACAAACCAAAAAATAATAATAATTAAAAAGAATGAAAAATTAACAAAAGACCAAACAAATAAAAAACAAAACAAAACAAAACCAAACAAAAACAACAAAAAACCAAAATCAGAAAAAAAAAATCAAATAAAACATCAACCAAATTCAATTTTTAATCGAACTACGTGGACTTTGATCCCTCTTGAAGGGTACGTAGACCCTAGGCTTTCATCCTAGGTCAAGTCCGCCCATGTAAATAAAATATTTTTCTTTAAATTTCTTTTCTTTCCTTTTTTAATTTCAATTATTAAACTTCTTTGCGTTTTATTTTAACATTGATTTCCTTTTCTACTCTTAACTTTATTCCCTTTTATTTCTTTATTCTTATTTTGCATGTAATTTGTAGGGAGAGTTAAAATAGAATTTAGGTCATTTTATTTTTGCACAACTGACTTAGGGTAACCGTTCTTAGTAACGGGTATAGTGGGGTGCCTAACACCTTCCCCACTCACAATCGACTCCAGAATCCATTTTCTGGTTTGTAGACCGTTTTCCAAATAAAAAGGCTTTTCCAAAGTTTTGCCTTTTAAATTTTAAAATTTTGGTGGCGACTCCTGAACCTTATCTATTACACTTATTTTATTTCATTTTTAAACTTTGATTTTCGATTTCATTTGAAAATCGAATTTTCTTATTTTTCTAAGAAATAATGTGCCACGCGGTCGTATTTTCGGGTGTGACAGTTTGGCGACTCCACTGGGGAATTGCTTGAGAGTCAAGCCCAATTTAAGTTCGTTGTGCAAAATATTATCACCTTCTTTTATTTCTATTCTCCCTTTTATTTGTTGTTTGCCTTATATGATTAGGGTAGATAATATGTCTTCCACATGCTTGCTACATATGCTTTATTTTTTTGATTGCATGCATTGTATATGTTAGGTTAGATAATATGTGAAAAAAAACCTTAAGATAGATGACCATGTTTTATATCTTACTTCTTGTTTTTGTATATATATGTTTCTGTCTCTTATTCTGTTTCTGTTTTTTATTCTGTCAATCTGCTTAGCAGATGAGGGTAGGGTAGTTCATAGGATAAAGAGGTAAATGTCCTCCTCACACACATCACGGACATAAAATTCTCACACACGTTATGGGCCCTATACCCGGGTCTGAGTGTTCCTAGGTTAGTAGGGATTTATATTGATTTCCTTGTAAAGCCTCGTGCTTCCTGAGGTTATCATGAAGACCTCGCCTAAATTGTACCTTGTTATATGGATTGGACCTGTGTAGGATCTTTTTTCCTCTTAAGGTTGGGTTCATATAATAAGATCCTCATCTCACAATGAGGGCAATTTAGGGACCAATGATTAGGGGTTATAGATCCACCATAAAAAAAAAGTTTACACTGATAGTCAAGCCTTAGATACCTCCTAAATAGGTAGAGCCGAACTTCTATGAACCAATACTCCCAACCTAGGATCTATCCATATTAGGATAAAGGAGGGTGCTTCCAATCGCTTATACATCACATCCATGCATCCAAGGATATCCATAGGGAAAGTGACACATTGTCGCTATTTACTGGAATAATTAATGATATGTCGTTGCACAATGGGACATACATCGATTATAATGAAAGTACGTATTAGCTAAACCAACCCTTACCTGGCGGGTTTTCGACCCCAGAAAGGCCATAATCGCATTCCTTAGTCCCCCAAAAGGGAGCTCATTCAGCATACATTCATTCTCTTCACATATTCATAACATACAACAAAAAGAGATAAGATAAACTAATAAACAATACCTAATCTATTAAAACAAACCTCCACGAAACGACGATTTTCCAATAAAAAGTGGGTACGTTCAAAATTTTGGATGATTATAAAACCCGTAGTTTTTGCATCTCCAACATGCGAATGTGGCGTTTTGACTAGGGATTTAAATCTTTTAAGGCATCGAATCGTGTAGAAAGGTATATTTCTCCCGATTTAATTGCTGCCTCTTTACTTTCATGGGGCAATAGGCCCCTCAAGAAAGAGCGCAATATTTTCTGTTATTTCCCATTGTCAGAACATTACATCCAAAATCATAGTATAATTGTTAGTGGATCGTTATATTAACTTACTGAACACCTCGGTGTCAATTATGTAGGGAGTTATTCCTTTTTAAATTGATCTTTACGCCTCTATTCTCTATGGAATAATAAATTCCTTGAGGATTTGGCAAGTTGTCAAGTTAACAATAATGATACACCAGCTAACGAGTTTTGAACATTTTTGAAACAGTGGATGATTAATCGGATTGATAGGCATAATATTGGTAATGGAACCTTTGGGCAATGGGCGATATCTAGATCCGAGGCAGACTGGCTTAGTTACAACGGGAGTGAAGCTTAAAATCAAGGCAGAAGCTGAATCAGTCGAAAGTTTAGTTGCTTTAAGTGGGAAGTTGAATGGAAGGCATATCCGAGATTTTCGAAGGAATTATAAGGATATTCTAGACTTGCTACGAATACCCGTCCAGCCAAAAGCACTTTCCGCCTTGGCCTAGTATTGGGATAGCTCACTAAGGTGTTTCACCTTCCCTACGTTCCAGATTACACCCACTCTAGAGGAATATGGGAGCTTCATGAATGCACATGTAGAAAAAGATACTTCAGTTTATTACTACCCTGGACATTTGCCGTCAAAGCGCACAGTGGCTCAAATTTTAGGGGAAGATCCTAGTAAGGTCCAACTTCATCAGAGAGGACAAACTGAAGGTCTTTCAAGGAAGTATGTGGAAAGGCGTTTGGAGATCTTAGCTGAAAAGGAAGATTGGGTGACTTTTAAGAGGGTCCTCGCTTTAGCCATATATGGAGTGGTGTTATTTCCATCGGCCGTGGGAATAATCGATTTGGCGGCTGTGAGTGTCCTATGGATGGTGGAAAACCATCGCGTAAACTTGGTGCCCGCAGTTTTAGCAGAAACGTTCCTGACGTTGAGTTTTTGTCAACTAGAAAAGGGAGGGAAATTAAAGTATTACTTACAGCTCCTCACAGTTTGGGTGTTCAATCATGTTTATGGGAGGAAGTATCAATTGGGTCAACGACATGACACCATCCACCACCCGGTTAGGGATTTCCTTAATCGTGAAGGTTCTGCTCTGTCGTCCTCAAGAATGACTTGTGACGATTGGGCTCAATCCTTTGGTCAGTTAGACGAAAACACAGTCTGGTGGAAGCTTGCTTGGTGGGAAAGCGAAGAAATCGTATACTGTTGTGGAGAATTCCTGAATGTACCTCTCATAAGCCCTCGGGGATGTATCAATTATAACCCATCGATTGTTCATTAACAATTTGCGTACAAGCAAGACATTCCATCTGAAGAGGCAACGCGATTGGTTCACTTTTATCATAATGATCCGGAAGCCAAGACACTTTGTCAAAAAATAAAGAATGCGTGGAACCAAGTGATATGTAAAGGGAAATGTAAACTGGGCAAGCGAATTGTAGCTACAACTAAAGAATATCAAGAGTGGTTGAAGGATAGAACAAAAGGGGCTAATCCTTCTTTTGGACCGAAGGATCCCATGCTCGGCAACGATCTGCATGCGATTGATGAACAGTTAGCACGGCAAGTCGAAGAGAAAAAGGAAAAATTGAAGAGTTTAGAAGAAAAAAGATAAGAATGCCTGAGGAGTTTGAACCAAATGAGGAATGAATGTGCAGTGTTGCGAGCAGAGACCGATAGGGTGAAGAGGTATAAAGGAAGTAGGGGCACTGTCGAGGTGAAAAAGTTGAAAGAAGAAAATACAAGATTGAAAAGTACGATTGAGGAAGCTCAACAACGGATGACCGAAAATGAAAAGAAGATATATATTGGTAAGGCTCAGTTGATGAAGGTCCTTAAAGAAAAGGACGCACTAGAGAGGCAAATGCAGAAACTTGAATCTGGTGGGACTAGACATAAACTGAATATGCTGGCCAAGAAATTGGAACAGAAAATGAATGAAATATCCCTCATTAGAAGTGATAATACTGCAGTAGTGCAAAATTTGGTCGAACAACTTAATCAGCAAGCCAAGACAATGGAGACGTGGAAGACACTCCATGCAGAGCAAGCCGCAGAAAAAGAAAGGTTTCGGGCCTGGTTCAAAAAATTGATTCTCTTGGCTGATGAGATCCTCCCTAGTTTCACAAGCATATTGAAAGCAGCTGAAGGTTTAACTAACCCACTGAGTACACCAAAGGAAGTGACAGAGTTTTTTATGTTATGCAAGGACATTGTAAATGAGTTGAAATACCTCAATAGCTGTTAAGTTTCAAAGAACGCTAATGTAATGTATCCCTTGATATTGTGGCTTGAAAAGCAAGAATTATATTTTCCTTCTGATTTAGATGTGTCTCGAATGAATACAAAGACCTGAGTGTGTAGGGTCTTTAATTCCTTCTCGTGTCAAGTGTCAACTTTGATATTCTTATATGGGTTAATAAAATCCTTTAAGCATCAGAGGGCCCGATGTTCTTTTGCCAATTATGCTAAAACGGTTAATCTAAAGTAAAATTAAATATACATATATTAATGGCGATAATACTAAAGCAAGAGAAGTATTTTTCAATATCACTAAATTTGTCTTCTCGTTACAGAGAAAAGAGTAAAAAGGTCAAATATAGAAAGACAATATTGCGTCTCCGAAACATGCCCCATCTAACCAGACTCGTCCTACTAGGATATACGACACGCGTTCAAGAGCTAGACTTATGGAGGAACATCAAAGAGAAGGCAGTCAGAGAGCTGAGGAGGACACAGTCGCATTGAACAATCGCCTTACAACTATGGAGAACCAGATGGCTCAAATGAGCGAAATGATGAAGATGTTAATGGAAACCTTCAAAGGAAAAGGCGTTGATAACTCCCCTAGTGCCTCTAGTCATCCACCTGTTGTTGCGCAAGTGGGGGGAAATTCACCTGGAGTGGTTATAACTGAGGCACAATCTAATCGAGTGCCGGGTCTTGGGTTGCAGCAGAAGAGTACACAAGAGGCTCCTATGATGGCGGCTGATAAACAGTTTCTCCACGATGAGGCCAAGGATATGCAAGAGTTCCTTGGATATGATGACACATACACCTTCCAGATTCCTACGGTGGATGACAAAGGAAAAAATAATGATGCCAAGAAGGACTGGGAAAGAGAATTGGGGGAAGTCAGGGACTAACTGCGTGATTTACAAGGTCCAACCACATGGGGGTCATTGGATATAGAAGAGTAGTGCTTAACTCCCGGAGTGTCCATTCCAAAGAAGTTCAAAGTTCTCGACTTCGAAAAATATGATAGCTCCGGCAACCTAATCTACCACCTTAAGTCATATTGCACAAAAATGACTGTTTGGTCAAGGGACGAAAAGTTCTTGATAAATTTCTTCCCAGAGAGTTTGACTGAGTCTGCTTTACTGTGGTATATACAGTTAGACCATTCCAAAATTCGCAAGTGGAGAGATCTCATCAATGCTTTTATGAAGCAATACAAATTCAACCTTGACACTGCTCCAACTAAGGAGCAGCTGAAAAGAATGAGTAAAAAGCCAACTGAGTCATTCAAAGAGTATGCACAAAGATGGAGATTAATGGCTTCTCAAGTTCAGCCTCTGATGATTGGGTCTGAATTCTGCTCATATTTTATTCGGACACTATCCGATCTGTTTTACAAGATCATGTTGGGAACTCACGTTACCGACTTTGCTGACTTAATCGAGGTTGGGGAGAGAATTGATACAGACATTCGAGACGGAAAGCTCGCATCCCCTTTAATGGAAGGCGGATTCAGGAAGGGTCAAGGTATGAAGAAGAAAGAGGGGGAGGTAAGCTACGTTCAACCTACAAGACCATTCCAGCACCAACCTGTGTCCTACCAGATTGGTAGGGGAGGCGAAGGCCAAAATCAATATAGACCAGTTACGAATGGACCTAGGCAACAAGAGAGGGGAGTTAACATGCGGCCAAAGGATAATCTTCTGTGGCCTAATTTCAGCTCAACCAATGCGGAGTTGTACCAGAAATTGTTAGAAGCAAAACTTATAGGGCCACGGTACGTGAAGGCATTGCAACCATCGTACCCAACTTGGTATAACCCCAATGTCTCTTGTGAGTATCATATGGGAGTCTCGGAACACTCAATTGAGAATTGCACAACTTTCAAGAAGAACGTGTTGGATTTGATCGAGTCCAACCATATCCAGCTTAAGTCCGGAGAAAATTCAACAATAGCTACCAATCCCCTGCCTAGTCATGAGCGACAAGTGAACGCCATCGAAAATGAGTCAGAATTTTCTAAGAGCTTCGATACCATTGAGTTACCCTTGAAGACTTTGGTAGTCAACCTCCGATTAGCTGGGTATATGTTGGAATTGCCATCAGAAAAGTACGTCACTGGGCCGCAAGCCATATTTTGTGATTACCACCAACAAAATACAGATCATGACATCAAGAACTGTGTAGAGTTCCAGAAGGCATTGAAAGAATTGATGATCTTAGGTGTTGTGGTTGTGGAAAAGTCTGAAGAAGAAATTTGTGTAATAGATGAGAAATATGTTGATGTTGTTATCCCTACTAAACAGTTGAGAATAATTACTTTAACAGTCAACGAGCCTTCTTCGACAACAGTCCCTTTCATTCCAAAATAATCACCAGTGATTATTAACATGCCAGCCCTTTTTCCATATAAAAGTGACTGGGCCATACCTTGGAGATATAAGGAGAGCATCGAGCTACCCTCGCAACAAACAATGATCACCAAAGCGGAAGGAGAACCTGTCACCAACATAGCTGAAAATAGGAGGGTCACCCGAAGTGGTAGGGTCTATGCCCCTACAAATGTTGACCAATGCATAAAGGGATAGGGCATTGATGCTAATGATCAGAGAGAGGAAAGAGAAGATGGCGCTGACGAAGAATTCCTAAAGATCATGAAGCAGAGTGAATACAATGTAGTGGAACAATTGAAGAAGACCCCAGCTTGAATTTCGATGTGGTCCTTAGTCATGAGCTCGGAGGTGCATCACCGGGCTCTACAAAAAGTTCTGGAGGAAGCGTTTGTGCTACCTGATGTTACCCCAGAAACGGTCGCTAGTGTGATGAATATCGTTAAGACCACCTTTGCCATCTCATTCTCCGAAGAAGAAATTGTGGGAACGTCTGCTAACCAGCCTAAGGCCTTGCACATAACTTTGAAATGTAACGATTTTGTAGTCGTAAAGGTCTTAATTGATGGAGGGTCGGCACTCAATGTTCTGCCATTAATTACTTTTGAGCAGTTAGCAATAGGGACCTCACATGTTGAAAAAAGTGATATGGTGGTCAGAGCGTTCGATGGTTCTAAAAAAGCGGTGATTGGCACTATCTGCCTGCCTCTGGAAATTGGACCAAAGCTCTTTACAGTGGATTTTCAGGTAATGGACATTGATCCATCTTACACGATGCTGCTTGGGAGGCCGTGGATCCACTCTGCCCGTGTTGTCCCTTCGACTGTTCATCAAAGGTTCAAATTCATTGACGAAGGGAGGATAATCACCATTAAGGGAGAAGAGGAGATCATATTGAGTAAACCCAGTTCACTGCCATATATTGAAGCTGCTGAACAAGAAACGGAAATGCCGCTTCAAAGCCTGGAAATGGATGGACCCAAGCCTCCCACCGGAAATGTCAATCAGATCATGATGAAAATGTTGAAAAAGAATGGGTTCCAATCTAGAAAGGGATTGGGGATACAGCTGCAAGGAATTGAACAGCCTATTACTCTCCTAAAAAATCCTAGGCGTCAAGGATTAGGGTATGAAATTCTATTGCTAGACTAACCGAGAGTACAACCAAACATAAAGGGGAACAAAGGCCAAGAGAAGCAGAAAATTCCTCATATTAGGGAAACTTTTCCAAGTCCTTCAGAAGTCATGAACCGCCTGAGCATTTCAATGGTAGACGACAGCGCCGTGCAAGGAATTAAGGCTTGGATCATGATCGATGACTCCGGGGAAAGATTGGATAACTGGGAAATTGAGGATATCACTGATGTCGTAACTTTAGAGTAATTGTTATGATCACGTTGTTCCTTTGTTTTAATTTGTTTAAGACATTTCTTTTTGCAATTTCAATCAGTACTTTATGAATGATAGTGGTATTTTGCGAATGAATTTAAAGTCCTTGGATATTCTACCTTTTCTTTCTTCGTATTTTCTGGCTTGTTCATTTGCATTTTTATTTCTTCCCCCAGGAAATCGTTTTCCTCGGGACTCTTGTCCAACGTAGAAGTCCCCAAGCCCCCATTGCATGATTTATGCGTTACTACAGATATGCATGATTCTGAATCCGATAACGAAGAACTAACCCAAATCTTTGAGAAAATGCTTGATTCTGAAGATAAAGGAATATGCCCACATGAAGAAATAGTCAAAAATATTAACTTAGGGACAGAGGAAGATAAAAGGGAGGTTAAAGTGGTGGATAATCCAGAAAAGAAAGAAATGATTCAGCTTTTTAGGGAATACATGGACGTCTTTGCATGGTCTTATCAAGACATGCCTGGACTGGACCCAGAGATCGCCTCTCATAAGATTCCTTTATTCCCGAATGTTGAGTCGAAAAAGCAAAAGTTGAGGAGAATGAGCCCCGACATGTCTTTAAAGATCAAAGAAGAGGTCATGAAACAATTAGAGGCGAGATTCCTTCAAGTGTCCATATACCCTCAGTGGGTGGCAAATATCGTACCAGTCCCAAAAAAAGATGGAAGAGTTCGCATGTGTGTTGATTATAGGGATTTGAACAAGGCAAGTCCGAAGGATGATTTTCCCTTGCCCCACATTGATGTGTTAGTTGATAATACGGCACGCGCCCATCGGTATTCCTTCATGGATGGTTATTCAGGGTACAATCAGATCCCTATGCATAAAGATCACAAAGAGAAGACTACATTTATTACACCATAGGGGACATATTGTTATAGAGTGATGCCATTTGGATTAAAGAATGCAGGAGCAACTTATCAACGAGCCATGATGGCATTCTTCCATGATATGATGCACAAAGAGGTTGAAGTGTATGTTGATGATATGGTGGCTAAATCTGGAGAAGGGGAAAGCCACGTGGTGGTTCTGAGAAAGCTATTTGAAAGGTTGCGTGAATACAAACTCAGCTTGAATCCCAACAAGTGTATCTTTGGGGCTGTGACTGGAAAATTACTGGGTTTCATGATAAGCCAGAGGGGAATAGAGGTGGATCCCGATAAAGTCAAAGCAATTCGAGAAATGCCATCTCCACAAACAGAAAAAGAAGTCCGGAGTTTTTTGGGACGACTAAATTACATAGCAAGATTCATTGCCAACTTAACTGCAACCTGTGAGCCGATTTTCAAGTTGTTAAAAAAGAATTACAACGGAGGATGGGATAGTAATTGTCAACAAGCCTTTGACAAAATTAAAGAATATTTGTTAAATTCCCCAATTTTGGTTCCGCCCACACAAGGACGACCGTTGATCCTTTATTTAACCATCTTGCCGAGATCGATGGGGGCGGTATTGGGACAACATGATGCCTCTAGAAGGAAAGAGCAAGCAATTTACTACTTGAGTAAAAAATTTAATGAATGTGAGGCCCGCTACCCATTGATTGAGAAGACTTGCTGTGGGTTAGCATGGACCACTAGGCGTTTGCGGCAATACATGCTCTATTCTACCACTTGGCTAATTTCTCAGATGGATCCCATCAAATATATTTTTGAGAGCCCACATGTTTCTGGGAGGGTCTCGAAATGGCAAGTGATTCTATCAAAATATGATGTTAAGTATATGACGCAAAAGTCTGTGAAAGGGAGTGTCATAGCAGATCACTTGGCTGAAAATCCTTTGAATGAGTACCAACCATTGGATTTCTATTTCCCTGACGAGGACATATTGGCTGTTGAGGAGGATAAAGATGAAAGAGGCGACGATGATGGGCAGTGGAAGATGTATTTCGATGGGGCTGCAAACATGCATGGTTACGGTATTGGCGCAGTAATTATATCCCCCGAAGGAAAGCAGTTTCTAGTGGCCATTAAATTAGAATTTGAATGCACCAATAACGTGGTTGAGTATGAAGCTTGCATTAATGGGCTAAATGCTGCTGTAACTTTGGGTATAAAGAGTCTCGAGGTTTATGGTGACTCAGCCCTTATAATTCATCAGGTGACCGGAGAATGGCAAACTAAGGATTCAAAACTGATTCCATATCAGAAATTTTTGGCCCAGTTAGTCAAGCAATTTGAAGAAATCAATTTTCATCATATTACCAGAGACAAGAATCAATTTGCAGATGCTTTAGCCACCTTAGCAGTGATGATCCGACTCGACTATGGAGTCCAAGTCCAACCACTTTGCGTGAAAGCCAGAGACTTACTGGCATATTGCTTAAACATAGAGGAGGAGCATGACGGGCGACCTTGGTATCATGACATCAAAATTTACATGACGAGTAGGGAATACCCAACTGAGGTCGTGGAAAGTGATTAAAAAGCCATCCGGCGTCTAGCCATGAATTTCTTCATCAGCAATGGGACCCTATACAAGAGAAGTCACGATGGCACCCTGTTACGATGTGTAGATGCAAGGGAAGCCCAGAAGATAGT
The DNA here is from genome assembly GCA_026724425.1 of Erythrophleum ivorense. Classification (NCBI taxonomy): domain Eukaryota; kingdom Viridiplantae; phylum Streptophyta; class Magnoliopsida; order Fabales; family Fabaceae; genus Erythrophleum; species Erythrophleum ivorense. The sequence goes on from JAIUCV010000014.1 coordinate 8,823,877, forward strand.
CACAGAAGTACATGAAGGAATATGCGGTACACATACGAACGGGCTTATGTTGGCCAAACAAATCCAGAGATGTGGATAGTTTTGGTTAACAATGGAGAAAGATTGCATTGATTATGTTCGGAAGTGTCACAAATGCCAAATATATTCGGACAAAATCAACGCGCCACCAGTTGCATTGCACAACTTGGTAGCCCCTTGGCCGTTCTCTATGTGGGGCATTGATGTAATCGGCCCAATTAATCCCAAGGCCTCAAATGGACATCGTTTCATTTTGGTTGCTATTGATTATTTCACCAAGTGGATAGAAGCTAATTCCTTCGCCAGTGTTACTCAAAAGGCTTTCTGCAAGTTCCTCAAAGCAAACATCATTTGCCGTTATGGAATACCTGAAAAGATTATCACAGATAATGCTACTAACCTGAATGGAACAGAGAGCTCCAAACTCTGTGAATAGTTTAAAATCAAACACCATAATTCGGCACCATATCGACCGCAGATGAACAGAGCAGTGGAAGCGGCAAATAAGAATATAAAGAAGATCATTGCTAAAATGAAAATCACTTACAAAGATTGGCACGATATGCTCCTGTATGCCTTGCACGGTTATCGCATGACTGTGCGTACATCGACCGGGGCAACTCCGTACTCTCTGGTTTATGGAATGGAAGCTCTCACACCTATTGAGGTTGAGATCCCAACTTTGCGGGTATTAATTGAATCCAATTTAGATGAAAGTGATTGGGTGAAGGCTCAGTATGAACAGTTGAATATGATCGAGGGGCGCAGACTTACCGCTATATGCCATGGGCAGTTGTATCAAAAGAGGGTGGCACGAGCTTTCGACAAAAAGCTTCGTCCTAGAGAGTTCAAGGCCGGTGAGTTAGTTCTTAAAAGAATTTTGCCAAACCAGGATGATTCTAGGGGCAAATGGGCTCCTACCTATGAAGGACCTTACATTGTGAAGCATGCTTTCTCAGGAGGGGCATTAGTTTTGACGAATATGGATGGTCACGAATTACTTAAGCCTTTCAACTCCGATACAGTGAAAAAATATTTTGCGTAAGAAAGAGGGGGAGGCTCGCTAGGCTGGAGACCCAAATGGGCAGCCTAGGCAAAAGTTAGAGCATGATAAAAGCTCGCTAGGTTGAAAACCCAAATGGGCGGCCTAGGCAAAAATTAGAGCAACAAAAAGAAAAAAAAAGAAAAAAGAAAAAGAAAAAGGAAAAGAAAAGCAGAGGAGGAAGGGAAGGACTGCCAAACAATATGAGAAAATGCTCAAGTAAAGGTAAGGAGGAATCTGAAGTTCAAGTTGGGCCAAAGTGCAGAGGTCACAGGCTTCATGTTGGATTCGGCAGAATGCATGTCTCGTATGATGCAAAGAATCACCTTACGTGGGGGAGACCGGGCTAATTGTAGAGGACATTCTTCGAAATACTTCTCAATCTTCGTCTTTTCTTTCTTTTTCATATCTCAAATTACCTGTTGTCCTAACTCTTATGTGCTTAATAAACTTCTAATTGGAACTTGTTCTTCCAACAATTTCTATTTTTGCTACAAGTCATGGTTCATTTACATTACAACCGCTACGTTCATGTTTTTCTACAAATGGATTAATGACCAAGGAACGACGTTTGTTAAAGCAATTATTTGGGATGTCAGTGTTACAATCTTCTTTGAACTAATTGTCTTAATCAATACCAGGAAGGTAGACTGGAATCAAACATCAAATAACTTTCATCAGCATGCCATTTTTATTTCGAACTTGATCATTGAGACATATATGAATTATATGATGATTTCTTTTCCAAAAGATAAACGACAAAGACAACTGCAATTTCCAAGATAAAAGTGCACAATACCATGTTGGTGGAGCTCCAAGCATTCCCAATTGGATGTGAGCCGAAATACCCGGGGTTTGGTTAAATGGGTAGCGTTTTGAACAAACAATATGCTTTGGCCACACCAGAATTTTTCTAAAAAAATGTGTAAATAAATAAAACAAAAAAAAGATATAATAATAAAGGGTATGTTTCACTCGTCAATCCAAAAGAATAATAAATAATAAATAATAATAATAATAATAATAATAATAATAATAAAGTCCGAGAATCCAAGATTCCTGATCAAGTCAAAGTCATAAAGAAAAATGATAATAATAAATAAAAGGAGGAAAGAGCAACTTACACTTCACATATCACATTAAACTAAGCTCACATTGGGGCAAACAAAAAGAAATTTAAAATGGTAAAATAATAAAACATAAAAATCACATGTTTTCTCTATCCATACACTTGCCTCTCGTTTACACTGGGGCAAGCACAAAGAAAATTTGCAGTTCATCACATAAAGCATAACATGTTCCATGCATTTTACACTTGCATACCCTATATAAACTGTAGTTCATACCGGGGCAAGTAAAAACAAATATTTGACTTTTTATTAAGCATCTTAAGTCTTACGAAGAATAGGCACCTTAAGTACTATGAAGAATAGGCACCCAAAGTCTTGCGAAGAACAGGCACCTTAAGTCCTACGAAGAATAGGCACCTAAAGTCTTACGAAGAATAGGCACCCAAAGTCCTACGCAGAATAGGCAACCAAAGTCCTACGCAGAATAGGCACCCAAAGTCCTGCGCAAAACAGGCACCTTAAGTCCTACGAAGAATAGGCACCAAAAGTCCCGCCAGAACAGGCACCAATAAGAGTCCTTCCAGAATATGTGCTAAAGCCCCAAAGGCCCTGCATACACCAAGTGCCCGAAAACCTTGCATAAACTGAGTCCACCTTTAAAAGATCTTGTACTTACAAATAACTTTTATCAAATTCCAGCGCATCCAGGTAAGTTCACTCTCTTTGACCTAGTCGCTCCCCAAACAAAATATATATTTTCATCTTTACTTATTCTTAAGCTAAGGATACCGAAATTGTATTTTCGATCCCCTCACTTAGAGAATAAGTAAAGAGGGGCAGTTCATAAACATCATATTTTGTTTGGGTCGCTTCCCCACTCCCACAGGTTGCCAAAAAATAAAAAATAAAAACAAAACAAAAAAAAAAGAAAGTTTGTTTGGGTTGCTCCTCCCTCTTACAGGTTGTCAAAAAGAAAAGAAGGGGCAATCAAATCACCCTAGACAAAACACGGGTTCTTATCTTTACTTATTTCTTATGCAAAAGAAAAATATATATATCAAAAATTACATTTTTAATTTCTTTGCTTAAGAAACAAGTAAAGAGGGGCAACTGTGAACACCGTATTTTGTCCGGGCAAATTCAAAATTAATAAGAAAATTAAATTAGCCAAAAAATAAATAATAAAAAAATAATAATAAATACAAAAAAATATACAAAAAGGAAAGGATTATTCAAAGGAAATTTGAGAGGAATTGAAAAGGTTCAAATATGTTTGAAAACTTTGGGAAAACTACAAGAAAAAGAGAGGTAAAAAAAAAAGAGAGAGAATAAGGATAATCCTAAAAAAAAACAAATAAAAAATGTGCAATATATCCAATAATAATAATAATAGAAACCCAAAGCAAAAAAAGAGAAGAGGAGAAAAAAAAATGGAAACTCATTTTGGGAAGAATGGGCCAGCCCAGAAAAAAAAGCCATATCCAAAACAAACTCAGAATTGGGCCCAGGAGAAAACAAGAGTGGGCCTGTCTCGCTGGAGCGTCCCTAACCCACTAACCTGAAATGAAAGCATCAAGGACCCGAAACCCGAAATGAACCCAGCCGAAGAGAAGCCTGAAACAAAAAAAACCTAGAGCTGGTCCCCCCCGCTCTCTCTCTGCTCTAGCGTCTCCTCGCGCGACCACTCTAGAGGAGACGACGCGATTCGTACGAGAGGGAATCGCGAGCGCGAGCACTGGGGATTAGTGGAGCAGAGGGGTACAGAGCGAAAAGGGGACCAGATGGAGTGTCTATAAAAGCCAAGGGAGAAACTCTGAGGGGGTTTTTTTTTCGGAAGGAGTTTTCGGAGAGAAAATAGGAGAGAAGAAGGGGTCGAGTGAAAATGGCTGCGAGGATTCCTTTTGCCGTTTGAATGAAGGGATTCGGGGAAAGAAAAATCGAGAGAGGAAGTCGAAAGGGCAAGGGGTCCGAGCAAAAATCACGACAGGATTTTCGGTTTGGAGCTGAGAGATTCGAGATTGGAGAGATTGAGTGAAGGCTGTGAGGGGTCAGGGAAGGTGAAATCGAGCAAGGAGGTCGGACGAGTGCAGTAAGATTTCTGGAAGGGCGAAGGAGGATTCTGGGTTGAAGGAATTCTCAGATTGAAAAGAAGAACCAAAGGCTGAGGACGAAAGAAGAATAGAGGGCGGCCGACCGAAGAAAAATCACTCGATTTTCGAAGCATCAAAGGTGAACCCTCTCATTCCCAGTTGCCCTAAAAAATAGGAATTGTGAGTGTTGATTTTGTTCTGAATGACCTGTGGCTTGGATGTGCTGTGAGTCTGTGGACCATTTAGGATGTTTAGTTTGTCTATTCTCCCTTATCTGATATGGTATATCTCCCTGCCTTTACATCTCTTTGTACCTCGATGCTAAAAATGGTTAATATGCTCTGTGGGTTGAATCTGGCGGATTATCTGTTTTGGACTAATGAGGTGTGCTGTGAGTCTGTGATTGCTGAATTTTGAGTATTTTTAGAGTTTAGATTTCGCCTGTTTGATTTATCTCCCTATCTCTGTGTTCCCTTGTGTATTAATGGACTAATGAGGTGTGCTGTGAGTCTGTGACTGCTGAATTTTGAGTATTTTTAGAGTTTAGATTTCGCCTGTCTGGTTTATCTCCCTATCTCTGCGTTCCCTTGTGTATTAATGGAAAAAAAAAAAAGAAAAATGTCGATGTGCTCTATGAATTTGATTTCAATTGATTTCTTGTTTGGGATAGTTGAGATTGAAATCTGGAATTTTGAACCGGTGTCCAATTCTGTGTGAGTTTGGGCTGTTCGTCCAGAACTGGTCAATGCTTAAGCATGGCTGTTGATTCATGTTCGTGTTAAGGAATTTTTTTTTTATATATACCCTTATGGCAGGATTTAATATAGTGATCAGAAAAGCAATGTAACATTTGCCTCGTTTCTGTTTTGATTGGTTTCTGATTTGGCGATTTTGCTTTTCCCCATTTCGCTATATTATATTTCTGTGGAGTGAACTAACCCCTTTGGTGACATGAATACCTTGGTGGAGAGGAATGGGGAACTCGATTATGATATCCCGGAGATGGCTGTATGGACTTCGATGGGAAAAGGATAATACGTTGCGAGATTGAGTTGTAACCTATGTACTTCTTTTGTATTATTTTTTCTCTTTTCTCTTTTATCGTTATTATTATTTTTCATTATTCAATTTTCATTTGATTTCCCTTTTTTTTTATTTCTATTTTTTTCTTGTACGGATTTTTGTAAAGCTACCTAATAGTAATGTTGAACATTGGACACAAAACACCCACTTCACAAATCTCATCTATTTTATTCGTTTATTTTTTTTATTTCCTTAGTATGGCTGTATGGGATTCTATATCCCCTCAAGCCCATAGGTATCAACCAAAAGGCCATGTGCGGCAGCATAGCCCCCTTGATGCCTTTTGGACCTTAGATTCAGATTTCAATATTTTGAGCCCCATTCAAATAATAAAAAAAAAAAACCTTTTCAAAAGAAAGACAAAGCAAATATTAGAAATGAGTTGAGTCCTAATAAAAAGGGATCATTTTGGGTTTTAAAGGTTTATCTATTTCAAAATTCTTTTTGACAAAATAGGTAAAGAGGAAAAATGTTATTCCAAAGTTCAAACTAACTTTAAACCTAGTCTCCAAAATAGGCAAATAGCAAGAATAAGATAAAGGAAAAAGGGAAAGGAGTATGATAAAGAATATAATAATTGAAATAAAAATTAAAAAAAATGAAAAAGGAAACTAAAAGCAAAAAAAAAACATATAAACAACAAAAATTGAAAAAAAAGAAAAAACAAATAGAACCAAAGTGAAATTAAAAATAATAAAACATGAAATTAAAAACACAAAAAAAGGAGTATGAAATATCAAAAACAAAAAAACAAAAAAAAAGGATAAGAAAAAATAATAAAAATTAAAAAAAAAACAGAAAAGAAAAAAGAAAAACAAAATAAAAACAAACACAAAAAAAGGAAAGGGAAAATAAAACAAAAGAAAAAGAAAGAAACTAAAACAAAAAAATAAAACAAAAGAAAAATAACAAAACGCAAAGAGGGAAGAAATAGAGCCCAAAAGAAGAAAGAAAAATAGAAAACAAAAAAATGATAAAAATAGAAATGGAAAACAAATAACAACAAAAAGATAAAACAAAAATCAAAAGATAAAACAAAATAAAAAAAATAAAATAAAATAAAACAAAAAAAAAAGAGAACCATAAAAAACAAAGGAAAAAGTGAATCAAAAATCAAGGAAATAAAAAGATAAAACAAAAATCAAAAGATTAAAAGACAATTCAGAATAAAGATAAAAATAGAATTGAAAAAAAGGAACAATTAAAAAGGGGAAAAGAGAATCAAAAATCAAGAAAACAAAAGGAAAACAAAACAAAAACAAAAAAAAAATTAAAACAAGGGATAATAAAAATAAAAGTTGAATGAAAAGCAAAAATAAATGGTAAGAAAGAGAGAGAGAAATTGAAAAGAAAGTAAAAGTGTCTTTACTTTTAACAAAGTAAAACACAATCAACCAATTTCAAAATCGTTTTATTTGTTAAAAGGAAAGGTAAGTTTTAATTTCTTAGTCTTTTCGAAAAATAAAACAAAACAAAATAAATAAAAACAACAAAAAAAAACAAACCAAAAAATAATAATAATTAAAAAGAATGAAAAATTAACAAAAGACAAAACAAATAAAAAAAAACAAAACCAAACAAAAACAACAAAAAACCAAAATCAGAAAAAAAAAATCAAATAAAACATCAACCAAATTCAATTTTTAATCGAACTACGTGGACTTTGATCCCTCTTGAAGGGTACGTAGGCCCTAGGCTTTCATCTTAGGTCAAGTCCGCCCATGTAAATAAAATATTTTTCTTTAAATTTCTTTTCTTTCCTTTTTTGATTTCAATTATTAAACTTCTTTGCGTTTTATTTTAACATTGATTTCCTTTTCTACTCTCAACTTTATTCCCTTTTATTTCTTTATTCTTATTTTGCATGTAATTTGTAGGGAGAGTTAAAATAGAATTTAGGCAATTTTATTTTTGCACAACTGACTTAGGGTAACCGTTCTTAGTAATGGGTGTAGTGGGGTGCCTAACACCTTCCCCACTCACAATCGACTCCCGAATCCATTTTCTGGTTTGTAGACCGTTTTCCAAATAAAAAGGCTTTTCCAAAGTTTTGCCTTTTAAATTTTAAAATTTTGGTGGCAACTCCTGAACCTTATCTATTACACTTATTTTATTTCATTTTTAAACTTCGGTTTTAGATTTCATTTGAAAATCGAATTTTCTTATTTTTTCGAGAAATAAGGCGCCACGCGGTCGCATTTTCGGGTGTGACATCCATCATCAAATTTGGCCTACAACTCGTGGAAAGCAAAGGAGAACATAAAATCCATGTTTGCATTTTCGTCCAGAATTTCCTCTTTGCTGTCACAAACTTTGGAAAATCATAACTAAATCTAGAAAAATTAAAAAACATGCAATCTTGATCATTATGGAAACCTTAGGATGTCTACTTCACACTAAAAATATGCCCAAGTCATAAAATTCATCACACAGGACATTTGACATCCAAAAAGCTACAGAGTCGCTGCCTGCCTAGGCTGTTATTCAGTTTACTGATACAAATTTCTAAATTTCATAACTAATTCTATAAAAATTGAAATCACACACATTCGGTCATTCTGGAGAGATACAAATGTTAACTTGATAGTAAAAATAATTCCAAAATAAAATAGATACGTTTAGTCAGTTGGACCCTATAGAATAGTAACTAGACTCATGGGGTGCTACTGGGCCTATAAGGTCCACTAACTTTGGGCCTATAAGGCTTCGCTCTTCTAGCTCAACCTAACACATTGGAGACCTATACTTCCTCCCATATAATGCCTCATACGGTGCCATCTATATACTTGCATGGTAACTATTATTGTAGGCAAACTCCTAAGAGGCAAGTATGCATCCTAGTTCCCTTTCATATCTAAGACACATGCCCTCAACATGTCTTCTAGGGTTTGGATGGTTCTCTTTATCTATCCATCCGTCTAAGGGTGATAGGCTGTGTTAAATCTAAGTCTAGTACCTAGAGCATCCTATAATGATCTCAAAAAATTCAATGTGAATATGGGATCTTTATTTGACACTATGCTCCTAAGCACACCATGCAGTCTAACTATCTCTCTGATGTACAGCTGGGCTAATTTATCTAGGGTATAAGTAGCTTTCATAGGTAGAAAGTTTGCTAACTTTGTTAACCTATCCATTATTACCTATATTGCATCATACCCTGATGATATCCTAGGTAAACCCATGACAAAATCCATAGCTATACTATCCCATTTCCACTCTGGGATATCTAGGGGCTGAAGTAACCTAACTGGCTTCTGGTGTTCTATTTTCACTCTCTGACATACTAAACATCAAGTAACGTACTCTGTTATGTCTATTTTCATTCCAGGCCATTAGAACATTTTCTTCAAATCCTAGTACATTTTATTACTGCCTGGATGAATGGTATACCTGCTCTTATGTGCCTCATCTAATATTTTCTCTCTGATTTCTATATTTCTAGGCATATACAGCCTATCCCTGTATCTTACAATGTCATCCTCAGACAGATTGAACTATTGAATGCTACCCTAGGCTATTTGGACTCTAATCTTATTTATATGATCATTTGTTTGCTAAGCCTCTCTTATCTGATCCCTCAAGTCATTTTCTATTCAGGTTTCACTCATTAATAGTTTACCTGAATACACCTCGCAGGAGAGACTCATGTCTCTGAATCTCTCAATCAATTCCTACTTTCAGATCATCATACAAGCCATGTGTATGGATTTTTTACTTAAGGCATCAGCTACCACATTAGCCTTACCGAGATGGTATTTTAACATAAAATCATAATCTTTCAAAAATTCTAACCATTTTCGTTGTCTCATATTTAGCTCTTTTTGTTCAAATAAATATTTAAGGCTCTTATGGTCATTGTAAATTTTTATAGCTGCCCTATATAAGTAGTGTTTCCATATTTTTAAAGTAAATACTACTACGGCTAACTCTAGGTCATGTCTGAGGTAGTTTTTCTTATAAGATTTCAACTGTCTAGAAGCATAAGCTACCACTTGGCCTTTCTGTATAAGTACGCATCCTAACCCTTTCTTTGAGGCATCACTGTATACTACAAAAGTCTCTTTAGGGTCAGGGAGTACTAAAACTGGGGCTGTGGTTAACTTGTGCTTCAATTCCTAAAAACTACTCTCACATTTCTCATTCCACACAAACGGCACATTCTTTCTAGTAAGCATGGTTAGTGGGATCGCTATCTGAGAAAAGCCTTGAATGAACCTGCTATAATAACCTGTTAAACCTAGGAAACTCCTTATCTCTGTCACTATCTTAGGTCTCTCCCATTGTAATACTGCCTCTACCTTATGGGGATCTACTGCGACCCCTGTCTAGGAAATCACATGACCTAGAAACTGAAACTTAGTGAGCCAAAACTCACATTTACTAAGTTTAGCATACAACTGTCTCTCTCTTAGGGTCTCCAAGGCTAATCTCAAGTGCTGCTCATGTTCCTCTCTACTTTTTGAGTAGATGAGGATGTCATCTATGAAGACAACTACAAATCTGTTTAGATATGGCCTGAAAACTTTGTTCATATAATCTATGAATACTGCAGGTGCATTCATCAACCCAAAAGGCATAACTAAAAATTCATAGTGCCCGTATCTAGTTCTAAAAGCTGTCTTGGAAATATCCTCAGCCTTTATTTTGAGCTAGTGATATCTTGACCTGAGGTCTATCTTAAAAAAACACTTATGCTCCTACCAACTGATCTAGGAGGTCATCTATGTGAGGGAGAGGGTACTTATTCTTAATGGTGATCTTATTGAGTTCTCGATAATCCATACATAATCTAAGGCTCCCATCTTTCTTCTTTACAAAAAGGGCTAGAGCTCCCCACAGCGAGACACTAGGTTTAATAAAATCCTTCTCTAAAAGCTCTTCTATTTGTTTCTTAAGCTCAGCTAACTCGATGGGAACCATCCTATACGAGACCTTAGACATTGGACCTGCCCTAGGTACAATGTCTATAGGGAACTCTACCTCTCTCTCTGGGAGTAATCAGCTAATTTCTCTAGGAAATACCTCTGGGAACTCCCTCACTGTGGGGATCTCATCTATACTCTCATCTATCTCAGCCTGGACTGAAAAGAAAATTAGATACCCCTGACAACCATGCCCTAAAGATCTCTCTACTTAGGAGGTGGTTATGACAGATAACTCAATCCTCATACTAGGCACAGTCCCACACTTAAGTAAAGTAATATATCTGTGGCTACAATCTAGTGTGGCATTATTTGTAAACATCCAGTTCATGCCAATAATCATGTCAATATCAACGAGGGGCATACAAATCAAATCAAGGGTGGTAAGGTAATGATTAAATTGGATCACACAATTGAAACAAGCATGGGAGGTAATGGCTTGATTTCCTGTGTGGGTAGATACATGTAAGTCATATGGCAATGTATGCATACTTAGACCTAACCTCTTAGTACATTCATATGATATAAAAGAATAACTAGCATCTGAATCAAATAATGTAGTCACAAAAAAATTATTTATTCTAATAGTACCTTGAATCAGACTCAAGGACCGGCTAGCCTGTTACTGGGATAAGGCAAAGACTCTACCCTAGGTCTGAGGTCTGAAAGGAGGAGCCATCTCCCTCTACTGTGGAATTGATGGAGGAGCCTGTATGCAATTCCTAGCCATGTGTCTTGGCCTACCACACCTGAAACACACATTTTGCCCGCATAACATGGTCTGGTACCGTGATTTTTGCCACACTGGGGACATGTGATGGATGTGAAACTACCTCGGTTGGACTGAGTCCTCCGTCTCTTTCCTTTTCAACTCTATTGACTCTTGCCACCTTTGCAACTAGTAACTGCAGCCTGTGAACCCTCTCTAGGTCTCTTAGGCTCAAGAAGGGGTGGTCTAGTGCTAAAAGTAGGCTGCATCATCTTGAGATTCGCTTTTGTCACTCTACATACTTCAACCAGGGTGTTAAAGTGCCTGATTCTCTATGGTACTACCCTGTCTCTAATCCTAGAGAGCAGGCCTTTCTCTAATCTGTCTTCTTTCCACCTTTCGTCATCATGTCTCTATAAATAGGAGGAGTATCTGGAGAGCTCTACAAACTTTGCCACATATTGGTCCACGGGCATCCCTTCTGTTTGTTTGAAAATAATGAACTCTAATTCTTTCCCATCCCTGATAGAACTAGGGAAGTACTTCTCGTGGAATATCTAAAGGAATGCCTCACATGTGCTCGAGGAATTCCTCGCCCTCAAAATAGGCTTGGTGCCCTTCCACCAATAATCTGTCTCTTTCTGTAACTGGAAGACAGCCACCTTGGCTTTCTACTTAGACGTGCACTCCATCACCTTGAATATCTTTTCTAACTGCATAATCCAGGCCTCAGCTTTATCTAAGTTTAGCTCACCATCAAAGGTGGGAGGCCCGAACTTTCTGAATTGAGTAATAAGTTTTCTGGTCGAGGGCTGTTGCTGTGCAGAAGGCATCTGAGTTGGTGGAATCAGGGCAACCATCTGTGTGTGTGGCTGTGGATCTGGGTGAGTCACCCCTAAATGCTCGAAACCTTTGCTCTGATACCAATAAATGTAACACCATAATTTTTAGCTCATCTCATGCCTTTAATTAACTCACTTCCATGAATCATATGAGTTTCTCATGAAAAAGGCAATTAAAATAATGAATATTTTTGCATTACGTCATGTACAAAAATTTCACTCAGTGTCACGGGAACCGTGGTAGCTCATATAATACATTCTCATATTTAATTACATGAATATAACTCATTTGCATCATAAAATGTGGTCCACAACTCATGGAACTCGAAGGAAAGCTTAGAATATTCATACATATTTTCGGCCAAACTTTAGCTCTTTTCTAACCAAATGTTGGAAATTCATAACTAATTATAGAAACATTGAAATCATGCATTCTTGGCTATTATGGAAAGCTATGGATGTGTACTTCATATTAAAAATATGTCCAGACTATAACATCCATCACAGAGGACATTTGACATCCAAAAAGGTCTAGAGATCAAACTGTCCACTGGTGCTGTCATAGATTTCTGTACCAAACTTTGAAAATGTCCAATTAATTCCACAAAAGTCTAATCCATACAAATGATACCAATCAAGAAATCCATGAATGTTAGCTAAAGGAGAAAAATAACTCCAGACCAATTCAGGTAGCCCATACCTTGGAATTCAATGGAACAGTAATTGAGGTAAGGTAAAATTCTTAATACTGGACAGATTCTTTAAAAGTTCATATCTCCCTCTCTAGACTTCCAAATGGGTGCTTCTAGTTGGCACAAGTCACTGGGAATGTCTAGTGTCTTTGTATAAAATATTATGGCAATTGGACATCATTGGGGTCCTGTGTGATAAATTTTATTTTTGGACCAAATGAATAGTGTAGCAGACTAAAATCAAAAAATTTGCCAATTTTGAAAATTCATCAAATATTCTATAGGCCTCCAAAAATTATATTCTTTAGCTTCCCATAAAGCTCTTAACAAACTCTAGTTGCAAGCCAATTCTTAGATCAAGAAAAGCTCATTTGGCTAAAAAGTGACATAGGGTTCCATTATGATCAATTTTGGTTCCATATAGGGTAGTGAGATATAGTTATAGGTTCCATATTGCAATTTAAAGAAGCAACACTTAACTAAGCTCCTTAAATTAATTGTGTGATAATCCAAGGGTCATAAATGGATGGAAGGAATGGAGCCAAGGTTATATTTTCTAAAGGTTGCTTCATTAGGTGCATTATGGAACCATAAAAAAGCCACAGGAAAAACCTAGTTTTTAAAATGAATGTGTAGCCTTAGAAATTGTTCCAAGAGTGAAATTTACTTCCATATGATGTGTCTAGGGCAAAGGAATCAAGTTTCACATCCTTGTGAGTGTGTGGTAGAGGGAGAGGAAGAGTTTCCAAGGAAGAAAGTGTGCATTTGTAACCAAGGTAGCTCTCTCCTTTTTCTTTCATGCATGAGTGGATGTTTATCTTGTCTTTGAATATGTGTATATATGTTTTGAGCCATGAAAGATGTTTTAGCATGTATCTCTATGCCATAGTACCATGATGTTATGTTATGTACTTAAATGATGCTTTCTGAATATGTTTTAGTTTGCTTAAGTGTGGTGAAGTCAAATGTCTCTTAACTAAGGTGAGGATGAGCCAAAAGTCCTCAAGAATGGGCAAGACAAAGGCAAAAGTCCAAAGAGTGTGGCTTAGTCAAGACCCTTTAAGAAAATGGGTGAGTTAAGTCTAAAATCCCCAAGAGAAGTGAGTGAGACTAAACCATCTTTTTGGCAAACCTATGTATGTTTTATATGACTTCTTGAATACTAAAAATGTTCCATGAATGATTAGGAAAGCCATGATGTCCATGCATGTATTTTTAGACTTGGATTTGCATTCTTTATGTATGGTTGAAAAGGAAAAGAGTTATTGGATTCCTAAAATCTCATCCCTTCTTTCCCATTGCCTAACATGTCTAAGTAGACCAAGTGAACAAAGAAATGGGAGCCACCAAATTTGAAGGAGAGAGATTGACAACAAAGTGTGTGATTTTGTTCATTTTGTAGCCATATGAATAGCATATAATGTAATCCTATGATGAATATGTTGTGTAGCCATTTGAACATATGTAATTACTTGAATACTTGATGTACATGTGAGATTTGATGCCATGTGAGTGTTACAGCAAATTCTTGACATTAAATGGCAAGATATGGCTTATGTGTTCTTGTATACACTTTGGGGTGAGAGAGTGCGTTTGTAAAATCTGGGTTTGTACACCTTTAAGACAAGTTTAATAGACAATTTTGGTGTTTTCCCACATGATCAAGTGGCCATAAAAGCTTTAGAACCAAATTGGACCCTCTTGAGACTTTTTAAGAAGCATAAAAGAGCCATTTTGGAACCTTATAGCACAAACTGACCAAATGGACGAATTTCTGTATGAAATTTGGGATACATATAGATCTCATCTAAAGCTTTTTGGGAGGCTAAAGAACAGATTATTTGGAGCTCTATGGAATTAATTATGAATTTTTAAAGTTGCCAAATTTTTAGCTATTATGATATGGTTACTATTCATATGGTCAGTTTCTTCTCTTGTGTGGTATCCAATGCTCATGAAATTTTACAGGCATAAAGTAGACATGATAAGCTTTCTATAACCATTGAGATCACCCCAATTGGATGTTTGAGTAGGGAGATATGGATTTTTGAAGTTCTATGATAATACCAGTAGCACCAGGCAAGTTTAGTTATTATTCCATCGATTTCTAATAGCTAGATGTCCCTGTTTGGAATTAGACTTATTTTAGCATAAATTAGAAATTTGTAGCTTTCCATAATGGTATAGTGTGCTTGATTTTAATTTTTCTAAAATTAGTTATGATTTTCCAAAGTTGATGGCAGAAAGCTGGCATACTAACCCAAGGCTACATATGCAATTTTTATGTATATGGTTTATGAGCTCGAGTTATTGGCTACTTCTTGAGATGGTTTTGAGTTTTATTTGTGTATTTAAATAGGAGAATAAGATGGATAAGTTCATATGGTTCATAGGACATAAAATAAAAATTTTATCCACGACGTAATGCAAAGTACTCCATTATTTTTATTGTATTTTCTTGAGAAATGATGTTAGACCAATGAAATATGCTTGAAATAATATGAGATAGCCTAGTTAAATATGGTGTTACACTTGTTACTAGGGTTGTTAGACCTAAACTATGATTTCTTTCCTCTATGGCTTTGGCCTCAATCTAAGTGCTTTTCATGACAAGTTCAAATGATTACTCCATCTTAGATTTATGCATTGTCGTAGTGATTGCCTTGTCGTCTGTCATGACAAGAAGCAAAATTGGTTGCTTTGCATGATAATCAATAATATACATAACAAAACAATCACCATGAGCAACAACATTAACTAACACATTCAAAGAAGGAAAAGAAGTAGGAAGTTTTATACCATCAATACAATGGCTAAAAACATCTACTTGAGCTTGCAGGTTTACTATAAAATATGCCAATTACATTAATAAACCTTTTCATACTCCTTTCGAGGATTAAGTAGGCATTGGTGGCCATACTTTCAAATAGAGCCAGCAAATCTTCGAGAGTCTCACACATGGCTAAACCACCAAGTGCAGCATTTACCATTGCTCTGTTACTTACAAATACACCATCATAAAATCCTTGCATATGCAGCCAGAGTGGTAGACCATGGTGAACACAATGCTTTAATAAATCCTTCTTTCTTTTCTAAGCTTCATATAATGGTTCCATATCTACTTGAAGTAATGTGGTGATTTCAAATCTTTATTTGGTAGTCTTGGTAGGTGGAAATTAAGTATTTTGCAAGAGACCTCTCTACCATTTCATCTCAGGTAGTGATGCATCTAGCTGGCAAAGAATCTAACCAAGCTCTCATCTTGTCCCTTAAAGAAAAAGGGAAAAACCTTATGTGAATAGCATCATCATAGATCTTATCAACTTGGAATATAGCACAAACATCAAGGAAGTGTGCAAGATGTTGATTTAGATCTTCATGTGATAGGCCACCAAATTGAACTAAAATTTCCACTATAGCTATGATCTGTGGTTTAATCTCAAAAGTGTTTGCATTAATAAGTAGCTTTCTAGTACTGGACTCTGCCCCTTGAGTGGATGGAATAATATAATCCCTTATAGTCTTAGGAGGAATATTTTGTTGAATCTCTTTAGCTCCATGTTGTGGCCTCTCAACCTTACTCTCTTTAGTAATAGATTGAGCTTGCTTCTTTCTTCTTATTAAGTGTGTAATGATTCTTTCTAGTTTAGGATCAAAAGGAACAATGGTAAAACTTTGATTTTTGCTCATGCACTAAGAATGACCTACAAATGTGAAATGTGGAGCCAAGTTATAATTTTTTTTAAATGAATCTTCATGCAATACAAAAAAAGAATTTAGTACACTAATAGATTTTTTTTCCTTTAAGAAATGCGAACATCCTAAATTATAAGAACAAAAAGCAAACAAATACATGATTGAATTGAGATGAATTAAAAAAAATAAAGTTACTTTTAATTTTGACAATTTTTATTTAAATTTAAATTTAAATTTAACATTTTGGGTGAATAATAATAAGGCTAAAGCCCAATAGAAAAGAACAAAAAAGAAAGGCAAAATTACTAGACTATTGAGCGTAAGATCACAACTCTTGCAACATTGCCTAGTAATAAAAGTTTTAAATGCATCAAATGCGAAAGAACCCCTTGGTAACCTAACTCTTTGGTAAGCCTAAAGGAAGCTAACCAATCAGCACAAGCATTGCCTCCTCTGTAGATATGTTTTACTTCCACACACCACTCCCTTCTAATCCAATCTCTAATTTTGTTCAGCAAATGGTTATTGTTCTTAAGCCACTTAATGTCATCTTACACATAGTTGATCATTAAAGCAAAGTCACTATCCACCATTACCTTCCTAAACCCTTTTTTTCTAAGCAAGATCCAAACTATTGAGCAAACTCTAGAGTTTCATAGCTAAAACATCATATATACATACCCAAGTTATAGTAAAACTTGATGACCTATTGCCCAAACACATTTCTAATTAAGCTATTACATCTTACAATGCTAGGACTCCCTTTAGGTGCTCCATCAACATTTAACTTCACCCAACTTTCCTTCGAGTATTGCCAACTCACCAATATATTGCAATAAGACTTCTCATTACTAATATTATCCTCCTCTTGAGATTGAAATATGTCAATGTAAGAGCAAATATTTTAGGTTGTATTGACTGGTCTCTTAAAGCCTTATTCAAAACTTTGGTGTAATTTTTTATATCTTTGCTATTAAACTCTCTAATTAAAATATGATAATTGTATAATTCTCTAATAATATCATATCAAGTGTATAATTTAATCTAAGAACCGTACAATTATTTGAAAAAAAAAACTATACAAGTGTCATAGTATTATTAGAGAACTACATACTTATTATATTTTAACTAAAGACCTAATAACAAAGATATAAGAAATTGTATATAAGTTTTTCCTTTTTAAAAATATTTTTTAAAGTGAGAAGAATATATATAAAGAGGGAAAATTATTTATTTAAATATCAATTAATAAAATAGAATATTTAATTTTTTTTTTACTTTCTTTTATTCTTTTGAATTCAAAGATATCATTTATTGTTCCTTTAACACTACATACATAAATTATAAATAATAAAAAGTTATATATAATTCTTTATATTTTTACTATCAAGTTTCTCAATCAAAATATAATAAGTATATGATTTTCTAATAATAATATAATGTATAGTTTTTATAGACAAGTATATAATTCTACAATTAAATTAAATATTTATCATATTTTAATAAAAAAAATTATATATTTATAAATCTAATAACAAATATTTTAAAAATTGTATCTAAATTTAACCATAAAAAAGAAAATTATGTAAATTTAACCATATGCCAATGTTGCTATTTGATATTCGCGCTTCACCCATTTAAAAGTTTGCAAAAAGAAAATAATTCTTTTTGCCTAGAAGTCAACATCAAATGCCAAATAAAATGATTTGACACTACAAGAAAATAGCAAATTAATTAAGAAAAAAGGTATAGTTTTATACTTTTACTATTAAAATTTCTACAAAAAATTATGACAATGGAATAACAAAAAATAAGTTATAAGTGAGTTGAGTGTAATTTTTAAGGTCCATGGATCACAATTGGGTACCTTAATAAAGTTGAAGCTGAACATAACAGGAGAACGAGAAGTTGAAAAGAAATGGTTCAAGTGAGCCATTATAGGAAAAGAATGGTGACCAAGCTTGAAGATGATCATTGATGTGTGAGAAGCCAAGCAGCAGAGGAAGCGAAAAGGACACGTTTAATGTATGGGCTTGAGGTTTACTAGTGTTTGAGAAAAAAGAATCATGTAATCAAATGCTCTGTTACAAAAGACTTAAAACGCGATAGCATTGAAAGAGAAACAAAGGCAATACTAGATGCAATGGCAGATACTAAAACGAGAATATCATCATCAATAGAATACAGAGAAAGTTGGATGGAGTCATCAACATTTACAGAGCATATCGAGTTAGCTAAGTTGTGTAATCCCAATGATTGGCCCTGGCTTTTAAGGTCCTTAATTCACTTATTTCTCAACATGGTGACAGCTACCACTTCTACTACAGAGCAGCTTGCTATAGCCAATTGGAGCTCTATGTAACAACCGAAAAAAAAAAGGAAGCTAAAAATTTTTTGAAGTCCTGAAATTTTCTAAATCTGCTAGCTATAGCAAGAAATAGCCTAGTTATAGCAAATGTACCTGTTGGCTATAGCAAGAAAGAGTCTAACTATAGCGAGAGTGCCTTTTTACTATAGCGAAAATATTTTTAGCTATAGCGAGTGCGGGCATCCTATACAAAAACTAGGGAGCTGCTCATTGTAGCTTGTGCTATAGCAAAAGCAGAGGTCTGGGACTGATACATGCTCGCCGTAGCGAGGGTTATGCTTCGCTATAGCAAGGGTTAGTCTGAAAAAAAGAGAATTTGACTTCTTAAACCATCCCAATTCATTTCTTCTCTTTTAACTAACCTAAGTTTCGAACAAAAGAGAGAAAAGGGCTGTGGAGAGAGAGAGAGACCAAGAAAAGGAAGGAAGAACAAGGAAAAAGGTAAGCATGGCTTGAGATTTCATAGCTTTTCTTCTTAGCATGTTGTTCTTCTCTCTTTGCCCTCTTTTGCTATAGTTTTGAATGTTGAATTAGTTGGGTTTTGGGTTTGGTCCAGAAGAGAGAAAGTGGGAAATCACTCTCGAAGAAGGCTAGAACTCATGTATCTTCACTTTTTCTTCTTTGCTTTCCTTTCTTGAGAGCTTGAGAGATAAATGAGAGTTAATGGAATTCTAGAGAGAGAGAATCCCTAGTTTCTTACATATATAGTGGGGTTTGCTTTGATGAAGAGCCCTTTAGCTTTATGAGTGTTTATTTGAGTTATGAGAGAGTAATTTCATGCTCTTTGATGTGCCTAGGCTCAAGAAAAGCAACTCCATCTAGTTGTGCTTGTGGAACTAAGAAGGAAGAAGAGAAATTAAAAGAGAAGGCTTATGTTGGCTGGTAAGGTAGCTCTCCACTCTTTCTTGTTGCATTCTTGGATGTATATAGTCATTGTATGCTTTGTGTAAGTGCTTGTTGTGTGAGACATGCCATATGTTATTGCCTTGATGCATTACTACCAATATGCTTGTGTTTTGAGTTGTGAAAATTACTCAAGTGAGGTAGTGCCGAAAGTCCTTTGAGACAGGTGAAATGGAGCCAAAAGTCCCTAAACCAAGGGTGAGGCCAATCTAAAAGTCTCAAAAACTCGAGTGAAGCTAGACCTAAAGTTCCTAGAGCTTATTCTTGGCATTGATATGAAATTATAGCATGAAAATCATGTGTTGTGTAATGGTAAATGGTTTGCATGCTTTAACTTATTTATATATCTTGATTACTTCCTTAAATAAGTGTATGAGCTATTAGATTCTCTAAATCTCACCCCCTTCCCTCTCCCATCTTAACATATTAGGAGGAGCTCAATGAGATCAAAGTGCAAATCAAGAGCCTAGTTGACTGTGCTTAGGGAGTTGTATAGTTATTTTGGTTTTTTGGTTGTAAAGAGGTGCCAAAATGAATATGCACCTATTATTTTTAAGATGTAAATGTTTGAGTAAATGTAAAAGTATGTATGAATTATGTATGAATTATGTAGAGAGCCAAAGCAATGAAAATGTGGGATTTGCCCCTTTTGTGGATTGTATACAATAAAGCATTTTGGCCCGTACCATAGTGAGTTTGAGATGTATGATGATTTAGACCACTTGAGCATTTCATATATCCTATGTTTATGCTTTAAAACTTGCCCAAGAGGTGCTAGAACATGTGGGAGGCTATTTGGACCCACTTTAAACCATTTTGGGTGCAAAAATCGCCAAATTTGTGAGTTCTGTCAAGATATGACTAAATAAGATCTTCTTAATATGAAATTTGGCATGCCTCTAGAGCCTATTGAGAGCTTCTTGGGAAGCTAAAGTAGGTAATATTTAGAGTTAAGTCATTATGGTGTTACATTTTTGGTATCAGAGCAAAGGTTCAAGCACTTTTGCTCGGTGTTGGGCTCTTGAATGATGTGATTTGCTTGTGTTTGGTGTGAATTGCCATGGAAGTGGTAGTATCAATATGCATATGTGCTTGTGCTATAATTGTAAACTGAAAATTACCTCAGCCATCCACATCTAGCATTCCACCTGCACCTCCCCAAGAGCCTGCTATTGCTCAGACTGAGACACCTATCCAAAAATTGTTGAAGCAGTTTCAGCAGAACAGTCCACCCTCGTTTAATGGGGAGTTGGATATGGATAAGGCGAAGGCTTGGGTTATGGAGCTAGAGAAGATATTCTCAGCGATGGATTATACCACCAAACAGAAAGCTCAACTAGCCACTTTTATACTACAAAAGGAAGCTGATAGATGGTAGCGTAGCACAAAATCCCTGATAGAGACCAAGAATGTACTGATCACTTAGGAAAGCTTCTGGGTCAAGTTTTATGAGAAATATTTCCCTAGTTCGATGAGGAAGAAGAAAGAGATGGAATTTATAAGCTTGAGACAGACGGATGAGATGACTGTGAACCAGTATGTAGCCAAGTTCATTAAGCTGTCTCGATATTCCTTTTACCTCCAGAGATATGATGATGAACCCTAGAGATGTGAGTAGTTTGAAACTGGGTTGAAGCCGCTGATTAGTGACAGAGTTACCCCACAGTGGATCAGGAAGTTTAATACCCTTGTGGAGGTCAACAGGGTGATTGAGACTAACCTACGAGCTATCATGCCTGCTGCAACTACAACTAGTCAGAAGCGGGTTTCGCAATTGAAAAGACCGAGAACAAAATAGGCTTCTAATGTGACACCCAGTGCCAAGAGGAGAGGCAAGGGGCCATGGAACTGAAGGCCACAATGGGGCAAGCCGATGCCATCTCCTCGGAGCCAGTCATCCTTCCAGCAGTCTTCGGTGACATGTTTCAAGTGTGGGAAGCCAGGGCATATTTCTAGAAATTGTCCTCAGATGGATACAGTGCCACCTCCTAGGCTGCAAACCTAGGACCGAGTGTTTATACTCACTTAGCAGGAAGCCAGTGCGTCCCCTAGTTTGATTCAAGGTACACTGATAGTGAATGGCTTTCTTGTAGTTGCTATGTTTGATTCGGGTGCTAGTCACTCGTTTATATCCTATAATTGTGTGAGGCAATTGGATCTGGCTATTAGTGTCTTGCCATTTGACTTGTCTATCACTATACCCACTGGAGGCCACGTGGTTACTTCCTATATTTACTTAAATGTCACTGTTCAGTTCAATCATTGTCATACCACTATTGATTTGATCTGTATGCTCTTTTATGATATTGATTTGATTATTGGTATGAACTGGTTGGCCGCAAATAATGCGGTACTTGATTGTGAACACCGAACCATTTCTTTACCTGATTGTGAGACTATACCTAGGGTAGAAGCTGAGTTATCCTTTGTGACTACTGCCCAAGCTGAGAGGCATTTAGAGTGTGGATGTCAAGGGTTTCTAGTCTTTTCCTTTATTCGGTCTGAGGTAGAGGAAGGGATAGAGGAGATCCCAATAGTCAGGGAATTCCCAGAGGTTTTCCTTAAAGAGTTTGACTTTAGTGGTCTATCCCTTGAGAGAGAACTAGAGTTCCCTATAGACATAGTGCCTGAGGCTGGATCGATGTCCAAGTCTCCTTACAGGATGGCTTCTACCAAGTTCGCTAAGTTGAAAAAGAAAATTAAAGAATTGTTAGAGAAAGGGTTTATCTACCCTAGTGTTTCATCTTAGGGAGTTCCGATGTTATTTGTGAAAATGAAAGATGGTAGCTTGCATTTGTATATCAATTACAGAGAATTGAATAAAGTTACTATCAACAATAAATATCCTCTCCTTAGAATTGATGACTTATTAGATCAATTGACTGGGGCATCTGTGTTTTCCAAGATAGATATTAGATCTAGGTACCACCAGTTGAGAATGAGAACTGAAGACGTCTCTAAGATGGCTTTCAGAATGAGATATGGGCATTATGAGTTCCTTGTGATGCTATTCAGGCTGACGAATGCACCTGCTGTGTTCATAGATTACATGAACAGGGTATTCAGACCGTATCTGGATCAGTTTGTGGTGGTCTTTATTGATGATATCCTAGTGTACTCTAGATCCTTTGAAGAGCACGAGAGGCATTTGAGATTAGTCCTAGAGACCTTGAGAGAGAAAAGGTTGTATGCCAAACTTAGTAAATGTGAGTTTTGGCTAATCGAGGTAAGATTTTTAGGTCATGTGATCTCACGAGACGGGGTCACGGTTGATCCCCATAAAGTTGAGGTTGTGTTACAGTGGGATAGATCTAGAACGATTACTGAGGTTAGGAGTTTCCTAGGTTTGGCAGGGTACTATAGACAATTTATTCAGGGCTTTTCTCAGATAGCCTTACCACTGACGAGGCTAACTAGGAAAGAGATGCTATTCATGTGGGATGATAGATGTGAAAGGAGTTTCCAGGAGTTAAAACTTTGTTTAACCATTGCCCCTGTATTGATTATCCCTGACCCTAGTGAACCATTTATGGTTTATTGTGATACCTCAGGTAAAGGGTTAAGATATGTGTTGATGCAGCAGGGTAGAGTAGTGGCATATACCTCTAGGCAGTTGAGGCCTCATGAGGAGAATTATCCCATACATGACCTGGAGTTAGCCGTCGTAGTGTTTGCTCTTAAAATCCAGAGGCACTATTTGTATGGTGCTACCATAGAGATTTATAGTGACCACAAGAGTCTAAAATACCTGTTTGACCAGAAGAAACTCAATATGAGACAGAAGAGATGGATAGAGTTTCTGAAAGACTATGATTATGTGTTGAAATATCATCCGGGTAAGGCCAATGTGGTGGCGGATGCCCTGAGTAGGAAATCCATCCATGTAGACCATATGATGATTAGGGAGCAAGAGCTCCTAAAGAAGTTTAAAAACTTGAACCTCTCTTGTCAGATGGTATCAGGTAAATTGTATCTGAGTAAACCCGAATTGAGAATGTATTGAGAACCCAAATCTTAGATGCCCAAAGAGAGGATGAGTTCCTAAGACGGATCAGAAATGAGATTTTCCAAGGTAAGACCTCAGATTTCAAGATGTCTGAGGATGGTATGATAGTATACCGAGATAGAATCTGTGTGTCCAGTAGGAATGAGTTGAGAGAAAGCATTTTAGGAGAGGCACATAAGAGTAAGTATACTATCCACCCAGGTACCGCCAAGATGTATCAGGATTTGAAACAGATTTTTTGGTGGCCGGGGATAAAGAGTGATGTGACAGATTATATGGTTAGATGCCTAGTGTGTCAGAGGGTAAAAATAGAACATCGAAGACTGGCTAGATTGTTGCAACCTCTAGATATCCCTGAGTGGAAATAAGATAGTATAGCCATGGACTTTGTTATGGGGTTACCTAGGACATCCTCTGGACATGATGCTATTTGGGTAGTTATGGATAGACTGATGAAATTCTTACACTTTTTAGCTATCAAGGCTACTCATACACTGGAGAAATTAGCCCAATTGTATATTAGAGAAATAGTGCGACTTCACGGAGTACCCAGTATCATAGTTTAGATAGAGACCCCAGGTTCACATCGAACTTTTAGAGGTCATTGCAATATGCCTTAGGGACCAGGTTATAGTTTAGTACTGTATATCACCTTCAGATAGATGGTCAAATTGAGAGGACCATCCAGACCCTAGAGGACATGCTGAGGGTGTGTGTACTAGAAATGAGGGGTAACTGGGATGTGTATTTACCATTAGCAGAGTTTACTTATAATAACAGTTACCATCCCAGTATTCAGATGGCCCCTTATGAGGCTTTGTATGGGAGAAAGTGCAGATCCCCTCTATGTTAGGTTGAGCTAGGTGAGAGGAGTATGATAGGACCTGAGATTGTAGACTAGACCACCCGACAGATAGAATTGATAAGAAAGAGATTCCTCACGGCCCAAAGTAGGCAGAAAAGCTATGCCAATAAGAGAAAGAGGCCGTTAAAGTTTGAGATTGGAGACCATGTGTTCATTCGAGTGTCTCCAGTAACGGGAGTAGGTCGGTCAATAAGAGTAAGGAAGCTCAGTCTTAGGTATATTGGTCCATTTGAAATCCTTGAAAAAAGTGGACTCGTGGCTTACTGAATAGCCTTGCCTCCTAACCTAGCCCAAATCCACAGTGTTTTGCATGTCTCCCAGTTGAAAAAGTACTTACCAGACCCCTCGAATGTCATAGAATATGAGCATGTGCAATTGCAAGAAGATCTTTCCTATGTAATGAAATCGAAGTGAATTGTGGATACTAAGCTGAAACAACTGAGAAACAAGAACATTCCTCTGGTGAAAGTGGTCTGGAGAAGCCTGACATCTAAGGAAGCAACTTAGGAATTAGAGGATGAAATGAGGCAAAGATATCTAGAGTTATTCCCTTGAGGTATGTCTTTAAATTTCAAGGACGAAATTTCTTTTAAGAGGGGTAGAAATGTAACAACCAAAATAAAGAAGCTGAAAATTTTTTAAAGTCCTGAAATTTTCTATGTCTGCTAGCTATAGCGAGAAATGACCTATCTATAGTGAATGTACCTGTTCGCTATAGCAAGAAAGAGTCTAGCTATAGTGAGAGTGCCTTTTAGCTATAGCGAAAATGCTTCTAGCTATAGCGAGTGCTAGCATCCCATACAAAAACCAGGGAGCTACTCGTCGTAGCGTGTGCTGTAGCGAAAGCAGGGGTTTAAGACTGATATGTGCTCGCCGTAACAAAGGTTATGCTTTGCTATAGTGAGGGTTAGTTCGGAAAAGCGTGAAAAAATAGAATTTGACTTCTTAAAGCGTCCTAATTCATTTCTTCTCTTTTAACTGACCTAAGCTTCGACCAAAAGAGAGAAAAGGGCTATAGAGAGAGAGAGACCAAGAGAAGGAAGGACAAACAAGGAGAAAGGTAAGTATGGCTTGAGATTTCATAGCTTTTCTTCTTAGCATGTTGTTCTTCTCTCTTTGCCTTCTCTTGCTATGGTTTTAGATGTTGAATTAGTTAGGTTTTAGGTTTGGTCCAGAAGAGAGAAAGTGGGAAACCACTCTTGAAGAAGGCTAGAACTCATGTATTTTCACTTCTTCTTATTTGTTTTCCTTTCTTGAGAGCTTGAGAGAGGAAAGAGAGTTAGTGAAATTTGAGAGAGAGAGAATCCCTAGTTTCTTACATATGTAGTGGGGTTTACTTTGATGAAGAGCCCTTTAGCTTTGTGAGTGTTTATTTGAGTTATGAGAGAGTAATTTCATGCTCTTTGATGTGCCTAGGCTCAAGAGAAGCAACTTCATCTAGTTGTGCTTATAGGACTAAGAAAGAAGAAGAGAAATTGAAAAAGAAGGCTTGTGTTGGCTAGTAAGGTAGCTCTCCACTCTTTCTTGTTGCATTCTTGGATATATATAGTCATTGTATGCTTGTGTAAGTGCTTGTTGTGTGAGACATGCCATATGTTATTACCTTGATGCATTGGTACCAATATGCTTGTATTTTGAGTTATGAAAATCGCTCGAGTGAGGTGGATCCAAAAGTCCCTAAACTAAGGGTGAAGCCAATCCAAAAGTCCCAAAAACTTAGGTGAGGCTAGACCAAAAGTCCCTAGAGCTTATTCTTGGCATTGATATGAAATCATGACATGAAAATCATATGTTGTGTAATGATGAATAGTTTGCATGCTTTGACTTATTTATATATCTTGATTGCTTCCTTGAATGAGTGTATGAGCTATTGAGATTCCCTGAATCTCACCCCCTTCCCTCTCTCATCTTAACATGTTAAGTGGAGCTCAAGGAGATCAAAGTGCAAATCAAGGAGCCTAGTTGACCGTGCTTAGGGAGTTGTATAGTTATTTTGGTTCTTTTGTTGTAAAGAGGTGCCAAAATGAATAAGCACCTATTATTTTTGAGATGTAAATGTTTGAATAAATGTAAAAGTATGTATGAATGATGTATGAACTATGTTGAGAGCCAAAGCAATGAAAATGTAGGATTTGCCCATTTTGTAGATTGTATACAATAGAGCATTTTGGCCTGTACCATAGTGAGTTTGAGATGTATGATCATTTGGACCACTTGAGCATTTCATATATCCTAGGTTTATGCTTTAAAACTTGCCCAAGAGGTGCTAAAACATGTGGGAGGCCATTTGGACCCATTTTGAACCATTTTGGGTGCCAAAACTGCCAAATTTGTGAGCTTTGTCAAGATATGACTAAATGAGCTCTTCTTGATATGAAATTTGGCATACCTCTAGAGCCTATTGAGAGCTTCTTGGGAAGCTAAAGTAGGTAATATTTGGAGTTAAGTCATTATGGTGTTACACTCTAAAAGCATGCTTTCAAGGATTGTGAAAGAGCACTTTAGGTTGATCCTGAACTTCTTTATGTTAGAAAAAAATTTATTTCAAAATTTTGTGTGTAGGTTTACATTAATTATTTTTATTATTTTCTAAAATTTGGGTTGGTTGTAGTTAATTGATATTTATCATAGGTGCAATTGTCATTTAAGTGATCATATAGTTAATAGGTCTTAACACACATTAATTATAAGTCTAGTGAGCGATTAAAAGTGTGGGCTAATGGTTTTACTGAAATCTATGATGAAAAGGCCTAGTAAGACAATATTAAATAGAATTAAGCCCCCTCTCTAATCCTAATAGAGTGCCTAGACCCATTAAAAGCCACTTAATCAGCCTAGGGTAATAGAGAGGAAAACCCAACATTTTAAGTTGCTTTCATGGTGACCATTGGTATGCTCTTATTCAAATCTCACAAAGTTAGCATTCTAATATTCATATAAGATCCATAGAATCATAAAAGTGGTATCAGAGTGTAATACCATATTACGACAACACTTAATATATATCACAATTGGCATAAAACATCTATTTTCTTGAAATTAACACTTTTAGCAGCTGAAATCACTGTTATCAAAAGCCAAATTAATTCATTTTTGGTTTTATGGACCATGCGAGTTTACCAAAGTCATCTTTCATCCATAATATACTTATTCAACTAGAAACATCACACCTTGAAGCTTAAATTTTAGGTTGAAGGCATACACCTCAAAGTGAACACCAAACTTGCATTTTCCAAATGTCCCATGTTCTAATATGAACTTTAAAAGTTCATAACTAATTCTAGAAAATTTCAAGTCATGCAAATTAGGACTTTCTAAAAAGCTCATAATATCCTTTAACTACCATAAAAGTTTTAGACTAAAAAAATATCATTTGTCCTACAAAATTCTAATGGAATTGTAACCAAGTTTGGGACATATTCTATAGCAAAGTAGAAACTTCAAAAATTCATATCTCACTCTACAGAGCTCCAAATTGAGTGCTCTCAGTGACTAAGGAAAGCTTATGATGCCAACTATTTTTTTGTAAAATTTCATGAGCATTAAACTTCATTTGTCCCCTCAAAGATACCAAAAACCAGACTAACCATATGTCCAGCAACAATGTTGGTTTCTGTGTAATTTGGCTAACTTTGAAAAATCATAATAAATTCTCTAAAGCTCTAAAAATAGTTTTCTTTAGCTCCATGAAAAGCTCTAGATATAATCTAATGCTTATCAAATTTTATGCCAAAATTTTCCCATTTCATCTAATTTTGGTTTAGGGCAAAAATATGGTCAAAATAAAGTCAATATGGCATTAAATGGTACCAAATGACTTTCTACATGAACCATGACCATTTGTGTGACAACCTTATCTTTTAAACATGATAATTATGGTTAAATACATGATTAATAATTAATGATCAAGGTTTGGAGTTGTTACAATTTATTACATTATGAAAATATACGAAAATTTGAACCTTGATATTATTAGGGTCATCATTAAACAACTACAAACGTGAAAATGCATAAAAGAAATTGTACTATCATGAGGGGTATGTGATTCAAATATCCATCAGTTTCAACACACCAAAAACCTCTCATAAGTGTTCCTATATCATTTCTTAGCATTACCATTGAAGAAACTGGGGTTTCTAGACTAAAGGTAGGAGTTTGGGGACCTATGCCGCAACTTGAAACCCTCTCGCCATAACTAAGTTACTCTCGGGAATCATTGGGCAACTCATGCTATCATCGCGGTGAGTTGGACCATCATTATGGCAAACCTATGTAACGCCACAGCAGAAATGCCTTCTGGAGCTATTGTTCAAAGTCCCACGATTCTTGCCTCAGCAGAATACACTTGCACAACAGTAGGGCTTGCTACAGGACACTCCTTACATAGTTCCCTCAACTTGTGCCACGATGGGACATGTTGCGCTGCAGTGAGGTTTCTCTCTGCCACCCTCATGGGTGATTTTTTTTTCACTTTGAGCCGCGGCGTTCCTCGCCATTGTCACTCTCCAGACTGCAGTGAGGCCTTCCTAGCCGTGGCGTGACTCCCTCCTATAACTATATCTCCTAAATTTTATCCCATGCACTCTAATTCTTTTCCTAGGAGCACCCTAGGACCACTTCCCCTCATTTTATACAACTCTAATGGTATTTATCTACCTTATTTACCCAACTATTCTACCATTACCAATTCAAAACTTAAGTACTAATTCTTACTCGTCCAAGTACTATATGTCAGCAAATTCATGGATTAATGACAGCCATAATTTCATAAGCTACCAACAATTATTATTCAAATATATATATTCCATAAGAGATTTCCTGTACCACTAGCTTAGGTATACATCTAATGTGTCACATAATTATAGTGCCCAAATGGTAAATCATGTCATAAGCTCAACATAGTTCATAGCAGATATCATAAATTCATACATCTAATACTAAACTAAAGTAAGGCCTACTCCTCAATAGATACATGCTATATTATCAAAATACAGACTTCTACAGTTGGCAACATGATTACATGATAATACTATACAAAAAGAATACAAAATTTAGCATATATTCTAGTTAAACCAGTATAAGCATAGCCTTCTCCCCACATGGTTGGAGCTCATAGATTTTCATCCACTTGCTTCCCCTTATCCTTACCCAAAGAGCCTTCACTTGAAAGTATGATGTAACACCCCATAATTAATTAAGGTGTTAATCATGGATTAGGTTAATTAAGAATAATTAATATGGGATAATCAAACAAGTTAAGTGAATGGAGATTTTATAGAGATAAATTATTAACATAGGTTTGAGATTTAATTGGGAGAGAAATTTCATCTAGGCCCAAATTAGTGTAGAAGGTTATGATAAGAGGCTAATGGGGGCCTAATAAGCTAGGTGTAGGCCTAATATAATTCAATCTGATAGAGACCTAAGAGTCACCTTGCATAGGCTCTTAGGAAGGCCCAATAAACCTTGTGCAGACCCAAAACAATGGAGATCCTAAAACTTGGTTTGGCCCAATTGAAAATTTAGCAACCCAACACCTTAAAACTGACCCAACAAGGCTAAAAATCTGAAGCCCATTTGGAGTTAGACTTTAAAGCAACCCATGACCCATATTTGACCCAACTTAAACCCTAATGTTTCAGCCTTTTCTCCACTTGCTGAAACACAAAAACACAACTCAAATTCGGAGGTCCAAAGGGGAGGCTAGGGTTCTTAGCCTAAATCCACCATTTCTCACCTCTAAACTCAAAATCAACCAAGGTAATAGTTATATAACTTAATCCTCTCATCTTTCTTTTCGTTTTAGTCTAATTAGTTTTTCATTTAGAGTATTTTCACTATACCCAAAATCTGGAATGTGAGTGTTTGGAGATTTTCTTGATGAAATTCGTAGGTTGAGGCTAGGGCTGATATTAGGTAAGTATAAACCCTCCATTTTGATACTTTCTTTGCTAGTTTGAGACCTTTATAGTTGATTTATAATATGGGTATTAATTTCCTACGAATTTACTTAGGATTTTGGATTAAATATTGAAGTTTCTAGTAGGGGACATACTTAATCCGAATTTGAGACTTATAGTGGTTGGGTAAGTGATTCTTAGGTAGTCATTAGCATTTTAGATTTTTTGGGTACTGATTGCAACTGTTAATGATGAATTAGAGTAGTAATTCTATGATGCTATGATTATAGGGGATTTCTACACCATTGGTGACTATTGCAAGTGTCTACAAGTGAGGTAACCCGGTTTATATTAATTCCATGTATATATCTGATTTAATTTCATATGTTGCTGTATATGAATGATTTGAAATATTGAATGAATTGGTTGGCTATCTGTTGAATTGTGATTGGACCTTGTGAGGCCATAGTAGAGCTGTGGTGTGGCTATCACCTGTGCATGTGCTTCGATCGGGCATCGGGTTATGATCAAACCCCAGATGCACTGAGCCTTGGTTGTGCTCAATGGGGAGTAGGTGCCATGGACGGGCCTCTCCATGTGTTAATGGCCTTTAACATGTAAAAATATGATTGCTAGTATAGGATGGTAATCATGATAACCTACTTATTTCATTTACTGATATGACTGGTATTTTGCTATTACTTATGTGAAATTATGCATGTATGCTAATTAAATTAGAATATATAATGGAATTGCCTTGGTTGCTGAGATTTATATCTCACCCCGTTTTATGGGATTAATATTTCAGGTGAAAGTTCTTTGAGTAAGGATAAGGGTAAGCAAGTGGATGAACATCCATGAGCTGAGGCCGGGTGTGGAGAGCTACACTTGGTCTGAGTAGTATAGAGTAGATGCTAATTTTGTTAACTTTTGTATAACATCATCATGTATCTGCATTGCCAAGTGTAGGAGATTGTATTTTGTTAACATGGAATGTAACTAATGAGTAATAGGCTTTACATTAGCTATTGATGGATGTATGAATCTTGACACTTATTTTGGCTAGTGAACCTATGATATATTGACTATTTGAGTAATGTAATTCTATGATATATTGTTGCATGAAATACTCAATGAAAGTATGATTAAATGACCATTGTGAGAAATTGTAAATCTGTTGATATAAGACCATTGAATGAGTAGGAGAATCTATCTTTAATGGTGGGATGGGTAATGATATAATGGCTAAGGAATTCAGTAGATAAGTGCTAATAGAACCTTACAATAAGTGGGAGAGTGGCCCTAGAGAGTCCCTAGATAGAGGGTGGAGAGTATGAGGCAAAGTTTTAAGAGTAGTAGGATCAGAAGACATTTGGCCGTGGCTAAAATATGGTTGAAGTTGCCCAGGGAAAGCGCCAGAAAGCAATTCACCACGGCGAATTGAGTAATTGGCCGCGACAAACTTTTGTGAAAATGAGTTAGGCATTCCAGAGAGGAATTGGCCGCAGCAAAAGGAGGTATTGGCCGTAGCCAATAACGAGAGGTGAGTGAGGGAAGTTCCAGGAGGCTTCTTCGCCGTGACACTTCGCTGTGACACCATGAAGGTTAGCCGCGGCAAAGGTCCGATGCGACGGGTGAAGCTGAGGGGAATTGGCCGTGACTAAGGAGAAATTGGCTGCGGCGAATGTCTTGAAACTCCTATATTGACTAGAAAATCTTAGCTTTCCATATTGTAACCTCAAGGGATGACCTAGAAACATTAATTGAAGATGAATGTGAGTTGGAAACAATAGGTAATAGAATCAAGGCTCATAAAAGAACATATCTTTCCCCTTATGTATATAAGTGGTTGTAATTATATGGTTGATGACTCTAATCAAATTAAGGTTCAAATTTCCCCGTATTTCCAATATGTAATTAGTCTTAATGACATGTGACCTTGGTTTATGGTTACTAATCATATATTCAACCTTAATTACACTGATTAGAATATTAGAGTCGTCACATATGATCCTATGAAACAGGGTGAGATGCAAATCTCAACAACCAAGGAAGTTTTCATTCATATAATCCAATTTAATTAACATTTATGCATGAATCAAAATCAACATCAGAATCATATCAGTCACATCAACAAAGGAAATGGTTAAGCTACTATGATTACCATCCCATACTAGCAATCATATTTCCATATGTTAAAGGCCAATAACACTGGTAGAGGCCCGTCCACGACACCCACTCCCCAATGAGCATAACCAGGGCTTAGTGCATCTGGGGTCTGATTATAACCCAATGCCCGATCGAAGGACATACACGGGTGGCAGTTGTAGCACAGCTCCATCATGGACTCACAAGGTCCAAACACAATACAATAGATAGCCAACCAATTCATTTAGCATTTCAAATCATTTATGTACAGCAAATATAAAATTAAAGCATATATATGCATGAAATTAATATAGTCCCGGTTACCTCACTTTGCAGACAATTGAAAAGCCACCAACGGTACCAAAATCTCCCTATAACCATAGCATCAGAGAATTACTATTTTAAATCATCATTTACAGTAGCAACAAGTACTCAAAGAATTTAAAATGCTAATGACTACCTAGAGAACACTTACCCAGCCATTATAAATCCTCAAATTTAGATTGAATATGTCCTCTACCAGAAACTTCAATATATTACCTAAAATCTTAAGCAAATTCGTACAAAATTAATACCCATACTACAAAACAACTATGGGGGTCTTAAACCAGTAGAAAATACATTAAAATTGAGAGTTTATACTTACCTAATAACACCCTCAGCCCCAACCTATGAAATTTCACCAAGAAAATTCTAACAACCACATTTCAGATTTTGGGTATGGTGAAAATACTCTAAATGAAAATCTAATCGGGCCAAAATGAAGAAAAAGAAAAGGGGATTAAGTTATACAACCATTACCTTGGCTGAATCTTGCTCTAGAAATGAGAAATAATAGAAATATGTTAAGAATCCTAGCCTCCTCTTTAGACTTCCGAATTTCCCTCTTATTTTCTTGTGTTTCTGCAAAATGAGGGTGGCCAAACTAGTTTTTAAGGTTTTAGTTAGGTTTAAGTTAGGTCTAATATGGGTCATAGGCTGACCCAAAGGTCTAACTCCAAGTGGGTTTCAGATTTAAGCTTTGTTGGGCCAACTTTCATGTGTTGGGCTGCAGGATTTTAATTAGGTTAGGCCAAGTTTTAAGAATTCAATTAATTTGGGTCAGCATAAAGGTTGTTGGGCCAATTATAAGAGCTTATATAAGGTGGATCTTGGGCCTTTATCATTTTAAATCAAATTGAGCCCTCCCTAGGTGTTCTCTCTTGGGCCAAGTCTCACATTAAAAGGTTAGGTCTGCACCTAAAATTATTGGGCCTCCATTAGTCCCTAACCTTGGCCTATTTAATTTAATTTGGGCCTAGATGAAGTTTCTAACTCAATTAAATCTCAAACTCATATTAATAATTTATCTATCTCAAATTTTCATTCACTTAACTTGCCCAATTATCCTATATTAATTATTCTTAATTAACCCAAATCTATGAGTAACACCTTAATTAATTTTGGGGTGTTACAATTTGTGATACAATATTAGTAGGCATGCCCATTGGAACACTACAAGTTCAAGAAGCCCTCATCCATCAAGAAATCTAAATCATTCAAAAGCCTATGATTCAGACCCAAATGGCTCATAAAAGGATGGCCTATGCTCAAGAAGCCCAAATTGTGCTAGTATATGTCTAAAAATCTCAAGGAGCTCAAAATAATATCTATGTTGGACGTCGGCCCAAGTTTAGAGTCCAAGATCCATATTTGATCAATATCTCTTTAAATATGCAAAAGTGAAAGTCCAAGTGGAAGCCCAATTTCCTAAAAAGAGTCCATGGAGCAACTAAAATCAATATCCAATATGTTAAAGGCCCAATGCAGTTATACACATACAAGAGGAGTGCTAAGGCCTAATTAGAGTCCAATTGCAAGAGATTAAGAATTATGTGTCAACCATGTGATTTTTAATGAAGCATGTGCATCCCATGTGACTACTTAAAGAAGCTGATTAGTTTTGACTAGGATTCTTTTTTAATTTCGTTTTTTATTATTTTATTATTTTTTGGACTTAGTCAAGGAGCCTATCTAGGAGATTAAGTTAAAATTAGTATCCTAATCTTGTTCCTTGATTTTAGGCATTATTTAAAATATTTCTAATTAGATTTTAGAGTTTTAGTTTTATTAGGATTTAAGACTTTTAGAAATTTTACTTATAAAAGGCTCCCTAGTGGATCTTGTACTAGTGAATCAAAGCTCTGATACCAAATGATGTAAGACCCACTAGGAACATGCCCTAAAGAACCTTTAACAATTTGAAACTTTGCCCGGGACTAGCTAGAAAATAAGAATGTTGGTCAAAAGAAAAACCCTAAGCGAACCTGTCTCTTAGAACCCTAGCCTCAAGACGCCACAAAGGAAGACCAATCCTTTGATAAGTCACGTGAACTTTCAGAAAACACAAAGAAGCAAAAGCCTCACAAAGTATTGAGCATTACTCAAATTCATTCATTCATGATCTTCCAAAAATAGAGTACAATAGGGAGCCTTTTATAGGTAAAATTTCTAAAAGTCTTAAATCCTAATAAAACTAAAAATCTAAAATCTTATTAAAAATATTTAAAATAATGCCTAAAATCAAGGAACAAGATTAGGATACTAATTTTAACTTAATCTCCCAGATAAGCTCCTTGACCAAGTCCAAAAAATAATAAAATAATAAAAAACGAAATTAAAAAAGAATCCTAGTCAAAACTAATTAGCTTCTTTAAGTAGTCACATAGGATGCACATGCTTCATTAAAAATCACATGGTTGACACATGATTCTTAATCTCTTACAATTGGACTCCAATTGGGCCTTAGCACTCCTCTTGTATGTGTATAACTGCATTGGGCCTTTAACATATTGGATATCGACTTTAGTTGCTCTATGGACTCTTCTTAGGAAATTGGGCTTCCACTTGGACTTCCATTTTTGCATATTTAAAGAGATATTGATCAAATATATATCTTGGGCTCTAAACTTAGGCCGATGTCCAACATAGATATTATTTTGAGCTCCTTGAGATTTTTGGACATATACTAGCACAATTTGGGCCTTTTAAGCATAGGCCATCCTTTCATGAGCCATTTGGGTTTGAATCATAGGCTTTTGAATGATTTGGGTTTCTTGATGGATGAGGGCTTCTTGAACTTGTAGTGCTCTAATGGGCATGCCTATTGATATTGTATCAATTTGAGTACGTTCAAAAGTTTAAACATAGTAAATAAAAGCATCACAATAGATACAAATCATCATAGAACTCAAATTCACCATTCTACTTGTTCATATACACATGGACACCATGGTTTAAGAGTGTTAAATTCTTAAGATTGCATAAATTTGACTCTAAATTCATTACATACAATATATTCATATACTTTTACATATACCCAAAGGTTTACTTCTTATAAATAACTTACACATACATAATTTGACATCAAATTATATCAAAAGCTAATCTATTGTCAAAGTAATGCAAATTACACTATTTAGCCTCTAATCTTGCTTCCTTGGACTTCACCTAAATAAGAGTAGATAGAAAGTAGGGGAGAGTAAGATTAAAAGAATCTTAATAGTTCTTTCACCCTTTCAAGTAAGCATTTATGGCATATAATCATATCAAAGAATAGAAGTATGCATTAAACACTTTCAAGAACCAAACAAATCATGTTTTTAATATTATATAAACATGTCAAGAGCAAGGTCAAACTCTAGGGATTTTTGGTCTATTCTTACTCTATTATTTGAGACTTTTGGATTAGTCTCACCCTTTTCTAGGGATTTTTTACTTAGCCTCACTCATTCTTGAGGCTTCTAGCCTTGTCTTACTCATTTTTAGGGACTTTTGGCTTCACCTCACCCAATTTAATAAGCTTTTGATATAACCTCACCTATAAAGAACAATTTCACATTCAAAACACAATTCAAGAAACATAATAGTAGCAAAGTATCAAACCAATAGCTATAGGTATGTCTTATAATTTAAACACATATACAAGCATTCAATGACAATCAAACAACCAAGAAATGCATACAAGAATGGATGAAGAGTTACCTTAGTTCAATAAACACAATCTCTTCCTTGATTCCTTATCTCCTTAGTTCGGCCTCACACACACACTTGGAGAAGGCTTGGTTAACTTGGCCTAGACACATCAAATAAGAAACAAACATATCAATGTAACTATCTCTAGCCTCACATAAAGTTTACACAAGATATTTTTAGCTTATGCCATGCTTATGGTTCCATTCAAAGGCATAATGAAACAACTCATATAATCTATGATCTTGGCTCCAATTTCTCACTCAATCTAAGTCACATGGCTTCATTTAAAGTCATTAGAGCCATCACAAACTCAGTCTAAGGAGCCAAACATCAAGTTGCTTCTTTATGCCTAAAAGGAACCTAAACTTCCACTTCTAAAATATGGTTTCTAAATTCAACCCAATGGTTTCTTTGGTGTCTATAATTCATATATAGATCATTTTTAACTTTGAAATCAAAAAAAGCTCTCCCTAGGTACTAGTTCTCCCTTTTGGTCAAGATACACACTTGCCTAAGGAGTCTATGGAGTTTTCTTCCATTTCCTAAGGAAATGGCCATCCAAGAAGCTTCTTAGATGTCTTGAGAACTCAAGCATGGTCTTACACAATCTAAATCATCACTGAAAAGCTCTATAAATCCCTGAGTGCTACCAAAACCTTAAATGACATAACTTGTTGTCTATAGGTTCTTTTTTAATCTTAATTGCTTCATATGATTCCTCAAGCTTTAAAATCCCATCTCTTATCAAGTTTGGATCAAAATAAAATCTCTTATATATAACCCTTATGCTGGCTAAAAATATAAGGGGGAAGAGAGCCAAGAAGAACAACTTAAGCCATGGTTTTCTTACCTTGTTTGCAAGCTTTTCAAGAGCACTTTTACAAGCTTCCAAGAGATCTCCCAAATTCTCTCTTCCCTTTACTGAGCCAGCCACAAAACATGTCCAATTAAATCACCAAAACCATGAGAAAAGAGAGGAGGAAGAGGATAAGAAGTTTGGTGAATGAGAAGGCATGAACAAGTAAGGAATTCTTACACTTTTTTGCTTGGATTTTCTTCTCCTTGCTCCCTCACTTGGTGCACCACCTTGAGCTACCCTTGAATCAATTTTAGACTAAAGAAATGTCGATTAAGAGAATGGAGAAGTGCGGGACATGATATAAGAGGTTATGGGACCCATTTATGCCATTTTCTAAAATTCTAATTTAGTCCTTCAACTTGGTTTTTTCCATTTGGACTCATTTCAACTCCTTCTTGAGAACTGTCTTTTCCATCATAAAATCTAGATCCTCTAATTGATAAAATATCTTTGGTTCAAATTTGATTTAAAACCTTAGGAATGATTTGGTCAAAATTTTGGTCAACTGATGCTCTAAAATGCGAAAAGGGGTTTTGACCCTTCCAAGGTTCCTATAATTTTTAGGGCCTTTGAGAATATCGAAAATCTAATTTTTCCATTTAATAATTCATTCTTTGAGTTTTTTTAAAAGTTTTTTAAATTTATGAAAATGCCATTAGCCTCTGTAGTTTTCCGTTTGGCCATTTTAGCTACAATTCTGGACTAACCTTAGGCTCTATTCCACATTTTAAGTTGTTCTACTTAACATCCTAATCTCATTTAAACTTAATTTGCCTTGCTTTAGGGTGTTCCAGCATTAATTTATAAAGTTCTGTTTAGTTTCTAAAATACTAGTCATTACACAAAGCAGAGTTTTGTATGAAATTTAGAACCTAAAATTCATAATTTTGGTAAAAATTTCGTATTCATTCACACTATTTTGACCTTTGATATTTTCATTGTTATTTGTTAATTGGCCAAATTGGTTTAAGGCTTTTATTCCTCTCTTCACAAGCTTTCATTCAATATATGCTTTGCATGCCAATTTAATTTATAAAGAGAGATCTAGCAGCTTAGTTTTCTAGTTTTCACATATTATGTTCAATTTTGATTTGTTTAAAGATCAAGTTTTAATTCAAATTTTTGTGTGGGAATGCCTCTTTTTTTTTTATGAATCTCTATATAACATTTGATTACATTAAAATCCATCAAATTCGCTAAAAACTCGAAACAAAAGGGCTAGGGTTCTTTTTTGCGAAACCCATGAAAAACTATTCATAAATTCTTCATTATGATTTGTTTTATTGCATGATCAATGCCATAAATTAGTTAGAAACATGTTGCTATGCAAGATCCAAGCTTTATGGTATCAAAAATGGCCAAAATATGAGTAAATTAGCCATTAGTCAATTATGAGTCTGAAAACACCACCCAAGGCCCTAGGTTGGCGCAGTTAAAGGTTGAAGACAACCTCCAACCGAGCCAACACAAGGCCCACACACGGGCTCTTCAAGGGATGGTGCATGAGAGCCACCGCCAACTCTGATTGGCACATTTTTCATGCCATTTTTTAATTTATAAAATTTTCTAATTTTTTGTAATTTTTATTTTTTTTCTTGAAACTTTGAAAAATTATTTGTTAATTATTTGCATTTTTTTCAACTAAAATAGTTGTTTCTTATTATTCTAAGCTAATAAATGACTTTAGAAAATTATAAAAAAATTTAGGAACATATTTTGACATATATAAAGCATAAAATCTACGTGTACTCTCCCTAGGTGCATATATATAGTTTATATACCCTCAAGTTTAGGCTTAAAGAATTAATATTTAAGTCTCATTTAATGATAAATAGTTGTTGTTCACATTTTTTACTATAAATATGGATTATAATTGATCTTTTAGGATAAATATGATGCAAGTATCTTAATAAAATATAAATTTTCTCATAGTCTAGGAATTTTGTTTTGATAAAGTATTGGAATGATAATCATCAAAGTGGTTTATTCGTCAAAGTTATTAAAATCACTTAATTCTTTTTTGTTGATAAGAGGTAAGACGATTTCTTTATTATAGTTTAAGAATATTATTTTGTGTATTATTGCAAGTATATGTCACCAAAGATATTTACCCATCAAAATATACAAAATCATTTGGTTCCCTTGATAGAAATTTTGAATTACTCTATATAATTACTTGCCTAAAAGGAGTTGTTATATATATTAACTCCAGTATGGCATGAAGTGTGATGGGAGAAGTATATAGTCAAAAGAGTTTATCTAACCAAAGAGGATAGATTTTTCAAGACTGTATATTTCTTTGTTGGATTGAGATACATAATTTGAAAGGCTTATCTACCTAAAAAGGATAAGACTTTTAGCATTGTGTAATCTCTTCCATATTATTTAGCTTTTCGCTAAAGAGGCCAAATGTAGGTTATATTCTTGGGAAAATTACATTTAAGGACCAAGAAGAAAAAAAAAACTATTTTTAAGGATCTGTTACTACTAGGTTTAACTGTTTGTTGCTAAACTCAATGGTAATCATTCTAAAACAAATGGTAACAAGTCCTTAAGAATAAATTTCTTCAGCTGTTGGTCCTTTCTTATAATTCTCCCTATATTCTTTGCCTCAAAGGGAGTTCATGATGATACACCTGGTGCTATTCAAAGATAGCTTGTTTAGTTTTAAGCTATTTTGAAATTGCTTATTTTACTAACCATGTTGCATTTTTATGAATCAATCTCCTTTGTTGTAAAAAATAACTATGCCACCATTAAGATCCTGATTGGTTCCAACTATAAAAGCTAGAAACAAGATGTTGAATTTGCCTGTAAATAGTATATATAAATTTGGCATTACATGAAAGTGAATCACTGAAATTTATTGAGAATAACATTATTGAGCAAAAGGAGTACTATATGGAAAAGATCCAATCACCTCAGTCTCATAGCTATGAAGAGATCAATTACTGAACATCTTATGAGTGGTTTACTAGAGACCACAAATGCTAAGGAGTTCTTTGATGTTGTAAGAAAAAGGTACCACGTGTCTGACAAGGCTAAAGTTGGACAGCACATAAGTAAATTGACAAGCATGAGATATGATAGTACTAAGGGAGTTAGGTAATATATCATAAGGATGGTGCATGTTCAAACTAAGTTTAAGGCTCATGATATTCTAATTCTAGATAGCTTTGTCATTCACCATGCACTTAATTCACTTCCACAAGAATTCAATCAAACTAAAAATGCTTACAACACACAAGATTAGACTTATGACATCAATGACTTGATTTCTATATGTGTGGTCAAGGAAGAAAAGTTAAAGAGGGAAAAGAATGACACTACATACTTGGTTTCCCATAGCAGGTCAAATTTCCATTAGAGAAAAGGAAAATTTAAGAATAAGAAGGCATATTCTCTTAAGAACACTTCAAAAGGCATGGTAAGCATTAGGTTGCTGGTGATGGAGATAAAATAAAGGATATGAGTTGCTATTTCTATAAGAAAAAGGGTCATAAGAAGGTTAATTGCCTCAAATATAAAGATTGGCTAGTAAAGATGGCCAAAGACCAAGGTGAGTTGTTGACTTATGTTTGCATTGAATCAAACATTATTAATATCCCTTTAAATTCCTAGTGACTTGAAAATGGTGCTTCTATTTATGTTACATCTACCTTACAGGGATTTAGAGAGAACAAGAAGCCAAGTGAAAATAAGTCTAAGCTAAAAGTTAGGAATAGTGCTGATGTTGAAGTTAAATACATAGGAACTATTATTTTATCATTGGAATCTAGTTATCGACTTTGTTTAGAAAACACTTTTTATATCTTATCATTTAGGAGAAATTTAGTTTCTCTTTCCTTGCTTAATAAAGTTGGATATTTTTTTTTAAATTTTAGAAATAAAAGAGTTAAATTTTTTTATGATTTTAATGTGATTGGCAATTGCATTTTATTTGACGAATTATATAGATTGTGTTTGAATCCTAAAATTGATTATTTATCTTTAAATATTAAGAACTCTATGGCTAAGCAACCCTTAATTAAGAAAAAATCTCTATTGTTGTGGCATAAATGACTATGTCACCTTTCAAAAGAAAGAATTAACAAATTAATCAAAGATGACATCTTTCCCTTGCTTAACTTAGAAGAGATAAAGACATGTGTTGATTGTATTAGGGGAAAATTAACTAAAACTAAGAAGATGGGCACAACTTGTGATGGGAGCCTCCTAGAAATAATACACACAAATATAAGTGGACCCTATTCTTTAACTATAGGTGGCAAAAATTATTTTATAACCATTATTGATGATTTTTCCTGTTATGGCCATGTCTTTCTTATTTAAAAAAAATTTCAAACCTTTGATATGTTTGAAATTTATCAAATTGAGGTTGAGAAACAATTAGGGAGTGTCATCAAAATAGTTAGATCCTATTGTTGTGGTGAATAGTATGAAAAACATGATGAAATGGGACAACAGAAAAGGGCTTTTTGCTAAATATTTGCAAGATTCTAGGATTGTTTTCCAATGTACCATACCTAGTAGTCCTGAACAAAATGGTATGGTAGAAAGAGAAAACTACACACTTATGGATATGATAAGAAACATGATACGTAGGTCTAGTTTACCTAATTTTCTACTAGGAAAAGCAATAAAAACTACTAATTATATTTTGAATCGAGTTCTAGTAAATCCATTCCTAAAACACCTTTTTCAATTATAGACTAGTAAAAAGCTGAATATTTATCACTTTTGTATCTAGGGGTGTCCTACTGGGGTGAAAATTTATAATTCTTCTTTGACAAAAATAGATTCTAGAACTTTCCATTACTTTTTCATTGGATATCTAAATCACTTAAGGGGGTATAGATTTTATTGCTCCACAAGGGATACTAGAATTGTTAAATCACTTATTGCAAAATTCTTAGAGTTTGATGTTGTTGAAGGAAGTTGTTCTCAGGTTTCTAAAGTAAATGAATAGTATAATATAATTTCAATTCCTTTGCCACTTACAAATGAAGTAGTCATACTTACGAATGTAAGGGAAGAGACTGTGGATTTACCTGTTTAGACAGAAGTACCCATTGTGGGTGAGGTCCCTTAGACACTTGATACAGTTCCTGAAACAATTTAACCAACAATAGATACACATGAACTAATTCCAAAAATTCCCCTAAGGAGGTCTTAAAGAGAAAGACGATCAGCAATCTCAAGTGATTATTATGTCTATCTTGGTGAAGTAGATTTTGACATTGGTCAAACTGTGGGTCTTTTGACTTACACTAAAACCATCAATGGTCCTTAATTAGACATGTGGAAAAATGTAATAAGTGATGAGATGACTTCTATGTCAAAAA
Organism: Erythrophleum ivorense; assembly: GCA_026724425.1. Taxonomy (NCBI): domain Eukaryota; kingdom Viridiplantae; phylum Streptophyta; class Magnoliopsida; order Fabales; family Fabaceae; genus Erythrophleum; species Erythrophleum ivorense. Next base: position 8,866,452 of record JAIUCV010000014.1, read on the forward strand.
ATGGAGTTTGGGAGCTTGTAAAATTGCCTAGTGGTTGCAAGCCAATTGGTTGTAAATACAATACTAAGAAAAATTCTAAAGGCCAAGTTGAAAGGTTCAAGGGTAGGTTAGTAGCCAAAAGTTTTTCACAAAGAGAAGGCACTAATTTCATAGAGACGTTCTCACCAATCTTTACTAAAAATTCATTTAGTATCATTATGGCATTGGTGGCTCATTATGATCTGGAGCTTCACTAGATAGATGTGCAAACAACTTTTCTAAATGGATACCTTAATAAAGAAGTCTATATGGTATAGCTAGAAGGTTTTAAAGAAAGTGAGCATATGGTGTGTAAATTAACAAAGTCAATCTATGGTTTTAAACAAGTTTCTCACTAATGGTATTTGAAGTTTGATGAGGTGTTAACTTCGTTTGGGTTCATTGAAAACAAATTTGTTTAGTGTATTTATATGAAGACTAGTGGGAGTAGATTTATTTTCCTTGTACTTTATGTTGATAACATTCTTCTTGCAAGTAGTGATTTAAATCTACTTCACGAAACTAAAGTTTTCTTATCTAGTTCTTTTGACATGAAAGAACTTGGGAAGGCTTTATACATTCTAGGTATTAAGATATGTCATAACAGATCATGCCATGTTTTAAGATTGTCTTAGAAAGCATATATAGATTGTGTGTTGAAACTATTTAACATGCAGGATTATAGGCTTAGGGATGTACATATTGTTAAATGTGACAAGCTTAGCAAAAGTCAATGCCCAAGAAATAAACTTGGAAAGGAAACTATGAAGAATACCTTTTATACAAGTGTAGTTAGCAGTATGATGTATGCTTAAGTATGTACTTAACCTAACATTGCATTTGTTGTAAGTGTTCTTGGTTGATATCTTTCAAACTCTAAATCTTAGTATTGGGTTGTAGTAAGAAAGTCATAAGACATCTACAAAAAATGAAAAATCTCCTGCTTATTTATAAAAGGGTTGACAACCTTCAGGTAATATGGTACTCAAATTCTAAATTTGCTGGTTGTCTAGATGATCTAAAATCTAGTTCTGGTTATATTTTTATATTTGCTGGTAGAGAAATCTCTTGGAAGAGTGTGAAACATAGTTTAATTGCATCTTCAATGATGTATGCTAAGTGTGTTTTGTGTTATGGAATAGCTTTACAAGTCATTAGTTGACTCAATCACTAGACCACTAGTTATTTATTGTAATAACAATACAACTGTGTTCTATTCCAAAAACAACAAGATTAGCCATGGATCTAAGCATATGGAAATAAAGTACCTTATAGTCAAGGACCTAGTCAAAAAAAGAAACATTGCAATAGAATTCATAATCATAGAGTCAATGTTAGTTGATTTTCTAACTAAAGGATTAAGGCTCATATAGTTTAATAAATATGTTGAGATCATTAGTATCTTGGGATCTTTTGATCTTTTAGGTTAGTGGGAGCTTATGTATTTTCTTTATTTGTTTTGTTCATATGATGACTCCACATATGTCTTTTGCTTACGTCAATAAATTTCATATAATATGAACTTTCACATATTTGATATGTTATATTTTTATTGATGATCATTATTTTTAATATTTTACTTGTGCATAGATTAAATACAACATGTATCATAAGATATGGTATCGGTCTTAAGGATGACTGTTGTATTTGTCATGATATGTTTCTTGTAATATTTTATTATACTTTCAAGATAAAGCATGAGATATATAAACTTATTTTAAGTCATATGATTTCTGGCCACGGTTTAACATATGGATATTAAGAAATTATACAGAGGACTAACAAGAAATAGTGTATTAATAATTACTTTGAGAGTTATTTCTCATCACACTTCTAAACTTAAAATCTATATCAATATAATTGTTAGTATGTGTGAGTGTGAATTGGTTTTGTGTCATTGAAAAGCATACTAATTGTCACTATCTCTTATTGATAGTTATGTTGGACCAAATTGTATATGTCATGTTATCTCAAGACCATTATCTTTAAAAGAAAGTGTGCTTATACATTTTTTCGTAGTTTTATCAACCCAAGAGTTATTTTATAAAATAAAATGAACTTTCTTAGAATAAATTAATGTGACCCTGTGGAAGAATGTTAGAAAAAATTTTACTTTAAAATTATATATGAGTTCACATTAATTATTTTTATTATTTTTTAAAATTTGGATTGACTATGATCCATTGAAGTTTATCACAAATCTAATTGTTATTTAAATAATTATACAATTAGTGAGTCTTAGCATATATTAATTATAAGTTTGGTGAGTAGTTAAAAGTATATATATTAATAATTTTATTAAAACTTATAATGGAAAAGCCCAATAAATAATATTAAATAGAGTTAAATTTCCGGTTTAACCCTAATAAAATGTCTAGATCCATTAAAACTGCTCAATTAACCTAGAATAATAGAAAGAAAGACCCAACATTCTAAGTTATTGACAGAACAACCATAGGTATGCATCTTGTTCAAATTTCACAAAGTTAATTTTCTAATCTTCATACAAAATCCATAGAATCATAACACTTTATGCTTACATACTTAACATGTTCTTTCTACTTCGGGTAGATCACATGAAGCTTTATCAGTTTGGCAGGAAGGATATGAACATGGCATGTCTCAGTCTGCAGTTTTAAACCGAAGCTTAGTGTCACACCCCACAATTTAAGTACACTGACACGGAAGCGAAAACATAAAGACAATACTTATGGGCATCAATTTGAATCATGTAAAACATACAAGCTTTTCTTTAAAAGACATTTGTAGAAATTTTGGCAGAGTCTCCTCTATAACGTAGACCTCCCGATATTTCTACAACATGTCAGACAGTACAATACATCCCAAAAGGGCGAACTCATATCCAATCAGACTAAAGAAAAATATATGGGGTGTGGGGATGCCCTAACTATGATTCAATGGAGCTAACTTTATAAAGTTTTACAAAGTTTCAAACAAAATACATATACAACCAAAATACACCCACATGAGCAACTGCAGGCTCGTCCAAGGAAGTCTCAAGAGGTCAGCCACTAGAAGGCGGCTGGGGGTAGATTAGGGTCCCTACTGCTCTTTGTAAAAATATATATATAAAAAAAATGAGCTGAATACTCAATGAATAAGCAATACCGACCCCTTTTAAAATAAAGGTAGGGTCACAAATATATGGGTATATATTTATAGATATATTACGTAAAACATGTTTTATGCAAACTCCTTCGTACAAATGCACTGAAAGTATCTAAGCAGAACCAATTTAAACAGACGCAGAGCACACAACTCGCGGGGAAAAGTCACTACAGACGCGTAGCATTCAACTTGCAGAAATACTATAACTCCACGTGTGATGGTCTACACACGGGGCTAACACCACCCCTACTAGCTGAGGCTCAGATCATGGTGCACTAGGGCTAACATCCACTGTTGTTAGCTACAGGGTTCTGAGCAAATAACTTCGTAAAATCATGTAATTTTTTTTCATTTAACATCTCAGACAGAATACCTTCCAGATCAATTTCATAGTAAATTTTCGGATAATTTCAACATCTATCGATTTTTAAAAAAAAATTCACATTCAAACTGATTTTTGGTAAACATATATATAACAAAATATTGAGATGTGTATCTCTATAAATAGATAATCAAAATTTTAAAACACTACAAGGAAACTTAGGAACAGAAATAAGAATTTCCTGAGACTCACGGTCCGCATTACTTACTCACCTTCGAAGATTTTTTTATAAAGATTTCCTGCCCCTTTCCTCGGCTATAACTTAGTCTCCTGAATACCCTACAAGACCCATTCACCAGATTTTAGAAAATGAATCACCCCAATTAATTTCATACAGGACTTATCTAAATTTAAAATTTATTCCTCTACTCAATTTCACACCCTCCATATTATACACAATATACATATATTGTGCTTTCTTTTCCTTGGTTCCACTTAGGAGCTAAACCCAAATTCAAAAACTAAAGGAAATGTATACCATCTTTAATCTGCAGCCACACTTTAAAGGGAAGTTTATTCTGCATACATATGATTTAACAAGTAAGAAAAACACAATGAGATTTTGTCTTTAATTAAGAATATATATATGCAGAATTTTTTGGAGGAATTAACGTATAGGAGAGTGGACATACAATTCAGTATGAATGAAGTCAGAATTTTATCCAACTAAGATCACTTCCTGCACCACATCTTCTCCTGCACAGAACCCCTCCAAGCTGGCCACTACATAACGTATCATAGCATTAATAAACAGGGGAGGGGGATGTATGAGAAGTTGACCAGGAAAGCAACACATACATCAGAAATTTTCCAGGCCCAAAACCACTATACTGCGTTGCTCTTCTGCCACACACCCACAGCCATGAGCTCAGCTTGAACAGAGAGGAGGAAGGCTGCACTGAAAAATGAAACAGCAGGACCATATGGCGTGAAAAAGGGGGAGGAAGATGAACCCAACAAAAGAAATCCGTACAGTAGAATTTCAGACCTAGAAGGTGACTTTCTGGCATGATTTCACTAGTATCCAGTAGCAAAAGATTAACCAGGTTCAAGGATCAAGTCTGCAGCCACAGTTCGAACAAAACCAGCGCTGAACAGGGGAGAATTACAGTGCAGTTTTCTGATCAATCCAGCCTTCGTCCAGCAGAAAGAGTTGTGCGACTGAATGAAGCAACTCAACTGAAGCAAATTCACAGCGTGTAGAAACAGAAAAACCAGCGTCCAGCAACTCGAAGAAGCATGACAACCAGCGTCCAGAAAAACAGGGGTAGTAAGGTGGCGCTGAACAGAGAAGGAAATTGCAGTGTTTACGCAGCACTTCAGTTCGTCCAGCAGGGAGCTTCTATGCGATTTGAATGGAGTAACTTGCTGGAGATGGAGTAGAGAGTAATTCACAGTTCGAAGGAGGAGAAGGAGCAACGTCCAGCACATCAGAGATGAAGATGCAGAGTTTCTGGTCTGTCTCTGCGATTTTCTTAGCTGGAAGTGATATGTGCTGCAGAGGTTTAGGTGGTAATGATCGAAAAACCAGCTTAAAGAAAATGGAAGGAGGATATATCCATAAATTTGAAAAATGAAGAAGGTTGGTACGTGGCAACTGCAAGGATCTGCATTGACAAGTCAACTCCATTCCCTTCCCTTCCCATGCATATTCACGTCGGGTTTTATAATCTCTCCCCCTAAAAAAAATTCGGTCCCTGAATTTATATATACATATACTTACTAACCTTAGTTCTCAAATAAATAGGGGTATTTTGCATGCATTTTGCTTTCCATCTCCCATGTAGCTTCCTCTGGTGTATGGTGATGCCGCAGAACTTTCACTGACATAATCTTTTTAGAACGTAGCTTCTTCGTTCGTCTATCCAAAATTGCAACAGGAACTTCTTCATAAGCTAAACCTTCACCTAAAGAAATATCTTGGTTCTGCAACACATGAGAAGGATCAGGTAGATATTTCCTTAACATGGAAACATGAAATACTGGGTTAATATTAGATAACTCCGGTGGCAATGCTAGCCGATAAGCTATAGCCCCAATTCGCTCTAGGATCTCAAATGGTCCCACATATCTCAGGGTCAACTTTCTCTTTTTCCCAAATCTCATCACACCTTTCATAGGAGACACCCTGAGAAACACATAGTCCCCGATCATAAACTCCAAATCATGGCGTCGACGGTCCACATACGCTTTCTGCCTTCTCTGAGCTGCTACCAACCTTTCCTTGATTACTTTCACCTTTTCTAAGGCATCTTGCACTAATTTAGGTCCCAATGATTTAACTTCTCCAGTTTCAAACCACCCAATGGGAGACCTACACCGTCTCCCATATAATGCCTCGAAGGGTGCCATTTGTATGCTAACTTGATAACTATTATTATAAGCAAATTCCACCAATGATAAATAGTTATCCCAACTACCACAAAGTCCATAACACACAACCTTAGCATATCTTCTATTATTTGTACAGTCCTCTCAGATTGCCCATCAGTCTGAGGATGAAAAGTAGTGCTAAGATCTAATCGGGTACCCATAGCCTCTTGAAAAGCTCTCCAAAATTTAGAAGTAAATTGGGGTCCTCGATAAGAAATTATAGACATTGGTATACCATGAAGCTTCACTATCTCGTTCATGTAAAGCTGTGCATATTTTGCCACATTATAGGTTGTCTTTACAGGGAGAAAATGAGTTGTTTTAGTGAGTCTGTCCACAATCACCCAAATGGAATCATAACCCCTTACTGTTCGAGGTAATCCCGTTACAAAGTCCATAGTGATCCTTTCCCACTTCCACTCGGGTATTTCCAGCCATTGATGTAGCCCTGCAGGTTTCTGATGTTCTGCCTTAACTTGCTGACATGCTAAACAATGAGAAGCAAAATTCGCTATATCTCTCTTCATGCCTTCCCACCAGTATATTTGCTTTAAATCTTGGTACATCTTAGTAGAACCTGGATGCATCGTATACTGAGAACAATGAGCTTCTTCCATAAGTTCTCTCCTCAATTCATTCACATTTGGCACACACAATATAGTACCGAACCATAAAATGTCGTTTGAATCTAAAATGAATTCATTTTTCCTTCCACTTTTAACGTCATTCACCAATTTACCTATTTGTTCATCCCTGGCTTGGGCAACTTTCAACCTTTCAAACAAAGATGAATGGAGCTGCACATGAGCCAAAAACATTCCAGGCTCTTTAATCTCCAATTGGATCCCTGAACGCTCGCTTATGAAGATCTAAAATTAGTGGTCTCTGTGTCTCCGCAATATGGCTCAAGCTCCCCATGGATTTCCTGCTCAGAGCATCTGCTACCATATTAGCCTTACCTGGGTGGTATAAAATGGTACAATCATAATCTTTGAGTAGCTCCATCCACCTTCTTTGCCTAAGATTCAGATCCCGCTGTTGGAAGATGTATTTAAGGCTTTTATGATCTGTATAAATTTCACATGTCTCCCCATATAAATAATGTCTCCAGATTTTGAAAACCATTGCCGCCATTTCTAAATCATGGGTTGGGTAATTCTGTTCATGCTTCTTAAGTTGTCTAGAGGCATAAGCAATCACATGACCATGCTGCATCAATACACATCCCAGGCCAATCCTAGAAGCATCACAGTACACAACATAACCTCCCGATCCCGAAGGTAATGCCAAAATTGGTGCAGAAGTCAGACAATCCTTCAATTTCTGAAACCCTTCTTCACACAGCTCAGACCACTGAAATTTCACATTTTTCTGGGTTAGTTTTGTCAGCGGCGCAGCTATTTTTGAAAAGTCTTTAACAAACCGAAGATAGTAACCTGCCAAGCCCAAGAAACTACGAATCTCTATAACTATAGTAGGCCTCAGCCATTTTTGAACCGCTTCCACTTTACTAGGATCTACTAGCACCCCATCTCTCGAGATTACATGGCCTAAAAAGGCAATTCTTTCTAGCCAAAATTGGCATTTAGAAAGTTTAGCATATAGTTAATGTTCTCGTAACACTTGTAATGCCATTCTCAAATGCTATTCATGCTCTTCATAACCCTTAGAATAAATCAAAATATCATCAATGAACACAATAACAAATCAATCCAGAAATGGCTTAAACACTCTATTCATCAAGTCCATAAAGGCAGCTGGGGCATTGCTTAACCCAAATGGCATCACTAGAAATTCATAATGACCAAACCGGGTTCTAAAAGCAGGTTTTGAGATATCTTCCCCTCTGATTCGTAGCTGATGATAACCTGATCTTAAATCAATTTTTGAAAAGTATTGAGCTCCCTGTAATTGGTCAAATAGGTCATCTATACGAGGCAAAGGGTAATTATTCTTCACTGTCACTTTATTCATTTGTCGATAATCTACATATAAGTGAAGAGAACCATCCTTCTTCTTAACAAAAAGAACAGGTGTGCCCCAAGGAGACGTACTAGGGCAAATAAAACCCTTGTCCAACAGGTCTTGCAATTGATTCTTTAGTATACAAAGCTCCAGAGGTGCCATTCGATAAGGAGGAATAGATATAGGCTGAGTGCCTGATAACACATCAATACAAAATTTGACTTCCCTTTCAGGAGGTAATCCTGGTAATTCCTCGGGAAAAATATCAAGAAATTCTTTTACTATAGGAACCTGTTCTAATACTGGGACTTGCAATTCTATATCCCGGACTATTGCTAAATATCCTTGATACCCCTTTTTTAAGAGCCTCTGAGCTTCTATCACAGATATTAAATTGTTTGGTGCTTCACTTCGATCACCTTGAATGACAAAGGGTGATTTTTTAGGAAAATTACATCTCACCTGCTTAAGATGACAATCCACCACTGCATAGCAGGATGCTAACCAATCCATTCCGAGTATTACATCAAACTCTGCTATCGCAAGCACTATCAAGTCAACTAGCATCTCGCAATCGGCCAGTGTAATCATACATGCCTTATATACCCGTTCTACCTTTACAAATTCCCCCACTGGGGTTGCCACAAGTAACGGGCACTCTAACTTTTCAGAGTCTTTACCAATCTTCTTTGCAAAGTAGGGAGATATAATAAATGTGTAGAGCCAGGATCAAATAAGGAGTAAGCAGCATGTGAACAAACCGTAAGTGTACCTGTTACTATGGCATTAGATGCTTGTGCGTCCTGTCTATTTAGTGCAAAAACCCGAGCCTGGCCTCGTCCTACAGTCGCCTGTCCTCTGCCCATTACTGTCCCACTACTACTACCTCGGCCACTCTGAACAGTAACTGCACCGGTGGATGGAGTCCCTGTTGAAAATTGCCTGGTGGGTCGAACTGATGCCTGACTCGAATCAGGGTAGCGCTACGGACAGTCTCTCACCAAGTGTCCCACTTGCCCGCAACGAAAACATGCCCCCGTCTCTCTGTGGCAAGTGCCTGAATGTATCTTTCCACAAATGGAACAGGGACCTCTAGACTGACGGGATGGAGCAGTAACTGGGGTAGACACCGTGCTAACCCCTCGGAACGATGCTCTGTGCTGGTCAGTGCCGGTAGAAAATGAGGTCGGAGGCCCCGTAAAAGCTTAAGTAAATCTCTGATGACTCTGAGGTCTGAGACCATAAGAAGGTCCAGCTACAAAGGGACTACCTCCCTGTCTCCCATCACCGTCACGCTTCCTCTTTCTCTGAGAAGTGTCATCCTCCTTATCTCTCATCTCTATCATACGTACACAATCTACTGCAGCTGAATATGAGGGAAAGAGGTTCATCTGTGGAGCAATCATCCTATACAACAAACGAGGTAGCCCATTCACAAATTGCTTGATCCTATCCCTCTCAGTAGGGACTAGGTGTGGGGCGTAGCGAGACAATTGTGTGAACCAGATGTCATAATCAGAAACGCTCATGCCTGGAATTAATTTAAGACCTTCAAATTCTCTGGCCCTAGCATCTCGGACACTCTGTGGCAAAAAGCGATCCATAAAGAGTCCCTTAAATTCTTCCCATATCATTGGAGGAGCTCCAATCGGCCTTTCCCCCAGTAAGGTCTGATACCACATGTAAGCCGCATCTTGTAACTGAAACCCGGCAAACTCAGCGGATTTTGCACTTGAGCAACTCAAAGCTCTACATATCTTCTCAATGCTATCAATGAATAGGTGGGGATCCTCCTGACTTTCTATCCCGGAATAAGTGGGAGGCTTCAATTTTAAAAACTGGGAGAGTGTTACTGGGACCTCCCGTTCCTCCCTCATCACCTGAGGCCCGACCGGTCTTGGCTGAACTAGTGGTGCAATTTCCTCCACAGGCTATGGAGGCTCTATCCTGTCCGCAGGTGAGACCTGCCTAGGGGACCGAATAGTTCCTCGACCCCTACCCCGACCTCGACCACGACCTCTGATAGGCGGGGTAGTTTGTTAGGCTGATGCACTTGCAGAAGCCTCATCTACAGTCTCATCTACAGCTGCTAATCTATTAACTGAACGAATTTTGGGAGGCATCTCCACACACTACAAAAAGAAATATGATTATCATTCAAATCATTCTCCATATTAGAGTGACATTTAACAGGACAATATACTTGAAGGAATAACTTAGGACACCCTATAAGGTTTTCAGTGACACCTCAAGTATAGTTACGCCCGGGTTCATAACCATAATTGAGATTCCACCGAAAACTCTTGCTCCACAGGACCACAAAAAGACCTAAGCTCTGATACCAAACTGTCACACCCCACAACTTAAGTACACTGACGCGGAAGCGAGAACATAAAGAAAATACTTATGGGCATCAATTTGAATCATGTAAAACATACAAGCTTTTCTTTAAAAGACATTTGTAGAAATTTCGGCAGAGTCTCCTCTATAACGTAGACCTCCCGATATTTCTACAACATGTCAGATAGTACAATACATCCCAAAAGGGCGAACTCATATCCAATCAGACCAAAGAAAAACATCTGGGGTGTGGGGATGCCCTAAATATGATTCAGTGGAGCTAACTTTACAAAGTTTTACGAAGTTTCAAACAAAATATATATACAACCAAAATACACCCACATGAGCAACTGCAGGCTCGTCCAAGGAAGTCTCAAGAGGTCGGCCACTAGAAGGCGGCTGGGGGTAGATTAGGGTCCCTACTGCTCTCTGTAAATATATATATATATATAGATATAAAATGAGTTGAATACTCAATGAATAAGTAATACCGACCCCTTTTAAAATAAAGGTAGAGTCACAAATATATGGGTATATATTTATAGATATATCACGTAAAACATGTTTTATGCAAACTCCTTCGTACAAATGCACTAAAAGTATCTAAGCAGAACCAATTTAAACAGACGCAGAGCACACAGCTAGCAGGGAAAAGTCACTACAGACGCGTAGCATTTAGCTTGCAGAAATACTATAACTCCACGTGTGATGGCCTACACACGGGGCTAGCACCACCCCTGCTAGCTGAGGTTCAGATTATGGTGTACCAGGGCTAACATCCACTGCTGTTAGCTACAGGGTTCTGAGCAGATAACTTCGTAAAATCATGTAATTTTTTTTCATTTAACATCTCAGACAAAATACCTTCCAAATCAATTTCATAGTAAATTTTCAGATAATTCGAACATCTATCGATTTTAAACAAAAAAATTCACATTCGAACTGATTTTTGGTAAACATATATATAACAAAATATTGAGATGTGTATCTCTATAAATAGATAATTAAAATTTTAAAACACTACAAGGAAACTTAGGAACAGAAATAAGAATTTCCTGAGACTCACGATCCGCATTACTTACTCACCTTCCAAGATTTTTTTATAGAGATTTTCTGCCCCTTTCCTCAACTATAACTTAGTCTCCTGAATACCCTAGAAGACCCATTCACCAGATTTTAGAAAATGAATCACCCCAATTAATTTCATACAGGACTTATCTAAATTTAAAATTTATTCCTCTATTCAATTTCACACCCTCCATATTATACACAATATACATATATTGTGCTTTCTTTTCCTTGGTTCCACTTAGGAGCTAAACCCAAATTCAAAAACTAAAGGAAATGTATACCATCTTTAATCTGCAGCCACACTTTAAAGGGAAGTTTATTCTGCATACATATGATTTAACAAGTAAGAAAAACACAATGAGATTTTGTCTTTAATTAAGAATATATATATGCAAAATTTTTTGGAGGAATTAACGTATAGGAGAGTGGACATACAATTCAGTATGAATGAAGTCAGAATTTTATCCAACTAAGATCACTTCCTACACCACATCTTCTCCTGCACAGAACCCCTCCAAGCTGGCCACTACATAACGTATCATAGCATTAATAAACAGGGGAGGGGGATGCATGAGAAGTTGACCAGGAAAGCAACACATACATCAGAAATTTTCCAGGCCCAAAACCACTATACTGCGTTGCTCTTCTGCCACACACCCACAGCCATGAGCTCAGCTTGAACAGAGAGGAGGAAGGCTGCACTGAAAAATGAAACAGCAGGACCATATGGCGTGAAAAAGGGGGAGGAAGATGAACCCAACAAAAGAAATCCGTACAGCAGAATTTCAGACCTGGAAGGTGACTTTCTAGCGTGATTTCACTAGTATCCAGTAGCAAAAGCTTAACCAGGTTCAAGGATCAAGTCTGCAGCCACAGTTCGAACAAAACCAGCGCTGAACAGGGGAGAATTACAGTGCAGTTTTCTGATCAATCCAGCCTTCGTCCAGCAGAAAGAGTTGTGCGACTGAATGAAGCAACTCAACTGAAGCAAATTCACAGCGTGTAGAAACAGAAAAACCAGCGTCCAGCAACTCGAAGAAGCATGACAACCAGCGTCCAGAAAAACAGGGGTAGTAAGGTGGCGCTGAACAGAGAAGGAAATTGCAGTGTTTACGCAGCACTTCAGTTCGTCCAGCAGGGAGCTTCTATGCGATTTGAATGGAGTAACTTGCTGGAGATGGAGTAGAGAGTAATTCACAGTTCGAAGGAGGAGAAGGAGCAACGTCCAGCAGCGTCCAGCACATCAGAGATGAAGATGCAGAGTTTCTGGTCTGTCTCTGTGATTTTCTCAGCTGGAAGTGATATGTGTTGCAGAGGTTTGGGTGGTAATGACCGAAAAACCAACTTAAAGAAAATGGAAGGAGGATATATCCGTAAAGTTGAAAAATGAAGAAGGTTGGTATGTGGCAGCTGCAAAGTTCTGCATTGACAAGTCAACTCCATTCCCTTCCCTTCCCATGCATATTCACGTCGGGTTTTACACTTAGATCTTCAAATCTGTTAATAAGAGCAAAACAAAAGGAATTGGCCTCCTCTAGTGACCCTGTGTTACATTGGCATAGTTTCGCCTTGTTGGTAGACATACTGGAATATGCTGTTATTGTCAATACAGGGAAGGTCTGTGACGACTCGTATAATCAAGAGGACGCTATACAAGAAAAAGGTCATATATCATTAGCTGAGTATATCTATGATCCTTCGTCTTTTGTTGATTTAAGCTCCTCTTGCATACGACATCGGAATATCCTTTCATTTTCGAATATAAAGTCAATACCTAAAGAGCTAACAGAGGACATGCCGTTGTTTCCTTCTTCTCCGGGGACGATGAGGAACGTGGGGGAAGCTGCATGTGATGGTTTGTTGGCTGGCGCTTTATTTCGATCCGTGGCAGTGAAACCTAATCTCAATGCACTGGATCCAGACCAGGGACCTTTTAATCCGGATTTGATTCAATGTTGTGTTGGCTTACAGACTACGTTTGAAGCCTAACTTGGTGCCACGATGCGGAACGCTATGCATATGGAGCCACGTATTTTATAGATGTCTATCGTGTAGGTCTCGAGTCAAGCATCGGACCTGGCTTCTTCCCCATTCCAGGGGGCTTTACTAGATTGGAAGGCCTATGTGGGTTTTTCTTCTTCAGTCACATTCCCATTTTCTCTTTGTCTGTGTCCCGTAACTTCTAAAAATTTTTTATTTGGAATCTTTGGTGTTAAATACAAGGTTATGTTGGGGAAATATTTAAGCGCAGGTAGATGTTGGTCGGCTAAAGACTTGGTTATATCAAAAAATCGTTGATCAAATTAATAAAAAGCTTTAAGTGGGAAAATCTTAGTTGTTATCTTAAGCAGGTCATTTAACCTTAAGTCTGTTTTAAGTTCATTTTTTGACATACTTTTTATCTTATCTTGAGCTCATGTATAAATATTGTAATGCTATTGATATGAAAATATCAAATTTCTTTTGGAGCTATTCAAATTCCTAGTCTAAACCTCATCTATTTAAGTGGTCTGAGGGGTCTGGCTTCCTTTGCATATGGAAGTGCTAGGTTTCAAACACAGTCATCTTTTTAATAAGGCTTTCCTAGCAAAACATGTGTGGAGGTTACTTATGGTTGCTTCTCATCATTCTTTATTTTGTTTGTGTTTTATGGCATAAATATCATAAAGATTGCTATTTTAGCTTATTAAATACTCATTCTGCTATGGCTTGGTCGTAGAAGGGGATTCGAAAGTCTAGTCTTCTTATATGCAATTATTCTAAATGGCAAGTAGGAGATAGTAATCATATTTCATTATCTAACTATCATAACTATCATTTATGGATGATGCAACCTGGTACACTTACATATTATGAAACTGTTGGTAACCTTATTCTGTATGCTTATGGAACTTGGAGTACTCAAGCTTTAGCAACTTGATATTCTCCAACTCTGGTGCAACACATATCCAAACTGCATTTTTTGATAAGAGGGCAAGATGATAAATTGATATGGTTTGGTAATAGTGACAGTAAATATATTGTAGCATATGGTTATCAGTTACTATTAGAGGCCTTGGCTTATCTTTCATTTGCATTTTGGGCATGAGACTATATATGAAAATTGTGTTTTCCATTTTGGGTTGTTATTTTTTATTGGAAGCTTTTCTAAAATGCACTTTCACTTACCTCCATTCTTCGGGCTCATTACATGCCTACTAAGGACTATTGCCCTTTCCGCCACTCATCTTCAAAAACAGTACCCATTTATTTTTGTAATGTTATTTTGCCAAAGCAGTATAGTTTGGGTCTCCTCTATCTTTATGTATTGTCATATATATCCAGTCGATATTTCTCAATGGTTGTAAATGTGGTTTTCTCAAACTAATTTAGTTTCTTCTCAAGCCGAGGATTAAACAGCAGTGTTTTTTTCTTTTTTTGAATTTTATGTTATATGGTTTTGTTGTAAATTTAAAGGTTTTGAGGATCCTGGGCTTTCTCCTACTTTTGCTATTTGTATGTTATCTCATCTTTTATGGCAATTCTGACTGATGGATGAACCAAAGACAAAGAGTTCACGAAGGTCTCATTTCTCTCAATCCCCAGCTATTGGTCTTTGGATAAGAATATGAGTGTTGGCGGGTGGTTTTTGGTTTGTGTCATGATATTTGACAGAAGAAGAACCGTGTCCTTATTTCAAGTTGGTTTGGGAATAATATCTTTTGAAATGGTGTTCGTCTGATAATGCATCAATCAAGAATCAAGGTGTTCCTTGATGCCATTTGACACATGCTTTTGTTTCTTCTTCAGCAGGAGCTTGTTCGGAGTCCTCAGGCATATCCTTTCATTATTTATGTGTTTACTGCTTCTTATTGCAACTTGTTGCAAACTAAACTTCAGTCATTAGCATATTTGCAATGCTTCACGAGGATACTTAGTGATTGAGCAGGAAATTTTCTTCTATTCACGTTTTGACATTGCCAAATCACCTCAAGTAGTCTCTTCACAAACAAACCATGTGGAGAAGAAATTAATTCATGTAGTATATAGGATTTTAGGTGACGTTTGATAAAGTAAAATTTTTTTTTGAAGAATGAAAAAGAAAATAGAATAAAATCCTATAATCTAAAATCATATTTGATACGATATATTAAAGAATGAGAATTAATTCTTTTTAATTTGAATATTTTGTCAAATAAAAATAGAACAAAAATATAAAAAGTGTATAAATGACAAAAACACCAGAATTAAAATTATATATATAAAGCTAATTTATATTAATTAACATAAAACAAAAAAAACTAAAATATCACTTCAGTTTTTTGGGACAAAATGATCAATTGCCTCCGCTTTCTATTTGCAAAAATAACATTCTATAGACATTGTGATGAAAACGAAGATAAGGCGACCCATCGCTTCTCAAGCCTACAAAACAAACGAGTTTTTTTTCACTTCTTTTCCCTCTCCTTTCCAATGCTTTCTTTAGTACCAAACATCCATAACATCTGTTGTAGCTAGTTTATTTTCAATGTATAAAAACAAGTATAATTTTGAAAATAATAACAATATTAAATATAATTTAATCAAATTTAAAAAAATAGTACGCTTCCAAGGTCCAAATGCTCCAAAAATGAAGCGAAAGCATGAACATCACGTGGGAAGGAGAGGAACTTTTCTTTTGCTTTCTTGCTGACACTCTCACTTTCGTCTAACAATTTCAGTGCTAAGCTCCTCAAAGCCGTTATCTCTATCCTCGATTACCGTCATTCTTCAATCCTGCTTTTTCGCCTTCGCCGCATTGTTTTCCTCTTTCTTCTCACTCTTCGTCTCATGTCATCTGTATATATAGCCAACGTTTCCCTGCTCTTTCTTGCCTTCGTCGTTCTCCATCACTTGTGCTACTTCTCTGACTCTGTTTGTATCTCTCGCTAGAACTACTTTTTGCAACAATGGTGGCGAGAGATCCAGTTAGAGTTCTTGTCACGGGCGCTGCCGGTAATATGAATTTCTATGCCAAATCCTGTGTTATTACTTGAGTTCATTATGTGTTTAGCGTATGAGAAAATGTGAGGAAGATCAACGCTAAGGCATTTTACCGTCTGAGTTGTTTATTTTGAAATAGAAAACAGGATCGGTAATTCTATCCTCTATCTCTCCCTGAGAGGTTGAACATTTTTATAATTAGAATTTAATCAGTAAAGTAAAAAATAGTTAATAATAAAAAAGCTCAAACTCCTGAAAAATAGAGCTCTCTATATAAAGTTACCTATTATGACACCTATGCAAAGGAGGGACTAAATTAATTGAAGTGGGTATCAATCTATGAGGGTCAAGTTTCTAAAATTGATCTTATATTTCAGTTTCCTCTCTTAGTATACCTGGAAGATTCTTTTCTCTGCTGTTAAGGAAATCCTCCTGCACGTGCATTTCTTATGGACTTTGCTTTGGTATATGATTTCCTTGCCTTGAGGAATACTTCTAGATTCATTCGCATGGAAATAATATATAACCACATACTGGAGTAGATTGTTTGCTGTGGATCCCGAAAGGAAAATTGATTATGGAAATGGTTGCTTGGGAGCTTCTTCAAAAATGTCTTGTTGTTTTAATTTGTCTCTCTTTGTTTTGGAAGATCATTAGATATATGTGTAGCCTTCTGAAAGTAGAGAAGGAACCCGTCACAGTGTTGGTCACGGGTGCTGCAGGCATGCTCAATTTAGTTTCTTTGATTACTTCTGTTTCTCCTTTACTAGATTAATGGATGCTTTAATATTGTTCTTGTTTTTATCCAGTGGACATTAACATTTTGGCTTAATTTAACATGGATTGTTATATTGTCATATTAAAAATTTCGGCATCAGACCCAGAAATTTTTATGTAGCTTTACCTCAGTTTTAATTCAATGCAGCAATTGTTCCCCTTAATATTTATTCTTCAAATTCTTGAGCTTTTGGAACCCATGGCTCATTTTTATCGCTCAGAAAATGGAAATGTTACACTCCTTGGTTTTGCTAATCTTTATCCCATTAAAATCCATCCAAAAATTTTAGTTTGAAAGGGTAAAATTAAATTCAAGCATCAGATTAATCTCAACATTAGTGCTTGACCAACAATCCATATCAAAATATGGATAAGATTGAATTATTTTTCGTTAAAGTCATCAGCTTATGTTCTGTTCTTTGAATTCTATGTTTCAGTTTCACAGTTTGATATGTCATGAGAGCTATCAACCAACTGCAAATACTTAATCTTTTATTTTTTCGTAGGTTTTAGCATAGTTTATGTCCTAAACTTGTCTGTGCTGTTACAGTTTATATAATCATCATATCTGGGGTACTTTCCAACCATATGGGCATGTGTAGTCATATGTATAGTTGGAAATTTGGGAGAATGAAATTTTAATTTAAAAATGCTTGACTGAGTTACCTAGTGAAGGAGAAAATATATTGTATTTTGACTATTACTGAAGTCAGTGGTTTCTCTATCTGAGCATTTACTTTTTAATTCTGATTTGATTCAACAACAGGGCAAATTGGCTATGCCCTTGTTCCAATGATTGCAAGAGGGGTGATGCTGGGTCCAGATCAGCCTGTAATTCTGCACCTGCTTGATATTGAACCCGCAGCAGAGGCCTTGAAAGGGGTGAAGATGGAGCTAGTTGATGCTGCCTTTCCACTTCTTAAAGGCATGCTTATTAACTTCAATCCTGACTAAAATAAAACTATCACATTGTAGTTCTTATTGTGGAGATCTCAAAATTTTGTTTGTGCATGTATATAAATCCAACAGGCATTGTTGCTACAACGGATGCCACTGAAGCTTGCAAGGGTGTAAACATTGCCGTTATGGTGGGTGGATTTCCTAGGAAAGAAGGAATGGAAAGGAAAGATGTGATGTCTAAAAATGTATCAATTTACAAGGCTCAAGCTTCAGCTTTGGAGCAGCATGCTGCTGCAGACTGTAAGGTGAGCAGTTACTTTGACAGCTTCAGTAGAAGTATGTATATCTTGTGTTCATAGCCTACTTTTGAGTTTGAGAATATTTGACATCATATTACTGTCAATGGCACTAAATAGTAATGATCTGAAACTGTCCATGTCTAAAACACTTAAATTGGTGAAGAATACAATAAAGAAAGGAACTAGAAAAGGCCCAATTTTCCCTTCTTTATCTGACCTGTAGCCTTTCTTTCTTGCTTTTATAGATCTAGATACACCAATGGATAGCCGCATAAATATATAATAAAAGTAAGCTGTAGTACATCATTGGGAATTGTGGCAATTACAGTTGCCGGAAATTTTTTATGCAATGCGCTTCAATGATAGAAAATGAGCATTTCGATGTAAAAATATTCCTATAGGATATTGATGTTACAATCAAGCAGGGACGGAACAAAAGAAAAATAGTATGAGATGCAGAATGTGCTTACCATCTTTTGAAAAAGAGAAAGGGGCGGGGGGAATTGAATCTTGTATATAATTATGAAAAATTGCCAATCACTAAATCATACAAAAGACTGCTTCATCATACAAGATTTAAATTTTCTGGGGACCAGCTGCCCCTATTTCCTCAAACCTAGGTCCATCCCTCCATTTAGAATATGCTGCTGGAACATTTCATAAAAGACAAAATGATCATGTTGCTCCTTTAGGTTGATGCCTTTTCAATTCTTGTTAACTGCAGGTCCTAGTGGTTGCCAATCCAGCAAACACTAATGCTCTCATCTTGAAGGAATATGCTCCTTCAATACCAGAAAAAAATATCACCTGTCTTACTCGACTTGATCATAACAGAGCATTAGGGCAAATCTCTGAGAGACTAAATGTTCATGTTGGTGATGTAAAGAATATCATCATCTGGGGCAATCACTCTTCAACCCAATATCCAGATGTCAACCATGCTACTGTCGCCACCAGCAGTGGGGAGAAGCCTGTCAGGGAAGCTGTAGCTGATGATAACTGGTATGCAAGTTTCAAACCTGCTCAATTTGCTTCCCTTTACCATTTTGTGCATTTGTATGTTTTGGATTACTTTTGTTAGCGTATCTTGTTGATAAAATAGATAATATAATTGGAGATAGTTAGTTCGTTGGCAGGTTTGGGTTCACCTAGAGTGATCTCTATCCCAAAATAAGAAAGAAAGCACCTTTTCACTTTTCCCTTTTTATCCCTATCACCAAAAAGTTTTATTGAAGAGGAGAGAATAATACAAAACAGAGGACAAGAGATCCTCTTCAACTAAAAAAAAAATACTAAAGGAAAAAACCAAGACACATAAACTCAAAAAGAACTTTCAGATCCCGTTGTAAATCCGTAAGGGATAC
Source organism: Erythrophleum ivorense (assembly GCA_026724425.1). Taxonomy (NCBI): domain Eukaryota; kingdom Viridiplantae; phylum Streptophyta; class Magnoliopsida; order Fabales; family Fabaceae; genus Erythrophleum; species Erythrophleum ivorense. The sequence continues at coordinate 8,886,032 of JAIUCV010000014.1, forward strand.
ACCCCTAGAAAATCTATTATTGAAACCCACAAGGGGGCCATAAAGGTAGTATTTTTCCCACAGATGGGGAGGAAGAAACCTAAATCTGTCAGGACTCAATCAATTGTGAATGGGAGTAATGCATAATTAAGCATTCATTTTGCAGCATGGTAAACTATTATCTCTGTATTCCAAGCATCCCTATGCAATGTCTCCACCGCTGGGATGATAACTTTCTGTTTCATTTGTCGTAGGCTGAACGATGAGTTCATCACCATCGTTCAGCAGCGTGGTGCAGCCATTATCAAAGCCAGGAAGCTGTCTAGTGCATTATCCGCAGCAAGTGCTGCTTGTGATCACATACGTGATTGGGTTCTTGGGACTCCCAAGGTTGGTTCTCTTCACCATTTCATCCTCTGGAAGTTGTTGCTTCTTTATATGTTAATTTTGCTTTTTTTTTTACTTCAGGGAACATGGGTGTCAATGGGAGTGTATTCTGATGGGTCTTATGGTATCCAATCTGGCCTCATTTACTCATTCCCCGTCACATGTGAGAAAGGAGAATGGAAGATAGTTCAAGGTGCATTTTGTTTCTCAAGACTCTGTAGCTTTGATGTGATTTCTAGCCTCTTGATTTCTTCTGACTTCTAGATTTATCTATTTACATACAGCAATGGCATGCCTTCAGGAATTTGTGTCCCTTTCATTTGTTTTTTGATATCCAAAATGATTTTGACTCCAAAAATTACAAAATTTAGTTATCACACGGTTTGTTCGATGGGGTGAAAATAATCAAAAACTTACAATACAGCGATGCAACAGGAATTTTCTATCAGCATGAAAAAATTTATAGTAAATTAATTTATCAAAGATAGGTAGAATAAGCAAACTAATGTCAAATGTAACTCACTTTGCATGTCTAACAATTATCGACTTGGTCTATACCTGTCTGTGATAGACAGGGTTTATTTATCTGATGTGATTAGAAATTTATTTATTATTGACTTAGTTTACTTATTTTAGTAGATTAAATATACCTAAGGATCTCTTTTATATTACATAAAATATACCCATTCCCCATCTTTTGTTCTCCAGTAGTTCAATTCCAAGCGGTGTAGATTTATAACTAATTTTGGCCCCTGAAAAACCTATTTGATGCAATGCATTGGCAGGCCTCAAGATTAATGAGTTCTCAAGGGAAAAGATGGATAAAACAGCCCAAGAGCTGATTGAGGAGAAAGCATTGGCGAAATCATGCCTCAACTGAGCACTCATCTTGTCTTAGAAAATTGATGATTAGGAATAATAACAATTAATAAATTAGCTTCGTGAAAATAAAAAAGTTTACTTTCCGTGTAGATTGTACTAATCGAATTAGGTTATTTATTGTTTGTGATTCTAGGGAAGCAAGGTTTCTCAATTTGAAAAAACTATGTAAGTTCATCTTATGCTCCGATTGGTTATTTAGGGACAAAATCATGCCTATGGTTTGCACTTGCTTTTACTATTAGCACATCAATACCATATTAGTACATCAATACCATAATGCTGCTGACTTTGAGTAATGGTGCTCTGTTATAATGATTGTGTGATGAGGTTGAATTTAAAACTCAAATTGAATTTTTATTTTTATTTTTATTTTCTTAAAGTGAAGCAAGTATGAGTTTACGAAGAGAGGAAGGAATGTATAGAAAAAGCTAATTAGAAAGTAAAGAAATGAAGAGAGGAGGGCCTGTTGGATAAAGTCAAGACTCAATTAAACGAATAAAGTGTGTTGCGTGGGAACGGAATTCCTGAGTTCAGCCTGGATAATTGAATACGAATGACAATTTAAAAATCTCTCTACGAAGCACCATCTTATACTAAAGCTTTTACTTTGGAGTTAAATCTCCTATTTTATGTGATATTAAGAGCACACTCTCGCATTGCTAACGAGTACTTCTCAAAAGAATCAATTGCAAAATGATAAATAAATAAATAAATTATACAATTTTTTAAAATAAAAAAATTATGTTATATTTTAATATAATTTTTATGAAGATTGTTTTAGTTAAAAAATGTAAAATTGAATTAAAATATATTTTTTTAAATTAAAAAATAACTCTATATAATTTTAATCAAATTTAGAAAAAGTCTGTAATTTACTCAATAGATATATATACTATTTCTTTTTATCAAGTGATTAAACTCCATTAGGTTCTCTTTATCTTGTTTTCTGATTTCTTTCTCCACAAAATCTGTGCTCTATTTTTGGTGATTCAAACTCAAAATTTCAGTTAAGTTAAACATAATATAAATTAAATTTTTATAATTATATAAATTATAAATATACTATTATAAAATTATGGAACCTAAAATTTTCAGAGGCCTCAAGCGAGAGCTTTACTTGCTTCATCCTCTGGCAGGCCTTACCCCTTGCTATTCATTAGTCCATTATATTACTAATGGAAGTGTAACGTATTAAGGGGATCATTAGCCAATGACTAAAAGCTTAGGGGTTTATTTGGTTAAAAAATTAATAGATATATTGCCATTCTATTAATAAATTAATAGATCCACAAATAATAGAGTTATTTGTAGAAAATTAGAAGTTAGAGAAATATATTGTCAAGTTTTTAAAATGAAAGAATTCTCTGCATTTTAACCTTTTTTCCCCCTTTACATTATAGGCATTAGACTTTGAGAGTTAAAAGCATAAAAGAAAGTGAAATAGAAATCAAACAATGACTCATGTCTCCCTGAGTTTTATGTATGGGAAAATTCACTTAAGTCAATCCTCTTAATAAGTTTGATACTATCTTAGTTAAAAGTTAAGTCTTATTGAAAATTTCTCACAGTTCTCTCCCAAGTTCCAACGTTGCACAAACCTAATGGATGGCCACCGGATGGCAACACCGAAGGAATGTGGGTATGCAAGAGGCAAATCCTCCTAAGAATTCCTTCACGGATACTCTTCTAGGAAGAAAGTCCCAACCTTCAAATATTCCAATGGATCTGAATGCTAAAAAATTTGGTTTGTATTGAATTTGAAGAGGGTAACAGGGCTCGTAGCAAGGTTTTTGTAGCTGATAGCATTATGCAGGAACTCTGTAAATCATGGCAAAATATAGTGACAGTGAAGCTTTTGGGCAAGTGAGTTGGATACAAATACCTCTTGGGTAAACTCAAAACCCTATGGCAACCAAGTGGAGAAATGGAGATGGTGGACTTATGGTGTGGGTTTTTTCCGATTAAATTTGCTTCAATTGACAATATGTTTATTGTTGTTACATATGGCCCTTGGGTTATTCTTAATCATGACCTGACTGTAAGGAAGTGGACTCTCGTTTCATCTCTTCTAAAGCAACGACAAATAGAATTCAGATGTCGGGTTTTAATTAAAAAAATTATATCCAAAGACATGAAAATCTATAATATTTATCCTAAAAGACCTATTACTACTATTTTAGACAGAATTACCATTGATTTTAACTAAAATCAGTAGTAACTATTAGTAACATATCCTTCAACATAAATATTATAAACTTTAAGTCCTTAAATGTAATTCTCTCTTTTAATTAATTATGTGAGCTTATATATTGATTATCATGTATTAAAAGCTATTATATTATATTATATTCTAATTAAAGTGATCTAATTAGATTTTAGATCATTTTAAGCTTTAACGCATATAATTAAAGTGTAAGCTTTTGTGTGTAGAGAATAAATTATTATTTTTAATTTTACGATAAATCAAATTAAAAATAATAAATGTTAATAAGTAGTTAATTTATATAAATTATAGTTTTGAAATGGCACGCCTTCTTTTCTTTTTGATATCTCATTATTAGAGAGAAACAACGTAAATTCTAAAGCCAAAAGAAAAAACTCAAAAAATTATGTGCAAATTTGGAAAATAAATCCAAAAAAATTGTAATTTTAAAAAAACTGTGTTTTGCTTCCATTATGAGTGATTCAGGTATGGTTTTGCTTTGATTCATAAATTTTTGGTAATCCGCTATAAATGATTTGGTATTTTGATGAAGTTTTTTACCTCAAGGATATTTGCCAGCACTAGATTCTCAGAATTGAACATGGTGTTTTATGAGGAAAATGTGCTCATGATGGCTATAGCGGCAGCCATAGGCACGCCTATAAGGGTAGATAAGAACATTGTTGAAGTAGCTAGGGGGCGTTTTTTGTTGGTACAGTTGCGGATTGGAGGACGCTGAATTAAATTGAAGCACGAAAGCTTACATCACTTGTGGGTTGAGTATGGTTCCTGCGGGCATGCGTCTAAACATTATAAGCCGATTTATGATGACAGTGTTGAGAGGGATGGTGGCGAGGCAGTAGAGGTCAGCCCAACTGCGGCGAATGGTGGTGCTGACTAGTTCGTAGCAGTGAATATGATAAGGAAAATAATGTGATTCATGGATGTGTTGCTAAGGAAGTTGATGCAAGTTATGGAAAATGGATGATTGTCTGCAAAAAGAAGAAGCAAAATAGGAAAGTTTCTTGAGTTAAGGAAGGAGGGAATCAAGGAATGAGTAAGAATTCCATTTCAGCTTTGTAAGAAAATCCCAACGATCATTATAATGATGAGTTGATGGCCAAAAATCCTCAACAGAGAAGCAAAATATCGTGCATCTTTCTTATGGTAAGAATAAGCGCTTACATGTGGACTTCCCCCATGCAAATATTCAGGCTTCTCAGGAAGTGACATATGGCTCTAACAAGGTTAGTAAAGGACCCATTGTGGTGGGTCAAAGAAATACTCTTGTTGTAACACCATAACTCATTAGCCTACACATTACTCTCCCAAGGTCTTAAGGATGTGACTTCATATATTGTGGCAAGAAAAATAATAAATTTAATGTAATATTTTTGTGTTATGTAGAGTCCAAAAGTTTCATTTCATGCCACGTGGGTCATATGAATCCATCTATATCATCCTCTACTTATAACATCATAAAAGATCATACCAATTTTGGATAAGAAGCCACACACCAGAAAAAAGGGAGTTTTGCCTCGGGTTCAAATTATATATTTTTATTGCCAACTTTGAAAAATTATAATTAATTTTAGAAAAGTTGAAATCAAAAAAATTATAGCTTTTTGGAAAGCCCTGAATATCAAATATAGCTTAAAAATCATTATAGGCCATGAAAACGCCAGCTGGACCACTATTGATAATAGAATAGCACAAAAGGTCTGACTGCCTATATTTGCTATTACAAGTTAGTCATGTAGATTTCAAAAATTCATAACTAATTCTAAAAAAATCAAAACCCAGCAAACCATACTATTCTAGAAAGTTATGGATGTTAAATAGAGGCTAAGAATAAGTCCAAACTAAAATAGGAACGTTTAGCTATGAAAACTGATGGAATAGTAATAGAGATCCTGCTGCATTACTGATACTATCCCATAACTTTAAACATTTATAACTCTCTTCACATACCTCCAAATTGGGTGATCTCCAATGCTATAGAAAGCTCATATGTCTAGTTTATTCCTATAAAATTTCATAAGCATTGGATGCCATTTGACTCTCAGATGATATAGGAGAAAAAATGAACTATATGAACAATGTTTGTACCTATTTAATAGCTTTTTACCAATTTTAAAAAGTGATAATTAATTCCCTAGAGCTCCAAATAATCTAATTTTTGACTTCCCTAAAAGTTCTAGATAAGACTTATATGTAACCAAATCTCAGGGGGAAATTTGTTGATTTGGTCAATTTATGACATAAAAAATGGACCAAATGCTCTTCTACTCTAACTAAGGCCACTTGAGCACGTGGGAAAGCTTGAAAACAGTCCTCCAAACATGTCTAAGTGGTCTATATATCCATACATTACAAAATCACTCTCCCATTCCTTGATATACACATGAGTTTTACAAACACATCTTTACCTTTCAACGTCAAAAGCATGCAATTTCATTCATATGTTTCTAATTCTCATATATACATCACATATCCATGTATTTACATATGTTCAAGAGGCTATACATCATATACAACATGAAATTACATCATTTGACAATCATATAGTTTCAATACAAGCATTTGGCAATTCCTTTGTCAATCTTTTTGTCTTCAAGTGACTTCTATCTTTTGACTCACTTGGCTCACCTAAGCATGTTTGGGCAATGGATAAGGAAGAGTGAGATTCTAGAAATCTCAATAGCTCATCACCCTTTTAAACATATATAATGAATGTAATTTCAAGTCTAAAAATGAATGCATGGCAATCTAGCACTTCATAAACATATATAAAACATTTCTCACATTCAAGAAGTCATACTTATCGCATATAGGCTTGCCAAGACAATGGTTTAGCCTTACCCATTCTCTTTGGGACTTTTAGACTTACCTCACCTACTTTCAAGGAATTTTTAATTAAGCCTCACTTTTATAGAGATTTTTGGCTTTGCCTCATCCATTCTTAGGGACTTTTGGCTCATCCTCACCTTTGCTAAGAGACTTTTGGTTTTACCAAGCTCATGCAAGACAAAACACATTTATAGAACATCTTTCAATAGTATAGCGAAGGCATCATGATACCATGGCATGTAATCATTTACTAGAAACATTTTTTCATAACATAAACATACATTCAAAGACAAGAAAACACCCAAAGAAGTATGAGAGAAAGGAGAAAGAGTTACCTTGGAACTAATGTTACCCACTATTTTAGGTCCAGAACCAAGGGAAGAATTTTGAATTTGCCAAGGAGAAGAGAATTAAGGAGAAAGACACTTAAAAGCTCACTTGAATTCTAGGTAATCCTTGTTTTTTGTTGCATCTTCTCTTCCCCCTCCCTTTGTGTGTATTTAGGCCAAGAATAGAACCAAAGGAGGGGAGGATGTTCTGCCTAAATAAAAGGAAGGAACAAGGGTTTTAGGCCACGAGGAGATGGAATATGGCAAGAAATTTCAAGAAAAACCAATAAAAAATAAGTTAGAAAAGTATAGTGTTTTATAGGGTTTTACAAAATTTGAATTTGTGTGAATGTTTCCTTGGCTATTTGAATGTTCCCTTGAGCTCCTAAAACCTCGAAAAAGCCTTCCAAGTGGCTCTCCCATCAAGAAAATATCATAAAGTCTTTGAACCTCCATTATGGTGCATATTTCAGCCAAGCTAAGTTCATTAGGCTAGGGGATGTTTTAATTTATTCTAGCCTTAGTTTGGGACTTTATATGATGTTAGAAGATAGAATAAACTATTGGAAAAAATTTAGGAGCTATAGATTGGGAGATGGGACAACAACGTCCATAATGGTGCTTTGTGAAGCAACTTAGTTTTCCAATTATGTAATTGAATGTGTGATGACTCCAAGGACCTTAAATGAGTCCAAGAAGCCTAGAAATAACAAGAGAATTGAGCTTAGTGTAATATCCGATTCTTTGAAAATGAGAGATTATGTTATGTAACCATTAGAATGTGTGTTGAGCATGAAGTATGGCAGCGGACCAAGTTAATTTATGGGCTGAAATAAGGTCTCATCACCTGGGTCAAAGATTTTGTTGACAAGATCCTGTAGTCCGTAGTGCGATTCCAAGACCTTGTCGACAAGGTTTTCGCCAGCAAGTACAAGGTCTTCTTGTATAATGTGTTAAAACTTATGTGGTCTAGAATTGAGTATGGAGGGCTTTTTAAACCAAAATTTTGAGCTCCGGGGTTCTCAGAGGCCCTGAAAACCATGGGAAGCCCCCGGACAGTTAAATCCCCTCCAGTGGACGTTTTCTAATGTGGGTGTGCCCGAACTTTGACGGGTCCATTCGAAAAGATTTTAGCTCTGATTTGAGTGATTCCAAAGCCATTTTTCTTAATTGGGAACCTAAATTTTATAATGAAAAAGACAGTTCTCAAAAAGGAGCTAAAATAAGGGAGAAACGAAAATGCAAAGTATGAAGGGCACAAGTGAAATTTTTGAAAAGTCACTTTTCCCTACCTATATATATGTGGTGCCTCATGTTTGCCCTCATTTAACTTTAGAAAATTTAGCCCCAAACCAGAAGCAAAACCCTAAGGGAGAGGCGCCCAAGAGAGGAAGAAGAAGGATGAAGAACTCCAAGCTTAAGGTATGCTTTCATGATGTTTTTCCATGTTTTTCTTCATCTCCACCACCTCTCCTTCATTCTCCTTTCTTTCCTTGGATTACAATGATATCTAGAAATCTGATTCAAGGGAGATATTCAAGGGAAAGTTCGGATTTGAAGAGAGGAGCTTGGAGAAATCAAGATTCAAGCCAAACTAAGCAAGGAAACAAGGTACAAATGCATCATATGGTTGATACCCTCCATGGCCTTTCTTCTCCACTTCGCCCCACATGTGTTCTGCCCTAAGGAGTTAAATTTCAAGCCCAACCAAGCATGATTCTTAGGTATTTGATGGAGAGGAATAAGAATATGCAAAGAAAACCAAGAAATAGGCATTAAAAATCAAGATGCAAAATCTAGGGTTTTAAGTGCACCTTCCAATTTCTGATTTTGTATGATGATTCCTAGGCCTAAATAAGAGTTTAAATGAGCTCCCAAGATCCCTAAGAGGCTCCCCATATGCTTCTTCCCTTAAGAAAACAAAGAAAGCTCCATGGAACCCAATATGCTTCATAGCCTTAGCCTAGATGGGTTCTCCTAGCTAGGGAGAGTTTTAAATTTTTCTAAGGCCATTCTTGAGTCATATTTGATGAATGAAAATGAAGGAATGCCTTGGAAAAAATTTAGAACTCATAGAAAATGATTTGGTGCCTTAGGTTCTATATTATGACCTAAAGAAGTAACATGATGTTAGGCTCTTTGTTTTAATTGTGTGATGACTCCAAGAGGCTTAAAAGGAGTCAAGAATCATATTTGAGAGGAAAGAATGGAGCCTAAAAATTGTTTGAGGGGTGTTGCTTCATTAGGTGCATTTATGGACCATAATGGAGCCTATAGAGCAATTTAGTATCTAAGCCAATTGTATGACCTTAGAGTTTGTTTCATGAATCTAATTGGCTCTTATAAATTATATCTAGGCCAAGAGAAACCATCTTCACCAAATTATGGGTGTGTGGTCGAAAGAGGCTTGAAAGCTAAGGAAAAAGTGTGTGCTTGTATACAAGGTAGCTTTCTCCCTCTTCTCTCATGCATGGATGTGTGTTTAGCTTGTTTTAAAATGTGTGTATGTATAATTTCAAGCTATGAAAAGTATGCTAGCATTCCTTTATATGCTATGATCCTTGATGCCATGTTATGTTTTAAATGAAGCCATGATGTTTGTATGAGTTTGCTTGAGTGTGGAGAGGCCAAGAACTCTTCCCTTGGGTGAGGATGAGCCAAGAACCCTCGAGCTTGGTTGAGACAAAGCAAAGAGTTTCCTAAAAGCAAAGTGGGCTCCCAAGAGTATGGTTGAGTTCAAACTGCTCAAGAATGGGTGAGGCAAGTCCAAAATTTATGAGGAAAAGTGTAAGGCCAATCCAAACGCTTGGTGAGCTCTTGAATGATTTGTATGAGTTGTTCACATGCCAAGTTTGCTTATAAAATGTCCACGACTTTTATTTTCTCCATGCATGCATTTGTAAAGCTTGCTTTGCACATATTATGTGTGATTGAATGGGAGATGAGCTATTGGGATTCTTTGAATCTCATCCCCTCCTCTCCAATGATCTAACATGCTAGGTGGACCGAGTATTTATAGTGAAGGGAGCTAACAACCATAAAGAGCAAGGATTGATAAGCTTATGTATTTTTTTGCCTATTTTGGAACCATAATGATGGTTCATAGTGTATATGATGTTGTATATGTATCATAAACCTTGAGACATGTGTAAATATACTATTATGTGATGTTTAGATGTATGAAAATGATATATGACCTATAATACTTATTTTTGAGTATGGAAAGCCAATATGTGCAATATGAGATTTTGATGAATGTATGCATAAGTGTGGGTTGAATGGCCAAAATGAGATGGATGAGGTTTGGGACCATTTGGGCCACTTACACAAGTCTCAAATGTGCTTTTAAACTTGCCTAAAAGGTGCCACAACTAAGGGAAGGCCACTTGGTAAATTTGGTACCTCATATGGAGCCAAATTTGACCATAATGGAACCCTATGTCACTTTTTGGCCAAATGAGTTAGTCTTAATCTAAGATTGGGCATGCAATTAGGTCTCATTAAGAGCTATTTGGGAAGCTAAAGACTATAATTTTCAGAGACCTAGAGAATATTTGATAAATTTTCAAACTTGGGATTTTTCATGGATTTTGGTATGGGTACTGTTCATACTGGCAGTTTTGAATTCTGTGTCACCTGATGGCCAAATGGTGTTTAATGCTTATAAAATTTTACATGCATAGACTAGAGGTCATAATATTTATGTGGCCACTGAGATCACCTCATTTGGAGGTCTGAGTAGTGAGTTATGCATATTTGAAGTTAACTGTCAATATCAGTAGCGCCCCATGAGTCTGGTTACTGTTCCATAGGGTCCAGCTAACTAAACGTATCTATTTCATTCTCAAATTATTTTTACTATCCATTTAACATTTGTAGCTTTCCATAATAACCAAATGTGTGTGATTTTGATTTTTATAGAATTAGTTATGAATTTCAGAAATTTGTATCAGTAAACTAAACAACAGCCCAGGCAGCTAGCGACTCTGTAGCTTTTTGGATGTCAAACTTCCTGTGTGATGAATTTTGTGACCTGGGAGTATTTTTATGTGAATTAGACATCCTAAGGTTTCCAGAATGACAAAGATTGCATATTTTTTATTTTTCTAGATTTAGTTATGATTTTCCAACGTTTGTGATAGAAAAGAGGAAAATCCTGGCCGAAAATGCAAACACGGATTTCATATGCTCCTTTGCTTTCCATGAGTTGTAGGCCAAATTTGATGATATAAATGAGTTATATTCATGTGTTTAAGTATGAGAAAGTGATAGATGCTTTCATATGGCCTACGGGACTCCGAAGGAAAAAATTTACCTGTAGAGAAATATATTTTTATTCATAACTCCCTACACCACTATATTGTTTCCATAGAACAAAAAAAATATGAGGCATGGGAATTGTATGAATTGAGTCCTAGAGGTATGGTGTTACACTTAGAACTTGAAATGAAAGAGTTGCTTCATTAGGTCAATTATGGAACCATAATGCCAAGTATGAGACCAAGTATGTGTTTAAGCTTTAGTTTAATGTCTTGGCATGCTTCAATTATGTGATTGTGTACTCCTTGTGGTGTCTAATATAGTGGTGTAGGGAATCCATAGAACCAAAAAAGGGAATCCATAGAACCAAGGATAGATCTAAGGAAAAAGGGTGTGAAGATTAAGAATATGTAAAGGGAATTAACAAAAAACTATTAGATTTCAAGATGCAATTTCTAGGGTTTCAATTGCACCTTGTAAAATCTGATTTTGTATGATGATTCCTAGGCCTAAATAAAAGTTTAAATGAGCTTCCAAGATCCCTAAAAGGTTCCCTGCATGCATCCTCCCTTGAGAAAACAAAGCAAACTCCAAGAAACCCCATTTCTTCCACAGCCTCGCCCTAAAAGGGTTTGTGTAGCTAGGGAGAGTTTTAAATTTTTTTAAGTTTATTCTTGAGTCATATATGATGAATGAAAATGAGGGGAGGCCTTGGGAAAAATTTATAACTTATAGAAAGTGAGTTGGTGCTTTATGTTGCATATTATAACCTAAAGAAACAACATGTAGTTGGACTCTTAGTTTTAATTGTGTGATGACTCCAAAAGGCTTAAAAGGAATCAAGAATCATATTTGAAAGGAAAGAATGGAACCTATAATTTATTTGAGGAGTATTGCTTCATTAGGTGTAATTATGGAACCATAATAAGGTTATAGACCAAACTACTATTTAAGCAAATTGTATGGCCTTAGACTTGAGTCCATGAACCTAATTGGCTTCCATAAATTGTGTCTAGGCCAAAAGAAATCTTCCCCACACTATTGTGTATGTGTGGCCGAAGTAAGGAGGGGAGATTCAAAGGAAAAAGTGTGTAATTGCTTCCAAAGTAGCTCTCTCCACCTTCTCTCATGTATGGATGTGTGCTTAGCTTGTCTTTGAATGTGTGTATGTGTATTTTTAAGCCATGAAAAGTGTTCTAGCATGACTTTGATTCCATGGTGCCATGATGTTAAAATATGCCTTCATGTGATGTTTATGATGTGTGCTTGAGTTTGCTTGAGTGTGATGAGGCCAAAAACCCTTAGCCATGGTGAAGATGAGTCAAGAACCCTTAAATTGGTTGAGACAAAGCAAATAATCTCCCAAAAGCAAGATAGACTCCCAAGAGCATGGTTAAGTCCAAGAATCTCTTAAAGAATGGGTGAGGTAAGTCCAATATCCATAAGAAATTGGGTGAGGCCAATCCACTTGCCAAGCCTTTGTATACTATGTATGACTTTCTTAAATGATGAAAATGTTTCTTGAATGTTTGCACATGTCAACATGACCATACATGCATTTATGAGACTTGTTTACATCCATTATATATGATTAAATAGGAGATGAGCTATTGTGATTTTTTGAATCTCATTCCCTCCTCTCCAATGTTCTAACATGCTAGGTGGATCAAGTGGACAAGGTAATAGAAGCCAACCACCTTGAAGAAAAGAGTTTGACAACAAAGTGCTAGAATTTTGCTACTTTAAGACCATGCTTATGTCAAATGATGTAACCAATGAATATAAATGTATTATGATGTATAAATGGAAGAATGTATTATGTGACCACTAGAATGCCATTTGAGCATGTATGGGCAATGTAGCTTCTTGAATTAGTTTATGGATTTATGCATTTGTGTGGATGAGATGGCCAAAATAAGATGCATAAGGGTTGGGACTATTTGGGTAGCTCACACAAGTCCTAAATATGCTTTTAGACTTGCCCAAGAGGTGTCAAACCCCAAGGAAAGCCATTTGGATATTTTGGTATCCCATATGGAGCCAAAATTAACTAATTTAAAATCTCACGTCACTTTTTATCCAAATGAGCTCTTCTTAATCTGAGATTTGGCATGAAATTAGATCTTGTTGAGAGCTTTTTGAGAAGTTAAAGAACATAATTTTTGGAGGTCTACATAATATTTTATGATTTTTCAAAATTGGCAAATTTTCTAGTTTTGGTCATGTGACTGTTCACTCAGATCTGAAAATGAAATCTATTACACAGGGCCTAAATGATGTCCAATTGCCATGAAATTTGATACAAAGAGACTAGACATTCCCAGTGACTTGTGCCAACTAGAAGAACCTCATTTGGATGTCTAGAGAGGGAGATATGAATTTTCAAAAAATCTATCTAGTATTAAGAACTCCACCGGACCTCAGTTACTGTTTGATTGAATTTCAGGGTCTGGGTGTACCTAAGCTAGTATGGAGTTATTTTTTCCCTCTAGATAACATCCACATATTTCCATATTGGTATCATTTACATGGATTGAATTTTGGTGAAATTAATTGGATATTTTTTAAGTTTGCTGCAGAAATTTGTGTCAGCACCAATGGGCAGTTTGACTTTTGAACTTTTTTGCATGTCAAAAGTCCTTTGTGTCAGATGTTATGGTTTGGACATATTTTTAACATGAATTAGACATGTGTAGCTTTCCATAATAGGCAATAATACATGATTTCAATTTTTCTAGAATTAGTTATGATTTTTCAAAATTGTGACAGAAATGGAGACAAAGTTGGCCAAAATTATATATGTATATTTCATGAATTCCTTCGAGTTCCTTGAGATGTGGGCCACTTTTGATGATGTAAATGAGTTGTATCTATATAATTAAATATGGGAATGTGTTGTATGAGCTCACATGATCCACATGACACCGAACAAAATTTTTATACACAACGCAACGTGAAGAAATGTATTATTTTAATGGATTTTTCTTACTTCCCTCATGGAATGTATCTTATGAGCATGCAAATATAATATAAATGAACTAAAAATTATGGTGTTACATTTATCATGTTACAAGTTACATTACTTAGTCATTTTCATACCATCTAATAATGTCAAATGCAATAATAGCGACTGCAACAAGACTTTTAGCAGCAATTTTTAGCCATCTATATCTCAAATGAACCTGTGAGGATCAAAAATAAAATTCCTTCCCATATTAATTCATAACTTCTATATACATATTTATTTTAACCTACATGATCATAATACAAGTTCCATGTGCATAATGGAGCCATATAGCTGAATTTGACCCCTTTAACAAAATAAGGTTCTAATTTCAAAAATTCATAACTTTAGCCACACAACTCTAATTTACACAAATTAGGTGTCTATAGAAAGCTTATGATCTAGAACTTATGCTATAAAAATTTCAAGTTGAAATAAATCTATTTGACCCCTTAAAAGTCATGAAAACTAAGAGTTAGATAGTATAAACAATAATTGATATTTGACAAATTTTTGGGGCAACTTTAAAATTTTATTAAATATTCTATAGAATTCAGAAAAATGCAAACTTTAGCTTATTAGAAATCTCTAGGTGTCCCCTAATTGCTCCCAAATTTTAGCCTCAAATTAGATCATTTGGGCTATCAAGGGCAATGTTACATTTTATGACTTATTTGGACCAAATTTTGGTTCCAAAGTGATCCAATCGAGCTCTAAAGTGTAATCTCTTCCTTTGAGCAAAATTCAATCCGTTTATACTTCATTTCCATAGGGGCAATACAAGAAATATGGCTAGCTTCTAAAAATCACTATCCCACTTGCAACAAGACACCTAGAACCATGCATTTCTCATATATTATAACTTGTTCTATTTACATGAATCTATATCAAAATAGCATATATTCATAGTCTCAAACTTATATGTAAAGGGTTGTAACATCTTGTCATAATATACATCATAGTTGGTTACTAATTGATCTTATAACATACATCAAACATATTCTACTACACTTTCTAGAGCTCTAATTCTTCTCGAGTTCTTTCTTTTTACTAATAGTACCTATCATGGTTAATGGGAGATAAAAGGGGTGAGATTCTTGGGAGCATATTAGTAGCCATACTCATTCCAAATCAATGCACACAATGGATGATCAAGAGGAAATGCATGCATGTATGGTAAATGTACAAAAGTAACTTAAACATGAAATTTACATGAAACTCTTGTACTCATCTGGCCATGTCATATAAATATACAAGCTAGGCTCATCTTTAGGTTGGCTAATAACTACTATGCTTAATTCCCCACCATCTCATATTAAGAGCTAAAGTTTAACTCACATTTATATAAAATCTCATGCTAAGATGCCAACTTAAAACATAACTTATGGAATCATCAAATAATCAATACATACAAGCATTTCAACCAATTCAAAACATAGCTTATGGAATCATCAAATAATCAATACATACAAGCATCTCAACTCAAGACATCTAAATGCATGCAAGAAAAGAAAAGTGAACTACCTTGTGAAGCTAGAAGCTTTGATCCACCATCAACCCACTTGCTTCTTTCCCTTTCTCTTGGTTCTTCTCAGGTTGGCATACATACAATGGTGGAATTGCACTAGCTTGGCCTAATTACATCAATTTAGATATAAGGTAACTCATTAGAACTCATTACAATACTACTTAAGCTTATTAGAACTTAAAATACAAACTTAAGTTATTTTAGACACCTTGAGAAGTAACTTTTTTAACTTCTAAATTTCAAAATCTTACTTTATATGAGTCATATGATTCTATTGGAACTCATTAGAGCCATTTATATACAAGTTTAAACATGTCTAGCATCAAGTTGCTTCATTTAGCCTCTTATAAACCATAATTTTTCATTTATAGAAATAGGGCTCCTAAATTTATTCCAATGATTTCTTAACTCATATCTAGAACATCTAAAGCCTTTAGAATCCATGAAATCACTCCTTAGGTGCCTCATCCTTACCTTGGCTGAGACATGCACCTTATGCCCTTACCTAGAGCTTTTGCCAATTTCATGGAGAATTTGAAAGATATAAAATATCCTTGGCTTTTTTCTAGTTCAAGTATGGCCTTAAAAGATTTAAAACATCTTCCTAGGGTTTTACATCTTCCATCACTCATTTGGAATCCTAAGTGTCCTAACTTGCTCTCTTTGGCTTTTTATATTGTTTTCTTTACATAATCTTAATCTCTTCTTTTCTAAACCCTTGTTTCTATCAAGTTCAAGCTTCTTTCTCTGCCTCTCTCTATAGGCCAAAACATAGGAGAATTTAAGGTTCAAAAAATAACAAGTTTCCTAGCTTATGGCATACCTTGTTTGAAAGCCTTTTGAATGGTGATTCTTGTGCTATAATTAGTTATTTCAAATCTTTTCTTTTCTTCAAGAGCTTAACCACAAAGATCCTTTGTAACACCATAATTCTCTAGCTCATCTTACATTATTTCTAAGTTTACTTTCTTGGATCATACAAGCTTGGCAAAGAAAGTCATTAAAAATATTCCTTTTCTTTGCGTTATGTTGTGCATAAAATTTTTATTTCATGTCTTATGGATTATATGGAATCATCCATCACATTCTCATATTAACTCAAAACTATCTCAAGAAGTGGTCTAGAACTCAACCAAATAAGGTATATACATGGAAATAAAGTGTTCAACCTCAGACTAAAATTCTAAATTTTTGTCATAATTTTTGAAAAATTATAACTAATTTTAGAAAAATCAAAATTAAGCATAATATACTATTATAGAAAGATATAGATGTGTACATTATGCTACAAATAATTCTAGATCACAACAAGGATGTCTAGCCATTGAAAGTCTATAGAACAATAACAAACGTCGCTTATCACTACTAGTAATATTCCTCAACTTCAAAAATTCATAACTCTCTGTTTAGATGTCTAATTAGGGTGATCTCGATGGCATAGAAATTTTATCATGTCTAGTTTATGTCTATAAAATTTCATGAGCATTGGATATCATTTGGCCCTTGAATGACACAGCCCAAGAAACTAACCATATGAACAATGTTTATATCAGTTCAACAGAAACATGCCAATTTTAAAAAATCATAATTAATTCCATAGAGCTCCAAATAATCTAATATTTATCTTTTCAAAAAGCTTTGAATGAGATCTATATGTATGCCAAATTTCATGAGTAAATTTGTTCATTTGGTCAGATCTTGACATTGGGTTACAAAATAGTTATCTTTATGTCTCATAAAGGGTCTAAATAGTCCATTTTGGTTTCTAAGGCAACCATGGCCATTTGAGCACATAAGAAAACACCAAAATAGTCTACTAAACTTGTCTCAAAGGTGCACAAAACCTAGATTTCTCAAACTCACTCATCCACCCCAAGTTATAAACAAGAGCATACATGTCAAGTCTTGCCATTCAATGCCTAAAAATTGCTATATCATGCATATGGCATCAAATCTCATACATACATAATGCATTTACATATTTACATGTGTTCATAAAGTCATACAACATATACAATAATAGATTACATCATATACCACTCATATAGTTACAAATTGGCATTTTCACACACTTGGTTATCAAACTTTCCTCTTCAACCTTGGTGGCTCCCATTTCTTTGCTCACTTGTTCCACTTAGACATGTTAAACATCTTGAGAGGAAGCAATGAGATTCTAAGAATTCCAATAGCTTTTCTCCCTTTCAATCACACATAAAGAATGTAAATTCAAGTCTAGAAATATATGCATGAACATTATGGAACATGTGATCATTCATGGAGTATTTCTAGCATTCAAGAAATCATACAAATTATACATTGGCTTGCCAAGTAAGTGGATTAGCCTCACCCATTCTCTTCAAGGATTTTGGATTTTCCTCACCCTTTTTCTCAAAGGCTTTGAACTAGGCCTTACTCTTGGGAGACTCTAGACCTTTTCTCAACCATTCTTGTGGGTTCTTGGCTCATCCTCATCATGGCTAGTGGGTTCTTAGCTTCACTACACTCAAGCGAACCCCAGTAAATATACAAGACATCATTTGAGTGTATAAAACAACATTATGGTACCATGGCATATGTTTACATGCTAGAACACTTTTTCATGGCTTAAAACATGCACACACATATTCAAAGGCAAGATAAACATCCAATCATGCATGAGAGAAAGAAGAGAGAGCTACCTTTGTTACACAAGCAAACTTTTCTTCTTGAATTTAGCTTCTCTTTCTTGGCTACACACACACAAGAAGGTGGAACTTATTTCTCTTAGCCTAGACACATAATATGAAAGCCAATTACACTCTTGGAATTATTTCTAAGACTACATGTTCATTAGAAAAGTTAGGTAGTTCATATGACTCTTTTATAATTTCATAATGCACCTAATGAAGCAACTCTATGGAAACATGATCTTTCCTCCATTCTCTTCATTCATTTATGATTCTTGACTCTTTTTAAGCCTCTTGGAGTTATCACATAATCAAATTAAGGAGTATAGCTAGATGTTGCTTGTTTAAGCCATAATATGGAACATAAGATACCATCTCACTATCTATGGCTTCTAAAATTTTTTCAAGGCTTCCTCTCATCCTCGTCCATCATATATGACTCAAAATCAAGCTTGGAACAAATTAAAACTACCCCTAGATGTCTCAACTACTCTAGGCCGAGGCTAGGCTTCAAGAAGACACTAAGTGCATTTGCTTTGTTTTCTTCATGGAAGATGCATGAGAGGAGCTTCTTAGGGATTTCAAGAACTTATTCAAACACTCGTTTAGGCCTAGGAATCCTTGAATGAAATCAAAATTTTAAAGGAACACTTGAAACCCTAACTTTTCTATCTTGAAATCTAATGGTTATTTTGTCATTTCCTTTGTATATTCTTGTCCTTCTTCCTCATTTTCCTAAGATTCATTCTTGGTTTGGTTAGAAATCCAACCCCCATTGGCTGGTCTTAGGTGGGGCGAAATACATACAAGAGAAGGGAATGGGAAAAGAAGCTTAAAACATCATGAATTACCCTAGATTATTGTTTCCTTTGGCTTGTTCTTCACTTAGTTGGCCTCCTCCCTTGAATTTCAAAATTTTTACCTCTGTTCTGTAATGAACCTAATTTTCGTAAAACGATGAAATGAGTCATATAAAATCAAGTCCTCTGAAATGAGTTAGATAATGTCCTAAAAAAATTAGGTAGAGTCCTAGACTCCTAAAAATGATAATTCTAGACTCAGACGAAAAGAAAAACGGAGCTAGGATGGTGAAACAAATTATGACAAAAACTGATGAAACATAATGGTTTTTTCATAAATAAGTACAACTTTTGGAAAAACACATAGGAGGACTTTTTAAATGTGAAATTTAATTTGCCCAAGGTTCTCATATACCTCAAAAATCGTAGGAAGCCGCGGGATTGGTAAAGCTCATTCGATGTATGTTTTCTAATGACGGTGAGCCTGAACTTTGACGGATTTGTTCAAGAAGGTTTTAGCTTTAATTTGAGTGATTCCAAAGGTATTTTATTAAATTAGGAACTTAAATTTTATAATGAAAAAGATAGTTTTAATAAAGGATTTAAAATGAAGCCGAAACGAAATTGTCATTATGAAATGGCGAAATTGAAATTTTTGAAAAAAGTGTGTTTCTTGAAGTTTTCATACACTTTTCTCTTTTTCTCCCACCTTCTTAAGCATGAATTTCCTCTGCCCAAAATATAGAATATGACCTACTCTCTTAGGCGCACAAGAAAGGGAAGAAAAGAAAGAGAAAAATCAAGAAAAGGTAGGTAAATCCATGGAATTTCATGTTTTTTCTTCCTCCAACCTTGCTCCTCTCCTTCCATGCTTTCTTTCTATGATGTTCTTGAGATGTTTGGTTTTTTTTTGGTCCAAAACTTAGAAGGGCAGTTTAGAAATTTTGAGGAGAGATAAACCAAGAAGAAAAAGCCTTGAAAGCACACTTAAAACTAAGGTAAAAGCTTGTTGTGGTTACCTCTTCTCCTTGCTCCATGGATGTGTGTAATTTTGCCAAGAATAGAACCATATAGAGGGAGGATTTTTTATCCAAAAACAAGAGAGGAACTAAGGTTTTAGACCATGGAGAAGAGGAATATGGCAAGAAATTCTAAGAAAAACTAATAGAAACCAAGTTAGGAAAGTGTGGTGTTTTCTAGGGTTTTGGAAAATTTGATTTTGTGTGAATAATTTCCTGGCTATTTGAATGTTTCCTTGAGCTCCTAAGAACCCTAGAATCCCTCCCAAGTGGCTCTCCCATCAAGGAAGGATCAAGAACTCCATGAACCTTCCTTGGTGTGCATATTTTGGCCAAGCTAGGATAATTAAGTTAGGGAGTGTTTTAATTTGTTCTATCCTTGGTTTGAGACTTTATATGATGTTAGAAGATGGGAAAAACCATTGGAAAAAATTTAGGAGCCATACATTGGATGATGGAACAATGGTGTCCATAATGGTGCCTTATGAAGTAACTTGGTTTTCCAAATGTACAAGTGAATGTGTGAGGGTCCCAAGGACCTTAAATGAGTCCAAGAAGTCTAAAAATAACAAAAGAATGCAGCCTAGAACTTGAAATATGAGAATTGCTTCAATAGGCCATTTATGGAACTATTATGCCACTTATGGAATCAAGTGTGTGTTTAAGAGTGAGTTTAGTGTTTTGGCTTACTTCAAGTTTGTAATTATGTGTTGTTTATGATGTTTAGGCCAAGAGAACATACACCCACCTAGGTGTGCTTGTGGGACCGAAAAAGGGAAGGAAAAGGATCAAGAAAAGCTTGCATAAATTCAATGTAGCTTTCCACCTTATTTTCCTTGCATTCTTGTGTGCATATGTATGTCTTTCTGTGTTTGTGTATGCTCTTGTGACTTGAAAATATGCCACTTGATGCTTTGACATGACATTGGTACCAATGTGTTGCCTTGAATGGCTTGGTTGTAGAAATGGCTCATAAGGGTGAGGTGATACCAAAAGTGAGGCAAATCCAAAAGTCCTAGAAATGGGGTGAGGCAAAACTAAAAGTCCGTAGAGTATGTTCTTAGCTTGAATGTGAATGAGTGGCATGGAAATTGTGGCTTTGCATACTTTATAGTTGCCAAACCTTCCATACATATGCTTTGGTGTATATATGTCTTGAATGGTGTGTGAATGGGTGTGTGAACTATTGAGATTCAAGGAATCTTACTCCCCTTCCCTCCATTATCTTAAAATGCCTAGGTGATGTCCAAGAAGCAAGGAAGGCAAGTCAAGAGCATTGAAAAGTCATACTTTTCCTATTATGTAGCTTGTTATGTATTTAAATGCCAAAGTTACTTTGTACATATTATTTTTGAGATGTAAGTTCATGGACAAATATAATATGATGTGTGACTCTTGTGCAGACCATATGTGGCATGAAATCTATGGAAATGGAAATTTTGGCTTCTTAATGACTTGATGTGTTAGTGTATTAATGGAAGTGGAATGGCCAAATTAAGATGCATGAGGTTTGGAACCTCTTGGGTAGTTCATACAAGTCATATTCATGCTTTTAAACTTGCGTAAGAGGTGCCAAGCATTAAAGGAAGCCATTTGGATACATTTGGTATCTCATCTGGAACAAAATTGACCATTTTGGTGAGTTATACTACTTTTTATCCAAATGAGCTCTTCTTGGTCTGAAATTTGGCATGTATTTAGAGCTTGTTGAGAGATTTTTGGAAAGTTAAAGTGCAGAATTTTTGGAGGTCTATGGAATATTTGGTGAATTTTCAAAGTTGAGAATTTTTCTAGTTTTGGTTCAGTGCATTGTTCATTCTGGTATGAAATGAAACTCTGTCACTCATGGGGTAAATGATGTCTAATGGCCACAAAGTTTTATAGAGAGAAACTACACCTTTCCAATGATTTGTGCCAATTGAAGAACCTCATTTGGATGTTTAGAGAGGAAGATATTAATTTTTGAAGTTGCTATCCAGTACCAAGCGCACAATCAGACTTGTGGTACTGTTTGATTGAATTTCGGGGTCTGAATGCATCTAGATTGGTATGAAATTATTGTTTTCCTATAGTTAACATCTGTAGATTTCCATATTAGTATTATTTGTATGGATTGGATTTTTTTGGAATTAATTGGACATTTTTTAACTTTATGACAGTAAACTGCATCAGTATCAGGTGGCAGTCAGACCTTTATGGCTATTTCATTGTCAAACATGGTCTAGATGGGGTTTCTGTGACTAGGACTTATTTTTAGTGTTAATTTGACATCTAGAGATTTTTAAAAAATTATGGTTTGTGTGATTTAAATTTTTTTACATTTAGTTATGATTTTTTAAAGTTGCCTCAAATTCTACCACCCGAGAACCCGAGGCAAAACATGATTATTTTGGGTTTTTACCCTTTGATCCATATTTTGTGCTAATTTTTGAGAATGTTATGATTTGTATGAATGGAAAATAATTAGATAATCTTGTTGATGAATTCATGGTATCCCAAAGATGCGAAATGAAAAATTTATCCGCTATGTAACGCAAGTTAATTTATTATTTTAATGCATTTTCTTGGGATTCTTTTAGTGAAATGTATAATCCCACTTGCAAGAAGGGGATCAATGTGAGAAATAATATGGTATTACATGTTCTGCCATCAATATAGCCCCAAAAACATAATCAAATTCATAAAAATAAAGAGGAGAAGAAGGAGTAGCAACTTGTTAAAGAGAAAGCTTGAATTTTCATGGAAATTTCTACCTTTTCTTGGCTTTTTCTCCATTCAAAATATCCTCTCTTTGTGGACCTAAGAGCTGCCTTCCTTCTCTAGTTTTAGGGCAGAATAAGTTGGTCTAAGAAATGAGGAAGAGTGGGACGTGATTTTTAAAGAGCATTCAAGAAGTTTCCACTTTCTAAAAATTCTAATTTTGCCCTTTTGTCTTGGCTTTTTCATTTCTAGTTCGTTTTAGCCCCTTTTTGAAAACTATCTTTTCCATCATAAAATTTGGTTTCCTAATTTTATAAAATACTTTTGAAATCACTTAAATCAGAGCTAAAATCTTCCCAAATAAAAGGGTTAAAGTTTGAGTCAATTGACATTAGAAAATGTGCACCAGAGGGGTTTTAACTGTCTTAGAGTTTTCTATGATTTTTAGGGCCTCTGAGAACCTCAGAGAACTCAATTTTACCATTTAAAAAGCTCTCCTATGATAATTCTAAAATTTGCTCAAAATTATAAAAAGGCTATTATATTTTGTAGCTATTTTGTTAATTTCTATCTAGCCATTTTAGCCTCTATTTTGGGGTACCTCTGGCCTATTAAATTCATTATTTAATATTTAGATCATTATTCTAAATTTTTTGAATCTTAATAAATTCATTTCAAATGACTTACTTTGAAAATGTATCCATTTTCGTTGTTTTAATGAAAACCAGACATTACATCCTTCTTTTAAGAAACTAAAACTACCATTAGAAAGAGCATGAAAAGAAGAAGAAAGTTTCTAACTAGCATGTAGCAAGAATTTGCATGTCTACATACCTATTTTGCTTCTTTTTCCCTTTTCTCTATTTTTCTTCTTAACGTCGTATGAGACCTAAACTAAAGATGAGATATGTTTGTTTGGAGGAGGAGAGGATGATGGCATACTAATTACATCTTTTTGCTTAAAATCCTTAATTTGGGTCCTTTTTCATTTTTTTTTGAAAACTGTCTTTTCCAGATTAAAATTTAGGCTTTTTACTTCATTAATAACATTTGCTTAAAGGATTCAAGGACTTAAAATAGTTTAGAAACATCCAGTCTAAAATATTGCTACTGTGACCTCATTTATTTAATTTATTAATATTATTTAATTATATTATGATGAGGAATATAAGTATCTCATGTCAAGTCTTATAATAATTAAATCCATGATTTTTCTCATTTTTCAATTAGATTGGTCCCTTTTCCTTCTGTTTTACATCTTTTTCTCTTTTAGCCTTTTTCCTTTCTTTTTATCTAAGCCTCTAGTATCTTATTATCATGTTTATTAATTTCTCTTTTAATGTCTAGAAATTTTCAGAAAATACTAGTTATGACATGTCATAATTTTAAGGTGCCTAAAGTTGAAAATTTTAAGTGGTAATTTAGTTAACCATAACTGTGTATCAAGAAGTGAAGGTATTAACTAAGAATTTATTAATTAGTTTACAAGTCAAATTAATTAGGGAAGGTGAAATCAAATACATAACTACATTGCATGTTTAATTCTTGTATATTTTGCATTAATCCTTGCATTACATTACATTACATTGCACATTATTATTATTATTATTATTATTATTATTATTATTATTATTATTATTATTTCTAGCAACTAGAGAAACCTATGATACTAGTTTGTACATATGTAAATATTTTGTAAGTAAATTGTTTAACATTCTTTTTGTAGATAGCTTTGTATGTAGTTGTTCATCATTCCGTTCTTTATTTTTTGATTCACACTTAATTCATAGCATATTCATAACATTCCTCATGAAAATGAACTCTATTCATTACATTTTAGCACTTCTTTGATTAGTGCACTTGCTAGCTTATATATTTCTAATTTAGCACATCAAGTTTTTTTATGTTCCTTACAGAAATTAAATCCCTATACATCTAAATAGAATATGATATATATATATATGCAGGTTTACAAGGCCAAGATTATTCGCATATCCCATGTCAATTATTCCTTCAGTTTTAGAGTGTGAAAAGGTTGGTATAAGAGTTTTAAATTTTACTATGGTTAATACAGCATAATGTTCTTTAATAGAATCTCAATTATCATTACAAACTATGGCATAATTATGATTGAGGCACCTTTACATGCCTTATAGGATGCATGATCTTGTTCCTTTCCAAGTATGCTCTTTATAAGATGATATGGTATATATGTATAGGTTTGTTTATTCTAGACATGTTTCTCTATCTTATGTAGCATGAAGATGCCACCTAGGACTTGTGTAGCTACTAGATTGAAGCTACAGTGCGTAAGGCATATCTTACTAGAATTAAATTGGGAGATAAGGTGGAGATCATACCAAATCAAATGCTAGTTAGTTAAGAAGAAGAGAGTAGAGATATAAGGGAGCCATTCTTAGGTTTCGAAGACTAAGCACAATGAAAAATTTTTAAAATTTTTTGAAACTCACCAAGGATCCTTGTGGAAAGGACATAAATTGGTAATATGATTCTTGCTTTTTTTTTATGGAGAATGTTTGTTATAGATGACTTAGAATTAATTTGATCCACAAATGCTTGATCTCACAAACTTTTGATCTCTAATCGAATGCAAGAACCCCACAAATGATTCTCCTTTAATCTGCAATCTAAAGCACAAACGTATGCAAGAATCACTAATGCAGATTGATATATCTACATCTCTATGGTATTCATACGAGCAAAACCAAAACTCCAATTCCTAAAAGAATTAAATGGAGCACTTTTCTTTCAATCTCTACTAGGAGACTCTCTTTATATCAATAACGACTTTCTTACAAATGATACATAACCTTAGAGGTTATTTATAAAATGACGCTAAGGTTTAGTAATGTCCAAGGCCTTAGCCAAATAGATGATGAGTAAAGAGACTATTGGATTTACATTATTGACCTAGTCTAATAATGACTTCAATCAATAATTTGTCCAAAAAGAATGTAATATCACATTAATAAAGCCTAAAAAGAATGCAATATTATATTAATATTATAATATAATATTACAATATAATTTTAGTATTATATTATATTATATTATATTATATAAGGCCATATTCTTAGAATCTCTATTCTAACTAGAAATTATAATTATATTACATTAACTCCAATTTTAACTTACTATTTGTGTGTGACTTTATAGGTTCTATCATGTTGGTAGTAATCCTAAAAGAAATCTTATTTTAGTGTCACAAACAGTGAGCGATATCTAACAATACATCATTGCCACCCAAATAATAAGAATGTTTGTAATTCAATATACCTAATCTGTGACCAATATTCCATGTAGTATAGTCCTTTTTGTTTGGATATCTAGATTGAATTCAGGGCATGGAATGTGTCACTCTCTTTATAAGTTGATCTATATGTTTATGGATCCTTAAGTAGACTAAGTTAAAATAAATGAATCGATATCACATATTGATCCATATGAGTATGGCCATACATTTCTTAGTTTCACTCAATTAAGGGAAATCTTATCTGGATCACTCACATCTTTTTGCATAATTTGTGATATACCTAATCATCACCTTTTAGGCATCCTTATTAAAGGAAACATTAGATGGCATTAAAGTATACGATTCCTCATGTAATGAACTATAGTTATTTTAGGTCAAAGGACCACATACATCATGATTATTATAAGGATTTCTTATGATACTCACTTAGTGATCCATCTAACATTCTTATAGTAGGTTTGTTTGGTACATCTATTCTTTAACACGTACCTACGTAAGGACTTGATATCTCATATTTATGACTATAGTTATCAGGCAACACACATACTAGTCTCATTGTATTATTGCTATCCCAGTTTACAATAATACTCGATTAAGGACATTTCAAGAGCAACAAATTATTCTAAGGATAATTAATATATATTTATATTACGCAAATATAACATTAAATATAATAATTGAAATGCCTTCATAAATAAAACGTAATACAATGTATATAAATACAATCATCTTATAATTGGCTTCTAAGGCATATACCAAGAACTACAACTTATTTTGCCACATTTATGCTTATTTGAAAGCTAAATGGGATGCATATATATAGTATTGATTGGCTTGTTCAACAAGCTAGACCAAATTGTTCCACAAGCTAAGGTAGCTTGTCTCGCAAGCCACTTTTGTCAGAAGCTAAGGTTATTATAATATATATGTATGTAATAACAAAAATCTCAACTAGTATAAATAGGATAATTAGCTAAAAATTGGATTATAAGTTAGAGTCTCTAATTTAGTGGGCTCACAAACACCTTGCCCTATTACATATTGTCCAATCACATGATCTAATCCATGTTAATTTAAATACTTAATTATTTAATATTATTAAAACATAATATGTAAATTAGTTTAATAATTGAATAATGTTAATCACATATAATCAAAATATTCCAATAATTTGCTGCTTGAATGGCATTAATCAATTGTTAGATAGAATTATAATAGATTCACATGTATCAAGAATATTAAATAATTAGCAAGCACTTCAAATTTAGAATGAAATGGCAAACCAAAAAAACATTGAATCCGAAAAGGAAAATGTCATAAATGCTAATAGAGTTTCAAGTCTAAATTAAAATGGAATAGGAAATATCATTTATCTAAAACACTTGGTTTAGTTTAACTAAATGTTAAAATATATCAAAGTGTCCCTTAAGGACACAACTCAGACAACCATTAAAATGGAATAGGAAATATATGTGTTTCTAAAAAACTCTAACAAGTAAGCTTTTGGCTAATGAATTAGCTGGTGTTATCCATCAAATATTTTCAATGAGTCTAAAATTTACAAATATTCTTTTAATAGTGAATAGGAAATTCAATATTATAATTTAGTACATTTAGAATACTTATAATTTTGAGAGAAGTATATAGCATAATCATTGTCACAAGAAGATGGTCAAGCTCTAACATATGCATCTAACAATGGGCATAATATAAATAAACTTTTCTTGACCATATAGAGGCCTCATTACATGCAACATATTTTACATTCATAGATGAGGTAGTTGTAAGTGTTTATTTAATGTTGCTCAATAGAACAACTCCTTTAGATATTACAAATGCATACCTACAATTTGACATAATTGTAAGTGTCTATTTGATGTTTCATTGCAAACAATGCCTCAAAATATCATGTGATGCACTCAAAGTAAATTTCAAATCATCTACACAAATCATATAATCTAAATCCAAATAGCTAAATGATTACAAATGGATTAGATTTATTGTAAAAGAATATGCAATCCTTTGTGCCCTATATGCATCATAACAATATTCTAATTAGTTATTCAATGATCCAAAATGAGATTACTCAAGAATTTATTGAGCACATTATAGCAAAAGCTATGCTAAGATGGGTGCATACTTGAGTATACATCAAGGCTACTAAAAGTGGAAGCATATGGAATTTTCAATTTTAGTCCTCTCTCTTTATATCATATTAAGGACACCAAGATCTGCAAAACCTCTCACTTTTCATAAAAGCTATATGCAAGAAGAGAAAAAGTGCATAGTAAATATCCTAAACAAATGACAACAAAAGTTCCTCAAGACAAAGTTAAAATACCATAAGACTTATCACAATAGATAGTAAATTTAAGAAAATAAGAGATCTCACCAATATTTTTCAAGTTAGAAGTGACAAGAAAGTATGTGTTTCATTTCATATAAGAGGTTAATGCTGAAGTATGTCATTAACATACAAGAAAGGAATAGGGAATTAATTTACTTCAATATGATTTGAAGTATTTTTAATAAAACCAAGAGAGGATCACTGCCTCATCTAACTTTAGATAGCACTGCCTATAAGCTCATTCCAGCCTATAGATAGATCATTTAATTTGCACATCTAGTGCTTTCTCCATGATTTTATAAAACTTGAAACATATAAAATATCCTTGACAAGCTTCAATATAAAAGGCGAGATTCATCTAGTAGGGTTCCAAAACCAAGATAACAATTAAAGCTATAATTATTTGAAAAGTGACTTTAAACAACACTGGTAAAAAGGTATGCAAATAATCAATTCTTTTTCCCTAATTATAGTTCTTTGCAATCAACTTGTTTTTAAATATTCCAATTTTCATTTATAACCCCATATGTTTTATTATAAATGAACTAGTTTGAAGATAATTTTTAATTGGTTACTTTTTTTTAAATAAATATATCATAAATTATCTAGTTGTTAAAAAAATCAATAAAAAAGTTCATTAAAGAGACAATATAAGATAATTGTTGATGAGATATATAATTTAGATAAGTAGTTATTTATTCTATGAAAGATCACTATCTTTTTTATTTTGTTATTCAAAGATAAAGCCTTTTAATTCAGTCACACAATTCATTTTCACTCAACCAATATGCTCCCTCCATTGGGCAAAGTTATGGGCTCTTAATAGACTTCTTAATGTGATATAAACAAGAGCCCAGGTTATCATTAACTCATGACCTAGATCTGTCCAAATGTCACTTTCCTCCAAACTAAGAGCAGCCTCACATTACAAGGACCAAAAAAAAAAAAAAATCAAGTTGGTTGCTTTATTCATTTTTATTTTTGATTAAATTAATAATATTCTTATGTTATCATGCCAAAAAAATAACCATATGAATAAACAGAAAAAAGGAGAAAGATAAAGAGAATTAAATATGGAAAAATAGAAATAGACGAGGAATAAAAAAAATTCATACTTTTTTGACCTTGTTTTGGGACCTTTGATGCATTATGCAATTATCTCTCTTAGTATAATTAGATTTTAATTATTTTTCGCTTATCTTACGTATCTTAGCTTATTTTAATTTTTTATTTGTTGACTTATATTTTTCAATTTGTTTTTATATTATATTTGTCCTCTCGTTCTAATATTTTATTAGTGCTCGTTTATGAATTAGTGGTTCAATTATAGTAGAGCTGTGCTTAGATTAATATTAATTAAATATATATTTAAAATCTAAGATAATAAATAATAACTTATATGAATTTTATCTTTATATTTTGTAGTATTAAATTCAAGGTTAAAACTTTGTAATTACCACAAAACAGTTTGAAATGGCTCATGTGAAAAGCAATAGCTTACCATCCTCAAGGTATGTGGGGTTGAAAATTTTCCCCTCAAAAATAAAAAAATTCAATTTGTTGACTTATATTTGCCAATTTGTTTCTTAGCTTATTAACAATTATCTTCGCTTATTTTAATTTTTTATTTGTTGACTTATATTTCCCAGTTTGTTTATACATTATATTTCTCCTCTTGTTCTAATATTGTACTTTATTTTTTCAAAGAGGTTCTTAATTTTTATCTATATGATTATTTTGATATTGATATTGATATTTATATTTTTCTATTAAAAATTTAATGGAAAAATGCAAATATAATTGTTAATATATATATGGAACTATTTATAAACATTCATTAACATTTAAAATTACAAAAAATATTACAAGATCAAACAAATATTTTTAAATTTAAAAATTTAATAGATATTGAATGATCTTATATACCTTTGAGTAGAAGAGAAGCAGAAATTATTTATCTTTTAATTGGAAAAACCTGTTGCCATGCACAACAACAAACAAAACCTTACTTGGTCTAGACTCTAAATTGATCACTTGCTCATTTTAATTCTGCCTACTAACTATGCATTTGTGAGTGGCGGGTCAGGGGCGATTCACTATCTAAGTGGAATAACATCAATCCATTTCGTGGCCTTACAGTCAACACCACTATAAGGAGAAGAAACCCCAAATATAAATTAATTTCATTCACTATATGTCGTTGCGTTTAAACATATTTTAAACAATGCTTGATATTTCTTGGTCAATAAAATTTTGAGTGGCGCGTGTTATCAAATTGACATGCCTTTTACCATTGTCCCTCAACCAATTCTTTGCGGTATATAGAATTTTCTTATGATTCTTTAAGTCAGAACAGTGAATTAAAGCAAAATGAAAGTAAATAACAAAAGTAAAGTTTGAAGTAAAATTATAGGATGAATTTGAAATAAATGAAATTAAAAGATAAAAATATAAAACTTCAAATAACGTTAAATGACGAAAATTATATTTTCTATGGTTTGAGTGAGATAAATGTTTCTTGGTGTGGCCAAGTCATGAGATTTCCACGCATGACTCTACTGCTAGCACGATTGTTGTTCATAGCGGGGAGATGGGTATAAAGTGAAAAGGGGCAGATGCATTCCACGTCACGAACATCAATGGTTACTCTTTTAACAAGAAAACCATAAAAAAATGCAACATTTTAAGTAGCTACAGAAAAAGGCATTATGACATGTAAGAATTTGTTAATCAGAAATTATAAGAGTCAAGTCCCTAAAGAATCATGTAAAAAAATTTTATTAAATATAACTTAACACTGTCAAGAGACAGGAAATATTTAAATAATTTTGTAAGTTAAAAGATTAAATTAAAATAAAATAAAAATGAAGTACAAAAATAAAATTTAAAGTAAAATTATAAAATCAATTTAAAATAAATGAAATAAAAAATAAAACATCAAATAATTATATTTTCCAAAGTGCGAGGGAGATAAATGCTCCTTCGGGTGAACAAGTCACATGAGACTTCCACACACGACTTTTCCACAAGTACCATTATTGTTCATAACGTGGAAATGACTTTTCTACTGCCACCATTTTCGTTCATAACGGGGAAATGAGATTTCCACGCACAACTTTTCTACTTGTCCACTCAGGTCGCAACAATTATCTCAATCAACTTGGAAAATAGGTCTAGTGAGTTAATATTGGTGAATTAACATTTAAGTTTTTATTATAAAATTTTTTGTTTTTTATAACTATTTAATAGAAACACTTATTGAAAATGTTCTCTAGTTTTTTTTTTAAGTTTTAGACTAATCATTAAATCAATAAAAATACTAATTTATGAATTAGTGATTTAATTATAATTAAATCATAATTAAATTAATAATAATTAAATATTTTTTAATTTATATATTTAAGATATAATATAATAAATAATAATTTATATGAATTTTATCTTTATATTTTTTAGCAGTACAAAAAAGGTTAAAACTTGCCATTACTCCAAAACAATTAGAAATGGCTCATGTGAAAAGCAATAGCTTACAATTCTCAAGATAGTGGGCAAAATATTGCCGCAAAAAAAAAAAAATGATAAAGAAATATTATATTTCAATGATCAAAATGCTCCCTCCATTGGACAAAGTTATGGGCACTTAACAAACTCCTTAATGTGGTATAAACATGAGCCCTAGTTATCATTAAATCAGGGCCTAGATGTGTCCAGATGTCATTTTCCTCAAAACTAAGAGCAGCCTCACATTACAATGGCCAAAAGAAAAAAAAAAGAAAATTCAAATCGGTTGCTTTTATTTATTTTTATTTGTTTATATCTTCAATTAAATTAATAATATTCTTATGTTATCATGCCAAAAAATACCCATAGAAATTAAAAAAAAGGAGAAAGGTATAGATAATTAAATATGGAAAAATAGAAATAGGGGAGGAATAAAAAAAAATCCATATTTTGTCAACCTCGTTTTAGGACCTTTGATGCATTATGCAATTATCTCTATTAGTATAATTAGATTTTAATTATTTTTTTACATTTTTAATTACCTTAGCTTATTTTAATTTTATATTTCTAGACTTATATTTTTCAATTTGTTTCTATACTCTATTTGTCCTCTTGTTCTAATATTTTATTTGTACTAGTTCGTGGATTAGTGATTTAACTGTAGTTAAATTATGATTAAATTAATATTAGTTAAAGATATATTTTTAATTTATATATATTTAAATTTTAATATAATAAATGATAATTTATATGAATTTTGTCTTTATATTTTTTAGTATTACATTAGACGTTAAAACTTTGCAATTATTACAAAACAATTTGAAATAGCTCATGTGAAAAGCAATAGTTTACCATTCTCAGGGTACGTGGGGTTGAAAATTTTCCTCTAAAAAAAAAAATTGCCAATTTATTGACTTATATTTTCCAATTTGTTTCTATATTACATTTGTCCTCTTGTTCTAATAGTTTACTTTATTTTTCCAAAGAGATTCTTATTTTTTATAAATATAATTATTTTGCTATTTATATTTATATTTTTCTGTTAAAAATTTAATAGAAAAATGAAAAATAATTGTTAATATACATATATATATTGAACTTTTTATAAACATTCATTAACATTTAAAATTACAAAAAATATTATAAGATCAAACAAATAGTTTTAAATTTAAAAATTTAATAGATATTGAATGATCATTTACACCTTTGAGCGTAGAAGAGAAGCAGAAATTATTTATTTTTTAATTGGAAAAACCTGTTGACATGCACAACAACAAACAAAACCTTACTTGGTCAAGAATTGATCACTTGCTCATTTCAATTCTGCCTGCCAACTATGCATTTGTGTGTGGCGTGTCAAGGACGATCAGTATCTAAGTGGTATAATGTCAATCCATTTCGTGGCCCATACAGTCAACACCACTATAAAGAAAAGCAATCCCAAGTATAAAATAATTTCATTCACTATAAGTCGTTGGGTTTAAACATATTTTGAACGGTGCTTCATTTTTCTTCGTCAATGAAACTTTGATTGGTGCGTGTTATCAAATTTACCTGCCTTTTACAATTGTCCCCCAATCAATTTTTTGGAGTACATAAAATTTTCTCAAAAAAATTAGTACTAAGAGATTTGACTAATTTTTTTAAGTTAGAACAGTGATTTAAAAAAAATGAAAGAAAATAAGAAAGTGAAATTTAAAGTAAAATTATACGATAAATTTGGAATAAATGAGATTATAAGATAAAAATATAAAACTTCAGATAAACTTAAATAATAAAACTTATATTTTCGAAAGTTTTAGTAAGATAAATATTCCTTGGTGCGGACAAGTCACACAAGATTTCCACGCATGACTTTCCTGCTAGTACCCTTATTGTTCATAACTTGGAGATGGGTATAAAGTGATGAATTGCAGCTCACATCATGCGTGGAAATCTCTTGTGACTTTTCTATTCAGGTAGGAACATTCAGCTCGTTCAAACTTTGGAAAATAGGTCTGGTGAGTTAATATTGGTGAATTACATTTCATTGACCAAGAAAAATAAAGCAACGTCCAAAATAGGTTTAAACGCAACGACTCAGCTCGTTTTCACAATGCAAAAGAAATGACACTGCTAGCTTATTAAGATCCATTTCATGCCCTGCAACTCCAAATTAATGCGATTACGGTTCTCTTGAACAAAACCAATTAATTTTGTATTAGCTCTGTAAGAATTTTATTTATTTTTTATTTTTTTGGGGTAAATAACGACTTACCTTTTATATAATTTTTTTTCTTCTGATAATTAACTTCTTGAATTGGAAGAATAAAGATTGTGAATTAAAATTGTTAGATCGAACCGATTGACACACATTCTTTACTAATAAGTGATCTTCACACATCTTCCCCCAAATAACCTTCTCTAGTTTCTTAATATGGGCTCACGATACAAACCTTTAAACGCAACGACTTGTAGTCTTTGCTCTCAGAGGCATTTTTCACAGCATCGATTTCACAATTTCCACTATCATCGGAAAGTGGGATTAACAATAATGTTTCAAATAATAATAGAACCAAACCTATCATTCTTTAATTCGTAAGATTTAGAGAAATTCGCAGCATAAATTTCACAGACAGACATGGGATGTGAGACTTGTTATACTTAATCAGTGAACTCCATTTATTTAAAATGTGATTCTTAAATTTATTATGTTTTTTCTCTGTATTCTTATGTCTTCAAAATTTACAAGATATTTTTTTTGGGGGGCCCGTGGCGGGAATAATCCTCAATTTGAAGCTACCACTAATAAGTGTTCAGCAAACTCTCAATTATTTAATCTATATATGTATTTGATATATTTTTGTAAGCAGTAGTTCTATAATAACTAAATGTAACATAACTAAGTTTAAAACTCAAGATATTGTTTTTAATTGGACCTAGAATCATCGACTCAAAAAATATTGCAAAACTTTTTGAAATTTTGTTAGATAAAATAATTTTAGTCTTCATTGATAAAATTTTTTTCCATTCAAAAATGCTCTTCAGAACTAGTCATTTAACTGTTATAATATTCTTGAGAGCATTATATGAGTATTATATATTTTCTCGTGGGTATTTAGGTAGTAAAATTTTTAATATTAATATAAGAGTAATTTTTCGTAATTGCTCATATAAATTCAAATTTGTTTGTTAATTTAGGAGGAGGAAAGTTAACATTGTGCTAATCAATTAATCTTATTTAAATTAATCCAAAAATTTAAAGGATAACATTTTATTCAAACAACATACTATATAAAGATATAAAATTTTCAAATAGGATATGAAAAATTATCTTTTTAGAAAAAAAAGTATGTTCACTCTCAGTAACCCAAGATCCTAGCTTTGTCATTGGATATAAAATTCTCCAAAATATTATTTGTGTGGTATTTTGTTTAATACGTTCGTCGCTCTAAAACAAAACTACTTAATTTAAGTAAAATATAAGAAAAGCAATAAAAAGGAATTTTGAAAAAATTAGAGAAGGTTACTAATAACTGTATCTACTAAAAAATTATAAAAACTTAAATGTTTGCTCAACAATATTAACTCACCAGACCTATTTTCCAATGTTTGATGTTTTTTTTTTGGTGGGGGGCGCTGGAAATGTTTGAATGAGATAAATGTTCTTTAACAAGTCGCATGAAATTTCCACGCATGAATGATGGGAGCCCCCTTTTATCACTTTATGCCTTACGGACAATAATGTATGCTCTTTTAATACGAAAATCATAAAATAAAATGCAACTTTTAGACAGTTGTAGAAAAAGGTAATATGACATGTAAGAATTTAAATTAATGAAAAATTATTACGGTTGAATTACCAAAGAATTATGTAAAAAAATTCTATTAAAAATACCATCCACATAATATTTTTTAGTACTTTAAATCTAAAATGCTAATCTATAACTTAAACACACCATTCAAGTTGTAGAAAAAGGAAAAGATCAACAGAGCGTTTCACCAGCAAGGAGTAAACAACGTTCTTTATTGCATATCAATTATGCATTTGACTTCGAAATTGCATCCAAGCATCCACGAGTCATTCTTCATTGAATGAGAACATGAAACATATGCGTTCACAATACATTTAAATGAAATGACTTAGAGGACTTATTTGATACGTTAAATAGGATAAGGTTTGATAGTATAAGTTCGATAGCATAAGGTCTAATAGAATTTTAAGACCATGTAGTATTTAGTGTGACATTGTATAAGATAATATTATCTTTCATTTGATAATGCACTATATAATATGACATAAGATAAAAATTAACCTTTTTTCAGAAAAAAATACACTTTATTTAAAAAATATAGTATATTCATATAAATTTATTATGTTATATTAATTTTTAGAGAGAGAATACGAGTGAGTAGGGTTACATATAATACATGGTAGCTTAGGCGATCCGATCTCACCTAATCACATCAAGGCGAGTAGTTGAAAAACAATTTGGCAAACTGAGTCAAGCTGACCATATTAGCTAGTTTTGGCTGACCCAACCTAATTCTATAAATTTTTTTTAAAAAATACTTATTTTATAAGGACTTATATAAAATTTTTATTTTTTAAGAGTCAATTTATAATTTTTACGAAAGATTAAGGGAAAAAAAGTGGCTTGGCAAGTTTGAAAGACTAATCTAACCTAACTTGATACTAAATTAATTGGGTTGAATTTGATACTAAACCAATTTTGGCATGCTTGTCCCAATTTTATTATCTTTTTTTAAAAAATTATTTTATAAAGACTTATATGAAAATTTTATTTTTTAGGAGTTATTTTATAATTTTTAGCAAAAATAAAACAAATAACCCAACCATCCTAATCCCAAATAGTATTAATTAAATCGGGTCAAACCTAGGCATTAGACTCCTATCAAGCTAGGCTAAAACCTAATGCAAAACCAAGTCGGATATTAGATTATGTTAATACCCAACCTACGATGACTCCTATCAAGCTAGGCTAAAACCTAATGCAACTTAGCTAATGAATACCTCTATGGATAAAGGTTAGAATAAAAAAGTATTGATAAGATCTTATATACTAAAACCTAATTAGACTTAATCTCACACCCTAAAGTTTGATTAGGTTATACATCATTTGATATATAAGAGGGGTTTAATATATAAATTTATACAATATATTATTTGTCCCAAACAAGTGATAATTTCATAATGTATTATATTAATTTTTTTTTATATTATGTTGGAAGGATCAAACCTTTGACACTACCCATACCCCCATCCCACCTTTACCACTTGGGCTAGCCCCAAGTGGCCCTATATTAATTTATCCTATAAGGTTTTATATGACGTACTGAACGGGCCTATAGTCTTTTCTCTTGGTCTCATTTTCCATAGTCCATATAATTTAAATAAATTTATGGAATTAATTTGAAATAAATGGGAAAGTGACATCAAAGTTATAACTAATACATTAGCACCAGCAGACCAAATGTGTTTTGACTAATTGATTTAATTATAGAAACTATTGTTTCTTTGCTAATCAAGGACCAAAATGTGCGTAACAACTAAGACTTTGTGTTCAATTATGATAGATAACTACTTTTGAGGTCAATTACCATAATTCAAATCCCAACTTGTGAAATAAAAGAAACTGCAAATTAAGAAAGGGACGAATAATTAGGGGCAGATAGGAGGATAACTTTTGGCAAATCCTATCATTTCTTGTTGTGAAATGCCATCCCTAATTTTAAAAATGTTTAGTTATAGGTATATCTAATGGCCATATTATTCTTCTTTTACATTTTGAGTTGTTTTGGCTACCTTATGTGAATATATTGCGTGGTTAGAAATATACTTCTTTGTTTTTCTTAGTCATAGTGCATAAAATCTCAAGAGAAAGATGACTAACTCTTGTGGTTTCTTATGATAAAAAGAAGCAATTAATTTAGAATAATACTTTATTGGCATAGAAATATCTTTTTTATTATAGATCTTTTATATAAAATTGGAAAAGAAATTGACTAAAGAGATTTAAATAGTTAAATTTCACATAATATGAATATAGAGACAATATACAGTGTTTAATTGACTTTGACTTTAAAGATATTACTTTAAATATGGCCACAACACACACATAGAGAATGAATGTGCATCTTCTTAATTAGGTCCCACACACCCACCTAATACACAAACCATAGCTCTCAAACTAACATCGCGTTCCTCAACCAAATGAAGCCGTTTGGTGTCATATTACTTGCATTTTGGTTCATATGTCTTCATCTGCTTCTTCTCTTTGCATTGAATTTACTATGGTTTCAACCTTCTAAAGCTTCTTTTGTATTAGGAAACAAGACCGATCGTTTGGCCTTGCTTAAATTCAAGGAATCAATATCTAGTGACCCCACTAATATCTTGGCCTCTTGGAATAGCTCTATCCATTTTTGCAGCTGGCATGGAATCACTTGCAACCGTAGGCACCAAAGAGTTGTGGAGTTGAGATTACAAGGATATCACTTGCATGGATTAATTTCACCTCATATTGGCAATCTCTCATTTTTAAGAAAGTTCATTCTCCGTGATAACAACTTTTATGGAGAAATCCCACACGAATTGAGTCATTTATTTCGACTAAAGGTACTCTCTTTCTCTAACAATACATTAACAGGGAAAATTCCTATCAACTTAACAAGTTGCTCTCAACTTACAATCTTAGATTTGGGTGGAAATCATCTTATTGGCAGAATACCAATGGAGATTGGCTTTCTCCATAAGCTTGAAGGATTGTATCTTTGGGAAAACAATTTAATGGGAAAGATCCCATGTTCTATGTGGAATCTTAGTTCCCTCAATGTTATTTCTGTGAGTTTTAATCATTTGGAGGGGAACATACCAAAAGAAATAGGCCGTTTGAAAAATTTAACCTCATTTGCAGTAGCTGTCAACCAACTTTCTGGTACGATTCCTTCTTCTCTTTACAACTTGTCATCTCTCATTGAAATTTCAATCGCATATAATCAATTTAATGACTCTCTTCCAACCAATATGTTCCTCACGCTTCCTAATCTCCAAGAATTTGAAATCGAATCGAATCAAATCTCAAGTAGTATCCCAACTTCTATCGAAAATGCCTCTGATCTTCAAACTATTGAAATGTCTTCCAACCATTTAGTTGGACAAATTCCAAGTCTTGGAAAATTGCGAGATCTTTTATTCATAATTCTACATAGAAATAATCTAGGCAGCAATTCACCAAAAACCTGGGAGTTTTTAAAATCTTTGACAAATTGTAGTAAGCTGATTTCATTGGATCTAAGTGACAATAACTTCGAAGGTCCTTTACCCAGTACCATAGGGAATTTGTCCCAAATCACTAATCTATATCTTAGTTTGAATCAAATAACTGGAAAAGTCCCTACAGTATTAGGAAATCTCATCAAGTTGACTGCATTAGCCTTGGGCGGTAATTATTTTATTGGGAACATCCCTATTGTTTTTGGGAAATTTCAAAAGATGCAAGGATTATCTTTGAGCGACAATAAACTGTCAGGAGAAATACCATCTTCCATAGGTAATCTCAGTCAATTATTTGAATTATATTTGCTCCAAAATATGTTAGAAGGACCTATTCCTCCTAGTCTTGGAAATTGCCAAAGTTTACAATACCTTGACTTGTCACAAAATAATCTTTCTGGAGCTATACCTATAGAAGTTATAGGTCTTTCATCTTTATCAATCCTTCTAAATTTGTCAGACAACTCATTCAATAGCACTCTCCCTGTTGTGGTTGGCAAGCTAAAAAATATCAATGAGTTGGATGTCTCAGGAAATCATCTGTCCGGACACATTCCTGAAACTATTGGAGAATGCATAAGCTTAGAGTACCTTTATTTACAAGGGAATTCCTTCCAAGAAATCATCCCTTCATCTTTGGCTTCATTAAAAGGTCTCCGACATTTAGACCTTTCACGAAACAACTTGTCTGGATCAATTCCAAAATGCCTACAGGATATTTTTACTTTAGAATACTTAAATCTTTCTTTTAACATGTTAGATGGGGAGGTTCCTAACAAAGGTGTCTTTGGCAATGCAAGTGCACTATCAGTGATGGGTAATATCCAGCTTTGTGGAGGTATCTTAGAGTTGTGTCTACCACCATGCCCTACTAAAGTTATGAAGCATGGTAAACACCATACTATCAAGCTAATAGTGGTGATAAGTTCAGTGGCTACTTTTGTTCTTCTACTATCAATCATTTTTGCAATATATCATATGAGGAAAAGGAACAAGAAATGTTCTTTACATTCAACTACAATTGACCAACTTCCCAAAGTGTCATACCAAAGTTTGCATAATGCAACTCATGGGTTCTCAGTTAGCAACTTGATAGGATTTGGAAACTTTGGCACTGTTTATAGAGGAAATATTGAGTTTAAAGAAGTTGCTATAAAAGTCCTTGACCTCCAAAAGAAAGGAGCTCATAAGAGTTTTGCGGCAGAGTGTAACGCAATGAAGAATATAAGGCATCGAAATTTGGTAAAGCTTTTAACATGTTGCTCAAGCATAGATTACAAGGGTCATGACTTTAAAGCTCTAGTTTATGAGTACATGACAAATGGAAGCTTAGAAAAATGGTTGCATCCAGATATGAAAAATATAAATCATCCAAGAAATTTTTTCTTAAATCAAAGATTTAATATTGTCATTGATGTTGCTTCTGCATTACATTATCTTCATTATGAATGTGAGAAACCTATTGTTCATTGTGATCTAAAGCCTAGCAATATCCTTCTTGATGGAGACATGGTTGCTCATGTGAGTGATTTTGGGCTAGCAAGGTTAATCTCAACTGTTAGAGGCATATCAACTTTGCAAAGTAGCACAATTGGAATAAAGGGTACAATAGGCTATGCTCCTCCAGGTGTTGTTTAATATTTTCTATATTTCAAATTTCATGCCTTATTTCTTGAAATTTTTTATTTTTCCTTTTGAAATATTATTATAATGATTGCTTCCAAAGGATTGACAAATTTGTAATTATATATTTCAGAATATGGAATGGGTTTTAAAGTGTCAACACATGGTGATATGTACAGCTTTGGGATTCTTATAATGGAAATGTTTACTGGAAAAAGGCCCACAAATGAAATATTTACAGATGGTCAAAATCTTCTTAGTTATGTTAAAAATGGATTTCCAGATAATCTTTTGCAGATTGTGGATCCAAATTTATTCCCGAGAAATGCTGAAGTAATAACAAATGAAGGAATAAACAATGAGATCTTGACCATTAGTCATCCTATTTTGGAGAAAAGCTTAATTTCAATCTTTAGGATTGGACTTGCTTGTTCGATTGAGTCACCAAATGAAAGAATGAGTATAGCAGATGTTAATAGAGCATTAAGTCAAATAAAAAATGCCTTTCACATGGGTGAGATCAATAGAGGTTAAATTCATTGTAACCACAAAATACAAAATGTAAAGGTGCCACCCTTAGTCTTCTACTATTATAAAACTTATTTAATTAGAAATTTCATATAATTTCCTTTCATTGTTTTGTCTTCTTTCCAAATGGTTTTTAAAGTGTATGTTGACCTTTTCATGTTTGTTTCTTCTTGAATTAATAGTAAAATAAAAAAATTGTGCAAGATTTTTTAAAAAGATAAAGTTAAATAAAGTTTCTTAAACATTTAGAATTAAATTTTTCAATAAAATATAACATGTA
This sequence comes from Erythrophleum ivorense, assembly GCA_026724425.1. Classification (NCBI taxonomy): domain Eukaryota; kingdom Viridiplantae; phylum Streptophyta; class Magnoliopsida; order Fabales; family Fabaceae; genus Erythrophleum; species Erythrophleum ivorense. The sequence continues at coordinate 8,927,468 of JAIUCV010000014.1, forward strand.
AAAAAATTCATTTAAAAGAGAAAATCATGGGATGCAAGTAATTTTTTAAAAAAATTCCTTGTGTCATTTAACTATAAAATATATCTAAAAAGTTACAAAATTGTCCTTTCCTAATCAAATGCTCGTAGGTCAACAATAAGTCTATGCCCTTTAACTTTTACTAATAAAGTATTTTTTTTAACATCTTTGGTATATATATATCCATGTAGTTATAAAATTATGAAGAATTTTCCTACATTTCAGGTTGCAAAGTTTGAGAAATATTCAAGGTGAATTTTAACTATGTCTTTATCATGAATTTGGAAACAAATGTGCAATTTTGTTTGAGAAGATTTTAGAGTTTATCTATCAATGTCCATTCATGAATTCAAGTTTTGTAAGTCCATTACATTTATAAATGTGATTGTAATACTTTATTTATTAGAAGATAGTACTTATCTTAAATTTTGCGCATCATATGTATCATTGTTTTCTTTTTTCCTTTTTTTTGGGTTTAATTGCAAAATTACCAAATCTTTTGTAACTAATTAGCTTTTGTGAATTGTGGACCCAAATCTATTTCCAAGAAAGGATGAACTAACAACAAATGAAGTAAACAATGAAATCCTTCTTCATCTTAAGGTGGAAAAGAGCTGCTTAGTTTCAAGTTTTAGGATTGAACTTGCTCATTCAATAGAATCACCAAATGAAAGAACAAGTGTCACACCCCCAAACCATGAGGGTGACAGCATAAAATACGAGGAATCTCTATTACTTGTAAGCCTACAGAATAGAAATAGAGAATAACTTAATATCGGAGAAATTGTATTTTGACACTATTGCATAGAGAAGGTTGGATTGTGCCTATATGTCAAAGGATCTCCACTAGATTACAATTAAATTAAATTATAATTTCAAGAAAAGTGTTACCCACATAGATAAGTATGAGACTTACCAACAGGATGCTAATCCACATCCTTATACATTGCAAACACAAATCCTGGCTACATTAATACCTATAACCCATAAAATATTAAAGATGTGAGTTGTGACACTTAGTGAGCAAGTAATATAAACTATGCATGGAAGGGACAAGCTAAGGACACACATGATTATTTTAATAAAAATAAAAATTTAATATTCACAATAATAATGATAAAAAGTCACCATGAAAAATAAAGAAATCGATTGGAAACTATGAAGAAACTTTCAAATTTTCAACAGTTGAGTAAATCAAGTTTAATAGAAAATAGCATTAATAAAGAATAATTAGATTCAAGTAAATATATGATCAAAATTTCTCAAACCTGATTCATTGAAAATTATCAAAACCAAGTATACCTTACCATGTGTAACACCATAATTTCTAGCTCATTTCATACCTTTAGATAATTCATTTCTAAGAATCATATAAATTCTTAAAGAAAAAGGCATTAAAATAATGACTATTTTTGCATTGCGTCGCATATAAAAATTTCATTCGGTGTCACATAGACTATGTGAGCTCATACATTACATTATCATATTTAATTAAATGAATACAACTCATTTGCATCACCAAAAGTGGCTTACAACTCGTGGAAACCAAAAAGAAGCATAAATACATATATGCATTTTTGGCTAGATTTTTCTTATTTCTGTCACAAATTTTGGAAAATCATAACTAATTATAGAAAAATTAAAATCATGCATTCTTGGCCATTTTGGAAAGCTACATATGTCTAATTTATACTAAAAATATGTCCAATCATGAAACACAACACAAAATGTTTGACATTCAAAAAAGTCCAGTGATCAGACTGTCCACTGGTGCTATTACAAAATTCTATAGCAGATTTAAAAAATGTCCAATTAATTTTACAAAAATCTAATCCATGCAAATGATACCGATATGGAAAGATGTGGATGTTAACTAGAGGAAAAAAATAACTCCAGACTAGCTCAAGCACATCCAGGCATCAAAAATTAATCAAACAATACTTGAGGTCAATTAGAATTCCTAATACTAGATAGAATTTTTAAAAATTCATATCTCCCTCTTTATACATCCAAATGAGATGCTTCTAGTTGGTACAAGTCACTGTGAATATCTAGTTTCTTTGTATTAAATTTCATGGTAATTAGACATCATTTGAGGCCTGTGTGATAGATTTCATTTTCGGACCAATATGAACAATGACATGACCAAAACCAGAAAATTTGCCAACTTTGAAAATTTACCAAATATTCTGTAGACCTCCAAAAATTCTATTCTTTAGCTTCTCAAAAATATCTCAAAAAGCTCTAATTCCATGCCAAGTCTCAGATCAAGAAGATCTCATTTGGACAAAAAGTGACCTAGGGTTCTAAATTGGTCAATTTTGGCTCCATATGGGATACCAAAATGTCCAAATGGCTTTCCTTGGGGTTTGACACCTCTTGAGCAAGCTAAAAGTATGATTATGACTTGTATGAACTGTCCAAATGGTCCCAAACCTCATGTATCTCAATTTGGCTACTCCACTTCCATTTATACACTAATGCATCACACTTTCAAGAAGCAAAGATTGCCATCTCATGCTCAATATACATTCTAATGGTCATATAATATAATCTCTCATTTCTACATCACATATTAACATAATTATACATGTTCAAGAGGTCATGGGTCTTATTCAATAATAGATAACACTAATTATCATTCACAAAGCTTTAAAGTAGCCAAATTCATGCACTTTAGTGTCAAGCTCTCCTTTCTCATGTGGTTGGCTCCCATTCCCTTGCTCTCTTGGTCCACCTAGCATTTTAGAACATTAGAAGGGAGGAAATGAGATTCAAAGAATCCCAATAGCTCATCTCCTATTCAATCATACATAAAAAATGTAAAACAAGTCTTATAAATGCATGTATGGCATATGGACATGTGCAATCATTCGAGAAACATTCTTGGCATTTGAAAAGGTCATAAATAGCATACAAAGGCTTGCCAAGCAAGTGGATTGGCCTCACCCATTTACTTGTGGATTTTGGACTTGCCTCACCCATTCTTTAAGAAGTTCTTGGACTCAACCATACTTTGGGGAGTCAACCTCACTTTTGGGAGACTCTTTACTTTGTCCTAACCAATCTTAAGGGTTCTTGGCTCATCTTCACTATGGCTAAGGGTTCTTGGCCTCACCATATTCATGCAAACCCAAGCACACATCATAACATCATTTAGAAACATAATATGTCATTATGAAACCATGACATATAAAATCATGCTAACATACTTTTCATGGCTTGAAAATACACATACACACATTCTAAGACAAACTAAGCACACATTCATACATGAGAGAAGGTGGAGAGAGCTACCTTGCTAGCATTTGTATACTTTTTCCTTAAGCTTTAAATCCTCTTCCTTGACCTCACACACCCAAGAAGGTGGAGATCATTCCTCTTGGCCTAAACACATTATATGGAAGCTAATTATACTCTCAAAGTAAAATCTAAGGCTACACAACTTGCTTAGACACTAGCTTAGCTCATTAGCCTTTTTATGTTTCCAAGAATGCACCTAATGAAGCAACACCCATCAAATAAATTCTAGGCTCTATTCTTTCCTTTCAAATATGATTCTTGACTCTTTTTAAGCATTTTGGAGTTATTACATAAGTAAAATAAAGAGCCTAACTACATGTTACTTCTTTAAGTCATATTATGGAACATAAGACACCAACTCACTTTCTATGGTTTCTAAAATTTTTTTAAGGCTTCCTCTCATACTCTTCCATCATACATGATGCAAAACTAAGCTTGGAAGGAATTAAAACACTCCCTAGGTACATGAACCCTCCTTTGCCGAGCTATGCTTCCATATGACACTAATGGAGTTGTTTTAATTTCTTTGATGGGAGAAGCATGTGGGAGGCTCTTTTGGTATCTTAGGAACTTATATATATTCTTAGAAAACTTAAATTACTACTAGAAAGTTTCATCTTCGCCTAGGTGCAACCAAATCCCTAAATTCCATAACTTGCATTCTAAAGCTCCCTTTTCAATTCTAGTTGTATATTCTTAATCCTCACACTCCATAATCTTTGGTTTCATCAATAACACATAAAGAAAAACTCTCTTCCTCACTTTCTCTCTCTAGACCTAGGCTTAAATGGCTTGAAAACACAAGATTTTGCAAGTGTTTCAAGTAAAGTCTTACCTTAAAACGGAGCTTTTTTTGCATAGATTATTTTCTATCGATTGATTTTTTGAAAAGAGTTCATTTTTAGCTTGGGTTAGACCTGAATCTTCAAGTTTTCAAGAAAAGAAAACCACCATTAGAGAGCTTTTAGAGAGAGGAACAACTTTCCTAACTGGCACGAGATGAAACGGGATCGTTTACTTACCTAAACAAAAGCTTAAACTTCTTCTTCTCTCTCTCTCTCCTCTTGATGTCACACCATTGCTGCCCATTTTTCTGCAAATGGAATCTTGGAGAAGGTGATGAGGTGTAATCTTACTTAAGAAGCCTCTTTTATAATTTTTCAAAATGACCATTTTACCCTTACGCGCCTGTTTACTCCATTTAGGCTCATTTAAACTCCTTTTTTAGAATCATTTTTTTCATTATAAAATTTAGGTTTCTAATTAAATAAAATGCCTTTGGAATCATTCAAATCAAAGTTAAAACCTTTCTGAACGAATATGTCAAAACTTAGGTATACTGATGTTGAAAAACATCCACCGGAGGGATTTTAGCTATCTCATAGTTTCCTATGATTTTAACGGCCTCTGAGAACCCTGGGGAACTCAAAATTTTCATTTAAAAAGCCCTTATGTGCAAATTACAAAATTTTCTCAAAATAATGAAAATGCCCTTACGTTTCGTTAACCTTTTGTCATAATTCATTTTTTCATTCAAGCTTCGTTTTGCTATCTATTTGAACTTGGAATTCTCATTTTTAGGAGTCTAGAATGCTTCTCAAATTTTTTGGGATCTTAACTAAGTCATTTTGGGGGACTTGCTTTTGTATTTGATGAATTTCGTACGTTAACGAAGAAACCGTATGTTATGTTTTTCACGTTTTCTCTCATTTTCAGAGAACTGGATATTACACCATATAATTCCCTCTAATTCAAACTCAATAATACCATTTGTTTAATCCAAAACCCTCTAATATAATTCCCTTCAATTCAAAACTCAATAATACCATTCATTCAATCCAAAATCTTCCAATATAATTCCCTTTAATACAATCAAAACCCTCAAATACAATTCCTTCCAACATACTCCAATTCACCCTTTCTAATTGGGGTCCAAACCTTGGTACACCAAGGGCTACAAAGACTACTATAGCTCTAATGTTTTCTAATGCATCCCTCCCATTAACACTAGTTACATTTAGCTATGCAATTTCCTTTCCATAAAATGGCTTGCTTTAAGAGGAATAAAATAACAATTCAACTTATTCATAATGAGAAAACATAGATTAAATTTCCATATTGATAAGACAGTTCAAAATGGAGGCTTGCCCCCAAATGCATAGATATTAGGAATGTAGCAATTTATTTAAAATGAAAGAAGAGAAATGAATTTTATAAAACATAGCACATAATCTATATTATCTACTCAATGCATTCGGCATAATAGCACTAATTTATACCAATTCCTCCAACAAGTCCTTAGATATGGGAATTGTCGTACCACTATAGATTATACATAAATCTCATGCCATACTTTTTAGTTAACAATAAATATTCAAATTCACACTTTTGGCAGTGAAAATAATTATCATTGAAAGCCTCAAATAATCCAATTGTGCACAAATAAAGATTTTAATCATTTTATTCTCCAAATTCATGCCAAACAAATTTGTTATGCTTATAATATCACAATAAGAAGCATCAATTTCATGGGTTGCTTCATATACACAATTTCACCACTTTATTCACCACTTTAACATATATTAAGGGTTAAACTTTAAAAAATCATAACTTGAGTTACACAACTCCTATTTGTACAAAATTTATGGCCACAGAAAGTTTACAATGAGAAATATCTACTATAAAAATTTTAGGTCAAAACAAGTTTATTTGGTCTCTCAAAAACTTGAAAAACTAGAACTAAATAGTGTAAACAGTGTCAGGGATCATTCTGCATAATTTTTTAAAATTTGAAAATTCATAAAATATTCTAAAGAGTTACAAAAATTCCCATTTTTAGCTTGTTAGAAAATGATTAATATCCTCTAATTGCATGCCAAATTTTAGCCTAGAATTTGTCCATTTGGTCGATGAATGGTTCATGGATATATTATGGCTTAAAGAATGGAAATTTTGATCCAAAATGGTTCCAAATGCGTAATATTATGCCATGTCTCCATTTGGACACGTTTTAAGTGATAAATGCATCATATATAGCTGGATCAACATGTAATAACCCTAACTACTAATCAAATTAATTAATTGTAATTGAACTCTTAATTGTAACACCCAATTTTTGTAAAAATGACAGAAATAGGCCAGATATAAAAGAGAGTCCTCTAAAATGAATCATTTGAGGCCAAATAAAATTAGAATAAAATTTTAAATATTAGAAAATGAGGAACCAAAGATTAAGATGCCTAGAAACTAAAGCTGGAGTGAGTAAAGAAAATTTGACGAAATACAGTGGCATTTTCATAATTTTGGGCAACTTTTAGAAAACTCATAGGAAGGATCTTTAAATGAAAATATTAAGTTTTTCGGGTTCTTAGAGGCCCTAAAAACTATAAGTGTAACACCATATTTTTCTAGCTCATTTCGCAATATTCCTATACTTAACATTCATAGATTCCATGAAAAGACAAGAAAAAGGAGATTAAAAATTGTATTTTTTTGCGTTGCGTAACGTACGAAAATTTCATTCAATGTCACGTGGACCATATGAACTCATGTATCATATTCTCCTATTTAACTACTCTATTACAACTCAAAACCATTAAAGAAAGTGGCTTGAAACTCATACAAGTGGGTGAAACACATTAATTCCCACAGATTTGTGATAGTCAGAATTTTAGTTTTTCTGTTACAACTTCGAAAATTCATAACTAAATTCACAAAAATCCAAATCCAACAAGCTTTACCATCCCAGAAATATGTGGATGTCTACCCCATGGTAAAAATAATTCCAGTTCATGAATCATTAAGGGGAAGACGTTTGACATTCGAAAGTCACTGAGGTCACTACTGCTTGGGCTGTTGTTTCATATTACTGATATAAACTTCTAAAATTCATAACTAATTATATAAAAATCAATATCATACAAATTCAGTCATTCTGGAAAGCTACAAATTTTAAATTTATTAAAAATAATTCTAGGATAAAAAAATACGTTTGGCCATTGGAAATCTATGGAACAATGACTGGACTCCTGGTGTGCCACTACTACTGACAGCCAACTTAAAAAATGCATAACTCTTTGCTCAAGCCTCCAAATGAGGTGATCTCTGTGGCCACAGAAATCTTATGACCTTTAGTTTATGCCTATAAAATTTTACAAGCATTGGACATCATTTGCCCATCGGATGATACAGAATACAAATATGCCAGTGTGAACAGTGCACATACTAGAATCAATAGAAAATCCCAACTTTGAAAATTTATCAAATATTCTTTAAACCTCCGAAAATTATGTTCTTTGCTTCCCAAAAATATCTTGAAAAACTCTAATTGCATTCTAAATCTCAGATAAAAAAGAGCTCATTTGGGCAAAAAGTAGCATAGGGTTGCAATTGGACTATTTTCATGCCTCTTAATGGTTCAAGGATGCAGAAAATGGCTCCTATGGTTCTTGTGGCCACTTGAGCACGTGGGAATGGCCCAAAAAGACTCTCTAAACTTGTCTCAAAGGTGTGGCGGCTCAAAACACAGAATTTCATTTCCCATCCCCAAGCTATGTACTAAGAGACATACACTTGAAATGGCCATCCAATACCCAAAAATGACAATACATTCCATTTATCCACAAATTTCATACATACATAATCTATTAGGATATTTACACATGTTCCATTCATTGTACATCAATTCTAATGAAAGATTACATCATATGCCACTCCTTTGGTTACAACATAAATAAAATTAAAAGCTTTATGATTAAGGCTTCATCTCCTCACTTGGTGGCTTCCATTTCCTTGTTCATTGGCTCCACCTAGCATGTTAAGATATTGGAGAGGAGGGAATGAGATTCAAAGAATCCCAATAGCTCATCTCCAATTCAATCATACATAAAGAATGCGATACAAGTCTTAAGGATGCATGCATGTCATATTAATATAGAAAATGGTGCAAAATACATTCTTGGCATTTACACAAAGCACACATAACATACTTAGCCTTGCCAAATGAATGGATTAGCCTTACCCACTTTCTTCAAGGTTCTTGGACTTACCTCATCCTTTTTCTCAAAGGCCTTGAACTAAGCCTTGCTCATAGGAGACTTTCTTTTAGTCTTAACCACTTCTAAGGGTTCTTGGCTCATCCTCATTGAAGATGGAAGGTTCTTGGCCTCTCCACATTCAAGCAAACCAATGCAAACATTCTAGGCATCATTGAATACATAATGCAACACTATGGTTCCATGGAACATAGGCATCATGCCAAAACATAATTATAGATTAAAATACACATACACACATTCAAAAATAATATAGACATTCATTCATGCATGGGAGAAAAGAGAGAGAGCTACCTTTGCCACACAAGCACACTTTTTCTCTTGGAATGGAATCTCCTCCCATGACCACACACTCACAAATAGGTGGGACTTATTTTCCTTGGCCTAATCACACAAAATATGAACCAATTAGACTCTTGGAATCATTCTCAAAGCTACCTATCTAGTTGGAACTCTAATTTTATTTTATGATTCAATTATGGTTCCTAATGGCACTAATGAAGCAATATCCACTCTTGGAAGTCTAGACCCCATTCTTTCCTTTTATATATGACTCTTGACTCGCTTTAAGTTTCTCGGAGTCATCACTTGATTAAAACCAAGGGCCTAAGTACATGTTACTTCCTTAGGTCATATTATAGAACATAAAGCACTAACTCATTCTCTAAGCTTCCTAAATTTTTCCCAATGTTTCCTCTCACTTTTATTCATCCTATATGACAAAAAAATGGGTTTAGAAAAATTTAAAACTCTCCCTAGCTATGCTATCCTTGCCTTGCTGAAACCTAGAGCATAAATAGGATTTAATGGCTTCTTAATTTTTCCTTGATGGGAGACACACTTGGGAGGATTCTTATGTAAGAAACGAACTGTACATGTAACGCAAATTTTAATTCGTTTCTTCCCATGGATCCGTCAACTTGATTAAATCAATATGAGATAAGTTATTATCTTTGCAGCGTGCTTTGTTCTTTTAGATCTCTGGAACTGACGTCTATGCGCAGCCCCCTTTACCGGTATCCACATGAATGATCTGGCAACTTGAAAGGCATGCTAGCACCTTTGTTCACCATATCTGTACATGAATTGAAGAGAAGACGATCTTCTCTCTCCAGATGTCCGTACACTTTCTCTCTCTAGATGTATGGCCGCTCTTTCTCCCTCTAGGGTGATGGCTTAGGGTTTTAGAAATCTAACCCCTTTTTTTTATATGCTTCTAAACCCTAACCTACCTCTCCTTTTATAGAGGTATATTTAGATTAAATTAATTAATTTAAATACATTATCTAAATTAATTCAAATTAATCTTAAACAAATTAGTTAAAATTCAAATTTATCTTATAAATTCAATTTGAACTAATTCATTTATAAATAAATAAATATATATTGAAATATATAATACAATATATATATTTATATCAAATATATAAATATATATATTTCAAATTTCAATATATATATTATATATATCAAATAATATATATACACTTATATTCCGAATTAATTACATATATATATAACATATTATATATATATATATAATTATCTCACCTTAATTAAGCGTAACATTCATCGAATCTAGACACAATTCTAGGTTTAATGAATTTGGACATTTTTGTTTAAGTTGATTCATTCTTGTGTGCGACCTTGTAGGCCTATATGATATTGGCAGTGGGCCAACAATATTATTGCACCCACAAGTCACCAGCAGCCTTTAGCAAGATATAGTGACTACCCAAATCACATAGGGTTTAGTGATCCGATACAGCCTATCGTATAACTCTGTTACATCCCTTTTATCACACGATATCTTGATCGAGCATGAGGCATGGAAATGTCATCCTTATCTTACTTGATCATTAGTTTCTTGATTTATGTGCAGACTGACAGAACGAATGGAAAACCCTTCCATCTAAGCATGGCCATGCATTTCTCAGTCTCACTCATCGAGGGGCCCAGAGATATCTCTCCGTTAACCAGAGGGACAAATTCCATCTTGACCACTCATCATTCCCTACATAGAATTCACTATGCCCGATAATCGCCTTTATGATCACCCGGTCAAAGGTAACTTTTGACAATGCCAAAGCATAGTGTCCTTCATGTTGGAATCTATGATGATCTCAGGTATGGGGGATTAGTGACACGATTATATATGAGGTACGCTTATGACCTAATCCATGAAGCTACCTCATGACGGGTTGATCCAGCACCCTGTTCCTAACAAGTGCCTATGATTTTGATTTATATCTCCATACATGATTAACACATAACCATCAATCAAAATCATACTCATCTTAATTCATCATCGTTCCCACAATGATGATCGACTAGGATATTTAGGATAACTAATATAATTTATCAAAGGATATAATTATTATAAAAATATGCAAATATAATAATTGTAATAGAAAAGCTTTTATTCTTAATGAAGCACAATGTTTACAAATGATTGGTCTAGGGCACAATCTCCAACATCTTGGAGGTCTTAGAAGCTCAATTAAACACTTACATAGCCTAGGAAATTCATGAATCAAAAAAGATTTTACAAACTCTTCAAGAATCCTACACTTTGCTAACTTGAAATCCAATGGCTTTTACTTGGTTTCCTTTACATATTCTAAATTCGCACACCCTAATTCATGTGATTCATTCTTGGTTTGGCCAAAAATTTAATCCCTTATGGCTGGTCTTACATGGGGGGAATTGAAGAGAAAGGGAGCAAGGAGACCTAAGCTTAGGAAGTAGCAAAATACCTTAGATTCTTAGTTTGTTCTTCACTTGGCTAGCCTCCCCTCACCAAATCCAAAAATTCCACCTCTATTATGCCTTCAAAATAGATTTAAAAGCACCATCAAACCTATAAAAATAAGGAGGAGAAGGAGGAGAAGTGACTTGCTAAGGAGCAAGCTAGATTTTCCATGGAATTTCCTACCTTCTCTTAGCTTTTTTCTTCCTCCAAGAGTGCTCTTCTTGTGCACCTAAGAGAACTAATTCTCCTCTTTGTTTTGGGCAAAAAAAAGATAGGGGGAAATGAGGGCAAGGGAGGGCATGAGAAAGAGAGAGTATTAAAAGCAAAAGAATTCCAAAAATTTCTATTTCATCCCTCATTTTTGGCATTTTTGTTTCTAATTCATTTTAACTCCTTTTTGAGAACTGTCTTCTCCATTATGAAATTTAGATTCCTAATTTAGTAAAATACATTAGAATCACTCAAATCTAAGCTAAAACATTCCCGAACGAATCCGTCAAAGTTCGGGTACACCGACGTGGGAAAACGTCCACCGGAAGGGCTTTAACTGTCCTAGGGCTTCCCATGATTTTCAGAGCCTCTGAGAACCCTGGAGAACTCAAAAATTTCATTTAAAAATCCCTTCTATGAGTTTTTCAAAAAGTGCCCATATTTACGAAAATGCCATTAGCCTTTTGGTAAATTTTTTGAATCACTCTGGCCCTGATTTCTGGGCAACTCAATGCTCAAATCCTCATTTTTTATTATTTAAAATTTTATCATAATTTTATTTGGCCCCAATTCCTTTTATTTTGGGAACTTCCTTTTGTATTTGGCCTATTTTTGACATTTACGGAGAAACCAAACATTGCATTTCTCACGTTTACAAAGGGACCGAATGTTACAATAAGAGCTCCTAGAACAATTAAAACCCCTTCGATTTATGTTTTAAAACGTCAGTGAACTTGAACTTTGAGCATTTCATTCGGGAAGGTTTTAGACATAATTTGAATGATTCCAAAGGCTATTTATAGGTTAGAGAACCTAAATTTTATGATGGAAAAGACAATTTTCAAAAAGGAGTTGAAATGAGCCTAAAATGAAAAGTCAAGAATGAAGGGCAAAATTGGTATTTTGAAAAACTTCTTATGGAACCCTTCCTATATATAGGTGGCACCCTACTCTTCCCCTCATTTTAGTCAACCTAGTTTCTGCCCAAAATAAAGGAAAACTCAGTAAGAAAGGGTGCACAAGAGGAGAGGAAAAAGGAGCAGAAAAAGGCTAGAAAAAAGGTAAGAAATCCTTGAAATTTCAAACTCCTTCCTTTAGCAAACTTGTTCTCCTCTTTCTCCTCTTTTTTTCTATGGTTTTGGTGTGTAATTTGGATTTATTTTGAGCCATGTTCAAAGGGGATAAGTTTAAAAATCTAAGGAGGAGCTAAAGCGAAAGAGAAAGCTCTTCAAAAGGCTAAAGAATCAAGGTATTTTCATGCTTTCCTTGCTTCCTTCTTCTTGATCTTCCATGGAGTAGTTTCAGCCTTATATAGAACAACCAAGAGGGACCAAAATCTGACCTAAACCAAGCATGAAACCTAGATTTTTAAGGTAGAGAAACAAGAATATGCAAAGAAATTCTAAAAAGAAGCATTAGAAAATAGGTTTCCAAAACCTAAGGTTTTCATTGCACCTTGATATGTATGAAGCTTTCTAGTGATATCTTTAATTGTCTAAGAGTATATATGGATTCTTGAGATACCTAGAAAGCCTCACATGTGCCATTTCTTCTAAGAAAATGAAGCTAGCTCCATGGGTCCAAAAAGCCTCCATAGTTTTGGCCTAAGCTCCTTCAAGTATCTAAGGAGAGTTTTAAAATTTTCTAAGGGTAAAAAGGGATTAAATATGATAGAAGAACATCAAAGGAAGGTTTGGAAAAAATTTAGAAGTCTTGGTTTGTGTGATGGAAGTGTAGGCTCCATAATAAGACTTAAAGAAACAACTTATGTCTAGGGTCTTAGGAATAAGTTTGTGATGACTTCAAGAGGCTCAAATGGAGTCAAGAGACCTAGATGGAAGGAGAAAAATGAGCCAAGATCTTGAATTCTAATACTTGCTTCATTAGGTCTTATATGAAGCCATTATATAACCATAGAACAAAGTGAGCTTCCATAGAGAGTGTGTGATGCTAGAGCTTGCTTTCATGATGTAATTGTGTCCTATTTAATGTGTTTAGGCCAAAAGAATCAAGTTTCACCAAATTACAAGTGTGTGGCCAAAAAGGGGGAGGAAAAGCCAAGGAAAAAGTGTTGAGTTCTTGTTTCAAGGTAGCTCCCTAACCTTTCTCTCATGCATGACTTAGATGTTTGCTTGTCTTTGAGTGCTGGTATTTATGGTTATGCCATGAGAAAATTTTCTAGCTATTACCTATATACCATGGTACCATGATGATCTTGAAATGTGTTTTATGAATGTGTTTTAGCTTGCATGGGTTTGGTTGTACCAAAAGTCCCTTAGCAAAGGTGAGGATGAGCTAAAAGTCCCTAGAAATGGGTGAGACAAAGCCAAAAGTCTCAAGAAGAGTGAGGTTTAGTCAAAAGTCCCTTGAAAGTGAGTGAGGCAAATCTAAAAGTCCTAAGAAAAATAGGTGAGGCTAAGCCAATGCCCTTGAAAAGTTTATGCTTGTTATGTATGAGCTTATGTAATAAGGAGAATGCTTTATACATGTTCACTAGTTGCTTGAATATCATGCATGCATTCTTTAACATGTTTAGCATCCATTATATATGTTTGAAAGGGTTAAGAGCTATTGGGATTCTTTAAATCTCACTCTTCCCCCACATATACTTAACCATGTCTAGGTGAGCCAAGTGGACAAAGAAATGGAGGCCAACAACTTTGAAGATCAAGACTTTGACAAATAGTTATGAAAAATAGGCATTTTGATAGCATATTGATGTCAAACTATGTAACCATGAGATGTATATATGATGTAAACCTTTGAGCATATTCTAATAAATGTATAAATGATGTATGTGTCAATGTAGAAGCAAGATGAATGATAATATAAGATTTTGCCATTCATTTGCCCTTATGTGATATGATGCACTTATGTATGTATGCATGTGGCAAGGCGAGATTGAGCTGCACGAGGATTTAGATCATTTGGTATGCTTTTATATATGGTATTTATACTTTTAGACTTGCCTAAGTGGTTGTGGAAATTCAAGAAGAGCTTTTGGTGTCTTAAAGTCCCATTTTTTGCTTCAATTTTGACCATTTGGTGTGCTGAACCAAAGTCTAATCAAACGAGGGAGTTTTTTTATGAAATTTAGCCAGCAAGTAAGTCGCATCTAGAGATTTTTACAAAGCCAAAATACACTCAATTTAAAGCTTTATAGAATTTATTATGATTTTTCAAAATTGGCCAAATTATGCAGAAATGTTATGGTTATTATTCATTTGGTCGGTTTGCTTCTCTATGTCACACATGGGTCAAATAAAGTCTAATGCTCATGAAATCTTACAAAAATAAACTAAACATCATAAGTTTTCCATAGCCACCTAAACCACCTCATTTGGAGCTTTGTAAAGGGAGATATTAATTTTTGAAATTGCATGATAGTACTAGTAATATAGCCAGACCTAAGTTACTGTTCATCAATTTTAATAGGTTTGAGGCCATGACATTGGTCTAAAATTATTTTTAGTCAATAGTAGACATCCACATCTTTCTATAATGGTATGGTTTGCTTAATTTAGATTTATTTAGAGTTAGTTATGAAATTTCAAAATTTGTATCAGAAAGTTAGAATCTGAACCCAAGAGCAAACCATTGAATTTGTAACATGTAGTTTAAAACCTGAGGTTCTTAAGATATTTGGTGATGGTTATGACTTGTATGGATGTGTTATGAATGGAAAATGATATTGATGAGTTCACATGGTCCATGAAGCATAAATCAAAGAAAAGAGATCTTATGTAACGAAAATAATACCATTAAATTATTGCCTTTTTCATGGAAAGTGCTTGTTCCTTTATATATTTGTGCTCCAATCTATATGAAATGCATTGAGATGGATAATGAGACCATGGTATAATAGCTAAGAGGTTAAGGTATTACACTAATCACTAGTACTAAAGGTCGATTGTCATTAATAATTTGTTTAAGGATGAAAATACAAAGAAATTTTAACCTATTTAATCAACACCAGTCACCATTTTAAGGAACAAGAGAATTCATGTGTGTGGTTAAATAAATCCTCATATTAGACTACCATTTTTCCTAGTCACTTAGAGAGGCATATCATTTACATTTGTTTCTGAGACCATATACACCATTACTATGGAGAAAACCAAGATTCATAAGTTAAAATAGGAGTTTGAAGACTTAGGTCGTGACTTGGGAAGATTTGGCCATGGCCAAGTTGGCTTATGTAACTCAAAAACCAAAATTTTAAACTTACACTACAACTTAATTCGCTATTGGAACTAGGAGGTGCAAAAATCTCTTTCCTTATTGTGACTCTAGCTCCCCATATAGTAACAAGGTTGCCTACTATAGCTCCAATGGCCAAAATTAATAATCCTCTCCATAACTCAAAAGTTTCACACCATGGCAAGATGTACTACTAGAACACTGCTCCCACTTTTTCTTGATTCTTGTTGCAGCAAGCCCTACTCACATCATGGCAAGATTGCTCCTTGGAATTCTCCTCTTCTCTTTCCTTGAGTTGTGCCTTGGCTAAGAGACCTATGTTGCGATACTCTTAATCTTTGTTACCCTAAACTCACATTTTTTGCCATGACTCAAGATATATTGGCTATGACTTAGACTCCTACTACTCCTAAACTCTTCCCTGTTTGCCCTAACTCAATTATAACCCTTTCTACTTAAGTTTTAAAGTCCTTCTAAGGAAAAACATATGGTTTTATTGATATAGTCGCTCTTATACATCTTACTTACTAACCTTTATAACTTAGGAACTTAGGATTGAATTAGAGCAACTAAAACTTAATTTATATCAATATATTCCCCTTTAAGACAACGAAATGGATTGTGAAGTCTCAAGTGACTGCCCCAAATGGTGTTATTCCTTACCAGTTGAATTCAAACTAATTTATACAAGTCTTAGTGAACCAAGTAGGCTTACTTCTGACCTCAAATGGCCATACTATCCTACCCAATTCACACCCAAGGATTAGTAATCAATGAAGACCTTTATGAAATAGTAATTTAGACCATGTCTTTGTATGATAGTAACATCCTCAATCATAAAATACCATTTAAGCTTCATACATACATGTCAGTCTATAATTGGTCAATAATAACATTACTTCAAAATTCATGTAAATTAAAGCCTAGTCTTGGGAAATGCATCCCAAGTTACAAAATGTCAAAATGCCTACACTTGGCAAAAATGGATGCATCATGATGCTATATAATAAGAGTTAAAAAAAATAGCATCTATACAATTCAAAAGCCTCCTAAGTGTAAGGGTTTCACATTGGGTGTAAACCTAGGGATGTTCATCCACTTGCTTCTCCTTTTCCTTACCCAAGGAACCTTTACTTAAAATTAGTAGTTTATGAAATGAGGTGAGATGTGAATCTCAGTAAGTAAAGGGGAAATTCCATACATATGAATACATTAATCAATATATATGCATTTTATAATAGCAAATACTAGAATTTTCAATCCAATTAGCAAATGAACTAGTTGAGTTACTAGTGATTATTATTCCATACTAGTAATTACATATAACATGTTAATGGCTAAAAACAAAGGGAAAGGCTTGTCCACAGTGCTAACTCCCTATCAAGCACACTTACAACTTAGTGCATTTATGAGTTTGATCATAACTTGATGCTCACTTAAAGCACAATCCATCGGTGGCAGCCCCACCACTACTCCACCAAGAACTCATTTACGATCTCAAAGTAACAATTCAAGTAGTTAACTACTCATTTAGTATTTCAAAATTATAAATGTACAGCAAGTATAAGATTAAAGTGGACATATGTAGGAAATTAAAAATTAGCCCTTGTTACCTCACTTAATTGCATCAAATTTTGAAGTTAAGAGAAGTTTCAAACTCTCTTATGATCATAATTTACCAAAATTAGTTTCTTAGTTAACACCCAACATAAAAATCAATTACCCATCATTTTAGCATTGTGAACTATCTAAGAGACACTTACTTAGACTCAAATGAACCCAAATTTAGACTTGAGTCTTCTATAACAACCCTAACTATTAATCAAATTAATTAATCGTAATTAAGTTCCTAATCATTGGTACTGAAGGTCGATCATCATTAATAATTTGTTTAAGGATGAAAATACAGAGGAATTTGAATCTATTTAATCAATACCAATCACTATTTAAAAGAACAAGAGAATTCATATGTGTGGTTAAATAAATTCTCATATTAGACTACCATTTTCTTCCTAATCACTTAGAGAGGCATGCAACTCATTTATATTTGTTTCCAAGACCATATACGTCATTATTATAGAGAAAACAAAGATTCATAAGTTAGAATAAGGGTTTGAAGACTTAGGCTACGACTTAGGAAGATTTAATCATGGCCAAGTTGGTTTCTGTGGCTTAAAAATTGAAAATTTTGACTTATGCCATAACTTGGAGTACCCACGCTACCACTTAACTTGCTACTAGAACTAGGAGGTGCAAAATTCTCTTTCCCCACCACGACTCAACCTCTTCGCACCACAACAAGGTTGTCTATTGTAGCTCTACTGGCCAAAATTCATGATCATCATTGCAAATAAAAAATTTTGTGCTCCAACGAGGTGCGTTACTAGAACACGAACTTTCCCCCTCTCTTGTCTTCAAGTTGTGCCACAGCTAAGGGACCTACACCGCAATGCTCTTAGTCTCTGTTACCCTAAACTTAACTTTTTGGCTAGGGCTTAAGTGATATTAGTTGTGACTTAGGCTCTGACTTGTCCTAAACTCTTCCATATTCACCTTAACTCACTTGTACCTCTTTCTACTTAAGTTTTAGAATCCTTCTAAGGCAAAACACATGGTTTTATTGATATAGTCCTTCTTATACATCTCACTTACTATCCTTCATAACTTAGGGACCTAAGATTGAACTAGAGTAACTAAAACTTAATCTATATTAGTATATTCCTCTCTATGACAGCAAAAGGACTGTGAAGTTTCAAGTGACTACCTAAATGATCTTATTCCTTACTAATTGAATGCAAAGTACTTTGTAAAAGTCTTAATGGATTAAGTAGGCTTGCTCCTGACCTTAAATGGCCATACTATCCTACCCATTTTACACCCAAAGCTAGCTATTAGTAAAGACCTTTATGAAACAGGAATTCAATCCATGACTTCATATGATAGTAACATGCTTAGTCATAAAATACCATTTAAGCTTCATACATTCATGTTAGTCCATAATTTGTCAATAATAACATTACATTAGTGTTTATGTAAATTAAAGCCTAGTCTTAGGGAATGAATCACAAGTTACAAAATGTCAAAATACCTATACTTGGCAACAAAAGATGCATCATGATGCTATACAATAAGAGTTAAACAAAATTAGCATATATACAATTAAAAAACCTTCAAAGTGTAAGAGTCTCATATCGGGCCTAAACCTAGGGATGTTCATCCACTTATTTCTCTTTTTCCTTACTCGAAGAACTTTCACCTGAAATTATTTGCCCAGAAAACAAGGTGAGATGTGAGTCTCAATAACTAAAGAAAAATTCTATATATATGAACACATTAATCAACTTATATGCATTTTATAATAGCAAATACCAAAATTATCAATCCAATCAGCAAATGAACTAGTTGAGCTACCGGTTACTACTATCCCATACTAACAATCACATATAACATGTTAATGGCCAAAAACAAAGGGAAAGGCCTTGTCTATGACGCCAACTCCTTATCAAGCACATTTACAGCACTATGCATTCATGAGTCTGATCACAACTCAGTGCCTAATCAAAGCACAATGCATGGATGGTAGCCGTATCATAACTCTACTAAGGACTTACTCACGGTTCTAAAGTGTAACAATCCTAATTCTTAATTATTGTGATGAGGCATAATAACATAATTAATTATTGTAAATCAAAGTTTAAAGTCATTACAATTAATTAAAATAGAAAAAAAGGTGGAAAAATTTGAACCTTGATATTATTAGGGTTATTAGCTAAGCAAACACAACTAATTGAATCTACAAATGATCATAATTATCAGTTAAGACCTTTGATTCATCATATCATTGATTTAACTCACAAAGTCCCTTATAAATATTCTCAAGTCATTTCATAACTTTAACATAGTGAAATTCAAGGTTTCTAAGTCAAAAAAATAAGAGTTTAGGAATCTTTGCTACACCTTGGACCTTCCCAGCTGCTGCTAAGTTGGTTATTGGAACCTAAAACCCAAGTTTGGGGACTTCCACCATGACTTGGTATATCCATGTCATGGCATAAGTGACTACTAAAGCTTAAAATTGACAATTCAAACCTTGCGCCATGACTCAAGGTTTCCATGTTACAGTGAAGGTAGTCTTGGGACCTATTATTCATACTCTTTGCGATTCTCACCGTGCTGAGTTGGACCCTTGTCGTGGCATGCCTATGTAGTGTTGCAATGGGTATGCCTCCTGGAACTATCAACCTAATTTATTCAAATTACACCATGGCAAAAGTACTTGCATCGTGATGAAGTTGTATTCTGTTGCCCTCCCTGGGTAAAATTTTCATCTTGCGCTGTGGTGAGATGTCTCGCGTTGCAGCGCTCTTCACCTCTAATTAATTGTTCGCTGTGACTTAAAGTGTTTTAGCCATGACTCAACTTCCTCCTACATCTAAACTTTCCTAATTTTGTCCCAAATAGTCTAACATTCCTTCTAATGGCATCCTAAGGTCATTCTACCTTAATTTATAAGGTTTTAAAAGTATCAAAACACTTAATTTACTCAGCATGTCTCTCATTGCCAAATCAAATCTTAAGTGTTGATTCTTACTCATATACTATTATACATCAATAATTTATATATATCAATGATAGCAAGAAGGATTCATAACTATTAACATTATCATCCAAATATAAATTCCAATATAGACTCCATACATTACTAGTCTAAGTCAACAATTAAAGCATTATAAGATTACATTATCAAATAATAGACCATGTCTTAGAATTAACAAGGTTCTATATTAGATATATAAGTGCATACATCAAATTCTAAGTTGTAAAGAGTCTAACTTCCTATTAGTTATATCATTATTTACTAAAATCATAAAAATTAACATGTATCCTAGATTAGATCTATCTTAAGTGTAGAATTTTCCATACATGGTCTTAGCTTATGGATGTTCATCCACTTGCTTCCCTTTATCCTTACCTGAATGGCCTTCACCTAAAATAGTTAGCCCATGAAATGGGATAAGATGTAAATCTCAATAATCAAGGGCAAATTCCATTCATATATTCTAATTTAATTAACATATGTGCATGAAATTAGATAAGCATCAGAAAATATATCAGTCATATCAACAAATGAAATAATTAAGCTATTATTGACTATCATCTTATACTAGTAATCACATTTCTACACATTAAAGGCCATTAACATTAAGAGAGGCCCGTCCATGGCACCAATTCCCTAATAAGCACAACTTGAGCTTAGTGCATACAAGGGTTTGATCACAATCCAATGCCCGAGTGAAGCACAATGCACGGGTGGTAGCCGCACCACAGCTCTATTATGGACTCACAAGGTCCAATCACAATATATCAGATAGTCAACTATTCATTTAACATTCAAAATCATACATGTGCAGCAGATATAAAATTAAAGTAGACATATGAATAGAATTTAACATTAACTCCAATTACCTTACTTATAGACAATTCTTTGAGAGCCAACAATAATACTACTTCAGCCTATGGACACAAAATCAGGCCATTACTATTCCTAATTATCATTTATAGTAGCAAACCCTATACTCAAAGAATTAAACCATAAAGACCTACCTAGAGAACACTTACTCAGCCACTACAAGAACTAAAATCCGATTTAGTTATGCCTACACCAATAAACTCAGAACAACACCCTAAATTCTGGGCAAATTCAAATATAATCACTACTCATACAATAAATCAGCTATAGGGATGCTAAACCAACAGAAAATGCATCAAAATGAGAAGTTTATACTTACCCAATATCCCTCCTAGTCTCAACCTCCGAAATCCTCTAAGAAAACACCAAAAAACCCATATCAGATTTGAGGTGTAGGTGAAAATACTCCAAATGAAAAACCAATTAGGTTAAATAGAAGAGGAAAAGGAGAGGGTCAAGTTATATAACAATTACCTTGGCCAATTTTGACTTTAAAAGTGGTAAATAAGGCCAAGAAGATGATGGAAAACTTAGCCTCCAAGGGACCTCCAAATTTTGCCTTTTGCCTCTTATGTCTTTTTGCAGAATAAGAAGGGGCTAGAGTAGGTTTTTAGGTTTAGATAGATTTAAGTTGGGTTGTGGGCTAACCAAAAGGCCCAATTCCAAGTTGGTTCAAATTTTTGGTTAGGTTGGGCCAAGGTTTAAGAGTTAAATGGGTTAAATATAAGTTAGGCCTGCACAAAGTAAATATTGGGCTTTTAAAAAAATGGAATTAGCTCTCCCTAAGACTAAGATTAGGCTTCTACACTTAGCGCAAGGCATAATTAAATTAATCATAAGGCCCAAATTAATGTCCACCTCTCTTAAATAATTTTTCTAATTAAACCCATATTAATCCCTAATTAATCCCTAATTAATCATGATTGTCCTTAATTAATTTTAGAGTCTTACATAAAGTAACAATTTAAGTAGTCAATTAATCATTTACCATTTCAAAATTATGCATATGTAGCAAATATAAGATTAAAGTGGACATATAAAAGGAATTAAAAATTAACCCTAGTTACCTTACTTAATTATGCCACATTCTGAAGTCAAGACAAGTTTTGAACTTTCTAATGATTCTAATTTACTAAAAACCAATTTCTCAGTCAACACCTAACATAAGAATTAGTTACCCATCATTTTAGTATTGTGAACTATCTAAGAGGTACTTACCTAGACTCTAATGAATCCAAATTTGGACTAAGATCTTCTTATACTAGAAACTTGAATGTCCTCTCTCAATCCTTAGTATTTTTGTGCATAAACAAAACCTAGTATATAAGTCAGTCCTTAGGGCCAATTTTTAGCATGAAATACATCAAAATGAGGAGAAAATACTTACATAATAATCCCTCTAACTTCAACCTCCAAAAATCAACAAAGGAACCACCAAAAGAATAAGTTTTAACTTTTAGAATGAGATGGAAATCCACTAAACTGGAAATTATTTGGACCAAATTGTAAAGGAAAATGAGAGAACATATTTTATGTAACTCACTTTAGTTGATTCTTCCTCTAAGAGTGGAAAATGAAACCAAATTATGATGAAACCCTAGCCTTCACCCAAAGATGCGAAAATGCTTTCCTCCCTCTGTAAAACCCCTCAGATTTTTAGTACAAAGGTAAAAGGCAAACGGGTTTTCTTAGGGTTTTAAGTGGATTTGGGCTGAGCTAAAGCCCATGACCCACTTGGGTCCATTTTTCAAGTTTTAGGCTTCCATAAAATGAAGTTAAGCCTTCATACAACTAAGATTGGGCTCTGTAGTTGACTTTTAACATAAACAAATTAATCATAAGGCCTAAATTAAGTTCCACCTATCCTTAATTAATTTCTTAACCAACCCAAACCTATAATTAATTTATTTTCACCTAATAATGGCCAAATAATTATTAATGTCTTAAAATGTCTAAAATAAATTCATTTGTTTAGAAATCCCTATTTTCCTTCACCTCCGTAAATCCTTATAATAATTCTTTAATTCTTTTTAATTAATTTCAAGGTGTTACATTCTCCCTTCTTTTTAAGAATTTTGTCTTCAAAATTAAACGTACCTTACTCAAAGAGTATTGGATAATCCTTCCTAATTGCTTCCTTCGCCTCCCAAGTTACTTCATCAGGAGTTAGTCCCTTCCATACCACTTTTATCAGGAGGATGTTTTTATTAGACAGCTATTTGACTTGAGTCCACTATCCTTTCCTACTCAATCATATAAAACAAGTTATCTTACAGGTGTACATTCTCATGCTCAATGAAATGTGAAGGGTCTAAGTGGTACTTTTTTAATTAGGACACGTAAAACACATCATACAATTTGGCTAAATTTAGAAGTAAAGCCATTCTATAGGCTACGGGTCCTATCCATTCAAGGATTTGAAAAGTACTAAGGTAATTAGGACTAAGCTTTCTTGACTTAATAGATCACCCTATGCCTGTCACCAGAATAACCTTAAGGATCACATGGTCTCTTGCTTTAAACTCTAAGGGTTTCTTTCTTTTATCTGCATAACTCTTTTGTCTACTATGGGTAACTAATAATTTTTTCCTAATGAGTTCTATTTGATGAGTGGTTTGGTCCACTATGTCCAGACCTAAGAAGGTTCTCTCACCAAGTTCTACCCAACACAAGGGTGATCTATATTTTCACCTATAAAGTTCTTTAAATAGTGCAATTTGGATACTATAATGGTAACTATTATTATAGGCAAACTTGGCTAAAGGAAAGTACACAGCCTAGTTTCACTCAACTCTAAAACACTAGCTCTATGCATATCCTTAAGAGTCTAAATAGTTCTCTCAGTTTATCCATCCAACTAAGAGTGATAGGTAGTACGAAAGTTAAGACTCGTCCCTAAAGCTTCTTGTAGAGACTGCTAAAATTTTGATGTGAACTTGGGGTCTCTGTCTGACATAATGCTATTAGGGACACCAAGCAACTTCATAATCTCAAGAACATAAAGTTGTGCTAGTCTATCTAGATGATAAATGGCTTTAATAGGTAGAAAGTGGCCATACTTCATTAGTCTATCCATAATCACCTAAATAGTGTACCTCGAGGATGTCCTAGGCAAACCTATCACAAAACCCATAGATATGCTATCCTATTTCCATTCTAAAATCTCTAGAGGGTGTAACAATCCTACAGATTTTTTGTGTTTAATCTTGATCATTTGGCAACTTAAACACATGGCAACAAACTTTACTACATCCAATTTCATTTCAGGTCACTAAAAACTCTTTTTAAGGTCTTTATACATCCTAGTGGTGGTGTACCTACTCTTATGGGCTTTAGACAACACTATGTTTCTTATCTCTTCATCTTTGGTTATGCACACCCTACCCTGATACCTCACTAAACCATCATGTGATAGGTCCTTGACCTTTCCATTCTCCAATTGCTTTTTAATCCTATCCAAATACTTATCTAGCTGTTGGACCTCCTTAATTCTCTTCTTAAAATCACTTTCTATCCTTAACTCACCTAAAAGAAGGCTACTTAAAGGCATGATCATTGACAAATTCAAATCTCTTAATTCCTCAATCAACCTCTACTTTCTAAACATCATCATTGCCATATGAATAAATTTCCTACTCAAGGTAACGGTAACAAAATTTACCTTCCTTGGATGACACTTTAAGGAGAAATTATAATCCTTAAACTTTGTCTAATATTCAACTCCTTTTGGTCAAATAGATATTTCAAACTTGTACGGTCATTATACACATCGAATTAGGTACTGTTTGGAGAGTGCCTCTAAATCTTAAGGTCAAAAACCATGACAACTAACTCCAGATCATGGGTGAGATAATTCTCCTTATGAAATCTAAGTTACCTAGAAGCATAAGTTATCACCCTACCTTGTTGCATCAAAATACAACCTAAACCCTTCTTAAAGGCATCATTATAAATCATAAAGGTTTCTTTAGGGTCAGGTATCACTAGTACAGGTGTAGTGGTCAACCTATTCTTAAGTTCTTGGAAGGCATCCTTACACTTAGTATCCCACACCAATGGTTGGTCCTTCCTAGTTAACTTAGTCAAAAATATTGCTAATTAAGAAAATCCTTTAATGAACCTCCTATAATTGCTGGCTTGACCTAAGAAACTCTAGATTTTCATCACTATCTTGGGCCTCTCCTAATTTTAGTATAGCTTTTACCTTACTAAGATCTACCGATGCCCTTTGTTTTCAAAATCACATGGCCTAAGAACTTTACCTCTCAAAATAAAATTTCATATTTGCTGAGTTTGGCATACAATTAATGCTCTTTCAAGGTCTGAAGAACTATCATAAGATACTCCTTATGTTATTCACTACTTTTAGAATAGACAAGGATATCATTGATGAATACTATCATAAACCAGTCAAGATATAGCCTAAAAATCCTATTCATATAGTCCATAAAAATTGCAAGGGCATTGATTTATCCAAATGGCATGACTAGGAACTTATAGTGGTCATATCAGGTCCTAAAAGCAGTTGTAAGTATGTCCTCTGCCTTCACTCTAAGATGATAGTACCCCAATCTAAGATCAATATTTGAAAAGACTAATGCTCCTACTAATTATTCAAGTAGATCATCAATTCTAGGCAAAGGATATTTATTCTTGATGGTCATTTAGTTCAATTGTCTATAATTAATACAAAGTCTAAGACTATCATCCTTTTTCTTAGCGAACAATACTAGTGCTCCCCAAGAAGACACGCTTAGCCTAATGAACCCTTTTTCAAGAAACTCTTTTATTTGACTTCTCAATTTAACAAACTCAGTAGGTGCTATTCTATACGAAGCCTTAGAGATTGGTCTTGTACCAAAAACTAAGTCAATAGAAAATTCTAACTCTTTCTCTGAGGGTTGACAACTAATCTCTTTAGGGAAAGCTTCTAAGAATTCCTTAATCATACGTATATCCTCCAACCCATCCTTAACCTTAACGTGTAAGGAAAAGAACACAAAGAAGTCTTGGTAACCACCTAAGGCACCTCTTGTAACATCCAGTTCCCTAAAAACCAGAGGAAACGTGAGAAACGTAACGTATAGTTTTTCCGTTAACGAACGAAACTTACCGGATACAAAAGGAAGTCCCCCAAGATGATGGAGTTAAGGTCCCAAAAAATTTGGGAAGCATTCTAGACTCCTAAATATAAGAATCCCAGGCTCAGATGGAAAGAAAAATGGAGTTAGAATGAAGAAACAATTTCTCACGAAAAGCCTACAAAACGTAATGGCATTTTTGTAATTTCGAGCAATTTTTGGAATTCACACAGGAGGGATTTTTAAATGAAAGTTTTGAGTTCTCCAGGGTTTTCAGAGGCCCTAAAAACCATGGGAAGCCCCGGGACAGTTAAATCCCCTCCGGTGGATGTTTTTTAACATCAGTGTGCCCGAACTTTGACGAATCCGTTCGGGAAGGTTTTAGCTCCAATTTGAGTGATTCCAAAGGCATTTTACTAAATTTGGAACCTAAATTTTATAACGAAAAGGATGGTTCTAAAAAAGGAGCTAAAACGAAGGAGAAACAAAAATGCCAAGAACAAAGGGCAAAATGGGAAATTTTGAAAAGTGTAACTTCCTCCCACCTATATATATGATGAGCCCTTCTTCTCCCTTCATTATGCACGACCAAGTTCAGCCCCAAATCAGAAGAAGAACCCTAAGGGAGAGGCACCCAAGAGAGGAAGAAGAAGGAGGAAGAAAGCCAAGCTTAAGGTATGTTTTCATGGCAATTTTCCTTGCTTTTCTCCACCTCCACCACCTCTTCTTCATTCTCCTTTCTTTCCTTGGATTAAAATGAGGTTTATAAATCTGATTCAAGGGAGATATTCAAGGGAAAGTTCGGATTTGAAGAGAGGAGCTTGGAGAAATCAAGATTCAAGCTAAACTAAGCAAGGAAACAAGGTAAAAATGCATCCTATGGTTGATACCTTCCATGGCCTTTCTTCTTCATTTCGCCCCACATGTGTTCTGGCCTAGGGAGTTAAATTTCAAGCCCAACCAAGCATGATTCTTAGGTATTTGATGGAGAGGAATAAGAATATACAAAGAAAACAATGAAATAACCATTAGATTTCAAGATGCAAAACCTAGGGTTTTAAGTGCACCTTCCAATTTCTGATTTTGTATGATGATTCCTAGGCCTAAGTAAGAGTTTAAATGAGCTCCCAAGATCCCTAAGAGGCTTCCCATATGCTTCTTCCCTTGAGAAAACAAAGAAAGCTCCATGGAACCCAATATGCTTCATAGCCTCGGCCTAGATGGGTTCTCCTAGCTAAGGAGAGTTTTAAATTTTTCTAAGGTCATTCTTGAGTCATATTTGGTGAATGAAAATGAGGGGAGGCCTTGGAAAAAATTTAAAACTCATAGAAAGTGATTTGGTGCCTTAGGTTCCATATTATGACCTAAAGAAGCAACATGATGTTAGGCTCTTTGTTTTAATTGTATGATGACTCCAAGAGGCTTAAAAGGAGTCAAGAATCATATTTGAGAGGAAAGAATGGAGCCTAAAAATTTTTTGGGGGGTGTTGCTTCATTAGGTGCATTTATGGACCATAATGGAGCCTATAGAGCAATCTAGTATCTAAGCAAGTTGTATGACCTTAGAGTTTGTTTTATGAACCTAATTGGCTCCCATAAATTGTATCTAGGCTAAGAGAAACCATCTCCACCAAATTGTGGGTGTGTGGCCGAAAGAGGAGGCTTGAAAGCTAAGGAAAAAATGTGTGAAATTGTGCAAGGTAGCTCTCTCCATCTTCTCTCATGCATGGATGTGTGTTTAGCTTATTTTAGAATGTGTGTATGTGTATTTTCAAGCTAAGAAAAGTATGCTAGCATGCCTTTATATTCCATGATCCTTGATGCCATGTTATGTTTTAAATGAATCCATGATGTTTGTATGAGTTTACCTGAGTGAGGAGAGGCCAAGAACTCTTCCCTTTGGTGAGGATGAGCCAAGAACCCTCGAGCTTAGTTGAGACAAAGCAAAGAGTCTCCCAAAAAGCAAAGTGGGCTCCCAAGAGTATGGTTGAGTCCAAAATGCTCATGAATGGGTGAGGCAAGTCCAAAATCTATGAGGAGAAGTGTGAGGCCAATCCAAACACTTGGTGAGCTCTTGAATGATTTGTATGAGTTGTTCACATGCCAAGTTTGCTTATAAAATGTCTGTGGCTTTTATTTTCTCCATACATGCATTTGTAAAGCTTGCTTTGCACATATTATGTGTGATTGAATGGGAGATGAGCTATTAGGATTCTTTGAATCTCATCCCCTCCTCTCCAATGATCTAACATACTAGGTGGACCAAGTACTTATGGTGAAGGGAGCCAACAACCATAAAGAGCAAGGAGTGCCAAGCTTATGTAGTATTTTGCCTATTTTGGAACCATAATGATGGTTCATAGTGTATATGATGTTGTATATGTATCATAAACCTTGGGACATGTGTAAATATACTATTATGTGATGCTTAGATGTATTGAAATGATATATGACCTATAACACTTATTTTAAGTATGTAAGGCCAAAGTGTGCAATATGGAACTTTGATGGATGTATGCATAAGTGTGGGTTGAATGGCCAAAATGAGATGCATGAGGTTTGAGACCATTTGGGTAGCTTACCCAAGTCTCAAATGTGCCTTTAGACTTGCCCAAAAGGTGCCACAACTAAGGGAAGGCCATTTGGCAAATTTGGTACCTCATATGGAGCCAAATTTGACCATAATGGAACCCTATGTCACTTTTTAGCCAAATGAGTTAGTCTTGATCTGAGATTTGGCATACAATTAGGTCTCATTAAGAGCTTTTTGGAAAAATAAAGATCATAATTTTCTGTGACCTAGAGAATATTTGAAAATTTTTCAAAGTTGGGATTTTTCATGGATTCTGGTATGGGTACTGTTCATACTGGCAGTTTTGAATTCTGTGTCACCCGATGGCCAAATGGTGTCAAATGCTTATAAAATTTTACATAAATAAACTAGAGGTTATAAGATTTCTGTGGCCACAAAGATCATCTCATTTGGAGGTCTGAGTAGTGAGTTATGCATGGTTGAAGTTAACTGTCAGTATCAGTAGCGCCCCATGATTCTAGTTACTGTTCCATAGGGTCCAGCTGACTAAACGTATCTGTTTCATTTTGGAATTATTTTTAATATCAATTTAAAATTTTTATCTTTCTAGAATGACCAAATTTGTGTGATTTCGATTTTTATAGAATTAGTTATGAATTTCAGAAATTTGTATCAGTAAACTGAACAACAGCCCAAGCAGCCAGCGACTCTATAGCTTTTTGGATGTCAAACTTCCTGTGTGATGAATTTTATGACCTGGGCATATTTTTAATGTGAAGTAGACATCATAAGGTTTCCATAATGATCAAGATTGCATATTTTTGATTTTTTTAGATTTAGTTATGATTTTCCAAAATTTGTGACAGCAAAGAGAAAATTCTGGCAGAAAATGCAAACATGGATTTTATGTGCTCCTTTGCTTTCCACGAGTTGTAGGCCAAATTTGATGATGGAAAAGAGTTATATTCATGTGTTTAAGTATGAGAACATGATAGATGCTTTCATATGGCCTACGGGACTCCAAAAGAAAAATTTTACCTGTAGAGAAATGCATTTTATTCATAATTCCCTATGCCACTATATTGTTTCCATAAAACAAACATAAGATGAGGCATGGGAATTGTATGAATTGAGTCCTAGAAGTATGGTGTTACACCTCTTGGCTTGGGCAGTAGACATACAAGCAAGTTTAATCACAAGACAAGATTCAAGTATATTAGTAAGTAAGGAAACAATCTTACAGTTACAATCAAGTATCATATTATTAGCTAACAACTAATCCATACCAATGATTACATTAAAGTCATGCAAATCAGGTGAAGGGTAGTACAACAACTATCCAATTGTATAGCACAATTTAGGCATACATAAGATGTAATAATAAAATATTCAATAGACATAGACATAGATAATTCAAATACCAATAGACTAATTTTAAGACTTAAACACTTAGCATAGAGATGAATGAATGGGTCATACTCAAATCAAACAAAGCCTCTACAATATGGTTATGGACAAAAAAGGTATCTTGGATCAGACTAGGGGATCCACTAACCTTTTACTGCGTAAGTGTAAACACTCATCCTTGTGTAAGTGGTTTGACAAATGAAGCTCACCCTCGTGATATCGTGTAAGTCTATGCATAGTATTTGGGCTTCCTACAATTATAGCACACGGGGCATGGTTCGCTCCCATGATTCTTCCCATACTTGCCACATACTGGTGGGGCACTTACTGAACTCCTTGGGAGTCTTATATTCTTTCTTTAAAGAGTACTTCTTGGGGTGGCCTCTTACCCTAGGAGCTATTATCACTACTGGTTCTTTTCTTTCTTCTACCCTTAAAGAGCTCAATGCATCGATCACGCTTACCCTCTATAGTCTTCTTCCTTTTAGCTTTATTCTCTATTAAGGCCCTTTAAGACACCTACATTTCTCTGCCAATTCATTAAAATTATGGATTTGGAGGAGTGCAATATTGTCCTTCAACTCAAGTTTAAGGCCTCTCTCAAACTTATTAGCCTTCCATGGTTCATCATTAAATTTTTTTAAGTATGAGGAGAAATAAGATAGATGAACAAACTTTGCTGCATATTAATCTACATTTATCTCACCTTGCATAAGGAAATTAAACTCAGCTTCTTTGTTAGCCCTCATTGATGGTAAGAAGTACTTACTTTCAAAGGTTGTTTGAAAGTTCTCCCAAATCAAGGTTATTCCCTTTGATGCTAGTAGCCTAGAAGCACTACACCACTAGTGCTCCGCCTCACATTCCAACTTATAGATGGCTAGTCCAGCTTTTTGCTCGGTGGTACATGTCATTACCTAAAAATTTTTTTCCAATTACATGAGCCATCTCTTAGTTTTTTTAATGTCTAACTCCTCTAAGAATGATAGAGGATTAGCTTTTCAAAACTTGGCCAATATAACTAAGATGTTATCCTCTCTCCCTTAGTTTCCCACTATAAGGTTTTGACCAGCACCTACCTGATTTCCTAGTGTCACCTCTTGATTCTGTTTGTTCACAATCTTATGTAACTATTGCAGCACTTCAACAATGGCTACATGAGCCTCGGTTAGCTCTTGAAGCCAATCAATCATTACTCTCATGGTAACCTTATGGGCCTCTACTTGCTCTCCGATACGATTGGTCGTTATTATCATGGACTCATACACCTCTCTTAACATTTCAATGGTTTTTCAATATGCAACTATAGTATTCGACAATGCCACAAGCACAACAAAAGGCTCCCCATTAAGCTATAATCTCAATAACAAATCCAAGCACAATATCACCCATATCAAGTATATATAGACAAAATGACATTACCAAACTATATTATCCCTATTCCTAGCATGCATGTATCATAATTGCCAAGTTTTCTAACCACAAAGTTTAAAAATCTAGCATACTCTCCTAAATTATTACTCTGATACCAAATGTAACAACCCTAATTACTAATCAAATTAATTAATCGTAATTGGGTTCCTAATCATTGATACTAAAAGTTGGTCATCATTAATAATTTGTTTAAGGATGAAAATACAGAGGAATTTGAACCTATTTAATCAATACTAATCACCATTTTAAGGAATAAGAGAATTCATATGTGTGGTTGAATAAATCCTCATATTAGATTTTTATTTCATTTCTAGTCACTTAGAGAGTCATACAACTCATTTACATTTGTTTTTGAGAACATATATGTGATTACTAATAGAGAAAACTAAGATTCATAAGTTAAAATAGAGGTTTGAAAACTTAGGCCGTGACTTAGGAAGATTTAGCCACAGCTAAGTTGGCTTCTATAACTTAAAAACTAAAATTTTAGACTTGCGCCATGACCTGGAGTACCCACACCACGACTTAACTCACTATTAGAACTAGGAGGTGTAAAATTCTCTTTCCTCACCACGACTCAAGCTCTCCATGCCACTATAAAGTTACCTACTGTAGCTCTATGGGCTAAAATTTATGATCCTCAATGCAACTCTATAATTTTGCACCGTGATGAGATGTACTATTGGAACACTATTCCCATATTTTCTCTATTCTTGCCTCAGCAAAATTGCCTTATGGAACTCTTCCCTTCTCTTTCCTTGAGTTGCACCATGGCATAAGAACAAAAGTCTTTGTTACCCCAAACTCACCTTTCTGGCCATAACTCAAGATATGTTGGTGACGACTTAGAGTCCTATTGCTCCTAAACTCTTCCACGTTTGCCTTAACTCACTTATAACCATTTCTACTTAAGTTCTAGAGTCCTTTTAAGGAAAAACACATGGTTTTATTGATATAGTCCCTCTTATACATCTCATTTACTAACCTTTACACCTTTAAGGACTTAGGATTGAATTAAAGCAATTAAAACTTAGTTTATATCAGTATATTCCCCTATAAGATAGCAAAAGGATTATGAAGCCTTAGGTGACTACCCCAAATGGTGTTATTCCTTACCAGTTGGACTCAAACTACTTTGTACAAGTCTTAATGGACCAAGTAGGCTTGCTCTTGACCTCAAATGGCCATACTATCCTACCCATTGCACACCCAAGGTACAACTATTAGCAATTTAGAAATACAAATTTAGACCATGTCTTCACATGACATTAACATCCTTAATCATAAAATACCATTTAAGCTTCATACATACGTATCAATCCATAATTGGTCAATAATAACATTACGTTAGAATTCATGTAAATTAAAGCCTAGTCTTAGGGAATGTATCCTAAGTTAAAAAATGTTGAAATATCTACACTTGGAAGAAATGGATGCATCATGATACTATACAATAAAAGTTAAACAAAATTAGCATTTATACAACTCAAAAGTGTCCCAAGTGCAGGAGTCCCACACCGAGCCTTAACCTAGGGGTGTTCATACACTTATTTCCCATTTTTCTTATCGAGGAACCTTCAAATAAAATTATTAGCTTATGAACTGAGGTGAGATGTGAATCTCAATAACCAAAGGGAAAATCCCATATGTATGAACACATTAATCAACATATATGCATTTTATAATAGCAAATACTAGAATTTTCAATCTAATTAGCAATTGAACTAGTTAAGCTATTAGTGACTACTATCCCATACTAGTAATTACATACATTTTAATGACCAAAAATAAAGGTAAAGGCCCATCCACAGCACTAACTCTTTATCGAGCACACTCACGACTCGATGCATTCATGAGTCTAATCATAACTTGGTGCCCGATCAAAGTGTAATGTATGGGTGACAGCCACACCAGAGCTTCATTAAGGACTCACTGATGGTCCCAAAACAACAATTCAAGTAGTCAACCAATCATTTAGCATTTCAAAATTATACATGTACAGTAAATATAAGATTAAAGTGGACATATGTAAGGAATTAAAAATTAACCCTTGTTACCTCACTTAATTGCATTAAATTCTAAAGTCAAGATAAGTTTCCAACTCTCTAGTGATCCTAATTTACTAAAACCAATTTCTTAGTTAATACCTAACATAAAAATCAATTACCCATCATTCTAGCATCATGAGCTATCTAAAAGGCACTTACTTGGACTCCAATGAACCCAAATTTGGACTTGGGTCTTTCTACACCAGAAATCTCAATGTCTTTCTCCTAATCCTTAGTATTTTCATGCATCAACAAAACCCAGTATATAAGTCAGTCCTTTGAGCCAACTTATAGCATGAAATACATCAAAATTAAGAGAAAATGCTTACTTAATACTCCCTTTAGCTTCAGCCTTCAAAAATCAACAAAGGAACCACTAAAAGAACACATTTTGGCTTCGGGAATAAGGTGGAAATCCACTAAACCAGAATTATTTAGATTAAATTCTAGAGGAAAATGAAAGGAACATATTTTATATAACTCACCTTGGTTGATTCTTCCTCTAGGAGTGCAAAATGGAGTCAAACTATGATGAAACCTTTGCCTCCACCTAAAGATGCAAAGATGCTCTCCTCCCTTTGTAGAACCCTTCAGATTTTTAGCACAAAGGTAAATGGCAAATAGGTTTTCTTAAGGTTTTAAGTGGATCTAGGCTTACCCCAAAGCCCATGAACCACCTGGGTCCATTTTTTAGGTTTTGGGCTTCCAAGAAATGAAGTTGGGCCTTTATACAACAAAAATTGGGCTTCTATAGTTGGCTCTTAATGTGAACAAATTGATCATAAGGCCCAAATTAAGTGTCCACCTATCCTTAATTAATTTCTTAACTAACCCAAACTTATAATTAATCCATTTTCACCTAATAATGGCCAAATAATTATTATTGTCTCAAAATATCTAACATAAATCCATTTCTTTAGAAATCACTATTTTCCTTGACCTCCCTAAATCCCTATAACAATTCTTTAATTCTTCATAATTATTCTTAATTAATTTTGAGGTGTTACACATCATGTCTCAAAAGCCATACAATTCAAAATCACCTTCCCACTTGTAAATTTACAAACATTCACTTAGGAACTCAAGGTGCCATTTTACAAGATATCACATGTTTCAATCCATAACGGGTCTCTATATCATATTCTAGTACTTTTTGACATGTTGGCATGATCATACTTCACAAGATACAAATACATAATCATAGATACAAAAATATGCCTTAACATAACCATGATTGTCAGAGTAGATCTTTTAAATCTTTCTTTATCCTCATTCTTGCTTCCTTGAGCACCATCTATAACATCCATTTCTTTGAAAATTAGAGAAAATGTGAAAAACGTAACGTACGATTTCTCCGTAGACAAATGAAATTCACCAAATACAAAAGGAAGTCCCCTGAAATGATGTAGTTAAGATCCTAAAAAATTTTAGAAGCATTCTAGACTCCTAAACATGAAAATCTCAGGCTCAGATGGAAAGAAAAACGGAACTAGAATGAAGAAACAATTTTTTATGAAAAACTTATGAAATATAATGGCATTTTTGTAATTTTAAGCAATTTTTGGAATTCACATAGGAGGGCTTTCTAAATGAAAGTTTTGACTTCTTCGGGGTTCTAAGAGGCCCTGAAAACCATGGGAAGCCTAGGATAGTTAGAACCCCTTCGGTAGATGTTTTCTAATGTCGGTATACCTGAACTTTGACGGATTCGTTCGGGAAGGTTTTAGCTCTGATTTGAGTGATTCCAAAGGCATTTTACTAAATTGGGAACCTAAATTTTATAATAGAAAAGGCAATTCTCAAAAAGGAGCTAAAATGAAGTAGAAATGAAAATACCAAAAACAAATGGCAAAATGGAAATTTTTGAAAAATCTATTATCCTCCACCTATATATATGAGGCGCCCCACTCTCCCATTCATTTAGTCTCATATTTTTCTACCCCAAACTAGAGGAGAAACCCTAGGAGAGTGGCGCACCAAGGGAAGAAGAAGGGGAAGAGAAATCAAGGCTTTAAGGTAAGGAAATTTAGTAGTTTTTCATGCTTTCTTCCATCCAAACCTCTTCTCCTCCATTCTCCCTTGTTTCCTTTGATTATAATGAAGTTTATAAATCTATTTTAAGGGAGAAATTAAGGAAAAAATTCGGATTTGAAGAGAGGAGCTCGAAGAAGACAAGCTTCAGGTGAGAAAAAGCAAGAAAATAAGGTAATTTCTTCTTCCATGATCGCTACCCTTGCTCCTCTTCCTCCATCATTTCGTCCCACTCAAGAAAACCTAGGAGGGTTTGATTTTTAGGCAGAACCAAGGGTGATTCTTTAAAAAAAGGGTGTAGAGATTAAGAATATGCAAAAAGAATTAACAAAAAACTATGAAAATTTAAGATGCAATTTTTAGGGTTTCAAGTGTTCCTTCCAAAATCTGATTTGATCTCTTAATTTCTATGCCTAAATAAGTGTTTGAATGAGCTTATAAGATCCCTAGAAGTCTCCCCATGTGCTTTCTCCATCAAGGAAACAAAACAAACTCCATGGAAGCCAAAGTCTTCCATAGCCTCGGCCTAAAAGGGTTTATGTAGCTAGGGATAGTTCTAAATTTTTCTAAGCTCATTTTTGAGTCATATATGATGAATGAAGATGAGGGGAGGCCTTGGGAGAAATTTAGAAACCATAGAAAGTGAGTTGGTGCCTTATGTTCCATAATATGACCTAAAGAAGCAACATGTAGTTAGGCTCTTTATTTTAATTGTGTGATGACTCCAAGAGGCTTAAAAGGAGTCAAGAATCACATTTGAAAGGAAAGAATGGAGCCTAGAATTTATTTGAGGGATTTTGCTTCATTTGGTGCATTTTGGAACCATAAAGGGATTTACAGGTCAAGCTAGAGTTTAAGCAAGTTGTGTGCCCTTAGACTTTGCTTCAAGAGTATAATTAGCTTCCATATGATGTGTCTAGGCCAAGAGAAATGATCTACACCTCCTTGGGTGTGTGAGGTCAAGGGAAAGGATTCAAAACTTAAGGAAAAGTGTACAAATGCTAGCAAGGTAGCTCTCTCCACATTCTCTCATGCATGGTTGCTTGCTTTATTTATCTTTGAATGTGTGTCTGTGTATTTCAAGCCATGAAAAATGTTCTAGCATGAGCTCTTACTCCATGGTACCATGATGATGTATTATGTTTCTAAATGATGTTTGTTTTGGTTTTCTTAAGCACGGTGAGGCCAAGAACCCTTAACTATGGTAAGGATGAGCCAAGAACCCTTAAGATTAGTTGAGACAAAGTAAAGAGTCTTCCAAAAGTAAAGTTGACTTCTAAGAGCATGGTTGAGTTCAAGAACCTCTTAAAGAATAGGTGAGATAAGTTCAAGATCCACAAGTAAATGGGCGAGGCCAAGCCACTTGCTTGGCAAGCTTATGTATGCTATGTATGAATTTTTCAAATGCTAAGAATACTTCTTGAATGATTGCACATGTCCATATACCATGCATGCATTTGTGAGACTTGTTTTGCATGCTTTATGTATGATTGAATGGGAGATGAGCTATTGGAATTCTTTGAATCTTATCCCCTCCTCTTCAATGTTCTAACATGCTAGGTGGACCAAGAGACCAAGGGAAGGGAAGCCAACTATATGAGAAATCAAAGCATGACACTAAAGTGTTGGAATTTTGTTCTTTAAGGCTATATTGATGTTAAATGATGTAACCCATTATGGTATATGGTTTATGATCTCTTGAACATGTGTAATTATGTTAATAAGTGACATATAAATGAGAGATTATGTTATGTGAATGCTAGAATGTGATTTGAGTATGTAATGGCAAATTGTGCATCTTGAAAGTTTGATGTAAGCATGTATAAATGCAAGTGAGATGGTCAAATTGAGAGGCATGAGGTTTGGGACCATTTGGGCAGCTCACACAAGTCCTAATTATGCTTTTAGACTTGCCCAAGAGGTGCCAAATCCCAAGGAAATCCATTTGGACATTTTGGTATTCTATATGGCGCCAAAATTGACCATAGTGGAACCCTAGATCATTTTTTATCCAAATGAGCTCTTCTTGATTTTATATTTGTCATGCAAATAAATCTTGTTGAGAGATTTTTAGGAAGCTAAAGAACAAAATTTTCAGAGGTCTAGAGAATATTTGATGAATTTTCAAAGTTGGAAAAAATTCAAGTTTTGGTTTGATGTACTGTTCACTTGGTCTGAAAATGATTTCTGTCACACAGGGCTCAAATGATGTCCAATTGCCACAAAACTTTATATGGAGAAACTAGACATTCCCAATGACTTGTTCTAACTAAAAGCACCATATTTAAATGTCTAGAGAGGGAGATATGAACTTTTAAAGATTCTATCCAGTACTAAGCCCCCCAACTGATCTCAGGTACTATTTGATTGAGTTTTAAGGTCTAGGCATGCTTAAGTTAGTTTGAAGTTATTTTTTCCCTCTAGCTAACATCCGTAGATTTTCAAATTGGTATCATTTGTATGGATTAGAATTTTGTGAAATTAATTGGATATTTTTTTAAGTTTGCTGCAAAATTTTGTGATAGCACCAGTGGACAGTCAGACCTTTGGATCATTTCAAATGTTAAACATCTTCTGTGTTGGATATTATGGTCTAGATGCATTTTTAGCATAAATTAGACATTAGCTTTCCAAAATAGCCAAGAATGGATGATTTAGATTTTTCTAGAATAAGTTATGATTTTCCAAAGTTTGTGCCAAAATGACAATATCCTGGCCGACAATGAAACCTTGAATTTTATGTATCTCTTTGGTTTCCACGAGTTGTAGGCCACTTTTGGTGATGAAAATAAGTTGTATCTAGGTAATTAAATATGAGAATGTGATATATGAGTCCATATGGCCCACGAGACTCTAAAGGGAAACTTTATACACGACGCAACGCTAAGAAACTCATTATTTTAATGTCATATTTCTTACTCTCTTATAGATTGCATGATATGAGATATGGAAGTAGTATAGAATAAGCTAGAAATATATGGTGTTACACCATCTTGTCATGTTTAGTAGAAATAGGAGAAAAATGAGATTTAAAGAATCTTAATAGCTAATCCAACATTCATGCATACATATATTGCTCACTTAAAGTCCAAGATGCATGTATGCATGTCATACAACCATATACAATCCATATTCATGCATTAGAGATCCCATGGCTCTATCAAGATCAATCTCATCATCTAGGGACTTTTGGTTTATTCTCATCTAATATTTAAGGACTTTTGGTTTATCCTCACCTGTTTTAAAGGCTTTTGACTTTGCCTTACTCACAATTAAGATTTTTAGCTTAGTCTCACCTACATTTAAGGATTTTTGGCCTAACTTCATCCATTTCAAGGGACTTTTAGCATAACTACACCCATTCAAGAGCTAAACCAATTTTAAATGCAATCAAATAGCATTAAATGCCATGAAATTGCATATAATCATCAAGTAATCAACAAAATGTATAATTTGCAAACCATACATACAAGTAATCCAAGACACTCAAGCAAGCAAGCAAGCATACATACATACACAAGAATAAAGGAAAAGCTACCTTGTCACACAAATTTCCATTAATTCCCCTTAGTCTCTTCTCTTCGTTCCTTAGCCATATGGTTATCCTTGGATATGCTTTCACTTGTTTGTCCTAGACATATCATAGAACACAAAACAATCAATGGAACCTTACTTAAACTCATTCTAGCATTATATATACAATTTAAAGTTCTAGTTGTGCTTATGGCCATACATTTGTACCTTAAGAAGCAACTCCTATCATTTCACCTCTTGGCTCCAAAACCTCACTCAATATGAGTTATATAACTCTATTAGAACTCATTAGAGCCATTATATACTTGTTTTAAGAAGCCTAGTACTAAGTTGCTTCTTTAGCCATAATTGAATCCTAAATTTTTCATTTTTCAAAATAAGGCTTCTAAATTCAAACTAATAGTTTCATTATTGTCTCTAATTCATATCTAGACACTTATATCCTTAGAATCATCAAAACAACTTCTTAGGTATCTAAACCCTCACGTGGTCGAACCATACCCCTTACGCACCTTTCTTAGAGGTTTGCTTGTTTCTTTGAGTATTTCAAAGCCTTAGAATATCCATAATTCACATCTCATTCAATTATAATATTAGAAAGTTTAATTAACTCTCCTAAGGCATTTAATTTTCTTATACTTCAAAACCCCATTTCCCATCATGGGCCAACATCTAATTCCTCTCATGTTCTCTTCAAGTTGGCCGAATATGGAAGCTTATAGCAGAATAAGAAAGAGCTATTTTCTTTGTAAGGAGACTATTATGGTGTATTTAGTTCCCTTTGAAGAGCTTATTCCTCCATGAGTTCATCCACAAAACTTTCTTCTTTTAGAAAACTAAAACCATAGAAAGAAAGAATAGAAGGAATGGGTAATGGTTTGTAATAGCATCATATTCAAATTTAGGAGATTTGCTTACTTATATAAGGCTTTCCTTCCCTTGGCTCTTCCTCCATCTTCACACTACCATGAGAGCTCCTTTTGGTCTAAACTAGGTAGGTTAAAAGAAGCTAGATGGTGTTGTAGCTCATATATAAGGAGAAAATGGTGTTTTATTATAATTTACAAAATTTCCATTATGCCCCTCAACTTTAATTCATCTGTTTGAACTCATTTTAACTCTTTTTTGGAAACTGTCCTTTCCATCATAAAATTTAGGTTCTCTAGTTTATTAAAAGTATTTATTTGAAAATTTTTGAGATTTAGAACCTTATTGAACTATTTGGTCAAAGTTTTGGTCAACCAATGACTTAAATTGTAAAATGAAAGGGTTTTAACCATTTTGACGAATCCTATGATTTTTTGGACCCTTAAAAACCCTAGTGAGTTTAATTTTCCCATTTAAAGCTTTTTCCTTTAAGTTTTTCAAAATTTATCTAAAATTATGATTTTGCCACTATGATATTAATTTATTTTGTTTAACCATTTTGGCTCTAATTTTGAACCATCATTGGTTTCCTAACCTCATTGCTAGATGTTCTATTTAGCAATCTAGCCCTAATTTGCTTCAATTTATTTTACTCTAAGGTCCTTTTTCATTAATCATATAGTTCGAATTTCAGTTTCTCTTAATTCATATTACCCTTCTTTAAACCTGTGACCTTATTTAGATAATTTATTCCACTCTTTAGGAATTATTTTAAATTACCAAATCATAAGATATTGCATTTCGCCTTCCTAAAAATAAATTTATCCTCAAAATTTAGGACATTATCATTAAATAAATGTGGATATTATTTTTCTCATATTAGCCACTAGTTTGTAGGCTACTCTATCAGAACATAAACCTTTCTATATCACTTTTACTAAAGAAACATTCTTATTTTCTCAACTATTTGATCTTGGTATCAACCAGTTCTTTGGCGTTACAAACATAGGAAAATTATCTTGCCATTGAAATTCTCATATTTTATAACAAGTGAGAGGGTTGATGATCAAGCATCGGAGACTTGGAATATAACATAGTTCTAGGGTAGGTTAAGAAAGAAGACAGGGCAATACAATAAGCAACTGGTCCAATTCTCTTAAGCAGTTTAACTAGGCCCATATAACTAGGATTGATTCTTTTCTCATTTTGATAGACCGACCCATTCCAGTAATTGAATATATTCGAATAAGCACAAAATTTCCAATCTCAAACCATACTCTAATGCCCCTATTCTTTTATTTGTATAACTCTTTTGTCTATTCTAGGCCATAAAGAGTTTCTCTCTAATCAACTTTATCTATCTAGTGGTTTGGTCTATCCATCTCAAGGCCTATCAATCTTCTCTTACCTAGCTTAACCCAAAATAAGGTAATTCACATTTTCTACGATATAGGGTTCTATATAGGACCATTTAAATACTGGAATGGTAACCATCATTCATACAAACAAAATTATAGGTACATATATATTCCAGTTTCCTTCCATTTTTAGTACATATTCCCCTCAACATATCTTTTTAAAATTTAGATGGTCCTTTCTATCTGATCATTCATCTGAGGGTGATAGTCAGTGGCAGAACTAAGCCTCAATTAATCTCTACCTAAGGTATCTATAGTTACAACATTATTCAGTACCTCATGAGATCTTACTAATTCTCTTATATGCAATAGAGCAATTTATTTAATGCACACATAGCCCTTATCAGTGAAAGTGCATAAAACTTGTTAATACATTCTTAGTTACCCATATATATATATAATATATAAATGATATTTTAGGTAACCCTGTAATAAAATCCACATTTATATTATCTCTTTTTCTACTCAAGGATATCTAAAGATTTTAATAACTTAACTTATCCCTAATGATCAATTACAACTTTCTAACACATAAGATATCTAGCCATGTACTAGCTAAATTTGTCTTCATTTCTAGTCACCAACTAATCTTTCAAATTTCGGCACATTTTGGTGACATTGGAACACATGACATATATGTTATTATATGCCGCCTCTAAAAATATTTTCTCTTAATTCAACCGTATTTAGCACATAAACTTTATCATTATACATTACCATACCATCCTCAGATACTTTGGATTCTAAGGTTTTACCCTGGAGAATTTCACTATTGATATAGTTCAAAAAGTCATCCTCTCCCTAGGTGTTTACCATATGGGCTCTCAAATCATTTTTTATTCTAATCTCACTTAATAACAATTTGCTTGGAAGTATATAAAAAGATGTATTCATATTCTTGAATTTCTCTATAAATTCCTATTCCTATATTATCATATAAGTTGTATGTACATGGACCTTCTACTTAAAATATTGACTACCTCTTTGGCCTTATCTGGATGATATTTCAATGTACAATCATAATTCTTCAAGAATCTCATCCATCTTTTCTGATCAAAATACATATTTTAGACTTTTGTGGTCAATGAATTTCCCACTGTAGCATCATACAAGTAGTGTCTCTAGATTTTGAGGGCAAAAACCACTGCAACTAACTCTAAAGAATATATGGGATAATTCTTTGCATGTGGCCTCAATTTGTCCAGAGGCATATGTTACCACTCTACCCTCTATTATATTAATGCACGTCCTAGCCCTTTCTATAAAACATCATCATAAACCATAAGGTTTACTAAGGTTAGGTATAACAAGCATAAAGGTAGTGGTTTAATGGAGTTCCACTTCTAGAAACTCCTCTCACATCTATTATCCTACAAAAACAG
The DNA here is from genome assembly GCA_026724425.1 of Erythrophleum ivorense. NCBI lineage: Eukaryota > Viridiplantae > Streptophyta > Magnoliopsida > Fabales > Fabaceae > Erythrophleum > Erythrophleum ivorense. The sequence goes on from JAIUCV010000014.1 coordinate 8,970,210, forward strand.
AATCTCTTTCCTAAATAGCCTTGTCAGTGGTAAAGCTATCTAAAAAAAGCCTTGTATAAATTTCTTATAATATCTTGCCAAACCTAAAAAACTTCTTACCTCAGTGATAGTTTTAGGCCTGTCCCACTATAATACAGATCCAACTTTATGGGGATCCACCACAACCTCTGCCAATGATATGACATAATCTAAGAACCTTACTTTGGTTAGCCAAGACTCACATTTACTAAGTTTGGAGTACCATCTCATGTTCCTTAAGGTCTCAAGGACTACTCTCAAATATCTTGGTATCTCTCAACTACCCTAGAGTATACTAGAATATCATCAATAAAGACCACCACAAAATTTATTCAAATATAATCTTAATACCCTATTCATATCCTCCATAAAATAGCTAATGCATTAATCAGGCCAAATGGCATAACCAGGAAATCATAATGTCCATATTAGATTCTGAAATCTATTTTTAAGATGTCCTCAGCTTTAACCTTCAATTAATGATTCCTAGATTTAAAATCTATCTTAGAAAATACTGATGCCCCACTAACTAATTTAAAGATTCCCAATTCTAGAGAGAGGATACATATTTTTAATGGTAACCTTGCTAAATTCCCTATAATTTATATACAATCTTAGGCTACCATTTCCCCAGGATGACACACTTGGGTATTTGAATCCTTTTCTCTAATAGTTTCTTAATTTTCTTTTCAACTCTGCTGGCTTAGTGGGAGTCATCTTATAAGAAGATTTGGACACAGATCCAGCCATAAGCACCATATTACTAAGGAATTTTATCTCTCTCTTAAGAGATAGACCACTACAATCAAAATCTTTAAGGAAAACTTTTGGGATTCCCTACCTATAAGGGTCTCCTCCATCTCTCTTTTCCACCTCTTCTTATATAGAAAGAAGGGCTAAAAGCCCTTTACATCTATGCTCTAAATATCTCTCAGCCTGGGCAATGGATAAGAAAGATAATTTAACTCTAGCATTAGGTATGGTCCTACATTCAAGCAAGGTAATAATTTTTATGTTCACATTCAAGCATAATATTATTAATAGCCATCCAATACATGCTAATAATCAATCAATATCATGACAAGGCATGCAAGTTAAATCAATGATAGAGTAACAATAGTCAAATTACATAATGACATTCACATAAATATGGAAAGTACTCATATGGCATCTAGTAGAAATAGATATAAACAGATTATAAGGCAGAGTATTAATACCCAAACCCAGTTTCTTACACATAACAATCATAAGATAATGCCCAAATCAGTCACAATAATTAGAGAAAAACCATTAACTTTAATCATACCTTTGATTAAACTAGGAGATACACTAGCCTTTTGCCCTCACATCTATAATCAAACTAGGAGACATATTAGCCTCCCATTAAGTGAGAGCAACCACTTTGGGTCTAAAGTCTAAGTGGAGGTACTGTCATTATCTAAAAGTCAATGCTAGCTATATATGCTAGCTTCCCACATCTATAACATTCCATATGGGATGATTGTCCCTTGTTGGGCTAAACATTTTCCCTCTCTAGTCTTTCCTATCTCGACATACTTTACCTTTCTTCCTATTACTAGTAGAGACATTCACATCATCCTTTTACCTTAACCCTTTTTAATTGTAAGGTTCCTTTCTGTCTTGCCCTTACCTACATCATATCCTGCAAGTTATTTTCAATCATTCTACTAATCTCCCCAAAGGACATTAAATGCTCTAATTTCCAACAGAGCAATCCTATCTCTAGTGAGGGCTTTTAACCCTTTCTCAATTGCTCGCACTTCCATTTCTCATCATCATATTCCTATAATTAGGAGAAGTGCTAGGACAATCTTATGCGTGTAATAGCATACTAATAATTATCAATTCTTCTATTTTAAAGGTGCAAGTAAATTGTCAGGAACTAGTTATTATGGTTTTGAGGTATTTCTTCTATCATTATCTCTCTTTATCTTGGGCATTCCATAGTTGTAGTACCATTTCTTGTTGCTGTAACGTCCGATTTTCGTTAAACGAAGGAAACAAACGTGTTTTCAAAGCAAGTCCCTGAAATGAATTAGTTAAGGTCCTAAAAAATTTGAGTAATATTCTAGACTCCTAAAAATGAGAATTCTAGGTTCAAATGAAAGGAAAAACGAAGCTAGAATAAAGAAACAAATTTTTATGAAAATCTTACAAAACGTAATGGTATTTTTGTAATTTTGAGCAATTTTTGGAATTCACATTGAAAGGCTTTTTAAATGAAATTTTTTAGCTCTCCAGGGTTCTCAGAGGCCTTAAAAATCATGGGAAGTCTTGGGACAGTTAAATCCCCTATGGTGGATGTTTTCTAACGTCAGTGTATCCAAACTTTGACGGATCTGTTCGGGAAGGTTTTAGCTCCGATTTGAGTGATTCCAAAGGTATTTTACTAAATTAGGAACCTAAATTTTATAATGAAAAAGACGATTCTAAAAAATGAGCTAAAACAAATAAGAAATGAAAATACCAAAAACAAAGGGCAAAACAGGAATTTTTGAAAAAGTCATTCTCCTACACCTATAAATAGGTGGCGCCACCCCTCCTCACTTATTTAGACACAATTGTTTCTGCCCAAATTCATAAAAGAAAGCTAGGGTTTAGGCGCACCAAAGGGAGAGAAGAAGAAGGAGAAATCAAAGGTTTAAGGTATAGTTTCTTGGTAGTTTTTCATGCTTTCCTCCATCTAAACCTCCTCTCCTCTATGTTCCTTTGTTTCCTTTTATCAAAATGAAGTTTACAAATCTGTTTTAAAGGAGATATTAAGGGGAAATTTCGGATTTGAAGAAGGGAGTTCAAAGAACACAAGATTCAAGTGAGAAAAAGCAAGAAAACAAGGTAATTTCTTCTCCCATGATTGCTACCTTTTGTTTCTCTCCCTTCTCCATTTCGCCCCACCTAAGAAATCCTAGGAGGACTTAGTTTTTAGGTAGAATCAAGGGTGATTCTTATGAAAAAGGGTGTGGAGATTAAGAATATACAAAGTAAATTAACAAAAAATCATAGAATTTCAAGATGCAATTTATAGGGTTTCAAATATTCCTTCCAAAATCTGATTTGATCTCTTAATTGCTATGCCTAAATAAGTGTTTAAATGAGCTCTTAAGATCCTTAGAAGTCTCCCCATGTGCTTCCTCCCTTGAGAAAACAAAAAAAACTCCATGGAACCCATCATGTTCCACTGTCTCAGCCAAGAAGGGTTACCATAGCTATGGAGAGTTTTAAATTTTTCTAAACCTATTTTTGAGACATATATGATGAATGAATATGAGGGGAAGCCTTGGAAAAATTTTAGAAACCATAGAAAGTGAGATGGTGCTTTATGTTCCATAATATGACCTAAAGAAGCAACATGTAGTTAGGCTCTTAGTTTTGAGTGTATGATGACTCCAAGAGGCTTAAAAGGAGTCAAGAATCATATTTGAAATGAAAGAATAGAATCTAGAATTTATTTGAGGGGTGTTGCTTCATTAGGTGCATTTATAGAACTATAATGAGGTTTATAGATCAAGCTAGCGTCTAAGCAAGTTGTGTGACCTTAGAATTAATTCAATGAACTTAATTGGCTTCCATAAATTATATTTAGGCCAAGAGAAATCATACCCACACTTTTTTGTGTGTGGCCGAAGCAAGGAAGGGAAATTCAAGAGAAAAAGTGTGTGGTTGTTACCAAGGTAGCTCACTCCTTCTCTCATGCATAATTGTTTGCTTTACTTGTCTTTGAATGTGTTTATGTGTATTTTTAAGCCATGAAAAGTATTCTAGCATGACTTTGATTCCATGGTGCCATGATCTAGAGTTATTTTTTTCCTCTATTTAACATCCATATCTTTCCAGATTAGTATCATTTGCATGGATTGGATTTTTGTGGAATTAATTGGATATTTTTGAATTTTGCTGTAAAATTTTGTGACAGCACCAGTGGATAGCCCAACCTCTAGACCATTTCAAATGCCAAACGTCTTTTGTGTTAGATGTTATGGCTTGAACATATTTTTAGCATAAAGTAGACATATGTAGCTTTCCTGAATTACTAAGAATGCATAATTTCAATTTTTCTAAAATTAGTTATGATTTTCTAAAGTTTGTGACAGAAATGAGAAAAATCTGCCTGAAAATATATATATGTTTTTTAAGCTTCCCTTTGGTTTCCATGAGATGTAGGCCACTTTTGATGATGCAAATGAGTTTGTATTCATGTAATTAAATATAAGAATGCAATGTATGAACTGACACGATCCACGTGACACCGAATGAAATTTTTATACGTGACGCAATACTAAAATAGTCATTATTTTAATGCCTTTTTCTTTGAGAATTTTTATGATTCTTAGAAATGAGGTATTTAAAGGCATAAAATGAGCTAGAAATTATGGTGTTACAGCTGTTGCTACTATACAAATTGTTTCTACCATCTCATCACAGCTTATTATTACCCCAGGTAATCCATAGCATCATGGGACTTTCAAACTCTGCCTTAGTAGTTCTACCTATCAAATGATCACCAATTGCACCAAAGAACCACAACATTAACATATATACACAATATTCACAGTACAATTAACAAATCCAATCATTCTTAACAATCACATATCACATGTATAAGCAATCCAAGCACACCTTAAAACAAACAAAGAGCTTGGTTGCTTGAACCTTTGTTCTAATACTAACAAATGTCATACCACTATAGATTATACATAAATCACATGCCATACTTTTCATTTAACAACAATATTCAAATTCACACTTTTGGTAGTGAAAATAACCATCATTGAGAACCTCAAATAATCTAATTATGCACAAATAAAGATTTTGATCATTTTATTCCCAAATTCATGCCAAACAAGTTTGTATGCTTAAAATATCACAATAAGAAGCATCAATTTTGTAGGTTGCTTTATATACGCAATTTCATCACTTTAACATATATTAGAGGTCAAATTTTAAAAAATCATAACTTGAGCTACACAATTTCGAATTTGTGCAAACTTAATGGCCATAAAAAAGCTTATAATGATAATTATTTACTATAAAAATTATAGGTTAAAACAAGTTCATTTGATCTCTCAACAGCATAAAAAACCAAAATTAGATAGTGTAAAGTGTTAAGGACCATTTTGTATAATTTTTTTAAAATTTAAAAATTCATAAAATATTTTGTAGAGGTCCAAAAATTTTTATTTTTAGTTTGTTAGAAAGCTATTAATATCCCCTAATTACAAGCCAAATTTTAGCCCAAAATTTGTCCATTTGGTTGATCAACGGTTCACAGACATATTATGGCTTAAAGAATGCAAATTTTGATCCAAAATAGTCCTAAATGCTTATTATGGCATGTCTTCATTTGGATATGTTTTAAATGATAAATGCATCATATATAGTAGGCATAACAAGTCTTAAAAGCCATACAATTCAAAATCATCTTCCTACTTGTAAATTTAAAGTCTAGTTATGCTTATGGCCATACTTTTGTACCTTAAAAAGCAACTCTTACAATTTTACTTCTTAGCTCCAAAACCTTACTCAATATGAGTTATATAACTCTATTAGAACTCATTAGAGCCATCATAAACGTGTTTTAAGAAAATTAGGACTAAATTACTTCTTTAGGCATAATTGAATCCTAAATTTTTTACCTTTCAAAATAAGGCTTCTAAATTCAAACCAATAATTCCATTAGTATCTCTAATTCATATCTGGACTACTTATATCCTTGGAATCATCAAAACAACTTCCTAGGCATCTAAAGCCTCATGTGGTCAAACCATATACCTTAGGCATCTTTCTTAGAGTTTTGCTTGTTTCTTTGAGTATTTCAAAGCCTTAGAATATCCACAATTCATGTCTTATACAATTATGATATTAGAGAGTTTAATTAATTATCATAAGGCTTTAAATCTTCCAAGGATCTATCTAAACCCTATGTGAGTTATAAACCATTTCCTAGGTTCTTTATGGAATCTAATTGCATATTCTTAATTCCCATTTCCCATCATGCTCTCTCCAAGTTGTTGAATATGGAAATTCATGGAGGAACAAGGAAGAGCTATTTTCTTATGCCATGTTATATACTGTAACACCATAATAACTTAACTCCAATTCATCTCCTTCTAGGCTTGATTCCATATGATTTCCAAAGAAAATGACCAAAAATGTGGTATTTTACTACTTTAAGTCGGCGTTAAACTGGTCATATTTTGCCCCGTGGGTCCCGTGAACCCATCATTCACATTCTCTACTCAATTACCATTTATAAGACTTGTACATAGCCTCAAACAACTCATAAACCACGGGTATGAAGCCAAAAACCAAGAAAATGCAATTTCTCCCATGAGCCCAAAAGTCAGATTTTTGACTCTAACTTTGGAAAATCATAACTAATTCTAGAAAAATGGGAATTAAGCAAATCATAGCTCTCTAGAAATATTTGGATGTTAAATTTACACTAAAAATAACTTCCAACCACAATCTCAACTTCTGGACCATCTTTGAAATCGAAAAAGAGACAGAGGTCCGGCTGTCCCTGATACTGGTGCAGTTTACTGTCATGAACTTTGAAAATTCGTAATTAATTCCACAAAAATCTAATCTGGGAAATCTATACCAATTTAGAAAGCTACAGATGTTATCTAGAGGAAAAAAATAATTCCAGATCAGTTCAGGAGCTCTTGGATAGCGAAAACTGATGGAACAGTAACAAAGATCGGAAAGCTTCCCTGATGCTGATACAGAACTTCAGCAAGTCGTTTCTCTCTCTACAGTCCTCCAATTGAGGTGTTTCCAGTTGGTATAGGTCACTGTAGATATCTAGTTTATACTTATAAAATTTCATGACAATTGAACACCATTTGGTCTATGAATGACATGGATTCATTTTCGGACTTGATGCACAGTACCATGACCAAACCATTAAAATTTCCAAACTTCAACAATTCGCCAAATATTCCTGATAAGCATAATTTATATATATTTTATTCTCCTTAGGAAACTCCTAAGAAAAGCCCTGAATAAATCGTCTATAGTACCCTGCCAAACTTAGGAAACTCCTGACCTCAGTGATCGTTCTAGGTCTATCCCACTGTAACACAGCCTCAACTTTGTGGGGATCAACTACTACCCCATCTCGTGAGATCACATGACCTAAGAATCTCACCTCGGTCAGCCAAAACTCACATTTACTAAGTTTGGTGTACAACCTTTTCTCTCTCAAGGTTTCTAGGACTAATCTCACATGCCTCTCGTGCTCTTCAAAAGATCTAGAGTACACTAGGATATCATCAATGAAGACTACCACAAACTGATGTAGATACGGTTTGAATACCCTATTCATATAATCTATGAACACAGCAGGCGCATTCGTTAATCTGAATGGCATCACAAGGAACTCATAGTGCCCATATCTCGTTCTGAAGGCCGTCTTGGAGACGTCTTCAATTCGCACTCTCAACTGATGGTACCCAGATCTAAGATCTATCTTGGAAAACACAGATGCCCTAACTAACTGATCTAATAAATCATCAATTCTAGGGAAAGGATATTTATTCTTGATGGTAACTTTATTCAACTCTCTATAATCTATGCACAAACGCAAGCTACCATCCTTCTTCCTCACAAATAACACTGGAGCTCCCCAAGGTGATACACTAGGGCGGATAAACTCTTTCTCTAATAATTCCTCTATTTGCTTTTTCAACTCTGTGAGCTCGGTGGGAGCCATCCTGTAAGGTGCCTTGGACACCAGTCCAGCCCCAGGCACTATGTCTATAGGGAATTCTAGTTCTCTCTTAGGGGGTAGACCACTAAAGTCAAACTCTCTAGGGAAAACCTCCGGGTATTCCCTGACAATTGGGATCTCCTCTATCCCTTCCTCTACCTTAGCCTGAATAGAGAAAAAGACTAGAAACCCTTGACATCCACACTCTAAATACCTCTCAGCCTGGGTAGTAGTCATAAAAGATAACTCAGCTCCTACCCTAGGTATGGTCCCACAAGCAAGTAAGGAAATGGTTCGGTGTTCACAATCAAGTACCGCATTATTCGCGACTAACTAGTTCATACCAACAATCAAATCAATATCATGAAAGGGCATACAAATCAGATCAATAGTGGTATGACAATGATTAAACTGAATAGTGACATTTAAGCAAGTATGGGAAATGACCACGTGGCCTCCAGTGGGTGTAGTGACAGACAAGTCAAATGGCAAGACACTAACAGCCAGACCCAATTGCCTCACACAGTCATAGGATATAAAGGAGTGACTAGCACCCGAATCAAACATAGCAACTACAGGAAAGTCATTCACTATTAGCGTACCTCGGATCAAACTGGGGGACGCGCTGGCTTCCTGCCGAGTGACGGCGAACACTCGACCCTGGGTCTGTGGCCTAGGAGGCGGTGCTGTATCTATCTGCGGGCAGTGTCTCACAATGTGCCCCAACTTCCCACACTTGAAGCAAGTCACCAAAGGCTGTTGGAAAGATGACTGGCCCCGAGGAGGCGGCACCGACTTACCCTGCTGTGGCCTTCATTTCCATGGCCCCTTGCCTCTCCTCTTGGCACTGGATGTCACACTAGAACCCTCTTTCGGTCTCAGCCTTTTCAATTCTGAAACCTCCTTCTGACTAGCTATAGTCGTAACAGGCATAATGACTCGCAGGTTAGTCTCAATCACCTTGCTGACCTCCACAAGGGTATTAAACTTTCTGATCCGTTGTAGGGTAACTCTGTCGCTAATTAGGGGCTTCAATCCAGTTTCAAACTGCTCACATCTCCAGGGTTCATCATCATACCTCTGGAGGTAAGAGGAATACCGAGACAATTCCATGAACTTGGCCACATATTGGTCTACAGTCATCTCGTCTGTCTATCTCAAACTCATAAACTCCATCTCTTTCTTTTTCCTCATCGAACTAGGGAAATATTTCTCATAAAACTTAACCAAGAAACTTTCCCAATTTATCTATATATCCTTGGTCTCCATTAGGGGTTTCGTGCTACACCACCATCTATAAGCTTCCTTTTGTAGTATGAAAGTGGCTAGCTGAGCTTTCTGCTCGGTGGTACAATCCATTACCGAAAATATTTTCTCTAGCTCCCTGACCCAAGCCTCCGCCTTATCCGCATCCAACTCCCCGTCAAACGTGGGTGGATTGTTTTTCCTGAACTATTTCAACAGTTTCTGGATAGGTGTCTGGGTCTGAGCTACCATAGGCTCTTGGGGATGTACAGGTGGCATGCCAGATGTGGCTGGCTGAGGTACAGGGGCTTCCCTCTTGGCTTCTTCTTGCATGGCTAGGGTATCTTGTAGGTGCATGATCATATCATGTTGTTGCTGGGCAATGTACCTCTGTTGCTCCAACATCTCCTGATGTTGGCCCATCATGGCCTCATACCGATCCAATCTCTCCATGATGGTTTGTAGAGGATCCCCAGGCCTAATAGGAACCTCTGGCTCAACTCTCTGAGCCCTGGATGGCCTGCCTCTACCCCTGCCCCGTCTAGTCTCAACCATATCTGAAAAGAAGTAGCAATCTTCAGTTTACAATCATAGCACATATGCATATGAATGTTACCACTTCCATGGCAATTCACACCAACACAAGCAATTCATATCATTCAAGAGCCCAACATCGAGCAAAAATGCCTGAACCTTTGCTCTGATACCAAAAATATAACACCATAATAACTTAACTCCAATTCATCTCTCTCTAGGCTTGATTCCATATGATTTCCAAAGAAAATGACCAAAACCGTAGTATTTTACTACTTTAAGTCGGGGTTAAACTGGTCATATTTTGTCCCGTGGGTCCCGTGAATCCATCATTCACATTCTCTACTCAATTACCATTTATAAGACTTGTACATAGCCTCAAACAACTCATAAACCACGGGTATGAAGCCAAAAACCAAGAAAATGCAATTTCTCCCATGAGCCCAAAAGTCAGATTTTTGACTCTAACTTTGGAAAATCATAACTAATTCTAAAAAAATGGTAATCAAGAAAATAATAGCTCTCTGGAAAGATTTGGATGTTAAATTTATATTAAAAATAACTCCAAACCACAATCTCAACGTCTAGACTATCTTTGAAATCGAAAAAGAGACAGAGGTCCGGCTGTCCCTGATACTGGTGAAGTTTACTGTCATGAATTTTGAAAATTCGTAATTAATTCCAAAAAAATCCAATCTCAGAAATCTATACCAATTTAGAAAGATACAGATGTTATCTAGAGGATAAAAATACGTCCAGATCATTTCATGAGCTCTTGGACAGCGAAAACTGATGGAATAGTAACAAAGGTCGGAAAGCTTCCCTGATGCTGATACAAAACTTCAGCAAGTCGTTTCTCTCTCTACAGACCTCCAATTGAGGTGCTTCCAGTTGGTATAGGTCACTGTGGATATCTAGTTTATACTCATAAAATTTCATGATAATTGAACACCATTTGGTCTATGAATGACATGGATTCATTTTCGGACTTGATGCACAGTACCATGACCAAACCATTAAAATTTCCAAACTTCAATAATTCACCAAATATTCCTGATAAGCATAATTTATATATATTTTATTCTCCTTATCTCAAGCATTTTAGTGTCCAAATATGGCTTTAAGGGTTTAATTATATATAAATTGATTTCATTAGTCATTTATGCACTTTATGAATTAATTGGCAAATTTATTGAGTTTTAATGCATGAAATTCTTCTAAATAATTTTATGATAATTCTATTGAATATTTTCCATTCATTTGTGCAGAATTTTGATGGGCAAATAGCTTGAATGAGAATAATAGTTAAAGAAGAGAAAGGAATGACTAAAAAAGCGTATGAGTAGCCCTTCACTCAACATCAACACATATGCATGAAGGAACTATCCATGGGGGCAGAACCAATGCAACAAGAGGCAGCCTTCTTGAACACAAGAAGCATGTGAAGGAAAAGGAGAAGAGCCTACGGAAAGAAGCAGCAACAATGAACAGAAACAGCTACAGAAGAAGCTTGAGTAAGGAGCAGTACGTGGCTGGAGTTCAAGCGAGAAAGAAGGAAGCAGCCTCTGTTTGAGAGCTGAACGAAGAAGCTGCTGAGCTAGATTGGAAGCTGTCTCATGAACTCACACTCATACAGAACCAAACGAAGCACGAGAGAGTCTGGCTGAACGAAGAAGCAGCTGCATGAGCTGAGGAATGAGATGGTGCAGTAGCTCACAAACTCGAGCAGAACAAAGGAACACGTGGAAGAAAGAAACAAGAAGAAAATGTAATGGAAGCTACTGGGCAGAGGAAGCTGGGAGCTTGTGGAAACCATGCTGAAATCTACATGGAAAAGCTGCAGGAAGAAAGAAGAGAGCACGAGCAGCAGATCTAATGGTTTATTCTTGCATGAGAAGCTGCACGTGGATGAAGGATTAAATGATAGGAAGCAATGTGAAGAAGCTGAGCAGAGAACGAAGAAGCTGCATGTTTTAACGTGAAAAAGCTGCGTCTGGATTTGAAAAGTAGCCACGGTTTAGTGTGGAGAAGAGACAGAATGTGGAATACGTAAAAGAAGAGCTGCATGTGAGACAAGAAGCTACGTCTTTAACGTGAGCTAAACGAGCTGGAACGAGTTGAACGAGTTAAACGCAGGAGCTGAAAATGTAAGATGAAAAAAAGCTACGTGGGACATGAATTTTAATATTATATTCAACATGGGAATGAAATGGGGCCCACCTCTTATATACATAAAGTAGCTTCAGGGAATTGGAAATAATGCATTACATGGAGTGAATAAAAAATCACGTAAAAGATGCATTAGTTAACACGTGAAGCAGAACGAAGAGAAGCACGTGAATTTTAAAGGAGATAGAAGCTTCATTCAGCATGCCTCCTTCATTCAATTCATACCCTCATCCATTCGCACAGTACAAGTCATCCACGTCTCTATATTTTTGCAAATCCTCACCTATATATGCACACCATTCATTCATTCCATAAACCCCTTCATTCATCCATCCTACGCCATATTCCACTCCTTCGTCCAGCACATCCCCTCTCCACTTCACTCCATTCCATCATCCAACATCCCATGAAGCTTTAGTTCATCTTGAGGCTAGCAAGGAAGAAGACCTTGGAGAAGCTTGAATCCATGGAGAAAATTCAAAGTTTTTGGCTAAGAATTTCTTTATTTTTCCTACACTTTTTCTCTTTCATTTATTGTCTTGGTTAAGTTGTATTTGATAGGGAATTTGTGTAATTATAATTAGTGGCTGGTTAGACACTAATTAGGGAACCTTTTTGTTAATTAATTGATCTGATTAATTCCAATATTATCTGAATTCCCATGTATGCTTCAAAGGTGTTCGATAAAATACATGAGTGAGATTATTTGTTTGAATTGAAGATTCCTTAATGTTTAGTTGGTTAATTAAATATTTAGGATTATTCAGAGGCTAATCAATTAGTTAATCAATCAAATTGGGTGTTCAAGATCTTAAAGACAAGATTTAACAATTTAATGCGGAGTTAAGGTCTCAATTCAACGTTAGATCATTAATCTCTTGAATCTTGCGTGGTAACTCAAGATAAATTGTTATGAACACAACTAAGAACTCTTAGACCAAAATTAATCACAATTAGATTAGGATAAGGATAGGGGATACCAAGGGACGAATCCAAAGCTAGTCACAAGACTATAATTCACTCAACTAGATAGTAATTAGGAATTTTAAGTCAATTTTATTTTAAATAGTTTAAGTAAATCAAAACCCCCTTAGTTTATGAATTTTTAGAGTCTTTTAATATTTGGAAAACTCAATTAAACATTGAACGCCAATTCTAAGGGAGATGACCTAGGTTGTGCCACTAACTATATATTTTATCAACCTAGTATTATTTTGAGGGTTGCGCGACGAGCCACTCAATTCCCTAGACCTCCAAATATTACCCACTTTGGCTTCTCAAGAAGCTCTCAATAGACTCTAGAGGCATGCTAAATTTCATATCAAGAAGAGCTCATCTGGTCATACTTTGACGGAGCTCACAAAATTGGCGGTTTTGGCACCCAAAATGGTTCAAAAGGGGTCCAAATGGCCTCCTACATGCTCTAACATCTCTTGGGCAAGTTTAAAAGTACAAACATAGCATATATGAATTCCTTAAGTGGTCCAACTCAATACACAACTCAAACTCACTATGCTACGGGACAAAATGCATCATTTCATATAAGCCACTAAAGGGCCAAATATCACATTTCCATTACTTTGGCTCTTTTCACAGTTCATACATCACTTATACATATGCTTACATGTGCTCACATATTTACAACTCAAAAATAATATACATACAAAAGTACTTGGTCTTCCTATACATCAAGCTAGGTGTAAGTGTGCAAAAGTGGCAAAATAAGGCCTTCTATGCCTCATGGCCTCCACTCTTAGGCTCTTGAGCTCCACCTGGATGTTAAGATGGGAGAGGGAAAGGGGTGAGATTCAGGGAATCTCAATAGCTCATACTCATTCAAGAAGCAATCAAGATATATAAACCAGTCAAAGCATATAAACAAGTCACAATGACACAATATATGTGTTTCATGCCATGAATAACATATCAATGCATAGATTAGGCTCTAGGGACTTTTGTTCTAGCCTCACCCTAGCTTTGGGACTTTTGGATTGGCCTCACCCTTGGTTTAGGGACTTTTGGCTCCACCTCATCCATCTCAAGGGACTTTCGGCTCCACCTCACTCGAGTAATTTCCACAATTCATATCATAAGCATATTGGTACCAAAGCATCAAGGTAACATTAAATGGCATGTCTCATCATACAAGCACATACACAAGCATACAATAACTATTACACATCCAAGAATGCAACAAGAAAGAGTAGAGAGCTACCTTATCGGCTAATACAAGCCTTCCCTTTCAATTTCTCTTCTCCCTTCTTGATTTTACACTCACAACCAGATAGAGTTGCTTCCTTTGAGCCTAAGCACAACAAAGAGCATGGGATTATTCTCTCATAACTTAAATAAGTACTCACAAAGCTAAAGGAGCTCTTTATCGAAGCAAACCCCCGCTACACATGTAAGAACTAGGGATTCTCTCTCTAGAATTCCACTCACTCTCCTTCCTCTTTCAAGCTCTCAAAAAGGAAAGGAAAGAAGAAGAAATGAAACTACATGAGCTCTACCCTTTCTCAAGAGTGGTTTTCCACTTTCTCTCCTCTGAACCAAACCCAAATCAACTACTAAAACCATAGAAAGAGAGGGCAAAGAGAGAAGAATAACATGCTACGGAGAAAAGCTAGGAAAATCTCAAGATTGCTTACCTCTTTGCTTGTTCTCCTTCCTTCTCTAGGTCCCTCTCTCTCTCTATAGCCCTTTTCTCTCTCTTAGTAGAAGCTTAGGTCGATTTACAGAGAAAGGAAGAGTTTGGAAGTTTTAAAAGGTCAAAATCTCTCTTTTTACGCTTTTCCTAACTAACCCTAGCTATAGTGAGCCATAACCCTCGCTACGGTGAGCTCGTGTCAGTCCCAGACCTCTGCCTTCGCTATAGCGTACGCTACGGTGAGCTACTCCCTGGTTTTTGTATGGGATGCCTGCACTCGCTATAGCTAGAAGTATTTTCGCTATAGCGAGAAGGCACTCTCGCTATAGCTAGACTATAGCGAACAGGTACATTCGCTATAGCTAGGCTATAGCTAGCAGACTTAGAAAATTTTTAGCCTTCGAAAATTTTTAGCTTTTCTTTTCTTTCCCTTTTCTTTTCTCTTTTCTTTTCTTTTCTTTTTCTGGTTGTTACATATACCATTTGAAAAAGCTTTATATGGAGGTTATTATAGTGCATTTGGTTCCTTTTGAAGAGCTTATTCCTCTATGAGTTCAGCCACAATACTTCCTCTTTTAGAAAACTAAAACCATAGAAAGAAAGAGGAGAAGGAATAGGTAATGGTTTGTAATAGCGTCATATTCAAATTTAAGATATTTGCTTATCTATATAAAGCATTTCTTCCCTTGGCTCTTCCTCCATCTTCATGCCACCATGAAAGCTCCCTTTGGTTTGAACTAGGTCGATTAGAAGAAGTTAGATGGTGGTGTGTATAACACCATGAATTCTTAGTCTTGCCTCATGTTACTTCTAAGTTTTATACCATGAGTTACACAAGAAAGTGAGAAAATGGTATTAAAATATTATATTTCTTTGTGTTGCATAGTGTATAAAATTTTTATTCGGTATCCCGTGAATCATGTAAGCTCATGTATCATATTCTTATATTTAATTACTTAAATACAACCCAATTACATCATCAAAAGTGGCCTAGAATTCACGCAAGACAAGAGAATACATGAAATTCATAGTTGTAGCCTCGACTAGAATTTTCCCTTTTCTGTCACAAACTTTGAAAAATCATAACTAATTTTTAAAAAATTTAAATCATGCATTCTTTACCATTTTGGAAGGCTATAGATGTCTACTTTATTTAAAAATGTTTCCAGGTCATGAAATATCAAGTAGAAGACATTTGACATTCAAAAAGATGCAAAGGTCCGACTAGCTACTGGTACTGATATAGATTTCTGCTATGAATTTCAAAAATATCCAATTAATTCCATAAAAATCCAATCTATACAAATGATACCAATCTGAAAAGCTATGGATGTTAGCTAGAGGGAACAAATAACTTTAGACTATTATAGGCATGTCTAGGCCTTGAAAACTAATCAAATAATAACCTAAGTCTGTCTAGATGCCTAGTATTGGATAGAAATTTCAAAAATTCATATCTCTATCTCTAGACATCCAAATGAGGTTCTTCTAATTGGCTCAAGTCACTAGAAAGGTCTAGTTTCTCCTTGTAAAATTTTGTGGCAAATGGACATCATTTACTCCATGAATGATAGAATTTAATTTTGGACCAGAATGAACAGTGCATTGAACCAATTTTAGAAAATTTCTCAACTTTGAAAATTCATCAAATATTCCATAGACCTTCAAAAATTTTTCACTTTAGTTTTCCAAAAATCTCTCAACAAGCTCTAAATGCATGCCAAATCTCAAACCAAGAAGAGCTCATTTGGCCAAAAAGTGGTATAGTTTTCCAATATGGTCAATTTTACTCCATATGAGATACCAAATGTGTCTAAATGGCCTCCTTTAATGTTTGGCACCTCTTGGAGAAGTTTAAAAGCATGAATATGACTTGTATGAACTTCCCAAGTGATTCCAAACCTCATGCATCTCAATTTGGCCATTCCACTTCCATTTATACACTAATGCACCAAGCCATCAAGAAGCCATACTTGCCATTTCTAATGATTTCATGCCACATATAATTTATACAAGAGTCATACATCATTTTACATTCATACATGAGCTTACATCTTAAAAATAATATATACAAAGCTACTTCGCCATTCATATGGCCATAAAGAAGAAAATTCATACACTTTGATATCATAATCTCATCTCCCAAGGTGTGGGCTCTCATTGCCTTGTCCACTTGGTCCACCTAGCATGTTAGAACATTGGAGAGGAGGGAATGAGATTCAAACAATTCTAATAGCTCATATCGCTTTTAATCACACATAAAAGATGCAAAACAAGTCTTGAAAATGCATGCATGAGTATCATAGAGTGTGCAATCATTCAAAAGGAATTCTTGGCATTTAAACAAGTCATATATGGCATACATAGGCTTGCCAAGTAAGTGGATTAGCCTCACCCATTCACTTGTGGATTTTGGATTTGCCTCACCCATTTCTTTAAAAGGTTTTCACTCAACCTTACTCTTGGGAGTCAACCTCACTTTTGGGAGACTCTTTACTTTGTTTCAACCAATTCTAAAGGTTCTTGGCTCATCCTCACCATGGCTAAGGGTTCTTGGCTTCACCATACTGAAGCAAACCCAAACACACATAATAAACATCATATAAAAGCATAATGTAACATCATGGCACCATAGAATAAAATTCATGCTAGAATACTTTTCATGGCTTAAAATATGCATACACGCATTCAAAGATAAGCCAAACATACATTCGTGCATGAAAGAAGGAGGAGTGAGCTACCTTAGATGCAACCACACACTTTTCTCTTTGAATTTGCTCTCCCTTCCTCAACCTCACACACATAAAAGGTGTGAATTTGGTTTCTCTTGGCCTAAATATAATTTATGGAAGCCAATTAGGTTCATGAAATTAATTCTAAGGCCACACATTCCTTAAACACTAACTTGGTCTATTAACCCTTTTATGGTTCCAAGAATGCACTTAATGAAGCAACACCCATCAAATAAATTCTAGACTCCATTCTTTCCTTTCATATATGATTTTTGAATCCTTTCAAGCCTCTTGGAGTCATCACACAATTGAAACAAAGAGCCTAACTACATGTTGCTTCTTTAGGTCATATTATGGAACATAATACACCAATTCATTCTTTAGGCCTCCTAAATCTTTTCCAAGGCTTCCCCTCATTTTCATTCATCGTATATGACTCAAAAATGGGCTTGAAAAAAATTTAAAACTCTCTCTAGGTATCCTAACCCTCTTAAGCCGAGACTAGGAAGCAATTTGACCTCCAAGGACTTTGCTTCATTTTTTTAATGGGGGGAGTACATGGGGAGACTTCTAGGGATCTTAGGAGCTCATTTAAACATTCATTTAGGTATAGAAATTAAGGTATCAAGTCAAATTTTACAAGCAACACATAAAACCCTAGATTTGCTATCTTGAATTTCCATGGTTATTTTTTAATTCCCTTTACATATTTTTATTCTCCATACTCCTTTTTCTAAGATTCACCCTTAGTTCTATCCAAAATCTAAGCCCTCCCATAGCTCCTTGAGTCAGATGAACCAAGGGGAGAAGAGGAGCAAGGAGTAGCCATCATGGAAGGAGAAATTACCTTGTTTTTCTTTGTTTTCTTACTTGAATCCTCCTTTCTTTGGCCTTCTCTCTTCAAATCCGAATTTTCCCCTTTGTTCCTCCCTTAAAATAGATCCATATACTTCAATATGATCATAGAAAAGAAAGAAAAATGGAGGAGAAGAGGTTTGCAAAAATAAGAGCATGAAAAACTACCAAAAATCCATACCTTTGGCCTTTGATTTCTCCTCTTCTTTCTCTTCCTCTTGTGCACCTCTCTCTTTAGGTTTTTTCTTTGGTTTAGAGCAGAAATATATGAAGTTGAATGTGTAGCACCATAACTTTAATGCTCAACCCATGCAAATCCCATGCCTCATCTCATGTAAATTCTGTGGGAAGCAACATAATGGCATAGGAAATCAAAAAATTAAAATGCCTTTCACACAGGTAAAAATTTTCTCTTGGTGTCCTGTGGGTCATATGGACTCATCCATCTCATTATCACATTTAAATACCTAAATAACACTCATAACAAGCTTAAGAGATGGTCCATACCTCGAGCAAAAGGAGCAAATACACAAAATAGACTAGTGCAACCTCATATTAGTTTTCCAAATTCTGTGCCTGAAGTTTGAAAAATCATAACTAATTTTAGAAAAATTGAAATCTGGCACAATATACTATTCTAGAAAGCTACAGATGTCTAATTTATGATAAAAATAAAGCCAAAGCACAACAGAAGCTGCTAGGCACTGCAAACTGATGGAATAGTACCAGAGGTCAGCTATCATCCTTGGTACTGATCTCCAACTTCAAAAATTCATATCTCCATGCGCAGTGGTCCAATTCCGGTGATCTTAGTGGTTATGGAAAGATTATCATGTCTAGTTTATACTTGTAAAATTTCATAAGTATTGGATACCATTTGGCTATATGATGACATGGAACACAAAACTAAACATATGAACAGTACATGTACCAGAACAGCAAAAAAATCCCAACTTTGAAAATTCATATTTAATTTTGTAGAGCTCCAATTTTTCTGCACTTTATCTTCCTAAAAATCTATTAATGAGATCTACATGTTTGCCAAATTTCATGGGAAGATTTATCCATTTTGTCAGTTTGTGCCATAGGGTTTCGGTTTGGTCATTTTCATGATCTCAACTAACCTCAAAGTGTCCAATTTTATTTCCTAAGCTTGTGTGGCCACTTGAGCACATGAGATTGCACCAAAATGAAATTTTAAATTTGTCTCAAAGGTGCACTAACCAAGAATTTGGAAACTCACACTCTCGCCCCATGCCATACACCAATTTCCATAATGCTAGTCTTACCATTCTATGTCCAATTTGCATTATAACATTCACATAACATAAATCTCACTTGTGCATGATACATTAGCATAATTACATATGTTCATGGGGTCATATGTCATATACAATAATAGAATACAACATTCTTCACTCATATGGCCATAAAGGAGCAAAATCCATACACTTTGATGTCATACTGTTATCTTCGAAGTTGTTGGCTCCCATTACCTTGTTCTGTTAGTCCATCTAGCATGTTAGAACATTGGAGAGGAGGAAGTGAGATTTAAAAAATTCTAATAGCTCATCTCCCTTTCAATCACACGTATAGTATGCAAACCAAGTCTTACAAATGCATGCATGAGTATATTGACATATGCAATCATTCAAGAGATATCTTTAACATTTGAACAAGTCACAGATAGCATACATAGGCTTGCCAAGTAAATGGATTAGCCTCACCCATTCACTTGTGGATTTTGGACTTGCCTCACCCATTTTATTAAGAGGTTTTTGACTCAACCTTACTCTTGAGAGACTCTTTACTTTGTCTTAACCAATTTCAAGGGTTCTTAGCTCATCCTTACCATGGCTAAAGGGTTCTTGGCTTTTATACACTCAAGCAAATCCAAGCACACATATTAGACATCATTTGAAAAAATAATGTAACATCATGGCACCATGGAATAAAGGCTCATGCTAGAATACTTTTCATAGCTTAAAACACACACACACATACACACATTCAAAAACAATGTAAGCACACATTCATGCATGAGAGAAGGTAGAAAGAGCTACCTTGGTTGCAATCACACACTTTTCTTCTTGAATTTGCTCTCCATTCCTCGACCTCTCACACATAAAGATGTAGGATTGGTTTCTCTTGGCCTAAACATAATTTATGGAAACCAATTAGGTTTATAGAATTAATTCTAAGGCTACACATCTTCCTTAAATGCTACTTAGTCTATTAACCCCTTTATGGTTCCAAGAATGTAGCTAATGAAGTAATACCCATCAAATGAGTTCTAGGCTCCATTCTTTCCTTTCATATATGATTTTTGACTCTTTTTAAGCCTCTTGGAGTCATCAGACAATTAAAACAAAGAGCCTAACTACATGTTACTTCTTTAGGTCATATTATGGAACATATAAGGCCATCTCACTTTCTATGATTTCTAAAATTTTTCTAAGACTTCCTCTTATTTTCTTCCATCATACATGATGCAAAACTAAGCTTAGAAGGAATCAAAACACTCTCTAGGTTCATGAACTCTCCTTAGCCGAAGCTATGCTTTCATATGGCACCAGTGGAGTTTCTTTGCTTCCTTTGATGGGAGAATCATGTAGGAAGCTCTCTTGGTGTCTTAGGAACACATATGAACACTTAAACATCATAAAATATGGCTAGAGTTCATGGTAGAGTTTAAGGGGCAATCAAAACCCTAAAGTCCTAACTTGCGTTTTAAAGCTCCCTTTTCAATTCTAGTTGTATATTCTTAATCCTCACACTCTATAACCTTTGGTTCTATCAAGAACACATAAAGCAAAACTCTCCTCCTTACTTTCTCTCTCTAGACCGAAGCTTAAATGGCTTGAAAATACAAGATTTTGTAAGTGTTTCAAGTGAAGTCTTATCTTAAAACGGAGCTCTCTTCACGTAGATTATTTTTTACCGATTGATTTCTTGAAAAGAGTTCCTTTTTAGCTTGGTTTAGACTTGAATCTTCAACTTTTCAAGAAAAGAAAACCACCATTAAAGAGCTCTTAGAGAGAGGAATAACTTTCCTAACTTACGCAGGATGAAACAAGGCCGTTATTTACCTGAACGGAAGCTTAAACTTCTTCTCTCTTTCCCTATTAATATCACACCATTGCTGCCCATTTTTCTGCAAATGGAAACTTGGAGAAGGTGATGAGGTGTAATCTTACTTAAGGAGCCTCTTTATAATTTTTTAAAATGACCATTTTGCCCCTACCCACATGTTTACTTCGTTTAGGCTCATTTTAACTCCTTTTTGAGAACCATCTTTTCCATCATAAAATTTAGGTCCTCTTAATTCATAAAATGCCTTTGGTTTCATCCAAATTGGATTTAAAACCTTTTCGAATGAACTGGTCAAAGTTTAAGTTAACCAACATTAGAAAACATTCACCAGAAGGACTTTAGCTGTCCTGGGACTTTCCATAGTTTTTAAGGCCTCTAAGAATCCTGGAGAACTCAAAACTTTCATTTAAAAAGCCCTCCCATGAGAATTCTAAAGTTTACTCAAAATGCCGAAAATACCCTTACATTTCATCAACTTTTTATCACAATTCGTTTCTTTTTTCTAGCTCTATTTTTCTTTTTGTTTAAGCCTGGGATTCCCATTTTAGGAGTCTAGAATGCTTCCCAAAATTTTTAGGACCTTAACTAAGCCATTTCGAGGGAATTGATTTTGTATCAGGTGAATTTCGTTCGTTTACAGAGAAATTGTAATGAATGTAATTTTTGTAAAATGATGAAATAAGCCTTATAACAAGTCCTTCAAAATGACCTAGATAATATCTCAAAAAATTTAGGTAGAGCCCTAGACTCCTAAGAATGATAATTCTAGGCTCAGACGAAAAGAAAAAAGGAGTTAGGATGGAGAAACAATTTGTGACGAAATGTAATGGCATTTTTGTAAATAAGTGTAACTTTTGGAAAAACAAATAGAAGGGCTCTTTAAATGAAATTTTTGAGTTGCCCAAGGTTCTTAGAGGCCCCAAAAATTATGGCAAGCCCCGGACCTGGTAAAGCCCCTCCGGTGTACGTTTTTCATATCAGTTGACCCAAACTTGACTAATTTTTTCGGTAAGGTTTTAGCTCCAAAGTGAGTGATTCCATAGGTATTTTATTAAATTGGGATCCTAAAATTTATGACAAAAAAGACAGTTCTCTAAAAGGAGATAAAACGAAGCCAAAACAAAATTGTCATTACAGAAGAACAAAATTGAAATTTTTGAAAAAGTATGTTTCTAGAAACTTCCACACACTTCTCCTTTCTTCCTCCGTCTTCTTAAGAACGAAATTTTCTGCCCTCCCTTTGTGTGCATTTCGGCCAAGAATAGAACCAAAAGGAGGGGAGGATGTTCTGTCCAAATACAAGGAAGGAACAAGGGTTTTAGGCCATGGGAAGATGAAATATGGCAAGAAATTCTAAGAAAAACCAATAGAAAACAAGTTAGAAAAATGTAGTGTTTTCTAGGGTTTTGCAAAATCTGATTTTGTGTGAATGTTTCCTTGGCTATTTGAATGTTTTCTTGAGCTCCTAAGACCCTTAGAAACCTCCCCAAATGGCTCTCCCATCAAGGAAAATTCAAAAGCTCCAAGAACCCCATTTATGGAGGGTGTCTCAACCAAGCTAGGAAGAAAGAGCTAGAGGATGTTTTAATTTGTTCTAGCCTTGGTTTGGGACTTTATATGATGTTAGAAGATGGGAGAAACCATTGAAAAAAATTTAGGAATCATGGATTGAGAGATGGGACAATGGTGTCCATAATGATGCTTTGTGAAGCAACTTGATTTTCCAATTATGCAATTGAATGTGTGATGTTCCAAGGATCTTAAATGAGTCCAAGAAGTCTAGAAACAATAACAGAATGGAGCCTAGAACTTGAAATGTAAGAGTTGCTTCATTGGGCCAATTATGGAACCACAATGCCAAGTATGAAACCAAGTGTGTGTTTAAGCTTTAGTCTAATGTCTTAGCTTGCTTCAATTATGTGATTGTGTATTCCTTGTGATGTCTAAGCCAAGAGAATAATCAACCACCTAAGTGCTCTTGTGAAATCAAAGAGGGGAAGGAATTAGCAAAGTAAAGCTTGCATTAATTGAAAGGTAGCTTTCCACCTCATTCTCTTGCATTCTTGTGTGCATATGTATGTTTTTGGGTGCTTGTGTATGCTCTTGTGATTTAAGAACATGCCACTTGATATCTTGAGGTTGCATTAGTACCAATGTGTTGTCTTGAATGCCATTGATTGTGAGAATGGCTCTCAAGGGTGAGGTGATGCCAAAAGTCCCTTAAAGTGGGTGAAGATATGCCAAAAGTCTCAAGGCAGGGGTGAGACTAGACCAAAAGTCCCTAGATGGGTGAGGCTAGGTCAAAAGTCCTAAGGCCAAGAGTGAGGAAAATCCAAAAGTCCTAGAAATGGGGTGAGGCAAAACCAAACGTCCCTAGCATATGAAAATGACTTGATGTGGAAATGTGGCATGGAAATGTTATATAACACACTTTATGTTTGTACACTTGTGATTTTGATGTATGTATATTTTGAATGTATGTGTGAATGGGTTGTGTGAGCTATTGAGATTCTTGGAATCTCACTCCCTTTTCCCCCTCACTCTTGAAATGTCTAAGTGGTGCTCAAAATCAAGGAAATGCAAGCCAAGAACATTAAATGGCTACACTTTATTTATTTTGTAGTCTAACTTATGATAGATTGTCAAAGAAGCTTGTACATACTATTTTTGGTAATGTAAGACCTTGAGCACATGTAATATGATGTATAGACTCTATGTAAACTTTATATAGCATTAAATCATGAGATTATGTATTTGGACCCTTGAATAGCATGTGTGTTTAGTACATTAATAGATGTTGAATGGGCAAAATGAGATGTGTGGAATTTAAGACCACCTTAGGCAGCTCCCACAAGTCATAATTGTGCTTTTAAACTTGCCCAAGAGGTGCCAAACTCAAGAGGAGGCTATTTGGACTAAAGTGACTCTAGGTAGGGAGCAAAAATGATCATTTCATGAGGCTATGTCACTTTTTGTCCATATGAGCTCTTCTTGGTCTGAAATTTGGCACGCATCTAGAACTTGTTGAGAGCTTTTTTGGGAAGTTAAAGTGGGTAATTTTTGAAGGCCTATGGAATATTTGGCAATTGTTGAAGTTAGGAATTTTTCTAGTTTTGGTCATTGGTATTGTAGCACTGGTCCGAAATTAAATTCTGTCACTCATGGGGAAAATGATGTTCAATTACCACAAAATTTTATACAGAGAAATTAGACATTCCTAGTGACTTGTACCAACTAGAAGAACCTCATTTGGATGCCTAGAGGGGGAGATATGAATTTTCAAAGAATCTATCCAGTATTAGGAACTCCAATCGACCTCAGTTATTGTTTGATTGCATTTTGAGGTCTAGGCATGCTGAACCAGTCTAGAGTTATTTTTCTCCTCTAGCTAACATCTATAGCTTTCTATATTTTTTACAATTAATTGGACATTTTTAAAATTTGCTACAGAATTCTGTGACAGCACTAGTAGACAACCTGACCTTTGGACCATTTTGAATGTCAAACATCTTTTCTATTGTGTTTCACAATCTGTACATATTTTTACAATGAAGTATACATGTGTAGCTTTTCATAACGGCCAAGAATGTATGATTTTGATTATTTTAGAATTAGTTATGATTTTTTAAGTTTGTGACAAAAATGGCAAAATTCTAGCCGAAAATACAAGAATGAGTTTTATGCTCCCATTTGCTTTCCACAAGTTATAGGCCACTTTTGATGATAAAAATGAGTTGTATCTATGTAAATAAATATGATAATGTGATACATGAATTCACATGGTCTACGGGACTTCAAATGAAAAATTTAAACGCGACACAACGCGAAAATAATCCATTATTTAATCCTATTTTTCTTGCCTCTTGTGTAAGTAGCATGGTTTAAGGCACGAGGTTAGTATGAAATGAGTTAAAAATATATGGTGTTACAGAAATTGGACATTATGTTTTCTCACATTTTTTCTCATTTTCAGAGAATCGGATATTACAAAATGAATGGAGGAGTGGGGCACCCTATATATACGTAGGAGGAAGGAAGACTTTTCAAAAATTTCCACTTTACCCTTCATTTTTGGCATTTTCGTTTCTAATTCGTTTTAGCTCCTTTTTTAGAACTGTATTTCTATTATAAAATTTAGGTCCCCAATTTAGTAAAATGCCTTTGGAATCACTCAAATCAGAGCTAAAACCTTTCCGAACGAATTTATTAAAGTTCAAGCACACTGACATTAGAAAATCTCCATCAGATGGGTTTTTAATTGTTCCAGGGCTTCTCATGGTTTTCAGGGTCTTTGAGAACCCCAAAAAACTCAAAACTTTCATTTAAAAGCCCTCCTATGTGAATTCCAAAATTTGCTCAAAATGACGAAAATATCCTTACGTTTCATTAACTTTTCGTTATATTTCGTTTCTTCATTCTAGCTTTGTTTTTCTTTCCATCTAAGCCTATGATTCTCATTTTTTAGGAGTCTAAAATGCTTCTCAAATTTTTGGGACCTTAACTAAGTCATTTCGGGGGACTTGCTTTTGTATCATGAATTTCATATAGTGATGGAAAAACCGTACATTATGTTTCTCGCATTTTCTTTTGTTTTCAGAGAACTGGATATTATAGTGTGGCTCATATATAAGGAGAAAAGGATGTTTTATAACAATTTACAAAACTCCCATTATGCCCCTTAATTTTAATTCTTTTGTTTGAACTCACTTCAACTCCTTTTTGAAATCCATTTTTTTATATAAAATTTATATTTTCTAGTTTATTAAAAGTATTTATTTGAAAATTTTTTATATTTAAAACCTTATCGAACTATTCGGTCAAAATTTTGGTGAATCAACAATGTAAATTGTAAACCAGAAAGGTTTTAACTATTTTGATGGTTCTTATGATTTTCTGGGCCTTTAAAAATGCTAGTGAGATCAATTTTATCATTAAAAACTTCGTCCTTTAAGTTTCTCAAAATTTGTCTGAAATTGTAATTTTTGCCACTTATAATATCGGTTTATTTTGTTTAGCCATTTTGGCTCTAATTTCAAGCCATCCTTGGTTTCCCAATCTCATTTCTAGATGCTATATTTAGCATTCTAGCTTAATTTGTTTCAATTTATTTTATTTTAGGGTCCTCTTTCATTAACCATACGGTTTAATTTTCAATTTTTTTTAGTTCATACTACTTTTCTCTATACCTGTGACCCACTTAAATATTTTATTCCTCTCTTTAAGAACTATTTTGAATTACCAAATCATAGATTATTATAGGAATGCTCTCAAAATACCTTAAAATATAAATATTATAAAATTGTCATCTCTATGAGCTATTGGTCCTTATATGATTAAATTGACCATATAGTTCCAACAACAAGGTTCAATTAGATTAAAGACTCTTCATATAGTCCATCTTGTAGACAAGCAAGTACTAGTTAGCATGTAGTTTCTGCAACTTAGTTTAATAAAATTAACTAATGGGAATACTGTAATACCTTAGCTTCCTGGCCTTTAAGTCATATCACATAGTTTAATTCTCACACATTTACATGAATATAGCACTTTGTGTAGAGGGAATTTGCATAATTGAAAACCATTTACATCATCCTTAGCTTTAGGGACTATGTGAACATGCAAATTTCATTTTTCATCCATCACATATCCATTCATATAGAAACATCACAATTCATCTAAAGAATCTTGAGATTTGGAACCATATTTCAAGAAACTAGAAGTTTGGTCTCAAGTTGCTGTACTAACTTTCTGATATGAATTTTGAAAATTCATAACTAATTCTAAAAAAAATAAAAATCATGCATATGATTGCTTTCTAGAAAGCTCTAAATGTTAACTAATGACTACAAATAATTTTAGACCAAGAAAATAGAATTTAATGCATGAAAAATAATATAACAATATATCAATTTGTTCTTGGGCAACTATAGGACCTGGAACTTCAAAATTTTGTTTCTCCCTCTACAGAACCCGAAATAAGGTGCTCTCAGTGGTTATCAAAAGCTTATATGTCTCGTTTATTCCTATAAAATTTTATGAGCATTGTACTTCATTTAACCTAAGAATGACATAGGAAAGTAAACTGACCAAATGAATAGTACCCTTGACAGTATTTGGCATAATTTGGCCAACATTAAAAAATCATAATAAATTCTCTAGAGTTCTAAATTGAGTTCTCTTTAGCTCTATAAAAAGATTTAGATGAGACCTATTTTCTTATCAAATTTCATAGAAAAAATCATCTATTTGATTAAACTTTAGTTCAACTCAAGAAATGATCAAATTTAAAGTCCATAATGGGATAACAAGGTACCAAATGACCTTCCCATGGTTCCATAGCCACTTGGGCATGTCCAAAAGCACAATTACAGCATATATAAGCATGCCAAATGGTTCAAATTATCATGGAGCTCATTCTCACCCTTTCACTTGCATTCATACACATATACATCTTAGCATATAGGTGGCAAAAACTCACATATTCATTCATATGATTCTAAAATGAATACATACATTATATTTACATACATTTGAACATGTTTAAGGGTCTACATTACATATACATGATAGGAGTACGATTTTTGGACATCAAAATATCATCAAAATGCCTAATATTCTACTCTATTGTCAAAGTATTGCTCTTCAAGATGTGTGGCTCCATTTTTTGGTCCATTTGGCTCATCTGGACATAGTTAGATATATGTAGGGGAAGAGTGAGATTTCAAGAATCCAATAGCTCTTTATCCTTTCAAACATACATAATGGATGCAATTTCATATCAAGAATGTATGCAAGTCCTAAAAGCTTCTCATGAACATATATAAATCAATTTCTTTGTCATATGAACTCATACATGTGAAACATAGGCTTTCAAGGGTGTTAGTTAGCCTCACCCAATTTCCTTAGGACTTTTAGACTTGTCTTATCCACTTTAAGGGACTTTTGACTTAGCTTCACTCCTTCTTGAAACTTTTGGCTTTGTCTTACCTATTCTTAGGGACTTTTAGCTCATCCTTACCCATGCTAAGGGACTTTTGGCATAACCATTCCCATTCAAGCCACCTTGCATTCATAAACACATTTCAAGAAGTATAATGGTACCATCACATGTAACTAATGTCTAAAAACATATCTCATAGTTCAAACATTCACACATGCACTCAATGAGAAGAAAACATCCAAACAATGCATGTGAGAAAGATTAGAGAGTTACCTTGAAGCAAGAAAACAAGCTTTTCTCTTTAATTCTTCTTTCCTTTTTTGGCCAAACACATGTAACTAGGTGGAGCTTAATTCTCTTGGCCTAGAAATATCAAATGGGACATAATTATATCATTGAAACAATCTCTAGCCTTAAACAAACTCTATGCATGCGTACTTTCTCATATGACTCCATTATAGTTCCATACAAGACACAATGAAGCAACCTCTGGAATTCATGATCTTAGCTCTCATTTTTCATTCATTCTAGGTCTCTTGACTCCATTTAGACTCCTTAGAGCCATCACAATATCAATTCAAGGAGCCTAGATACAAGTTGCTTCCTTATGTTTTAAAATGGAGCCTACACCTCTATCTCATAAACCATGATTCCTAAATTCATTCTAATTCTTCCTTTGATGTTCATTAATCATATCTAGTCCCTTTCTAGCCTTATAAGTAATTAAAACTCTCCCTAGGTGCTTGGTTTTAGTTTGGCCAAGACGTAAGCATAGCAAGAAGCCCATGGAGTTGTCTTGGTTTTCTTAAGGATTTTGCCACTTATGGAGCTTTCCTAGATGCCTTGAGAACTCATATACACTTTTAGACAACCTAAATTATCATTAGAAAGTCTCATACATATTAAGGTGCAACAAAATGCCTAACTTTAACAATTTGAATTTTAATGCTTCTCTTTTGAATTTTAGTGCATATTCTTATTTCTCATACTCTAAAACTTATGTTTCTCCCTTGGTTTAGTTAGAATTCATCTCTTATTAGATGGGCTTAAGGCTAGCTGAACACACATGGGAGAAGAGCAAGCAAGAGGAGCATGGAAGGCTATGGAAATCACCTTGATTTAATGCCTTTTTAAGAGCACTTCCACTTACTTGTAGCTTTTCCTTCAAATATAATTTCTTCCTACTAGACTAGCCACAAACCAGTTCCAATTTAGTCATCCAAACCATAGGAGAAGAGAGGAGAAAGAGAGGAATGAGTTTGATAAAGGAAGAAGCATGGAAAAAGCTTTAAATATTTACCTTTTTGCAAGTCTTTTTTTCTTCTTCTTCTTCCCCTCCTCTTGTGCATCTCCCTTAGTAGATCTCTCCTCTAGTTTGACAAATAACTTAAGTCAGTTACGTGAGGAGAAGGAGAGGGATGAACACATATAAAAGAAAGCTTCTTAAAATTCTTTTTAAAATTTCCCTTTTTGTCCCCTTTTTTTGGCTCTTTCCTTTAAGGCTCATTTCAACTTTTTTTTAAAATCATCTTTTCCATCATAAAATTTAGATCCTCAAACTTATAAAATGCCATTGGTTTCACCCAAATTGGATTTAAAACCTTCCCAAACAAACCAATCAAAATTTGAGTCCACTGATATTCTAAAACATAAACCAAAAGGGTTTGAACCATTCTAGGGGTTCCTATGATTTTTAAGGCCTTTAAGAACCTTGAGAAACTTAATTTTTCTATTTAAAGATCCTTCCTTTTGAATTTTCTAAAAATTTTCCAAATTTACAAAAATGCCACTGCTTGTTCATCAAATTTTGTTTAGCTATTCTAGCTCTGTTTTCAGGGAACCTTTAGCCTTATATTCTCATTTTTTGATGTTTAGATCATTGCTCTAATTTTTTTTGGCCTCAACTTTTCTCATTTAGGTAACTTCCTGTGATAGTTCTTTGAAAATAAGAGAAAATACGAGAAACATAACATACGGTTCCTCCATAAACACACAAAATTTACTGGATACAAAAGGAAGCCCCTCAGATGGAGTGAATTGAGATCCAATAAAATTAGAATAATATTCTAGACCTCAAATAATGATGAGTTAAGCCCAGAGGTGCCCTGAAATTGGAGCTAGAATAGCCAAACAGATGTTAACGAAAAGGTAACGAAAGGTAATGGCATTTTTGTAATTTCGGGTAATTTTTATAATACTCACAAGAGGGCTTTTTAAATGAAAATTTTGAGTTCTCCAGGGTTCTCAGTGGCCCTGAAAGCCATGGAAAGCCCCAACATAGTTAAAGCCTCTCCGGTAGACGTTTTTCTAATGGTGGTGAGCCCAAATTTTGACTGATTTATTTGGAAAGATTTAGCTCTAAATTGAGTGATTCTAAAGGCATTTTATTAAAATTGAGACCTAAATTTTATGATGGAAATGACGGTTCTCAAAAAGGAGCTAAAACGAAGCTAAAACAAAAATGTCACGAATGCAGGACGTAAACGTCATTTGTAAAACAATTGTTTCTTGAAGCTTCATTTATAAAAACGCCCCCACTTCTGTCCCATTCCTTATGAACAAATTTTTTGGACTAAAATAGAACCAAGGGCAAATGAGGATGGCGTACAAAATGGAGGGAAGAAGAAGAGAGAAACCTAGCAAAAAGTGTAAGAATTTCATAGTTTTTTATGCTTTCTCCTTCACCAATCTCCTTCTCCTCTTTCCCCTCTTTCTTTTTATGGTTTTGCTAAAGTTTTTGGGTCTGTTTTGAGGTCAGAATAGAGGTGAAAATTTTGAAATTCAAGGGAGGAGGCCAACCAAGTGAAGAACAAGCCAAGAAAAATAAGAATCTAAGGTATTTTTGCTACTTCCTAAGCTTAAGCCTCCTTGTTCTTCTTCTCTCCATTTTTCCTCATGTAAGACCAGACCTAAGGGGTTGGAATACTAGTTAAACCAAGGATGAATCTTAGGAAAATGAGGAAGGAGAACAAGAATATGCAAAGGAAACAATCAAATAGCCATTAGATTTCAAGATAGCAAAGTTAGGGTTTCAAGTGCTCCACTAAAAATATGATTTGATACAATAATTCTTAGGCCTAAATGAGTGTTCGGATGAGCTCCTAAGATCCCTAGAAGGTTCCTCATATCCATCTTCCATCAAGAAAACAAAGCAAACTCACTTGGTGTCCATATGAAGCATAGCCATGGCCTAAAGAGGTTGGAGCACCTAAGGATAGTTTTAATTTGTTCTAAGCTTATTTTTTAGTCATATATGACGGAAGAGGATGAGAGGAAGCCTTGAAACAATTTTAGAAGTCATGGATAGTAAGATG
Source organism: Erythrophleum ivorense (assembly GCA_026724425.1). Classification (NCBI taxonomy): domain Eukaryota; kingdom Viridiplantae; phylum Streptophyta; class Magnoliopsida; order Fabales; family Fabaceae; genus Erythrophleum; species Erythrophleum ivorense. Next base: position 9,001,489 of record JAIUCV010000014.1, read on the forward strand.
GTATCATAGGTTCCATATTATGGCTTAAAGAAGTAACACCTAGTTAGGCTCCTTAATTTGATGGTGTGATGACTCCAAGAGGCTTAAAAGGAGTCAAGAATCATAAATGAATGAAAAGAATGGAGCAAAGATTATGTTTTCATAGGGTTGCTTCATTAATATTATAGAACCATAAAGGAGCCATATGAACTACCTAACTTTTCTAATGAATGTGTAGCTCAAGAATTTAGTTCAAGAGTGTAATTGACTTCCATATTATGTGTCTAGGCTAAAGGAAACACATCCTACCTTCTTGTGAGTGTGTGGCCATGGGAAAGGAATTACATTCAAGGAAGAAAGTGTACAAGTGTGACAAAGGTAACTCTTTCTTCTTTCTCTCATGCATGGATGAATGTTATCTTGTCTTTGAATGTGTTTATGTATGTGTTAAGCCATGAAAATGTGTTCTAGCATAATTTTATATGCCATGGTACCATGATGTCATTTTATGCATTTAAATGATGTCTTGTGCACTTGCTTGGGTTTGCTTGAGTGTGGTGAAAGCTAAAAACCTTCTAGCCACGGTGAAGATGAGCCAAGAACCCTTAAGAATGATTAAGACAAAGCCAAGAGTCTCCCAAGAGTAAGGCTTAGTTCAAGGCCTTTAGAAAAGGGTGAGGCAAGTCCAAAATCCTTGAAGAGAATGGGTGAGGCTAATTCACTTACTTGGCAAGCCTATGTATACTATGTATGACTTCTTAAAATGCCAAGAAAAATTCTTGAATGATCACATGTCCTATAGTAGTCATAACATGCACTTTTAGACATAGATTTGCATTCTTTATGTGTGATTAAAAGGGAGAAGAGCTATTGGAATTTCTAAGATCTCATTCCTTCCTCCCTACATGTCTAACATGTCTAGGTGGACCAAGTGAGCAAAGGAGTGGAAGCTACTAGCCTAAAAAAGAAGATTGACAACAAAGTGTGGAAAATTACTATTATGTAGCCATATGAGTGGCATGTGATGTAATCCTTCATTGTGTATGTCGTATGACCTTATGAACATATGTAAATAAGCAAACGTATCATGTACAATGAGATTTAATGCCATATGTATGATATAGTGCATTTTGGGCATTGGATGGAAAGACTTGACATGTATGCTCTTGTGTATAACTTGGGATGGATGAGTGAGTTTTTGATTTTTAGGTTTATGCACCTTTGAGACATGTTTGGTAGACCATTTTAGTGCTTTCCCACGACTCAAGTGGCTATGGTTACCTTAGAACCAAAATGGACCATTTGGGACCCTTATGAGACATAAAAGTAACCATTTTGCAATATCAATTTGCAAAGGATGGAGAGATAAGGATTTCATCATTTAATGGAAAAAAACTAATTGTACATCTTCACAATATCTTCCCTCCACATCTGACTAGCTACTAAAAAAAAAACTCTTTTTTATTTGAATTTTTGAATCCAAAAATCAAATATTCAGAGTTAATAATTTAATTTAATAATTAATTAATTATTAATTTATAAAACCTTTGATTAATTATTAATTAATTAATTAATCAATTTCCTTTTCTAGAAATTGGGTTAGGTCAGCCTATTAAGGACACCCAATTTTTTAATATCTTCCATTCTCACATGATAAGATGAACAACACATAATGTTTTGCTCCTATTGGACTTTCATATCAAATGCTTTATCTGATTACTCCAATACAATTTGTTTGGGAGCTCTTACATTAGAAATGTTATTACCATTCTCACATGATAAGAGACTTTGCATCTTTCTCATATATGTCTCCAAGTATGGGTTCTCCCAGGGGATCAACTAGAATCTTAAGCATAAACATATTCTAAAGTAACACTTTTTTGTGCTATTGATATCTCTTATTCCTACATCAATGTATCTACTCTTGTTATGATATTTATGAACTTTCGTGTAAGCTATGGCTTTTCATCTATCATTATTGGTCAATTTAGGATCATCATCCCTCCAATGATCCCTAATGTTTATCACAATCTTTTTTAGCGCGTATAACTATTATAGAACATGCAATAAACTTTACTTCTTTAGTAAATTATATTGTGTATGTCTATTTCTTGCTATTCTAAGATATAATATCACTGTTTAGCAAGAAAGTATATCCATAAAGTTAGTTTTTATATATCTATAACTCCTTTCCAATACAGTGTTTAGTTCACAATGCCCTAAAATAACTAAGGATTCTTTTAATAGTACTTTAGTGCTATTGACCAAAATTTGACTATTACTAGTTACACAAAATAAATCACTAACAAATGCTTGCCCTTATACACATCATTGCATACAATATCTAACAATGTTGGAGTGAGAGACTTTTTACATGATTTTTAATGTAGATTCAATTTGAGAACATATTTTACTACTTAGATCATCACCTTTGACTATGGATATTGATGGGTTTATAGTTTTTCATACAAAACTGCTCAAGGACTTTCTAATTTTAATTCTCTTTTGAAAAAAAAAAAGAATTAATGTCTTTGATTCCCCTTGAAGGTTAATTCTAAGGGCATATTCTATCTTACTCATATCTTTTATCTTAAAATTTGAGAATAACTATTTTTTAATAGCCATTAATTAAAGAATATTGATTATTCCTAACTAATGGTATATTATCCATATAAAGGATAATATTACAACATTTTTCTCAAACCAATTAATATAAATATAATAGGTTTTATCAATCATTGAAATTTCATGCCAGGTGACTACTTGATAAAATTTCAAATATCACTATCTAAATGATTGTATTAGTTCATGAATGAACTTTTAGAGCTTACAAATTGTATGCTCTATTCCCTTTTCTCTATGGAATCTAATTGTTGTTCCATGTGCTACCTTCATCTAGGTTTTTTACTCAAGAATAAGGCTTTCACATCTATTTGATGTGATTTCAAGTCTAAACTTAAAACAATAGCTAGAATTAGTTTGATTGAATTAAATTATACAATAGAGGATAAGGTATTTTCTTAATCTATACCTTTCTTTTGTATATACCCCTATAGTAATCAAGCATGTCTTTATCTCTCAAGTAATCCAACTACATTTCTTTGTCTTAAGAACCATTTTTTTTATTACCTTACAATCAGATGGATGGTTAACCATGTTTTGGTTTATCATCATTGGCTATATCTCTTATTCCATTACACTCATCTAATCTCCTTTAGTAGGGTATGATTGGACCTCTTGAACTATTTTCATCTCTTCACTGTCTAGTTGAGAACTTCTAGTGTTTACTTATTCAATATCAAAAAAATGTTTTGGCACACTCTTATGGTTACTTTATAATAGAAGAATTTTTTATGTAATATTCTCTTTTTGTACCAAACTCCTACTTAAATCAATAGGTTGAGGTACAACTATTTGTCCTCATTAACTTAGTCTTGTACTCTTATAGAAATGTATACCTGTTAATCTCTTCACTACTTAGAAATTCATTCTTTAAATATGGTTTTTCTTTGCTCAATTTCAATTATACTTTCACATTCATTTTTGCCAATAATTATACCCCTTTAATTATTCTGAGTATCTTGTAATGATATATTCCTTACTCTTTGAATCTGACTCCTATGCTTATGAGAATTATCATGGACATTAATAGCTGACTCTATGGTCTTAGAATACTTAAATCCAGTTTACTATTTTTTCATAGTTCATTAGGTGCGGATGTAACATCCGACTTTTAAACTAAACTAAAATTGGTATTGTAACATCTGGTCCCTCCGTAAACGTGAGAAACGCGATGTTCGATTTCTCCGTAAATGTCAGAAATGGGCCAAATATAAAAGGAAGTCCTCGAAATAGAAGGAATTGGGGCCAAATAAAATTATGATAAAATTATAAATATTAGAAAATGAGGATTTGAGATTTAAGATGCCTAAAAACCAGAGCTAGAAGAGCTCAGAAAATTTGCCGAAGAAAGTAAGGGCATTTCTGTAATTTTTGAAAAGTTTGGAAAACTTATAGGAGGGCTTTTTAAACAAAAAATTTTAGCTTTCCGAGGTTCTCAAAGGCCCTGAAAACCATGGGAACACCTAGAACAGTTGAAACCCCTCCGGTGAGCGATTTCGGCAAAAGTTGACTAAAACTTTGATCGAATGGTTCGGAATGGTTTCAGATCCTTTTTGAGTGATTCCAAAGGCAATTCTTATGATTCAAAGCCTAAGGAATATGATGGAAAAGACAGATTTCAAAAAGGAGTTGAAATGGGCCTAAAATGAAAAGGCCAAGAACAGGGACTAAAATGCAAAAAGAAAAAGTTGCTTTTTGCTCTCTTAAAACACGTTCCAGCCCTCCCCAAGCTGCACCAATGTTTTACCCATTTCTAAAACTGCTAAAAACTCCAGCCAAGGCATCATGTGGAAGGAAAAACAATGAAGGAGAAGAAGAAGCCTTGAATAGGTATGAAAGGGTGTGTTTTCTTCCTTTTATCTTTACAATAAATATTCCCCTCCTTCTCCTCCATATTTCCATGGGTTCAGAATGTATTTTGATGCTATTTTAGTTCTATTCCAGCAAGGAGAAGTTAGGATTAGAGGGAAGGCTTGGGTGCAAGAGGAAGCCACTTAGAAGAGCAAGAATTAAAGGTAGGTTCCCATTCCTTTCCATGGCTTTTCTTACACTTCTTGCTTGTTCTCCTCCATATGAATTTTGTGCAACCTAGAGCCCATCCTAAGGGATTTGAATTTTGACCATATCAAGGGAAGAACTGTAACGCCTGGTACATTGTACAATCACTGGAATATGTCGGTTTGAAAAGCAAGTCCCCTGAGATGAGTGATTCAAGGCCAAATAAAATTTGAATAAAATTTTAAATAATAGAAAATGAGGATTTGAGCCTTGAGTTGCCTAAAAACCGGGGTCGAAGTGATTCGAAAAATTTGCTGAAAGGCCAGTGGTATTTTCGTAAATAAGTATAATTTTGGAAAAACACTTAGAAGGGCTTTTTAAATGAAAATTTTGAGTTGCCCAGGGTTCTCAGAGGCCCCAAAAACCATGGGAAGCCCCGGGACTGGTAAAGCCCCTCCGGTGTACTCTTTTCGACGTCAGTTGACTTAAACTTTGACCAATTCGTTTGGAAAGGTTTTAGCTCTGATTTGAGTGATTCCAAAGGCATTTTATTAAATTAGGAATCTAAATTTTATGATGGAAAAGACGGTTCTCAAAAAGGAACTAAAACGAAGCCAAAACGAAATTACCATTACGGAAGGGCAAAATTGAAATTTATGGTTTCTTGAATGTTCTAAAGAGTTCCACACTTTTCTTCCTTCTTATCCTCTTTAATGAGCGCGACCCATTCTGCCCAAAATACAGAAAATCTTCAGCTCTCTTAGGCACATCAAAGGGAGGAGAAAAAGAAGAAGAAAGCCAAGGAAAAACTAGGTAATTTCATGAAATTTCTTGCTCCATCTTCCTCCAATCTTGTTCTCCTCTCTTCCTCCTTTCTTTCTATGGATTTTTTTGAATGATTTGGTTCTGTTTTTGACCCATACCTAAGGGGAGAATTTTGAATTTGCTAAGGAGAAGAGAATGAAGGAGAAAGACACTTGAAAACTCACTTGAACCCTAGGTAATCTTTGCTTTTTGTTGCATCTTCTCTTCCCCCTCCCTTTGTGTGTATTTCAGCCAAGAACAGAACCAAAGGAGGGGAGGATGTTCTGTCCAAATATAAGGAGGGAACAAGGGTTTAGGCCATGGGGAGATGGAATATGGCAAGAAATTCTAAGAAAAACCAATAGAAAACAAGTTAGGAAAGTGTAGTGTTTTCTAGGGTTTTGCAAAATCTGATTTTGTGTGAATGTTTCCTTGGCTATTTGAATGTTTCCTTGAGCTCCTAAGACCTTTAGAAAGCCTCCCAAGTGGCTCTCCCATCAAGGAAAAATCACAAAGTCCATAAACCTCCATTATGGTGCATATTTCGGCCAAGCTAGGTTAATTAGGTTAGGGGATGTTTTAATTTGTTCTAGCCTTGGTTTGGGACTTTATATGATGTTAGAAGATGGGAGAAACCATTGGGAAAAATTTAGGAGCCATAGATTGGGAGATGGCCTAATGGTGTCCATAATGGTGCTTTGTGAAGCAACTTGGTTTTCCAATTGTGTAATTGAATGTGTGATGGCTCCAAGGACCTTAAATGAGTCCAAGAAGTCTAGAAAGAACAAGAGAATGGAGCCTAGCACTTGAATAATATGAGTTGCTTCAATAGGCCATTTATGGAACCAATATGTCTAATTTGGAACCAAGTGTGTAATAAGCTTTAGTTTAATATCTTGGCTTGCTTCAAATGTGTAATTGTGTGATGTTTGTAATGTGTAGGCCAAGAGAACCCTACTCCACCTAAGTACTCTTGTGAAACCAAGGAGGGGAAGGAAATTGCAAAGTGAGCTTGCATACATAAAAAGGTAACTCTCCACCTCATTCTCTTTGCATTCTTATGTGCATATGTATGTCTTAGTGTGCTTGCATGCATTCTTGATGCTTGATAATATGCCACTTGATCCTTGTTGTGCATTGGTACCAATGTGTTGTCTTGAATGACTATGATTATGGAAAGAGCCCATAAGGGTGAGGTGATGCCAAAAGTCCCTTGATGAAGGTGAGGAGATGCCAAAAGTCTCATGGCATGGGTGAGACAAGGCCAAAAGTCCCTTGAATGGGTAAGGCAAAGTCAAAAGTCCCTAGATCAAGAGTGAGGCAAATCCAAAAGTCCTAGAAATGGGGTGAGGCTAAACCAAAAGTCCCTAGAGCATGAAAGTAAGCTTGACATGTGAATGTAGCATAGAATGGAATTTATTGCACACTTTATGCTCGTATGGTTATGCATTTGGTATATGTATGCCTTGAATGTGGTGTGAATGGGTGTGTGAGCTATTAAGATTCTTGGAATCTCACCCCCTTTCCCCTTCATCCTTGAATTGTCTAGGTGAAGTTCCAAATCAAGGAGATGCAAGCCAAGGACATTGAACATCTTTGTTTTGGTGTATTATGTACTTTAAATGGTGGTTAAATGTCAAAGTAATGATGTATGTAATATTTTTGTGATGTAAGACCATGGAGAAGTGTAAAATGATGTATGAATATGATGTAGACTTTATATGACACTAAATCTATAGTATTGTGCAAATTGGCTCTTGGATGGCTTGATGTAACTATGCATAAATAGATGTTGAGAGACCAAAATGAGTTGCATGAGGTTTGGGATCACTTGGGCAGCCTCCATAAGTCATATTTGTGCTTTGGAACTTGCTCAAGGGGTGCCAAATTCAAGAAGAGGCCATTTGGTGCAAAGTGACTTTTGGTAGGAAGCAAAAATGACCATTTCATGAGGCTATGTCACTTTTTGTCCAAATGAACTCTTCTTGACCTGAAATTTAAATCTAGATATTATTGAGAGCTTTTTGAGAAGCTAAAGTTGGTAATTTTTGGAGGTCTGTGGAATATTTAGTGAATTGTTGAAATTGGAAAATTTTCTGGTTTTGGTCCTTGGTACTGTAGCACTGGTCCGATATTGAATTCTGTCACTCATGGGGCAAACGATGTCCAATTGCCACAAAATTTTATACAAAGAAACTAGACATTCACAGTGACTTGTTTCAATTAGAAGCACCTCATTTGGAGTTCTAGAGAGGGAGATATGAATTTTTGAACATTCTGTCCAGTATCAAGACCCTTACCCGACCTGATGTACTGTTCTATTGAATTTCGAGACTTTGGGTACCTGAACTGGTCTGAAAGTATTTTTCTCCTCTAGCTAACATCCACAGATTTCCATATTGGTATCATTTGAATGGATTGGAGTTTTTTGGAATTAATTGGACATTTTCAAAATTTGCTACAGAATCTGTGACAGCATCAGGAGGCAGTTTGACCCCTGGACATTTTCGGATGTCAAACGCCCCCTGTGATGGATTTTATGGTCTGTACATATTTTTTAATGTGAAGTAGACATCCGTAGCTTTCCAGAATGGCCAAGAATATGTGATTTTGATTTTTCTAGAATTAGTTATGATTTTTCGAAATTGTGCCAGAAAGGGGCCAAATCTGGCCAAAAATAAACCTCCATGTTCTAGGTTCCATTTCGGTTTCCATGAGTTGTGGGCATGATTTTATGATGCAAATGAGTTGTATACATGTAATTAAATATGGGAAAGTATAGTATGGGGTCACTTGGCTCACACGGCATGGAACGGAATTTCCATACTCGATGCAACGCAAAAATAACTAATATTTTAATGTCATTTTCTTGCCTCTTATATGTATTGATTGATATGAGGTATAAAGGTAGCATGGAATGAGCTAAGAAATTATGGTATTACAAGAACAAGTGATTTAGAGTGTGGGAATTTAGAATAGACAAGTGGAAACAAAAAGGGAGCCTTAAAATTCAAGTTGGCACAACTTGGGGTTTTGAAATAAGTGATAAAATCTTATTTTTCCTAGAGGTATTCTAGCTTATGTAAGACATGGTTTGAGTCCCTTAGACCCCTAGGAAGTTACATATGTGACATTCCTTCTAAGAAAACAAAGCAAAGTTCAAGGGCTCTTTTCATGATGTATATCTCGGCCACACAAGGTCTGGTCACCTAGGGAGTGTTTTAATTTGTTCTAAGCCTAGAATGGGACTTCTTATGATGGTAGAAGGTGGGAGGAACCCTTGAAAAAAAATTTAGAAGCCATGGATTGGGAGATGAGGCAATGGCTTCCATAATGTGACCTTATGAAGCAACTTGTGTTTAGGCTTCTGTAAATGAATATGTAATGGCTCCAAGGACCTTAAATGAGGTCAAGAGGCCTAGAAATGAGAAGAGAATGGAGTCAAGAACTTGAATCATGATGGTTGCTTCAATAGGCCATTTATGGAGCCATTATGTGACTATGGAACCAAGTGTGTTCTTAAGAGTAAATTGAATGCTTTAGCTTGTTTCAGGAATATAATTGAGTGTTATTCATGATGTTTAGGCCAAGGAAACTGACCCCTCCTAAGTGTTCTTGTGGAACCGAAAAAGGGAAGGAGTAAGGCAAAGTAAAGCTTGCATAGATAACAAGGTAGCTCTTTTCTCCTTCTTTCATGCATGCTTGAGTGTTTTTCTTGTCTTGAATGTGTATGTGTATATTTAAAGTCATGAAATATATTTCTAGCAAGCATTCACATGCCATGGTGTCTTGATGCTTTGCTTATGTATTGAAATGATGTTTGATGAATGCTTTTGGTTTGCTTGAGCTTTGTGAAGCCAAAAGTCCCTTAGTTAGGGTGAGGATGAGCCAAGAGTCCCTAAGGTTGGGTGAGACAAAGCCAAAAGGCTCTAGCAAGAGTGAGGCTTAGTCAAAAGTCCCTTGAAAATGGGTGAGGCAAGTCCAAAAGTCCCAAAGAGAGTGGGTGAGGCTAAACCAATGCTTTGGTAAGCTTATGTATGTTATTTATGTCTTTATAAATGAAAGAGAATGCTTTATGTATGATCGAGAATTTCATGTTGGCATACCTGCATCTAGACTTGAAACTTGCATCAAATATGTGTGTTTGAAAGGGAGATGAGCTATTGAGATTCCTAGAATCTCACTCTTCCCTCCCCATTACTTAATATGCCTAGGTGGATCAAGAAAGCAAGGAAATGGGAGCCACCACACTTGGAAGCAAGAAGATTAGTGATAGAGTTATAAAATATTTGTATTATAGCCATACAGTTGTCACATGATGTATCTCCATAATGTATATGATGTATGAGCTTATGAATATTTGTAAAAGTATGGGTATATTGTATATGTATGAGAACTAGACCCATGTGAATGATATTTCATGAATTTGACTTAGATATGCCAAGTTATACAAGTATGGCTCTTGTGTATATCTTGGTGTGGATGTGTGAGATTATGGAATCTGGGTTATTAGCCCTTTGAAACATGTTTGATAGAGTGTTTTAATGCTTTCCCACGTGCTCATGTGGCCATAGAATGAGAAGAAGCAAAAATGGACCCCCTGAGACCCCATATGAAGCTTAAAAAGGGCATTTTGCAACCCTATGTCACAAACCAATCAAAAGGACAAATTTCCTCATGAAATTTGGCATGTATGTAGAGCTCATCTAGAGATTTTTGAGAAACTAAAGTGCAGAATTTTTGGAGGTCTAGGGAATATTTGGCAAATTTTTGAAGTTAGGAATTTTTTTGATTTTGGTCAGTGTACTGTAGCTTTGGTCCAAAAATGCATCTGTGTCAAACATGGGTCAAATGAGGTCCAATGGTCCTGAAATTTTACATGTAGAAACTAGACATGTACAGTGAGCTATAGAAACTGGAAGAACATAATTTAGAGGTCTAGAGAGAGAGAAATGAATTTTTGAAGTTATAACTCACTGTCAGTGATGCAGCAGGACCCTCAGCACTGTTCCATCGAGTTTCTCCAGTTTGATGTCATTTTCTGGGTCTGGGTTTATTTTTCCCTTAATTTAGGCATCTTTAGCTTTCCATATTGATATAGTTTACTTGATTTGGAGTATTTTAGAATTAGTTATGAATTTTTAAAATCCATATCAGTAAGCTGTAGCAGAACTCAAGGGCAGCCGGACCTTTCATACGTTTCGGTTGTCAAACACAGTACAGCTGGGTTTTTCAAACCTGTAATTATTTTTACCTTATAGTAGACCTACAGAGATTTCTGGAAGCCTATCATTTACCTCGTTTTGATTTTTTTATAATTAATTATGATTTTCCAAAGTCTGCCCCAGAAAACTGAAAATTGGAACCCGTGACAAAAATTCTGATATGTGTTCCAAACCTTCAAACCCGAGTTTCTTAACCTAAATGGCTATGAATCTGATATGTTTTAATATGTTATGGTCTAAGAGGAGTTAAGGATCAATTCATGGGCTTTGGAAGTGATTTAATGCTGAGTTAGAGGTTCTTAGTAGTGTGCTTCCCATTGTCATGTGTTGTATGTGCAAGTCAATTGTGTGAAAAATTCAAGTAGTGCAAAATGGACCTCAAGAGCTTATGTAATGATATTCTTGCTTTGAATGAATGTTGTATGGATGTTATATCGATAAAATTGATTAAACCAAAGTGGAATTGAGCTATGTGGGTTTGTTTATGTGATTTTGATTTCGATCCATATGCTACGCTTTATGTGCAAGTCTGGTGTTTATTGCTTGAATGCTAAGATATGAGTTTCTTAGGGTTAAGATATAACATTTTTGGTATTAGAGCAAAGTTCGAGGCCTTCCAAAGATGTTTATGGCTTGAGGATGTGGCGATAAGGCTATATAAAGGCTTGTAGAAGTATGGAAAAGCCTTATATGAGACATTTACGGTGTCTAAAGTTGGCAAATGACTATGTTTATGTTATGTAAGATTCGAATGTTCTTGAGTAGGTGGTAAGCCTTAGGTGAGGTTGGCCTCCAGAATTCTTAGAACAAAGTTAAGTGATCCAACGGCTAGAGCTCCATACGTTGTAGTAGCTCGCCGAGATCAGTAGCAAGCTTGTGCATTACCAGTAAGAGACTCATGCACCACATTCTCATATTTAATTACATAGATACAACTCAAATACATCACCAAAGATAGCCTAGAACTCATATAAGGCAAGGGAATACATGAAATTCATAGTTGTAGCCTCAGCCAGAATTTGCCCTTTTCTGTCTCAAATTTTGAAAAATCATAACTAATTCTAAAAAAATTAAAATTATGTATTCTTTACCATTATAGAAAGTTACAGATGTTTAATTTATTTTAAAAATATGTCTAGGCCATGAGAAATAACAAAAAATACATTTGACATTTGAAAAAGTGCAGCGGTCTGATTGGCTACTGGTAATGATACAACTTTCTGCTATAAACTTCAAAAATATCCAATTAAGTCCATAAAACTCCAATCCATGAAAATGATACTAATTTGGAAAGTTATGAATGTTAGATAGAGTTAAAAATTACTTTAGACTAGTTTAGGCACGTTCAGAACTTGAAAACCAATCAAATAATAACCTAGGTCTATCTGGGCGCTTAATACTGGATAGAAAATTCAAAAATTCATATCTCCCTCTCTAGACATCCAATTGAGGTGATTCTAGTTGGCACAAGTCACTAGAAATGTCTAGTTTCTCTTTATAAAATTTTGTGACAATTGGACATCATTTTCCTCATAAGTGATGAAATTTAAATTTGGATAAGAGTGAACAGTGCACTAAACCAATTTTAGAAACTTTCCCAACTTTGAAAATTCATCAAATATTCCATAGACCTCTAAAAAGTCTGTACTTTAGCTTCTCAAAAAGTTCTCAACAAGCTCTAAATGCATGCCAAATCTTAGACTAAGAAGAACTCATTTGGATAACAAGTGGTGTAGGTTTCCAATATGGTCAAATTTGCTCCATATAAGATACCAAATATGTCCAAATGGTCTCCTTTGATGTTTGGCACCTTTTAGGAAAGTTTAAAAGCATGAATTTGAATTATATGAACTGCCCAAATAGTTTTAAATCTCATACATCTCAATATGGCCATCTACTTCTATTTATACATACATTTCTATAATGCTAGTTTGCCATTACATGTCCAAAATGCACATTTCCATACATATAACCTTAACTCTCATTTATACATGATACATTAGCATAATTATACAAGTTCATAACATCATAGGACATATACAACAATAGGTTACAACATTTGCCACTCATATGGCCTTAAAGGAACAAAATCCATCATCTCTCTAGTGGTTGGCTCCCATTTTCTTATTCTCTTGGTCCATCTAGCATGTTAGAATATTAGAGAGAAGGGAATGAGATTCAAAGAATCCCAATAGCTCATCTCCCTTTCAACCACACATAAAAGATGCAAAATAAGTCTTACAAATGCATGCATGGGCATATTGACATGTGTAATTATTCAGGAGACTTTTTTAACATTTAAGTAAGTCATACATAGCATATATAAGCTTGCCAAGTAAGTGGATTAGCCTCACCCATTCACTTCTGGATTTTAGACTTGCCTCACCTATTTCTTTAAGAGGATTTTGACTTGAACTTACTCTTAGGAGTTAACTTCACTTTTGGGAGACTCTTTACTTTGTCCTAATCAACTTTAAGGGTTCTTAGCTCATCCTTACCATGGCTAAGGGTTCTTGGCTTCGCCACACTTGAGCAAACCCAAGCACACATAATAAACATCATATGAAAGCATAATATAACATCATGGAACCATGGAGTAAGAATCATGCTAGAATACTTTTCATAACTTAAAACACATATTCAAAGATAATCCAAGCATACATTCATACATGAGAGAAGGAGAAGTGAGCTACCTTGCATTTATACACTTTTTCCTTGAGTCTTGAATCCTCTCCCTTGACCTCACACACCTAAGAAGGTGGGGATCATTTCTTTTGGCCTAAACATATTATATGGAAGCTAATTAGGTTCATGGAGTTAATTCTAAACCCACACATCTTTCTTAAATACTCACTTGGTCCATTAATCCCTTTATGGTTCCAAGAATGCATCTAATGAAGCAACACTCATCAAATGAGTTCTAGGTTTTATTCTTTCCTTTCATATATGATTCTTGAATCCTTTTAAGCCTCTTGGAGTTATCACACAATTAAAACAAAGAGCCTAACTACATGTTGCTTCTTTAGGTCATATTATGAAACCAAAGACACCAATTCATTCTCTAGGCCTCCTAAATTTTTCTCAAGGTTTCTCTTCAATTTCATTCATCATATATGACTCAAAAATGGGCTTGAAAAATTTTAAAACTCTCCCTTGGTGTCTCAACCATGTTAGGCCGAGCCTATGCCTCCTTTTGGCCTCCATGGAGTTTGCTTTGTTTCCTTGATGGAGGATGCATATGGGGAGACTTCTAGGGATTTTAGAAACTCATTTAAACATTCATTTAGCCCTAGGAATAATTACATCAAATCATATTTTCAAGGGAACACATCAAACCCTAGGTTTGCCACCTTAAAAATCCATGACCTTTTCTTAAATTTCTTTGTATATTCTTACTCTCCTCCCTTAAATTCATAGAATTCACCATTGGTTCTGCCCAAATTCAGGCCCTCTTGTAGCTACATATATGGGGTGAAATAGGGAGAAGAAAAGGGGAGGAGTAGCTACCATAGGATGAGGATTCTACCTTGTTTTTCCTTGTTTTCTTGCTTGTTTCTCACTTTCCTTGGCCTCCTCTCTCCAAATCCGAATTTTTCCTTCTTGGAATGACCTCAAAATAGTCCCAAATACATTAAAAATTCTCTGGGAAAGAAGGGAAAGTGGAGGAGGATGGATTTGCTAAAGAGAAACCAAGAAATCCTTACTTTTTCCTTACCTTTTCTTCCTCCAAAGCTTCTTCTCTTGGTGCGCCTAGGAGATGGCTCTCTTCCCTGGTTTTAGGGCAGAATTTGATTGATCTAAATGAGAGAAGAAGGGCACCTCATATATAAAGGGTTTGTAACACTATAATTTCTAGCTCATATCTATCATCATTTACATGCTCATGTGATATATAGTAAGAGGGAAGTGAGAAATTCCATTAAAATAACACACTTTCTTGCATTGCGTCATGATTAAAAATTTCATTCAGTGTCACGTGGATTGTGTGAGCTCATGCTATACATCCTTATATTTAATTACATCATTACAACTCATTTGCATCATAAAAACATACTTACAACTCATGGAAACCGAATTGGAAGGTGGAACACGGGGTTTCATTCTCGGCCAGAATTGGCCTTTTTTCTAGGTAAATTTTGGAAAATCATAACTAAATCTAGAAAAATCAAAATCATGTAATCTCAGTTATTCTAGAAAGCTTGGGATGTCTACTTTATGATACAAATATGTAAAAGTCATAACATCCTACACACAGATCATTTGACATGAGAAATAATCTGAAGGTCGAATTAGGTACTGATGCTGTCACAGTTTACTGATATGAACTTCAAAAATGTCCAATTAATTTCACAAAAATCCAATACATGAAAATGATACCAATCTGGAAATATGTGGATGTCAAATAGAGAGAAAAATTATCTCTAGATCAGTTCATCAAGCCCAAACGTCAGAATTTGATGGAACAGGACTTCTAGTTGGGCAACATTACTGATACTGGATAGAAACTTCAAAAATTCATATCTTCCTCTCTAGACCTCAAAATGAGGTGATTCTAGTGTCACAAGTCATTGTGATTTCCTAGTTTCTCTGTATAAAATTTCATGGCAATTGGAAATTATTTGAGTCTCATGTGATAGAAAACAATTTCGGACCATTGTAACAGTGCATCAGACCATTTCTATAAATTTTGCCAACTTTGAAAAATCATCAAATATTCTGTAGATCTCCAAAAATTATGATCTTTACTTCTTAGAAAGCTCTCAATGAGACCTAATTGTATTACAAATATCTAATCAAGAATAATTCATTTGGCTAAAAAGTGACTTAGGGTTCCATAATGGTCAATTTTGGCTCCATTTAGGGTACCAAAGTTGCCAAATGGATTTTCCTTGGTCTTGGCACCTTTTAGGCAAGCCTAAAAGCACATTTGAGACTTAAATGAGATGCCCAAATGGTCCTGAACCTCATGCATCTCATTTTGGCCATTCAACCTACACTTATGCATAGATTCATCAAAATTTCATATTGCACACTTTGGCCTTACATACTCAAAATAAGTTCTATGGGTCATATATCATTTTCATACATCTAAACATCACATAATAGTATATTTTCACATGTCTCAAGGTTCATGGTACATATACAACATCATATACATTATGAACCATCATTATGGTTCCAAAATGGGCAAAATAATATATAAGCTTGTCAATCCTTGCTCTTCATGGTTGTTGGCTCCCTTCACCATAATTACTTACTCCACCTAGCATTTTAGATCATTGGAGAGGAGGGGATGAGATTCAAAGAATTCCAATAGATTATCTCCCATTCAATCATATATAATATGTGTAAGCAAGCTTTACAAATGCATGCATGGAGGAAATAAAAGCCATAGACATTTTAAAAGCAAACTTGGCATGTGAACAACTCATACAAATCATTCAAGAGCTCACCAAGTGTTTGGATTGGTCTCACACTTCTCCTCATGGATTTTGGACTTTCCTCACCCATTTCTTGAGCACTTTGGACTCAACCATACTCTTAGGAGCCCACTTTGCTTTTGGGAGACTATTTGCTTTGTCTTAACCAAGCTCAAGGGTTCTTGGCTCATCCTCACCAAAGGGAAGAGTTCTTGGCCTTTCCACATTCAAGTAAACTTATACAAACATCATGCACTCAATAGAAACATAACATGGCATCAAAGATCATAGCATATAAGGGCATGCTAGCATACTTTTCATAGCTTGAAAATACACATACACACATTCTAAAACAAGCTAAACACACATCCATGCATGAGAGAAGGTGGAGAGAGTTACCTTGTGTACATTCACTTTTTCCTTAGCTTTCAAGTCTCCTCTTTCGGCCACACACCCACAAATTGTTGGAGATAGTTTCTCTTGGCCTAAATATAATTTATGGGAGCCAATTAGGTTCATGAAATAATTTCTAGGGCCATGCAACTTGCTTAAATACTAGTTGGCTTTATAACCCCCATTATGGTCCATATTTGCACCTAATGAAGCAACACCCCTCAAATAACTTCTAGGCCTCATTCTTTCCTTTCAAATATGATTCTTGACTCCTTTTAAGCCTCTTGGAGTTATCACATCATTAAAATAAAAGGCCTAGTATCATGTTGCTTCTTTAGGTCATATTATGGAACCTAAGGCACCAAATCAATTTCTATGAGTTCTAAATTTTTTCCAAGGCATCCTTTCATTTTCATTTACCAAATATGACTCAAAAATGGCCTTAGAAAAATTTAAAACTCCCCCCATCTACACAAACTAGCCCAGGTCGAGACTATGACATCAATTGGGCTTCTTGGAGTTCTCTTGATTTTCTTGAAGGAAGAAGCTTGTGCGAAGCATCTTAGGTGCCTCAAGAACTCATTTATACTCTAAATTAAACCTAGGAAGCATCACATAAATTCAGAATTTGAAAGGTACACTAGAAACCCTAGGTTTTGCATCTTGAATCCTAATGCCTATTTCATGGTTTTCTTTGCATATTCTTATTCCTCTCCATCAAATACCTAAGAATCACCCTTGGTTTGGCTAAAAATTTAACTCCCTAGGGCAGAACACATGTAGGTCAAAATGGAGAAGAAAGGGGGTTCCATATAGCTACCATAGAATGCATTTTTACCTTGTTTCCTTGGTTAGTTTGACTTGAATCTTGATTTCTCCAAGCTCCTCCCTTCAAATCCTAATTTTCCCTTGAATGTCTCCCATAAATCAGATTTATAAACCTCATTTTAATGCAAGGAAAGAAAGGAGAATGAAGGGGAGGTGGTGGAGATGGAGAAAAGCAAGGAAAATCACCATAAAAACATACCTTAAGCTTAGCTTTCTTCCTCCTTCTTCTTCCTCTTTTGGGCACCTCTCCCTTAGGTTTCTTCTTCTGATTTGGGGCTAGAAAATCTGAAGTGAAATGAGGGCAAGTGTGAGGCACCACCTATATATAGTTAGGGTAACAGGACTTTTTCAAAAATTTCAATTTTACCCTTCGTACTTTGCATTTTCGTTTCTCCTTTATTTTAACTCCTTTCTGAGAACCGTCTTTTCCATTATAAAATTTAGGTCCTCAATTAAGAAAAATGGCTTTGGAATCATTCAAATTAGAGCTAAAATCTTTTCGAACGGATCTGTCAAAGTTCAGGCACATCGACGTTAGAAAACATCCACCAGATGGGATTTAACTGTCCTGGGGCTTCTCATGGTTTTCAGGGCCTTTAAGAACCCCGAAGAACTCAAAAATTTAGTTTAAAAAGCCCTCTTGTGTGAATTCTAAAAATTACCCGAAATTACGAAAATGCCATTATATTTTGTAGGTTTTTTGTCAAAATTTATTTCTCCATTCTAGCTCCATTTTTCCTTTTTTTAGGGCTACAATTCTCATTTTTAGGAGGCTAGAATATTACTCAAATTTTTCGGGACCTTGACTAATTCATTTTAGGGGACTTACTTTGAAAATGTGCCCGTTTTCGTTGTTTAATGAAAACTGGATATTATAGGGTTTAAGAAGGACTTTTTCAAAAATTTTCATTTTATCCTTCGTTCTTGGCATTTTCATTTCTAACTTGTTTTAGCTCCTTTTTTAGAACTAAAATGCCCTTGCGTTTCGTCGATCTTTCGTTACATTTTGTTTCTTCATTCTAGCTCTATTTTTCTTTCTGTCTAAGCCTAAGATTCTCATTTTTAGAAGTCTAGAATGCTTCTCAAATTTTTTAAGACCTTAACTAAGGCATTTCGAGGGACTTCCTTTTGTATCCAGTGAATTTCATTCATTTATAGAGAAACTATATGTTTCATTTATCAAGTTTTCTTTCGTTTTAGAGAATCAAATATTACAAATCATTTAGGGTTATTTTGAATCCAATTAATGTGAAACCAAAGATATTTTTTGAATTAGAGGACCTAAAGTTTATGATGAAAAAGATGGTTTTAAAAAAAGATTTACAATGAGTTCAAATGGAGAAAACAAAGTTGAGGGACAAAATTGAAATTTTGAAAATGTTATAATTCTTCCATTTCCTTTTCTTAAATCATGACCCACTTCTTCCCCTTCATCTAAACCAACTCTCATCTGGTCTAAAATAGAACTTAACCCATCTTTAAGTGGCACACAAGGAAAGGAAGAAAGGAGGAAGAAGACAAGCTTGAAAGGATAAGATTTTGCTACATTTTCATGCTCTTCCCTTTACTAAAGTTATTCTCCTCTTTCTCCTCTCTCTTCTCATGGTTTTAAAGTTATGAAATGAGGTGTTTTGTGGCTAGTTCAGTAAAAGAAAGAAAGAGTTTGGAGGAAACCTTGGAAGCTTGAGAAAACTCACTTGATAAGCTTTAAGAAAGGTATGAAACCATGGCCAAACTTGCTTCTCCTTAGCTTTTCCTTATGTGTATGTTTTGGCCAGACCAAGGGTGCCATGTAGGGAGTTTGATTTTAGTTCAAACTTGATAGAAAATGCGGTTTTGAAGCATAGAGAATTATATGGAACAAACATAACTAAAAAAGAAGCTATATATAACAAGTTATGAAAATTAAGGTTTTAATTGCAACTAGGGATTTGTGAAACTTTCTAATGATAATTTAACTTATGTAAGAGCATATTTGAATTCATAAGAGACCTAGGTAGCTTTATGGATGCCAAATTCCTAAGAGAAATGAATGAAACTCCATAGGTGTTCCATTATGTGTGTCTTAGCTAAGGGTAATTCAAAGTACCTAAGGAGAGTTTTCTTTGATTCTAAGGATAGTAATGGTATAGATATGAATTATAAACACACAAAAAATCATTGGTTTAAATTTAGGAACCATATTTTAGAAGTTGGAGGTTTAAGATTCCATTATGCATAAAGAAATAGCTTGGTATTAGGCTCCTTGATTTGAGTTTGTGATGAATCTAATGAATTTAAATGGAGTCATATGACTTAGATTGAGTGAAAAATTGGAGCCAAGATAATGAATTGTATGAGTTACTTCATTATGCTACAATATAGAGCCATATGGAAGCCTAAAACTAGAAGTAGCTTATATAAGGCTTGTGTAAGGCTAGAGATAGTTCCATTGATATGTTTGTGTCTTGTTTGATGTGTCTAGGCCAAGCAAATCAAGCTTCTCCCAAGTTTGTATGTAAGAGGCCTAGAAGAAAGGCTAGGGAACCAAAGAAGAACTTTATACATTCTTGAGAAAGGTAGCTCTTCATCCATTCTTGTATATTTATCTTGGTTGTTTGATTGTTATTGATTGTTTGTATGTGTATTTGAACCATGAACCATGCCTATTGCTATTGGTTTGATGATATGATATCATTATGTTTCATAAAATGCATTTAGAATGTGATTAGTTCTTAATGGGTAAGATTGTGCCAAAAGTCCTTTGAATTGGGTGAGGTAAAGCCAAAAGTCCTTAAGGGTGAGATAAGACCAGAAGTTTTATGGAATGAGTAAGGCTAAGTCAAAAGTCTCTAAAATGGGTGAGGTTAATTCAAAAGTCCTAAATAATTAGGTGAGGCTAGACCCAAAGTCCCTAGAGTTTGATTTTGACTTTCATGAATCTATTTAATTTCATAAATATGATTATGTTTGATGCTTAATTGCTAATGATGCATGCTTGCCTTTTTTGACATGATAAAATGCCATATAAGTGTACTTGAAGGATGATTGAGTTATTGGGATTCTTTGAATCTTACTTTCTCCCATTTTGTATCTAACCATGTCTAGAGAACTCCTAAGGAGCAAAGAATGGAGGCCAAGAAACTTGAATTATGTTCCTTTGACAATGATTTAGGATATTATGTAATTTAATGTCAAAGTATGGTTGTATATGCTATTTATGTAATGTAAACCCTCTCACTTATGTAAAGGCATGAGATTATGATGTATGTACAATATTTAGAGCCATATGTGCAAGAATATGAATTTTTGTTATGTATGTGCTATGAAAAGTGTGTGAATAAAGCCAAGTGAGGGAGTGACTTTGAGTTCCATGATGTTTGGGACCTAATGAGATAGCCATATGTGATGTAATTTATGTTTTGGATGTGCTCAAATGGTTACTTGCACTAAGAACATTCATTTTGGACCATTGGGTGCCACTTTGATGTTAAATTGAGCCATAATCTACCCCTGAACCAAAAGCAAACCAAATGAATGAATTTTCACATAAATTTAGTAGGCATGTAGATCTCATTTAGAACTTTTTAGCCAAAGAACACAATTTTTTAAGCTCTGTAGAATTTCTTGTGATTTTTCAAAGTTAGCTTAATTATGCATATTTGCTTGTACAATATTCATTTGGTTAGTTCTGGTTTTTTATGTATTTAAGGGCACAAATAAACTTTGATGCTTATGAAATTCTACAAGCATATAGTTGGCAATATAAGCTTTCCATATCCACTAAAATCACTCAATTTGGAGTTATGTAGTTTAAGTTATATATGTCCAAAATTTTCAGGTCTGCATATGCATAACAATTTGATAGTGGTACTATTCCATAAACTTTCTATGGCCCAAACAATTTTTTTTTATTTGAATTTTTTATAGCATGTATTTTATGTCATGAGCTTTTCAGAAGGTCTTCATTGTCGTGATTTGGAGCTCTCTAACTCAATATATGAATTTGTGAAGTTTGTTGCAAAATGATAGAACCATGGAAAATGATGTTAAGATGCTAGTTTGTTATATAATGCCTAAACCCAAAATCCCTTGCTTCTTTTTGTAATGTTTTTGGTAGAGCAAATGTATTAAGAATGGATTTTGAAATTGGTATGTTGACATGGTGCATTAAATCTAAAATAAAATAATTACACTTTTAATGTTAGTTATTTTCGCTGCTAAAAATGTAGAATTTAATGAAAAGGATGTTATAAGCATACCGAAATGTAAATTATGTACTATTATATTATGGTATGACACTCAGGTTACTTGTAAAACCTTAACCTATAGCCTTCTTATTTCTACAATCAAGCTTAGTTTCGTACACGTCTCGTGGAAAATCAATATATTTAATGCATTAAATTATGTTATGTAAGACTTTAAAAATTCATCTTATGCTCCATGAACCACCTGAACTCCTCAATATCATTCTCTATCCATAATACATCCATACAAGTTATAACCATCACAAAACATCCCAAGAGTCTTGAATTTTACACCATGCATAAAAAAAATATAGGTTTGCTCTCGGGTTCACTTTCCAGATGAACTCTGAAAATTCATAACTAATTCTAAAAAAATCAAAATCATGCATATGATAAATTTCTAGAAATATATGGATGTTAACTAAAGACTAAAAATAGTTCTAGACCAATGCAATGGCATTTAGCATGCAGAAATTGATAGAACAATACCCAAGATTAGGCTACATTACTGGTACTATCATGCAACTTCAAAATTTTGGTTCTCTCTCTGTAGAGTTCCAAATGAGATGATCTCAGTAGCTATGAAAAGATTAAGATGCCTAGTTTATGCCTGTAAACTTTCATGAGTATTAGATATCATTTGACCCACGTATGAAATAGAAATATAAACTGACCATATGAACTATTACCATATCAGTAGAATTTTTTTAACTTTGAAAAATCATAATAAATTATTTAAATTTCCAAATTGGGTTCTCTTTAACTCTATAAAATGCTCTAGATGATACCTATATTCATGGCAAATGTCATGGGTAAATTCGTTCATTTGGTCAGTTTGGGATTTAGCTCAAATTTTGGTCAATTTTTAAAGTTTAAAATGGTTTTTAAGGCACCAAATGACTCTCTCAATGTTCCATAGCCACTTGTGTAACACCATAATACTAGAACTCATTCCACATGCATGTTAATCTTCCTTCCATTACCACACAAGAAGAGGAAGGAAAACTCAATAAAAATAATGAATATATTTGCATTGCGTAGTAGATGAATTCTTCATTGTCCTATGGACCATATGAATGCATTCATCTCATTATTATATTTAATTACACAAATACAACTCATAACTAGCTAAGGAAGTGGCCTAGGACTCGTGCATGGGAAGTAGATGCATAAAAATCATAGGTGTAGCCTTGGCTAGAAATTTTAATTTACTGTCATAAATTTTGAAAAATCATAATTGATTCTAGAAAAATAAAAATCATACATTCTTTACCATTATGAAAAGCTATAGATGTCTACTTTATGCTAAAAATATTGCCAGACCATAACAAGGGCTGCTAAAGACTAGAAAGTAATGGAACAGTACCAGAGGTTGACTATCATCCCTAGTACTGACCTCTAATTTTAAAAATTTATATCTCCCTTCTCAAAGGTCCAATTGGGGTGATCTTAGTGGCCATGGAAATATTGTCATGTATAGTTTATGATTGTAAAATTTCATAAGTATTGGATATCATTTGGCCCATGAATAACATAGCCCAAGTTTCTAACCATATGAATAGTGTCTGCATCAGTTCAGCAGAAAAATGTCAACTTCGAAAATTCATAATTAATTTCATAGAGCTCTAAATAATCTGGTCTTTATCTTCTTAAAAAGCTCTAGATATAATCTATATGTGTGCCAAATTTCATGAGCAAATTCGTTCATTTGGTTAGATCTTGACATTGGGTTACAAAATAGTTCATTTTGTGTCACCAAAGGGATTCAAATGGTCCATTTTGAGTTCTAAGGTAACCATGACCACTTGAGCATGTGAGAATGCACCGAAATGACCTTTTAAACTTATCTCAAAGGTGCATAAACCCAAAATTTGAAAACTCATTCTTTCACTCCATGCCATACACAAGATCACACATGCTTTATGTCACATTCTGAACTTCCTGTAATTGATAACATAACCCATATCAGTCCACTCAGTTAAATAGCATGGAAAGAAAGGATTTTAATTATTTTAATTACACCCATTTGACACCATTACCACACAAGAGCATAAGCATTCACTTGGTCACTTGGCATTATGTTTAGTTATGAGGATTAGGCATCATACACAATTTATGTATTAGATGGAAGTGATGTAAATATATATAGATACTAATTGACCACGGCTTGCTTCTTCCTTGGATGTGGGAATTTACCAAATGCCACCTCGTGCTTCCATGTGTAAGGTGTGTGAGTATATGTGGTAGATGATGTTTGATTGCATTAAGGAAATATATTCAGCCGTGGTGGAGCTAGAAAGGAAGGGTGCATGAAATGAATGGTTTAAGTAATCTAAGATTAGGACACCTCATACTTGCACCACCCACTTTCATATATATGTATATTAAATTATGATTTGCTAATGCCGTATTGGTTTGACAGCAGGAGCTAAGTAGTGCTTTTAATATATATGGATTAAATGAGAGTAAGACACCTCTGCTGCCACCTAGCACATGCACCGATTCATGGAATGATGATTTGCCTTCATGCCACCTAATTAAGTTGTGATTTGCTGGTGCCGTCTGTGCTGTGATAGTGGGAGTTAAATATTGCTTTAATATATATAGATTACATGAGAGTAAGATACATAGCTGCTGCCACCTAGCCACTTGCACTGAGTCATGAAATTGTAATCTGCCTTCATGCCACCTAATAGCGGTGGAAAGCAGGAGCTGTCCATTGCATTAATTACCCTTCACTCTAACTCATTTTAGGCGGAAGGAAGTAGTGGAAGGAAGGAAGAAATTTCGGACAGCCATAGGAGAGGAGAGAAGAGAAGGAAAAACCGAAGTACAAGGACTCCAAAAAGAGGTAAGCTCCAAGTTGCTCCCTTGTTCTGGACTGGGATGTTTTGGCCTTGTAGAATTAGTTGGAAAAGGATTTTGAAGCCAAAATTTTTATAACAGGTTTTCCATCCCTTATACTTGAAATCTGGAAAATTACAGAATTTTTGGAAGTAGGTAAATCAGAGAAACAACCCACTAATTCAATTTGGCTTCTGTACGGGACAGCCTGAGGCTGATTTCATAAAGAATTTTGTTAAATGGGTAAACGAAGGAATTAGTGCATGAAAATTTGTGGGGAGGTAGCTAAGACGTATCACGTCAGGTTTACAAAGTCTTAGAATTTTCTGGGTTCATTTGGTAGGATAACAAGCCAGAAACAGCAAGGGCAGTGTACAGCCAGCTCAACTGAGGTAGTGACCAAAACAGTAGGAGTTTAGGGGCTATCCCTAGGAATCGTTGAAAACTGTTTCTGTGGCTTATAATTAACATAATGAGGGGTCACTCTGCCAATTTTTATGATTTTTGGAGGTCATTTAGTGTAGGAAAGAAATTTCACAAAAACAGGTCCGAAAATGTAGTTCAATTGAGACTATGGTAGTTTTCATTCTTTTGCTGTGTAGTGTGACTTTGCATGGAAAATGTAAGAATCCAACTTGAAAATAAGGGCTAAGAACTTAGTTTTATAGCACTGGATCACACATGGATAACTTAGACAGTAACTAATTATGAGAAGGAAAAGAAAATGAAGATGTGATTGTTTACAATTAGGAATTCCAATAATTAATTAGCAAAAGGGATTTAGGAATTTCGTATGGGGGGATTAGTAATTTAATTGCAATGTAAATATTAACCATGACTCATTCTTAATGAGTATAATGCATGATTGAAATTTAGGAAGGCTATTGGGACAACCAGGGCTAAGGAATAACGTGACAAACGACAGTGACGAAACAGGTAGTTAACACTGTACTCACATTGTTATTTATGTTAATGCACTGGATGAAATCCCGAAGTCCCTATGCTGTGTTTGGTTGCATGTATATCTACTAATATGACTCTTTATGAGTACCAGATTGCTGTTATTGGCCAATAACCGAAGCAAGGTAGCCTAATGAATGAAAATATGCTGCTACGTAGCCTAACGATAAGAAAATGCTGCTACGTAGTCTAACGAATGAGCATGTGCTGCTATGTAGCCTAACGATAAGAAAATGCTGCTACATAGCCTAACGAATGAGAATGTGCTGCTACGTAGCCTAACGATAAGAAAATGCTGCTACATAGCCTAACGAATGAGAATGTGCTGCTACCTAGATATTACATGCTCCGACACCGAAGTATGCATCGAATGTATCCTGGATAGTAATCCGTGCTATATTTATATGTTTCTTGAGTACATTGTTAGCTACTGAGATTTTATCTCACTACAAATTGACTATTTTACAGGTATTAACTATGCTACGAATGGAGCCAGACGAATAGAGAATGAACAAATTGACCAATAGATTACATATTGTCTGTAATTGGTCTTGTGAATCCTTTGAACAAGGGTTGAATGTAAAGTTTGATTCCAGTGAGGATGTAACATTGTAGTATTAATCTCTCTTTTGATTTGTATAAATATCATACATGAGATATCTACCGCAAGTTAACTGTGATGTTTATTAGGGCTACCGAACTCCCGGTACAATTAAACTCCTATGTTTGCATTACATGAAATTGATTTTAACCATGGGATTAGTTCTAGCACATTAGCATCATCAACTTATGGTTTTCTTGTGAAAATGATGAAGGTTGTCTAGGTATGACAATTATCTTTTTAGGTCTAGGATCTTGTTGACAGGATTTTAGACTCCACACTAAGGAAATTAAAGACCTTGTCGACTGGATCTTGGATTTCGCCTTGTAAAACGTATGACCTTGTCAACAGGGTCTTCTATTAGTAGTACAAGATCCCTTCATATGGTAAGTTATAGTGTATGTAAAGTGTAGGTGTGACACTTTATATTGCCATTCACTACCCAAAATGCACATTTTCATTCATTTGGCACTAAAACTCATACATACATCAACAATTTGGATAATTACATATGTTCAAATGATTACATAACAATTTCATCTAGGATTACATCATATGCCATGTGTATGGCTACAAAAGAGACAAAACTAGGCATTTTTTGGCAAACTCTCATCTTCCAACTTAATAGTTTCTATTACCTTGCTCACTTGGTCCACCTAGCATGTTAGGACATTGGAGAGGAGAAAATGAGATTCAAAGAATTCTAATAGCTCATCTCCCTTTCAATCACATATAAAGAATGCAAAACAAGTCTTAAAAGTGTATGCATGAGCATAATGACATGTGCAATCACTCAAGAAGCATTCTTAGCATTTGAACAAGACACACAAAGCATACATAGGCTTGCCAAGCAAGTGGATTAGCCTTATCTATTCTCTTGAAGATTTTGGACTTGTCTCACCTACTTTCTCTACGAGGTTTTAACTAGACCTCAGTCTTAGGAGACTCTTTACTTTGTTTCAATCAATTTTAAGGGTTCTTGGCTCATCCTCATTATGGCTAAGGGTTCTTGGCTTCACCACACTCAAGCAAACCCAAGCACACATATTAAGCATAATTTGAAAATATATTACAACATCATAGTACCATAATATATATGCATATGCCAGAACACTTTTCATGGCTTAAAACACACATACACACATTCAAAGATAAGTTAAGCACATATTTATGCATAAGAGAATGAGAAGTGAGCTACCTTTGTTGCAATCACACACTTTTTCTCTTGGAAATACTCTTTCTTCGTCAGATTCACACACACAAAGGTGTGGGATTTATTTCTCTTGGCCTAAACACAATATATAGAAGCCAATTAAGTTCATGGAATCATTTTTAAAGCCATATATCTTCCTTAAATACTAGCTTGGTCGAATAGCCTTTTTATGGTTCCAAAATGCACCTAATGAAGCAATATTCATCAATTGAGTTCTAGGCTCTATTCTTTCCTTTCATTTATGATTCTTGACTCCTTTTAAGCCTCTTGGATTCATCGCACAATTAAAACAAAGAGTCAAACTAGGTGTTGCTTCTTTAAGTCATACTATGGAACATATAACGCCATCTCACTTTTTATGGTTTCTAAATTTTTTCTAAGACTTCCCCTCATCTTCACTCATCATGTATGACTCAAAAATAATCTTAGAACAAATTAAAACTATCCCTAGATACCCTAACCCTTCTAGGCTAAAACTATGCTTATTTTTGGCACTCATGGACTTGCTTTGTTTTCTTAGTGGAAGATGCATATGGGGAGTCTTCTAGGTGTAATATCCAGTTCTCTGAAAATGAGAGAAAACGTGAGAAACATGACGTACGGTTCCTCCGTCAATGTACAAAATTCACCAAATACAAAAGGAAGTCGCCTAGAATGACTTAGTTAAGGTCCCAAAAAATTTGGGAAGCATTCTAAACTCCTAAAAATGAGAATCTTAGACTCAGATAAAAAGAAAAACAGAGCAAGAATGAAGAAATGAAATGTAACGAAAGGTTGATGAAATGTAAGAGCATTTTTGTTATTTTGAACAAATTTTGGAATTCTCACAAGAGAGCTTTTTAAATGAAAATTTTGAGTTCTCTAGGGTTCTTAGAGGCCCTGAAAACCATGGGAAGCCCTAGGACAGCTAAAGCCCCTCCGATGAACATTTTTCAACGTTGGTTGACCCAAACTTTGACTAGTTTGTTCAAGAAGGTTTTAAATCCAATTTGAATGAAACCAAAGGCATTTTATGAATTAGAGGACCTAAATTTTATGATGAAAAATACGGTTCTCAAAAAAGGAGTTAAAATAAGCCTAAATAGAGCAAATAGGCATATAGGGGCAAAATGGTTATTTTAAAAAATTATAAAAGAGGCTTCTTAAGCAAGATTACACCTCATCACCTTCTCCAAGCTTCCATTTGCAGAAAAATGGGCAGCAATGGCATGACATTAAGAGGGGGAAGAAAGAAGAAGTTTAAGCTTTTGTTTCATCCTGCATCAGTTAAGAAAGTTGTTCCTTTTTCTAAGAACTTTCTAATAGTAGTTTTCTTTTCTTGAAAACTTGAAGATTGAGGTCCAACCTAACCCAAAAAGGAACTCTTTTCAAGAAATCAATTAGTGAAAAATAATCTACGTGAAGAGAGCTCTATTTTAAGGTAAGACTTCACTTGAAACACTTATAAAATCTTATGTTTCTGAGCCATTTAAGCTTAGGTCTAGAGAGAGAAAGTGAGGAGGAGAGTTTTTCTTTATGTGTTCTTGATGGAACCAAAGGTTATGGAGTGTGAAGATTAAGAATATACAACTATAATTGAAAAGGGAGATTTAGAATGCAAGTTATGGAATTTAGGCTAAGATGAAGCTTCTTAATAGTAATTTAAGTTGTTTAAGGGCATATATGAGTTCCTAAGACACCAAAAGAGCCTCTTACATGCTTCTCCCATCAAAGAAATTAAAACAACACCATTGGTGCCATATAAAAGTATAGCCTCGGCCAAGGAGGGTTTATACACCTAGGGAATGTTTTAATTCCTTCCAAGCTTAGTTTGTATCATGAATCATTAGGGAGTATGAGAGGTAGCCTTGGAAAAATTTTAAAAACCATAGAAAGTGAGATGGCTTTATATGTTCCATATTATGGTTTAAAGAAGCAACACCTAGTTAGGCTCCTTGATTTAATTGTGTGATGACTCTAAAGGGTTTAAATAGAGTCAAGAATCATAAATGAATAGATAGAATGGAGCCAAGATGATATTTTCTTAAAATTGCTTCATTAAGTGCATTATGGAACCATAAAAGAGCTTTATGAGTCATTTAGCTTTTCTAGTGAATGTGTGGGTTTTAGAATGTTATTCAAGAGTATAATTAGCTTCCTTATGATGTGTCTAGGCCAAGAGAAATGATCTCCACCTTCTTGGGTGTGTGAGGTCAAGGGAGAGGCTCAAGGCTTAAGGCAAAAGTGTGCAAATGCAAGCAGGGTAGCTCTCTCCACCTTCTCTCATGCATGAATGTATACTTACATTATCTTTAAATGTGTGTAAGTATGTTTTAAGCTATGAAAAGTATTTTAATATAAGCTCTTATTCCATGGTACCATGATGATATTTTATGCATGCAAATGATGTTTTATATACTTGTCTTGGTTTACTTAAGTGTAGAGAAGCCAAGAACCCTTTAACCATGGTGAAGATGAGCCAAGAACCCTAGAACTTGGTTGAGACAAAGTAAAGAATCTTCTAAGAGTTAGGTAGACTCCTAAGAGCAAGGTTGAGTCAAAATCTCTTAGAAAAAATGGGTGAAGCAAGTCTAAAATTCACAAATGAATGGGTGAGGCTAATCTACTCACTTGGTAAGCCTATATATGCTAAACATGATGTGTTCAAATGCCAAGAATGTTTTATGAATGCTCACATATGTTAATATACCCATGTATGCATTTTTAAGACTTGTATTGCATACTTTGTGTGTGATTGAATGAGAGATGAGCTATTAGGATTGTTTGAATCTCATCCCCTCCTCTTTAATGTCTTAACATGCTAGATGGAGCAATTAAGCAAGGTAATGGAGGCCACCAAGACTAGAAGAAAGAGATTGACATTAAAGTGTATGAAAATGCCTAGTTTTATCTCTCTTGTAGCCATACACATGGCATATAATGTAATCTCATGATGAAATTGTTATGTAATCATATAAGCATATGTGATTACCCAAATGTATGATGTATGAATAAGATTTGATGCCAAATGTATGATATAACATAGTTTGGCTATGGAATGGCAAGACTAGACATATGCATTCTTGTGTATATCATGGGGTGGATGAGTAAGTTTGAGAAATCTGGGTTTATGTACCTTTGAGACAAGTTTAGAATGTCATTTTGGTGCATTCGCACATGCTCAAGTGGTCATGGTTGCCTTGGAGCTCAATTTGGACCATATGGACCCTTTGTAAAGCTTAAAAATGACCATTTCACAACTCAATGTCAAAATCTGACCAAATGAATGAATTTGCTCATAAAATTTGGTATACATGTAGATCTTATCTAGATATTTTTGTGAAGTCAAAGACTAAATTATTTGGAGCTCTATAGAATTAATTATGAATTTTCAAAGTTTTCATTTTTCTGTTGAATTGATATAGATACTATTCATATAGTCAAAAACTTGGGCTATGTCAGTCATGGGCCAAAGGATGTCCAATGCTCATAAAATTTTATAGGCATAAACTATACATGATGCTATTTCCATGGCCACCAAGATCACCCTAATTAGATCTTTGAGTAGGGAGATATGAATTTTTGAATTTAGAGATTAGTGACAAGGATGATAGCTAACCTTTAGTACTATTCCATCAGTTTTTGGTGCCTAATAGCCTCTGTTGTGGTCTAGATTAATTTTTATCATAAAGCATACATCTGTAAATTTCCAAAATAGTATAGGTTTCCCAATTTAAATTTTTCTATAATTAGTTATAATTTTTCAAAATTCAGGCACAGAATTTGGAAAACTGATACAAGGCTGCACTAGTGTATTTTTGTATTTACTCCCTTTGCTCGAGGCATGGACCATCTCTTGAGCTTGTTATGAGTGGTATTTAGGTATTTAAATGTGAGAATGAGAAGGATAAGTCTATATGACCCATGGGACTCTAAGAGAAAATTTTTACCTGTGGAGAAAGGCATTTTGATTTATGATTCCCTATGCCATTATGTTGCTTCCTACAGAATTTACATGAGATGAGGCATGTGATTTGCATGAGTTGAGCATTAAAGTTATGGTGTTACATTTATTGGTATCAGAGCCAAGTTCTAAGCTCTCTTAGATTGGTTTTAGCTTGAGGATATGGCAACAAGGCTATATAAAGGCCTTGTATAGTTATGTAAAGCCTGGTATGAGACATCTTGGGTGTGTGAAGATAGTTTGTGTCTATGTTTATGATAAGTAAGTTGTAGAATGGTCTTGGAGTAGTTAGTTGACATTAAGAAAGATGGGCCTCTAGAATAACCTGAGTAAATGAATGGCTTGTCGTACAACCCTCAAAATAATACTAGGTTGATAAAATATGTAATTAGTGGCACAACCTAGGTCATCTCCCTTGGAATTGGCGTTCAATGTCTAATTGAGTTTTCGAAATGTTAAAAAAACTCTAAAAATTACTAAACTAAAGGGGTTTTATTTAATTAAACTAAGCAAAAACTAAATTGAATTAAATTCCCTAATTGCTATCTAATTGGTGAATTATGATCTTGTGACTAGCTTTGGATTCGTCCCTTGGTATCCACTATCCTTATCCTATTCTAATTGTAATTGATTCTGGCCTAAGAGTTCCTAAATATGTTCATAACAATTTATCTTGGGTAACCACTCAAGATACAAGAGATTGATGATCTAATGTTGAATTGAAACCTCACATCCAAATTAAATTGTCAATTCTTGTCTTTAAGATCTTGAACACTCAATTTGATTGATTAACTAATTGATTAGCCTTTGAATCATCCTAAATATTTAATTAACCAACTAAACATTAAGGAATCCTCAAACTAAACAAATAATCTCACTCATGTATTTTATCGAACACCTTCGAAGCATACATGGGAATTCAGATAATATTGGAATTAATCAATTCAATTAATCAATAAAAATATTTCCTAATTAGTGTCTAACCAGCCACTAATTATAATTACACAATTTCCTTATCAAATACATCTTAACCAAGAAAATAAATGAAAGAGAAAAAGTGTAGGAATATAGAAAAGTCTTAGCCAAAAACTCTATGTTCTCTCCATGGATTCAAGCTTCTCCAAGGATTCCTCCTAGCTAGCCTCAAGATGAATTATAAAATTATTGGAGATGGATTGATGGAATGGGGATGAGAAGAGGATGGATGGTTTATGAATGGTGCCGAATGAATGGATGAATGGCTTGATATATATAGGCATGAGGGGCTGCGAGATTATAGAGACGTGAGTGACTTGCAGAGGCGTGAGATGGATGAATTGTGAATGGACTAGGATGAATATATGGAGGCGTGTGGAATAATGACTCTTTTCCTCATTAAAATCACGTGCCAAAGCCTCTTCTCATTAACGTGATATTCTTCTCTAAACTCAGCTTCTTCGTGTGTATTATGCTGCATGGATGTGTATATGAGAGTGGGCCCCGCTGGTTATTATATAGTAATCTTCTCCCACGTGATCTACTCAAGGCACCAGAACATGGCTTTGTTTCTGCTCGAGTTCAGCTCGTTTTTAACGTGTAGCTTCTACATGCAGCTTCTCATTCCCTTCTTCGCTTTATTATTCACGTGCCCAGCCTCTCCTTGAGTTTTTGCATTCTCCACGTCTCCTCCTTCAGCTCATTCACGTTGCTTTGCTCTGTTCTTCATGCTCTAGCCATCTTAGCAACCACGTCAGCTCCAGCTCGTTCCAGCTCGCGTTTTTCCTTTAGCGTCAGCTCGTTGCTTCTACAACCAATAGCTCGAGCTTCCAGCTTTGCTCACAGCACATACAATCTTGAGCTTCAGCGTTTTCCAGCCAGTAGCTCGAGTTGGTTGCTTCATGCTCTGTTTTCAGCGTTGGCTGCTGTCCAGACGTAGCTTCTTTTCTTTTCTTTCCATGCAGGCTCGAGCTTCCTTGTTTCTCTCCTGAACTCCAGCCCACATTGCTCCTTCTTGTTTCTGCTTCTTCAGCCAAGCTCAAGCTTCCACATCCTGCCTGCAGCAAAATTCTAGCATCTTCTCTTCACATGAGCTACCTCGTGTTTCTGCCCAGATTCTCAGCTCATTAAACCCCTATCTTTTGTGCTTCTTCATACGTTTTGCCTGTGCCAATCCACATGCTCAGCTGGTTCATGTTTTGCTCGAGTTTTCTGCTGGATGTTGCTGCATTTATTCGTGCTCTGTTCTGCTGTTCAGACCGAAGATAAAGGCTTTTCAAATGGCATTCATTCTTTCCAGTTTTCTCTGCTAGTTCAGCGTCATTCCAGCTTTGTTCTAGCTCTACTTCTAGCTCACTCAACGTCTGTTCCAGCCATGTGAGTCTTCTCCTTTTTTTTTTTACTTCATCATTCTTTCTCCTTCTCAAAACAGTAGCTTCTTCTTGTTAACATGGTTCTGGATAACGTGCTCCCTGTTCGTGTTAGCTTGCAGCTCCCAAAACCTACAGCTTACCATGTACAGCTCGTGCTTGTTCAACTCATTTACCACGTGCTTATTGTGTCTCATGCAGCTTCCATGTACACTGGACGTTGCTTCATAGCTTTAGTAATCACGTGCTGAGTGATAGATGAGTTGATGAATGATTGCTGCCCACTGCATGAGCTTATATTCCCTTAATAAATCACGTAGCTTCTCACGTGCTGCTTCCATGTTTTTTCCACATTCCAAACACGCAACTTCTTCATCTTGTATTACATATGGGATTTATTTCTCCCTTTCAAAATTTTTTTTCACCCAACAAAATGTGTACTTGATCCCAACTCTTCTCTTCCTCTTCTTCAAAACAAATTCTCATTCAAGTTCTAATTACCTTTTAAAATTCTGCACAAAAGAGTAGGAAAAATCAAATAGGAATATTCACAAAATTATTTAAGATAAATTTATGCATTAAAATCCAATAATTTGTAAATTAATTCCTAAAATGTAGAAAATGGCTATTAAAACAAAATTCCATCTAAATACACCCCTAGAATCATATTTGGTCACTAAAATGCTTAAATTAAGGAGAATAAAATGTATATAAATTATGCTTATCAGTAAAGTTAAGGGATCCGACGGCTAGAGCTTTATGAGATATGACAGCTCACCAGGGTCAATAGCAAGCCCTAGATATGAATGATGAGAAATAATCGTGTTGATATAAAGAGGCTTGCTAGAGAGAGTATGTGAGGCCTAATTCTCCCTGGTGGTCAGACTCAGACCATTTCGAGATGTCTCGCGTAATGCAGAGACAAATAGTAATGCAGTTCAGTGTGAGATAAAACTACGGTTGCATAGAACCAGTTTAGAGAGAAAGTGAGAAGAAGAGTCACCCTCTAGCCACAACACCCAAATTTCTAGATAAGTTTCAGAGCCCAAAAAGCTAATTCCCTTAAGCCAGAGATTGAGTTACAAGTTACACCCCTTAGAACCCAACAGCCCAGAGGTGACAACTAGTTATGCATGAATCAAGCAAGAGGTAAAACCCTCTAGCTTTGATGATGGGTTGAATGTAAAGGCAATGAGGCTCAGGTTTATAGCTAAAGGTGAAGTTCAAATCCATGAAGAAGAATGCCAATTAAAGGCCGTTAGCCATGGCCAATTATTCTAGGAAGCAGCGAGGCAATCGAAAGGATTCTTTGCCGCAGCCAATACTCAGACAGGAAAACTAGGGTGAACTTGAGGCTATATCTTGAAATTTTATGTATTCCCTTGCCTTGCACGAGTTATACGCCATTTTTGTTAATGGTGTAACACCTTACTGACTTCATTCCAATTAACCTCCCTCTAGGCTTGATTCCATATGATTTTCCCGGAAAATGACCGAAACCGTGGTGTTTCACTACTTAAAGTTGGGGTTTAACCGGTCATATTTTGCCCCATGGGTCCTGTGAACCCATCATCCACATTCCTTACTCAAAAAACATTTATAAGACTTGTACATAGTCTCAAACATCTCACAAACCACGAGTAAGAAGCCAAAACCCAGAAAATACAATTTCTGAATCGGGCCCATAAGTCAGATTTTTGGCTCTAACTTGGGAAAATCATAACTAATTCTATAAAAATGGAAATCAAGAAAATCATAGCTCTCTGGAAAGCTTTGGATGTTAGCGTCACAATAAAAATAACTCCCAAGCACAATCTTCACGTTTGGACCATCATTGACATCGAAAAAGACACAGAGGTCCGGCTGTCCCTGATACTGGTGCAGTTTACTGTCATGAACTTTGAAAATTCGATATTAATTCCACAAAAATCCAATCTGGGAAATCTATACCAATTTGGAAATCTACAGACGTTAAATAGAGGAGAAAAATAAGTCCAGATCAGTTCAGGAGCTCTTGGACCTCGAAAACCGATGGAACAGTAACGAAGGTCAGAAACTTCCCTGATGCTGATACAGAACTTCAGAAAGTCGTTTCTCTCTCTACAGACCTCCAATTAAGGTGCTTCCAGTTGGTATAGGTCACTGTGGATATCTAGTTTATGCTCATAAAATTTCATGACAATCGGACACCATTTGGTCTAAGAGTGGCATGGTTTCATTTTCGGACCCAATGTACAGTACCATGTCCAAACCATTGAAATTTTCCAATTTCAACAATTCGCCAAATATTCTCTAGACCTCCGAATATTACCCACTTTAGCTTCTCAAGAATCTCTCAATAGACTCTAGAGGCATGCCAAATTCCATAACAAGAAGAGCTCATCCGGTCATACTTTGACGGAGCTCACCCAAAGGGCAACTTTGGCACCACATGGGGTTCAAATTGGGTCTAAATGACCTCTCTCATGTTCTAACCTCTATTGGGCACGTTTGAAAATACCAACATAGCATATATGAATCATATAAGTAATTCAAATCATCATACATTCCAAATTCACTATGCTATGGAAGAGAATACACTATTTCACATAAGCCTCAAAAGGCCAACTTTATACATTCTCATTACTTTAACTCTTTACACTATCCATACATCATTTGTACATACATTTACATATACTCATATAGTTACATCTCAAAAATAAGAGGTGCATCTTCATTTTGGCACCTTATACATCATAATAACCCAAAAGAAACTACACATTTCTAAAAGGCTCCACTAGGCTCCGGGAGGTACACTCGATTCTCCTTGAACACCACCTGGATAGTAAGATGGGAGGGGAAGGGGGTGAGATTCGGGAGAATCTCAATAGCTCATACTCATTCAAGATGCAATCAAGGCATATACTAGTCAAGCATGCATACAAGTCACAAACACCACATATGTGTTTCATGCCACAATATCAAACCAATGCCAAGAATAGGCTCTAGGGACTTTCGGTCTAGCCTCACCCGAGCTTTAGGACTTTTGGATCGGCCTCACCCTTGGTTTAGGGACTTTTGGCTCCTCCTCACCTATCTCAAGGGACTTTCGGCACCACCTCACCCGAGCAATTTCCACAATCACATCATAAGCATATTGGTACCGGTGCATCAAGGCAATTCAATGGCATATCTCATCATACAAGCACATACACAACATATAATGACTATTACACAACCAAGAATGCAACAAGAAAAGAGTAGAGAGCTACCTTCTCAGATTACACAAGTCTTTGCTTTCAATTTCTCCTCTCCCTCCTTGATTTCACACTCACAACTAGGTGGAGTTGCTTCCTTTGAGCCTAGGCATAACAAGAGCATCAAATCATTCTCTCATAGCTTAAATAACTCTTACAAAGCTAAAAGAGACTCTTCATCAAATTAAACCCTCACTACCCTCACAGATCTAGGGATTCTCTCTCTAGAACTCTACTCACTCTCCTTCCTCTCTCAAGCTCTCCAAGAAGAAAGCAAGGAAGAAGAATTGAGGATAAATGAGTTCTACCCTCCTTCTAGAGTAGTTTTCCTACTTCCCTCTTCTGAACCTGACCTAACTCAGCTTCTAAAACCGTAGAAAGAGAAAGCTAAAGGAGGAGACAACATGCTAAGGAGAAAAGCTAGGGAAATCTAAAGATTACTCACCTCTTTGCTTGATCTCCTTGCTTCTTGGTCTCTCTCTCTCTCTCCACAGCTCTTTTCTCACTCTTTGGTCGAAGCTCAGGTCGGTTCTGAGAGAAAGGAAGAGTTTAGACTCTTTAAAAAGTCAAAATCTCTCTTTTTACGCTTTTCCGGACTCACCCTCGCTATAGCGAGTCATAACCCTCGCTACGGCGAGCTCGTGTAAGTCCCAGACCTTGGCCTTCGCTATAGCTATCGCTACGGCGAGCAACTCCCTGGATTTTGTATGGAATGCCCGCACTCGCTATAGCTAGAAGCATTCTCGCTATAGCGAGAAGGCATTCTCGCTATAGCTAGCCCATTTCTTGCTATAGCGAACAGGTACATTCGCTATAGCTAGGCTGTAGCTAGCAGACTTAGAAAATTTTCAGCCTTCGAAAATTTTCAGCTTTTCTTTTCTTTCCCTTTTCTTTTCTCTTTTC
Organism: Erythrophleum ivorense; assembly: GCA_026724425.1. Taxonomy (NCBI): domain Eukaryota; kingdom Viridiplantae; phylum Streptophyta; class Magnoliopsida; order Fabales; family Fabaceae; genus Erythrophleum; species Erythrophleum ivorense. Next base: position 9,039,029 of record JAIUCV010000014.1, read on the forward strand.
TTTTCTTTTCTTTTTCTGGATGTTACATTTCCACCCTCCTTAAAAGAAATTTTGTCCTCGAAATTTAAATACATACCTTAAAGGAATAATTCGGGATGTTTTTGCCTCATTTCATCCTCCACTTCCCAGGTTGCTTCTTCGAATGTCAGACCTCTCCAGATCACTTTCACTAGAGGAATGTTCTTGCTTCTCAACTATTTCAGCTGAGCATCCACAATTCTTTCCGGTGTCACTACATAGGAAAGATCTTCCTGCAATTGCACATGCTCATATTCTATGATATGTGAGGGGTCAGGCAAATACTTTTTCAATTGGGAGACATGAAAAACACCGTGTATTTGGGCTAGGTTAGGAGGCAAGGCTATTCGGTAAGCCACGGGTCCAATTTTCTCAAAGATTTCAAACGGACCAATATACCTAGGACTGAGCTTTCTTACCTTCATTGACCGACCTACTCTCGTCACTGGAGACACTCGAATGAACACATGGTCTCCGATCTCAAACTCTAACGGCCTCCTTCTCTTATCGGCATAGCTTTTCTGCCTACTTTGGGCCGTGAGGAGTCTTTTTCTAATCAATTCTATCTGCCGGGTGGTCTGGTCTACAATCTCAGGTCCTATCATACTCCTCTCACCTAGCTCAACCCAACACAGAGGGGATCTGCACTTTCTCCCATACAAAGCCTCATAAGGGGCCATCTGAATACTGGAATGGTAACTATTATTGTAAGCAAACTCTGCTAATGGTAAATATGCATCCCAGTTACCCTTCATCTCTAACACACACGCCCTCAACATATCTTCTAAGGTCTGGATGGTCCTCTCAGTCTGACCATCTGTTTGGGGGTGATATGCAGCACTAAACCGCAACCTGGTCCCTAAGGCATGCTGTAACGACCTCCAAAAGTTCGATGTGAACCTGGGGTCTCTATCCGAAACTATGCTACTGGGTACTCCATGAAGTCGCACTATCTCTTTGATATACAACTGGGCTAACCTCTCCAGTGTATGAGTAGCCTTGATAGCTAAAAAGTGTGCAGACTTCGTCAGTCTATCCACAACTACCCAAATAGCATCGTGTCCAGAGGATGTCCTGGGTAACCCCATAACAAAGTCCATGGCTATACTATCCCACTTCCACTCAGGGATATCTAGAGGTTGCAACAACCCAGCCGGTCTTTGATGTTCTATTTTTACCCTCTGACACACTAGACACCTAGCCACATAGGCTGTCACCTCATTTTTCATTCCTGGCCACCAGAAAATCTGTTTCAAATCCTGATACATCTTGGTGGCACCTGGGTGGATAGTATACTTACTCTTATGTGCCTCTTCTAAGATGCTTTCTCTCAACTCATTTCGACTAGGCACACAGATTCTCTCTCGGTATACTATCATACCATCCTCAGACACCTTAAAATCTGAGGTCTTACCTTGGGTGATCTCATTCCTGATCCGTCTCAGGAACTCATCCTCTCTCTGAGCATCTAAGATCTGAGTTCTCAATACATTCTCAATTCGGGTTTCACTCAGATACAATCTACCCGAGACCACCTGACAAGAGAGGTTCAAGTTTCTGAACTTCTCTAGGAGCTCTTGCTCCCTAATCATCATATGGGCCACATGGATGGATTTCCTACTCAGGGCATCTGCCACCACATTGGCCTTGCCCGGATGATATTTCAACATATAATCATAATCTTTCAGAAACTCCATCCATCTTCTCTGTCTCATATTGAGTTCCTTCTGATCAAACAGGTATTCCAGACTCTTATGGTCACTATAGATCTCTATGGTAGCACCATACAGATAGTGTCTCCAGATTTTAAGGGCAAACACTACGGCGGCTAACTCCATTAGGTGCATTCTTGGAAACATAAAGGGGTTTATAGACTAGTTAGTGTGTGAGGAAGTTATGTAGCCTTAGAATTAATTTCATGAACCTAATTGGCTTCCATGAATTGCGTTTAGGCTAAGAGAAATGATCTCCACCTTCTTGGGTGTGTGAGGTCAAGGGAGAGGATTTAAGACTCAAGGAAAAAGTGTGTAAATGCAAGCAAGGTAGCTCACTCCTCCTTCTCTCATGCATGAATGTATGCTTGGCTTGTCTTTGAATGTGTGTATGTATGTTTTAAGCCATGAAAAGTATTCTATCATGATTTCATATGTCATGATACCATAATGATCTATTATGTTTCCAAATGATATTTATTATATGTGCTTGAATTTTCTTGAGTGTGGTGAGGCCAAGAACCCTTAGCCATGGTGAGGATGAGCTAAGAACCCATAAAGTTGAGACAAAGTAAAGAGTCTCCTAAAAGTGAGGTTGACTTCTAAGAGCAAGGTTGAGTCCAAAAACCTCTTCAAGAATAAGTGAAGCAAGCCCAAAATCCACAAGTAAATGGGTGAGGCTAATCCACTTATTTGGCAAGCCTTTGATGCTATGTATGACTTACTCAAATGTTGAAAATGTCTCTTGAATAATTGCATATGTAAGTATGCCCATGTATGCATTTGTAAGACTTGTTTTGCATCCTTTATGTGTGATTGAAAGGGAGATGAGCTATTAGGATTCTTTGAATCTTATTCCCTCTTCTTCAATGTTCTAACATGCTAGGTGGACCAAGAGAATAAGGCAATGGGAGCCAACCACTTGAGAGATGAAAGTTTAACATTAAAGTGTATAAATTTGGTTATTTTAAGGCCTTATGAATGGCAAATGATGTAATCTATTATTGTTTATGACCTATAACCTCTTGAGCATATGTAATTATGTTAATATGTTTTGTATAAATAAGAAATTATGTTATGTAATCATTAGACTGTAAATTGAGCATGTTATGGCAAATTAGCTTCTTGGATGGCTTAGTGTAATTATGTATAAATGGAAGTGGAATGGCCAAATTGAGATGTATGAGGTTTGGGACCATTTGGGTAGTTCATATAAGTCATATTCATACTTTTAAACTTGCCCAAGAGGAGTATGATATTTAATTACCTTGGTTTAAATATGACCCAATAAGTTACTTGGACTATTTGGGCAGTTCATTAGGGGTCATGATTAATTCCCCTTTGATACCAAGGTAAGTCTGGAGTCATAAACCATCAAGAGAATTAGGCCTCATGAGGCAAATCAAGAGTTAGAAATTTTGTTTCCTTACAAGAAAAACTAGCTAGTACACTATAATAATAGAGCCCTCATTAAGGGCTAGTATGAAAATTCCCTAGTTGAGGAAAATTTGAACATATAAAATCATTGAGAACAGTGTACAGAGCCAGGATGAAGGGAAAGAAAAAAGCAATTAGCCAAAGTAGAAAAGAGTAAGAGAAAGGTATACCCCAAATTTCGAGGACAAAATTTATTTAAGAGGAGAAAAATGTAATATTCGGTTCTCTAAAAACGAGAGAAAACGTGATAAACGTAACGTACAATTTCTCCATAAACAAATAAAATTCACCAAATACAAAAGCAAGTCCCCCAAAATGGCTTAGTTAAGGTCTCAAAAAATTTGGGAAGCATTCTAGACTTCTAAAAATAAGAATCCAGGCTCAGAAAAAAATAAAAATGGAGCTAGAATGAAGAAATAAAATTTATTGGAAAACATACAAAATGTAATGGCATTTTCATAATTTTGAGAAAATTTTAGAATTCACACAAGAGGGCTTTTTAAATGAAAATTTTAAGTTCTCCAGAGTTCTCAGAAGCCCTAAAAATCATGGAAGCCTCGAGATAGTTAAAACCCTTCCGGTGGACATTTTTCAACGTCGGTTGACCCAAACTTTAACTGATTCATTCGAGAAAGTTTTAGCTCTGATTTAAGTGATTCCAATGGCATTTTACTAAATTGGGAACCTTCATAATGGAAAATACAATTCTAAAAAAGGACCTAAAATAAGTTAGAAATAAAAATGCTAAAAATGAAGTGTAAAATTGAAATTTTTAAGCGAGTGGAAGCTTCTTAAACACTCTTTAAGTTTCTTATTTCTTCTCCCCTTCATTTGCATGACCTATTCTGCCTAAAAACTAGATAAAACACTAGCTCTCTTAGGTGCACCATGGAGGAGAAGAAAGGAGGAGAAAAACCAAGAAAAAGGTAAGAAATTTCATGGATTTCCATGCTCCTTCTTCTTCCAAACTTGTTCCTCTCCTCTTAAACTTTCTTTCCTATGTTTTTATTGAAGTTTTTGGATCTATTTTGAGGGAAGAACAGAGGGGAAAATTCGGATTTGAAAAGAGGAGGCCAAGGAAAGTGAGAAACAAGCAAGAAAAGCCATGAAAACAAGGTAAAATCTCCATCCTATGGTAGCTACTCCTCCCCCCTTCTTCTCCCTATTTTGCCCCATGTATGTAGATGCAAGAGGGCTTGAATTTTGGGCAGAACCAAGGGTGAATTCGATGAATTTAAGGGAGGAGAGTAAGAATATGCAAAGAAATCCAAGAAAAGGCCATTGATTTTCAAGGTGGCAAACTTAGGGTTTCATGGGTTTCCTTGAAAATCTGATTTGATGTAATTATTCCTAGGCTTATATGAATATTTAAATGAGTTCTCAAGATCTCTAGGAGTCTCCCCATATGTATCTTCCATGTAGAAAATAAAGCAAACTTCCATGGAGGCCTAAAGCTACCTAGGCTCGGCCTAAAAGGGATGGGACACCTAGGGAGAGTTTTAAATTTTTTCAAGCCTATTTTTTAGTCATATATGATGAATGAAAATGAGGGGAAACCTTAAGAAAAATTTAGGAGGCCTAGAGAATAAATTGGTATCTTAGGTTCCATAATATGACCTAAAGAAATAACATGTAGTTAGGTTCTTTGTTTCAATTGTGTGATGACTCCAAAAGACTTAAAAAGAGTCAAGAATCATGTATGAAAGGAAAGAACAGAGTCTAGAGTTTATTTAATGGGTTTTGCTTCATTAGGTGGATTCTTGGAACCATAAAGGAATTTATAGATCAAGTTAGTGTTTAAGGAAGATGTATGACCTTAGAATTAACTCCATGAACCTAATTGGCTTCCACGAATTGTGTTTAAGCCAAAAGAAATGATTTCCACCTTCTTGGGTGTGTGAGGTCAAGGGAGAGGATTCAAGACTCAAGGAAAAAGTGTATAAATGCAAGCAAGGTAGCTCTCTCCACCTTCTCTCATGCATGGATGTGTGCTTACATTTGAGCTATGAAAAGTATTTTAGCATGAGCTTTCATTCTATGGTACCATAATGATGTTTTATACATTCAAATGATGTTTTATGTACTTGTCTTGGTTTGCTTAAGTGTGGAGGAGCCAAAAATAATTGAGCCATGGTGAGGATGAGCCAAGAATCCTTAAAGTTAGTTGAAACAAAGTAAAGAGTCTCCCAAAAGTGAGGTTGACTCCTAAGAGTAAGGTTGAGTCAAAAGCCTCTTAAAAAAAATGGATGAGGCAAGTCTAAAATTCGCAAGTGAATGGGTGAGGCTAATCCACTCACTTGGCAAGCCTATGTATGCTATGTATGATTTGTTTAAATGCCAAAAATGTTTCTTGAATGCTCACTCATATTAACATGTCCATGCATGCATTTTCAAGACTTGTATTGTATACTTGATGTGTGATTGAATGGGAGATGAGCTACTAAGATTCTTTGAATCTCATCCTCTTCTCTCCAATGTCTTAACATGCTAGGTGGACCAAAAGAACAAGGAAATGTGAGCCAACCACTTAAGAAATGAAAGTATGACATTAAGTGTATGGAATTTACTTCTTTAAGGCCATATAAGTAGCAAACATTGTAGCCTATTATTGTATATGACTTATGACCACTTGAGCATGTGTAATTATGTTAATATGTTATGTATAAATGAGAGCTAAGGTTATATGTATAGAAATATGCAATTTGGACATGTAATGGCAAATTAGTATTATGGAAATGTGTGTATTAATGGAAGTGGAATGGCCAAATTGAGATGCATGAGATTTGGGACCACTTAGGCAATTTATACAATTCATATTCATGTTTTTAAACTTGCCCAAGAGGTACCAAACACTAAGAAAGACCATTTGGGCACACTTGGTATCTAATATGGAGCAAAATTGACCATATTAGAAACCTATACCACTTTTTATCTACATGAGCTCTTCTTAGTCTGAGATTTGGCATGAAATTAGAGCTTGTTGAGAACTTTTTGGAAAGCTAAAGTACAAAATTTTTGAAGTTCTATGGAATATTTGATGAATTTTCAAAGTTGGAAAAAATTTTGATTTTGGTTCAAGGTACTGTTCACATTGGTCCAAAAATGAATTCTATCACTCAATGGGCAAATGATATCCAATTGCCACAAAATTTTACAAGAAGAAAATAGACATTCCCAGTGACTTGTGCCATCTAAAAGCACCTCATTTGGACGTCTAGAGAGGGAGATATAAATTTTTGAAGTTTTTACTTAGTATTAGGCATCTAGACTGATTTGGTTACTATTTGATTGGTTTTTGAGTCCTAGACATGCCTAAATTGGTTTGAAATTATTTTTTTCCTCTATTTAACATTTGTAACTTTCCATATTGGTATCATTTCCATATATTGGATTTTTTTGGAATTAATTAGACATTTTTAAAGTTTATAACAAAAAACTATATCAGTTCCAGTAGCCAGTTAGACCTCTACACCTTTTCGAATGTCAAATGTCTTTTGTGTGAGTTTTCATGGTCTGGAAATATTTTTATCATAAAATAGACATGTGTAGCTTGCCATAATGGTAAAGAATGCATGATTTTTCAAAGTTTGTGATAGAAAAGGAAAAATTTTGGCCAAGGTAACTACTATGGATTTTATGTATTCCCTTGCCTTGCATAAGTTGTAAACCACTTTTGGTGATGGATTTGACTTGTATCTATGTAATTAAATATGAGAATGTGATACATGAGTCCATATGGCTCGTGAAACTCTGAAGACAAAATTTTATCTGTGGCAAAGTGCATGTACATTCATTGTTCTCATGCTACCTTTCTTGTTTCATTATGAAATGCATAGAATAAGACCTAGAAATGGCATGAGGCAAGCTAGATAAATATGGTCTTACATTTATTGGTATCAGAGCTATGAATGTAACACCATAATTTTGACCTTTTTTGATTATGTTATGCTCTGATACTAAGAGGGCTTGAATTGTAGCTAGATAAATGTGATACATGAGTTGTAATCCTAGTCTCATAATGTACCACTTTTATCTAGGCCTAATTCAATGGCCTAGACACTATAATTTCCAAGTCTCATAACACCATAACATGAGACTTGGAAATAGCATAAGGTAAGCTAGATAAATATAGTCTTTAGCTTTCCAAAAAGATCTAGATAAGATCTACATGTGTGCCAAATTTCATGAGCAAATTCGTTCATTTAGTCAGATTTTAACATTGGGTTGTGAAATGGTCATTTTTAAGTTTTACAAAGGGTCCAAATAGTCCAAATTGAGCTCCAAGGCAACCATGACCACTTAAGCACGTGGGAATATACCAAAATGACATTCTAAACTTGTCTCAAAGGTGTGCAAACTCAGATTCTCAAACTCACTCATCCACCCCATGATATACACAAGAATGCATGTGTCTAGTCTTGCCATTCCATACCCAAACCATGCTATATCATACATTTGGCATCAAATCTCATTCATACATTATACATTTGGGTAATTACATATGCTCATATGATTACATAACAATTTCATCATGAGATTACATCATATACCATGTGTATGGCTACAAAAGAGACAAAACTAGGCATTTTCATACACTTTGATGTCAATCTCTTTCCTTTAGGCTCGGTGGCCTCCATTACCTGGCTCAATTGCTCCACCTAGCATGGGGATGAGATTCAAAAAATTCTAATAGCTCATCTTCTATTCAATCACACATAAAGTATGCAATACAAATCTTATAAATGTATGCATGAGTATATTTACACATGCAATTATTCAAGAGACATTTTCAACATTTAAGCAAGTCATACATAGCATATAAAGGCTTGTCAAATAAGTGGATTAGCCTTATCCATTCACTTGTGGATTTTGGACTTGCCTCACCCATTCTTTAAGAGGTTCTTAGACTCAACCTTGCTCTTGGGAGTCAACCTCACTCTTGGGAGACTCTTTACTTTGTCTCAACTAATTTTAGAGGTTCTTGACTCATCCACACCATGGCTAAGGGTTCTTGGCCTCACCACACTCAAGCAAACCCAAGCACACATAACAAACATCATTTGAAAACATAATAGATCATCATGGTACCATGGCATATGAAAATCATGATAGAATACTTTTCATGGCTTAAAACACACATTCAAAGACAAGCCAAGCATTCATGCATTAGACAAGGAGGAGTGAGCTACCTTTCTTGCATTTGTACACTTTTTCCTTAAGTCTTGAGTCCTCTCCCTTGACCTCACACATCCAAGAAGGTGGAGATCATTTCTCTTGGCCTAGACACATCATATGGAAGCTAATTATACTCTTACATTACATTCTAAGGCCACACATTCACTAGAAAAGCTAGGTGACTCATAAGGCTCTTTTATGTTTCCACAATGCACTTATTGAAGTAACCTTAAGAAAATATCATCTTGGCTCCATTCTATGTATTCATTTATGATTCTTAACTCCATTTAAATCCCTTGGAGTCATCACATAATTAAATCAAAGAGCCTAGCTAGGTGTTGCTTCTTTAAGCCATAATATGGAACATATAAGGCTATCTCACTTTCTCTGGTTTCTAAAATTTTTCCAAGGCTTCCTCTCATGCTCTCCCATCATTCATGATATAAAACTAAGTTTGGAAGGAATTAAAACATTCCCTAGGTGTATGAACCCTCCTTGGCCGAGGCTATGCTTGTATAAACATGTAAAGCCTGAGATAATTTTTACAGAGCAGTTAGTCTCAAAGACCAGTAAAGTCTCAGTTAGCTTTTGTCTCAAAGACTAGAGATCTCTTGAGTCTAGTAGACCGTTGCCATAAAAATATGAAGGCTTTACTCAGATAGTTAGGCCATTGACTAGATCTTTTAAAAGATTAGCATAGTGTATGGGATGAGGAAAGCAAGAAATTAGCTTTCCAAAGTTAAAGCAAGATGAAACACTACCTAGCAGATATTAATCTTGACCAAGGGATAGAGTGTAACACCATCATTTCTAGCTCATACCCATCATCACACACCCATACTCATGTGAGATATAGGAAGAATAAAGTGAGATCTTCCTCATTGGATTCATACACTTTCCTACTGTGCGTCATGGTTAAAAATTCATTTCAGTGTCACATGGACCATGTGAGCTCATTCTATGTATTCTCATATTTACTTGCACCATTACAACTTATTTCAATCCCAAAAACATACTTTAAACCCATGGAAACTAAAAAGAGATATGAAACATGCATGTTCACTTTCGGCCAGGCTTGGCCTCATTTCTGGGCAAAGTTTGGAAAATCACAAATAAATCTAAAAAAATCCAAAACATGTAATCTTAGTTATTATGGATAGCTTGTGATGTCTACTTCATGATAAAAATATGTACAAGTCATAAAATCCCACACACAGGACATTTGACATGCAAATTTGTCTGGAGGTTGGATTGGTCCTAATACTGTCACAATTTACTGATATGAACTTCAAAAATGTCCAACTAATTCCACAAAAATCCAATGCATGCAAGTGATACTAGTATGGAAATATGTGGATGTTAACTAGAGAGAAAAAATATCTCCAGATCATTTCATCAAGCCAAACTCTCAGAAATCGATAGAACAGTACCTCTGGTCAGGCAAGATGACTGATAATGGGTAGAAACTTCAAAAATTCATATCTTCCTCTCTAGACCTCCAAATGAGGTTCTTCCAGTTTACAAGTCACTGTGACTATCTAGTTTTTGCCTATAAAATTTCATAGCCATTGGACCGCGTTTCCCTCTCGGATGACACAATTTCATAACTAACCAAATGAACAATGCTGATGCAAATCCGAAATTCTGATACCAACTTTAAAAAATCATAGAAAATTCCACAGACCTCCAAATGACCTGATCTTTAGCTTCTCAAAAATCTCTAGATAAGATTGAGCCACATGCCAAATCTCAAGGCAAGAAGAGGTCATTTGGTCAGACTTGGACATCATGGGGCAAAGTGACCAGTTTCTCTTGCTAAAGAGGGCTCCAAGGGTTCAAATTGGCTTCTCCTACTTCTAAGGCTCTATGAGCACGTGGGAAAGCATCAACATAGGCTATTAAACATGGCACAAATTTCTAACAACCCAGTTTTTCAAAACTCACTCTCCCACACCAAAACATGCACCATGTACATAATGCCAAGATCTTGGTATTCATACCGAAACTTGCTACATCATGCACTATAATTCTAATTCTTATACATATACAATGAGTACATCTATTTACAAGTATTCATAAGTGCCTACAACATGTACATCATTAGATTACATCCCTTAGCAACATAACAGTGACAAAATGGCTATTTTACAATTTCTTCACTGAACTCCCTAGCTTCAAGCTTGGCAGCTCCCATCTCTTGTCTCACTTGGTCCACCTAACATGTTAGGATGGTGGAGAGGAGGAGTGAGATTCAAAGAATCTCAATAGCTCATCTCTCATTTAATCATACATAAAGCATGCATTACTAGTCTCACACATATATGCATGGGCATATTAGCATGTGAAATCATAAGAAAAGTATTTTCAACATTTGAGTAGGCCATACATAACATACAAAAGCTTGCCAAGCAAGTGGATTAGCTTCATCCATTCACTTATGAATTTTGGACTTGCCTCACCCATTCTTTAAGAGGTTCTTAGACTCAACCTTACTCTTGGGAGTCAATCTCACTTTTGGGAGACTCTTTACTTTGTCTCAACCAACTTTAGGGTTCTTGGCTCATCCTCACCATGGCTAGAGGGTTGTTGGCTTTTCCATACTCAAGCAAACCAAAGTAATCACATAATACATCATTGAAATACATAAGGCATAATCATGCTAGCATACTTTTCATGTTTTAAAAACATACATACACACATGCAAGACAATGTAAGCACACATCTATGCATAAGAGAAGGTGGAGAGAGCTAGCTAACACAAGCCTTCCCTTTCAATTTGTCTTCTCCCTTCTTGATTTCACAATCACCACTAGATGGGAGTGCTTCTCTTGAGCCTAGGCACACAAAGAGCATGAAATTACGCTTTAACACTTTATTCATGAAGAGAAACTAGGTTTTCTCTCTCTAGAATTCCACTAACTCTCCTTCCTCTCTCAAGCTCTCAAGAAAGGAAAGCAAAGAAGAAGAAGTAAAGATATATGAGTTTTGGTCTTCTTCAAGAGGGGTTTTCCACTCTCCCTCTTCTGAACCAAGCTCAAAGCCCAACTACTTCAATAACCAAAACCATAGGAAGAGAGGGCAAAGAGAGAAGAACAATATGCTAAGAAGAAAAACTATGCAAATCTTACGTTTTTCTTGTTCTTCCTTCCTCCTCTAGGTTTCTTTCTCTCCTCTACCCTTTTCTCTGCTTTAGAGAGAGCTTAAGTTGGTTAAAAGGAGAAAGGAGGGGTTTGGATGCTTTAACAAGTTAAATTCTCTTTTTTCACGTCTTTCCAGACTAACCCTTGTTATAGTGAAGCATAACCCTCGCTACGGCGAGCACGTATCAGTCCCAGACCCTTGCCTTCGTTACAGCTCACACTACGGTGAGCAGCTCCCTAGTTTTTGTATGGGATGCCCGCACTCGCTATAGCTAGAAGCATTCTCACTATAGCTAGAAGGCACTCTCGCTATAGTTAGACCATTTCTCGCTATAGCGAACAGGTACATTCGTTATAACTAGGTCATTTTTCGCTATAGCTAGCAGACTTAGAAAATTTTTAGCCCTTCAAAAATTTTTCAGCTTTTTTTTTTTCTGGTTATTACATAGAGAGATCTCCACATGCTAGCCTATATATTCAGAAAGGGGTCAGGTGTAATTTTTATATGAGGTAAGTGGTACAATATACCTCTAATGATCGAAACTGCAAGTATAGCTAGCATCCCATCAAAGCTCAGCAATAGTCAGTGATAACAGCTTTTCGATGCTAGTATGAGACACATATGTTAAGCATAACAGTGTTGAAATAAAAGACTATAAAATGCCACTGCAAGTGAGTAAAGAAAGTGAGGAAAAGTCTTGGCCTATAGAGACAGATGTAATAGTAAATAGAGAAATTGGGATCAGTAAAAGTTGAAACTTATCAAAGGAGTTATAATCCCAGTAAGTAACTAAGATGTGAGGCTTGTGATAGAAAGAAATGTGAATTGTAATCATGGGATGAGTTAGTAAGAAAGAACACAAAGATGAACAGTAGACTATATATGTAAATAAGTAAATAGATAGATAGAAACCTCCAATGGTTGTAATGATCAGAAAAGAAAAAGAGACTTTATGAGAAGCCATTGAAAAATGATACAGGAGACTTAATACAAAATAAGTTACCTCCCGAAATGTGTAAGTGAGACCACTAAAAAGAGCGTAACCCCTATATGATTGTAAGCTTTCCCAAGATGGATCTCCAGAGTTAGAAATTCCTTTCCTTTATGAGAAGAACTAGCTAGTATGCTATAATAATAGAGTCCTCATTAAGAGCTAGTATGAAAATTCCCTAGCTGAGAGAAAATTTAAACATACGAACTCGCTAAGAAAAACATACAGAGCCAGGGAGAAGGGAAAGAAAATAGCAGTTAGCTAGAGTAGAAAGAGTAAGAGAAAGGTATACTCTAATTTTTGAGGACAAAATTAATTTAAGGGGGGAGAAATGTAATATCCGGTTCTCTAAAAACAAAAAAAATGTGAGAAATGTAATGTACAATTTCTCCGTAAACAAACAAAATTCACCGGATACAAAAGCAAGTTCCTTGAAATGGCTTAGTTAAGGTCCCAAAAAATTTGAGAAGTATTCTAGACTCCTAAAAGTGAGAATCCCAGGCTCAAACGAAAAGAAAAACAGAGCTAGAATGAAGAAACAAAATTTAACGGAAGACTTACGAAACGTAATGGCATTTTTGTAATTTTGAGAAAATTTTGAAATTCACATAGCAGGGCTTTTTAAATGAAAATTTTGAGTTCTCCAAGGTTCTCAAAGGCCCTAAAAATCATAGAAAGTCCTAGGACAGTTAAAACCCCTCCGATGGATGTTTTCTAATGTCGATGTACCCAAACTTTAATAGATTCATTCAAGAAGGTTTTAGCTTTAATTTGAGTGATTCCAAAGGTATTTTACTAAATTGGAAATCTAAATTTTATGATGGAAAAGACAGTTCTCAAAAAGGAGCTAAAACGAATTAGAAACGAAAATGCTAAGAGCAAGGGAAAAAATAAAAATTTTTGAAAAGTCTTTCTTCCTCCAACCTATATATAAGTGGCGCCCCACCTCCTCATTCATTTAGTCCATTATGTTTTTGCCATAGACTAGAAGAAAACCCTAAAGGATGAGGTGCACCAAGAGGAGGATGAAGGAAGGAGAAAGACAAGGTAAAAAGTATAGATTTTTTGTTGTTTTTCATGCTCTTTCCTTACCAAACCTCTTCTCCTCCATTCTACTTTATTTCCTATGATTATATTGAAGTATATGAATTTTTTTTAAGGGATAAATTAAGGGAAAATTTCGGATTTGAAGAGATGAGGCCAAAGAAGGCAAGATTCAAGTGAGAAAACAAGGAAAAATAAGGTAATTTCTTCTTCTCCCTTGCTCCTCTTCTCTCCATATTTCACCCCACTCAAGAAGTCATAGGAAGGCTTGGATTTTAGGCAGAACCAAGGGTAAATCTTAGGAAAAAGAGTGTAGAGAATAAGAATATGCAAAGGAAATTAACAAATAACCATGGAAATTCAAAATGTAAATTCTAGGGTTTCATATGCTCCTTGTAAAATCTGATTTGATACCTTAATTTCTATACCTAAATGAGAGTTTAAATGAGTTTCAAAGATCCCTAGAAGTCTCCCCATGTGCTTCCTCCATCAAGAAAACAAAGCCAAGTCCATGAGTGCCAAGAACATGCATAGGTTTGGCCAAGTGAGTTCCATATACCTAGGGATAGTTTTAAATTTTTCTAAGCCCATTTTTTTAAGTCATATACGATGAGTGAAGAAGAGGAGAGGCCTTGGAAAAAATTTAGAAACCATAAAAAGTGAGTTAGTCTTATATGTTCTATAAAATGACCTAAAGAAGCAACATATAGTTAAGCTCTTTATTTTAGTTGTGTGATGACTCCAAGAGGCTTAAAAGGAGTCAAGGATCATATATAAGAGGAAAGAAAGGAGCTTAGAATTTATTTGATGGGTGCTTCTTAATTAGGTGTATTCTTGGAAACATAAAGGGGTTTATAGACTAAGTGTGTGAGGAAGTTGTGTGACCTTAGAACTAATTCCATGAACCTAATTGGCTTCCATGAATTGTGTTTAGGCCAAGAGAAATGATATCCACCTTCTTGGGTGTCTGAGGTCATGGGAGAGGATTCAAGACTTAAGGAAAAAGTCTGTAAATTCAAGTAAGGTAGCTCTCTTCATCTTCTCTCATGCATGGATGTGTGCTTACATTGTATTTAAATGTGTGTATATATGTTTTGAGCTATGAAAAGTATTTTAGCATGAGCTTTTATTCCATGGTACCATGATGATGTTTTATGCATTCAAATGATATTTCATCTGCTTATCTTGGTTTGTTTGAGTGTTGAGAAGCCAAGAACCCTCTAGCCATGGTGAGGATGAGCCAAGAACCCTTAAAGTTAGTTGAGATAAAGTAGAAAGTCTACCAAGAGTGAGGTAGACTCCCAAGAGTAAGGTTAAGTCAAAACCTCTTAGAGAAAATGGGTGAGGCAAGTCCAAAATCCATAAGTGAATGGGTGAGGCTAATCCACTCACTTGAAAAGCCTATGTATGCTAAACATGATGCGTTCAAATGCCAAGAATGTTTTATGAATGCTCATATATGTCAATATGCCCATGCATGCATTTTTAAGACTTGTATTGCATACTTTATGTATGATTGAATGGGAGATGAGCTATTGGGATTAAATCTTATCCCCTCTTCTCCAATGTCTTAACATGCTAGGTGGATCAAGAGAACAAGGAAATGGGAGCCAACCACCTAAGAGATGAAAGTATGATATTAAAGTGTATAGAGTTTACTTCTTTAAGGCCATATAAGTAGCAAATATTGTAGCCTATTATTGTATATAACTTATGAGCACTTGAGCATGTGTAGTTATGTTAATATGTTATGTATAAATAAGAGCTAAGGTTATATGTATAGAAATATGCAATTTGGATATGTAATGGCAAATTAGTATTATAGAAATGTATGTATTAATGGAAGTGGAATGGCCAAATTGAGATGCATGAGATTTAGGACCACTTGGGTAGTTTATACAAGTCATATTCATACTTTTAAACTTACCCAAGAGGTGTCAAACACCAAAAAAGACCATTTGGGCACACTTAGTATCTAATATGGAGCAAAATTGACCATATTGGAAACTTATACCACTTTTTGTCCAAATGAGCTCTTCTTGGTCTAAGATTTGGCATGCAATTAGAGTATATTAAGAGATTTTTGGGAAGCTAAAGTACTAAATTTTCGGAGGTCTATGGAATATTTAATGAATTTTCAAAGTTGAAAAATTTTTAAATTTTGGTCAAGGGTATTGTTCATACTGATCAGAAAATGAATTCTATTACTTAGGGGGCAAATGACATCCAATTGCCCCAAAATTTTACAAGAAAAAATTATTCATTCCTAGTGAATTGTGCCTACTAAAAGCACCCCATTTGAATGTCTAGAGAGGGAGATATGAAGTTTTAAAATTTCTGCCCAGTATCAGGCATTCAGACAGACCTCAGGTATGTTTTGATTAGTTTTTGAGGTATGGATGTGCCTAAACTAGTCTGAAGCTATTTGTTCCTCTAGCTAACATCTGTATCTTTCCATATTAGTATCATTTTCATGGATTAAATTTTTGTGGAATTAATTAGACATTTTTTAAGTTTGTAGTAGAAACCTGTATAAATACCAGTGGCTAGTCTGACCTCTGTCCCTTTTTGAATATTAAACATCTTCTGTGTGATATTTCATGGCTTGGATATATTTTTATCATAAATTAGACATATGTAACTTTTCATAATGGTAAAGAATGTGTGATTTTGATTTTTCAAGAATTAGTTATGATTTTCCAAAGCTTGTGATAGAAAAGGAAAAATTCTAGCTGAAATAGCTATCATGAATTTTATGTATCCCCTTGCCATACACGAGATTTAGGCCAATTTTAGGGATGGAAATGAGTTGTATCTATGTAATTAAATATTAGAATATGATATATGAGCTCACGTGGTGCGCAGGATGCTGAATGAAAAATTTATACACAGTGTAATGCTACTTTTTATATGCTATTATGGTGTGTTCTTGTGAAATGCATAACATGAGACTTGGAAATAGCATGAGACAAAGCTAGAAAATTATGGTCAAAGCATAACCTGAGCAAATTCTTTTTTTACTTGTGGCTTGTATTTAACTAGCTCTGATACCAATAAATGTAACACCATAAATTTCTAGACTTAGCTTATATTATTTCTAAGTCTCATGCCATAAAGAACACAAGGAAGTGGGAAAGATGACATTAAAATATTACATTTCATTGCATTGCATAGCGTATAATTTTTTTCTTTCAGAGTCCCATAGGCCATATGGACTCATATATCACATTCTCATATTTAATTACTTTCCCTCAACAAAAGTGGCCTACAACTCATGCAAGGCAAGGGAATACACAAAAATTCAGGATATAGCCTCGACCAAAAATTCCCACTTTCTATCACAAACTTTGAAAAATTATAACTAATTCTAGAAAAAATTGAAATCAAACCTTCTTTACCATTTTGGAAAGATACACATGTCTACTTTATGCTAAAAATGTGACCAGGCTATGAAACATCACACAGAAGATGTTTGACATTCAAAACAGTGTAGAGGTTTGACTAGCTACTGGTATTGATACAACTTTCTACTATAAATTTTAAAAATGTCCAATTAATTCCACAAAAATCCAATCCATGCAAATGATACCAATCTAAAAGCTACAGATGTTAACAAGAGGCTAAAAATAAATTTAGACCAATTTAGACACATCTAGACCTCAAAAACTAATCAATAGTACCAAAGGTCTATCTGAATGCATGATACTGGGCAGACATTTTAAAATTTATATCTCCTTCTCTAGACATCCAAATGGGGTGCTTCTAGTTGGCACAAGTCATTGGAAATGTCTAGTTTCTCTCTATAAAATTTCATGGCAATTGGACATCATTTTCCCCCTGAGTGACAGAATTCATTTTCAGACCTGAATGAACAGTAACCTGAACCAATTTTAGAATTTTTTTCAACTTTAAAAATTCATCAAATATTCCATAGACCTCAAAAAGTTATGTACTTTAGCTTACCAAAAAGATCTCAACAAGCTCTAATTGCATCCAAGTCCTAGATCAAGAAGAGTTAATTTGGATAAAAAGTGGTATAAGTTTCCAATATAGTCAATTCTTACTCTACAAAAGATACCAAAGTGTCCAAATGACTTCCCTTGATGTTTGGCACCTCTTGGGCAAGTTTAAAAGTATGAATATGACTGATACGAACTGTCCAAATGGTTCCAAACCTCATGCATCTCAATTTGGCCATTTTACTTCCATTTATATACAATTACACTAAGCCATCCAAGAAGCCAATTTGCCATAACATGCTCAATTTACATTCTAATGATCACATAACATAATTTCTCATTTATACATAACATATTAATATAATTACACATGCTCAAGAGGTCATAGGTCATATACAATAATAGATTACATCATTTGTCATTCATAAGACCTTAAAGTAACTAAATTCATGCACTTTCATGTCAAACTTTCATCTCTCAAGTGGTTGGCTCCCATTTCCTTGTTCTCTCGGTCCACTGGCATGTTAGAACATTGGAGAGGAGGGAATGAGATTCAAAGAATCCTAATAGCTCATCTCCCTTTCAGTCACACATAAAAGATGCAAAACTAATCCTAAAAATGCATTCATGAGTATCATAGGATGTGCAATCATTCAAGAGACATTTTCAACATTTGAACACATCATATATGGCATACAAAGGCTTACCAAATAAGTAGATTAGTCTCACCTATTCACTTGTGGATTTTGGACTTGCCTCACCCATTCTTTAAGAGATTCTTAGATTCAACGTTACTCTTAGGAGTCAACCTCACTTTTGGGAGACTCTGTACTTTATCTCAACTAACTTTAAGGGTTCTTGGCTCATCCTCACCATGGCTAAGGGTTCTGGACCTCACCACACTCAAGCAAAACCAAGCACACATAACAAATATAATTGGAAAACATAATAAATCATCATGGTACCATGGCATATGAAATCATGATAGAATAATTTTCATGGCTTAAAACACACATACACACATTCAAAGACAGGTTAAGCATACATTTATGCATGAGAGAAGGAGGAGTGAGTTACCTTGGATGCAACCATATACTTTTCTCTTTGAAATGATGCTCCCTTCCTTGGCCTCACACACAAAAAGGTGTGGGAATGATTTCTCTTGGCCTAGACACAATTTATAGAAGCCAATTAGGTTCATGGAATTAATTCTAAGGCCACACATCTTCCTCACATACTGACTTAGTCTATAAACCCCTTTATGGTTCCAAAAATACACCTAATGAAGTAACACCTATCAAGCAAATTCTAGACTCCATTCTTTTCCTTTCATATATGATTCTTGACTCCTTTTAAGCCTTTTGGAGTCATCACACAATTAAAATAAAGAGCCTAACTACATGTTACTTCTTTAGATCATATTATGAAACATATAAGGCCAACTCACTTTCTATAGTTTCTAAATTTTTTCCAAGGCCTCCCGTCATCTTCACTCATCATATATGACCCAAAAATGGGTTTGGAACAAATTAAAACTATCCCTAGGTACCTAAACCCCTATTGGCCGAACCTATGAAGCATTATGGCATCAATGGACTTTGCTTTGGTTTCTTGATGAAGGAAGCAAAGGGGAGACTTCTAGGGGTCTTAGAGCTCATTTAAACTCTCATTTAAGCATAAAAATTAAAGTATCAAATCAAATTTTATAAGGAACATATGAAACCCTAGAATTTACATCTTGAATTTCCATGGTTATTTGTTAATTTCCTTTGCATATTCTTATTCTCCACACTCTTTTTCCTAAGATTCACCCTTGGTTCTGCCTAAAATCCAAGCCCTCCTATGACTTCTTGAGTGGGGTGAAATATGGAGACAAGGGAAGCAAGGGGTAGCAACCATGAAAAAGAAATTACCTTGTTTTTCCTTATTTTCTCACTTGAATCTTGTCTTCTTTGGCCTTCTCTCTTCAAGTCCAAATTTTTTCCTTAATTTCTCCCTTAAAATAGATCCATATACTACAATATAATCATAGGAAATAAAAGAGAATGGAGGAGAAGAGGTTTGGAAAGGAAAGAGTATGGAAAACTACCAAAAATCTATACCTTTTAGCCTTGATTTCTCCTCCTCTTCCTCTCCCTCTTGTGCGCCACTCTCCTAGGTTTTTCCTCTAGTCTAGAGTAGAAACATATGAAGCTAAATGAATGGGAAAGTGGGGCACCCTATATATATAAGTGGAGGAAGGAAGACTTTTCAAAAATTCCCATTTTGCCTTTCATTTTTGGCATTTTCATTTCTACTTCGTTTTAGCTCCTTTTTGAAAATCGTATTTTCCATTATAAAATTTAAGTTCCCAATTTAGTAAAATGCCTTTGGAATCACTCAAATAGGAGCTAAAACCTTACTGAATGAATCTATCAAAGTTTAGGTATACCAACATTAGAAAACGTCCACCGGAGGGGTTCTAACTGTCCCAGGGCTTCCCATGATTTTAAGGGCATCTGAAAGCCCCAAAGAACTCAAAACTTTCATTTAAAAGCCCTCCTATGTGAATTCTAAAATTTGATCAAAATGATGAAAATGCTCTTACATTTCGTCAACCTTTCGTTCAAATTCATTTCTTCATTCTAACTTTGTTTTTCCTTCTATTTGAGCCTAGGATTCTCATTTTTAAGAGTCCAGAATGCTTCCTAAATTTTTTAAGACTTTAACTAAGTCATTTCGGGGGACTTCCTTTTGTATTTAGTAAATTTTGTTCATTTACGGAGAAACTGTATGTTACGTTTCTCACATTTTCTCTCATTTTTAGAGAACTGGATATTATATTTCTTCCCCCTTAAATAAATTTCATCCTCAAATTTTGAGGTATGCTTTCCTCTTACTCTTTTCTTTTCTTGCTAACTGCTCTTTTCTTTCCCTTTTTCTTGGCTCTATACGGTTTTCTCAATAATTTCGCTCATTTGAGTTTTCTCTTAACTAGGAAATTTTCATTACTAGCTCTTAATAAAAGCTCTATTATTATAGAGTACTAGCCAATGCTTCTCATAAAGGAAAGAAGTTTCTAACTCTGGAGGCCTATCTTGGGAGAGCTTACTAATCATATTAGGTTATTCTTAAGCCGTTCATAGGGATTAACATTTCTTTCAGTGAACTCATCTATGCATCTTGGGAGGTAGCTTATTTCATATCAAGTCTCCGTATTCTCTCCCAATGGCTTCTCATAAAGTCTCATCTTCTTTTCTGATCTTCACAGCCATTGGAGGTTTTTGTCTATCTGATTACTTATTTATATGTACCATCCACTGTTCATATATGTGTTCTTACTAGCTCATCCCATAATTACAATACATATTTCTTTCTATCATAGGCCTCATATCTCAATTACTTACTGGAATTACAACTCCTTTGAGTATAAATTTCTAGACTTACCTTGACCCCCTTAAGCAGAGTAATTAAATATGACTTACTTTTTGCCTAACTCTTGCTTGTGGCTTATAGCTACACCATAATCCCAAATCACTCTCTGTAACATCAAGAGGGTCTACTTTTTTTTGCATATACTTTTACTCTGCTCTTAATTAGACTGTCCTTTGGTAAGAAGAATTCTATTTCATAAAGCCCCAGAAATTATATTCTATGGCGCTCTCAGCTTACACTCTTTCTCTATATAATGCAAGACTCGCCTTCTTTAGGTGGTCTCTAGCTCCCTTGAGCTTCCCTAAAGGTACTAAGGCACTAGCTATTTGTCTCAGCTTGCTTCTACGTTCAGATTAGAGCTAGGCTTTCTCTCTATTTAGCCTCTTCAGTTTTATCCCCAGGAGCGCAGTATATAATTTCTAGGATTTTACTAACCCAATCTAGGACACGTACTTTCACAATCCGGATTTTACCTTACTGAAAGCTTATGCTCTACTGGGTACTCTAATAACACACGTGCCTTAACCCACATTATTCTTATATTAGGGAGCTCATTTAACTAGCTATTGGACCCTTATATATTTATTTTCTATGCTCAATTTACTCATTTAATCATTACTAAAGCAAAAACATCTTTTCTGTAGCTAGTTTCTCAGTTTTTCCTCACTTCCCTTATTATTGTACTTTACAATTCAGGGGGGTCTATCTAAGGGATTTTACTAACCACTACTAGGTGGCGTCCTTGACTTAGAATGTCTTATCTTTCTTTTTTCAATCTGGGGAGAACTTTCACTGAGCTTCTAGTTAGATTAATTTCTCCTTTTATACATCTCACTTGGATGATGCTATTGGTCACTTCCCTTAAGCTTCAGCTCATACTTAGCCTGGGCTACTTGTTTCATCAGACCTGTAGCTTACAATAACTTAGTGCTTTCTAAACTATCCTTATTCTCTTTTGAGCTTTTGTTACTGGGCTATTCATATTCATCTCTAAGTGTTACCTATGAGGTACACCTTTCTAGGCCACTCACTATGTGCCTCACTACTGGTAGCCTTATCTTACATAAATTTTAAGGCTACATTAATATTCCATCATTCAGTGTCTCATAAGGTAGCACCTTAGGTTGGAGTCAATGCCTTAAAGGCGGTAGTGGCTTTGAGCTCAGTCATGAGGCACCTGTGTATTAGTGTTTGATGTTATGATTTGCTTGTAACAATGGTTACACGACATTGGGTCTGGCCAACCTAGTAGTAATGTGACTTGAGTGCATAGAAAATGATGACATCAATCACCGAAGTGTCCCGATAATCGAAAGGTATTCTAGTTAATGAAAGAATGAGATGAACCAGAAAAGAGAGGCAAAGGGATTCCAATAGTATCAGAATAATGAGAAAAGCATGCAGAGAGGAATCCTTAGTAAAGAATAGTAACATAAAAAAGAATGTGCTAATAGTTAGGAATGTTCATATTCAGATAGCACAAGTTTAATATGCATAGCCTGAGTCCCTTATAGTATAAGTAAATGAAATGAGAAGGGACCAATGCATAGCCTCTCTCCTGCCAGAGATGTTAGGCACACTCAGTGTGTGAGATGCCCTGGTGGTAAAACACTTAAAAGCAGAATGCGGGCATAGTCAAAAATTGCAAGATATAAGAGAAAAGATAGTTGAGTACAAATAAAGTAAGAAAAGAAAGCCCAAGTAAAAAGGGGTTGAAGTGGAAACCTGAAAATCCCATAAGGAGTAATAAAGGAAGGTTAAAATTCTCCTGAATAGTAGTATAATGGAATCATAAAGAATCAAATGACACAAAACCCACTTTGCACAAAAAGCATAATGTACCTCTGAGTTTAGCCTCAGTTATTATGAGCGATGGTTACCAGACTTAGTGAGCATGTATTTTACTATCAGATACAATGATCTTAGGCTTTGATGTCTTCTAGAGATAGATTGTAGTAAATCATAGCATAACATAGCAGGTTGCAATAAATCCTAGCAGGGCTTTGAAAGGTCGTAGTAGACCAAGGGGTCACAGTAGATCCCACAAAGTTACAGAGAGCCCTAATCATAACATGATAATCCTTTAGTGAGATGACAGCCTGAGATAGTTTTTATAGAGCAGTTAGTCTGTAATATTCGATATTCGTTAAACGATGGAAACAAATACATTTTCAAAGCAAATCCCTTTAAATGAATTAGTTAAGGTCCCAAAAAATTTCAGTAACATTCTAGAGTCCTAAAAATGAGAATCATAGTCTCAGACGGAAGGAAAAATGGAGTTAGAATGAAGAAACAAATTTTGATGAAAATCTTACGAAACATAATGGTATTTTTGTAATTTTGAGCAAATTTTGAAATTTACACATGAGGGCTTTTAAACAAAAGTTGAGTTCTCCAGGGTTCTCAGAGGCCCTAAAAACCATGGGAGGCCCTGAGACAGTTAAATCTCCTTTGGTGGACGTTTTTCAACATCAGTATACCCAAATTTTGACAGATTCATTTGGGAAGGTTTTAACTCCAATTTGAGTGATTTCAAAGGCATTTTATTAAATTAGGAACCTAAATTTTATAAAGAAAAAGACGGTTCTAAAAAAGGAGCTAAAACAAAGAAGAAATAAAAATGCTAAGAACGAAGGGCAAAATAGAAATTTTTGAAAAATAATTCCTTCTCCCCTTATAAATAGGTGGCGCCTCACTCTCTCCTTCATTTAGACTCAGAATTTTTTGCCCAATTTCAGAGAAGAAGGCTAGGGTTTAGGTGCACCAAGAGGAGAGAAGAAGAAGGAGAAATCTAAGTTTTAAGGTATGATTTCTTGATAGTTTTTCATGCTTTCTTCCATCCAAACCTCCTCTCCTCCATCTTCCTTTGTTTCCTTTGATTAAAATGAAGTTTAAAAATTTCTTTTAAGGAAGAAATTAAGGGAAAAATTCGGATTTGAAGAGAGGAGCTTGAAGAAAGCAAGATTCAATGAGAAAAAGCAACAAAACAAGGTAATTTCTTCTTCCATTGTTGCTATCTTTTCCTCCCCTCCTCCACCATTTCGCCCCACTCATGAAACCCTAGGAGGGTTTGATTTTTAGGTAGAACCAAGGGTGATTCTAAGGAAAAAGGATATGGAGATTAAGAATATGCAAAGAGAATTAACAAATAACCATGGAAATTCAAGATGCAGAGTCTAGGGTTTCACATGTTCTTTGTAAAATCTGATTTGATACCTTGATTCCTATGTCTAAATGAGAGTTTAAATGATCTCTTAAGATCCCTAGAAGTCTCCCCATGTGCTTCCTCCATCAAAAAAACAAAGACAACTCCAAGGGTAGCAAAAACAAGCATAGTCTCGCCCAAGGGAGGTTCTCATAGCTAGGGAGAGTTTTAAATTTTTCTAAGCTCATTCTTGAGTCATATATGATGAATTAAAATGATGGGAGGCCTTGGAAAAAATTTAGAACCCATAGAAAGTGAGTTGGTGCTTTAGGTTCCATATTATGACCTAAAGAAGCAACATGTAGTTAGGCTCTTGGTTTTAATTGTGTGATGACTCCAAGAGGCTTAAAAGGAGTCAAGAATCATATTTGAAAGGAAAAAATAGAGCCTAGAATTTATTTAAGGGGTGCTGCTTCACTAGGTGAAATTATGGTACCATAATGAGGTTATAGACCAAGCTAGTGTCTAAGCAAATTGTATGGCCTTAGAATTGAGCTCATGAACCTAATTGGCTTCCATAAATTGTGTCTAGGCCAAGAGAAATCTTCCACACACTTTTGTGTGTGTGTGACAGAAGAAAGGAAGGGAAATTCAAGGGAAAAAGTCTGTAATTGCTTCCAAGGTAGCTCTCTCCACCTTCTCTCATGCATGGATGTGTGCTTAGCTTGTCTTTGAATGTGTGTATGTGTATTTTTAAACCATGAAAAGTGTTCTACCATGACTTTGATTCCATGGTGCCATGATGTTATAATATGCTTTCATATGATATTTATGATGTATGCTTGGATTTGCTTGAGTGTGGTGAGGGAAAGAACCTTTAAAATTGGTTGAGACAAAGCAAAGAGTCTCCCAAAAGCAAGATGGACTCCCAAGAGCATGGTTGAGTCTAAGAATCTCTTAAAAAATAGGTGAGGCAAGTCCAACATCCACAAGAAATTAAGTGAGGCCAATCCACTTGCTTAGCAAGCCTTTGTATGCTACATATGACTTTCTTAAATGATGAAAATGCCTCTTGAATGTTTGCACATGTCAACATGACTATACATGCATTTATGAGACTTGTTTGCATCTATTATGTATGATTGAATAGAGATGAACTATTGGGATTCTTTGAATCTCATTCCTTCCTCTCCAATATTCTAACATGCTAGGTGGACCAAGTAGACAAGGTAATGGAAGCCATCCATCTTGAAGAAAAGAGCTTGACACCAATATGCATAGTTTTTACTCTTTAAAGCCATGTTGATGTCTAATGATGTAAATTATTATTGTAAATGGTCTATGGCCTTTGGAACATATGTAATTATGATAATATGTTATGTTTAAATGGGAGAATGTATTATGTGACTACTAGAATGCTAATTGAGTATGTATGGACAACGTAGATTCATGAATAACATTGTGGAATTATGCATATGTGTGGATGAAATAGCCAAAATGGGATGCATAGAGTTTGGGACCAATTGGGTAGCTTATACAAGTCCTAATTATGCTTTTATACTTGCCTAAGAGGTGCCAAACCTTAAGGAAAGTCATTTGGACATTTTGGTATTCTATATGAAGCTAAAATTGGCCAATTTAGAACCTTACGTTACTTTTTATCTAAATGAGCTCTTCTTGATCTAAGATTTAGCATGCACTTAGATCTTGTTGAGAGATTTTTAGGAAGCTAAAGAACATAATTTTTGGAGATCTATAGAATATTTGATGAATTTTCAAAGTTGAAAATTTTTTTGGTTTTGGTCTTGTCACTGTTCACTCAGGTCTAAAAATGAAATCTGTCACACAGGGCTCAAATGATTTCCAATTATCATGAAATTTTATAGGGAGAAACTATACATTCCCAATGACTTGTTCCAACTAGAATCACCTCATTTGGATGTCTAGAGAGGGAGATATGAATTTTCAAAGAATCTATCTAGTATCAGGAACTCTAGTAAACCTCTATTATTGTTTGATTAGATTTCAAGGCCTAGGCATGCCTGAGCTGGTATGGAGTTATTTTTTTTCTCTAGACATCCAAATGAGCCAGTATAAGGAATATAAATTAGGCCTAACAGCATTGAGATGAGGGACTATAAAATGCCATTGTAAATGAGCAAAAAGAGTAAGAAAAGTCCCAGCCTACAAAAGAAAATATGTTAGTAATTAAGAAACTGGGATCATTAAAAATGAAAAACTCCTCAAAGGAGCTGTAATCCTAGTAAGCAATTGAGATATGAGGCCTGTGATAGAAAGAAATATGAATTGTAATCATGGGATGAGCTAGTAAGAAAGAACATAGAGATGAACAATGGACAGTATAAGTAAATAAGTAAGTAGACAGACAACAACCTCTGATGGTTATAATGATCAAAAAAAGATGATGAGACTTTATAAGAAGCCATTAGGAGAGGATACGAGAGATTTGATACAAAATAAGTCACCTCTTGAGATATGTAAATGAGTCCACTGAAGAGAATGTTAACCCTTTACAAACAGGTTGAAACTAATCAAATGTGATTAGTAAGCTCTCCCAAGATAGGCCTCTAAAGCCAGAACTTCTTTCCCTTATAAGAAGAACTAGCATGTATTCTATAACAATAGAACTCTCATTAAGAGCTAGTATGAAAATTCCTTGGTTGAGAAAAACTCAAAGGGTGAAATCATTGAGAAAAGCTTATAAAGCCAAGAAAAAGGGAAAGAAAAGAAGTAGTTAGCCAGAATATAAAAGAGTAAGAGAAAGTGTACCCCAAATTTTGAAAACAAAATTTATTTAAGGGGGGAGAAATATAATATCTGATTCTCTAAAAATAAGAGAAAACATGAGAAATGTAACGTACAGTTTCTCCATCAACATACAAAATTCACCGAATACAAAAGGAAGTCCCTTGAAATGACTTAGTTAAGGTCCTAAAAAATTTGGCAAGCATTCTAGACTCCTAAAAATGAGAATCCCAAGATCAAATGAAAAGAAAAATAGAACTAGAATGAAGAAACGAAATGTAACGAAAGGTTGACGAAACATAAGGACATTTTTGTCATTTTGAAAAAATTTTGGAATTCTCAAAGGAGTGCTTTTAAAATGAAAGTTTTGAGTTCTCCAGGGTTTTCAAAGGCCCTGAAAATCATGGGAAGCCCTGGGAAAGCTAAAGCCCCTCCGGTTAATGTTTTTTAACGTCGATTGACCTGAACTTTGACAAATTCATTCAGGAAGGTTTTAAATCCAATTTCAATGAAACTAAAGGCATTCTATGAATTAGAGGACCTAAATTTTATGATGAAAAAATAATTCTAAAAAAGGAGTTAAAATGAGTCGAAACGGAGTAAACAAGCTCGTAGGGCCAAAATGGTTATTTTGAAAAATTGTAAAAGAGGCTTCTTAAATAAGATTACACCTCATCACCTTCTCCAAGCTTCCATTTGCAGAAAAAATAGACAGCAATGGTGTGACATTAAGAGGTGAAAGAGAGAAGAAGTTTAAGTTTCCAGTTAGGTAAGTAAACAGCCCCGTTTCATCTTGCGCCAGTTAGGAAAGTTGTTCCTCTCTCTAAGAGCTCTCCAATGGTGGTTTTTTTTTCTTGAAAACTTGAAGATTTAGGTCTAACCCAAGCCAAAAAGGAACTCTTTTCAAGAAATCAATCGGTGGAAAATAATCTACACGATGAGAGCTCTGTTTTAAGGTAAGACTTCACTTGAAACACTTATAAAATCTTGTGTTTCCAAGCCATTTAAGCTTAGGTCTAGAGAGAGAAAGTGAGGAAGAGAGTTTTTCTTTATGTGTTCTTGATGAAACCAAAGATTATGGAGTGTGAGGATTAAGAATATACAACTAAAATTGAAAAGGAAGCTTTAGAATACAAGTTATGGAATTTAAGGATTTGGCTGCACTTAGGCTAAGATGAAGCTTCCTAGTAGTAATTTAAGTTATCTAAGAGTATATATGAGTTCCTAAGACACCAAGAGAGCCTCCCACATGCTTCTCCCATCAAAGAAATTAAAACAACTCCATTGGTGCCATATGGAAGCATAGCCTTGGCCAAGGAGGGTTCATGCACCTAGGGAATGTTTTAATTCCTTTCAAGCTTAGTTTTGTATCATGAATGATGAGAGAGTATGAAAGGAAGCCTTGGAAAAAATTTTAAAAATCATAGAAAGTGAGATGGCCTTATATGTTCCATATTATGGCTTAAAGAAGTAACACCTAGCTAGGCTCTTTGATTTAATTGTGTAATGACTCCAAGGAGTTTAAATGGAGTCAAGAATCATAAATGAATAGATAGAATGGAGCCAAGATAATGTTTTCTTAAGGTTGTTTCATTAAGTGCATTATGGAACCATAAAAGAGACTTATGAGTCACCTAGTTTTTCTAGTGAATGTGTGGCCTTAGAATGTAATTCAATAGTGTAATTAGCTTCCATATGATGTGTCTAGGCCAAGAGAAATGTCTCCACCTTCTTAGGTGTGTGAGATTAAGGGAGAGGACTCAAGACTTAAGCAAAATTTATGCAAATGCAAGCAAGGTAGCTCTCTCCATCTTCTTTCATACATGAATGTGTGCTTACAATATCTTTGAATGTGTGTATGTTTTAAGCTATGAAAAGTATTTTAGCATGAGCTCTTATTCCATGGTACCATGATGATGTTTTTATGCATGCAAATGATGTTTTATGTGCTTGTCTTAGTTTGCTTGAGTGTGGAGAAGCCAAGAACCCTTTAGCCATAGTGAGGATGAGCCAAGAACCCTAGAACTTGGTTGAGACAAAGTAAAAAGTCTCCCAAGAGTAGGGTAGACTCACAAGAGTAAGGTTGAGTCAAAACCTCTTAGAGAAAATGGGTAAGGCAAATCCAAAATTCACAAGTAAATAAGTGAGGCTAATCCATTCACTTGGCAAGCCTATGTATGCTAAACATGATGTGTTCAAATGCCAAAAATGTTTTATGAATGCTCACATATGTCAATATACTCATGTATGCATTTTTAAGACTTGTATTGCATACTTTATGTGTGATTGAATGGGAGATAAGCTATTGGGATTCTTTGATTCTCATCCCCTCCTCTCCAATGTCTTCACATGCTAGGTGGAGCAACTGAGCAAAGTAATGGAGGCCACCAAGCTTAAAAGAAAGAGATTGGCATCAAAGTGTATAAAAATGCCTAGTTTTATCTTTTTTGTAGCCATACACATGGCATATGATGTAATCTCATGATGAAATTATTATGTAATCATATGAGCATATGTAATTACCCAAATGTATGATGTATGAATGAGATTTGATGCCAAATGTATGATATAGCAAGGTTTGGGTATGGAATGGCAAGATTAGGCATATGCATTCTTGTGTAGATCATGGGGTGGATGAGTAAGTTTGAGAAATCTGGGCTTTTGCACCCTTAAGACAAGTTTAAAATGTCATTTTGGTGCATTCCCACGTGCTCAAGTGGTCATGGTTGCCTTGGAGCTCAATTTAGACCATTTGGACCCTTTGTAAAGCTTAAAAATGAACATTTCACAACCTAATATCAAAATCTAACCAAATGAATGAATTTGCTCATGAAATTTGGTACACATGTAGATCTTATCCAGATATTTTTAGGAAGTTAAATACTAGGTCATTTAGAAGTCTTTAGAATTAATTATGAATTTCCAAAGTTGTCATTTTTACTGAACTGATACAGGTACTATTCATATGGTCAAAAACTTGGGCTGTGTCATTCGTAGGCCAAATGATGTCCAATGCTTATGAAATTTTACAAGCATAAACTAGACATAATAATATTTTCACAGCCACTAAGATCACCTCAATTAGACCTCTTAACAAGGAGATATGGATTTTTCAAATTGGAGATTAGTATCAGGGATGACAGCTGACCTCTGCTACTGTTCCATCAATTTCCAGTACCTAACAGCCTCTATTGTGGTCTGGATTTATTTTTAAATAAAGTAGACATCTGTAAATTTCCATAATGTTATAGTTTTTCTAATTTCAATTTTTTTAGAATTAGTTATGATTTTTCAAATTTTAGGCTTAGAATTTGGAAAACTAATTCGAGGCTACACTAGTATATTTTATGTATTTGCTCCCTTTGCTCGAGGTATAGACCATCTCTTGAGCTTGTTATGAGTGGTATTTAGGTATTTAAATGTGAGAATGAGAAGGATGAGTCCATATGACCCACAGGACTCTAAGAGAAAATTTTTACCTGTGGAGAAAGGCATTTTGATTTATGATTCCCTATGCCATTATGTTGCTTCCCACAGAATTTACATGAGATGAGGCATGGGATTTGCATGAGTTTAGTGTTAAAGTTATGGTGTTACACTAGGGATCTTAGGAACTTATTTAAACATTCATTTAGGCCTATGAATCATTGTATCAAATCAGATTTTACAAAGGACACTAGAAATCCTAGGTTTGCTATCTTGATTTTCCATAGTTGTTTGTTAATTCTTTTTGCATATTCTTATTCTCCTCCCTTAAATTCCTAAGATTCACCCTTAGTTTTGCCTAAAATACAAACCTTCTTGAAGCTCCATGTGTGGGACGAACCAAGGAGAAGAAGGGAGCAAGAGATAGCTACCATGGAAGGATGATTTACCTTTTTTTTTCTTGTTTTCTTGCTTGATTCTTCCTTTCCTTGGCCTCCTCTCTTCAAATCTGAATTTTTCCCTCTGTACTTCCCTCAAAATAGATCCAAAAACTTCAATAAAACCATAGGAAAGAAGGAGAAATGGAGAATGAGAGGTTTGCTAAAGAGAAAACATGAAAAAAAAAAAGAAATTTCATACCTTTTGCCTTACTTTTCTCCTTCTCTTCTCCTCCTTCTTGTGCACCTCACTCTTAAGGTTCCTCCTCTGATCTAAGGTAGAAACTAAATGAGCTAAATGAGTGAGGAGGCGGCGCACCTTATATATATAAGTGGGTTTAAGAAACACTTTTCAAAAATCTCAATTTTGCTATTTCATCTTGGCATTTTTGTTTTCAGTTTATTTTAGCTTCTTTCTGAGAACCTTCTTTTCTATTATAAAATTCAGGTCCCAACTTAATAAAATGCCTTTGAAATCACTCAAATCAGAGCTAAAACTTTCCCAAACAAATCCATCAAAATTCAGGTCAACTGACATTGGAAAACATCTACTGAAGGGGTTTTAATTATCTCGGGGCTTTCCATGGTTTTCAAATCTCTAAGAACCCTGGAGAACTCAAAACTTTTATTTAAAAAGCCTTTCTATGAGAATTCTAAAATTTTCTTAAAATTACAAAAATATCATTATATTTCATCAACCTTTCATTCAATTTCTTTTCTTTATTCTACCCAATAGTTTCTCTAATCTTCTAACATCATATAAAGTCCCAAACTAAGACTAGAACAAACTAAAACACTCCCTAGCCTAATGAACCTAGCTTGGCCAAAATATGCACCATAATGGAGGTTTATAAAGTTTTTTTATTTTTCTTTGATGGGAGAGCCACTTAGGAGGGTTTCTAGAGGTCTTAGGAGCTTAAGGAAACATTTAAATAGCTAAGGAATTACTTACACAAAATCAATTTTTCCTAAATCCTAGAAAACACCACACTTTCCTAACTTGATTTCTATTAGTTTTTCTTGGAATTTCTTACCATATTCCTCTTCCTCATGGTCTAAAACCCCAGTTTCTCTCTTGTTTTTAGGAAAAAAATCCTCCCTCTATATGGTTCTGTTCTTGGCTGAATTACACACATCCATGGAGCAAGGAGAAGAAGCAACTACAACAAGTAATTACCTTAGATTCAAGCTTGTTTTCAAGGCCTCTTCCTCTTGGTTTGCTTCTCTCCAAGATTTTTAAACTATCCCCCAAAGTTCTAGACCAAAAATAGAACTAATCATCTCAAGAAAACTATAGAAAGAAAGCATGGAAGGAGAGGAGCAAGGTTGGAGGAAGAAAGAGCATAAAATTCCATGGCTTTACCAACCTTTTCTTCCCCTTCTTGTGCGTCTAAGAGAGCAGGTCATATTTATATTTTGGGCAGAGGAAATCGTGCTTAAGAAGGTGGAAGAAAAAAGGGAGACGTGTGTGGAAGCTTCAAGAAACACACTTTTTCAAAAATTTCAATTTCATCCTTTCGTAATGGCAATTTCGTTTCGGCTTCATTTTAGCTCTTTTTTGAGAACCATCTTGTCCATTATAAAATCTAGGTTATCAATTTAATAAAATGCTTTTGGAATAACTCAAATTGGAGCTAAAACCTTTCCGAATGAATCCGTCAAAGTTTGGGCTCACCGTTGTTGAAAAGTGTACATCGGAGGGGCTTTACCAATCTCAGAGCTTCCTATAGTTTTTGGAGCCTCTAAGAACCTTGGACAACTCAAATTTCCTATTTAGAAAGCTCTCCTATGTGTTTTTCCAAAAGTTGCACTTATTTACAAAAATGTCATTACGTTTCATTAGTTTTCGTCACAAATTGTTTCACCGTCCTAGCTTCATTTTCCTTTCTATCAAAGCCTAGAATTATCATTTTTAGGAGCCTAGGACTCTATCCAAATTTTTTGGGACATTATCTAGCTCATTTCAAAGGACTTGCTTTTATAAGGCTCATTTCATTGTTTTACAAAAATTATGTTTGTTACACAGCTCCTCACTGGTTACGTATTTACTCTCAATTCTCTCAAGTATTTAGATTAAACGTTCCTCTCAAATTCAACCTTTCACAATAACATTACCATAGGCTTATATATCTTCTCAATCTCCACTAACTAAGTCACAAGCAACACATAAATCAAAAAGATTTTTATTTAAGGTTATAATGGGGCTAAGGTATGAAACAAATGGTAAACAAAAGAACTAAGAGACACAAAGTGGACACTTGAAATCATTAAGAGCCATAGAAAAAAGAACATAGAATGGAATAGATATACATCTCAAGGTTTTATTTACTATAAGCCAATACATGCTCAATGAAAACCAAAGTAACTTTCTTTTCTCATTTTCATCATTCATTTTTCACTACTTCTTTTTTTTTTTTTTTCCTTCATGCTTTCTTTTTTGTTTTTTTGTTTTTGGTATCATTTTTTTTGTTGTTGTTTTGTTTTTAGTTTTTCATAAAGATTTTCTTTTCTTTTTTTATATTTTTTCCTTTTTTTGGAAACATCTCTAAAAAGAATAAACTAATTGGCTCAAAATTGACATAAACTACACATCCATCCACACTATGAAGATAGAATGCTCTTAATAATCAAAAGTACCCTAAACAAGGTGGAAAAAGTTTTTTTTTTGTGCTAAAGGGTTAAAAACAAAACATAAAAGGCTAAAAAAGGAAACAAAAACAAAAGATAAAACATAGGTGGGATGGCTATTTGGCTCTATTTATAATAAAAGAAAAGAAAAATGAATGCCTTAATCATCTTTATGAATGCTTGTTCAAATGTAGTTTCAATTAAGAATCAAAACAAGTTTTAGAGTGAACATCATAATAGACGAATACTCTCACAAGAAAGAAACAATATAAGGCCCAAAATCCTCACGGGTTTAAAACTACCACATAAATCCATTAAAATCAAATTTATTGCCAATTTACTTGAACTCCAGAAAACAAAATTGATTCCTAATTATGTTGAAAAGAAAAATGAATGCCTTAATCATCTTTATGAATGCTTGTTCAAATGTAGTTTCAATTAAGAATCAAAACAAGTTTTAGAGTGAACATCATAATAGATGAATACTCTCACAAGAAAGAAACAATATAAGGCCCAAAATTCTCACGGGTTTAAAACTACCACATAAATCCATTAAAATCAAATTTATTGCCAATTTACTTGAACTCCAGAAAACAAAATTGATTCCTAATTATGTTGAAATACTTCCAAACTTAAATTCCTTCAATTTATTTTTTTTAAAAGAAAAATAAAAAAATTGAAAGAAAAACAAGAAACAAAAAAAATAAAAATTCTGAAAAACAAAACAAAAAAGAAAGCAGAATGAGTGATTTCTCCCCCCTCCCCACACTTAATTTTTACATTGTCCTCAATGTAATAGTAATCTAATTCATCAATTAAAGAAAAGACAAGAAAGGAAAAGAGGAGGGAAAGAAATACAACAAAGTGGTTTAAGTGTATGAAGCATTATAAAGATATAGCTCCTCTACTGTCTGCTACTGAAATCCCTCATAAAAATGCTTAAACCTTTGCCCATTCACTGTGAAGCGCTTATTGGTTAATTCATTCATAATCTTAACCGCAATATAAGGAAAAACATGAGTAACAACAAATGAACCAATCCAGTTAGAACGTAACTTACCAAGCATCAGCTTTAAGTGAGAATTGTAGAGGAAGACTCTTTCACTAACATGAAACTCTTTTCTTTCAATGATCTTATCATGCACGGCCTTGGTTTTCTCCTTATAAATTCTAGAGTTTTTATAGACTTCCAATCGAATTTCTTTTAGCTCTTAAAGTTGCAATTTTCTTTGAGAACTAGCTTGAGATAGATCCATATTATACTTTTTTACTACCCAATATACTCTATACTCAACCTCAACTGGTAAGTGACATGCTTTATCAAAAACCAACCTATAAGGTGACATGCCTATAGGAGCTTTGTAAGTAGTACGGTAAGCATAGAATGCATCATCCAATCTTTTACTCCAATCATTTTTAGTAGGTTGCACTATTTTTTCTAGAATTTGTTTTATCTCTCTATTTGAAACTTTTGCTTGACCATTCGTTTGTGGATGGTAGGGGGTGGCTACTTTATAGAGCACACCAAAAGTGAGAGCCTTGATCACTGATGATTGCTCTAGGTATACCAAACCTACAAAAAATGTGAGATCCAACAAAGTCCACAACCATAGAAGAGTCATTAGTCCTGGTGGCTTTTGCTTCTACCCACTTTGAAACATAATCAATAGCTAAAAGAATATATGTGAAACCAAAAGAAATAGGAAATGGTCCCATAAAGTCAATACCCCAAACATCAAATATCTCATAGAACAATAATAGTTGTTGAGGCATTTCATTCTTAAGAGAAATATTACCTGTCTATTGATATCATGTACAATTCTTACAAAAAGCATATGTATCCCTAAATAAGATGGGCCAGAATAATCCAGAGTCTAGAACCTTCCTAGTAGTACGTTGAGGATCAAAATGGCCACCACATAAGCCTATGACAAAAATGCAAAACAGATTTAAATTCATGATTAGGAACACATCTCCTAATAATCTAGTCACTACACATGCGCCACAAGGTTCATCCCAAACATAATATTTTGCCTCACTCTTAAGTTTATTAATTTGTTACTTTTTAAAATAAGAAGAAAATTTAGAAGCAACTAAGAAATTCACTATATCTATATACTAGGGATCTTTACAAAGCAATGAGCACAACTGCTCATCTAGAAAACTATCTTTAATAGTAGATAAATCTAAAGAGTGGGCTATTCTACTCAAATGATTAGCCACAAGATTTTCTGCTCTATTCTTATCTCTGATTTCTATGTAACATTCTTGTAGGAACAACATCCACCTAATGAGTCTCGATTTTGCATCAAGCTTCTTAAGTAGGAACTTTAAAGCTGCATAATCAGAATAAATAGTAACTTTAGAACCAAGCAAATAAGAATAAAACTTATCCAAAGCAAAAACAATAGCTAAAAGCTCATTTTCAATGGTTGTATAATTAGCCTGAGCCTTATCTAAAGTGCATGATGCATAAGAGATCACATAAGACTTCTTGTCTATCTTTTGAGAAAGAATTGCACCCACGGCAAAGTTGGATGTATCACACATCAGTTTAAATGGGAATTCCTAATTAGGAGGTTGGATGATAGGTAGGGTGGTTAGCCTTTTCTTTAACTCATCAAATGCTAATTTGCATGGCTCATCGAAATTAAAATCTACATTCTTTTGAAGAAGTCTAGACAATGGTAGAGAAATTTTTCTAAAGTCTTTAATGAATCACCTGTAAAAACTTACATGGCGAAGAAAAAAACTCACTTCCTACACACAGGTGGGGTAAGGTAAAGAAGTAATCCCATCTACTTTAGCTCTATCAACTTCAATACCATTTTTAGAAGCCACATAGCCTAAAATAATTCCTTGCTCTACCATAAAATGACATTTTTTAAAATTTAAAACTAGATTTTTCTCAATGCATCTTTCTAAAACCATTCCTAAAATCATTAAATAGTCATCAAAGGAGGTGTCATAAACAATAAAATCATCCATAAAAACTTCCATGCAATGTTCAAGGAAATAAAAAAAAATACTCACTATACACCACTGGAATGTACCTAGGGCATTGCAAAGTCCAAATGACATCTTCCTATATGCAAAGGTACCAAATGGGCAGGTAAATATGGTCTTTTCTTGGTCCTCTATGCAATATGAATTTGAAAATAACCAGAAAAGCCATCTAAGAAACAGTAATGAAATTAGTTTACCAATCTCTCTAACATTTGATCTATGAAAGGAAGAGGAAAATGGTCCTTTTTAGTGTCCTAATTCGGCTTTCTATAATCAATGCAAGCTCTCCAACTATTCTAAACTCTCATAGGAATAAGTTTATTCTTCTCATTGGGCACCATTGCGATATCAATCTTCTTGGGGATTACCTACGCTAGACTTACCCATTTGCTGTCATATATAGGGTAAATAATACCAGCTGATAGTAATTTACTTACCTCTTTCTTCACGACATCTAGGATCGTGGGATTTAGTCTTCTCTATGGTTGCCTCACTGGTTTGGCTCCTTCCTCTAATAAAATTCTGTATATACATACGGAAGGGCTAATCCCTGGAATGTCTGCCAATGTCTAACCTATTGTTTTCTTCTTTTCCCTCAACAATTCTAACAACTTCATTTCATAATCAAATGGAAGGTTATTTGCTATTCTTACTAGTAATTTATTTTTTTCTTCCAGAAAAGCATATTTGAGATTTTCATGTAAAGGTTTAAGTTTAAGTGTGGGTGGTTATTGTATGGAAGGTACTAAACTTTGTGAATTTAAATGTACAACAGCCTCCACTTGTTCATTTTTTCAGAAGAGGAAAGAGTATCAAGTAAATTGCCAGAATCAAGATCAAAATTAGAAGTGGAATCAAAATTCAAGTATGGATCAATCTCAAAACAAGCAGTACATTTATTAAGTCTATCATAACATTTTGAATGTTGAATTGCATCTATAAATTCAACTATGTAAGTATCCATGTCTACACAAGCATTAGTAACTAACAAGTCTATCATATTTGCATACAACATGGAGTGTTCTTCTGAAAGGTATTACATGGCATCAAGAATATTAAAATGAACAACCTCACCACCAAATTCCATTGATAAAATGCCATTATACAGATTGATTATTGTTTTAGCAGTTTTCAAGAATGGTCTACCTAGAATTAATGGTGCATGTCCATGTATATCATTATCCTCCATATTCAAAACATAAAAATCAACAAGAAAAATTAAATCTTTTACCCTTATTAGAACCTCTTCAAGTACTCCTGCAGAGTAGGCTATGCTTTTGTTTACTAACTGAATAACCACTCTTGTCGGTTTCAATTCTCCAATATGCAAAAAGGAATATACATACTTAGGCATTACATTAATGGAAACTCATAAATCTAACATAGCATTATTAAATTACATATTCCCTATTGTGTAAGGAGTGGTGAATATGCCAAGATCTTTGCATTTAACAGGGATAGTTGGTTGAATCAAAGCTAATACGTTTCTCCTTATGCTGACTTTCTCATTCTCTTTCAAATTTCTCTTATGTGTGCACAGCTCTTTAAGAAACTTTTCATTGGAATCTGTTTGATTGCTTCTAAGAGAGGGATATTTACTTCCACTTTTTTGAACATTTTTATAATTTCCCTATCCAATTCAGCCTCTGCAATTTTTTTAGACTGTGTAATTTGGTTGGGCAATGGAAAGGGTTTGGTGTATGTGGAATTCTCTCCCTTTTCTATGGTGTTCTTGCTTTGGATTAACGAGGGCTGTTGTTCTTTATCACTTTCTTTCTCTCACAGCACTTTTATTGGAAGTGTGATGGACCTATTCACTTGCTTACCTTTCCTTAAAGTTATTGCACTAACATTGCCCCATAGGTTAGTCACAGACTGTGAAGGTAATTGGCCAGAACCTTAGCTTATCAACTCATTGATATTTGTTGCAAGTTGACCAATTTGGGCTTCCAAACTCTGGATTGTTGTCCCTATTCACTGTTGGAATTGGACTATATTTTTTGCCAACTACTTCACTATATCTTCTAGACTTGGTTCTGACTTGTTCATCTGTTGCATGGGTTGTCTCATAGGCTATTAATTGTTTGGGCCAAGGACATTGAATGTTTATTGCTGTTGTTGTTAGTTAGACCCACTATCATATTTTAAATTTAGATGATCTCTCCATTCAAAATTATATGTTGCTGCATAAGAGTTGTATCTATTTTGTTGCTACTGTAAAGGTCTACTAGGGAAGATGCCAGTACATGATTATGTATTATCTTGCAATTAGGAACACTAATCTATGGCATGTGTGGTTAACGAACAAATGTTGCACAAAAGGTGCAGGGAGTTGTTAAGGTTATCTTTGTCCAAGTGCTAGCTATCTGACCATGGAAGCCAACTCCTCAAGTTTATTTTCTATTTTTTGTTAATCCATATGAGTGGCATAGATTTTGTTGACACCTCTTATTGGTGTGTTTATTCTGGTGCTGAATTATTATATATTCTGTGCCATATTCACAATGAGGTCTCTAGTTACAATTGGGGTTTTGTTAATCAATGCTCCACCTGCAACTATATCAACCATACTTCTTTCTATGGGTAGCAAGCCTTTATAAAAGTACTAAATCAAAACTCAGTCACTGATATGATGATAAGGATAGCTTACACATAGTTTCTTAAACTTCTCCCAATACTCATACAATATTTCTCCATTCGTCTGTCTAATACCATTAATATCTTTTTGAATGGTAGCAATTCTTGAGGCTGGGAAGAATTTTTCTAGAAATATCTTCTTTAATTGATTCCATGAAATGATGGCTTAAGATTGAAGATAATAAAGCCAATCTTTGGCCACCCCATACAGTGAGAAAGGAAACGCTCTAAGCTTAATGTACTCTTCTGAAACTCCTTGTGGCTTTATGGTAGAACAAACCACATAAAACTCCTTAAGATGTTTATGCGGATCCGCTCCTACAAGACCATGGAACTTTTGAAGTGAATATATTAATCCAAATTTAAGTTTAAAAGTAGCATCAAGTTTGTAACAACCCAGAAAAATAAAATAGAAAAGAGAATGAGAAAAGGAAAGGGAAAGAGAAGCTGGAAAATTTTCGAAAGCTGAGAATTTTCTAAGTCTTCTCGCCATAGCGAGATATGGAATCGCCATAGCGAGAATGCCTCTTCGCCGTAGCGAGTATGTTCCTAGCTATAGCGAGTGCGGCATTCCATACAGAAACCAGTAAGTTGCTCGCCGTAGCGAAATTGTTCCTAGCTATAGCGAGTATGGCATTCCATATAGAGACCAGGGAGTTGCTCGCTGTAGCGACGCCATAGCGAAGGCAGAAGTCTGGAACAGACACGAGCTCGCCGTAGCGAGGTCACTAACTCGCTATAGCGAGAGCGGTCCAGAAAAGCGAGAAAAAGAGAATTTGACTTTTTAAAAGCTCCCAAATCTCTTCTTTCTTCTTCTAACCGACTCTAACTCGTCTTAGGAGAGAGAAAAGGGCGGAGGAGACAGTGAGAAGCTGAAGAGAAGAGGAAAGCACAAGAAAGGTATGAATTTTCATGGCTTCCTCTTAGTAAGTTACCCTTCTCCCCTTTTCCCCTCTTTCCTACGGTTTAGATGATAGAAAGGGTTAGGTATTGAGTCTGGTTCAGAGGAGAGAGAGTGGGAAACCATTCTTGAGAGAGATTAGAAGTAGATAGTCTTCTCTTTCTTGCTTTTCCCCTTTCTTAAGAGTGGAGAAAAGAGAGGGATAGCTAATGGACCCTAAAGTGAGGAAGAAACCTAGAGTGAGAAGCTCAGTAGAGCTGATTAGAAGTGATCCCTAGCTTAAGAATTGAGTAGTAAGGTATTAATTCCATGCTTTTGTGTGGTTAGGCTCAAGAGGGAACTCTCCCATCTAGAAGTTGTTGTGAAATCAACAAGGGAGGAGACCATTGACAGAGCAAGTAGTAGATAGCCAACAAAGGTAGTTCTCTCCGCTTTCTCTCATGCATAATTGTGTGTTTACATTGTCTTGCTTGTGTGTATGAATGATATGAGCTATGAGAAGTGTGTTAGCATGATTATGTGATATGATTGAGATGATGTTTTAAATGCTTGATTGGTTTGCTTGAGGAAATGGAAAAGCCAATAACCCTATAGCCGAGGTGAGGATGAGCCGAAGCCCTAAGTTGGTTGAGCCATGTCTCCCAAAATGAGGTTGACTCCCAAAGAGTAAGGGTGAGTCTAAGTACCTCTAAAAGTATGGGAAGGCAAATCCAAAAGCCATAAGGGAAGGGGTGAGGCCGATCCAAGTACTCAGCGAGCTCATGAATGTTATCCATGGCCATTTCACATGTTTTAAATGTTTTTCATCATGTTTTATATGCTAACATGCCATACATGCATAATGAGACTTGTTGCATGCAATATATGTATGTTTGAATGAGAGTTGAACTACTGAGATTCTCCGAATCTCACCCCCCCTCTCCACCATCCAACAATGCCAGGTGGCCCAAGTGAGATAAGGGATGGGAGCAACCACCAACAAGCATGAGGCTAGGGATAGAGATGAAGAAGAATGTAAAGTTTTCGTAATACATGGTATATGAGAATTGTACATGAGATGTAAATGATGTATATGATGTAGCATGTACAAATTTTGTAAGACAATGTATGTATTAATGATGAATGTATGAGAATGAGCTTTAAGATGAATGAAAGAGCATGGTTGAATGAGAAATGATCCATGATAGCCTAGTATATAAGGGTGCATAAG
Source organism: Erythrophleum ivorense (assembly GCA_026724425.1). NCBI lineage: Eukaryota > Viridiplantae > Streptophyta > Magnoliopsida > Fabales > Fabaceae > Erythrophleum > Erythrophleum ivorense. The sequence continues at coordinate 9,080,076 of JAIUCV010000014.1, forward strand.
TGGGCATGGGGTAGTGAGTTTCCCCAATCTAAGTTATTAGATACTTGAGGCATGATTGATAGCTCCTATAGATGCTTTCTCATGTGCTCAAAGAGTTACAGAAGTAGAAAACTTAAGATGGGACCCCATTAGCCACACTTTTGGCCAAGAAAGGGCCATTTTGCACATGATGTCATAGAATAGCCATATGACCTCTTCTAGCCATGAGATTTGACATGGAACTAGAGTATGTTTAGAGCTTTCTGGGAAGCTAGAGTTCATGTCATTTAGAGGTCTATAGCATTTTCTATGAGCATTCAAAGTTGACATCAGAAATTCGGATTTCAGAAAATCACTGTTCATTTGGTCAGTTTTGAAATCATGTCGTCCGAGGGGCAAACGCAGTCCAATGGCTACGAAATTTTATACACAGAAACTAGATGGTCACAGTGACTTGTAGGAACTGGAAGCACCTCATTTAGAGGTCCATAGAGGAAGTTATGCAATTTCGAAGTTCCTGCCCAGAATCAGACCCCCAACCAGACCCGAGGTACTGTTTCATCGGTTTCCGGGGAATTGGCTTGGTGGACTGATCTGGAGATATTTGTTTCCTCTAGCTAACATCCACATCTTTCCATAGAGATATAGTTTATGAGCATTGGATTTTTGTGGAATTAGTTAGACATTTTCAAAGTCCATATCAGTAAACTGTGACAGCAAAGAAGTCCCCTCTGACCAGTGAACTATTTCGATGTCAAACGCAGAATGAGTGAGAGATTGAGAATTCTAAGTATTTTTAGCATGAAGTAGACGTCTCAAACTTTCTAGAATGACCCAGATCATGCAGATACGATGTTTCTGCATTTAGTTATGAATTTCCAAAGTTAGCCCAGAGATGAAGCAAAATCTGCCCATAGCGAAAATGCATGTCTCTAATCCCTTTTTGCTTTCCATGAGTTTAAAGCATATAGTAGGGATTGAAATAAGTCTCAAAAGAGTAATTGAGCATGAGGAAGGATAGAGAGAACTCAACCGGTCCATATTACTTCTAAGTGGAGCTCTACCCACACATAGTGCCATGGAGAGAGTAAGCATAAGGTAGAGGAAAGAGTCTCCCTTATGAGTTCCGCACCGCCCATATGGGCTAGAGGGCACGTTGGGTATGAGCTAGAGGTTAAGGTGTCACATTTGGTGGTATCAGAGCATAAGTTTCAGGCTCTCATGACAAGTTAGAACATCAGAGGTGGCTTTTCCCTAGGAAGGCCGTGTAAGTAGAGCAAGCCCTCGAACTAAGGAAAAGAGGACAATACCTTTGATGGTACGATGTAGCATAAGAGCAGTAAGGTTCAAAGCTTTCATTATGAGATGTAGTATGAGAGCACAGTTTTAAGCCTTCATTGTGAGTTGTGGCATATGTTGAGAGTTGCCAAGATGTTTATGAGTTTTGCTATGGATGATTGAGTGTATGAAAGTGGCATGTGTCCCTTTTATGTATGCTAAGCCATGTTATATGTTTCAGAAAGATGGTTGACACTCGCCAAAGCAGAGGCAGAGGTAGAGGTAGAGGAAGAGGTAGGCCTTCCAGAGCCGCTCAGGCAAAAGAGGCCGGGCCTAGTGATCCAGTAGCTGGAGCCTTACAGAGTATAGTGGCTCGCTTGGATCAACAGCAAGTTGTTATCATGCAGCTACAAGAACGGCTTGCTGAGAGAGATAGCCAAGGCCCTACACCTCCCCCTCCTCAGCCAGCTCCACACTCAGATCGTCCTGAGCATTCAGGGGCGACTCCTACAGATGCACAGCTACACATGCAGGCTGTAGCCCCAGCTCCACCAGCTCAGATGCCTCCTGCTGAGCAGCAGCCCTCGACCAGAAAAGTAGTGACTCAGTTCAGAAAGTCCGGGCCTCCCACCTTCGATGGTGAAATGAGTGCAGACAGAGCCGAGGCCTGGATTATAGAACTTGAGCAGATCTTCGAGGTTATGGAGTGCACTTCTGAGCAGAAAGCCAAGATGGCGGCTTTCCAGTTAAGAAAAGAAGCAATATATTGGTGGAAGGGCACTGAACCGATACTGAAAGCGAGGAACGTCCTGATCACATGGGAGGCATTCCTCGAGGTATTCCACGAGAAGTACTTCCCCGACTCCATTAGAGATGAGAAGGAGTCAGAGTTCATTCTACTGAGACAGATACCGGGGATGTCAGTGGACCAATATGTAGCAAAGTTCATCGAGCTCTCTAGATATTCCTCATACCTCCAGAGACATGATGATGAGAAATGGAGGGCAGATAGGCTAGAAAAGGGTTTGCTCCCTGAGATCCGAGACAGGGTAGTGCCACAGAGAATCAGGCACTTCCATACCCTGGTAGAAGTATGCAGAGTAACAGAAACGAATCTCAGGATGATGCAACCTACTTCCAGTGCTAGACCATTACTCCCCCTCCCTGAGCCTAAGAGATCTAGAGATGGTTCCCAGCCGGCAGTGACAAGCCGTAGAGGTGGAAAGAGTCAGTGGAACCAAAGAGGGAAGAAGAAGAAGACTCAGTCTAGTAGAGGCAGCGCTCCACCTCTCATATGTCCCCAGTGTGGCAGGAATCACGGTACCAGGCCGTGTTATGCGGGGCAGAACGTATGCTATCGATGTGGCAGGCCGGGGCACATAGCTAGAGACTGTATGCAAGCTCCCCCACAGGCCCCTCTACCGATCGCACAGCAGAGAGAGATGGCTCCACCTCCCAGACCACAGACCCAGGGTAGAGTTTTTGCCCTATCACAGCAAGAGGCTAGTCAATCCCCGAGTCTGATTCAAGGTACTATTAAGATAAATGATTTTTCAGTAACTGCCTTATTTGATTCGGGCGCTAGCCATTCTTTCATATCATATGACTGTGTTAAGAGGTCGGGTCTGAGTATGCATACATTGCCATATGAGTTGCATGTATCTACCCCCACTGGAAACCGAGCCATCACTTCACATGCTTGCTTGAATTGTGTGATCCAGTTTAATCATTGCCTGACCACCCTTGATTTGATATGCATACCCCTCATAGACATCGATGTGATAATAGGCATGAACTGGATGTCAGTAAATAATGCCACACTAGATTGTAGCCACAAGTGTGTTACTTTACCTGGATGTGGGACTGTGCCTAGTACTAGGGCTGAGCTGTCTGTCATGACCACTTCCCAAGCAGAGAGATCTCTAGGACATGGTTGTCAGGGATATTTGGTCTTTTTCTCAGTACAGGCTGAGGTAGAAGAGGGTATAGATGAGATCCCAGTAGTAAGGGAATTCCCAGAAGTATTTCCTAAAGAGATGAGTGGACTGCCCCCAGAGAGAGAGGTCGAGTTTCCAATAGAAATCGTACCTGGGGCAAGTCCAATGTCTAAGGCCCCTTATGGAATGGCCCCCACAGAGCTAGCAGAGCTTAAGAAGCAGATAGAGGAACTCTTAGAAAAGGGTTTCATCAGACCTAGTGTCTCACCATGGGGAGCCCCAGTTCTATTTGTTAAGAAGAAAGATGGGAGCCTTAGATTATGTATAGACTACAGGGAACTCAATAAGATTACCATTAAGAACAAGTACCCTCTCCCTCGCATAGATGACCTCCTAGATCAGTTAGCAGGAGCGTCAGTGTTCTCTAAGATAGACCTTAGGTCGGGATATCACCAGCTCAGAGTAAAAGCGAATGATATTCCCAAGACAGCTTTTAGAACCAGATATGGGCATTATGAATTCCTAGTTATGCCTTTCAGGTTGACGAATGCACCTGCAGTTTTTATGGATTACATGAATAGAATCTTCAGGCCATATCTAGACAAGTTTGTAGTAGTCTTCATAGATGATATCCTCATCTACTCAAAAAGTGGAGAGGAACATGAGCAGCAGTTGAGACTAGTCTTGGAGACCTTAAGAGAAAGACAGTTGTACGCTAAACTTAGTAAATGTGATTTCTGGCTCACTGAAGTTCAGTTTCTGGGTCATGTGATCTCCCAGGCAGGGGTCGCAGTAGATCCCTATAAAGTAGAGGCAGTATTGCAGTGGGAGAGACCTAGGACAGTGACAGAGATCAGGAGCTTTCTAGGTTTAGCAGGGTACTATAGAAGGTTCATTCAAGGCTTTTCTCAAATAGCAATGCCATTGACCCGGCTTACTAGAAAGAGTGTGTCGTTTGTGTGGAATGAGAAATGTGAGAGTAGTTTTCAAGAGTTGAAGCACAAGTTGACCACGGCACCAGTTTTAGTACTCCCTGACCCGAGAGAGAGTTTTACAGTGTACAGTGATGCCTCTAAGAAAGGGTTAGGATGCGTACTCATGCAGAAAGGCCAAGTGGTAGCTTATGCTTCCAGACAGTTAAAGCCTCATGAGGAAAACTACCCCACACACGACCTAGAGTTAGCCGCAGTGGTATTCGCTTTAAAGATATGGAGACACTACTTATATGGGGCAGCAATAGAAGTGTATAGTGACCACAAGAGTCTTAAGTACCTGTTTGAGCAGAAAGAGCTCAATATGAGGCAAAGAAGATGGTTAGAATTCTTGAAAGATTATGAATTTACATTGAAATACCATCCAGGTAAGGCCAATGTGGTAGCTGATGCCCTAAGCAGAAAATCCATACACGTGGCCTGTATGATGATCCGAGAGCAGGAATTGATAGAGAGGTTCAGAGACATGAGTCTCTCCTGCAGGGTGTGTTCGGAAAAGTTAGTAATGAGTGAAACCCGAATAGAAAATGACCTGAGAGATCAGATAAAAGAGGCTCAGCAGTTAGATGACCATGTAAAGAAAGTGAGAGTCCAGATGACTCAAGGAAATGTGCGAGAGTTCAATCAGTCTGAGGATGACATAGTAAGATACAGGGATAGGCTGTATGTGCCTAAGAATGCTGAGATCAAGGAGAAAATCCTAGATGAGGCACATAAGAGTAAGTACACGATTCATCCGGGTAGCAATAAGATGTACCAGGATCTGAAAAGATTGTTCTGGTGGCCCGGGATGAAAGCAGACATAGCAGACTATGTCTCCCGATGTTTAGTATGTCAAAGAGTGAAAATAGAGCATCAGAAACCAGCAGGGTTGCTTCAGCCTCTAGATATCCCAAAGTGGAAGTGGGATAGCATAGCTATGGATTTTGTTATGGGGTTGCCCAGGACATTATCGAGCTATGATGCAATATGGGTGATAGTGGATAGGTTAACAAAGTCAGCGCACTTTTTACCTATGAAAGCCACTTATACCCTAGACAAGTTAGCCCAGCTGTACATCAGGGAGATAGTTAGACTGCATGGTGTGCCCAAGAGCATAGTGTCAGATAGAGATCCCAGATTCACATCGAATTTCTGGAGATCATTACAAGATGCTCTAGGTACCAGACTCAGATTTAGCACAGCCTACCACCCTCAGACAGATGGACAGACAGAAAGAACCATCCAAACCCTAGAAGATATGTTGAGGGCATGTGTACTAGAATTGAAAGGGAACTGGGACACATACTTGCCTTTAGCGGAGTTTGCCTATAATAACAGTTATCATGCTAGCATACAGATGGCACCGTATGAGGCATTGTATGGGGGGAAGTGTAGGTCCCCAATGTGTTGGGTTGAGCTAGGAGAGCGGAGCCTTATAGGCCCCGACTTGGTGGATCAGACCTCTAGACAAATAGAAACCATCAGAAGGAAACTTTTGACGGCCCAGAGTAGACAGAAAAGCTATGCAGATAAGCGTAGGCGGCCGTTAGAGTTTGAGGTTGGAGACCATGTTTTCATTAAGATATCTCCATCTACAGGAATAGGTCGATCCATTAAAAGTAAGAAGCTCAGTCCCAAGTACATAGGTCCTTTCCAGATTCTAGATAAAGTAGGACCTGTGGCATACAGACTAGCTCTTCCTCCAAATATAAACCAAGTTCATAATGTATTCCATGTTTCCCAATTGAAAAAGTACCAGCCCGACCCCTCACATGTCATAGAATATGAGAATGTGCAATTACAAGAGAACCTATCTTACATAGTATCGCCAGAACGGATCGTAGATGCTAGACTCAAGCAGTTACGGCATAAGACGATACCGTTGGTGAAAGTGGTTTGGAAGGGTTTGTCACCCGAAGAAGCCACATGGGAATTGGAGGAGGATATGAGGAAAAAGCATCCGGAACTCTTCCCATGAGGTATGTTGTTTAAATTTCGGGGACGAAATTTTTATAAGGAGGGTAGAATGTAACAACCCAGAAAAATAAAATAGAAAAGAGAATGAGAAAAGGAAAGGGAAAGAGAAGCTGGAAAATTTTCGAACAGCTGAGAATTTTCTAAGTCTTCTCGCCATAGCGAGATATGGAATCGCCATAGCGAGAATGCCTCTTCGCCGTAGCGAGTATGTTCCTAGCTATAGCGAGTGCGGCATTCCATACAGAAACCAGTAAGTTGCTCGCCGTAGCGAAATTGTTCCTAGCTATAGCGAGTATGGCATTCCATATAGAGACCAGGGAGTTGCTCGCTGTAGCGACGCCATAGCGAAGGCAGAAGTCTGGAACAGACACGAGCTCGCCGTAGTGAGGTCACTAACTCGCTATAGCGAGAGCGGTCCAGAAAAGCGAGAAAAAGAGAATTTGACTTTTTAAAAGCTCCCAAATCTCTTCTTTCTTCTTCTAACCGACTCTAACTCGTCTTAGGAGAGAGAAAAGGGCGGAGGAGACAGTGAGAAGCTGAAGAGAAGAGGAAAGCACAAGAAAGGTATGAATTTTCATGGCTTCCTCTTAGTAAGTTACCCTTCTCCCCTTTTCCCCTCTTTCCTACGGTTTAGATGATAGAAAGGGTTAGGTATTGAGTCTGGTTCAGAGGAGAGAGAGTGGGAAACCATTCTTGAGAGAGATTAGAAGTAGATAGTCTTCTCTTTCTTGCTTTTCCCCTTTCTTAAGAGTGGAGAAAAGAGAGGGATAGCTAATGGACCCTAAAGTGAGGAAGAAACCTAGAGTGAGAAGCTCAGTAGAGCTGATTAGAAGTGATCCCTAGCTTAAGAATTGAGTAGTAAGGTATTAATTCCATGCTTTTGTGTGGTTAGGCTCAAGAGGGAACTCTCCCATCTAGAAGTTGTTGTGAAATCAACAAGGGAGGAGACCATTGACAGAGCAAGTAGTAGATAGCCAACAAAGGTAGTTCTCTCCGCTTTCTCTCATGCATAATTGTGTGTTTACATTGTCTTGCTTGTGTGTATGAATGATATGAGCTATGAGAAGTGTGTTAGCATGATTATGTGATATGATTGAGATGATGTTTTAAATGCTTGATTGGTTTGCTTGAGGAAATGGAAAAGCCAATAACCCTATAGCCGAGGTGAGGATGAGCCGAAGCCCTAAGTTGGTTGAGCCATGTCTCCCAAAATGAGGTTGACTCCCAAAGAGTAAGGGTGAGTCTAAGTACCTCTAAAAGTATGGGAAGGCAAATCCAAAAGCCATAAGGGAAGGGGTGAGGCCGATCCAAGTACTCAGCGAGCTCATGAATGTTATCCATGGCCATTTCACATGTTTTAAATGTTTTTCATCATGTTTTATATGCTAACATGCCATACATGCATAATGAGACTTGTTGCATGCAATATATGTATGTTTGAATGAGAGTTGAACTACTGAGATTCTCCGAATCTCACCCCCCCTCTCCACCATCCAACAATGCCAGGTGGCCCAAGTGAGATAAGGGATGGGAGCAACCACCAACAAGCATGAGGCTAGGGATAGAGATGAAGAAGAATGTAAAGTTTTCGTAATACATGGTATATGAGAATTGTACATGAGATGTAAATGATGTATATGATGTAGCATGTACAAATTTTGTAAGACAATGTATGTATTAATGATGAATGTATGAGAATGAGCTTTAAGATGAATGAAAGAGCATGGTTGAATGAGAAATGATCCATGATAGCCTAGTATATAAGGGTGCATAAGTGGGCATGGGGTAGTGAGTTTCCCCAATCTAAGTTATTAGATACTTGAGGCATGATTGATAGCTCCTATAGATGCTTTCTCATGTGCTCAAAGAGTTACAGAAGTAGAAAACTTAAGATGGGACCCCATTAGCCACACTTTTGGCCAAGAAAGGGCCATTTTGCACATGATGTCATAGAATAGCCATATGACCTCTTCTAGCCATGAGATTTGACATGGAACTAGAGTATGTTTAGAGCTTTCTGGGAAGCTAGAGTTCATGTCATTTAGAGGTCTATAGCATTTTCTATGAGCATTCAAAGTTGACATCAGAAATTCGGATTTCAGAAAATCACTGTTCATTTGGTCAGTTTTGAAATCATGTCATCCGAGGGGCAAACGTAGTCCAATGGCTACGAAATTTTATACACAGAAACTAGATGGTCACAGTGACTTGTAGGAACTGGAAGCACCTCATTTAGAGGTCCAGAGAGGAAGTTATGCAATTTCGAAGTTCCTGCCCAGAATCAGACCCCCAACCAGACCCGAGGTACTGTTTCATCGGTTTCCGGGGAATTGGCTTGGTGGACTGATCTGGAGATATTTGTCTCCTCTAGCTAACATCCACATCTTTCCATAGAGATATAGTTTATGAGCATTGGATTTTTGTGGAATTAGTTAGACATTTTCAAAGTCCATATCAGTAAACTGTGACAGCAAAGAAGTCCCCTCTGACCAGTGAACTATTTCGATGTCAAACGCAGAATGAGTGAGAGATTGAGACTTCTAAGTATTTTTAGCATGAAGTAGACGTCTCAAAATTTCTAGAATGACCTAGATCATGCAGATACGATATTTCTGCATTTAGTTATGAATTTCCAAAGTTAGCCCAGAGATGAAGCAAAATCTGCCCATAGCGAAAATGCATGTCTCTAATCCCTTTTTGCTTTCCATGAGTTTAAAGCATATAGTAGGGATTGAAATAAGTCTCAAAAGAGTAATTGAGCATGAGGAAGGATAGAGAGAACTCAACCGGTCCATATTACTTCTAAGTGGAGCTCTACCCACACATAGTGCCATGGAGAGAGTAAGCATAAGGTAGAGGAAAGAGTCTCCTTTATGAGTTCCGCACCGCCCATATGGGCTAGAGGGCACGTTGGGTATGAGCTAGAGGTTAAGGTGTCACAAAGTTCAGGATATTGAATACACAATGATTTGTAATTAACATTAAGTGCAACTAATTCTCTAAGAGTTCTATCATTATTACCAACCATATTTACTACTTCTGAATCAAAATCAAAATCTGAATTCAAATTCAATTCACACTTATTTCATGTGTTATTTATTATCTCAGAAACCAACTCAGTAACTACAAGTTCTTTAATTTTACGATTTCTAAGTTGTATATGAAAATTCCTATCAATCTCTGGATCAAACTCAATCAAATCTCTATTGGAGGATCTTGTCATATACCAAGAATAAATTAAAATGAAAGAAAACATCCAAAAATTACCCAAAAAAATCAAAATGAATTCAAAAAAAAATCATAAAAAATCAAAGCAAAAAATACTAAAAAATTGAAAAAGTGATCTAAACGATGGAATTTGACCAAAAAAAGGCCTAGCACGTAGCTATGCTACGATTTTGATTTCTTACAACATCTAAAACCTATATACCAAGTTTCAGTTCAATCGGAGTTAGTCACCCCTTATACCGATATTGCTCAAAACAGTCGTAGAATATTGAAAAATACCAAAAAATTGACCACAAATACTACGTAAAGATACTAAAATCAAAATTGAAACTAAGAAATTTCCTATTCTACTTGATTATGATTAGTTGGCTCCCTGATAACGGTGCCAAAATCTTGGTAAAGAAATTTATGTTCATTTGCAGTTGTCGAACTAGCCAAGATTAGTGATTTTGCTAGTTTGCAATATAATTTCTACTAGGTTGTCTCCCACAAAGCTTTTAATCAAATCAATTAGTTTAAGAATGACAAAACTAGAATTATGTTGATTGGGGGTTCGAATATGAAGTCGCACTAATTAAACCAAATAGCAAATCAATGAACGAAAATAAAACAAAATGAAATTCAATCAAAATGATGTATAACCAATCCAAAATTCTTCCCCTGATAGTTCCTTATCCTTATTACCTAAAACTACCTCTAGTTTGATTTTTAGTTCTCTAGTTATTTCAATTAATGTTCCTAAACTAACATATAGGATTTCAATTGGTTAGTATTGCTAATCAAAACACAACCGCGCTTCTATCAACAATATGAAGCCAAAATATTTCGTACTTGACCAGAGACATACGCAAAATCCTAACATGGTTCAGAATGAATTTAATTGATTAATCAACCAATTAAATCAAAACATGTTCTCAGATAGATCAAACAAATTAGAATTCGTGCAACTAAAATCATCTAACCCAAATGATAATAATTACACGACAATAAAAGAGAATAAAAATGAAATACATTCTAAAATAACAATTCAAATCAAAATTCTATACAAACATGGACTCAAGTTCCTTATCAAATTCAGACTCCGGATTGATCACCGAGAAAATTAAAAAGACATGGAAAAAGATGAAAACAAGAATAAGAAGTAGAGAAAATGAATGTGTTCTATAGTGACACCTTCTCCTCCTTAAATAGGTGAAATTGCCTTCTCTCATAAAAAATCTAATACTAATCTTGAAACTAATCTTGAAGTAGTATCCAAATCCTTTTAGAACTTAATAAGATAATATCCAAACCCTTGTAAGAGTCTTCTATCCTGCAAAATATAATTAAAAAAATAATTGGGCCTCCATTGAATAAATATAATAAAAATGCAATTAAAGTCTATTAATCTAAATTAAGCTCACTTAATATAAAATAAACCCAAAGTCATCAAATTACCCAGAATAATTTATCATTAAGACTAAATATGAGGAATATAAAATATAATAATATTAAAATATCATTATTACTTGGTGCATCTAAAATATCTCCATATGGATTTGTAGATAAATTCCTTACAAGTATTAAACTAGATGGTCTTAGAATGTTCATGGCCTGTGTGCCTCTATGTGTAATATGTAGTGCTACTTACCCTCATGAGCTATATACCCTTATTGAAAAATTACGTTACGCATAGATCTTCAAATAGAAGATTTATATGAAATTATTTTTTGCAATGGTTTAATCCTTATAACCTTCTTCTTATTGTTTTAACTAATTATGTAACTTAAAATGAGTTATATGCATGCAAGAGCCCTAGTATTGTTATATAATTATTTCTCATTACAATGGACTTGAAAATTAATAAAGAATTTTCTTTATATGCCTTAATTTCTTGATGACTTTTTAACTCCTTTATGTGAATTGTTGTAAATCAATTAACTATGACATTATGACAGAACTTGTCCGTAATCATAACTCATATACTATTACTCGTTCTTATAATGGTAATATTATTTATCTTCATAACAATGATTTCATGAATTTTTTTTAAACATCGTAACTATTCTTAATTAAGCTGATCACTTTTGGAATTCTCATTTAATCATTTGTTATATAATATTCCATCGAAATGTATTTTCAATAGAAAACTTCTATGTCTACTCATCTTTTAGTTATCTTGCTTTATTTTTTACTTATTAAGTATCATGACTCACTTTTTTAATTTGTTACTGCAGATAGTAGCATTGTGTTTGAACTGTTCCCTTCGAGTTAACCAAGAGTGGGATTAGTGATGAGTCAGTGTTTGGTAGTCCGATATCAGTAGTTTTTTATCCTCTGTGTATATATGTGCTTATTTGTATTTCAGAATCAGTTTCACAGTCTACATTCGAAAAAGATCTTTGACCTTTTGATTATGTTTTTGTTATGGACTGGAAATTTGGGAGTGAAGCTCTATCTTTGTTGTATTTGATTGTCTATTTATTGTAGGCAAATATAGGATGTCCTAATACAAAAGGCTTTTTGTCGGATTTCTTGCAACCATGCTAAGAATGAATTAAGATTTAATTATTTAATTATTTATTTATTTTTGCATGGCTAAGAAGGGAAGTTTATTCTAAGGTACTTTGTACCCAAGAGTTAATCTATATTATTTTTCATCACCTTGATCAGTGTGGTAATAGAATAAGATTCTGTATATTTAGGTAGGCAAATGGATGTTAAGAATATCTCGCAGTCCACGCTGGTTATGTTTCCAGTTTGGCGTAGTGACAATGAATTTAGAAATGAATACGCGTGATTGTTTGAGAAGATTTTTCTTTCATCTATAAATGTCCATTTGAATTCAAGATTTGTAAATCTATTATTTCTAAATTATGACTGTAATACTTTACTTATTAGAGGACACTAATCTTAAATTCTGCGCATCGGATGTATCACTGTCTTTGTTATTTAAATGCAAAATTGCCAAATGTAACTAAGTATTGCATGTAGTAGCCTAATTGCGTTGAAAGGAAATTACTGAAAGTAAACTTTATAGAATAACTGCGTCAATTTTCCTAACTAAATGAAATTAATGAAAAAATTTAATTATTATATATAATATAAATAATTACAATACTAATAAAAATAAAACCCCCCCAATTAGATTGTATTTGAGTTTATTAGGTGCAAATTTAATAATTGAAAATTTCTGTTAAATTAAACTAATTAAAAAATTAATTTTGATCGATTTTGGTTGAATTACGTTGAACTAATTCTATTAAAAAAAAAAAGACTTAAGAGAATACTAGTCCAGCACGTGCAATATAAGTTCATTTTTGTTGGCCCAGAAAAACATAAGTTCCTTACTTTTTTCATACGATTTTTTCTGATTTAGATGGCTTTCTGGTTTTCGCCCAAGGGACTTCCTGGACCAGTAATGTTCACCAATCAAAGCCCATATATTGACCTAAATACAATGACGCTCAAGCCCATCTATTTGAGTTTAGTAGTTCCCAGATCAGTGACTGGGCTAGGAAAGAGTTCGTTCCTCGCTTGTTTTTGCCCTGGGAACTTTTGCTGTTGAGCAGCACTGTGTGAGTAGTAATTCGAACCCTTCGGATTTTTTTTTTCTTAATCTCATTTATTTATTTTTTATTTTAATATAATATTTATCGAAGAAAACACAAAATAAAAACAGCTTTTCAATTTTCATCTTCCCTTAAAATTAAAAAATATAAATAAAATAGATAGTTCAAAATTAAAAAAAAAACATCTGGAGTGATCAGATCATTGCTCAGTTGAGCATGAGACAATTCCCTTTTTTTTTTTGGTTTTCACCCATTGTGATCCACGAATTGCGACCCGGGAGCTTAATCTTTTATTTTTCAGGTGGTAGCGAGCAACACGCCAGGCACAGAAGATTGAGAGCCAAGTTAACTCTTTCATAGTATCATTGGAGCCATTTCTGCTTAGGGCAAGTTAATAGAAACCGATTCTCCCCAAACTCATGATTCCTGTCTTCTTGATCCTACTCGCTCGAATTGAACTTCAGGCTCTGTTTACTAATCTTGGTTTGAGGATTTCACTTTTGAATTGCTTGTGTCCCTTATGCTTGACCATGATTGTGTCTTCTCTATTTGGTCTTGTTATTTTCCTATTTAATTAGGGTGGCTAAAATGCAATGAAAAGCATCTTGGTTTGAATCTGCACATGCTAGTAGTTGGATTCTTTGTCCAAAGTTAATGCATGCTTGTAAATTCAAGAGTATTTAAGACTTTTTCCAAGTCTTGCATGATTAGTGTTTTGATTCTTAGTCCTTCATGTTGCATTCATGTTCATCTTTACATCTTCCATATTTTTTTATCAAATAATTCAGTTACTAGTATTTAGAGCTACCTAGGATACTAGTTTACATAGACTAATATTCTTTTATTCTTTCATTCATGCATCTAAATTATAGCATCTTTATAACATTTTTCATAAAAAAGATCCTTTGTTGATCACTTCACTACTTGTTCGACTAGTACATGGTGTTATAAAATGAATAAATTTGTTTATAAAAATCATATATATATTTGTTATGTCTTCATTTAAGAATATGTTGATAATAAAGATATAAAAGCCATACTTAAAGAGGTGGTATGAGGAAGGTTTTAACCGAGTGATGACAAAAAGAGTTAGCTATATTAATGTTTTAAGAATATGCGGAGACTCGTATGTTTGGTAATTGATTGTGGAGGACCATATCATCGATATTGCTCAATGGTGAGTTTGTTTGGAAATAATTAAGGGTCCCAACGTGTTGAACTTGATAATGGGTTGATTGGCTTGGGCCAAACCCAAAACTGGGTTTACCAAGTATCTTTTACTTCTATAAAAGTCTAAACTATGATCAATTTTCTCTTCATAGTTGATCTATCCCGTGGTTGTTTAATCTCGGTTTTTCTTCGTTCAATTAAATAAGGACTTGTACCGGTAAACTCAATGGGGAGATCATCTTGGTGAATGGTGTTGAAAGATTGTTGACGGAAGGCTTCCCACCAAACAAATTGGCGTAGAAAGCATGTTACTGAACAGAAAAGACTAAGAAAATTAAAAAAGAAATCTACAATAAATGAGAAGGTGGATTCAGCAAAAACATAAATGTTTGGTAAAAAAAATACAACGATATAAACAATTATTATATTATTTATATTCGTGACTATATTGAAGGGTGAAATAATCATACTCACTAATAAATCACTAATAATTGTATACAGAAATCATCATCTACTAATAATCTTATTAAGTACAAAAGAATGCTATAATTATATTTAATTGTACATGATGTACACGTTACAACAACCATACAAAATTGGTTTCATATATGTACGGCTAAAATTGATCAATAATTTTTTTTTAATCTATTAGTTTTTGTGTGAATATAGCTATTTGTTTAGACGACAAATGAAAATTAATCAAAATATTTGTAAGTTGATTTGGAAGCCACTTCATCCTTAATTTTTTTTTTTAAAGATTGAGTATGTTACTTCAAAATTTCCTTCATAAGAAGTAATGGTAGTTATTAGAGGTTTTGTCATCAAAATTTTGAAATTGATAACTATTTTGTGTCTACCATCTGTATGTCGAATAGGCATATCAAAACTGTCGTATATTATACATATCAAAATTAAAAAAAAAAAAAAGAAACAATATATTCTAGGGGTACAACCGGACCATCACTGGTTCCCCATGCTATAGAAAATTATTATATTATCTTTTTCTCTTGATCTTTCACTTCTTCTCTCTGTATATAGTATTGTTCTGCCGTAATAGTATTATTAAACATTATTCAATCTAAAACCAGAAATGTGACAATAAATTATAAAGTTTAAGCTAAGAATCTTAGCCTAAGATAGATGCAGATAAAAAGAAATTACATTAAAGTGGCATTTTGAGTTGCCTGCCATGATTAAGCAAGAATCTATTGCTTACCATGTATGTATTGATTCATAATGAGTAATAATGAAGTTAATTTTATTTAAATACCTTGTTTTAGGCAACAAAATTTTGGCTTATTATCTTATCAATTGTAAACTGTTCATAAAATTTTAGTTTAGAATGAGAAAAACACTTCAAAAAACATATTAATGTACTAGTTAGCTAGTGTAATAAGCTAATATAAACTTATCAAAGTGGATGCGTGAGTAGACTACACAATTTGAAACATTTACTTTATAAGTTTTTATTAATCTATTGTACAATCAATTAGTATAATGTATACATATGTGTGTGTGTGTCTCTCTCTCTATATATATATATGAAATAAAAGCAAAACTGGATTCATGAAGTAAATATTACTTTTATAAAAATCTAAACTAAGATCAATTTTCTCTTCATAGTTGATCCATACCATGGTTGTTTAGTCTTAGTTTTTCATTCTCCAATTAAATAAGGACTTGTACCAGTAAACTTCATGTAGAGATCAGCTTCGTCAATGCTGTTGGAAAGATTGCTGATGGAAGGCTTCCCGCCAAACATATGATTGGCGTAGAAAGCATGTTACTGAACAAAAAAGACAAAGAAAAAAAAAGTCTTCAATAAATGAGAAGGTGGATTCAGCAATAATATAAATGTTTGGTTAAAAGAAAAATACAACGATATAAACAATTATTACATCACTTATATTCGTGACTATATTGAAGGGTGAAATCGTCACATTCATTAATAAATCACTAATAATTGTATATTGAAATCATCACCTACTAATAATCTTATTAAGTACAAAAGAAGGGTATAATTATACTTAATTGTACATGTACGTGTACACGTCACAACAACCATATAAAATTGGGTCCATATCTATATGGCTAAAATTGACCAACAATTTCTTTTAATCTATTAGTTTAAATCAAAATATTTGTCAGTTGATTTGGACACCACTTTATCCTTAATTTAAAAAAAAAATTATTGAGACATGTGACTTCAAATTTTCCTTCATAAGAAATAATGGTGGTTAGAGCATTTATCATCAAAATTCTGAAACTAACAACCATGATATGCCGGTCATCTGTTTGTTGAAAAAGCACATCAGGACTGTCGTATGTTATACATATCCAATATATATATATATATATATATATATATATATATTTTAGAGGTGCAACAGGAACTGCACTTGTTTGCCATGCTATATTACTTTTTTTTTCCATGAACTTTATTACTGTCATAATTTTTTTAACCTTTTATTATGATATTCAAGCCTTTGTTTGAGATTAAATTTTTTTTTTCACTAACAGACCTCCTAGTCCTACATTGGTATTGGTACGTAGCAGTACATTATTGAATCATGAGAGTATTGATTTATGATTTAATAATTTAATTATGATTGAATTATAGTTGAATTGATAATAATTATATATATATATATATATATTAAATTTTTAATATAATAAATAAATATTATTAAATTTAAATATTTAATTACTAATTTTATTTTTATAAAATATTTTAAAAATTATTTTTAATTAAAAATAAAAATGACTCATTATTAAAATTTAAGAATATTTAATTTGAAGTTTTTGAGATTTCAAATTATATTAAGATTCTATTTATCATTAGAAAATAAAAAAGCAAGAGGTTTAAAAATAATAAATTATTAAGTAAAAAATGTAACCAAATTAAAAATATAATTATAAATAGTATATATATTAGTTTATATTTTTTTATATTATATATATATGATATATATAATTATTTATTATATTATTTCATTGATATGTTTATATATATTAAAAAATATATAATATTATTGAAAAGAATTTATGGTTCAAAAGACAAAAGAAACTTGACATTTAGTAAAAAGTTGCATTTGAAATTAATCAACCCAAGCGTGATTTTTTTTTTCACTTTTCACATAAAATCACTGCCTTTATTTGATATGCTTCCTCTCTCAGCTATTCATTTAGCTTCCGATGTAACCCGTTTTCAATTTGTGAAAAATTAGGCTTAGAAAGTGTTTAGATCATCTCACTTGCCATTTCTTCGTGAGCATCAATTGCGTTAAATCCGATTATTCACATAATCCAACAGCCACAGCTGAGAGATGTCTTCAGGCTGAGATTTCCAATAAGGCGATTGTGAGGTTCTTGAATTTATCTATTCAGGTCCCATCTGATGCCTTAGGAAGGTTTTGAACCAAAGGCTTCTATATTTGTTTAAGAATAAATTATTCTGACTTTCGTAGAAGTTTTATTAAATTACATTTTGATATATTTTATTATATATTTAATAATTTTTTATTTTAATAAAATTAAATTTCATTTTCATAAAATTTTAATATATTATAATTTTTTAATTTATTTTTGTCAAAAGAATTAACTACTTTACAAATAAAATTATAACTTTTTTTTAATACAATAATAAAATTAATTAATTAATATTAAATTCTAATATTAATTGTTATTATATTTTTTATAAACTAAAGATAGTTAAATAATTTTATTTTTAAAAATGTATATTATATATATAATTAATTTTAAAAATTTTATGAAGACATGATTAGACATTATATAAAATTTTACGATTATATTTCCTTTTAGTTAAGCCTACCAAACAAGACTTTGTAAAAAGAATAATGCTACTTGTGTAAGTATCTCAGTATAATTTTTTTTATAATTATTGATGTAGTAATTCATAAATAATTATTTAATAAAAATCTTCAATCAGACTCGTGTTAATAATAAAACAATGATAACAAGAAACATTCAAGACAAGCTGTGTAAGGACTATTCTATCCTTAAAAGCATTGTATAGAGAGATATTTTACTAATGGAATTATTGTTGATAACCTCAACCAATAAGTAGATTCAATAATTAAATAAAGGTTACGTAGGACTTTTTTATTTATTTTTGAAAATTAATTTTTTATGTAATATATTTTTTAAAAATAAAATTATTTAGCTGTCGTTATTTTATAAAAACATAATAACAATTTTACTTTAGAATTTAATATCAATTTAATTATTTTTATTATTATATTAAAAATAAAGTTATAATTTTATTTGTATAATCAGTTAATTTTTTGACAAAAATAAATTAAAAATTTATAATATATATTAAAATATTATGAAAATCAAATTTAAGTTTTAAAAATAAAAAATTACTAATTGTAAAATATATCAAAATATAATTTAATAAACTTTTAAAAAAAGTTAAAATAATTTATTCCTAAACAAATATTGAAGCCTTTCCACTCAAAATCTTCCTAAGGACCCATTTAGTTTACAGAATAATTTTTGTCAGAATCAGAATGTAAATATGAATGAAAATAAAATTGAAAATGAGTTTTGATAGAATAAAATAATTATGTTAGTATACCATAAAAAAGAATAGACATTTTGTTTCATTTTTATGTTTAGTAAAATAAAAATAGTATAGAAATATATTAAGATAATTATTATTAATTTTTTTACTTAGTACAAAAAATATTTTCTACATACCTTCAATAAAAAATATTAAAAATATTTATTTTTAATTTTTTAATTTGTAAAAATATTTTTAAATTACAAATAAATGAACTATGGAATGTCCTCTTTTTTAATTTTTGTTACATTTCATTTTTTTTTCTATTTATACAGGCACAGTACTTGCTTCCCCATAATATTATATTTAAACTATAATTATACTTGCTTCACCAACTAATACCAAAACCAAAGCCACTACCACCTGGAACGTGAGGCACTGACTATTGGAAGAGGGCATTTCAGACCTTTTCTAAAAAATTTCCTGGAATGTCCGTCATTTCATCCATTTTTGGATGGATTTGGGACTTCGGAGAATACTCTTTCTTCTTTGAATGGAATGCAGGGTTAAAGAACCAACCAAACACGCATATCATGGAAATCCTATTTCCATTCCAATCTCTAGAATATATTTTACTGTCAAGCAAACAAGGCATAAGGCATCAATTAATAAGTCAAGAACTTCACAATTACCTTATTGGAATCCTTACTCTGTGAAGCCCAAATGCGTCTAAGCTATGGTTGTTAGATAACGCAGATGGTCCAATTTAATTCAATTAACGAGCACAGGAGAGAATAGAAATTGAGACGATCTGAACACAATTTTAATGCCTTTTATTCCCCAAAACAAAAGTTCCACACAGCTCCAACATCAATAATCAAATCAAAATTTAGACAAAATTATTGAATTCAAAAAAGTGGAATACATGGGAAAGTGAAAGATTACAGAGATGTGTGTGTGTTTGTGTTTGTGTGAGGAACAAAAAGAAAATCTATATTGGCTAAAGAAATAAAAAGTGGAAAACAATTTGGACATAGGCGTGTGAAGGGGGAGTTCACATATCACTCTTAGTTTGTGTTATTCTAAGGTTTTATCTCTTGCTATTGTTCTTCCCTTATATGAAATCTCCATCAGCTCAATAGTTCTGCTCTTTATCTTAATCTGTGGTATTTCTCAAAGCAATATGACCCTCTTTTTTCCCTTAACTAGTTCTAAGGCCTGCCCTTGTTGTTTCATCCCCTAAAATTCCCTTAAACAGAATCTCTTTTAATGGGCTGGAGATTATTTTCTCTCCATACAATGATTATTGGAGAGAAATTAGAAAAAACTGTGTTGTCTATATATCAAGGGTGTGTCTGTAGTTTTTCCTCTCTTAGAGAATAATTTGCCCATTATTTTTTCATCTATTACCGAAAACTTAAATTCTATTGCACAAAAATTTTTAATAGGAGTACAAAGTATATGAAATGAATCCAAAATATTAATATATAGAAATAATATCCAATAAGGATTGTATCTCGTATGACAAAAACTACTCACAAACACAATGTCATGGGACAAATAAAAATAATAGCTAGTACTACAAGAAATTCTTTAATTTTTGACAATAAATTTTAGTAATAAACAGTCAAAAAATCAAGATTTTCAACAAAAAGATATCGTTACACAGTCTGTCATTGTTTTAGCTGTGACAATTTTTTTTTACAATTTAATCTATCGAAATTCACTCTTTTTCTCTTTCCCAAGAAAGTTTACATGTTCTACTTCCTTGTCACATTAACATAAAATTAATAAGTATAAATTTTATTATAAAAATATTTAATAGAAATATAATATTAATAAAAAAATTGATTAAAAATTTTAAAAAATTAATTCTAAATAAGTTAGTTAATTATTAATTGATTAATTAATTAATTAATAATTATTTATCTATAAATAATTGTAATAAAAAGTATATTAATAAATTTTGTAAAAAATAATATAAATTACAAATGAAATTAATAAAAAAATTAATAAAATAAGTTAAAAGTTAATTTATTATAAAATTTAGAATAAATTAATATTAATGGAAAAATCTCATATTATAAAATCAAAAATAGCTAAACCAAATCCAAAAGAATATAAAATTATATTTATACATATATTTATAAAATTTCATTAATAAGCAATAAAATTATATCTATTATATAATAATTTTAAAAATATTTAAATAATTCAATGTTTAATAAAATACCTTTCATTTAATGATTTGTCTTCTTTGTTATCATCTTCATCTTGATCATTATTTTCTTTATCGTCCTCTTCATCTTCATTATCTTCTTCTTCAGTGGCTTTGTCTTGTATATTAATATGAAGATCAACATTTTCAACTAATAAATCTATGTGAAGATTCATCTCTTCCATTTCCCCCTATCTTGTAATGTATCAGATAATATCTCATTATCTACTGTACTAACACGTGCTTCATCATCATGTATTACTATCATCCACCACACTCCTTGCTCTAGTTTTGAGTACACCCCACCAATCGACTTTATCTCTACTTCTCCTAGGATATGGCACATAAAATACTTGGATAGCTTATTTTACAAACACAAATGGATCAAATTGTTCATGCCCCCTTGTATGTTTAATTTTACTAATTCCATGGTCTTTGTGTATCTTTATCCCTCTATTCATAACTAGGTCAAACCAATCACAGTAAAATTGTACTAATTTTTTTAGCAGGTTCTCCTAGATTTTGCAATTACACCACCTCTTTAAGGATATCGAAATAGTCATTTTCTCCATCTTCCCCTATTCTTTTCACATAAATTTCATTATTTATTATTTTCTTCCCAATTCTTTAATTATTGGTGTGAAACTTGTATCCATTAACACAACATCCTAGATATGTTTGCACCTCTCTAAAAGGTCCCCAAGCTAAATCTTTTAAATATATATTGTCTTTAGATATTGGTTGATTGAGAATATATTTGACACAATAGAATTAAGATATAATAATGCAAGAAAATAAAAAAAATAAATATATACACATATAAATAAATGCATAAATAATGATGTCATCATAAACATAAGACTTAAACCACACAACAAATTATCGCTTAATCTTAGCGTCGATTTCTTTGAAACTAATGTATGGATTTGCTCTTTTCAGTTTTGCTCAAAGGTCTTATAATAAGACTAAAGTGTTAGGACCAAATAAAAATTCACCAAACCATAGTGACAGGTCTAAATCTTACTTAAGATAGGGCTAGAGTTCATTACAATTCAATAGGAATGAAGATGAGCAATGCCTATTTCTCTATCACTCAGATAACGAGTTGAACGCTTCCAAATGAACATCTAGCTTGGGTAAAAATTGCTAAATTCATTTGACTATGCTTCATCCATATAATCATTTCAACCAACTTTGATTTGGACTAAAGTTACACGTGACTTAAAGTAATACAAACAAAAGTACGATACCTCTTATACAAATACACCTAATACATAAAACCTTTAATATGAGTTTTATTTTTAATAATGTGTTTTAATCTATTCAAAAACCTACATAACCAAAATAGTTGATAAGTAGTTAAACACGATAATAAATTGATTAAGATAAACTAATAAAAAGCATGGTATCAATTAGGTGAGGAAGCTCCAATAACAATGTCAATGATGTGATGGATGCCATTGAAAAAATGATTATTGCTGTAAGAGACTAGGTTCTTGCTACAACTAGGATTTTGCAACATTTTTAGGAAAACAAAAATAGGAACCTAGCATAAATGGCTAAAAATAGGAACCCAGTACTTACTTAAACGTTCATAGTTTGTTTGAGTTCAAAAAAGCCAACCCTCCATCTGTCCAAGGAAAATACAATCATATCATAGTAGATGAAAGATTAAAAGGACTAGAGAAATTATTTGAAACTCTAGGATGTATCGATGTGCAAAAGGTAATGTTTGCTACTTACATGTTGACTAATAAGGCTAGTAATTGGTGGAAGGAAGTTAGAAGATGTTTGGAGGCCTAAGGAACACAAATAACTAGGGATAGGTTTAAAATCATCTTTCTTGAAAGATATTTCTCTGAGAGTGTGAAGAATGAAAAAGAAATAAAGTTTCTATAGATAAAGTAGGGAAGTTTAATTGTTAACCAATATGTGGCTAAATTTAAAGAACTGTTCAAATTTCCTTCCTACTTGAAACATAACTCAGATAAGAGTTAGAAGGAAAGAAAATTTGAAGTAAGCCTAAGACTTAAAGTCAAGAATGTTGCAATTGCCCTTGAAATTAGGGCTTTGCTACACTTGTGAATAAGTACAAAGTAATAGAAAAGAACTTGGTTGATATAGAAAGTGAGAGACAAAAGAAACAATTTTGGAAGTAAGAAAACAACCAGAAAAGAATTTTAAACCCAAATTCAACCTCAGAAAAGGAAAATAGGTGACAAAAAACACGTCTACGTCAGTGTGCAACAAATATGAAAAGCCACATAGAAATAAACATTGCCTTGCTAGTTAAAACATGTGGTACATTTGTGGGAAGCCAAGATGCATTTCAAGGGAGTGCTTACAAAATAAGGGAAAGATGCTAAAAGGGAAGTTGTTGAACCATAAACCATTAATTAGAGGGAAAGGTTTTATTATAAGTAGAAAAGAAGCAAGTTAATCTCCCAATTTGGTATAGAGTACATGTGTTATTAACAATATTTCTTTACTTGCACTATTTGGCTTAGGAACAACTCACTCCTTTATGTCTATTAATTATGGAAAAGATTAAATTTTCTTGTTTCTAAATTACCATTTGACTTGCATGTCTCTACTCTTATGGGAGAAAAAGTTTGCACTTCATCTACTTGTCTAAATTGTCCTATTCAGATAAAAAATAAACCATTCATTGCTTATTTGGTGTGCCTACCCTTAAAAAATATTGATATCATTTTAGGAATAGATTGCTTATCTTTAAACAAAGTAACCATAAACTAGTGCCAAATGATAATAATATTTTCATTATCCTTAAACTAAAGTCTACTAATCTAGTTGCCAACTAAGTTAGTTTAGAGTTAGATGAAAGAAATATAAAATGTGTATAACTAGGACCCTTAGAAAAAGAGGCAAAACCAGAGCTAGCTAGTATTCCTATAGTGAAAGATTACCCAAAAATTTTCTCTCTTAAAATAACTAGCTTACATCCTAAACAAGTAGAGTTTACCATTAACGTAGTTCCAAGAACAAGACTCATATATATTGCACCCTATAAGATGTCTCTTTTGGAATTGAGTGAGTTAAAAACCAAGATAGAGGATTTACTATCTAAACAATTCATCCACCTTAATGCATCGCCTTAGGGAGCATTAGTACTTTTTGTAAAGAAGGATGAAAGCTATGTGTAAACTATAAATAATTGAGTAAGGTGACCATTAAGAACAAGTACTCTTTTCCTACGACAGATGATCTACTTGACCATTTAAATGGAGCTTCTATGTTTTCTAAGATTGACCTTAGATCAGAATAACATCATATCAAGTTAAGGTTAAATATATCCCCAAGAATACTTGCAGGACAAGGTATAGACATTATGAACTTTTGGTCATGCCTTTTAAATTTACCAATGCTCCATTAGTATTCATGGATTACATGAATAAAATCTTCAAACCCTACCTGGATCAATTTGCTATGATCTTCATAGATGATATCTTGATCTATTCAAAAATAGAGGAAGAGCATATGGAACACCTTAAGATGGTACTATAAATATTAAAGGAAAAGCAATTATTTGCTAAATTATAAAAATGTGACTTTTGCTTGGAGAAGTGAAATTCTTAAGACATGTGATCTCTCAAAAAAGAGTAGTAGTAGACCTTAGTAAGGTGGGAGCAATGATTGAATGGAAGAGACCTCAAACTGTCACTGAGATTAGAAGTTTCTTAAGATTGATAGGATATTATAAAAGATTTATTCAAAGATTCTCCTAAATAGCTTTACCCTAGACAAAGTTAACTAGGAAAGGGATTCCTTTTCTGTGGACTTCAAAATGTGAACATAATTTTCAAACATAAAAGGAAAAATTAACAACCACACTTGTTTTAATAATCCTCGATCTTTTAAGAACTTATGAGGTATATAGTGAAGCTTCTAAGAAAGGCTTGGGATATGTGCTAATGTAGAACAAAAGGGTAGTAGCCTATACTTCTAAACAACTTAAGCCTCATGAAGAAAATTACCCCACTTATGATCTAGAATTAGTAGCCATAGTATTTGCCTTGAAGATTTGGTAATATTACTTATATGGAGTTGACTTCAAAGTATTTAGTGACTATAAGAGCCTTAGATACCCATTCAGTCTTAGATACCCATTCAACAACAACAAAAAGTTGAATATGAGATAGAGAAGGTGGATGAAATCAATTAATGATTCTTACTTTAAACTTAGGTACCACCCAGGTAAAGCTAATGTGATAGTTGATACTTTTAGCAGGAAGTCTTTGCAAATAGAAAGAATGTTGATTGAGAAAATCAAATTGTTAAGACCTTTTATGATTATCCTACCTCACAGCTTGCACCTTGAGAGAATTAAGGATTGAATTTGATTTAAGGACTAAGATTAAAGAGGCATAAAAATTAGATCATTTGTACAAAAACAATTAGGACATCAATGTTTTTCTAAAGCACCAAATGGAACCATTCTTTTCCAAGGAAGAGTATGTATTCCAAATTAATCAGAACTTAGGAACAAGATTTTAGAGGAAGCACATAAGAGCAATTACACTATTCACATTGTATCCACTAAAATGTACCAAGACTTGCAAAAGATGTACTAGTGGCCAAGAATTAAAAAGGCAATCATTGAATATATGGCTTAGTGTATGTATGCCAAAAGGTCAAAATAAAACACTAGAAACCATCACCTATGTTGCAACCCATAGAAATCCTAGAATGGAAATGGGATACCATTTCAATAAACTTTGTGATGGGACTACCTAGGACTTAAAATAGAAATGATACAATACAGGTGATAGTAGATAATTTAACTAAATCAACATACTTTCCACTAATTAAGGCCAAGAACTAAGTAGAGAAACTTACTTAGATATACCTTCAAAAGATTGTTAGACTAGATGGAGTACCTTTTAACATAATTTTAATAGAGACCTTAGGTTTACTTCTAGATTTTAGGGGGTCCTACAAGAAGCATTTGGAACCAAACTATGTTTTAGTATGGCTTATCATCCTCAAGTATATGGTTAGACAAAATAAACTATCCAAACTTCTGAAGACATGTTAAGATCTTATGTCTAAGATCAAGAAGGAAGTTGGATTAGATATATACCATTAAAGAAGTTTGCCTATAATAATAGTTTCTCTTCTAGTATTGGGATGACATCTTATGAAGCCTCTATGTTAGAAAATGTAAATCACCTCTATGTTGGTATGAAGCTATGAAGCTAGGGAAAAGAATTTGTTATGACTAGAATTGGTTCTAGAAACTTCTAAGTAGATTAAGCTAATTAGGGGGAAAAAAGGCCTACAACTCAGATTCATTAAAGGAGCTACTCTTACAAAAGAAGGAAGCCTCTAGAATTTGAAAAAGGAGAAAATGTGGCTCTATTTGGTTTCTTGTTTTCAGAACAGTTTTCTATTTTCAAGAACAAAAAAATAAAAAAATTGTTTGATAATTTGTTTTTAACGAAGTGTTTTGTAAAACAAAAAAAATAGAATTTTGTTTTCAAAAACAGAAAAATCAGAACACTTTTTAAGTGTTTTGTAATTTTTGTTTTATAGAATCAGGGAAAAAACAAAAAATAGCTACTTTTCAGAATAATGATTCAAACAGATTTTTTAATTTTTTTTCTCAAAATTTGTTCTAAAAAATATCTATTTTAAAAACATTAAAACAAAAACAATTTCAAACAGGCCCTTTATTTCTAAAAATCACTCCTAATACTAGTATTAGCAAATCCTTGAAATCCAAAAAATTGAGCCCCAAATACTAGGACCTTTTCAGATCATTAAAAGAATATAGCTAGTTGCTTATCAAATTTTCATACCACTCAAATTTTCTAATCCTCATCCCATCTTCCATGTTTCTCAACTTCATAAACATATCCCAAATCCTTCGCACATCATAATTGATGAGTCAATGCAAGTTAAAGAAGATTTAACATACCAACCACGACTGATACAAATTGTGGATATTGACACAAAGCAATTAAGAAATAAAACTATCTCCTTTGTAAAGGTAATCTAAGATGAACTGAACTCGAAAGAAGCAACATCAAAAATAGAAGATTAGCTTAAGTAAAAGCATTTTGAATTATTTTCTCAAGATAATTTCAAATTTTCTAAACAAAATTTCTAATAAATGGGGAAAATTGTAACATCTTCCTTTAAATAAAGTTATTTAAATTAAGTTAAATTGATCTAAGATAAAATAATTTTAGGAAATGCTTAATTATTAAATTAATTTAGGAATTTCGTGGATTTTTTATGTAAGAAAAGTTGTTGGACCAATTAGGAATTTAATAGAAATTATTTGAATATATTTTAAATAATAAATAATTAAATAGTAAATACTTAAGTGAGAATTGTAGAAAATTTCTTAGACCTTTAAAGCCTTAAAAATATAAGAAATTTATCAAGGTAATAAAAATATTAAGTAAAATTTTGGAGGAGAAAATATAATGATTAAAAGTCTAAGGACTAAAGTGTAATTTTAGCCAAAACTAAAATATAGTTTTAAGTGGAGGCAAAAAACAATTTTCCAAAGGCTAAAGTACAATTTTCCTAAGGATAAAATTACTGAGTTTAGAACAAATCTGCAAGCAAACATTGACAAGACAACATTGCAAATTATTAGGGAAAATTCTATAATCCTATTTTTGAACAATTGGAAGATTTGGCTTAAGTCGAAGTAAGTCAAAAAGTCTTTAGAAATATATATGATTGATCAAGCCATTGATAATTACATGGCCCATGTAAAATTACACAACTTGGCCATGTAACAGCACAAAGGTCTTGTAATTTCTCCCTTGTTTCCATAAAAAATAAGCCATAATTCCACACAGTCTAGCCGTGTGAATCTCCTGAAAATGAAAATAATGGAACTTATACAAGAGTTACATATTTGTATGTTAATTTGTTATATATGTTTAGATAGTTGATTACCTTATTCAACTCTCCTGGAACTTGAAGAATTTATATTTAGTAATTCCTCATCTAATTCTTATGCAAAGTAATCATCCAAACCTTAAACATGGATGATTGGCCCATAACTATTTCCATGCTTAGATGACCTTAGTTATGAGGAGCTATTTGGACCTTATCATGGATGCTTGACCCATAACTATTCTTATACATGGATAAACTTAGCTATAAAATACCTTGACATGGACCATGATAAGACCTTTTAAGACATTGAAAACACAGAAAGAAGGTTCCATTAGAATTTGTACAAGCAATTTACAACTATAATTCTCTAATTTGGATATGTTTGCATATATGTATATTTGGTTTGCTATATGGATTCTGTACATCTATTATGCTTTGAGATATTGACATTGTCAATGCTACTTATGATTTGTATAATGGGCAATAATAATTTCATGATACCATTAGTACCAAGGAGACAGGATTCTCATAAGGGATGATCTTTGTTAGCTTCCCATATAAGATGGTCTTTTAGCTTCTCTTTGGAAATGGTCTTTTCGCTTCTCATATCAAATGATTTTTTCATTTTCTCTTTGGAGATGATTTTTAAGAAATAATTTAGATTGCTTATTTTTATGAATCTACTCTAGGGACACTCCAAGTAGAAATGCTTGGCAATCTAGCTTCTAATTACTTAATAATTTAATATTATACTAACATCTTTCTATGATATGTAGATATGAATAAGCTAAGAAGAGTAGTTCTTCCTTCTTAGTTATGTTGAAAACCTAGGTCTATATCAAGTAGCATGGGATACTTGATGTGTCACTTATGGAGATATTTTCTAATGACTAGCATTTTAAAATTGGATCATCTACATCTCCTTAGGATGGATGTATATAGGAAAAAATATATAATTGCCTTAGGATGCTAATTTTAAAATGCACAAGGCTATAGTGTACATGCAATTTCATGACCAAAAAACCTTTGCAACTATGTTTAGCAATTTAATCGTGTATGCATACTATATGGTAATAGTTATTAATATGTGCAGCCATGTATAAATGTATGCTGGTATGTTGTTTACCTTCTTACTATTTTTCATATAGACAAGGATAAGAAGAAAGATGTTTTTTGCATATATGGCAACTAGACCATTACCAAATTTCAAAATTTATTATGTTTTATTGAGAATATCAAATTCTCACTTATCTAGTGTAATGAACGGTAAATTTCGTAAAATGACAAAATAAGCTGTATAAAAGCAAGTCCCCTGAAATGACTTAGATAATGTCCAAAATATTTAGGTAGAATTCTAGGCTCCTAAAAATGATAATTTCAGGCTCAGATGGAAAGAAAAATGGAGCTAGGATGGTGAAACAAATTGTGACAAAAGCTGATAAAATGTAATAGCATTTTTGTAAATAAGTGTAATTTCTGAAAAAACACATAAGAAGACTTTTTAAATAAAAAATTTGAGTTGCCTAAGGTTCTCAAAAGCCCCAAAAACCATAGAAAGCCCTAGGACAATTAAAACCCCTCCAATATACATTTTTCAACGACAGTGAGTCCAAACTTTAATAGATTTGTTTAGGAAGGTTTTAGCTCCAAATTGAGTGATTCTAAAGGTATTTTATTAAATTGAAAACCTAAATTTTATAATGGAAAAACGGTTCTAAAAAAGGAGATAAAATGAAACCAAACAGAAAATGCCATTACGAAAGGGCAAAATTGGAAAAAATTTTAAAAGGAAGCTTCTTGAACACTCTCCATTCTTCACGCCACTTTAAGTGTCTTCTTCTCCCTTCTTAGGCTGACATATTCTCTACCCAAAAATAGAACTCTTAGGTGCACCAAAAGAAGGAGAAGAAGGAGGGAGAAAAGCCAAGAAAGGTAAGGAAAATTGTAGAATTTTATGCTCCTTCTTCTTTCGACCTTGTTCCCCTCCTTCTATGCTCACTTTCTATGGTCTTCTTAAGTGGAATGGTTCTATTTTTGGCCTAGAAGAGAGGAAGGACAGTTTAAAAATTTAGGGAGAAGCATACCAAGGAGAAAAGCTCTTGAAAACAAGTTGAAATCCAAGGTAATCCTTTGCTTTTGTTGTTTCTTCCTTGTTGTTCTTCCTAGTGGGTGTCACGCCTCAAAATAGAACCATAAGAAGGGAGGGAGTTCTGTCCAAAAACAAGAGGGTAACTAGGGTTTTAGATCATGGAGAAGAGGTATATGGCAAGAAATTGCAAGAAAAACTAAAGGAAACTAAGATAGGAAAGTGTGGTGTTCTTTAGGGTTTTATGAAATATGATTTTGTGTGTATGTTTTCTTGATTATTTAAGTGTTTCCTTGAACTCCTAAGACTCCTAGAAACCTCCATAAGTGGCTCTTCTATCAAGAAAAATTTTGAAACTCCAAGAACCCCTTCCATGGTACTTGTCTCGGCCAAGCAAGAACAAATAACCTAGGGAGTGTTTTAATTTGTTCTAGCCTTGGTTTGAGACTTTATATGATGTTAAAAGATGGGAGAAACCATTGGAAAAAATTTAGAAGCCATGAATTGGAAGATGGGATAATAGTGTCCATAATAGTACCTTGTGAAGCAACTTAGTTTTTAGCTTGTGTAAATGAATGTATGAGGGCTTCAAGGACCTTAAATGAGGTCAAGAGGCCTAAAAATGA
The DNA here is from genome assembly GCA_026724425.1 of Erythrophleum ivorense. Lineage (NCBI taxonomy): Eukaryota > Viridiplantae > Streptophyta > Magnoliopsida > Fabales > Fabaceae > Erythrophleum > Erythrophleum ivorense. The sequence continues at coordinate 9,110,504 of JAIUCV010000014.1, forward strand.
AAAGAGTATGGAACTTAAAGCTTGAATGATGAGAGTTGCTTCAATGGACCATTTATGGAACCATTAAGCCACTTATAGAACTAAGTATGTGTTTAAGAGTGAGTTTAGTGTTTTGGCTTGCTTCAAGTGCATGATTATGTGTTAATTATGATGTTTAGGTCAAGAGAATCCCATCCCACCTAAGTGCACTTGTGAGACCAAAAAAGGGAAGGAACAAATAAAGTAAAGCTTAAATTCAAGGTAGCTCTCTACCTCATTATCTTTGCATTCTTGGTTGTAAATATGTCATTGTGTGTCTTGGTATTCCATTGGTACCAATGTGTTGTTTTGAATGTCATGGATTATGAAAATGGCTCATAAGGGTGAGGTTGAAGCCAGAAGTCCCTTAATGAAGGTAAAGAGATGCCAAAAAGTCTCATAGTATGGGTGAGGCTAGGCCAAAAGTCTTTTGAATGTGTGAGACCAAGCTAAAATTCCCTAAGCCAAGAGTGAGGCAAAGCCAAAAGCCCTAGAAATGGGATGAGGTAAAACCAAAAGTCCTTAGAGCTCATTTTTGAAAGTGATGTGAATTGGTGGCATGGAAATGTGACCTTGTATGCCTTATGGTTGTGTTACATTCCATACTTGTGCCTTTGATGGGTATATGCTATGAATATGTGTATGAATGGGTGTGTGATCTATTGAGATTTTAGAATCTCACTCCCCTTCCCTCTTCCATCTTAGCATGACTAGGTGGTGCCCATAAAGCAAGGAATGCAAGCCAAGAGCCTTGAAAAGCCATACTTTGACTATTGTGTAGTTCTACTTGTGACTAAGTGTTAAAGTGATTATGTAAATGTTATTTTTGAGATGTAAACCCACGAACAAATGTAAAGTGATGTAGGGATGTTATGTAGACTATATGTGATCTTAAATCAATGTAAATATGGAGTTTGGCTTCTTGAATAGCTTATGTATGTAGTGCATTAAAGGATGTGGAATAGCCAAATTGAGATGCATGGTAATTGGGACCATTTGGGCAGTTCCTACAAGTCAAATTCATGATTTTAAACTTGCCCAAGAGGAGCCAAACCCAAGACGAAACCATATGGACCAAGTTGATACCTTATGTGATGCAAAATTGACCATAATGGTAAGTTATGGCACAAAATATCCACATGAGCTTCTCTTGGTTTGAAATTTGGCATGCATATAGTGATTGTTAATATCTTTTTAGGAAGCTAAAATGGGTAATATTTGGAGATCTATGGAATTTTTGGTAAATATTTGAAATTGGTTGAAATTTCAGGATTTGCTATTGGTACTGTTCATTTTGTCTGAATTTTGATCTCTATCACTCATAGGCAAAAGATGTCTAAATGCCATGAAATTTTATAAAAAGAAACTAAACCTTTCCAATGACTTGTTCCAATTGGAAGCACTCCATTCGAATGTCTAGAGAGAGATATATAAATTTTTGAAGTTACTGTTTTGTTCCAGGTGCATCTCTATATCCGTGTTATTGTTTGATTAATGTTTTGTGTTGGAATGCTCTTGGATTGATCTGAAAATATTTTTTTCCTCTATTTAACAACTGTAACTTTCTAAATTAGTATAGATTGCATGGATTTTATTTTATTTAGAATTAATTATAAATTTCTAAAGTTTATATCAGTTAGCTGTATTAGATTTCTAGACAGTTTGACTACCCTACCATTTCTGATGTCAAACATGATCCAATGAGATTTTTGTAGCTGGGAATTATTTTTTATGTAAATTTTACATCCAAATATTTCAAGAAAGCTATGGTTTGTATGATTTCAATTTTTCTACATTTAGTTATGATTTTTCAAAGTTGCCTTTGAAATCTACCATATACTGTCCGTGAGATTAAGTGAAAATTTCGGGGTTTTCAACTTAAAAATTGTGGATTGCTTGATATTTTGAGTTGATTGTGATTTTTTCTAATGATAAGTAACTAGAGAATATTATTAGATAATCCATAGGGCCCACGTAACATGAGTTGAGAAAAATTAACCTTGACATAATGCGACAAAGTGTATGAAAATATGGCTTTTCTTAATAATTCCCTATGAACATGCACATAATTATCTTGAATGGAAGGATATAATGAGAGGAAATATAAGGTATGACATCTAGGGTAATGTGTTTAGGTTTAGATCATGATAATGTTGACCATATGGTTTATGGCTAAGACTAAATGGATGTATATGAATGTACCTATCATAAGATGGGTATAAGTCATCATTAGCATGAAATGGTCCACTATGAATGAAAAGGCTTAGCAGATCTTTGCCATATAGAACCTGTGGATGTAGTTTAAGACCTTAGTATGATAATGTAGAAATCATGGGACTCTTTCCTTTTTTGTTGTATATGTGTATTTATTGGTTCCATGATCTAAGTGAAATAATAATCTAACTAGTAAGATCATGTGACAAACTTTATGAAATCTTTGACTAGCATAATATATGTGAAAAGTCTTATAACAAAAGGTTATATGTTTCATGGTTTATGCAATCTCTTTACTTTATTATGATAAAAATTAAAATTTTAACTTCCGCAATGTGTAATAATTAACTAATAAATAAAAATTAACTAAAAGGGTTACAAGTAGCAAGAAAGTGTGAGAATGAGAGAGAGTGAAGGAATAGTAGGAGAAGAAGAGAAGCCTAAAGAAGCAAAACTTTGAGAAATCGAGGTAAAAACACATCCTTGTCTTGCATATGGGATAGTAAGAATTCCTTCTCTTCATATTCTCTCTTTCTCCTAGTTATGTGATACTAAACAACCATGGGTATGTTTTGAGGGGTTGGAATTTAGCATCTTTAAAGGAAATTATTTTATAGAAATTCATGACTTTAATTTGTTTCTAACATGATTTTAATGATTGTGTATTGTCATAATCTTGTTAGCTTGTTGTATATTGAAGAAAAGCATTTTTTTTAGATAATAAATAGTGTATTTTTGAAACAAAGGTCTTTTACATGACTTGGCCATGTGAAAACACGAGTTATGCATTAAAGAACAACATTTCTAGGAAATGCATAACCCAACTATGTAAATCCACACGAACTATGTACCAATAAATATGCTTCTAGGAAATGCATGACCTGGATGTGTATGGCTACATGGCCCACCACCAGAGAAGTACATAGTCTAGCTATGTAAAAGTGCATGAGCAGGGTACTTCCCCTTAGTGTACATGTGCTTGAAGTTACAAACTTACATTACTTAATAGCATAGGTTGTGTAACACCTAGAAAATTTAAAAAAGTGAGTTTTCCCATGTTGTATGCATCCAATCTGCATTTTTGTATATGAATATGTTTGTATGTTTTAAAAAACTTAGTTGCTTTATGAAATTCTCCTAGAACTTGGAGAATTTAAACCAAGTAATTCTTTACAAAATTCCCTATGCAAAAGAGCATATATGGATTTATGACCTTATGCATAGATGAAATTACCCTAAACTATCCCCATACAAACATGACTTTAGCTATAAGGGACCTTGACATGGAGTAGGACTTGATATGGATTTTAATAGTATGGTAATAGGAAAAGGGTTCTATCAAAATTTGTTTAGGCAACCTATGACTATAATTTCTTAGATTGAAATATAATAGTAATTGTTTATGTTTGGTCTATCATATGTATTTTGGTATGCTTGAAATATTATAATTGTGACTATTTTTGTTCATGTTACATTTTTATCAACAAGATTCATGCTTCTTATGATATACATGTTAGGCAAGAGAAAGGAAAGGAAAAGAAAGAGAAAATGATGATTCCATGATACCATTAGCATAGAACATAATTATTGAGGCTTAAAGTCCCTTTATAGGTTGAAGTCTTGATAAGAGGTTCACAAGGGTTAGAGTTCCTCATAGGTTGAAGTCTTAAAAAGGAGGTGACCTTAAATTGCATATTTATGTGGATCTACTCCAAAAGATGCCCTAAATAAAAATGCTTGGCAATCATGTCTCTTAAGATTTATGGAATGTACTAATAGGTGTTCACAATAATACATATAAGGAGAGTAGTTTTTCTTCATTGAATAGGCTAAAAACCTATAGAATTTGAAAATTTAAGTCTACATTAAGTAGTATGGGACACTTGGTATGGTGCTTATGAAAATAATTTTCCTACAAACAACACTTTCAAGGATGGACCATCTATGTCTCTTTTATAATAATGTTCATTGTAATATGATATAGTTGACCCAACATGCTATATAAATTGAGCTTGCATACATGAAGCATACTAAATGTTGAGTTAATTGACATACAAATATGATGAATGAGCTTGATATCTTGACTTATGTATGATATGCATTAAGGTTGTCTATTAAGTGTTATTACTCTAATTGAGAAATGCTATTTCTAGATGATGTCTATATGTTATTCATTAAATTTACATGTCATTTTCATACAAATAAGAATTATTATTATTATTATTATTATTATTATTAGAGTTTCATTTTCCACACATCAGATAAGATGGTGGGGCTTTTAGGTATTGATACTATGATTACTAGCTCTATATAGTCATCTTCACATCAACTATCATCATAGGCAATAAAAATAATCGATTTAAAACTTTTAGCATCTGTTATATGTAACACCTTCATCTCTAGCTCTCTTGCATCATGCCTTACATGCTCATATACATCTAGGAAGACTAAAGTGAGGTCTCCCTTATTAGATTTCATGCATTTACTTAAGGATGTGGCATGGTCAAGATTCACTTTAGTGTCACGTGGACCGGGTGAGCTCTTTCTATGCATCCTCATGTTTATTTACACCATTACAACTTATTTCAATCCCTAAAACATGCTTGAGACTCATGGAAAGCAAAAAGGGATGTGAGACATGCAAATTCGTGTTTGGCAGATTTGGCTTCATTTCTGGGCTGAGTTTGAAAATTCCAAACTAAATACAGAAAAATCGAAATCCTATGATCTTGGTCATTCTAGAAAGCTTAAGACGTCTAATTCATGCTAAAAATATGTAGAAGTCTTAAAATCTCATGTATAAAGCGTTTGACATCCGAAAGCATCCACTGGTCAGAGGGAGTTCTGTTACTGTCACAGTTTACTGATATGGAATTTGAAATTGTATAACTAATTCCACAAAAATCCAATGCTTGTAAATGATATCTCTATAGAAATATGTGGATGTTAACTAGAGAGTAAAAATATCTCCAGATCAATTCATCTAACCAAACTCCCGGAAACCGATGAAACAGTACCTCGGGTCTGGTAGGATGACTGATTCTGGGCTGGAACTTCGAAATTGAATATCTTCCTCTCTAGACCTCTAAATGAGGTGCTTCCAGTTCCTATAAGTCACTGTGACTATCTAGATTTTTTTTATAAAATTTCGTAGCCATTGGACTACGTTTGCCCCTCGGATGACACGATTTCTAAACTGACCAAATGAACAGTGTTTTCTGAAATCCGAATTTCTGATGCCAACTTTGAAAAATCATAGAAAATGCTATAGACCTCCAAATGACTTGATCTTTAGCTTCTCAAAAATCTCTAAACAAGGTCTAGTCACATGTCAAATTTCAGAGTAAGAAGAGGTCATTTGGTCAACTCTTGATATCATGTGCAAAAAGGTCACTTTCTTAGTCACAAAGGGGCTAATGGGGTCCAATCTTAGTTCTTCTACCTTTAGGACTCTTTGAGCACATGAGAAAGCATCTATATGGGCAATCAATCATGGCTCAAGTGTCTATCAACCCAGATTGGAGAAACTCACTATCCCACAACCCACTTATACACACATGTGACCTATACTAACATTATACATTTCATAATCAAACTTGCTTCTTCATTCAAAATCATTCTAATTCTCATACATACATCATGAATACATTGATTTACAAGCATTTGTAGGTACTACATCATGTACATCATTAATTTACATCCCTTGTCTTAAGTACAACATAATTACAAGAAGTTCCTTTACAATTCTTCATTAACCTCCCTAGCTTCAAGCTTGGTGGCTCCCATCTCTAGCCTCACTTGGTCCACCTAGCATGTTGGGATGGTGGAAAGGGAGGGTGAGATTCAAGAATCTCAATAACTCATCTCTCATTCAATCATACATATATAGCATGCAAACAAGTCTCACCATGTATGTATGGCATGTTAGCATATAAAATCATAATGAAAACATTTGCAACATTTAAACTGGCCATGCATAAAAGAAAAACATTCTCAACATGTGAGTAGGCCATACATAACATATGAAAGCTTGCCAAGTACATGGATTAGCCTCACCCACTCACTTGTGGATTTTGGACTTGCCTCACCCATACTTAAGAGGTTCTTAGACTCAACCCTTACTCTTTGGGAGTCAACCTCACTTTTGGGAGACTCTTTACTTTGTCTCAACCAACTTGAGGGTTTTGGCTCATCCTCACCATGGCTAAAGGGTTATTGGCTTTTCCATACTCAAGCAAACCCAAGAAATCACATAAAAAATCATTAAAATACATAAGGCATCATCATGCTAACATACTTCTCATAGCTCAAATCATACATACACACAAGTAAAACAATGTAAGCACACAATTATGCATGAAAGAAGGTGGAGAGAGCTACCTTTTTAGCTAACCACAACTTTTCCTTTCAACTTGTCTCCTCCCTTGTGGTTTTCACAATCAACTCTAGATGGGAGTGCTTTTCTTGAGCCTAGCCACATAAGAAGTATAGAATTATTTTCTGAATACTTATTCATAAGTTAGGGATTTCTTTCTAGCAACCCTACTAAGCATGTAAAGCTAGGGGTTCTTTCTCTCACTAGAATCCCACTAACTCTCCCTTCTCTTTCAACTCTCAAATTCTTAAGAAGAGAAAGCAAGGAAGAGAGCGCTACATGACTTCTAACCTCCCTTAAGAGTGGTTTCCCACTCTCCCTCTTCTAAACCAAGCTCAAAACCTAACTACTTCCATAATCAAAACCATAGGAAGAGTTGGCAAGGAGAGGAGAATAATATTTTAAAGAGAGAAAGTATGTAAATCTTACCTTTCTCTTGCTCTTCCTTCCTTCTCTAGGCTTCTCTCTCTCTCCTCTGCCCTTTTCTCTCTCTTAGAGTGAGCTTAAGTCGGTTACAGAGTGAAAGAAGGAGTTGGGACGCTTTAAAAAGTCAAATTCTTTATTTTCACGCTTTTCTGGACTAACCCTCGCTATAGCGAGCCATAACCCTCGTTACGGCGAGCTCGAATAAGTCCCAGACCTCTGCCTTCGCTATAGCGTGCGCTACGGCGAGCAACTCCCTGGTTTTTGTATGGAGTGCCCGAACTCGCTATAGCTAGAAGGCAGTCTCGCTATAGTTAGACCATTTCTCGCTATAGCGAACAGGTACATTAGCTATAGCCGGACTGTAGCTAGCAGACTTAGAAAATTTTTCAGCTTCCAAAAATTTTTAGCTTTTCTCTTCTCTTTTTTCTTTTTTTTTTCTTTTCTTTTCTTTTCTTCTTCTTTCTTTTCCTGGTTGTTACATTATATATCCGTTCACTATCTCAAAAAAACTCATGGGACCAAAAATAGAAATTTTTTCATTTTAATTCATAACTTTCATGTACATATTTGTTTTGATCCATTAAATCATAAGATAAGCCCCATTTCCATAAGAGAGCTATATAGTCTATTTTGACCCCTTTTAACATAATAAGGTCCTAACTTTAAAAATTTATAACTTTGGCTATACAACTTTAATTTATGTAAATTAGGTGTCTACAGAAAGTTTATAATATGAACTTGTAGCTCTAAAATTTTCAAATTAAAATGGATCCATTTGGCCCTTCAAAGTCATGAAACTCGAGAGCATGATAGTATGAACAGTAACTAGTGTATGACAACTTTTTAGGGCTAACATTAAAAATTGACCAAATATTCTATAAAACTAAGAAAAATACAAAATTTAGCTTGTTGGAACTCTCTATATGCCCCTTGTTTGTCAAATGTTAGCCTAGAACTAGATTATTTGGGCTATCAAGGGTAAGGTTGCATTTTATGGCCTATTTAGACCAAATTTTGATTCCAAAGTGGTCTAATTGAGCTCTAAAGTGTAATCTCTTTCTTTGGACAAAATTTAATCCATTCATCCTTCATTCCCATTAGGGCCAACACATAAAATATAACTAGCTACTAAAACTCACCATCCCACATTTAAGCAAGCACATAAGACCCATGATATCTCATTCATAAAAGCATATTCCATTTTCATATTTCTACATCAAAATGAAATACAATCAGAGTCTTAATCTTGTACATGAAATGCTATTTCATATTATCACTGGTATGCATCATGTTTCACTACTACTTTGTTCTATAATATATGTTAAACTGACATATACATCAAAAGTGTCTTACTACATGACAAAAACTCTAATTCTTCTTCAATTCCATTTCTTTGCCTATGACACCTATCATGGTTAATGGGAGATGAAAGGAATGAGATTCTTGCAAGAATCTTAGTAGCCAAATTGATTCCAAATCAATGTACACAAGGGATAATCATGAGGAAATGCAAACATTTATGTTTGATGCATAAAAGCAACTCAAATATAAAATTGGCATCAACATTGGTACTCATCTAGCAATGGCACGAAAACATACCAGCTAAGCTCAACTTTAGGCAAGGGAAGAACTACTGCATTTAATTCCTTGCCAACCTGTGCTAGTAGCTAAACTTAACTCATATATGCATAAAAGTGTATGCTAGAGAGCCAATTTAGAACATAACTCATGCAACATCAATCAACCAATATGTACAAGCATCTTAACTCAAATACACCCAAATGTATGCAAGAAAGGATAAGTAAGCCACCTTTAGAAGTTGGAACCCTTGTTGCACCATTAACCCACTTGTTCCTTTCTTTTTCTTTGCTCTTTCTCGGGGTTGTATACACACAAAGATGGACGTGCACTAGCTTGGCCTAGATTAATCTAAATACAAAGCAACCCATTAGAGTTCATTCTAACTCATCTCCCTACTATATAGGCTTATAAGAACTCAAAATGTGAATTTAAGCTACTTTAACCCCCCTAAATGATAACTCCTATAATTCAATTTCTAGGTTTCAAGTTTTCACTTTACATAAGCCATATGACTCTAGTGAAATTTATTAGGGCTATCATATCCAAACTCAAACATATATAGCATCAAGTTGATTCTAGGCCATTTTTGAACCCTAAATTTGTACTTTTCAAAACATAACTTTTAAATTCATTCTAATAGTTTTATTAGTATTTGTAGCTCATATCTGGACCATTTATAACCTTATAATCCATCAAATCACTCCCTAAGTGTCTCATCCTTGCCTTGGTCAATACATACACCTTAGAACCTTACATGGAGTTCTTGTCATTTTTATAGGGAATTTGAAGGATATGGAATATCTAGGACACATTTCTAGTTCAAGTATGGCCTTAGAAATTCAAATTGCATTCTTAAGGTTTTACATCTTCCATAATTCATTTGGGATCCTAGGTAACCATAACTTGCTTCCTATGGCTTTCTTTGCAATTCTCTTTGTATAATCTTACTCTTTTCCTTCCTAAACCCTTGTTTTTATCAAGTTTTCATCAAACAAAATTTTGCTTCTCTCCTTCTCTCTCTTGGCCAAAACATGGAAGAAGAAGAAGACTAATGAAATAACAAAATCTTGGTTCATATCATACCTCATTTGGAAGCTTGTTAAATGGTGATTCCTATGCTATTATTGGTTGCTTCAAATCTACTATTTTTTTCTCAAGATGTCAGCCACAAAAATCCTCTTTTCAAGAAACCAAAACCATTATTAGAGAGAGCTTGAAAAGGAAAAGAAATTTTTTAACTAGCTTAGTATGAAATTGTGCAAATTTCCTTACCTATTTATTTTTTTCTTGCATTCTCTTTCCACCTCTTCCTCACGCCATACAACATGAACCAGAGCTAGAGTAAGTTGGTTTTAATGAGAAGAAGGTAATGGCATAATGATATAAGGGTGAGGGAAGATTTTTATAACAATTTTAAGAATACTGATTATATCCCTCCTTTTAAAATCCTTTGTTTAAGCTTTTTTTTCATTCTTTTCAAAAATCATTTATTCTAAATTAAAATTTAGACTCTCTACTTTATTAAAAATTCTATCAAAGGATTCATGGGCTTAAAATAAGCTAGAAAAGTCCAGTTTATGATATTGTTACTAGTATGGCTAATTTGTATATTGTTAGGGATTTAACTATTCTAATCTCATCTAGTTAATCTACTAATCTTATTTTATCATATTATGATAAAGAATATAAGTATCTCATGATATTCAAATCCTTGATTTTTTTTACTTTTCAGTTAGACTAGCACACTTTTTTTATGTCTTTTGCTCTTTCAGCCCTTTCCTTTTATTTTACTTAGGCCTCTAGTCCTTTATTATCATGTTAATTAACCTTTATTTTAATGTCTAGGAATTACCAAAAATACTAGTTATGACATTTCACCTCTTAAAGAAAATTTTGTCCTTGAAATTTAGAAACATACCTTATTAAAATAGCTCTAGACACTTCTTTTTCATTTCTTCTTCTATCTCCTAGGACCTCCTTAAGAGATAGTCATTTCCAAACCACTTTCACTAGTGGTACGCTTTTGTTCCTTAATTTCCTAAGCTTACTATCTATAATCTGATCTAGTGCTACTATATAAGATAGGTTGTCTTGTAAATGCATGTTTTCATATTCTATAACATGTAAGGGGTCTTATTAGTACTTTTTGAGTTGGGATATATGGAAAATATCATGAATCTAGGCTAGGTTGGGAGGAAGGACTATTCTATAGGCTACTGGTTTAATTCAATCTAAGATCTAGAATGGACATATGTACTTCAAACTAAGCTTCTTGGATTTCATAGACCTACCTATCCTTGTGATTAGGGACACTTTAATAAATACATGGTCTTTAACTTTAAACTCTGACAGCCTTCTCTTTTTATCTGCATAACTCTTTTACCTACTTTATGTCATTAAAAGTTTCTTTTTGATCAACTCTATCTATCTAAAGGTATGATCCACTATGTCTAAGCCTATAAGACTTCTTTCTCTAAGCTCAATCTAACACATTGGGGATCTGCATTTTTTCCCATACAAACTCTCAGTTGGTGCCATCTGAATGCTAGAGTGATAACTGTTATTATATACAAATTCTGCTAGTGGCAAATATGTATCCCAATTCCCTTTCATCTCTAACATATAAACCCTCGACATGTCTTTTAGGGTTTAGATAGTTCTTTTAGTTTGGCCATCTATCTGGGAATGATAAGTTATGCTAAATCTTAATTTAGTTCCTAGGGCATCTTGTAATGATCTCTAGAAGTTTAATATAAATCTAGGATCTCTATCTGAGATTATACTTCTAGGTACACTATGAAATCTTACAATTTCCTTTATGTATAGCTAGGCAAAATTATCTAAGGTATATATGGCTCTAATCGATAGGAAGTGGGTGGATTTAGTTAATCTATCCATTACCACCCAAATTACATCATATCCCAATGATGTTCTAAGCAAACCCATGATAAAATCTATAGAAATACTATCCCATTTTCATTCAGGGATATCTAAGGGCTAAAGTAACCCACCTGGTCTCTAGTGTTCAATCTTAATTCTCTGACAAACTAGACACTTTGCTACATATTTTGGCATGTCATTTTCATCCCAAGCCACTAAAACACTTTCTTTAAGTTATAATATATTTTATTATTACCTGGATAAATAATGTATCTGCTTTTATAAGCTTCTTCTAATATTCTATCTCTTAACTTTGGTTTCTTAGGCACATGGCCCCTACCAATAGAATAGGGGGAAAAAAGAGTGGGTATGCAGGCTTCTTACTGAGACAGCAATGGGTTCTCTGCCCCTACAAGAATGGAGTAACAGAAGTTTTGAGAATTCAAGAGAAGGTCACAGCAAGATGAGTCGTTGATCATTAACGATAGGTGTCAAGTGGAAGTACAGTGATGTATGCAGCTGAGGCATCCGAACAAACTGGTAGACTTGAACCTTATTCCTACATGATAAGCCTATCTCAATATCTCAATATCCTATCCTTAAATATAGTAAATTTTGAGATCTTACCTTAGGATATCTAGTCTCTAACTACTCTCAAATACTGATCTTCTTCCTGAGCTTCTTTTATCTGATTTCTTAACTCATTTTCTATTCAAGTTTTACTCATTAGTAGCTTATTAGAATGCACCTTACATGAGAGATTCATGTCCTAGAATGCTCTCCAACCATCATTAAGGCCATATATATGGACTCTTTTCTTAATGCATCTACAACTAGTTTAATCAACTCTAACCATCTTTTATGTCTCATGTTTAACTCTTTTTGTTCAAAGAGCTACTTAGGGCATTTGTGGTCACTATATATTTCTATAGTTACACCACACAAGTAATGCCTCCATAACTTAAGGCAAAGATCACTGCTACTAGCTCTAAATCATGATAGGATAATTTTCTTCATATGATTTCAACTGTCTAGAAATGTAGGCTACCACTCTGCTCAACTACATAAATACACATATTAACCCTCTCTTAGAAGCATCACTATAAACTACAAAAATCTCTTTAGGTCAAGGATAACCAAAATTGGAGCTATAGTCAACCTATGCTTCAATTCTTGTAAACTCTGCTCATATTTCTCATCCCACACAAAATGTGTATCTTTTCTAATGACCTTGGTCAGTGGCATGGTTATTTGAGAAAAGTCTCGAATGAACTTCCTATAATAACTTGCCAAACTTAAGAAACTCCTAATCTCTATAATTGTCCTAGGTTTCTCCCACTAAAGTACTATTTCTACTTTATGGGAATCTACTGCGACCCCTACTTAAGAGATCACATGATTTAGGGATCTCACCTCTATGAGTAAAAACTCACATTTATTAAGTTTAGCATAAAGTTGTTTCTCTCTCAAGGTTTCCAAGACTAATCTCAAATGCCACACATTGTTTTAGCCTTAGAATAGATAAGGATGTCATCTATAAAAGTCACAACAAATCTATCTAAGTATGGCCTAAAAACTCTATTTATATAATCCATAAAAATTGCAAGTGCATTCGTTAACCCGAAGGGTATAACTTGAAACTCATAATGCCCATACCTCATCCTAAAGGTTGTCTTAAGGATGTCCTTAGCCTTAATTCTCAATTAATGGTACCTTGGTCTAAGATCTATTTTGGAAAACATTGATGCTTGTACCAACTAATCTACGAGGTTATCTATTTTGGGTAAAGGGTACTTATTCTTAACTGTTACTTTGTTTAGCCCTATATAATCTATACACAACTTAAAACTCCTATCTTTCTTTTTCATAAACAAGATTAGGGTTCCTTATGGAGAAACACTGGGTCTAATGAAACCCTTCTTTAATAACTCTTCTATCTATTTCTTTAACTTAGCCAGCTCAGTTGGAACCATTTTGTAAGGAACCTTAAACACTGGACCTGCCTTAGACATAATATCTATAGAGAATTCTACTTCTCTATTAAGGGGTAATCTACTTATTTCTTTGAGGAAGACTTTTAGGATTCCCTAACTATAGGTATCTCTTCTATTCCTTCCTTTACTTTTTCTTGTACAAAGAAGAAAACTAAGAATCCCTAGCAACTATGTTCTAGAGATTTCTCAGCCTAGGTAATAATTAGAAATGCTAGCTCAATTTTAATATTAGGGATAGTTCCAAAATTAAGTAATGTAATGCATTTATTTTGGTAATTAAGCAAGGCATTATTAGCTAACATTTAATCCATGTCAACAATTAAATCAATATCAATAAGAGGTATGTAAATTAGATCAAGTGTGGTAAATTAATAGTAAAAATTAACTATACAATTCAAACAAGTATGAGAGGTAACAACACTATTTCCTGTGGGTGTTGAAATAGATAAATCATATTGTAATACATAAATACTCAAACCCAACCTCCTAACATAGTCATAGGATATAAAAAAGTGGCTAGCCCCTAAATCAAACATTACTTTTATAGTACAATCATTAATCTTAATAGTACTTGGGATTAGACTCGGTGATCTACTAGCTTCCTCATATGTTAGGGCAAAAACTCTACCCTAAATCTATGGTTTGGGTGCAGAAACTGCCTTCCTTTACTGGGTACAATCTCTAGCCACATGCCTTAGTTTACCACACTTGTAGCAAATGTTCTAGCTAACTAAGCATGGTTTGGAACCATGATTCCTTCCACACTAATTGCATGCTACTGAGGTGGCTACTATTGAAGAATTGCTTTTGCCTAATTGATTAAACCTTCTTTAGTTTTGGCTTCTTATATTCCTCTACCCTTTATTGCCTCTTTTACTACTACATGTGGCTATCTTTTCTTTTTTCTCTCTTAATCTCAAGAGGGGTTTTGAAATTACTTGCATTCTTCTCAAATTACTTCTGTCATTCTACATACCTCCACTAAGGCATTAAAGTCTCTAGGCCTTTGGGGTACAACTCTATCTCTAATCTTAGGCAATAGTCCCCTTTCTAGCTTTTCTGCCCTCCATCTCTCATCATCCTACTTCTGGAAGTATTTGGAGTATTTGGAGAGGAGCTTGAGGAACTTGGCCACATATTTGTTTATCGACATATTCTTTGTTTGCCTTAATAAGATAAACTTTAATTCTTTCTCATCCAATATAGAACTGGGAAATTATTTCTTAAAAAACTCCTATAGGAAAGTCTCCCAGTTGATCAGGATATTCTTAGACCTCATGATTGGCTCTGTGCTCCTTAAAAATAATTTGCTTCTTTTTTAAACTTGAATATAGCCAATAAGGCTTTCTATTCTGATGTGTACTCCATTACTTGGAATATCTTTTCTAATTGCATGATCCAAGCTTTAACTTTCTCAGTTTTTAGCTTACCATTAACCAACAGGGGACCATACTTCCTAAACTGGTTTATTATTTGCCAAGTTGTAAGTTGAGGTTGGACAGGGTTTATTTGGGACTATGTTTATAGGTTTTGGCTTATGGCATTTTCCTCTAAAATGTCAAGGTTATCTGAGTGCTGTGGCTAAGGGGGATTAGGTCTTTCAGTTTCCTTCTGAGCTAGTCTTTCTTGTAATTGCATTATTACCTCCTCCTGTTGTTGCATCATCACCTATTAATGATCCAGGCCATTATAGCCTGCAATGCTCTAACCATAGGGTCTACAGGTTCTTCCGTAGTCAGCCTTCCTAGCCTTCCTAGCCTTCCTTTTCTAGTGTTCACCATCTTTATTCAAAATAGTTAAATACTTCAATACATAACAAACAAATATACCACAAACATACACCAAGAACTTCACAAAAAAAGTCAATGCATAATAAGTATTCCTCATCCCCAAGCCATCACTACATCTAAACTGCCTAAACCTTTGCTCTGATACCAAAAAGTGTGATAAGTGTCTTTATATAGCCATTTTCACATTAACCATCGTCACAAGCAACAAAAACAATCATTTCAAAACTTTTAGTAATAATTTTATATCCATTCACTATCTCTAATGAACTCATGGGACCAAAAATAAAATTTATTTCCTTTTTATTTCATAACCTTTATACACATATTTGTTTTGATCCACTTAATTATAAGATAAATCTCATTTGCATAAGATAGCTATATAACCTATTTTGAGCCCTTTTGACATAATAAGGTTTCAACTTCAAAAATTCATAACTTTGGCTGTACAATTCCAATTTACATAAATTAGGTATCTACAAAAAAATTATTATTTGAACTTGTTGGTATAAAAATTTCATGTTAAAATAAATCTATTTAGCCCCTCAAAAGTCATAAATATGAGATCATGACAATATGAATAGTAACTAGTGTAAGATAGCTTTTTGGGGCCAATTTTAGAAATTCACCTAACATCATATAGAGCTTAGAAAAGTCCAAACTTTGACATGTTAGAAAGCTTTATATTTCTCCTAATTGCCTACCAAATTTTAGCTTCAAACTTGCTCATTTATGCCATCAAGGGTAAGGTTACATTTTATAGCTCATTTGAACCAAATTTTGGTTCCAAAGTCGTCCAATTAAGCTCTTAAGTCTAATCTCTTCCTTTGGACAAAATTTAATCCATTCATCCTCCATTTCCATAGGGGCTAACACATGAAATATGGCTAGTTACTAAAACTCACCATCCCACATCTAAGCAAGCACATAGGACCCATGATATCTCATTCATAAAAGCATATTCCATTTTCATATTTTTACATCAAAATGAAATACAATCATAATCTTAATCTTCTACATGAAATGCTATTCATATTATCATGGTATACATCATGTTTCACTACTATTTTGTTCTATAATATATGTCAAACTAACATATACATCAAAAGTGTCTTACTACATAACAAAAACTCTAATTCTTCTTCAGTTCCATTTATTTGCCTATGGTACCTATCATGGTTAGTGGTAGATGAAGGGAGTGAGATTCTTTGGAGAATCTTTGTAGCCAAACTCATTCCAAATCAATGCACACAAGGGATAATCATGAGGAAATGCAAGCATATATATTGGATGCATAAAAGCTACTCAAATATAAAATTGGCATGAACTTTGGTACTCATCTAGCCATGGCACGGAAACATACTAGTTAAGCTCAACTAAGCTTAACTCTAGGTAAAGGAAGAACTATTGCACTCCATTCCCTGCCAGCTCATGCTAGGAGCCAAGCTTAACTCATATATGTATAAAAGCGCATGCTAAAGAGCCAATTTAGAACATAATTCATGCAACATCAAGCAACCAATATGTACAAGCATCTTAACTCAAATACACCTAAATGTATGCAAGAAAGGATGAGTAAGCTCCCTTTAAAAGCTAGATCACTAACCTACTTGTTCCTTTCCTTTTCTTTGTTCTTTCTCAGGTTGGCACACACCAAGATAGACTTGTACTAGCTTGACCTACACAATTCAATTTAAATGCAAAGCAACCCATTAGATGTAATTCTAACTCATCTCACTATTATGTAGGCCTATAAGAACTCAATGTGAATTTAAGCTACTTTAAGCCCTTTATGTGGTGATTGTAACATTTAATTTAAATTGAACTAGAATTTGGGAAGATAATGAAAGAGGGTCTTAGAATAAAATAAATTAAAGTCAAGTAAGGATAGAATGATAATCTAAGCATAAAAAAATGAAGATAAGAAACCAAGAATAGCCTAAAATTAAAGCCAAAATGGCTAAACAGACTCGACTAAAAGATAGTGGCAAAATCATAATTTTGGGTAACTTTTTAGAAAGTCAAATAAGAAAGTTTTAAATAATAAAATTAAGTTCATTAGGGTTCTTAGATCAAGTCAGCCACTCCTTCAGCCCCTCCAAACTAACTTGGAGCACTTTGAAATAGAACCAAAGGCACACCAAAAGAGGGGAGGAAGGAGGTGGAAGAAGGAGCCATTTAGGTAAGAAATCATATATTTTTTCATGGTATTTCATTCATAAGCCTTCTTCTTTCCAAGCCCTCTCTATTGGTGGTTTTAGTTTCTTAAAAGAAGCATTTTGGTGGCTGGTTACTTAGAGGAAGGAAAGGATTTGAAGAAACAAATTTTAGCATCACATTCTCCATTAAACAATGAAGCAAATAAGGTATATCATCATATGGAATTGTTGTTTTTCCTTACTCTCCTTTTCCTTTTATGTTCAGCTAGATTTAGAGCTTCATAAAAGGAATATGTTTTGGACTAAAACATGGTGGAACTGGAGGTTTAGGAGTGAGGAGAGCAAGATGGAACCAATGGAATTCATTAAAAGCTTATAAAATGCAACTTATGGACATTAGAGCTTCAATTGCACCTTAAGAGTTTTAGAACTATAAAAAGGCATTTTAAGCTATATGAATTCATAATTAAGCTAGAAAGAAGCTAAGGAAGGTCTACATGTATTAAAATCTTAAAAGGAACCAATAAAACTTCATTTGGCCTTTATATATATGTAGTTTTGGCTAAGGGGTGCTTCAAGTATTTAAGGAGTGTTTTCTTAGGTTCTAATAGGGCTAAAAAAGAAAGTTGATCTTAAACCCTTTTAACCAAGCATATAATGATTCAAATAAGTTTCATTAAGGTTATATGGCTCATAGTAAGTAAGAGTTTAGAGCCTAGAAAAAGAAAAACAAGAGTTGCCTTTTAAGGGACTTAAACTAACTTTAATTTTCATATTAAGCTCTAATGAAATTAAATAAAGTTAATGAGACTTAGAATGGATCCAAATGAATTGCTTTGCCTTGAAATTGCTATATGTAGGCCAAGCTAATCCAAACTTACCAAAATGCGGGTGTCAAGTTAAGGAAAGACAAGAAAAAAACTAAGAACAAGTAACCAATAGTGTCTTGAAGCTTCACAAGTCCCAAGGTAGTTCTACCTCCCTATCTTACATGCATTTGAATGCTTGATTGAGTTAAGATGCTTGTATACATTGTTACTTGATATATTCATGAGCTATGCCTTGATATAATTTCCATTATGAGTTTATACATAAGTTTGACATGTTTTTTGGCTGTTTCCTTTTTATAGTGTGGAATTAAGTGCAGTCGCTCTTCCTTGTCCTAGGTTTAGTTTAATTGAGTCTAGCTAATTTGTTTTGATGCCATGACTTGATGAGAAATGAGTTTTTGTGATAAAAATTGCATTTGAGTTACATGGGGCATATGAATAGTATTCTTGCACAACATGTATTGTATTTCTTCACGGTGTTCATGTATGCATTAATTTGATTGAGATTGGCTATTGAGATTCTTCCTAAAATCTCACCTATGTATTCCCACTAACCATTTTAGTCTCTTCAAGCAAAGAGAAGGAGGTAGAGAAGCATTAGACTCTTGAAAAATATGTGATGAAGCTTATGTAATGTAAATGTGGCTACTTATGCAAAGTGTAATGGAATAGCTAAAGACTTTATGCATGTCTAGTGAATACTCATGTATTTGATGATACTTATAATCAAATTATGTAATACTCCAAAATTAATTAAGGTGTTAATCATGGATTTGAATTAATTAAGAACAATTAATATGGAGTAATTAGATAAGTTATGTGAAAAGAAATTTTAGATAGATAAATTAGTAATATGAGTTGAGATTTAATTGGGTTAGAAACCTCATCTAGGCCCAAATTAAAATTTAATAGGCCATAGTTAGAGACTAATAGAGGCTTAATGATTTTAGGTATAGACTTAACCTTTTAATGTGAGACTTGGCCTAAGAGAGCACCTAGGGAAGGCCCAATATGATTTAATGAGATACAGGCCCAAGAGCCAACTTACATAAGCCCTTGAAATTGGCCCAATACCCTTTATGCAGACCTCAACTAAGTGGACTCTTGAAAACTTGGCCCAACCCAACTAAAAGTCTAAATTGTTGAAGTTGGTCCAATAAATTACAATTTCAGCCCAACAACTAGTGGGAGCAACAACTAGTGGGAGCCCAATAGGTCCTTGGGCTAATGGGTTAATCTATAACCCATTTAAAACCCAACTTAAAACCCTAGAAACTAATTTAGCCACCCCTATTCTGCAGAAACACAAGAAACAAAATGGAAATTTGGAGGTCCAAAGGGGAGGCTAGGGTTCTTGACACATTTATACTATTTCCCACTTCTAGAGCAAGATTCAGCCAAGGTAATAGTTATATAACTTAATCCTCTCCTCTTCCTCTTCAATTTGACCTGATTGGCTTCTCATTTGAAGCATTTTCACCATACCTAAAATCTGAAATGTGGTTGTTTGGTATTTTCTTAAAGGATTTTCGAAGATAGAGGCTAGGAGGGATATTGGCTAAGTGTAAACTCTCCATTCTAACGTATTTTCTATTGGTTTAAGATCCCCATGGTTAATTTATAGTATGGGTATTAATTTTGTACAAATTTGCTTAGGAATTAGGGTGATATATTAAAGTTTCTGGTAAAGGATATATTCAATCTGAATTTGGGGATTTGTAGTAGATGGGTAAGTGTCCTCTATGTAGCCATTAGCATTTTAATTCTTTGGGTACTTGTTACTACTGTACATGATGATTTAAAGTAGTAATCTTCTAATGTTATGGCTATAGGGAGATTTTGGCACTACTGGTGGCTTTTCAATTGTCTGCAGAGTGAGGTAACCGGGGTTCATGCTAATTCCATGCATATATTTATTTTAATTTTGTATTTGCTACATGATTATGATTTTGATGCTAAATGAATTGGTTGGCTATCTGTTATATGTGATTGGACCTTGTGAGTCTATGGTGGAGCTGTGATGCGGCTGCCACCCGTGTATGTGCTTCAATCGAGCACTAGGTTATGATCAAACCCTAGATGCACTAAGCCCTAGTAATGCTCATTGGGAGTGGGTACCGTGGACGGGCCTTTCCTAGCATTATTGGCCTTTGACATGTGGAATTGTAATTGCTAGTATAGGATAGTAATCATAGATAGCCTAATTGTTTCATTTACTGATATGGCTGGTATATTTTCTGATGCTTATATGAAATCATGCATATATATTAATTAAACTGAAAGATATGAATGGAATTTGCCTTGGTTATTGCGATTTGTATCTCACCCCGTTTTATAGGATTATACTTTTAAGTGAAGGCTCTTTGGGTAAGGATAAAGGGAAGTAAGTGGATGAAAATCCATGAGCTTTAACAATATGTGGAAGAGGCCACACTTAGACTGATTTAAATAGAATAGATGCTAAATTTTGTATTCTTTTTGTATAGCATCATCATGTAATCATGTTGCCAAGTGTAGGTGCTTATATTTTAATTACTTAAGATATATCTATTAAGGAGTTAGGCCTCATTTTAGCTTGATATTGGATGTATGAACTTATAACACCTGATGTATGAACTTTGTTGAATTTATGACATGGTATACTATTGAAAATGTAATTATGTGATACATTAGATGTTGGTATGAACCATTAATGTATGAAATCTCTAACGAAACGTGTATCGAATGTTAATTGTTAATAGTTCATCAATTTTTGTTATTATTACTCTATGAACTTGTTGATATAGGATAGTTGGAGGAGTAGAAATTAACATTTAAGTCTTGAACTAGTAATGATAGATAGGCTGGGTAAATTAGGCTAGTGAAAGCTATTGGAGCCCCACAAATTAGGTAGAGTGGCTTTAGGGTATCATTGGAGGGAGAGTGGAGAGTATGAGACAAGATTTTCTAAGTTGCAAGATCAGATGGCATTTAACCACGGCCAATAGAGGCAAAGTTGCCTAGGGGGAGGTCCAAAGAGCAATTCACTGCGATGAGGAATGGAATTAGCCGCAGTGAAATGTGAGAGGCCAAATTGGACATCATCCAAAGGGTAATTCGCTGTGGCTAAATGGGAATTGGTCGGGCGAACTTTTGTGAAAATGTGTCAGACGTTCCAGAAAGGAATTAGCCGTGGCGAAAGGGGGAATTAGCTGTAGCTAATAGCAAGAGGCGAGCGAGGTAGGCTCCAGAAGGTTTCCTCATCATGACGATTAAAAGAGTGAACTCAAGAGTAATTGGTCATGGTGCAAAGACATTTAGCCATAGCTAACGGTCCCAAACTCTCATTCTAACCTAGAAATCTTAGTTTTTCATATAGTAACCTCAAAGGATGACTTAAAAATATTAGTAGAATATTCTTGTAGGTTAGAATTAATGGGTAATAGAATCAAAAACTTATAAGTGAGTTTTTGTTTCCCTTGAGTACATGAATGCTTGTAATTATTTGGTTGATGACTCTAATAACACTAAGGTTCAAATTTCCCTACATTTTTTTAATGTAATTAGTCATAATGTCTTGTAACTCTGATTTATGGTTATTAATAACGTATTTTACCTTAATTACAATGATTAGAAGTTAGGGTCATCACAAATTACATATATGAGTTAGAGTTCATGAATGTATGTCATATTGTGGTAGGATATGGCCATTTATATGTATTCTTAGCTATGTTAAGCTATAGAGTATATGTGCATATATGGATATGAGATGAACATATTTTGATGCAAGCTTTATTATGTCTTGGACCATAAAGAATGTATGCTTAAGATGATTAAAATTTGCTCAAAGTGGGAGAGTACAATTTGGAAACCAATTAGACCACTTTAAAACCCAAAATTAGTCCAAGAGTCGTAAATTGTACCTCTATCCTTGAAAGCCCAAATGACCTGATTTGAGGCTAAAATTTGGCATGCACTTAGAAGACACTATGAGCTTTTGAACAAGCTAAAAGTGGGAGTTTTTGGAGTTTTGTGGAATATTTTATGAATTTTTGAAAGTGGCTAAATTTTGTAGAATGGTTCTATCATTGTTCATACTACACCAGTTTCTATTTTTCATGTTTTTAAGAAGCCAAAAAAATTCAGCTACTCATAAAATTTAACAAGCATAAAGTTCACATTATATGATTTCAGTAGCCACTAAGTTTGCATGAATCGGAATTACATAGTTCAAGTTATGAATTTTTGAATTTTGATACATAATATGTTTCATGGTCAATTACGGGTTCTTTAGCTCCCTTAGACTTTTGATGTGTATTTTTTAATCTAATAGACCAATCAAAGTTTTTTTACAATGAACATGAATAAAGGAAAAGAGAATTTCAAAATTTGACCCCTACAACTCTGATTGGCATGTAAACGAACTGATTTTTGCCATTAAAAACATAGTAATGATTGTGGATTTTGTTGTTGATGTCTATGAATGGTATAAATAAATCTAATAAAGCTAGGTATGATAGTGACTCCCATAATTAAACTTCTATGTTTCAAGATTTCACTTTACATGAGTCATATAACTCTAATGGAACTCATTAGAGCCATCATATCCAGACTCAAACATGTATAACACCAAGTTAATTCATTAGGCTCTTTTTGAACCCTAAATTTTCACTTCTCAAAATATGGCTCTTACATTCATTACAATGATTCCATTAGTATTCATAGCTCATATCTAAATCATCTATAACCTTAGAATCCATTAAATCACTCCCTAGGTGTCTTATCCTTGCCTTGACATTGACATGCACCTTAAGACCCTACATGAAGTTCTTGTCATTTTTATAGGGAATTGGAAGCATATGGAATATCTATGACTCATTTCTAGTTTAAGTATGGCCTTAGAAAATTCAAATTGTCTTCTTAGGCTTTTACAACTTCCATAATTCATTTAGGACCTTAAGTAACCATAACTTGCTTCCTATGGCTTCCTTTGCAATTCTCTTGTATAATCTTAGTCTTCTTCCTCCTAAACCCTTTTTTCTATCCATTTTTTGTCAAGCAAAAGTTTGCTTCTCTCCCTCTCTCTCTTGGTAGAAACATGGAGGAAGAAGATGACTCATGAAATAACAAAATCTTGGTTTATATCACGCATCATTTGGAAGCTTGTTGAATGGTGATTCTTAAGCTAGAATTAATTGCTTCAAATCTTCTCTTTTCTCAAGAGGTTAGCCACAAAGATCCTTCTTTCAAGAAACTAAAACCACAATTAGAGAAAGTTTAAAGAGGAGAAGAAACTTTCTAACTAGCATAGCATGAAATTGTGTGAGTTTCCTTATTTATTTTGCTTCTTCTTCCTTTCTCTTTCCTTCTCTTTCTCATGCCATATAAGACTTGAACCAGAGTTGAAGTTAGTTTTAAGGAGAAGAAGGTGATGGCATGATGATATAAGGATGAGGGAAAATGTTTATAATAATTTTTAAAATACTGATTATGTCTTTTCTCTTAAAATCCTTCGTTTAAGCCTTTTTTTCATCCTTTTCAAAAATTATTTGTTCCAAAATAAAATTAGGCTATCTACTTTATTAAAAACATCTATTCAAAGGATTTAGAAAGTTAAAATAGTTTAGAAAAGTCCTATCTAAAATATTACTACTGGGATGCCTAATTTGTATACAGTCAAGGATTTAACAGTTCTGATCTCATCTAGTTAATCTACTAATCTTATTTTATCATATTATGATGAGAAATATACGTATCTCAGGTATCCCATGATATTTAAATCCTTGATTTTTTTCACTTTTCGGTTAGATTGGCCCTTTTTTTCCTTCTATTTTATGTCTTTTACTCTTTTAGCCCTTTCCTTTCATTTTACTTAGTCCTCTAGCCTCTCATTATTATGTTAATTAACTTTTCTTTTAATGTCTATGAATTATCAAAAATACTAGTTATGATAATAAAATTTTAAATAATAGAAAATAAAGATTTAAGACTTAAGGTGTCTAGAAACTCAAGCCAGATGAGCTAGAAAAATTTGTGAAAGAAAATGGGACATTTTGTAATTTTTGGCAAATTTGGAAAACTCACAGAGGGCTTTTTAAATGAAAATTTTGAGCTTTCTAAGGTTCTCAAAGACTCTAAAAATTATAGGAACCCCCAGAATAATTGAAACCCCTCTATGAGCAGTTTCTACCATTGGTTGGCTAAAACTTTAACTGAATAGTTTGTAATGATTTTAAATCTAATTTGGGTGAAACCAAAGACATTTTATAAGTTAGAGAGCTTAAATTTTATGATGGAAAAGGCAGATTTTGAAAAGGAGTTGAAATGAGACCAAATGGAGAAACCATGGTTTAGGGACTAAAATGAAAAGTAGAAAAGTGTGTTAACTTTACCTTTTTGCTTCTTAAAAAAAAATGCCCCACTCTCCTCCAGTCCTTATAACTAATTTTTTTGACCTAAAATAGAATCTAAATCAACTCCAAGGAGGTGCACAAGAGCGAGAGCAAGGGAGAAGGTAAAAGCAACCAAGAAAGTGTAAGAAATGAAGTTTTCTCATTCTCCTTCCTTCTTCCACCTTCTTCTCCTCCTTCTCCCCTTTCTTCCCATGGCTTTGTTAACTCAAGTGGGGCTGTCTTAGGTTTGGTATAGAGGGGGAAGATTAGAAATTTAAAGGGGGGCCTAAAGCAAAGGAGAAAGCTCTTGAGAAGGCTTGGAATCAAGGTAGTTTCAACATTTTTCTTACTTCCTTCTTGTTGCTTTCTTTGGTGTGAGTTTCGGCCATGAAGAGAACATGTAGGAGGGAGTAAATTCTGACTAGGAGCAAACATGAAACCTAGGATTTAGACTATGGGAAGCTAGGAAATACAAACAAACCTAAAGGAAAACCATTAAAATTCAAGATAGCAAAGTCAAGGATTCAAAGATGTATGGCAAAATTTGATTTTATCCAAGGGTGTTCTAGGTTATGTGAGAGTTTAAATGAATTTCTAAGACCCCTAAGAAGCCTCCCAAGTGTCTCCTCCTTCAAGGAAAAATTAAAAACTCCATGGGCTCTTTTGATGGTGCATGTCTCTGCCAAGCTTGGAGCATGTACCTAGGGAGTGTTTAAAATTTTTCTAAGCTTAGTTTGGAAATATATATGATGGGAGAATATGAGAGGAAGCCTTGAAAAAAATTTAGAAGCCATAGATTGAGGGTTAGAACTATAGGTTCCATAATGTAGCACAATGAAGCAATATATAACTAGGCTCTTCAAAATGGTTGTGCGAGGGCTCCAAGAAGTCTAAATGGAGTCAAAAGTTATAGATTGAAGGAAAGAATGGAGCCAAGATTTTAAATTCTAACAGTTACTTCATTAGGAGATTTATGGAACCATAATTGATACATATGAACAAGTTGGCTTCCCTTAAGTATGTGTGGTGTTAAAGTTTGTTTCAAGAAAGGGGAAGAGCAATCAAGGAAAAGTGTATGTGTTTGCATTCAAGGTAGCTCTCTAACCTTTCTCTCATGCATACTTAGTTATTTTCTTGTCTTTGGATGTGTGTGTGTATGATTTTACTATGAGAAATGTTTCTAGTGATTTTCTACATGTCATGGTATCATTATGTGCATAATATGTGTTTTATGAATGTTGATTGGCTTGAATGAGCTTGGTGAAACCAAAAGTCCTTTAGAAAAGGTGAGGATGAGCTAAAAGTCTCTAGGATTTGGTGAGACAAAGCCAAAAGTTTCAAGAAGAGTGAGGCTTAGTCAAAAGTCCATTGAAAATAGGTGAGGCAAGTCAAAAAGTTCTAAGAAAAAGGGATAAGGCTAAACTAATACTCTTGAAAGCCAATATGTGATATATATGAGTTTCTTGAATATGAAAATAATTATATATATGATCACTAGTAGCTAAAGGTTCATGCATGCATTCTTAAGACTTAAAATCATGGCTTTTATGTATGATTGAAAGGGTTAAGAGCTATTGACATTTTTAGAATCTCACTCTCCCCTCTCCATTATATAACCATGCCTAGGTGAGCCAAGTGGGCCAAGGAGTGGGAGCCAACAAGTCTAAGGAGCAAGACTTTGACATATGTATAGGAAAAGGAACTTTGTAAATGTATTTTGATATCAAGAATTGTAACCATGAGTTGTATATATGATGTAGACACTTGAACACATGTAAATGTATAAATATAAGATGTATGTATTGATTTTGGCACCATATGAATGAGTATGTCTATTCTTGACATCCATATGCTTAGTATGGGTTATGAAACTTTGTGTATATGAACAAGTGGGGTAGTGGTTTTGTGATGTATGAATATTGTGACCTCTTGGACAAGTTTATTAGGCTGTATTTGAGCTTCCTCACGTGCTCAAGGGGTCATGGACAAGGTAGTAGCCAATTTTGTTCACATTTGACCCTATATGATGCTTAAAATGACTATTTTGGCACCCTATATTACAAAGTGACTAAATGAGCGAATTTTTCCATGAAATTTGGCTTACATATAGGTCTCATCTAGATCTTTTTTTTAGAGCTAGAAAGCACCTAAATTGGTGCTCTATATAATTTATTATGATTTTTCAAAGTTGGGAGAAAAATGTTGAATGGTAAGATGTACTGTTCATTTCGTCAGTTTCTTTCCCTATATCATTCATAAGCCAAATGGTGTCCAATGGCTATGAAATTTTACAGAGATAAAATATACATGATAACTTTCCATAGTCACTGAGATCACCCTATTTGGAGGTTTGTAAAGGGAGAACTAAATTTTTGAAGTTGCATATTAGTACTAGGGGCACAGTAGGACCTCTGGTACTATTCCATCCATTTTCTTAGCCTTAATGCTTCTAATTTGGTATACTATTATTTTACCCTCTAGTAGACATCCATAAGTTTCTATAATGGTATGGTTTACTGGGTTTTGATTTTTTTAGAATTAGTTATGAATTTTTGAATTTTATATCAATAACCTGTGATAGCAAACCTGAGCAGCTAGACCTTTGGTACTTTTCTGTTGTCAATTTGGGTGCCACTGGTGTTTTCATGGTTTGGAATAATTTTTAAACTATATGTAACATTTAAAGATTTCCATAAAGCTATCATTTACTTGATTCCAATTCTTTTAGATTTAATTAAATTTTCAAAGTTGATGACAGCAAAACTGAAAACTAGAATCCAAGAGCACCCTTGAAATTTTCTTATGTGTGGCTTGAATCTCGAGTTGTATGGCTTGTTTTATGATGTTTATGACTTGTATGGATGGATTATAAGTAGAGAATTAGATTAGGGAGCTCACAGGGTCCACAGAAGGTAAAATGAATTTTTGGAGCCTTACACAACGCAAAAATATTGCATTATTTTTATTGATTTTCTTGAGGAAGTTTGTGAAGTTAAGGAAATGTAGCAAGGATAAATGGAAGACTAGAGTATTATGGTGTTACAATAGATATCTAGCCATATTAGTGATTCTAGTCATTGACTACATATGATATAACATGTAGTTATATAGATACTTAGCATCCCTATATTTTTGATAACACAATGAGCCCCATCATAACATAATATTTCTAGGTTTTGTAATATTTTAGGTATGTATATAGAAGTTAACACTAGGCCAGAAGGATGACTAGAAATATTTACCTTAATGCATGAAATTATAACTATCTTTGTCTACTTTTGTCTATTATTTGCCTTTTGATATCTTTTATATGTTTAGACAAAAGAAAGAAAATTTTTTTCTTTTGCAATTTACATAGCTAAACTATTATTAGTTTTCAAAATTGATAGTGCTTTTACTAAAAATATAAATTTTCACTTCTTCATGGTTATGTGTTTAGATCTAGACTTAGATGATGTTGAGCATAAAGTTTGTTGTTGAAATAGAATGGATGTCCATAGAAGTCCCCGGCATGGGACAAGTTCAAGTTATTCTGACTATGAAGTGGTCTTTGGTCAATAAAGATGGGCAAGCCCCATTTGCTACCTGAAACCTTATAGAAGTGACTAAGGAATCATACAAGACTTACCTAGAAGTCATGGAACCCTTTTTATATATATTCGTAGATAGTAGTATCATGGCTTTACTTAAATAATGTTTGACTATCAGTATGGAATGACAAATTGTCTTGGAACAATTTAAGACAAAGTTTATATATTGATGTTTTGACATGTGAAATTTCTATTAAGATATCACATTACTAATTTTTATCTTTTGTAATGTGCAAATACCCATTATAAAATAGGCATAATAAAATAATATTTAGTAATTAAATAAATAGGTTACAAAAATGATAATATGTTCATTACTTTAGTACTTGTTTGACTAGTACAGTTGCTAACTTATATATGTCTAATTTAGTGCATCAAGTTTTTTATGTTCCTTAAAGAAATGAAATTTCCATATATCTAAATAGAATATGTTTTCTATATCTATAGGTTTACAAGACCAAGATTATCCTTGTATCTCATGTCAATTGTTCCTTTAATTTTAGGGTGAGAAAAGGCTGGTATCAGGGTCTTAGGTTTTCCTATTGTTGATGCAGTAAAGTGTTATTTGATGGGATTTCAATTATTACTACAAAGTATGGCATAATTATAATTGTAGCACCTTTGGATGCTTATGATTCTGTTCCCTTACAAATATGCCTCTTTATAAGACGATATGGTATGTTTAGGTCTATTGTATTCTAAACATGTTTCTTTGTCTTATGTGGTATGAAGATGCCACTAGGACTTTAGTAGCTACAAGATCAAAGCTATAGTACATGCCCATTTAGAGGTAGAAACATATAACATAGCAAATGTGGTAGAGGTTCTAAAATCTTTAGAACTACTATGGAAGACATTTGTATAAATGTTTTTATTGTAAAAAATTATAAATTTAGCCTTTCAAGATTTTATAAACAAAAAAAAACTTATTTTATTTTAAAACAACTTGAAAGGTGTTCTTGTAACATCATATTTATTTAGCTTGCCTCATGCCATTTCTAGGTATTTTTCTATGCATTTTATAATGAAGCAAGAAAGGTAGCATGAGAACAATGAATGTACATGCACTTTGCCACAGATAAAATTTGTTTCTTCAGAGTCCCGTGGGCCATATGGACTCATGTATCAC
The DNA here is from genome assembly GCA_026724425.1 of Erythrophleum ivorense. Classification (NCBI taxonomy): domain Eukaryota; kingdom Viridiplantae; phylum Streptophyta; class Magnoliopsida; order Fabales; family Fabaceae; genus Erythrophleum; species Erythrophleum ivorense. The sequence goes on from JAIUCV010000014.1 coordinate 9,139,858, forward strand.
ATCCTCATATTTAATTACATAGATAAAACTCATTTCCATCACCAAAAGTGGCCTACAACTCGTGCAAGGCAATGGAATACATAAAATCCATGATAACTACTTCAGCTAGAATTTTCCCTTTTTCTATCACAAATTTTGAAAAATCATAACTAATTCTAGAAATATCAAAATTATGCATTCATTACCATTATGGAAAGCTACAAATGTCTACTTTATACTAAAAATATGTCTAAGTCATGAAACATCACACAAAGGACGTTTGACATTCAAAACAATGCAAAGGTATGACTGGCTATTGGTACTGATACAGGTTTCTGCTATGAACTTCAAATATTTCTAATTAATTCCAAAAAAATGCAATTCATGCAACTGATACAAATCTAGAAATCTACAGATGTTAGCTAGAGATAAAAAATAACTTTAGACCAGTTCAAATACATCCAAACCATGAAAACTAATCAAACAGTATTTGAGATCTATTTGAATGCCTAATACTAGGCAGAAATTTTAAAATTTCATATCTCTCGCTCTAGACTTCCAAATGGGGTGCTTCTAGTTCGCCCAAGTCACTGGGAATGTCTAGTTTTTTTCTATAAAATTTTATGGCAATTGGATATCATTTGCCCCTTAAGTGATAGAATTCATTTTTGGATCAGTATGAACAATACCTTTGACCAAAATTAGAAAATTTTTTAACGTTGAAAATTTATCAAATATTCCATAAATCTCCAAAAATTTTGCACTTTAACTTCCCAAAAAGCTCCCAAAAAACCCTAAATGCATACCAAATTTCAAATAAAAAAGAACTCATTTGGATAAAAAGTGGTATAGGTTTCCAATATGGTAAATTTTTACTCTATATAAGATACTAAAGTGTCCAAATGACTCTTTGATATTTGGCACCTCTTGAGTAAGTTTAAAAGCATGAATATAACTTATATGAACTGCCCAAGTGGTCCCAAACCTCATGCATTACAATTTGGCCATTCCACTTCCAATTATACATACATCTCCATAATGCTAGTTTTGCCATTACATGTCATATTTCCATACATATAACCTTCAATCTCATTTATACACGATACATTAGCATAATTATACATGTTCATAACATCATAGGACATATACAACCATAGATTACAATATTTTCCATTTATATGGCCTTAAAGTAGCAAAATCTATACACTTTAATGTCATGCTCTCATATCTCAAGTGGTTGGCTCTTATTTCCTTACTCTCTTGGTCCACCTAGCATATTAGAATATTGGAGAGGAGGGAATGAGATTCAGAGAATCCCAATAACTCATCTTCCATTCAATCACATATAAAGTATGCAATACAAGTCTTAAAAATGCATGCATGGACATATTAATATAAGTGAGCATTCAAGAAACATTCTTGGCATTTGAACAAGTCATATCTAGCATACATAGGCTTGCCAAGTAAGTGGATCAGCCTCACCCATTCACTTATGGATTTTGGACTTGCCTCACCCATTTCTTTAAGAGATTTTTGACTCAACCTTACTCTTGGGAGTCAACCTCACTCTTAGGAGACTCTTTACTTTATCTCAACTAACTTTAAGGGTTCTTGGCTCATTCTCACCATGGCTAAAGGGTTCTTGGTTTCTCCACACTCAAGCAAACTAAGGTAAGCATATAAAGTATTATTTAAATGCATAAAATATCATCATGGTACTGTGGAATACAAGCTTATGTTCAAATACTTTTCATAGCTCAAAACATATATACAAACATTCAAAGACAATGTAAGCGCACATCCATGCATGAAAGAAGGTGGAGAGAGCTACCTTGCTTGCATTTACACACTTTTTCCTTAAGTCTTGAATCCTCTCCCATAACCTCACACACCCAAGAAGGTGGAGATCATTTTTCTTGGCCTAGACACATCATATGGAAGCCAATTATACTCTTGAATTACATTTTGAGGCCACACATTCACTAGAAAAAGGTAGGTGACCCATAAGGCTCTTTTATGGTTCTATAATGCACTTAATGAAGCAACCTTAAAAAAACATCATCTTGGCTCCATTCTATCTATTCATTTATGATTCTTGACTCATATTTAAATCTCTTGGAGTCATCACATAATCAATTCTAGGAGCCTAGCTAGGTATTGCTTTTTTAAGCCATATTATAGAACATACAAGGCCATCTCACTTTCTATGGTTTCTAAAATTTTTCCAAGGCTTCCTTTCTTACTCTCCCATCATACATGACTCAAAAATAAGCTTAGAAAAAATTAAAACTACCCTTAGGTGCCATTTCTACTCTAGGCCAAAGAATATACTCTTCTTGGCTTCCTTAGAGTTTCTTTGCTTCCTTTGATGGGAGAATCATATAAGAGGCTCTCTTGGTGTCTTAAGAGCCAATATGAACTCTTAAACATTATAAAATGTCGCTAGGGTTCATGGTAGAGTTCAAGGTGTAATCAAAACCCTAACTTTTCTATTTTACAAATTCATGATTTTTACTTGGATTTCTTTGCATATTCTTACTCTCCTCCCTTAAATTTATAGAATTCACCCTTGGTTCTCCTCAAAATTCTAGCCCTTTTACAGCTACATATATGGGGCAAAATAGGGAGAAGGAGGGGGAGGAAGTAGCTACCATGGGATGGAAGATTTACATTTTTTCTTGTTTTCTTACTTGATTCTCACTTTCCTTGGCGTCCTCTCTTCAAATCTGAATTTTTTTCTCTTGGTCTGACCTCAAAATAGCACTAAAAACTTTAAGAAAACCATAGGGAGAAAGGGCAGAAGGAGGAGAAGAAATTTCCTAAAGAGAAGACTAGGAAATTCTAAGAATTCTTACCTTTTTCTTGAGTTTTTCCTTTCTCCTTTGCCATGTTCTTTTGTGCCCTCCTCCTTTGAGTCTTCTCTGGTTTTTGGGCAGAACTTGATTGACCTAAATGAGGGGAGAAGAAGGGCGCCTCATATATATAAGGGGTTTAAGAAGGACATTTTCAAAAATTTTCATTTTGTCCTTCATTTTTGGCATTTTCATTTCTAACTCATTTTAGCTCTTTTTTTAGAACCATTTTTTCTATTATAAAATTTAGATTTCCAATTTAGTGAAATGCCCTTGGAATCACTCGAATCAAAGCTAAAACTTTCCTAAATGAATCAGTCAAAGTTCAGGTGCGCCAACGTTGAAAAATATCCACCGGAAGGGCTTTAGCTGTCCTGGGGCTTCCCATGGTTTTCAATGCCCCTGGGAACCCTAGAGAACTCAAAACTTTCATTTAAAAATTCCTCTTCTGTGAATTCCAAAATTTGCTCAAAATGATGAAAATACCCTTATGTTTCATTTAAAAATTCATTCTAGCTTTGTTTTTCCTTCCTTTTGATCTTGGGATTCTCATTTTTAGAAGTCTAGAATGCTTCCCAAATATTTTGGGACCTTAACTAATTCATTTCAAGGGACTTCCTTTTGTATTCGGTGAATTTCATACGTTTACAGAGAAACTGTACGTTACGTTTCTCGCATTTTTTCTCATTTTTAGAGAACTAGATATTACATTTCTCCCCTCTTAAATAAATTTCATCCTCAAAATTTGGGGTATGCTTTCCTCTTACTCTTTTCTTTCCCTTCTTCCTAGCTTTATACGCTTTTCTTAGCGATTTCACTGTTTGAGTTTTTTCTTAGCCAGGGAATTTTCATACTAGCTCTTAATGAAAGTTCTATTGTTATAGAATACATGCTAGTTCTTCTTATAAGGGAAAGGAGTTCTGGCTCTAGAGGCCTATCTTGGAAGAGCTTATTAATCATATTTGATTAGTTTTAACTTATCTGTAAGGGTTAACATTCTTTTCAGTAGACTCATTTACATATCTTGATAGGTGACTTATTTTGTATTAAATCTCTCGTATCCTCTCCTAATGACTTCTCATAAAGTCTCATCATCTTTTTCTAATCATTATAGCCATCGAAGGCTTCTGTTTGTCTGCTTACTTATTTACATATACTATCTACTATTTATCTCTGCGTTCCTTCTTACTAGCTCATCCCATGATTACAATTCACATTTCTTTCTATTATAAGCCTTATATCTCAACTGCTTACTAGGATTATAGCTCCTTTGAGGAGTTTTTGCTTTTAATGATCTCAATTTCTCTATTTACTACTACATCTGTTTCTTTAGGCTAGGATTTTTCTTACTCTTTTTGCTCACCTAAGGGTGGGCAATTTGTAGTCCCTCATCTCAACACTAATAGGCCTAACATATGTTTCTCGTATTAGCAACGAAGAGCAACTACCACTTACTACTGCTAAATTCTGGTGGGATGTTAGCTATACTCACAGTTTCAATCACTGGAGGCATACTGTATCACTTACCTCGATTAAAACTGCACCTGACCTCTCTTTGAATACATAGGCTAGCATGTGGGGATCTTTCTATCTCTCGATCAGGGCTAATGTCTACTGGGTAGTGGTTCATCTAGTTTTAGCTCTGGAAAGCTACTTTCTTGCTTTCCTCATCCTATCCTATGCTTATATCTCAAGAGATCTAGTCAGTGGTCTAATTGTCTGAGTAAAGCTTTCATATCTCTACAGCAACGGTCTACCAGACTCAGGAGGTCTCTAGTCTCTAAGACAAAAGCTAACTAAAACTGTACTAGTCTTTGAGACTACTACTCTGGGGAACTATCTCAAGCTATCATCTCACCGGAGAATTATTATACTGTGACTGGGGCTCTCTGTAACTCTGTAGGATCTACTATGACCCCTGGGTCTTCTATGACCTCTCAGAGCCCTACTAAGGTTTACTATGACCCGTTGTGCTATGATAAAATCTATTGCGATCCATCTCTGGAAGACGTCAAAGCCTGAGATTATTATATCTAATAGTAAAATGCATACTCACTAAGTCAGGTAACCATCGCTCATAATAACTAAGTCTAAACTCAGAGGTATATCATGCTCTTCGTGTGAAGTGGCTTCTGTGTCATCTAATTCCCCAGGATCCCATCATACTAATACTCAGGAGGATTTTAATTTTTATTCATCACTCTTCATGAGATCTTCAAGTTCCCACTCCAGCCCTTTTTTGCTTGGGCTCTCTTTTCTTATTCTAGTTATACTCAATTATCTTTTCCTCTCATATCCTGTAATTTCTGACTATGCCCACTTTCTGCCTTTCAGTGCCTTAGCAATAGGGCATCTCACATACTGAGTGTGTTTAACATCTCTGGCAGGGGAGAGGCTATATACTGGTCCCTTCTCATTTCGTTTATATATACTATAAGGGACTCAGGCTATGCATACTAAACTCATGCTATCTGAATCTAAACATTCCTTACTATTAGCACATTCCTTTCGTATTACTATTCTTTATTAGGGATTCCTTTCTGCATGCTTTTCTCATCATTTTGATATTACCAGAATCCCTTTACCTCACTTTTCTGACTCATCTCATTCTTTAACTAACTAGAATATCTTTCGATTATCGGGACACTTTGGTGATTGATGTCATTGCTTACTACGCACTCAAGTCACATTACTATTAGGTTGATCAAACCCAATATCATGTAACCATTGTTGCAAGAAAACTATAACATCAAACACTAATACATGGGCGCCTCATGACTGAGCTCAAAGCCACTATTGCCTGCATATTACAAGTTTTCTAATAATCTAAAGTATTCTTCTCGTACTTTTCTTTATCTGTCCTATTCTCGTAGGATACTCAGGGAAAATAGGATTCTTTCTCTACTTCATCCCAATATCACTATACATTGCCTGACTGCTTTTACTTCAGGCACTATCATACTAGAAGGCATTTATGCTAAGGACAAGTGTGCTTTCTCAAATATTCAAGCACATCAATTGGATATTTGTTCTCAATTTATTATGTCCTTGGCTTGAATACTATCATATTTTCTTTTTCTTTTTACCTTTCTTATCCTTTTACTTAGGTAAAAAGATGTTTTACTACTGACTATTTCTGTTGCCAGTTCAAGTTTCTTTATGCTCAAGAGCACCTGTATTTTTCTTGAATTCTTCTACTTGTTCACTCTTTGTAACATCAAGGGGGTCTAATTTCTCTTATACTTCTACTTTGCTCTTAACTAGACCATCCCTTGGTAAGAAAAGTTCTATTTCATGAAATCCCAAGAATTACATTCTGTGACGTGTAATGTCCAGTTTTCCTTAAATGACAAAAATGGGTATGTTTTCAAAGCAAGTCTCTCGAAATGAATTAGTTAAGGTCCCAAAAAATTTTAGGAACATTCTAGACTCCAAAAAATGAGAATTGTAGCCTCAGACGGAAGGAAAAATAGAGATAGAATGAAGAAACAAATTTTGACAAAAATCCTACAAAACGTAGTGGCATTTTCGTAATTTTGGATAATTTTTGGAATTCACATAGGAGGGCTTTTAAAACCAAAGTTTTGAGTTCTCTAGGATTCTCAGAGGCCCTGAAAACTATGGGAAGCCTCGGGACAGTTAAATCTCCTCCAGTGGATATTTTTCAATATCGATGTACCCAAACTTTGACGGATCTGTTCAAAAAGGTTTTAGCTCCAATTTGAGTGATTCCAAAGGCATTTTTCTTAATTGGGAACCTAAATTTTATAATGGAAAAGACAGTTCTAAAAAAGGAGCTAAAACGAAGGAGAAACAAAAATGCAAAGTATAAAGGACAAAATTAGAATTTTTGAAAAGGTCACTTTTCCCTACCTATATATAAGTGGCACCCCACTTTCCTCCTCATTTGGAATCAAAAAAATTTGTATAATTTCAGAAGGGAGAGCTAGGGTTTTGGGCGCACCAAGAGAGAAGGAGAAGAAGAAGAAATTCTAAGCTTAAGGTATGTTTTTATGGTTATTTTCCATGCTTTTCTCCATCTCCACCACCTCTCCTTGATTCTCCTTTCTTTTCTTGGATTAAAATGAGGTTTATAAATCTGATTTAAGGGAGATATTCAAGGGAAAGTTTGTATTTGAAGAGAGGAGCATAGAGAAATCAAGATTCAAGCCAAATTAAGTAAAGAAACAAGGTAAAAATACATCCTATGGTTGATACCTTTCATCACACTTCTTCTCCATTTCGACCTACACTAAGAACCCTAGGAGGATCTAATTTCCAAGCCTAACCAAGCATGAATCTTAAGTATTTGATGGAGAAGAACAAGAATATGCAAAGAAAATAACAAAATAGGCATTAGGATTCAAGATGCAAAATTTAGGGTTTCTAGTGCACCTTTTAAATTCTGAACTTATGTGATACTTCCTAATTTTAATTAAGAGTACAAATGAGCTCTTGAGACACCTAAGATGCTCCCCACAAGCTTCCTCCTCCAAGAAAACAAAGAAAACTCCATATGGCCAAATTGATGCTTATGTCTCGGCCAATAGGGGATCTTGTAGGTGGGGGGAGTTTTAGGGCCTGTTTGATTGTGTTCTGCGTTTTTTTGTTCTTAAAATAGCTCTGTAAAAGTGTTTTGCAGAATAAGTTTTGGGAACAAAAAAATAAAAAAATCTGTTTGAATAATTGTTTTAGAAAATAAGTAAAAAACAAAAAAACAAAAAAATCTGTTTGAAAAAATTGATGTAAAAACAAGTTTTGAGAATAAAAAAACAAAAAATTTGTTTGATTAACTTGTTTTTTTGTAATTAATACTAAAATGATTTTTTATAATAATTGATTATCTATATAAAATTAACACATTAATAATGATAAAATTTGCATAAAATAAAAAGTGAATAATATAATAAAAATTCAGTATCACATTGTTTTGATCAAAATAGTAAAACTAAGACTTATACAAATAGAATAAGAATATATTTAATTAGTAGAGTTGTTATATTGTAGCCACATCCAAGCTGCAATATGATCACGAATTGATGCCATCTCCACTGCACTTTCATCTGATAATCTTGACAAGTTATCCACATTATAACTTGTACTTCCTACATTTGTATTTCCAATTAATTCGTCTACTTGTTCAAAATTCATATTCTCCCATTCATTAAATAGCATATCACGTGCACTGCTCTTACGTATATAATTATGAATTGCACAACATGCTACCACGATAAGACGTTGTCTTGAAGGCTTGTACTGTGGCATTAATTTTAGAATTGGAAATCGAGTCTTCAATACTCCAAAACAACGCTCAATGGTCATTCTTAAAGATGAATGTCTAAAATTGAAAAGCTCTTTAGCACTCGTTGGTCGGCGACCTCTTCCTTGATATTCTTGTGCATGATATCTTTCACCTCTGTATGGTGGAAGAAAACCTCCAGTGCAAGGATATCCAGAATCCACAAGATAAAATGATCCTATAAAACAATAACCAAAAATTGATTTATTATATTCATTCAAAAATTCATCTAAGTTAGATAAACAAGAAGACCAATGACATGTTAAACATTTTACTTCGAATAATACCTCTAGCTGGCCATGGGAAATTTGCTTCAGAATTGGTTATTGCATCTAATAAAACCTTTGCATCATGTGCACTACCTTCCCAACCTGAATAAACGTAAGTAAACATCATATTAAAATCACATATGCACATAACATTTTGTGTGACAACTGCTTTTCGTCCTCTGCATGATGCTTGCTTTTCAGCCGGCGACCAAGCGCTTATATGCGTACCATCAATTGCACCAACACAATCCTGATTCAATGATAATATAATTAATAACATTTATGATAATATAAATAATATCATGGTAAAATCAATAACAAAAACTTACCTTGAACCAGGGAAAATATTTTGGGTCATCTTTAATATGGTTAGGTAATTCTGTAGTCTCTTGTTTTATGAGTTCTTTCCCCAATCGACATACTGCTCATAACACTTCCTTAAAATAATAAGAAACAGTTTGCGTGGAATGTTGGAATCAATTTGCAACTACTCTTTGTCTAAGATTATGTCCTATAATGTATAAAAACATTGCAACTTTCTCTTCCAATAACAAATCTCTTGAATCCTGTATATAATTGGAACTCCTTAACTCATTACAGAAATTGATGAAACATAACTTTTCCATTCGTAACAATTCATAACATTCAGTTCCTGATCCTTGCAAGAGTTCATTAATAAATTCTCGACCTGTAAGTGCAGATGTACGAACTGGAACCTTATTAAGGAACTTATTTTCATACTCACATATCATAGTAATTAATAGTAACTCTGCTAATTCACTTTCATCTTCACTTGAATCGGATGAAGATATAGATCCGTGAACAGTGTTAGTTTCACAATCGGAAGAGTTATCTCCTACGTCCATTGCACACAAAGTCTGTTGAAATAAACACCAAAACACAATCAAACAAGCCTTTAATCACCATTCAACATGCAATACATAAACAGTCAATACAAATTACATAATAACATTTATAACTAATCAAACAGGTCATATTAAACTTTTGCTTTCAACATCCGATACATAACTAATTGTAAAATTAAAAATTTCAACAACCAAATATTTAAAAAAGATATTTAGTCAACACATAACATAGAAACTACCAACAAACACAAGTCATATCAATCTATTCAACCATGCTTTTTTCCTATCTAGAGGTACTGCCATAAATAACTCCCTCCAATTGCCATCAGTAAACTTATCCATTGCCTTGACATAAATGTCATCAGATACACCCTCAATCTCATCAAGAACAGATACACATCTAGCAATGGAACAATCAGATGATGTGGCTCCTGTGCTACTAGCTTCCATACTCTTCGCCCTCAACCTCTCAGCTTTAGCAAGTTGAACTTCTGCCCTTGCCTTAGAAACCTCAGTCAATGCCTTAATGGCCTCTCCCAATTGATTAGACTTTCCTTCTTTTTTTTTCTTTCGATCATGGAGTTCAACAACACGCTTTCCACTACGTGTAACCTGCTCAATTGTTTCTGGAACAACATCATCATCATCATCATTCTTATGAACACCCACATGAACTCCTCCACTAATATACTCATTTTCAAGTTCATTCTCATCTTGAGAGTTTGGTGGATCTTGTGTAGATGAATGATGAAGAATTCCTGTAGCGGTGCTTCTGTTAAAAATGATGCCTAACAAATTATAATGTTCCAATCCTTGCTTTTTGTATTGAGCGGCCTCAGGATGTACCTACAAAAAAATACACAATGAATAATCTAATATACACCAATTATCTAGAAAATTAATTTAAAATGATTACATACCAGAACATAATTCCTCCAAACCTCCTCCTCTGCAGTAACTGTGTTACTTTCAGCATCCCAGCCAAATCCAGTGTGTTGTATCAATAGAGAAAATTCTCTATGTTTTGCTCGCAATCTATTGAACTTTTGCTTGATTTGTTTCAAAGTAAAGGACCGTCCACTCTTATCATTCAATTTTTCTAATATACACTTCCAAACTTTTGGGCTAAACACACCATTGTTCATGTTTCCCTTGATAACTTCGTCAACCATAATATCTATGTAGCATTTAATAATATGCTTTGGCCAAATTGAATTGTCCGAAGCTTCTATTGTCCCACTAGTTGCCATCTATAATATAATGTATAAGAACACATTGGAGAATAAAAGTAAATAAAAGAACATAAATAATTAAGAGAAATGGTAGCCCATCTCATATCTATTATTAATCAAATATTGAATATTTATTTTGGTCAGATTTCATCAGATATCCCAAAAGCTTAATCAAATTGCTACTCCCACGTAAGTTAAGGTAAAGAAGCATTCATCAAACTTCTTATATTAAACAGTTTTATTTTGAATTTTTGAGCTTTAAACGAATTAGCCAGTAAACCTATATTTATTCTAACAATGCTATTGCCAAAGATTAGGGTAACTGTTTCTTAATTGAATTCTTGATGTACAAACAAAATATAGATTGAAAGAAAAGGAAAAAAAATGATTTGAATATTTCAAATTTAGATGGCGTTAATAGTGTATAGTGTGAAAATCTACCCTGCTTCCAATCAAAGATTGCCTACACATTAAATTTGGATACAACAAAAGCAAAGCACAAAGTTTTATCTATGCATGTTATTTACAGCTAGAGGTATTGGCAACAACTCCAATTTGGTTCCATTTTATCTCAAAAGTCAATTTTTTTATTTTTTTTTTATTTTTAACTTTCATTAAAGTGGAAGAAAACCCAAAATTTTATGAAGATTTGGGAGCTAACCTTGTCACTCGTTGGGAGCTAATTGTTGAGCAGAACTTTATAAGTTAAGTAGTTTCAAAATATTGAAATCCTGCAAATAATAAAAGAGCAAGAGGATTGGAATTGAGATATAATATTAATTGCAAAATGAAAATGCGATCTTGTTCAAGTTACATTACATCACAATTGATATTATAAACAATTTAATAATAGCTCTCTCTCTCCCTTTCTCTCTCTATGGTGGGGTTGAGGATGTAATTATTGGAGTGAAAACTCAGGAAACCATTCTTTAATCTATATCTTATTTTGAAGAGTATAGAAAAGCAAAGGAGAGCAAACCCAATTTTTGTGTAATTACAGTCTACGTAGATTTATTAATCTGTGTAATATATGATTTACAAGAGCTCCATTGTAATTTTTAATTATTTACTCATTTTCATTTATGAGATAGATGAGGAGAAATTTGTAACGATTCCAGTTATAAAAGATTAATAAAGCAAACTAATAATAAATGGGAACATATAATCGTTTTAAGAATTTTATTAATATATTTATAAATATATTTATAATTAATTTATTCTATTAATTTTTATAAACTGAATCTATTTAAATATTTTTCAAATGCAAAAAAGGTACATTTTTTAATGCATATTAAAAAAATTAAGTACAATAACATATATTAGAAACAACTTCTCATCATATTGATAATAGCTCTTAAAATGCACTAGTAACATTTAGATAATATGCTAGTAATTCACTTCTTGTATAATTATCAATACCTTAAGCAGTTAATTATTAGCATCATACATATACCAACACATTTTAAAATCGTTACTGATACAAGGAGAAAACTTTCCTAATAGAAAACTTTCCTAATATACCTCACTGCATTGTTCATTGTGCACTTTATTCTAGAATTCGGGATACAAAAAAAATTGATAAATTGTGCTTGTATCCAACAGACTTGTGAAGCAGACTTGTGGTGAAGAGAAGAAGCATGCAATAGCCACGAGGAGATGACGGGCACGAGGAGAAGAAGCATGCAACAGCCACGAGGAGATGACGGGCACGAGGAGAAGAAGCATGCAACAGCCACGAGAATATTAGGAAAGCTTACTAGATGAAGGAGCAAAGGGCGTTAATGAGAATAAGAAACACAAGCTGGAGAAGAGAAATGAATGAAGGTGAAGTCAAGCTCCACGTTGCCTCACTGGTTGAGAGCTAAACAAAGAAGAAGCTTGTGTGAAGCTACAGAATAGCTGAACAAAGGAAGAGAAATATGAAGAGAAGCTATGGACTGGACCTCTCAACGTGACAGCAATAAACAATCAGCTGCAAGGCACAGGTTAGCAAGACTTTCAACGTGATTTTGAAGAAGGACTAGCTACGGGTTAGCAAGTGTTAAACGTGGATGTTATGGAGGAAAGAACAAACATGATGGATCGTGCTTGGCTGGAGAAAAAACACGAAGCATGCAGCTCGGGTTATGGAGAAGAAAGACGCTGGAGTTACGTCTGGACAGCAGCAGAATAAAAAGTGAAAAAAAGCAACGTGATGGCTATAAACATGACCAGAAATAGAGCTGGGCTGAAGGCAAGACGTGGAAAGAAGCCACGTAACCACAATGCAGCTGCATGAAGGCCAACGTGCTGGACAGAAAAGAAGAAGCTACGTGGTGAAGGAGCTGCAGTTTTAACGTGAAAATATGAGAATAAGATGAAGAAGCTGCTGCACAAGCTGAGGAACGAAGAGTTTCAGCGTGCTCTGCTTTTTCTGCCCCCACAGCGACACCTCTGCTTTGAATCTCAAAAACAGAGTACATTTGGTGTAATAATAATTATTATTATTTGGATGAATGAATCCTTCAACGCGGCATAGAGGAAGCAGAGCATTTGAAAGCGCTGTTAAATAGAACGAAATACGGAAACAAAAGAGTTTGGGTATTGTATTAGAAGATCTAAAGAGGAATGAACAGTTGCACAAGAATTAAGCATAACACTGCAAGAGATGCAGGTTTCAAAGGAAGAAATCAGAAGCTACGTGACATCCTTAAACAAGCATTGAATGAAGCCAATATTGCCAAAAAAGCTACTAGGATTGCTCGGGACGAGAATTCTCCACTGAAGGATATGCTGGGAGTGAGGGACGAAGCAATGAAGATGCTTACCCATGAGAATAAAATGCTCAAGATTCATAAAGCTGCAGCATTTTAGAACATTGAAGAGTTGAAGATGTTGTCATCGAAGCACCTATAAGAGGAAGACAAACACGACCCAGCACCCATAAGAGGTTCCTCGCAGAAGCATCCATAAGAGGAAGAGGTTAATGCATTTGAATCTGGCTTCATTTGAGTTTTGATGATTTTTGTTTTCATTTTTTTTTATTGCACACTGCAAAAATGGTGCGTTTTGACCTTAGTAAATGTGTGTTCCTTTCTGGGCCATGGGATGAAATCAACAACTGGAAACTTTGCACAGGAGACGCACTGGACGGCCTTCTCACGGGAGAGGATCCGAACTCTATATTTAATCATCCACTAAATGCACTGAGACTTCCCTCCCCCCCCCTCTCTCTCTCTCTCTCTGGCGCCCGCTAGCAAAATGGGTTTGCATTTAGAAACAAACCAAATGTCTTACCAGATTGACAATGCATCCACAGAAACTTCTGCATTCTTCAAATACCCAGCGAAAAGAAATACCACATTTCCAAGCTATAAAACATTTTTATCACATTCATTCAGTGAATCATAGATAAAATACAAATAATAATAGTAAAAAGAAGAGGGTAGAATGAAAAATGGGAAATCAAAGCTGAGCTAAACCTGGTGTGGGAAATTGAAGCTGGAAGAAGAAGCTTGATGCAGATCGATGCAGAACAGAGTGTGAGCAACAGCACAGCTAGACGACTTCCACGAACGCGGCAGAGAAGCTCTTCTTCAGAGGAGAGTGTTGAATGAGCTGTGCAATTAGGGTTGTTTCATATAACATGATATTTACAAAATTTGCCATTAATGAGCGTGTGTTCTCCGCCTTTTTTCTTGTTTTCCAACGTTGAGAATGATAAAACATATAAAAAGTGTTTCCGTTTTTTAGCTCCCAGAACACAAATCTGGTTTTTTGTTTTTGGAAACAAAATATTAAAAACAATTAATCAAACATGTTTTATTGTTTTTTTATTTTTAAAAACAAAAAAATTGTTCTTAAAAACTAAATCAAACAGGCCCTTAAATTTTTTTAAGGCCATTCTTGAGTCATAATTGATGAATGAAAATGAAAGGAGACCTTGAAAAAAATTTAGAACTCATGGAAAGTGATTTGGTGTCTTAGGTTCCATAATATGACCTAAAGAAATAACATGGTACTAGGCCTTTTGTTTTAATGATGTGATGACTCCAAGAGGCTTAAAAGGAGTCAAGAATCATATTTGAAAGGAAAGAATGAAGCCTAGAAGTCATTTGAGGGGTGTTGCTTCATTAGATGTCATTATGGACCATAATAGAGTCTATAGAGCAATCTAGTGGTTCATCAAGTTATGTAACCTTAGAATGTGTTTCATGAATCTAATTGGCTCCCATAAATTGTATCTAGGCCAAGAGAAACCATCTCCACTAAATTATGGGTGTGTGGCTAAAAGAGGAGGCTTGAATTTCAAGAGAAAAGTGTGTAATTATGTGCAAGGTAGCTCTCCCCACCTTCTCTTATGCATAGATGTGTGTTTAGCTTGCTTTAGAATGTGTGTATATGTATTTTCAAGCTATGAAAAGTATGTTAACATGTCTTTATATACCATGATTCTTGATGCCATGTTATGTTTTAAATGGGTATATGATGTTCGTATGAGTTTGCTTGAGTGTGGAGAGGCCAAGAAATCTTCCCTTTGGTGAGGATGAGCCAAGAACCCTTAAACTTAGTTGAGACAAAGTAAAGAGTTTCCCAAAAGTAAAGTGGGTTCCCAAGAGTATGGTTGAGTCCAAAGTGCTTAAAGAATGGGTGAGGCAAGTTTAAAACCCATGAGGAGAAGTGTGAGATCAGTCCAAACACTTGGTGAGCTCTTGAATGATTTGTATGAGTTGTTCACATACCAAGTTTGCTTTTAAAATATCCATGGCTTCCATTTTCTCCATTTTGGAACCATAATAATGGTTCATGATGTATATGATGTTATAAATGTATTATGAACCTTGAGACATGTATAAATATTCTATTATGTGATGTTTATAACCATGGATATGATGTATGAACTCTAGAATACAATTTGAGTTTGTAATATCCAAATATGTAATATGGGAGTAAGATGTAAATGTGCATAAATGTGGGTTGAATGGCCAAAATGAGATGCATGAGGTTTGGGACCGTTTGGGCAGCTCACACAAGTCTCAAATATACTTTTAGACTTGCCCAAAAGGTATCATAACTAAGGAAAGGACATTTGGCAAATTTGGTACCTCATATGGAGCCAAATTTGACCATAATGGAACCCTACATCACTTTTTAGCCACATAAGCTAGTCTTGATCTGAGATTTGGCATGCAATTAAATCTCATTGAAAGCTTTTTGGAAAATTAAAGATCATAATTTTAGAGGTCTATAGAATATTTCATGATTTTTCAAAGTTGGCAAAATTGATGGTTTTAGTTTGCTGCACTACTCATTTGGTCTAAAATTGTTTTCTGTCACATGAGACTCAAATGATGTCCAATTACTATAAAATTTTATACAAAGAAACTAGGAAATCATATGACTCCTGCTAACTAGAAGCACCTCATTTGGAGGTCCAAAGAGGGAGATATGAATTTTTGAAATTTCTGTC
Organism: Erythrophleum ivorense; assembly: GCA_026724425.1. NCBI lineage: Eukaryota > Viridiplantae > Streptophyta > Magnoliopsida > Fabales > Fabaceae > Erythrophleum > Erythrophleum ivorense. The sequence continues at coordinate 9,155,804 of JAIUCV010000014.1, forward strand.
CAGTATCAGTAACTTTGCCCAACCAGAAATACTATTCCATCGAATTCTGAGGTCTGGGTTTGATGAACTGATCTAGAGATATTTTTTCTCTCTAGTTAACATTCGTAGATTTCCATATTGGTATCATTTTTATGGATTATATTTTTTTGGAATTAATTGGATATTTTCAAAGTTTTCTACAAAATTCTGTGATAGTTCCAGAATTCAGTCAGACCTTTGGACCATTTTGGATGTCAAACGTCCTCTGTGATGAATGTTATGATCTGGGAATATTTTTACTATGAAGTATACATCCAAATCTTTCCAAAATGACCAATATTGCATGATTTTGATTTTTTTTATATTTAGTTATGATTTTTCAAAGTTTGCCCAGAAAAAAAGGCCAATTCTGGCCGAGAATGAAACCCCATATTCCACCCTCCAATTCAGTTTCCATAAGTTGTAGACATGTTTTTGTGATGCAAATGAATTGTAATAATATAATTAAATATGAGGATATATAGCATGAGCTCACACAGTCCACGTGACACCAAATGAAATTTTCAATCATGATGCAATGCAAGAAAGTGTATTATTTTTAATGAAATTTCTCACTTCATTCTTATTATATATCACATGAACATGTAAATGATGATGGATATGAGCTAAAAATTATAGTGTTACATGGCGCTTTTGCCTTATACTTTTTCTCTGCATAATGCAAGACTCACCTTCTGAGGCGGTCTTTAGTTCCCTCCAGCTTCCCTGAGGATACTAAAGCACTAATGTTTGTCTTAGCTTATTTCTACATTTAGATCAGAGCTAGGCTTTCTCTCTATTCAGCCTCTTTAACCTCATCTCTAGGAGCACAGTATACTATTTCTAAGGTTTTACTAACCCAATCCAAGACACATACTCTCAATGTTTGAATTCTACCTTATTGAATACTTATGCTCTACTAGGTGCTCTAATCACTTACATGCCTTAACCCTATATCATTCTCACCTTAGAGAGCTCATCTAACCAACTATTGAACTCTTATCTGTTTACTTTTCTAGATTCAGTCTACTCATTTAGTCATTACTAAAGCGAGAGTATCTCTTTTGTGGCTAGTTGCTCAGCTTTTTCCTTGCTTCCCTTATTATTGTACTTTACGACTTAGGGGGTCTATTTAGGGGAATTTGCTAACCACTACTGAGTGGTCTCCCAAATTCAAGATGTCTCATCTTCTCTTTCTCGATCTAAGGAGAACTTTCACTGAGCTTCTTATTAAATTAATTTCTCCTTTTTACTTATCTCACTTAGACGATGCTACTGGTCACTACCTATAAGCTTTAGCTCATACTTAGTCTGAGCTGCCTATGTCATCAAACCTGTAGCTTACAATAATTTAGTACTTTCTAAGCTATTCTCATTCTCTTTTGAGCTTTTGTTATCGGGCTACTCATACTTATCTCTAGGTGTTACTTATGAGGTACACCTTTCTAGGTCACTCACTATATGCCCACTATTGGTAGCCTTATCTTATGTAAATTTTTAAGGTTATATTAACATTCCGTTATTTCGTGTCTCATAGGGTAGCACCCTAGGTTAGATTCAATGCCTTAAAAGTGAGTTTCAACAACCTTATTATCCTTGTGTCTAACTTTCTTTATGCTGAGCTCTTTTCTCAATCTCAATTGCTAAGCCTCATTGATTTCTTACTAATCTTCCGTGACTATTCACTACTCTTTTCTCTACTTATACTAGGGGTTCCCGCTCTCTGTGGATCGACTGATCCCTTATCAATTCATTCCTCAAATTGGCCTAAATATGACTAACAAGGCATTCATACTGCCATTCACCACGGCTAGTTTCTGTTTGAGTATTAGCCGTGGCTAACTTCTTAATTGGCCACGATGAGAAACTCTCTGGATTATCTCGCTGCTTTATGGGTTAATTGGCTACGGCTAATGGCCTCTGATTGGCTTGCTTTTTCATAGATTGGAATTTCATCTTTAGCTACCAACCCGAGCTTCATTGCCTCTATATCTAGCCCATTATCAAGCTAGAGGGTTTTACCTCTCGCTTCATGCATAACTAGATGTCACCTCTGGGCTATCAGGCTATAAGGGGTGTAGCTTGTAACTTAAACCTCTGGCCTAAGAGAATTAACCTTTTGGGTTCTGGAATTCATTTAGACATTTAGGTGTTGTGGCTAGAGGTAATTCCTTTTCTCACTTCCCCTCTAAACTAACTTGTGCAACCGTAGTCTCATCTCATATTGCACTGCATCACTACTTGTCTCTGCATTAAGTAAGACATCTCAAAATGATCTAAGTATGACTATTAGGGAGAATTAAGCCTCACATACTCTCTCTAGTAAGCCTCTTCATATTAACGAGATCATTCCTCATCGTTCATACCTAGGGCTTGCTACTGATCCTAATAAGCTATCATATCTCATTAAGCTCTAGCCGTCAGATTTCTTAACTCTGCTTAAGCTATTCTAGAGGCCAACCTTTCTTAATATTCACTATCTACTTCAAGACCATTCTACAACTTACTTATCATAAACATAGCTACAAACTATCTTCACACACCCAAAATGTCTCATACAAGGCTTTACATATCTATACAAACCCTTTACATAACCTTATTACTACATCCTCAAGCTAAATCTAATCTGGGAGAGCCTAGAACTTTGCTCTAATACTAATAAATGTAACACCATATTTATCTAGCTTGCCTCATGCCATTTCTAGGTATTTTTCTATGCATTTCATAATGAAGCAAGAAAGGTAGCATGAGAACAATGAATGTACATGTATTTTGCCATAAATAAAATTTGTTTCTTCGAAGTTGTGTGAGCCATATGGACTTATGTATCATATTCTCATATTTAATTGCATAGATACAACTCATTTCCATCACCAAAAGTGGCCTACAGCTCATGCAAGGCAATGGAATACATAAAATCCATGATAGCTACCTCAACCAAAATTTTTCCTTTTCTGTCACAAATTTGGAAAATCATAACTAATTCTAGAAAAATCAAAATGATGTATTCTTTACCATTATATAAATCTACAGATGTCTCCTTTATGCTAAAAATATTTTTAGGCCATGAAACATCACAAAGAGGACGTTTGACATTCAAAAAGTTACAGAGGTCTGACTGGCTACTAGTATTAATATAGGTTTATGCTATGAACTTCAAAAATGTCCAATTAATTTCACAAAAATACAATACATGAAAATGATATCAATCTCAAAAGCTATGAATGTTAGCTAGAGGTTAAAAATAACTTTAGAGTAGTTCAAGCACATCTAGACCTCCAAAACCAATCAAACAATACCTGAGGTTCGTTTAAACGCCTAATACTGGGTAGAAACTTTAAAATTTCATATCTCCCACTCTAGACATCCAAATAGGGTGCTTTTAGTTGGCACAAGTCATCAGGAATATCTAGTTTCTACCTGTAAAATTTTATTTCAATTGGACATCATTTTCCCCCTGAGTGACAGAATTCATTTGAGTTAGTATGAATAGTACCTTTGACCAAGATCAGAAAATTTTTTAACTTTGAAAATTCATCAAATATTTCATAGACCTCCAAAAATTCTGCACCTTAGCTTTCCAAAAAGCTCTCAACACACCCTAAATTCATACTAAATCTCATATCAAGAAGAACTAATTTGGATAAAAAGTGGTATAAGTTTCCAATATAGTAAATTCTTACTCCATATAAGATACCAAAGTGGCCAAATTACTTCCCTTGATATTTGGCACCTCTTGGACAAGTTTAAAAGTATGAATATGACTTATATGAACTACCCAAGTGGTTCTAAACCTCATACATCACAATTTGGCCATTCCACTTCCAATTATACATACATCTTCATAATGCTAGTTTTGCCATTACATCTCCAAGATACATATTTCCATACATATAACCTTCAATCTCATTTATACACGATACATTAGCATAATTATACATGTTCATAATATCATAGGACATATACAACCATAGATTACAACATTTGCCATTCATATGGCCTTAAAGTAGCAAAATCTATACACTTTAATGTCATGCTCTCATATCTCAAGTGGTTGGCACCCATTTCCTTGCTCTCTTGGTCTACCTAGCATGTTAGAACATTGGAAAGGAGAGAATGAGATTCAAAGAATCTTAATAACTCATCTTCCATTCAATTACACATGAAGTATGCAATACAAGTCTTAAAAATGCATGCATGGATATATTAATATAAGTGAGCATTCAAGAAACATTCTTGGCATTTGAACAAGACATACATAGCATATATACGCTTGCTAAGTAAGTAGATCAGCCTCACCCATTAACTTATGGATTTTGGACTTGTCTCACCCATTTCTTTAAAAGGTTTTTGACTCGACCTTACTCTTGGGAGTCAATTTCACTTTTGAGAGACTCTTTACTTTGTCTCAATCGATTTTAAGGGTTCTTGGCTCATCCTCACCATAGCTAGAGGGTTCTTAGTTTCTCCACACTCAAGCAAACCAAGGTAAGCATATAAAGAATTATTTAAATGCATAAAATATCATCATGGTACCATAGAATACAAGCTTATGTTAAAATACTTTTCATAACTCAAAACATATATACAAACATTCAAAGATAATGTAAGCACACATCCATGCATGAAAGAAGGTGGAGAGAGTTACCTTGCTTGCATTTACACACTTTTTCCTTGAGTCTTAAATCTTCTCCCTTAGCCTCACACACCCAAGAATGTGGATATCATTTCTCTTGGCCTAGACACATCATATGGAAGCCAATTATACTCTTGAATTACATTCTGAGGCCACACATTCACTAGAAAAAGTTAGGTGACTCATAAGGCTCTTTTATGGTTCCATAATGCATTTAATGAAGCAACCTTAAGAAAACATCATCTTGGCTCCATTCTATCATTCATTTATAATTCTTGACTCCATTTAAATCTCTTGGAGTCATCACACAATCAATTCTAAGAGCCTAGCTAGGTGTTGCTTCTTTAAGCCATATTATAGAACATACAAGGCCATCTCACTTTCTATGGTTTCTAAAATTTTTCCAATGCTTCCTTTCTTACTCTCCCATCATACATGACTTAAAAATAAGCTTAGAAAAAAAATTAAAACTACCCTTAGGTGCCATTTCTACTCTAGGCCAAAGAATATACTCTTCTTGGCATCCTTAGAGTTTCTTTGCTTCCTTTGATGAGAGAATCATATAGGAGGCTCTCTTGGTGTCTTAAGAGCCTATATGAACTCTTAAACATCATAAAATGTGGCTAGGGTTCATGGTAGAGTTCAAAGTGTAATCAAAACCTTAACTTTTCTATTTTACAAATTCATGGTTTTTACTTAGATTTCTTTGCATATTCTTACTCTCCTCCCTTAAATTCATAGAATTCACCTTTGGTTCTCCTCAAAATTCTAGCCTTCTTGTAGCTACATATATGGGGCAAAATAGGGAGAAAGAGGGGGAGGAAGTAGCTACCATAGGATGGAAGATTTACCTTTTTTCTTGTTGTCTTGCTTGATTCTCATTTTCCTTGACCTCCTCTCTTCAAATCCCATTTTTTTCCTCTTAGTCTGGCCTTAAAATAGCACCAAAAACTTTAAGAAAACCATAGGGAGAAAGGGGAGAAGGAGGAGAAGAAATTTCCTAAAGAGAAGACTAGGAAATTCTAACAAATTCTTACCTTTTTCTTAAGTTTTTCCCTTCTCCTTTTCCTTGTTCTTGTGTGCCCTCCTCCTTTGAGTCTTCTCTAGTTTTTGGGCAGAACTTGATTGACCTAAATGAGGGGAGAAGAAGGGTGCCTCATATATATAAGGGGTTTAAGAAGGACATTTTCAAAAATTTTCATTTTGCCCTTTATTCTTGGTATTTTTGTTTCTAACTCATTTTAGCTCCTTTTTTAGAAATATCTTTTCCATTATAAAATTTAGGTTCCCATTTAGTAAAATGCCTTCAGAATCACTTGAATCGGAGCTAAAACCTTTCCAAACAAATCAGTCAAAGTTTGGGTGCACCGATGTTGAAAACGTCCACCAAAGGAGCTTTAGCTGTCTCGGGGCTTCCCATAGTTTTCATTGCCCCTAAGAACACTAGAGAACTCAAAGCTTTCTTTTAAAAAGCCCTCCTATATGAATTTCAAATTTTACTCCAAATGACAAAAATGTTCTTATGTTTCGTCAACCTTTCATTCAAATTCGTTTCTTTATTCTAGCTCCATTTTTCTTCCGTCTGAGCCTAGGATTCTCATTTTTAGGAGTCTAGAATGTCTTTCAAATTTTTTGAGACCTTAGCTAATTCATTTTGGGGGATGTCCTTTTGTATCTGGTGAATTTCGTATGTTTACAAAGAAACCGTACATTACGTTTCTCGCGTTTTCTCTCGTTTTCGGAGAAGCAGATATTACAATTCATGCTTAAGCTATGTCCATATATAAACAAGAAGGCTTAATTCAATAATAATGTGTTGTGTTATTTAGAATAATGGATATGAATTCAAGTTATTTTCTCTATAATATATTATATTATTTAAAATAATGGGTGGAATTACAAGTTTCTTCCTTTATAATGTGTTATATTATTTAGCCAATAAAATAAATAACCTGTTATTGGACTAAACTGATCCATTATTCTAAATAAGTTGAGATAGTTTTTTTTTTTGGTATAAGATTCTTAATAAGACTAAAAAGTTATTTTTTATGCAAGTAAGTTAAAGAGAATTAAATTATAATTAGAAATATAAATTTATCAATAAAATCATATTTTATAAAATTATTATTAATTATATTTTAATATTTTATATGAAAAATTAGATAATATATAATATATAATATTTATTTTATATAGTATAAAACATATATTATATAATATTTATTATATTTAATTCTTTCTATTTTATATTATGCATATTTTGCATTTATATCTCTCCTCTTTCCCTCTTGCTAGTCCGATGTCGACTACCACTACTCTGGCCTTTTTTTTTTTTAGTTTTGCATGCTTTGTAAATGGACTTCTTTTAGTTGTTAGGTGTTGTAATTGCTTGCTGACAAGGTTGGCAAGCAAGAACAATGGTAATAAAGACAAAAGTATTATCTATACTAGTAGAGAGAAAGTCATTGTTTCATTGCCCCTGAGAACCCTAGGCTTCGTTTGGTTGGGTCTTTTGTGAATATATTCCTTTTATATAGTTTGTATAATGTCTATTATGCCCTTATACTTATTATTATATTCATTAAATCACATTTTTAAAAATAGAGGCGAAATAGTTATTTCCTATCTCATCTACCCCCATTTATTCACATTTTACATTCCCTTCACCATTATATCCTCCAACAAAATAGAGCATAATAGTTTAGGTAAATAGATTAGGCCAATTACATATAAATTTTTAAACTAATCATAAAAACTAATAATATTATATCTTAACATTTAAATGTCATATTGTCACATGATATTTTTTGTCTCCATAATTTTCTCAAATTCTCTCCCTTCCTAAAGATATTATGTGATAATTATATGGCTTTTAATTATTAACTTTAACTTATATGTAATATTTTAGTTTTTGTGATAGCGCTGGTGAATAAATTATTATGTTTTAAGTTTGTAAACCAAAGTTGTAATTAAACTATAGTTCAAGGAAGTCATATGTGCACTTTTTAACCATACTGCTGTAATAAAAATAATGATTGAATGAAATGTTAAGCTATCATTTTTTTGGGGCTTAAATGATGCATCCTTTTTTTTAAAAATAAGTATGTGTCTTATTTCTTATTTTTTTTAGGACGCATCCTTTTTATTTCAATTTTTTAAGGATGCGTCCACTAGCAAGATGTGTCCTATGTTATTTTTTTAATTTTTTTTAAAGGAGGTGTTAATATCGTTTAATGCATAACATTTGAATTACCACAACATTTGAATTACTATAGTATAAATACAATTGTGGAAAAAATATTTATGGATCGTGGTAATCATTGCATAGATTAATCTTCTTCTTCTTCTTCTTCTTCTTGTTTAGCCTTAAGTCATTTTGATTACTAGATGTTGAGAATTTAAAATTGACTTATCATATCGAAAGAAAGGAATTAGTGGATGTAGTGTGATAAACCCCTAATGTTCATGGTAAGGTCATTTTGATTAATGGATGGTTAAGAATTCAAAATTGATTGATCATATCGAAAGAAAGGAATTAGTGGATGCAGTGTGATGAACCCCTAATGTTCATGGTGCGATGATCCTCTATACTCAAAAGACCCACTAGTATACTTGGCATTAAATGTGCATAGATCATAAAACAGGGTTATGAGTAGGACAAAGCCATATGGCATTTGTGGCATCGTGGTAGAGAATGTGCCAGTGACATCATATAATTTAAGGGACCAACACCTTTGACTTTTGTAAATCATATGGATGACATAAATGAGTATGAACTAACACCCTCAAAGTCTATGTTCCCTAGTGCTGGGGTGTAAGAGGAAGATGTAAGACCTTTAGTTGTCATGGATATAGTCCCAACATTAGTGCCCACATGGTCTTCACCTTAGTCATCCACTATGTGTTAACCCTAAGATAAAGATAAGAGAAAGGATAAAAAGAAGTAAAAGCCCAATTAAAATAAAGAAAAAGGATTAAAGGTTTGCTTAAGGCCCAAAAATGGATACCTGAGCAGACTTTACAAGGAAATAGAAATGAAATGATAACTATGTGAAATTAACAATATAATGAGAAACAAACTATTTTTCCCTAATATAAGGTTAAATAAATTTGTTAGAGGCCCCAAAATAGTTAAAATAAATTAGAGTCCTAATTTCATGTATATTGAGAAATCTAGTGGTATAATGGTAATTTTAGACATTTTAAGCCACTAAAGACCCAAATTTTTTTTTGAGTATAAAAGAGCAAATAAAATAAATGAATTAAAAAATTCAACTAGAAATATAGGATTCATAGGCTAGATCAAAGAAAAAGTCATATTAAGGGCAAATTTGTCCAAGAAAGTGTCATTTTCATGTTTTGGAATATGTGCACCTAATAAGTCACTCATATCTCCTCCTTTTCCTTTCCCAAACTTGATGGACAGCAGCAAAAGGAGAGAAAGTTCAAAAAAAAATCAGCCAAAAATGGAGGAAAAAAAGAAAGAAGAAAGAAGAAATTTCATTGAGAATTTTAAGTAAGCTCTAGCCACTTTTACCCTTTCTCCTAAGTATGAACTTTCTTCCTCTCCTCAAGAGTTTTCTATTGATGTAATTTTCATCTTGAACCATGGAGTTGGTGGCTAGATGGGTTGCATAAGGAGCTCATTTTGGGTAAGTAGAAGAATCAAGGTATTTCTTTAAGCTCTTTTATTATTTTAGTGGCTTGAGAACTTGAAATTTTTTAACCCTAAGGAGCTCTAATTATTGACCAATATGAGGGCTTTATGATATGTTGTTTTCTATGGTTGCAAGTGGTAATTAAGAGTAATAACACTTGAATTAGATGTAGCTTTGATTAGATTTGATGGAAATTCTTGCATCTGGGACTTAGTGTGTGTTTGTTTTGGCTAAGGGAGGCTATGTCTAAGTATGATGAATGGCTTTGTTAAATTGTGTAATTAGAGGGTTAAATGAGTAAATTAGAAATGGTCTTGAGTTAATATGATGCAAATTTGTTAAGTTTGTGCCTTCTTTAAAAAAAAAAAGAAGGCTATGATTGATGTAAGAATTTGAAATTGGATGCATGAGTTAGAATTTGATATTATGGCTATCAATGTGAGTTACATATGATCCAAGAATGCTACTTTAGTTGTGAGAATGAAACTAGAACCAAGAAAAACAATGAATGGCCCTAAGTCTTATGCAACTTTGAATTTTGAGACCAAAGAGATCAAATTTGAGTTATATATGTTAATGGATGAGTTGTGTAACACCATCATACTATAACTCATTTCATGCCATTTTAAGGTTCTATTCCATGAAGCATATGAGTTTCCAAGAAAAAAGACATTAAAATATTGCATTTTCATGCGTTGCGTAGCAGATAAATTTTTCATCTAGCATTCCATGGACCAAGGGAACTCATTAAACTGATTCTCATATTTAATTACACTGATACAATTCAAAAGCATCCAAGAAAGTGGCTTGGAACTCATACAAGTGGATGAAACACACCAATTTTCACGAATTAGCCACAGTCAGATTTTCAGTTTTTCTATTACAACTTCGGAAATTCATAACTAAATCCACAAAAATCAAAATCCAAAAACATTTACCATTATAGAAAGCTCTGGATATCTACCCCATGGTAAAAATAATTTTAGCTCATGAAACATTAAGAGGAAAATTTTTGACATCCAAAAAGCCACTATGGTCTCTGTTGCCTGGGCCCCCTTTCAGATTTTTGATATAAACATTCAAAAGTCATAACTAATTATATAAAAATTAAAATCATACACATTTGGTCATTCTGAAAAGATACAAATGTTAAATTTATTCTAAAAATAATTCTAGAATGAAACAAATACATGTAGCCATTGGAAATCTATAAAATAGTAACTGGACTCAGGGGGCGCTACTTCTACTAACAGCAAATTTCAAAAATGAATAACTCTTTGCTTAGACCTTCAAATGAGTGATCTTGGTGGCTACAAAAATCTTATGACCTATAGTTTATGACTGTAAAATTTCATAAGCATTGGACATCTTTTGCCCATCGGATGACACAGAACACAAATATGATAGTGTGAATAGTGCACATACCAGAACAAATTGAAAATCCCAACTTTGAAAATTCATAACTAATTCTGTAGAGCTCTGTTTTTGCTTCACTTTATCTTTCCAAAAATCTCTCAATGAGCTCTACATGTCTACATACTTAGGTTTGCCAAATAATTGGATTAGCGTCACCCACTTTCTTCAAGGTTCTTGGATTTACCTTACTCTTTTTCTCAAAGGCCTTGAGCTAAGCCTTACTCTTGGGAGACTTTATCTTGGTCTCAACCACTTCTAAGGGCTCTTGGCTCATCCTCACCAAAGATAGAAGGTTCTTGGCCTTTCCACATTCAAGCAAACCGATGCAACATTTATAGGCATCATTTGAATACATAATGCAATACTATGGTTCCATGGAACATAGGCATCATACCAAAACATAATTCATAGTTTAAAATATACATACACACATTCAAAGACAATGTAGACATTCATTCATGAATGAGAGAAAAGAGAGAGAGCTACCTTGCTTGCATTTACACACTTTTTTCCTTAAGCTTTGAGTCGTCTCCCTTGACTTCACACACCCAAGAAGGTGGAGATCATTTCTCTTGGCCTAGAAACACCAAAAGAAACATGAATTACTTATGGGAACAAGTCTTGGCATTATACACACTTTACATGATGCTACTTTGGTTTATGGCTTCATTATGCTTTCATAAGGCACTTAATGAAGCAACTACAAAAATTCATAATCTTGGCTCCCTTCTCTCTTTTAATCTATGATTCTTGACTCCATTTAGACCCCTTAGAGTCATCACACAATTATTTTAAGGAGCCTAACTAGGAGTTGCTTCATTATATTACATTATGGAGCCTACATCTCCATCTCACTATTTATGGCTTCTAAAATTTTTCCAAGGCTTCCTCTCATACTCTCCCATCATATATGATACAAAACTAAGCTTGGAAGCAACTAAAACACCCCCTAAGTATTACTTCTGTCCTAGGCTAAGGCAAGGCTTCCTTAAGGAGTCCATTGAGTTTCTTTGCTTTCTTAGATGGGACGTGCATGTGAGAAACTCTCTAGGGGTTTTAGGAACTCATACAAATATTCAAATAGGCTTGAGAACTCTTAGATGAAATCAGATTTTTGTTTATGTTCATAAATTCCTAACTTTTCTATCTTATAAATTCATGGTTCTTTCTTTGTTCTCTTTGCATATTCTTGTTTCTCATGCTTGAATATTCTTGTCTCTACCTTATTTTGGCTTGAATTCCTTCCCCTCTATAGTTTATCTCTCTAGACCTAATATGGAAGCCATTGGAATTCAAAGAAAAATAAGTTTTTCTATTGCACATCATACCTCATTTGAAAGCTTGCTAAATGGTGATTCTCTTACTCTATTTGGTTGCTCAAAACCTCCACTTTTTCTCATGAGGTCAGCCACCAACTTCCTCCTTTTAAGAATCTAAAACCATCAAGAGAAGGAGAATGAAGAAAGGAGAAAATTTTATAACTAATTTGTTGCAAAATTCCATGTATTTTTATACCTTTTTGCCTTAGCTTTCTTTCTCTCTCTTCTCCCAATTTTCACACCATTTTTGGTTTGATTTTGAGCTCAGGAGACATTATTGGAAGGGTGGAGAAGCTGCCTAGTTATTTAAAAGGGTGGAGGATGATTTTTATAACAATCTCCGAAATACCGATTATGTCCCTCCACTTCCGTTCCTTCGTTTGAGCTTGTTTTAACTCCTTTTTGAGAACCATCTTTTCTAACATAAAATTTAGATTCTCTAATTTATAAAATGCCTTTGGAATCACTTAATTTGGATTTTAAATCATTTTGAACTGTTCGGTCAAAGTTTTGGTCAACTGACAGCCGAAATCGCTCACCGGAAGGGTTTCAACTGTAACGTCTGGTACGTTGTACAATCACCAGAACGGGTAAGTTTGAAAAGTAAGTCCCCTGAGATGAGTGAAGCAATATATGACCTCATATGGTCCGCATGACACCAAATAGAATTTTCATACACAGCGCAACGCGAAATAAGGCATGATTTTAATGCCATTTTCCATTCCCTTCTGTGCAATTCATCATGTGAGACATAGAAAGGATAGGAAGCATAGTAGAAATATATGGTGTTACATCAACTGTTCTAGGGGTTCCCATGGTATTCAAGGCTTCTAAGAACCCTGAAGAACTCAAAAATTTCATTTAAAAAGCCCTTCTATGTGTTTTTTCAAAATTACACTTATTTACGAAAATGCCACTGGCCTTTCGACAATTTTTTTGAATCACTGCGGCCCTAGTTTCTAACTAACTCAGGGCTCAAATTCTCATTTTTCATTATTTAAAATTTTATTCTAATTTTAGTTGGCCCCAAATCCTTCTCTTTCGAGGACTTCTTTTTACATTTGACCCATTTTTTACGTTTACGGAGAAACTGAACATCGCGTTTCTCACGTTTACAAAGGGATTGAATATTACAAGTTAGACAAAATGGACATTAAAAGTGTTCTTTTGGGTTAATATAAGGAATTTAGAAAAATATGGAAAATTCCAACAACGAAAAATCTTAAATTTTTGCCTAAGAAAGGGGAATTAGTGAAAAGTGTGTTAGTAATGGGATTATTAAGTTTTGATCTAGATTGAACATTGAAATTATATATCTTAGACCATGATATGGTTAAATATGAAGTCTAGAAATTTGAACTATGATTTAGAACCTTAAAGTATAGCTACAAAATTGAGTTGATAAATGCCTTAATTATTTATATTATTGCCTAATATGATATTTTAGGCAATTTAAGCTGATTGGGTAATCTTAGAAGCTTTTGGGCCAAGAAAAGGAACCTTAGGTGCAAGAGAGTTCAAAAGCTAGCTTGGCATTAGGTTGTGGCTTCACAAGGTAGCAATTCTACCATTCTTTGTGTGCATGATTGTTGCTTGGTGATTAGAATACTTATATGAAATTATATGCTTATAATGCAAATTTTTTATGATATGAGTTGGGTAAGTATACTATGTTTTCATGTGCTCTTGTGGGAAGAAGTGTCTTATGTATGATGAAGTATGGAATTAAGCACAGTAACTCTTCCCAAGCCAAGATAAGTATGAGTTTTGATAAGTTAGTGGCCATTAATTAGTTTATGTGATTGCCAACTTTGATGCCTTTATGATGATGTTCTAGCATGCCTACATTCCATTGGTTGAGTGATTATTTGTACGCATTGAATGGTGGATTTTGCTACTGAGATTTCCAATATCATTCTTTATATGTAAACTAACTCATACCTAGTGAAAGTTGTGCTAAGGATAAGGGTAAACCAGTTACCCCCTAAAGAGGCTGAGAGCTTGATGAAGACCATTTTGATATAGTTAGTTTCTTTTGTTATAGATAAACGTTATGAACATAATATTGGAGTGATTATTTCAAGATATGTTGCACTTATAAGTTGTAATTATTTAGGATGTTGAAGGAAGGATGATGTTATAACACTTTTGAGCCTTTAGTTTAATGTAAACATATATTAATGAATAGAAGCATATTGATATGCTAAACTATAAAGCCTTGGCTTTTGAAATATGTAATGAAATGGAGTTATGTTCAAAAGTAGAGACTTGCCTTGTCCTTCTTTATTTCCCCCTCAAGTTGAGACTTCCATCATTTAATTATAGATTGGATTATGTTTCCTTTGCTTCCTTGTCCTAGCTAAGACAAGCTTGCAAGATTTTGGTTTGATGTTGTTATGGATATGGTTTTTCATTATTGACTTGTATTTAGGGATTGTTGGATTTGGTATATTATAATTGCCATTTTATTTTGGGTTGTTGGAATTGATGCACTAATAAGGCTAGCTACTAACTAAGCCCTTAAAGTGAATTTGAATGCTATATTTGGACCATAGGTTGCCATTATGAGACCACTTAATGTGAAATGTTGAAAAGAAAACAACTGTGTGTATGAAGATATTAATGGCCAAACTATGGACCTTTTTGAATTAGTCTCTTTGGTAGGAGTTACAGAATTTTAGACATGGAAAATGTTATCTTAAATTATTGTTGTCATGAATAATTGGGTGCCCATGTATGGGGCATGTCGAAAAAGGCTTAATGTCTAAAATTGTTCCACTTTGTAAGTGTGACCAAAAGGAAGCATGCAATTTTAGTAAGAGTCTTTGTAATGGTTAGTTAATGGTAAATTTTCATTGAGTTTTTGGTGTATAACATTATGGGTACTATCCATGAACCATTCTTAAGGGATTTATGAGTTTTGATGATTGATGTATGATATGTGTAACACCATAATTTCTAGCTCATCTTATGCCTTTAGATATCTCATTTCCAAGAATTATACAAGCTTTCAAGGAAAAAAGCAATAGAAATAATGATTATTTTCGCGTTGCGTCGTATATAAAAATTTCACTCAGTGTCACGTGGACCATATGAACTCATACAATATATTTCTATATTTAATTACATGGATACAACTTATTTGCATCATCAAAAGTGGCCTACATCTCAAGGAACTCGAAGGGAAGCATGAAATATATATATTCATTTTTGGTTAGATTTTGCTCATTTCTGTCATAAACTTTGGAAAATCATAACTAATTCTAAAAAAATTGAAATCATTCATTCTTGGCTATTATGGAAAGCTACACATGTCTACTTCATGTTAAAAATATTTTCAGACCATAAAATTTAACATAGAGGACATTTGACATTCAAAATAGTCTAGAGGTCAGGCTATCCACTAGTGCTGTCACAAAATTCTGCAGCAAATTTTAAAAATATCCAATTAATTCCACAAAAATTCAATCTATGCAAATGATACCAATCTGGAAATTTGTAAATGTTAGCTAGAGGAAAAAGTAACTTTAGACTAGTTCAGGCATTTCCAGACCTCTAAACTCAATCAAAAAGTAACTGAGGTGGGGTGGAGCTCCTAATACTAGATAGATTCTTTGAAAATTCATATCTCCCTCTTTAGACATCCAAATGAGGTGCTTCTAGTTGGACAAGTGACTGGGAATGTTTAGTTTTTTTATATAAAATTTTGTGGCAATTAGACATCATTTGGCCCCTATGTAGACAGATTTCATTTTTGAACCTGAGTAAATAGTGACATGACCAAAACTAGAAAATTTGCCAACTTTGAAAATTCATCAAATATTCTCTAGACCTCCAAAAATTCTGTTCTTTAGCTTTCCAAAAATCCCTCAACAAGCTTTAATTGCATACCAAATCTCATATCAAGAAGAGCTCATTTGGATAAAAAGTAACATAAGGGTCCATTATGGTCAATTTTGGCTCCATATAGGATACCAAAATGTCCAAATGGCTTTCCTTGGGTTTTGGCACCTTTTGGGCAAGTATAAAAGCATAATTAGGACTTGTGTGAGCTGCCCAAATGGTCCCAAATCTCATGCATCTTATTTTGGCCATCTCATCCACACTTACACACAATTCCATAATACCATTAAGGAAGCTAGTTTGCCATCATACACTCAAATCACATTCTAATGGTTACATAACACATTCTCTCATTCATACATAACATATTATCATAATTACATATGTTTATAACATCATAATACATATTCATCCATGGGTTACATCATTTGCCAAATGGTATGGCTTTAAAGTAGCAAAAATCACATTCTTGAATGTCATACTCTCATCTTCATGGTGGTTGGCTTCCATTACCTTGTCCATTTGATCCACCTAGCATGTTAGATCATTGAAGAGGAGGGGATGAGATTCAAAAAATCCCAATAGCTCATCTCCTATTCAATCATACATAATAAATGCAAACAAGTCTCATAAATACATGTATAGTCATGTTGACATGTGCAAACATTTAAGAGGCAGTTTTATCACTTGAGAAAGTCATACATAGCATACAAAAGCTTACCAAGCAAGTGGATTGGCCTCACCTAATTTCTTGTAGATATTGGACTTGCCTCACCATTCTTTAAGAGATTCTTAGACTTAACTATGCTCTTAGGAGTCCACCTCACTTTTGGGAGACTTTTTATTTTGTCTCAACCAATCTTAAGGGTTCTTAGCTCATCCTCACCATGGCTAAGGGTTCTTAGCCTCACCACACTCAAGCAAACCCAAGCATATATAATAAACATCATATGAAAGCATATTGTAATATCATGGCACCATGGAATCAAAGTCATGCTAGAACATTTTTCATGGCTTAAAAATATACATACACACATTCAAAGACAAGTAAAGTAAACAATCATGCATGAGAGAAGGAGGAGTAAGCTACTTTGGATATAATTACACACTTTTCCTCTTGAATCCAAGCTCTCTTTTTTGGTCACATACATACAAAAGTGTGGGGATGATTTCTCTTAGCCTAAACACAATTTATGGAAGCCAATTAGGTTCATGAAATTAATTCTAAGGCCACACACATGCTTAGATACTAGCTTAACCTATAAACCTTGTTATGGTTCTATAATTGCACCTAATGAAGTAACACCCCTTAAATAAATTCTAGGTTCTATTCTTTTCATTCAAATATGATTTTTGACTCCTTGTAAGCCTCTTGGAGTCATCACACAATCAAAACCAAGAGCCTAGCTATATGTTATTTCTTTAGGTCATAATATGGAACATATAAGGCTAACTCACTTTCTATGACTTTTAAATTTTTTTCAAGGCTTCCTTTCATATTCATTCATCATATATAACTCAAAAATGGGTTTAGAAAAATTTAAAACTCTCCCTAGCTATGGAAACCCTTCTTGGCCGAACCTATATTAGGTTTTAGGCTCCATGGACTTTGCTTTGTTTTCTCAAGGGAGAAAGCACATGGGGAGACTTCTAGGGATCTTAGAAACTCATTCAAACACTTATTTAAGTCTAGGAATCATCATACAAAATTATATTTTACAAGGTGTACTTGAAACCCTAGAAATTGCATCTTAAAATCTAATGGCTTTTTGTTAATTCCCTTTACATATTTTTAATTTTCACACCCTTTTTCTTTAGATTCACCCTTGGTTTTGCCTAGAAATCAAATCCTCCTAGGGTTTCTTATGTTAGACAAAATGAAGAAGGAGGGGAACCAAAAGTAGCAACCATGGGAAGAGAAATTACCTTGTTTTCTTGCGTTTTCTCACTTGAATCTTGCTTTCTCCAAGCTCCTCTCTTCAAATCCGAAATTTTCCCCAAGTTTCTCCCTTAAATCAGATTTGTAAACTTCATTTTAATCAAAAGAAACAAAGGAGAATGGAGGAGATGATGTTTGGATGGAAGAAAGCATTAAAAACTACCAAGAAACCATATTTTAAAGCTTGAATTTCTTCTCCTCTTCTTCTTTCCTTGGTGCGCCACTCTCCTAGAGTTTTTCCTCTGATTTTGGGCAGAATAATATGAAGCTATGTGAATGTGAGAGTGAGGCGCCACCTATTTATAGGGAAAGGAAGAAACACTTTTTAAAAATTTTCAGT
Organism: Erythrophleum ivorense; assembly: GCA_026724425.1. Classification (NCBI taxonomy): domain Eukaryota; kingdom Viridiplantae; phylum Streptophyta; class Magnoliopsida; order Fabales; family Fabaceae; genus Erythrophleum; species Erythrophleum ivorense. The sequence goes on from JAIUCV010000014.1 coordinate 9,173,973, forward strand.
TTGCCCTTCATTCTTGGCATTTTTATTTCTCCTTTGTTTTAGCTCCTTTTTGAGAACCGTCTTTTCCATTATAAAATTTAAATTCCCAATTTAGTAAAATGCCTTTAGAATCACTCAAATAAGAGCTAAAACTTTTCCGAATGAGTCCATCAAAGTTCAGGTACACCGACATTGAAAAACATCTACCGGAGGGGATTTAACTATCTCGGGGCTTCCCATGATTTTTAGGGCCTCTGAGAACCTCGAAAAACTCAAAAATTTCATTTAAAAAGCTTTTTTGTGTGAAACCTAAAATTTGCTCAAAAATATGAAAATGCCATTACGTTTCGTAAGATTTTTGTCAAAATTTGTTTCTTCATTCTAGCTCTATTTTTTTTTTCCATTTGAGGCTAGGATTCTCATTTTTAGGAGTCTAAAATATTACTCAAATTTTTTGGGACCTTAACTAATTCATTTTAAGGGACTTGCTTTGAAAACGCGCTCGTTTCTATTGTTTAATAAAAATCGGACGTTACAATATGTGAAGTATGTAAAAGAATAAGAAATGCATGATGAGAAAAGGGAAGATTATATTTAGTTATGTTTGATGAAAGGAAAATGTTCATTTTTTTCTGCATTTTAGGACTTGGATAAAGACTCTATAGTAATTTAAAGAGTAATCATATAAGATAAGTACTCTATATATTAAGATGTGTCACCTATCATGATAGTCACTAAGGACACACAAAATGATGTTACATTTTTTGGTCACAATCTCCTTAAAATCTTCTAATAAAGAGTCATTCATACTAGGTTAGTGCAAGTCCTCCATTAAATTGACATGTAAAAATATAGAATGTTAAACACATGTGTAATAACATTATATAGAGAATGAAGAGAAGTAACATTGGAAAGTTTAAAAAAAATTACCACAAAACCTTGGGCACCACTCATAGGTTAAATCTACTAATAGGTACACCTCTACTACCATACTCCAAGATGTGATCAATGGTCTCTATTCTCTATTGACATCATAATCAAAGACAAAGTCTGACGCTATACATTCCACATGTTGATGAAGACCTCATACTCCTTTAACCAATCTTTATCTTGTTTGCCTTAGAGTTGTACAAAATGGTAATGGCTCAAATTGATTGGCTTCCTTAAGATTAACTATTGCCTACCAAGCTGGTAGAGCATACAATCAACATGGTGCCACTCCATAATATGGAAGCAGATGTGGGGACTAATGCTAGCCAAATATCTAACAAGGCTAGAAAGTAATATGAAATTAGCTAGCGCATCTCAAGTGAATTGTATAGGCACTAGACAATTTGTATATGATGAGTTCAACCAAAAAAATAAACACGTGATATCACAACGGTGAACTTACAGAGTGGTTATAAGGCAACAAACCTCATTGGGTCCCATCCAGTCTAGAAATACCTTATAATATTGTATTACTAACCACTTTGGATGGGAATGCTACTCGCCACACCTCCACCTGCAAGGATAAACCATACGTATTTATATTGACAAGTAATATGTTAAACCCCTAATAGTTAATCCATCAATCCATATTGTATTGCTAGCCATGTGCCATAGGTAGAACACATTATAAGCATTTGATGGTTGCCACCCAAGTTTTTAGCTAACAACTACAACAAAAATTTGTAGCATGTCTATCTAAAAGCAAACAAATCCCTCATTGGTTTGGTGCCATACATTGTTGGAGGTTCAACAAGAACCACGCCCACACCTTATACATTTCCCCCTCAACTATAGCAAAAGCAAATGGCACAACGTTCCTATTATTGTCTTGTGTGCTTGCAATTAATGAGGTTTCCTTGTATTTTCCGTATAGTCTTGTAGATCTGAACCATTGCCTTTGAGTGCTTGAAAGCATCAATACAAGGTTTGAAGGTCCAAAATACTTAATGGAACATCACCATGAAGCCTTCATCTACATTGGTTTGTGGCCATCTCTTATCGACAAACTCATAGTATGATCTAGGCTTAAAGTGTTTAATAGCAACCATCCGCCTTGGTAACACAACATACAATCTCTATTAATTCCCAAATGTGATGGCAAGAGCTTGGTGCTTTCCTTTTTATGGCTTCTTGTAGGATATGATGTACTTGAATATACCATGCACTTGATTAATTACTTGTCAAATAAACACCCATGCATCATCAGCCACCATAGACACAATATGTGATGAGATCATATCAAAGTCCAATTTTGGGTGATCCTAAGATGGTGACTTCAACACACATGTTAAGGCCCTTTGTATTTTGTAATGCACCAATAGTTTTCATTGGCCTGATGACATGTATTAAGTTTTGAATTGTAGTGTGCATTATATTGAGGGCATTAATATTCTTTGTACTTTTCTAAGAAATAGAACACCCTAAAAGTATTATGTAAACACACAAAGTATATCTTGACTGCCCACTGCAAAGACCTCTTATCATTATATCTCCAACCAATATACAACTCTTGGTTATTGTTCATATTCATTGCCTTGTTCATTTTAACATAGTCAAAAGCCCTTGTAGTATCCATATTGATATGTATGAAAAAAGTAGCTATTGGATCCTCATATTGAATAAGGGGGCCTTGATGGCTTCCATCCCAGTCTCATCTATGTCCCTTCAACCTCCTTGTCATTGTCGCCACTAGGAACATTATTGTAATTGTTAACATTATATTTTGTTTAGGCATTCTCCAAAAATAAAAAAATACATTAAAATACATTGTTTCAAGTTTTTACTTAATTTGAATCATTCTTAATATTGGAGTCATTTTAATTTGTGTCACATTTGGGTTGTATATATTTTTTAATCAATTTTAATTTAATTTAAATTATAAGTAATTTTAATTTTGAATCATTAATAAAAAAAATAAAATAAAAAAGAATGGAAAGAAGGGAGTAAATAAAACCCCTTCTCTCCTCCCGCCAGGCACATCCGAAAGAGAGGCAACTCTATAGATTTGTTGAAATTCGGGCACCAAGATTCATGGCTGGATTTGGGGGATTTGAGATACCCTTTGGGCTTCACTCCAATTAGGTTATAAGAGAGGGAAAAGAGAGAGAACAGGGAGTAGGGAGCAGAGAAACGAAATTGAAAGAGAAGCAGAGGGAAAAATCAGAGCACAGAGGGACGAGTTCTTCAGCAAAACCAGAATAGAGTTGAGAAGGATGAGGACGGAGATAAAGAGACAGAGCAGATCGAATGGGGAAGAGAAAACAGTAAAGAGGTGAGTGTTTGCAAACCAGTTCTTATTTGCTAATCTGGCTTACTGTTCTTAGTTCCCAATAGTGAAAGTTTTTATCTATTCTAATGAACTGGGTTCTTTCATTCTTTTGATATCACACAGCTATGCTATCTTTTTTTAGTATGATTCACATTCGGTTATAATTTTGCCCAATGGAATGGAATAAATGGTTCGGCCCTCTGCTTGAGTGATGTCTGGCTATGAAGCATGATCTCCTGGATTTTGGGTGAATCCTGACACTATTGCTCAATCTGACCGGATTGGATTTTTGTATAATAAATGGATCAAGTTTGAATAAGTTTAGTGGATCTGGTAATAGTTTGGAATGCATGTGTGATTGGGAATCGAGTAAGGCTTAGGATTGTATCTCACTTGGTTTTGTAACCTTCCAATTTATTTCTTGTGATTGCAACTCCTTATCTGGCCGACTTGTTTAGCTGTGAAGGTTCAAAATTGAACATCCTTGTAGTATTTGGTCCGCAAAATCGTAGTATCATAAACTTAAGCACTGCCTCAGTGCCCAATGTCGGAGTTAGATGGTTCCATAAAAAGCAATTTATGGCGTGTTGTGCCATATATGGAGAGTTAAAGAATTTATGTTGCATGCTTCTGTACTGACTATCATTGATACTTTATTTTGGGTGGCTGGGGATTGAATGTAATTGATCAGCTTTCTTATTAAATGATATGGAAATACGTATGATTCTTGTCCTGTATGTCAATTTGTTTTTTGTGACGTAAAGTTTTGGGTCATGCTGCAATGTTGCATACATGTGGAAGCATAGTTTCTTGAACAGTTCACTGGACCAAGAAGTAACATCTTTGATATGCATCTTTGATATGTATTTAAGCGTGATGTGGTTATATGATTGAATGGGCAATATGAATAAAAACGTGATGCATTGTAGTCCAAATAGTTTTCATAATGGGTAACCCCTATCATTTGGAATAACGGTGTGCTAAAATAGGCATCGATATAATAGACTAAAATAATTCTACTTATATCAAGCATTTAATTCTGCTGATTTGTCATTTGTACAAGCTTCCACATTAGCTTGCATATTTGGAAGCAATTTTATTGACATGGATATTTAATATTGACTTTTAAATTATACCTTGGCACATGTTATGCTTAGTCATGATAGCACATGCTCATCATTTACGACATGAAATACAGTGAAAAGAGATTAGGACAGAATTCAACGATAAAGAGACAAGTTAATAGGCATTTATAGTCGATTGAAAAAAATATGCTCACGCATCCAAAAAAGAAGGATAAGTTTGAGAAGGAAATATAGGTCATTATTAATAATATACGAAACTTTTAAGTCGTTAAAATCAGGGTATTCAAACGTAATATGTTAAATCTGTAATTGTAAAAAATAAATTGCAAAAAATCTGCAAGTAATAATTTGAATGTTAAAATTTCATTGCAAACAAGCTAGAATATAAAAAATTACAAATATTATTATTGGCTAATTACAATATATTAATTATTAATGTATAGAAAAAATGAGTATATTAATAAAAACACAAAAAAGTTTTAATGAATATTTAGATTTATAAAAATGCAAATTCGTTGGAACAAAAAGCATACTACAGTTTCCAACCGAAATATGGTCGAACTGACCCGACCATGTTACCGACTTGCGCCAGCTCTACCTCTACTCCTCTTCTTGGATCGTTGCTGTACTACACTCCTCAGCCAAGAATGTAATTGCTTCTTTTTTTTTTTTGAATTTGTTTTCTTCTTGGTAATGGCTGAAATGGATGCAGATCAAAGCTTGATTTGTTTTTCTTTTCTCTGCATTTATTGCTATGTGCCACATTCTGTCCTATATGATATTAAGCACTCATTCTGTCCTATACGATATCAGCTTTGTCTTCAGTCCTCGAGTTTGGCCAATCTGTCTCTGAACGGAATCTGTCTCTGAACGATTCCATATGGAGCAACAATTACAGCACCAAGAAGCCTGATCAGAGGAGGAATTTTGATATCAAGGTTGGTCACGAAATCAACAATATAAATTTCAACTCTAAACTTTCTTCTGATTTTAATGGATTCAACGATGGCTGGAAGATGTCCGATTCTTCGATTTCAAATGGATCCATTTTGGCTGTGCCTCACAGCACTGTCCCCCTTAACGGGGCCTTCAATAAAGGTATTTATTCTAAGCCTTCTTATCTTGATCTCAATATCAATTCCAAGGCCCACAAGATTGGAGGTAAGAGTTAAGAAACTGAAATGCTGACAACAATAACGAGAACAAGGATACCAAGATGATTCGGAGATATATTGTCTGCAACAGGGATACCGTGGCTGGGAATCTCACAAGGCAGCTATTTGGTATGTCTCCTATCCTCCACTATCCTTTTGTCTTTTTCTTTTCTCCTTTTGTTTATGATTATATGCAATTATGTTGTAGAACAGGATTCCCCTTCAATTTCCTATTCATTTTGCAAAATTTGTTCTTGTATTTGTTTAATGATGCATCGTCAATCCTCCACTAAAATTTTACATTATGGCCACATTAGCTACATCATTTGGCAGATCTCAATTGCAGCCTTTGTTTCCTGTCTTGGAGGCCTGGCCTAATAAACTACATGTTGCGGTTCTGCTTGTTCTTAGTTTTATTATGGGTAAGTAATCTGTTTCCCCAAGAATGGACTTTTAGATTCAACATTTTGGGAGAAAGTCCATGTAATTTATTCGCAAATGGGCTGCATATACTTCTTCATCCACTAAAATTAATATATAAAGCTGATGAGCAATATAAATCTTTTCAATCTCTGTGTTTCCTCATAGATTTCCTTTTGATATAAGTGAACATTGATCAACTTCCTAACAGTACCTAAGTTTTTATTTTGTTTGTTTATAGGAATCCAAATGCTTTAGTCGTAGATGTGCTTATTGAACATATCCAAGAGTCAGTGCCATATTGCATGCTCTTTGCAGATGATATAGTCCTAGTTGGAGAGTTGAGAGAAGAAATAAATGAAAAATTAGAGATGTGGATACTAGGTTTGGAAACACATGGATTACGTTTAAGTAGAAGTAAAACGGAATATATGAAATGTAAGTTTAGCAAGAGGTACATTAATTCTAACGTAGAAGTAAAAATAGGAGACCACACCATAACACAAGTCACTCGATTTAAGTATCTTGGATCTATATACAATAGGATGGGAAAATAGAGAAAGATGTAAATTGTAGGATTCAAACGAGATGGATGAAATGAATGAATGTTTCGGTGTTATAATAGACAGAAGAGCATCGCTCAAACTTAAGGATAAATTTTATTGCGCAGTTATAAAACTAGCAATGTTATATAGGACTGAGTGTTAGACATTAAAAAGCCAACAGGAGAATAAGGTCAATGTTGCAGAGATGAGAATGTTGTGTTTGATGAGTGAATATACCAAATAAGATAGAATGAGAAATAAATACATTAGAGAGAAAGTTGAGGTCACACTTATTGTGGAAAAGATGGTAGAATCGTGTTTTAGATGGTTTGGCTATGTGTAGAGAAGACTTATAGAAGTTCTAGTAAGAAGAGTAGATCAAATGAAAAGTAACCCAATAATTAGAGGTAAAGGGAGACCATGAAAAACTATAGGCGAAATTATTAAGAAGAATTTAGATTTAAATGGTTTAACTGAATACATGATTTATGATAGAACTTTATGACGTTGTTTGATCTATGTGGCCGACCCCATCTAGTGGGAAAATGCCTATTATTATTGTTGTTGTTATGTAGGAATCCAAATGCTGAGGAGAAAATGAACCCATTTGCTGAACAAGAGGCATGGGAGGAGCATTAAATTGGTCATTTATTTTCTGATGCTCTAGCATTATTTTCCTGTGTGGTCATCTTTTTTATTTTGCATTAATTTTTTTAATTAATTTGTCATTTTGTTCTTTATTAGCTAATTATCTCACCGTATCATGAAAATGAAACACTATATCATTGAGGAAAAATTCATTTAAATGTTAAATACCTGCAAATAATGCAGATTATCATGCAGCGATTATGTCCAATGGACAGGTCAAACCATATTCAATGGCGGCAGCGGCAGCAACAGGTAAGTCTCATGAGACAACAGACAACAGCAACCATTAAAAGGCTCCAATTCATCACTGTCAGATTTGGTAGGGCGGAGTCGAAACTTCCCCATGTTGTCAGTTGCAGTAGCTGCTTCACAGTTTTAACTCATTGGCCTCTGTATACTAAATTCTTTATGCTAATTGTTTGCAATTTGATATGAAATAATGAATATGGATAAAATGATGAAATAGTTGAACACTACATTTAATATTTTTTCACATGGAAAAGGAGGGCATCGTGATCAAGTGTCTTTCACTTGAGGGCAACTTGCAAAATTAGATTTAAGTGGATCAGGGGCATTAGGACTTCTTCAAAAGATATTGCATCCTGTTACAGGGTTAGTTGTTTATTTTAGAGAAATAGCTTTTTTTATTTCATTTCTGATCCTAAATTGGCTTATTTTACTTGGTGGCTTTACAGAATTTCAAAGAATCATTGGCAGTTGAAAGCACATTTGTCTATGGAGGAGGACAATGTTTCTCAGAATAAAAGGTCACCTGCACTGAATAATGAGGAGCTTTTTTTTTTTCCTCATGCAATGTTATCTTTTAATGTTAAGGATCCTCGAGAATTGCCCAACTAAAGTACTACATTTCCGATGGACCCAGCTTTGACTGAGGCATTGTGTGATGCACCCCAAGATAAATGCAAGGAGCTTGCTGACTTGGAAGGAATATTAGAGAAGAATGAAGACTTACCCTCATCATCATGGTCAATACTTGAAGACAACCAGTATGATAGTAGTGATCTAGGGGGTGCCACCACCAGAGTATTAAGGCCCTCATTTGAAGAGAGTGTCGGTACGATAATAGTAATTTAGAATATTACAAAAAGCAAGCAATAGTGCTTTTCATTTTCTTAAACTGCATGCTACCTCCCTCCTTCATGAAACAAAAATTATGAATGGTTCTTTCTTCTTTCTTATCCTTCTTCTTGTATCCCTTTTCTTCCCACATCCAAGCTTGACCATGAGAACTAAGATTAGGCAAGTCACAGAAGCCTCAACTAATTATCAAGATTTGATGAGTATTCAATTTGTTTTGATTTGATCTTCAATATTAATTCTTTGCTTAGTTGTTCTTATATAATTTTTTTCTCTCATTCAGTTAGGAGCTATGAGAGAAAGGAAAGAACTGCATGAAGTGCACGCAGGACCCATTCCTATCGGTAATTCCATTCCACAGAGGAAGTGGAAATCAAACACACAAAGAAATCCCTAAGTTTTCCTTTTGATGTTCATTATTAATTTTATTTTTTCTAAAGTTTGTCTCTACTCTTTTTTTATTTTTCTTTTTTCTTTTCTTCTCCCTTCATCGTATTGTCTATACAGAGTTTATAACTCAGTTATTGGAATCATATATATGAGTACAAGTTTTACCTGTAAAATTAAACCTCAACTTCATGACATTATCAATTAAGGACATCATCTCTAGCTATGAATTCTGTTAATTGCATTAATGTTTATCAGTAAGAGTAATTGGAGGATTGAATTTTCAACTTGAAGTGTTCCTGATGTAAAACACCCTGATATAAATCAGCTTGAATCTGGTTGAATAGGGATTTCTTGAAGATTGATTTAGTAGAGTAATTATATTGTAAATAGATTAATAAAATTCATATGAAGGGTTTGATTTTGAGATTGAATTTAAATTTCTCACATGAAGTTTTTCAGATTCTTTATTCTCTGTGTTTCAGCATCCTTTTGGATATGTCAGATGGAAATGTTAGAGAAGCAGGTCGATTTCAATTATGCAGATCATGAAACTAAAGTAGGGACTTCACTACAATAATTTCAATAATTTACTTAGCCATGCTGCATTATTTTCAAATTGTCATTCTATAGCAAGTGCCAAGGTAATGCAATTGCTATAGAATACTATTATTGGTGTGCTAGGTATATGAGTGAAAATTCACGATATATCTTGACGAAATCTGTGCTTTGATAATAAGAAATTAAGTATAAAACAGTTTGTTTGACTGATTATAAATGAGGCAAATGAGGATCAAGAAAAAAAAAAGACTTAAATAGTCATCAATAACTGATTTCCTCGTTGAGATGGTAATTAGAGAAGGATAATTAAGTAATTTAGAATATTATCACTATTATAAGATTCACATTATAGAGGAATAGTTTTGATGGGATTTACGTGGAATGTTCTCTTCATATTCATTCCTCTCAATTTTAATCCCTTCATTTTTAGTTTTTTTTAAACAAAGTTTAGGGGATGAAACACAAAATCCTGTTAGAGCTATTTTTAATTTTGGTATTTTAGAACAGAAGAAAGAGAATAATCTTGAGTCATTCTTTGTTTTCTCTCTTATACATAGAGGAAAGAATTTTTATTAATATTTTTTGTGTATTAAGGTCTTCATTCGGAGAGTGTCATTTCTAAGGAGAAACATCGCAAACGTATGCCAATTTCTGTCTTGATGATTAAATTTCCGGTGATGCAAACTCTTTAACCAAGGAGCAGTGCTCAAGATCTTGCCCTGTAATGCATTTTAAAAATGATAAGAATGGATTGGTTATAAGGTAACTTCTCTTTATTTTTATCCTCTGTTTCTCTTAAAATTCTGTAACTTTTTCATGCCGGGCAATATCGAGTGTGCTTTATTAATATTGTATGCAAGTTTACCTATTATTTTCTGCTCATTGATTAGTATAAAATTTGGGGTAATTTACTTTTTGAATTAATATCCATTAAACTCCAGATATTTTTATTATATAAAAGCAAACAGGTATGTAAATATGATTACCTGCTTAAGATATTTGAGGAAATAGTAAGATAGAAATCTTATAATTCTAATGCCATCATGATATCAAACATGTTCCCTTGACATACATGAAATCTTTTAGCTTAAAATTCATTCTGTCATTTACCGTGCAATAAGGGTTTCGTTTATTATCTTTCAGATGGTCTGTTACACTTCCTCTTAGTTGGGTCAAAGCCTTCTGGATTCCTCTCATTTCTAACGGGGCGCATGCGGTGGGTTTGCGAAATCTCTTTTTGTGGATTTTGAGTCGTGGTTTCAATTCAAGTTCTGAAAATCTTTCTCTATTCTAACATTTTGTGATAAAATATAATAGAGGGTGAAAAAAAAATGTAATTTGCAATGGAAAGTCTTTCTTTTGTTGTTTCGGTTGTAATCCTGTAAATTGAACAATGAGCAATTGAGGACCTCTCTGTCTTTCCTTGGTTCAAGCGCTCGCCTTTATTTTTGCATACTTGAAAATAAAATTTTCTTTTTTTATTTTTATTTTTATATATTTACATATAATGCATATATGTGTCTTTAAATTAATAGAAGATATTTTATTTAAAAATTTAAAATCTATTATATATTTAAATTTTCAATTTTATGTCACTGTAGCTAAATCCATTTGGCTCGGCTTTTATTGGATTCGTTGCTTTTCTTTATGATTTTTTGTTCATTGCTTCATCACACCGATTTTCATTGTTTTATTCTTTTGTTGTACATTTTTGTGTATAGTATGAGTGCCCAAATAGTTAGACTAAAGTATATATTTTAAAAGTAAAAAAAAAAATTATATAATTTATTGTAAATTGTAAAATAAAAAAATAATATAGAATAAAGTATGAAAAATCTTCTAATATATTTAAAAGAGAGATTAACTTTCAATATCTGTAATCAAAGTTTTGGAATTTAAAATATGCTATTAAAAACTTTTCAATTAATTTTTTTTATGAGAAGGATAAAGATATTTATGATTCAAAATTATTTTTCTTAATAAATATTAAATTTAGAAAAATATACTTTTTAAGATGCCCTTCGAATTTTCCATCAATAATTCAATCATTTTTCAAAAGTTATTGTTGTTTTTAAGATGAAGGCTTCACAACAATTTTGATATTATCTTCAAGGAAATTTATTAAGTATACATCGGCGTTCCAAAAATTCCGTTATATATTTATTCAATATAGATTAATATTTATTTTCAAATTCTAATATTCGTTTATCCATTTTTTTTGAACAATTTGTAAATTTTTAAATGCATTAAATATTGACGTTTCGGAAGCATACACTCATAAAATTATTTTTGTCATCTCCACTATCTAATTTATTATACAACATTTTTTCTGCTTTTTGCAACTCTCAACACTACTAAATAATGATATCTTCTTAAATCATTATTATCACACATTAATATATATATATATATATATATATATTGTGTGTGTGTGTGTGTATAAAATCACCAACATGAAAAATAATTTGCTGGATGAAATGCACAAAAGTTTAAATAAATAATGAAAATAAGTTAATAGCAAGCATCATGTTCAAGTTCTTGTGTAGCGATAAAGAAGTTTTTCAACTTGAGGTTTTTTCTTGCTTTTATCATAAACACTGAATTTTGTAGCAAAGCTTAATTAGAGTATTTTTTAATTATTATGTATCTAATGATTCAATAAATTGAAAATTTGAAAAGTGTATTTGAAATAATTGCTACTTCATTGAATGACCATTGAGAATTTAAAATTGATTATATTTTCAAAGAAGCCTCATCTGATGTGGAAAGTTTGAATGGATCCGCAGCCAATTTGACATGCTAAGAAAATCTATTTGCGCGTTTGCAAAAGTCAAGAAAATCAAAATTAAAATTTTAAAGGTTCCCATTATTTTAATGAGACATAAATAGAAGGAGAGTGAGAGAGACAAAAATTGATTAATATTCCAATTTATATGCATTTAAAACCCTTTTTTTGAAATTTTATCTCTCTCCGTCTTTTATTTCTTTCTGTCTCACAAATAACATAAAGCATTGAATTATGTTTCTCAATCATGATCCTCTTCTCTTTCCAAAAATAATTAAGTTTATTTTGAGAATTTGGGATAGAAATCATTGAAAAAGAAAGGTTCAGTCTTAAAAATAAATTGGGATATTAATTAATGAGTAATGAAATAGCGAGAAGAGAATTTAAAAAGAAAGCGTTAAATGTCAAAACTAACAGATAAATTGTTGCATTAATTGTAGAACTTTAAATTTGTACCCAATTTGTTAATTACTTGTAAAGTTGGGCACTCCACTCATTAACATTTTTCATATTAAATGAATAATTAATTATACTCATTTGTTCATCAAAATTTTAAAATAAAAAAGCCCTTATTATTTCTTTTAAAAACAAAGCATTAAAAAAATATCCTTTTAATTTTTTTATAAATAATTTCATTACTTTAAACATTTTTAATCATTATTTCATATTATTCCACGTTCCATATTATTATAAAAGAAAGAGAAAGAGATAGAAGGAGAATCGCATGAGGATAATATCCTAATTTATCTTCATTTAAGATGCTTTCTTTTTGTGAGATATTGTTGCTATATTATTTTTTTTCTTGGTTTATTGAAGGATATATTTCATTAGCCAAAAAAAAAAAAAAAAGAGACTCTCTTTCAATTCTTGTCATGTCCCCAAATGGAGACAAGATTGGCACAATGTATGAGATGATCTCGCACCCATCAACCTAACAAAACATTCAATTCCTTATTTTTTTAACACATAAGGCCAAGGTAAGCAATCAAATGAAAACACTTATAAATTATAATGTCTTTCACTCTTGATATCAAAATCAAGTTCATATTTATAAATTTATAGTCAAATTTGGTTCTCAATATTTTTATATAAGTTTCGACAAGACACCCTTATACTTGGAATGTCTCAAATGATCTACAACACTCAGAACCAATAATTTACAATAATGGAATGTCTCAAATGATCTACGAACACTTAGAACCAACAATTTACAATAAAAAGAACTCCTTGATTTTTCTATCAACAAAACATATTACAAGGTTGGGGATCCTGCCTGTAGTCTGTGAAGCGGACTTTAGAATACAAATATACATATACAAAGATAGCAATTCATTTTCATTAGACAGTCTAACTATTAACTCCTTACTAATAACTCTCTCGAACCACATTGTTGGACACAGGTTCCACATTTACAAGAATAAACAATGGAATGAGCCATAGTACTCAGTTAGTAGAAGATAAAGTATGATAATTAAATGGATGAGTGGACACTGAATCTTTTTTAAAAGAAAATAAGTTTTAGACAAAGTGATAATAAAAAAAGAATTTAACTAAAAAATGAAATGATTATTATAAAATTAAATTTATAAATCTTTAAATAGAAAAGTATATAAATTGATTAGTGTATATAAAGTCAAAGAATTAAAGTTAGTAGAAGACTTGTTTAGTACATTAGAATACAATAAAATATTGAAACATGCATGCCTCAAATTCTTTATTCAAGAATTTGAGTTAATTAAAAAAATTAATCAAATCAATCAATCAATCAATAAAATTTTAAGTTTAACACTCAAAAATTTTTAATTTGAACAAAAAATAAATGTCATACCAAGAACAATTAAATAAAAGATTTCATCAAGAAGGTTTGTGCATAACTTTAAGTTTTAATCATATATCCTAACAAAAGCACACAACCCACGATAGTAAATAATCATCAATTTAATCTCAAAGCACTGTAAGCAGGAATCACAAGTGGAACTACTACCATCTTCCTTGCTTACCACCATTCCTATAGCTCTTAAACATTCAAAAAGCATCTAACTTAGTACCCTTCAAGTGCTCAGTCACAAAAAAATGTAGTAATATCCAAAGTATACTACGGGCTAATAGAACTGTTGTTAGTAATCAAGGTTCTACAAATCCTACCTTATATGTGTGTGTGTCTACATATATATATATATATATATATATATCATATAATACATATAATTCATACCCAAAAATCTTCCTAAGTAAATGTTCTTTAAAAAAAACAAAATTCACAATTAATAGTGTGGTGTTACAAGATTAAATGATACTGTATAACCATATTAAGAAAAACTTATTATTAATTGAGTTTTTGAGATTTACACTTAAATCATTACATTATTTTATATCCATTTGGTAGCATGGCACATATTGTATATCATAAGTGGAATTTGCACACTTTGGCAACGAAACCAAGGTGTATAGACACCAAATTTGTTTCAATTTTGCTCATAGGAGTCATTTAAATTTGTCTCAGCTTATTTTCATCTATAACATATTCATATATATCAGAAATAACACAATTAGAGGCTTACAACCTGGATTTAGAACCATGGAACACAAAAACTTGAAGTTGCTCTCAAGTTTGCTATGACAACTTTATGGTAGGAACTTTGAAAAATCATAATTAATTCTAAAAAAAATAAAAAGCAAGCAAATGATAACTTTCTAGAAAGAATAAAATGTCAAATAAAATATAAAAATCATTCCAAACCATGAAAACATCAACTAGACTACAAAAAATAATAGAACAATACCAAAGGTCCAGTTGCCGGGTCTACTATCATAGGTTTCTGATATAAATTTTGAAAATTCATAAGTAATTCTAGAAAATTTAAAATCAAGCAAACCATAGCATTCTACAAAGATCTAAATGTCTAATAATGACTCAAAGTGATTCCAATTCCAAAAAATTGCATTTAATCCATGAAAATTGATAGAACAATACTAAAGGTCTATCTACATTATTGGTACTGACCATCAATTTTAAAAATTCTGTTCTCCCTCTACAGACCTCCAATTAGGGTTCTCTTAAGTGCTATAGAAAATTTGTCATGTCTAGTTTATACTTATAAAATTTAATGAGTATTGGATAACATTTGGCCCTCGAATGACACAAAAGAAAGAACTAACCATATAAATGGTGTTGTTACCAAATATGCATACTTTTTTCGACTTTGAAAATTCATAATTAATTCTCTGGAGTTCCAAATAATGTGGTTCTTAGCTCAGAAAAAAAAAGCTCTAGATGAGTCCTATATTCATGTCAAATTTCAAGCTTAAATTCGTTCATTTGGTTAACTTGGGGTATAGGGTGCAAAAATGGCACTTTTAGGCACTAAATGAGGTCAAAATGATACCATATGCTATCATACTATAACTACAACCAATTGTGCACATTTAAATGGCTAAAAATAGCATATAAAGGCTATTTAAATGGTCCAAAACCTCATAGAACTCAATCTCCCCATGCCACTCACATTTATATACATGCACATACTAGCATATGGGTGGCAAAAACTTACATTTACATACATTTAGATTTAAGATTGGTACATACATTATAATTCTATATATTTGAACTTCTTCAAATGGTTACATCTTATATACATCATATGAATAGAGTTCTTGACATCAATATGCTATTAAATTTCCTAATTCTTTACTCTTTTGTCAAAGTGCCATGCTTCATGACCGTTGGCCTCCATTCTTTAGTTCTCTTGGCTCACCTAGGCATAATTAGGTATATGGAGGGAAAAAGTGAGATTTAAAGAATTTCAATAGCTCTTTACCCTTTTAAACATATATAATGGATGCCATACAATGTCAAAAAATGCATGCATGCTTTCAAGGCCATAAATGAACATACATAAACATTTTCTTCATCACATAAGCTCATATGTGTCAAACATAAGCTCTCAAAGGCATTGGTTTAGCCTTACCCAACTTTCTAAGGACTTTTGGATTTGCCTCACTCACTTTCAAGGGACTGTTAACTAACCCTGACTTTTCTTGAAACTTGGCTTTGTCTTACCTAATCCTAGAGACTTTTGGCTTATCCTCACCTTTGTTGAGGGACTTTTAGCTTCACCATACCCATTCAAGCCAAACATACATTCATAAACTCATTTTGAGATGTATAATGGTATCATAGTAAGTAAGCAATAGTTAAAAACATTTCTCATAGTTCAAACATACGTACAAGTACTTAAAGACAAATAAACATCCAAGGAATGCATGAAAGAAAAGTTAGAGAGCTACCTTGAAGCTAACATCACACACTTTTTCCTTGAATTTGGCTTCCCCTTTTTGGCCAAGCTCATAGAATTAGGTGGCACTTGATTCTCTTGGCCTAGATATATCAAATGAGTCATGTTTAAATCATTGGAACAAGCTCTAGCTTCTCACAAGCTCTATGCTATACTACTTTCTCATATAACCTCATTATGGATCCATTCAAGACACAATGAAGCAATCTTTGGATTTCATGATCTTGGCTCCCATTTCTCACTTAATTCAAGTCTCTTGATTCCATTTAGATTCCTTGGAGTTGTGATACCATAAATTCTAGCTCATTCCATGCTATCTTTATATCTCATAGCAATCAATTCATATGAGAGGCAAGAAAATGACATTACAATATTAATTATTTTTGCATTGCATCATGTATAAAAATTTCATTCGGTGTCATATGGACTGTGTGAGCTCATACTATACTTTCCCATATTTTATTACATGTATACAACTCATTCGCATCATAAAATGTGGCTCACAACTCAAGAAAACCGAAATGAAGCAAAAAACATGGAGATTTATTTTTGGACAGATTTTACCTCTTTTCTATCCAAATTTTGAAATATCATAACTAATTATAAAAAAATCAAAAACATGCATTCTAGGTCATTCTGGAAAGCTACGGATGTCTACTTCAGCAAAAAATATGTCCAAACCATAACATCTATCACAAAGGATATTTGACATCCAAAAAGGTCCAGAGGTCAAACTGCATTTTGGAACTATTACAGAATTCTGCAGCAAACTTTGAAAATGTCCAATTAATTCTATAAAAATCCAATCCATGCAAATGATACTAATTTGGAAAGCTGTGGATGTTACCTAGAGGAAAAAAAATATTTCTAGATCAACTCAGGTAGCCCAGGCCTCAAAATTCAATAACAATAACTCAAGTCGGGCCAAACTCTGATACTAGACAGAATGTTCAAAAATTCATATCTCTCTCTCTAGACCTCCAATTGAGGTTCTTCTAGTTGGCACAAGTAACTGGGAATGTCTAATTTATCTGTATAAAATTTTAGTAGCAACTGGACATCATTTTCCCTATAAGTGACAGAATTTAATTTTAGACTAGTGCTATAGTACCAAGGACCAAAACTAAAAAAATTCCTAACTTTAACAATTTGCCAAATATTCCATAGACCTCCAAAAATTACCAACTTTACCTTCCCAAAAAGCTCTCAATAAGCTTTAGATGCATGCCAAATTTCAGACCAAGAAGAGCTCATTTGGACAAAAAGTGGTATAGCCTCCTAAAATGATAAATTTTTGCTCCATATAGGTTACCAATTTGTCCAAATAGCTTTCTTAATTGTTTGGCACATCTTATGTAAGTTTCAAAACACAAATATGACTTGTAGAGACTATCCAAGTGGTCCCAAACCCCATGCATCTTATTTTGGTCTCTCAACATCCATTTATGTACCAAACACACATGTCATTCAAGGGTTCAATTACATAATTTCATTGATTTAATACTACATACATTATGCATATAGTCTATACATCATGTTACATATGATCAAGGTTTTAACAACCAAAAATAATATGTACAATGCTTCTTGACACTCCATTACAATTTAAACTACAAATTAAACAAAGTGTAGCCATTTAGTGTTCTTAACTTGCATTTCCTTGGCCTTAGGCACCACTTAGACATTTTAAGCATGAGAGGAAAGGGGGAGTGAGATTCCAAGAATTTCAATAACTCACACACCTATTCACACCATATTCAAGGCATACATACATCAAATATATGAATATGCAAGCATAAAGTGTGCAATAAATCTCATTTCATGCCACATCAACATGTCAAGACCACTTTCATGCTCTAAGGACTTTTGGTTTAGCCTCATCCCATTTCTAGGACTTTTGGATTTGCCTCACTCTTGGCCTAAAGACTTTTGACTTAGCCTCACCCATTCAAGGGACTTTTGGCCTAGTCTCACCCATACCATGAGACTTTTGGCATCTCCTCACCTTCATCAAGGGACTTTTGGCATCATCTCACCCTTATGAGCTCTTTCCACAGCCATAGTCATTCAAGAAGACACATTGGTACCAATGCAACCTCAAGACATTAAGTGGCATGTTTTCAAATCACAAGAGAATATACAAGCACACAACATATACATATGCACACAAGAATGCAAGAGAATGAGGTGGAGAGCTACCTTTTAATTTATGCAAGCTTACTTTGCCAATTCCTTTCCCTCCTTGGTCTCACAAGAGCACTTAGGTGGAGTAGGGTTCTCTTGACCTAGACATCACAAACATCATACAATTACACACTTGAAGCAGCCAAGACACTAGGTTCACTTTTAAGTACACACTTAGTTCCATAATGGGTATATTGGTTCCATGAATGGTCCATTGAAGCAACTCATATCATCCAAGTTCTAGGCTCCATTATCTTGTTATTTCTAGACTTCTTGGACTCATTTAAGGTCCTTGAAGCCATCACTTATTCAATTGCACCATTGGAAGACCAAGTTACTTCATAAAGCACCATTATGAACACCATTATTCCATCTCCCAACCTATGGCTCCTAAATTTTTCCCAATGCTTCCTCCCATTTCCTAGCATCATATGGAGCCCCAAACCAAGGTTAGAACAAATTAAAATACTCTCTATCCCTATGAATCCTCCTTGGCCAAGACAAGCACATAATTAGGTTTCTTGGAGTTTCAAAATTTTTCTTGATGGAAGAGCCACTTGGGAAGGTTTCTAGGGGTCTTAGGAGCTCAAGGAAACATCCAAATAGCTAAGGGATTACTCACACAAAATCAGATTTTACAAAACCTCCAAGAACACCACACTTTTCTAACTTGATTTCCTTTAGTTTTTCTTAGAATTTCTTGCCATATTCTTAATCCTTGCACTCTTTTCCTTAGGTTTCTCCCTTGGTTCTATCCAAAATTCATCTCCTTCTATCCCCCCTAGGTTGGCCGAAACTATCACAAAGAGGAGCAATCAAGATGAAGCATCAAGAATGGAAAAATACCTTAGTTTCAAGCTTGTTTTCAAAGCTTTTCTTCCTTGGTTCTGTTCTCCTTGGCAAATTGGAATTTTCCCCCTTAGGTCTGGACCAAAAATAGAACCAAATCATTTAGAAAATCCTTGGAAAAAAAGGAGGAAGAGATGAGAACAAGATTGGAGGAAGATGGAGCAAGAAAATCCATGAAATTACCTAGTTTCTCCTTGGTTTTCTTCCTCTTTTTCTCCTCCTTCTTGTGCACCTAAGAGAGCAGAATAACTTCTGTATTTTGGGCAGAAAATTTCGTGCTCAATAAAAGGGAGAAGATGGAAGAAAAGTGTGGAAGTGTTTAGAACATTCTAGAAGCTTTTACTTCTAATTTTGCCCTTCCGTAATGACAATTTCATTTTAGCTTCGCTTTAGCTCCTTTTTTAGAACCGTATTTTTCATCATAAAATTTAGGTTCCCAATCTAATAAAATGCCTTTGGAATCACTCAATTTGGAGCTAAAACCTTATTGAATGAACCAGTCAAAGTTCGGGTCAACTGACGTTGAAAAACATACACCAGAAGGGCTTTACTAGTCCCGGGACTTCTCATAGTTTTTGGAGCCTCTGAGAACCTTGGGCAACTCAAAAATTTCATTTAAAAAGCCCTCCTATTTGGTTTTCCAAAAGTTGCATTTATTTACGAAAATGCCATTATGTTTCATCAATTTTCGTCGCAAATTGTTTCTCCATTTTAACTCTATTTTTCTTTCCATCTGACCCTAGAATTATCATTTTTAAGAGTCTAGAACTCAACCAAAATTTTTTGGGACATTATCTAGGTCATTTCAGAAGACTTACTTTTATATGGCTTATTTCATCATTTTACAAAAATTATGTTCGTTACAAGAGTTACCACAAATTTATTTTAAAGAGCTTAACTATAAGTATAAGTTGCTTCCTAATGTCTCATTAT
Organism: Erythrophleum ivorense; assembly: GCA_026724425.1. Taxonomy (NCBI): domain Eukaryota; kingdom Viridiplantae; phylum Streptophyta; class Magnoliopsida; order Fabales; family Fabaceae; genus Erythrophleum; species Erythrophleum ivorense. Next base: position 9,194,155 of record JAIUCV010000014.1, read on the forward strand.
GGAACCTACATCTCTATCTCACAAACTAAGACTTCTAATTTTTTTTCAAGGCTTCCTTTGGTGTTCTCCTATCATATTTAGTTCCATTCTAGCCTTAAAATAATTTAAAACACTTCTTAGGAGGCTAGACTTTGCTTGGCTGAGACCACGGAGGCTTGGAGTATTCATGGAATTTGCTTCATTTCCTTTAGGGAATTGCCACTTAGGGGATTTTCAATCCTAGATGTCTTGAGAACTCATATATACTCTTAGATAGCTTAATTTTTCCTTAGGAAGCTTCATATTTGCCAAGGTACACTAAAATCCCTAACTTTGCTAGCTTGCATTTCCATGCTTCTTATTCAATTTCAATGGCATATTATTAATTCTCACACTCAATAACCCTTAATCCTACCTTGGTTTGGACAAAATTTATCCCCTAGAGAATGGGCTCTATGCTGGCTGAAACATCCCAAGGCAAGAAGACAAAGAAGTGCAAGGAAAACAATGAAAGTTGCCTTGGTTCTAGGCTTGTTTTAAGAGCCCTTCACTTGGTATAATCCTCTCCTTCAACCTCCAACTTCCTTCCTCTAAACCAGTCCCAAAATAACCCCAAATCATTTATGGAAACTATAGAAAGGAAAAGGAGGAGGAGAGGAACAAGTTTGGTGAAGGAAGGAGTATGAAAAACCAAGAATTTCCATACCTTTTGGCTAATCTTTCCTCCCTCCACTACAAAAAAATTACCATATACCCATAGTTATTTTTAATGACAGAAAAAAATACTGTAGGTAAAAATAAGCTATAGCTACAAACAATCTCGATAGCTATATAAAATTATTTTTACCCATGGCTAGAAAGTATGGGTAAAAGTTTGGATTAAAAATTATCTCATTTTGCCCATGTATCATATAGCGTGGGTAAAAAAGCTTAAAATTTCACCCCCACCCGCGTTCCCTCCAGATGGCGTTGAAAATTTAAGGGTATCTCAAAATTTCTCTCATCCATAGATTTTACACTAGTGTGAAAAGGTGGAGAAGGGGCCATTGTGGCAAGCACGCAAGGAGGAGAAGGCAAAGCAACGTTCATCTAAGTTCCTAGGTCTCTGCTCAACCTTTCAAGATTTTAGAAGCTGATAGTGTTCTTTTTCGCTTTTCTTGTCACTGGTATGATTTACGAGCCTTTATTTTGCTTCCTAGAAATGATCTTTTCAATGATGTTTGCTTGATTTACAAAATTTTCATCTCATCCCTCTGGTACTTATTTTCAATATCATAATTTTTTTTGTAATATGAAATCCAACCAAAGCGTGAAGGTTGTTTTCATGTCATTTGTTTGATAGCTAGATTAAGATGGCTAGGTTTTGTTCTATTTAAAGGGATTTTGGTTTGATGGATGGGGTTTGCAGAATTTGATCGACCTCATCAGATGACTTGAACCAATAGAAATATAATATCAATAATATATTATATAAATATAAATTTGTAAATAAAATATACAAAAATTACCAAAAAAAAATTTTGGGCATCGTTATAAGTTAATACTCTAGATGTGTGATGTTTAGAAGAAGAATGTAGAGATTCCTATTTTATAATCTAGCACAAGAAATATCCCCATAGGTTAATGTCTTGTGTTTTGAGTTGTTTCCACCTCATTTAGATTCTAGTTGCTCAATACCAGGCATATTTGCTTCAAGTAAGGTTACTTGTGATGTGTTAGAAGAGAAAATATGTGTTTGATTAGAACAATAGAGTATAATTATGTGTTTGATTTGATTCTTTGGCAAGGTTTAATTTTAGAACCTTGTGAAATCATTTCTGCATAAACTCTTCTCAAGGCATGATTTGTCTTAGCTTGGATTTATTTGTTCAAGTCTTTGATATCTTATTTTGATCAGCTTCTTTTAAACTTCTAATAGCTAATCGCAAGACTATAATTGATAACTTCTTAGGGAAAAAAGATATATTATTCTTGATCACAACTCAAGGAACCTTGATGATAAAAATGGCTGTAACATAAGTTTTAATAGATATCATCTGAATTGTAGTTCAGAAGCTTACATTTTTCTGTAACAATCTTGTGCTTGAGCCTCTAAGCCAACAAAGAAACCTTGTCAAATGGGAGTTGTGCCTCAGATCCATTACCACCAACAACTTCCTTGTTTTCTTGACTCTTTTTTCATACTTTTGTACTACCAAATCACTATATCAGCCATTGATCCTTAGAATTACATTGAATAGTCAATATTGTTGCTTGCTTGTGATTCTTTAAAGGGACTATTATGTAGAGATATTTATATAGGAAAGGGGGTTACATAAGAGAGAGAGTGGATAGTTTTGGATAAGGGTAAATGAACAGAGGTAGGTTTGGTTTCATTTGGATATTGTTATGGTGTGGGTTTTGGGTGTAATGTAGTGGGACATGGGATAGTGGGATGCTTGTTTACCAATACCATGGTTTTGGTATTGAAACTTGTTCATTGGTTGGCAAGCTTTGAATTAATTTATATTTTCCCAATGGCTATAGGCTAGCTTTGGATTGATGCTTTACTAGTGGCAACAAAGAATTTTTCTGATCCATCCCCATATTGAGAGGTCAATTGATGATAGAGACTCTGATGAACATTATGATTGACAAGTTAATCCCAAAAATATGCCATGTAATACAAAAAGAGTTCATGGATCTACCTAAACATTTTCTTTGACATGTCCCATCACTCATTTTCTCTTAATGTTTCCTTGAGAGAAGATCAACTTGGAAGCACAAATCAGTCCAAAAACCATCATGACTTGTAGCATATTTGATTAATATTTTCCTATTCTATATCAATCTAAAAATCTTAATATTAGAGGTTAATAAGAAAGACTCCCCACCCCACTCGTGTGCCTCACCCTCACCCTCACTCTCACCCTTTTAAGTACACTTTGCAAAATTATGTCATTTAGTTATTTGCATGGGAGGTGGGGTGTGAAGCCCATGTTGGGGATGGTATAACACCATAATTCTAAGACTCAACTCAAGCAATTTCCATGCCTTATATCATACTAGTTCTATAGGAAGTAACATAATGGCATTGGAATTCATGAATGATGTTGCATTTTGTTACAGGTAAAATTTTTCATTCAGTTTCTTGTAGGCCATATGGACTCATCCATCTCATTCTCATATTTAAGTACACAAATACCATTCATAACAAGCTCAAGAAGTGGCCTATACCTCGAGCAAAGGGAGTGGATACATAAAATGCAATGGTGCAACCTCGGATTGATTTTTCAGATTTTGTGCCTAAATTTTGAAAAATCATAACTAATTCTAAAAAAATCAAAATTAAGCACAATATACCATTTTGGAAAGATACAGATGTCTAATTTATTTTAGAAATAAATCCAGACCATAAGAGAGCTGATAGCTAATGGAAACTGATAAAATAGTACCAGAGGTTGACTATCATTACTGGTACTGACCTCCAACTTCAAAAATTCATATCTTTCTTCTCAGATGTCCAATTGGGGTGATCTCAGTGGCCATGGAAAGATTTTAATTTCTAGTTTATGTTTGTAAACTTTCATGAGCATTGGACATCATTGGCTCACAAATGACACTGCCCAAGTTTTTTGACCATATGAATAGTATCTACATTAGTTCAGCAGAAAAATGCCAACTTTGGAAATTCATAATTAATTCCAAAAATCTCCCAATAATCTAATATTTGGCTTCCAAAAAAGGTCTATATAAGATCTATATGTGCCAAATTTCATGGGCAAATTCATTCATTTGGTCAGATATTGACATTGGGTTGTTAAATGGCTCATTTTGTGTCATATAAGGGGTCCAAATGGTCCATTTTGAATTCTAAGGCAACCATGACCACTTGAGCACATGAGAATGCACCAAAATGACTCTCTAAACTTGTCTCAAAGGTGTATAAACCCATAAATCAAAAACTCAGTCTCTCACCCTATGCCATACACAAGATTTCATATGCTTGACTTGCCATTCACTACCCAAAATGCACATTATCACTCATTTGGCACTAAAACTCATACATGCATAAAAAATTTGGGTAATTACATATGTTTATGTGATTACATAACAATTTCATCATGGGATTACATCATATGCCATGTGTATGGCTACAAAAGAGACAAAACTAGGAATTTTTATACACTTGGTTGTCAATCTTCTTCTTCTTGGCTTGGTGGCTTTCCATTATCTTGCTCAATTGGTTTACCTAGCACATTAAGATATTAGAGAGGAGTTGAGATTCAAAGAATCCCAATAACCCATCTCCCTTTCAAACACACAAAAAATGCAATACAAGTCTTAAAAATGCATGCAAGGGCATATTGAAATGTGTGAGCATTTGAGAAATATCCTTGGCATTTGAACAAGTCATATATAGCATACATAGGCTTGCCAAGTAAGTGGATTAGCCTTGCCCATTCCCTTATGGATTTTGGATTTGCTTTACCTATTTTCTCTAAAAGGTTTTGACTCAACCTCACTCTTAGAAGACTCTTTACTTTGTCTCAACCAATTTTAAGGGTTCTTAGCTCATCCTCACCATGGCTAAGGGTTCTTGGCTTCACCACACTCAAGCAAAACCAAGCATGTATACTAAACATCATTTAAGAACATACCACAACATCATGGTACCATGGAATAAAGGCATATACTAAAACACTTTTCATGACTTAAAATACACATACACACATTCAAAGACAAGGTAAGCACACATTCATGTATGAGAGAAAGTGGAGAGAGCTACTTTTGCCACAGAAGCACACTCTTTCCTTGAGCCTTGAGTCCCCTCCCTCGACCTCACATACACAAGGAGGTAGAGATCATTTCTCTTGGCCTAGACACATCATATGGAAGCCAATTATACTCTTGAACTAAATTCTAAAGCTACACATTCATTAAGAAAGCTATGTGATTTATATGACTCTTTTATGGTTCCATAATGCACTTAATGAAGCAACCTTAAAGAAAAACATTATCTTGCCTCCATTCTCTCCATCTATTTATGATTCTTGACTCCATTTAAACCTTTTGGAGTCATCACACAATCAAATCAAGGAGCTTAGCTAGCTGTTGCTTCTTTAAGCCATAATATGAAACCTATGATACCATCTCACTTTCTATGGCTTTTAAAATTTTTTCAAGGCTTCCTCTCATCCTCTTCCATCATATATGACTCAAAAAATAGGCTTAGAACAAATTAAAACTTCCCTTTGGTACTCTTTCTAGCTTAGGCTAAAATCATGCTTCATGTGAGTACCAAGTGGGTTTGCTTCATTTTCTTGATGGAAGATGCATATGAGAAGCCTTCTAGGGATCTCAAGAGCTCATCAAAACACTCATTTAGGCCTAAGAACAATTGCATTAAATCAGATTTCTCAAGGGATACTTAAAACCCTAACTTTGCTATCTTAATTTTTCATGGTTATTTGTTAATTCTCTTTGCATATTCTTATTCTCCAAACCTAATTTCCTAGGATTCACCCTTGGTTTTGACCAAAATCCAAGCCTTTTTAGACCGCCCTATGTTGGATAAACAAAGGAAGAAAGGGGAGAAGGAGTAGCTACCATAGAAATGAAGATTTACCTTGTTTTCTTGCTTCTTTTTGCTTGTTTCTCACTTTGCTTGGCCTCCTCTCTTCAAATATGAATTTTTCCCTCTGTTCTGCCCTTAAAATAGCACCAAAAACTTTATGAAAACCATAGGGAGAAAGGGGAGAAGCATGTTACTAAAGAAAGAGCTTGAAATTCCATGGAGTTTCCTAAGAGCTAGCTTCAAAGCCTCTTCCTTTGGTGTGCCTAAGAGTTATCTTTCTCCTCTAGTTTTGGGGTAAAATTAGGTTAGTCTAGAAGAGGGGAGAAGGAGGACATGAAATAAAAAGGGATCCCTTGAAGTTTCTTTTTCAAAAATTCTAATTTTACCCTTCGTTCTTGGCATTTTCTTTCTAACTCGTTTTAGCTCCTTTTTGAGAATTATCTTTTTCATTATGAAATTTAGGTTCCCAATTTAATAAAATGCCTTTAAAATCACTCAAATCGGAGCTAAAACCTTCCCAAATGAATTAATCAAAGTTCAGGTCAACTGACATTGGAAAACATTCACCGGAGGGGTTTTAATTGTCTTAGGGCTTCCCATGGTTTTCAAGGCCTCTGAGAACCCCGGAGAACTCAAAATTTTCATTTAAAAAGCTCTCCTATGAGAATTCCAAAAATGTGCTCAAAATTATGAAAATGCCATTATGTTTTGTTAACTTTTCATTCAAATTTGTTTTTTCATTCTAGCTCTGTTTTTCTTTTCGTCTAAACCTGGGATTCTCATTTTTAGGAGTCTAAAATGCTACATAAATTTTTTGAGGCCTCAAATCACTTCATCTGGGGGACTTCTCTTTGTATCTGGTGAATTTCATACATTTACGAAGAAACTGTACGTTACGTTTCTCACATTTTCTCTTATTTTCAAAGAACCGAATATTACAGATGGTGCAAGCTAGACACGTAGTAAAATTTTTTAGAATAAGTTACTAATATCACAGTGCACCATCTTGGTCTAAGGTCATTACCTTCTTGCCCTTATGCAAATAAATTCATTAAGGACCAAGCCCATTACAATCTTTAATCTTGTTTTTGTTTCCCTTTTCCCTTCCCAAGTTAGACTGTTACCCATATTCATAAATATTCTTTCTGAGATGATAGGAGTTAATTCAAATGAATGAGATTTAAATTAGAGTTAAATAAAATTTTAAAGCAAAATATATATATCTATATATGTATATATAATAATAAATAACAAAAATACAATACAATAAAATCAAATAATACCATTTCATGTTGCTCCATTGTATTACTAACTAAAATATTACATCTTCCAATTAATCATAGTCACCCTGTTTCGCACTCCCCAATGTCCTCTGTACTCAAAATGGAATTCCAATATGCTTGCCACCACATTCATATATATCTAAGGCAAAATTATCATTTTCACTTTGGTTTGTGCAAATAACAGCCACTTCCTCCATTATTTTCCCTTAGATATTCCTTTTTGTGCAATGTCTACTTTATCCCTTCTTTTTCAATAAAAGTTAGGTTTTTTTGGGTCTTTTTCTTTTCCCCTTGCATGTTTCCTTTTTTAGATCAACTCCTCCTTCTTCAGATGCTGAATTTTTGAAGCATTGTAGTCTAGTAAGTCCAGCATTAAGGTTGTGTTTAGGTAACAAATATCACCTTTGTTCAAACTTTTTTACTATTTAATAATTTTGATAGCGATAACCATTATCTTTAGCATTGTTTCTATCATGACAATGAATGAGGTTGAACTTTTGAATTCATTGATGATAGCTTTCAAGACAACTGCTCGATCTAAGTATTGACAATAGATTTGGATTAGTTTCTATCCTGTCTAATCTCTTCTGCACGTAGAACTTCAGTGATTAAACAATTCTGATGACCCTAGATCAATGATGTCATAATAGGCTCCCCTATATCTCTGTAAGGGGCATGACAGGTTACAGATATTGTAGAGTTGTATAAGTAGTGAGATATCAAAATTTGTTTCCAAAAAAGAATTTTAAAAAATAATTATATTTACTCAAATCAAGTTAGTATTGCATTAGACATTGAAAGACATTGATGCTTTGTCATAACCTTGAGTTGTAAAATCATAAGCTATATGTAGCTAAGATGTGATAGGGAAAATGTCATTTTCTTTTATAATTTTGTCATATCTTATTTCATTGTATTTTTAATTGTGTTTTACTTTTCTATTCCTTTTTCTTTTTTTGGTAATAAGCAAAACTACAACAAAACACACTTAAAGAGACACATTAAAGGATAAAAGATTAAAAAGTTAACTTCTTGTTTAAACTTGTCATGTAAGAGAGGCTTTGCAATAATTTATATTATATTTATAATTAAAAATTAAATGTTGATATGTTAAAAATTAAATGTGTCAAAACAACTTAAAGGATCATAACTAGCACCTTATGTAAATTTCTAGGTTATAGCCTGTAGAACTTCAAGAGTGATCAAAGGTGTCATAACTCTCTTAAAGAATTCCTTTTTTTTTTGTCTTATTGGATTAATTAGCTCCAATTGAGATTTGAAGTTGGATCCTTCAGCTTTGGAAATGATTCCAATATCGTTGAGACTGTAACAACCGGGAAAAAGAAAGAAAAAAAAAAGCTGAAAATTTTCGGAAGGCTAAAAATTTTCTAAGTCTGCTAGCTATAGCCTAACTATAGCGAATGTACCTGTTCGCTATAGCGAGAAATGGTCTAGCTATAGTAAGAGTGCCTTTTCGCTATAGCGAAAATGCTTCTAGCTATAGCGAGTGCGGGCATTCCATACAAAAACCAGGGCGTTGCTCATCGTAGCACACGCCATAGCGAAAGTAGGGGTCTGAGATTGATACGTGCTCGCTGTAGTGAGGGTTATTCTTCGCTATAGTGAGGGTTAGTCCAGAAAAGTGTGAAAAAAGAGAATTTGACTTCTTAAAACATCCAGATCCATTCTTTCTCCTTTAACCGACCTAAGCTTCGATCAAAAGAGAGAAAAGAGCTGTAGAGAGAGAGAGAGACCTAGAGAAGGAAGGAGAACAAGCAAAAAGGTAAGCAAGCTTGAGATTTCCATAGCTTTTCTTCTTAGCATGTTGTTCTTCTCTCTTTGCCCTTTCTTTCTATGGTTTTGGTAGTTAATTTGGGTTTGGTTCAGAAGAGGAAAAGTGGAAAACCACTCTTGAAGAAGGCTAGAACTCATGTATCTTCACCTCTTCCTCTTTGCTTTCCTTTTTGAGAGCTTGAGAGAGGAAGGAGAGTGAGTGGAATTCTAGAGAGAGAATCCCTAGTTTCTTACATATGTAGTGGGGGTTTACTTCGCTGAAGAGCCCCTTAGCTTTGTGAGTCTTTATTTGAGTTATAAGAGAGTAATTCCATGCTCTTTATTGTGTCTAGGCTCAAAGGAAACAACTTCATCTAGTTGTGATTGTAAAACCAAGAAGAAAGAAGAGAAATTGAAAGGGAAGGCTTGTGTTAGCCGATAAGGTAGCTCTCCACTCTTTCTTATTGCATTCTTGGATGTGTAATAGTCATTGTATGCTTGTGTATGTGTTTGTATGATGAGACATGCCATTTGATGTTGCCTTGATGCATTGGTACCAATATGCTTATGATATGAATTATGGAAATTGCTCGGGAGAGGTGGTGCCGAAAGTCCTTTGAGACGGGTGAGGTGGAGCCAAAAGTCCCTAAACCAAGGGTAAGGCCAATCCAAAAGTCCCAAAAACTCAGGTGAGGCTAGACCAAAAGTCCTTAGAGCTTATTCTTGGCAATGATATGATATTCATGGCATGGAAAGCATGTGTTGTGTAATTGTGACTGGTTTGCATGCTTTGACTTGTTTATATGCCTTGATTGCTTCCTTGAATGAGTATGAGCTATTGAGATTCCCTGAATCTCACCCCCTTCCTTCTCCCATCTTAACATGTTAGGTGGAGCTCAAGGAGAACCAAGTGCACACCAAGGAGCCTAGTTAAGCATGCTTAGGGAGTTGTGTAGTTATTTTAGTTCTTTTGTTGTCAAGAGGTGTCAAAATGAATATACACCTATTATTTTTGAGATGTAAATATGTGAGCAAATGTAAACATATGTATAAATGATGTATGAACTGTAGAGAAAGTCAAAGCAATGAAAATGTGAAATTCGGCCCTTTTGTGGCTTACATGTAAAAGTGGATTTTGGCCCGTAGCATAGTGAGTTTGAGATGTGTATTGATTTGGATCACTTGAGTATTTTATATATGCTATGTTTATACTTTCAAACTTGCCCAAGAGATGCTAGAACATGTAGGAGGTCATTTGGACCCACTTTGAACCATTATGGGTGCCAAAATCGTCATATTTGTGAGCTCCATCAAAGTATAGCCAAATGGGCTCTTCTTGATATGGAATTTGGCATGCCTTTAGAGTCTATTGAGAGCTTCTTGAGAAGATAAAGTGGGTAATATTTGGAGGTCTAGGGAATATTTGGTGAATTGTTGAAGTTTGGAAATTTTGATGGTTTTGGTCATGGTACTGTGCAACTAGTCCGAAAATGAATCCATGTCATTCATGGACCAAATGGTGTTTGATTGTCATGAAATTTTATGGGTATAAACTAGATATCCACAGTGATCTATACCAACTAGAAGCACCTCAATCGGAGGTTTGTAGAGGGAGAATAAACTTTCTGAAGTTCTGTGTCAGTATCAGGGAAGCCATCCGACCTTCGTTACTGTTTCATCAGTTTTCGAGGTCCAAAGGCTATTGAAATGATCTAAAATTATTTTTCCCCTATAGTTAACATCTGTAGCTTTTAAATTGGTATAGTTTGTCCAGATTATATTTTTGTGGAATTAGTTACAAATTTTCAAAGTTCATGACAGCAAGCTGCACTAGTACCATGGACAGCCAGACCTCTATCTCTTTTTTGATGTCAAACACGGTCCCAACGCTGAGATTGTGGTTAGGAGTTATTTTTAGTGTAAATCTAACATCCAAATATTTCCAGAGAGCTATGATTTTCTTGATTTCCATTTTTCTAGAATTAGTTATGATTTTCCAAAGTTAGAGCCAAAAATCTGACTTTTGGGCTCATGTGAGAAATTGCATTTTCTTGGTTTTTGGCTTCATATCCGTGGTTTATGAGTTGTTTGAGGCTATGTACAAATTGTATAAATGGATTTTGAGTGGAGAATGTGAATGATGGGTTCACAGGACCCACGGGACAAAATATGACCGGTTAAACCCTGACTTAAAGTAGTAAAATACCACGATTTTGGTCATTTTCTTTGGAAATCATATGGAATCAAGCCTAGAGGGAGATGAGTTAGAGTTAAGTCATTATGGTGTTACAGAGACAACTCTATTGGTGCTTGCCCTTAGAATTCCAACTCTTCAAATAATTTCACTGGTAGAATTTGAAGTTTTCAAAGGTCGAATGGTTGAATAATGAGAAGGAAGGGGAGAGGAATACATGTAGGCTTCCTACATATCTGGCACAAAGCCAGCTATATGTGACATAATACATGGAAGTATATTTATTTAACCTCTTTATTCTCTCTAATTGGTGACCGAAAATGGCTAGCAGGATTTAATTAACCAAAATGTGATTAATCTTGTGTTGGTTAAGTTGAGTTTCAAAGAAAAAGTCCAGTAGTGAGAGCAAATAAAATGTAGTTGTTTCATGATTTAGTCCGAATATTTATTATATCTAAATAATGATACTTTTTTATTTTCTTTCTCTTGGAAATATATTGATGCATTATTACCATTTCCAATCACTTAGTTCAGTTTAAAACTTTGAATGGTAGATTTTAAGAGAATGAAAAAATTCAACAATTGGACCAACTCTTTGGGAGTTTCTAATTTTAGAATTGACATCAATGTTGCTATAATTTAAAAAATACAATGGATCTTAAAAGTCTATAATGATTAAAAAAAATATGAAAATGCACAAAAATACAAAAGAAACTATTTGGATGTTGGTATAGTTATAGTTGATTAAAATATTTGTTGTTGTAAATAGAATACATAAAACTTGCTGGTCAAATTCCATATATGTGTCTTTTAGGGGGGTGGGGGAATCAATTAAATTAAAAGTATTATTATATTATTAATTGCTTGTTGATGAATCTAAAGCAAACTAACCCATTATTATTATTATTATTATTATTATTATTATTATTATTATTATTATTATTATTATTTTGTGTCAGTATATTTTGGCATTCTTTGTACTTGTCTAAAAGATCTGTTTTGGACTTGAAATTTGACTTTGCAACAATATTTCAATTCCTTTCTTTTTTAATTATAAATATTGACAAAAAATTGAAATCCTTCATATAAAGTTATAGACTTACCGTTGCATTGATAATATAATGATAATCTCAATACATCTAAGAAAAAAGACACATAACTTTCTAAAATTGTAATATAGTGATAATCTTAATACACTCGTTTTAAAATAAAATTTGTTTAGGTCATTGATAAGCATAATTTATATATATTTTATTCTCCTTATCTCAAGCATTTTAATGTCCAAATATGGCTTTAGGGGTTCAATTATATAAGATTTTATTTTAATAGCCATTTATGCACTCAAGGAATTAATTTACAAATTATTGGTTTTTAATGCTCAATTTTATCTCAAATAATTTTGTGAATGTTTTTCCTATTATTTCTGCAGATTTTTTATGGCAATGGAATTAGAGTGGAAGAATAAAATAGCATTTGAATGGGAACAATAGGTCTTGAAGAAAAAGTCAGCTCTAACTCCCTTGTTTCTCTCGTGGAAGACACACATAAGCTCACACAAGCTTTCATGCTCTACGTTGCAGCACATTCACACAAACACTTTCATCTCCACGTAACACTCAAGGAAGAGTCGAAGGAGCTAAACAACGAAGAAAAGCCATGCAGCAACATGAAGCAAGAGCTGGTAGCAAAAGAAGCTACGTGGAGAAGAAGAAGGTTTGAGGAAGCTACACGAAGGAGAAGCTACAAGAGAAGAAACCATGTTCTGGATTCGAAGAAAGCAAGAAGCAACGCCACTGGAAGCTAAACAAAGAGAAGAAGCTATGTCTTTAGCTCGAGAAAAGCAAGCTGAACGAGAAGAATGAGCTGCATGGGTATTTGGAAGAAGAGAAGCTACGAAATTTACGTGGAATGGGAGTTGAGAACGAGAAAAGTAACGAGGAGAGACTGAAGCTTAAGCTGACATGATTACTACAGGGCAGACGAAGGAAGCTTTGGCTGAGAGTTAAAGAAGATGCAGCTTGAGTTGTGGAGAACATCAAGAAGAAAGCACTAGAGCTACGTCTGGACAGCAGCAGAATAATAAAAACGTTGAAGCTGGGAGCTTGTGCAATAAAAATGCGTAAAAGATGCTGGGTCTGGATTGAGAGTGAAGAATGGAGCTCTAAAACAGCAGAAGCTCGAGTTTTGTGTGATATATTGCAGAACGTGGAAGCGCCTAATTAATGTCAAGAAGACGACGGGAAAATGAGTTGAAGGCGAGCTGAATTACGTGAGAACCAGAAACAGAGCTGGAAGAGAAGCTACATTTTTAGCTGGGTTAAAAGAACTTGGAAGCAAGATGAAGAGAAGAATTCACGTGTTAGGCTGGAATGAGCTGCACGAATAAGCAGAAAGCCACGGGTACAGAACTGCATGAAGGCCAACGTGGAAAAAGAATAAAGAAGCACATGAGGAGCTGGGCACATGACTTTTAATGAGGAAGAGATTCGCATAATCAGACGTCATTCACACCTTCACATTTTCGGAAACCCTCATCCATGCATTCGCCTATTTAGTCACATCCCATTCAATTCACGCCGATTCGATCGACAATTCCATTCCAGACGCCCCCTTCATCATCATTCATTCACGCCGCATTCCACCCATTCCATTCCCATTCCACCACGCCATCTCCTCCATTCTCACATCCATCCACCATACAATGAAGCTCCAATCCATCTTGAGGCTAGCTAGGAGGAAGCTCTTGGAGAAGCTTGAATCCATAGAGAAGAACTCAAAATTTTTGGCTAAGACTTCCTTATTTTCCTACACTTTTTCTCTTTCATATATTATCTTGGTTAAGTTGTATTTGATAGGAAATTTGTGTAATTATAATTAGTGGCTGGTTAGACACTAATTAGGGAACCTTTTGTTGATTAATTGATTGGATTAGATACTGATTTTTCATTATTCTCTAATTTCCCATGTGTGCCTCGAAGGTGTTCGATGAAATGCATGAGTGAGATTATGTGCTTGAAAGTTAAATTTGAGAATTCCTTAGTGTTTAGTTAGTTAATTAAACATTATAGGATGATGATTCAGGCACTAATTAATTAGTTAATCAACCAAATTGGGTGTTCATTGATCTTAAGGACAAGAATTAATAATTTAATGCAGGATTGAGGTCTCAATTCAACATTACTTCGTTAATCTCTTGATTCTTGTGTGGTAACTCAAGATACAATTGCTGTGAACACAATTAGGGGCTCTTAGGCCAGAATCAATTACAATTAGATTAGGATAAGGATAGTGGATACCAAGGGACGATTCCAAAGCTAGTCACAAGACTATCCTTTACCCATAATCTATACAATTAGGTAGAATTTAGGAACTTTATTTTAATTTCATTTTACTTAGTTAATTAAACCAAAAACCCCCAAATTTAGATAGCTTTAGGATCTTTTAGCATTTAGAAACCCAATCAAACATTGAACTCCAATTCCAAGGGAGATGACCTAGGTTGTGCCACTAGCTACATATTTTATCAACCTAGTTTTATTTTGAGGGTTGCATGACAGACCTCTCAGTCATTACAAAAAATGAAAATGTTAATATTACATGATATTTTTATGTTTTTACCTTTTATTATCTTTAATGCTTTCTATGCATAATTTTTGACATAATTTTTTCTTTGAATAATTACTGTTACATACAATTATTTCTTGTTGGTCAAGAGGAGCTTATTTTTCATGCATAAAAAAATTTTTGTAGACACCAACTCAGTATTAACCTACAAAGTAATTTTCTTACCTAATAAGTAGTGATGATGTGCATTTTTCTTATTTATTTTTAGGGATTGCATGTTAAGCTAGCAGTTGGTAGATTTTGTGCATGAACAACTGCTTTTGGAGAGTTTTAACATGTTTCTTGGTAAAATGATAAAAGTAGTGTTGTAGAAGATGATTATTGATGATAAAGATATATAATAAAAATGTAATTGATCATGAAACCATATGGTGATAATATGACAATGATATTGGTGCATTGACATGATTTGACTATGAATCTTATGTTAATCTTGCATGTTTGTAGTTTTAGTCAATGGATCATAGAAGGTGGATTAGTGATCCTACTAAAAGAAGTGACGCTTACATTGAAGGTGTACTTGAATTTTTGGGCTTTGCATTTCAAAAGTCAGCAATAAATGGGAAAATCTTGTGCCTTTGCATTGTTTGTGTCAATCTTCATCGTTACCCTAGATCAAATGTTTATGAGCCCCTGACTAATCCACATTGAGGGTTTCTTAAAGGGTGCAAAAAATGGATTTTTCATGGAGAGACATATGAAGCATCTATAAGTACAAATACAAGACCAATAAAGCTAGTAAATGATATGCATAGGTTATTTCATGATATTTTTGGAATGCCTAAACAAGTAGGTAGAGAAAACATAAATGATGCCAATGAAGAAAATCCAGAACAAGTGAGGGATGAACATTGTGAACAACCATCTACAAAAGAGAATAGCTATGACAAATTTCATCAATTAATTAAGGAGGCTGAACAAAAACTCTACCCAAATTGTGAAAAATACACCAAACTATCATTTATTGTACATCTCTATCATATTAAGTGTCTTCATAGGTGGAGTGATAAGTCTTTTTCGATGTTATTAGAGTTATTAAAAGATGTATTACTAGAAAGGAATGTTTTGCCAGAGTCATATTATGACACAAAGAAGTTAATTTCTGGATTAGGCTTAGGGTATGAGAAAATCCATGTTTGTCCTAATGATTGTATATTGTATTGGAAGGACAAAAGTAAAGATGAAGTGTGCTCAAACTGTGGTGTCTCTCAGTGGAAAACTCATACCATTTCAGAGAATAATGAAGGTAGCACATCTGAGGAAAAAAATGCCAGCAAAAATTTTGTGATGGTTTCCTTTGATACCTAGGCTAAAAAGGCTTTTCATGTCCTCTAAAACGGCTTCAGTCATGAGATAGCATGAAGAAGGTCACACAAAAGATGGCCTTTTAAGGCATCCAGCAGACTCTCTTGCCTAGAAGGAATTTAACTCTATGTACCCTGATTTTTCGAGTGACTCTTGTAATGTCAAGCTTGGATTAGCTTCAGATGGCTTTAATCTATTTAAGACTATGGTGTTACACATAGTACTTGGCCTGTTATTATAATTCCTTAAAACTTTCCTCCTTAGATGTGCATGAAAAAACCTTCTTTTATGATGTCATTGCTTATTCTTGGTTCTAAAGGTCCCAGTAATAATATAGATGTCTATCTCCAGTTGTGACAACCCTACCTTATGATCATTGTATTGATGGTTAAATGCACGATTATTAATTAATGATCAAGGTTTGAGTTTATTATATTTTCTACATTACGAAAGTATGAGAAAATTTGAACCTTGATATTAGGGTCATCACTTAACAACCACACAAGTGAGAATGCATAGAAGAAACTATATTATCATGAGGGGTCTGTGATTCAACTGTTCATCAGTTCTAACATACCAAAAACCTCCCACAAGGATTCCTATATCATTTCCTAGCATTATCATTGAAGAAACGGGGGTTTTTAGATTAAAATTATAAGTTTAGAGACTTGCGCCGCGGCCTATACCTTCCTCGCCACGGCCAAGTTGTTCTCTGGAATTACTGAGGCAAACTTCGTAAATTTCACTGCGGCCAACCTATGTGACGCCGCGGTAGAAACGCCTTCTGGAACTACTGTTCTCAACTCCCACGATTCTCACCTCGGCGGAATATATTTGTGCTACGACGAGTTTTGCTTCTGTCCAACTTGGGCGATTTTTTCCACTTTGCACTGTGGTGAGATCTATCAGGCCGCGGCGCTCCTCACCACTGTCACTCCCTGGGCCAATTTTCTTCCCTTGCGCCACGGCGGGATTGGTTATGCCGCGGTGCCCTTCGACTCTATCTCTCATTTGGCCATGGCGAAACCCTCTTAGCCACGGCGTGACTCCCTCTTGTAACCATATTACCCAAATTTCATCCCACACACTCTAGCTCTCATCTTAGGAACTCTCTAGGACCGCTTTCTCTCATTTTATATGACCCTAATGGTAGTTTCCTACCCTATTTACTCATCTAACCCTCCATTTCCAATTCAAAATTCAAATGTGGATCCTTAACCCTCTAACTACCCTAAACTAGTGAGTTCATAGATTAATGATAGCAAATGTATTATGGTCACAAGGTGCATGGGGTCAATGCTTAATGTTCATATAAAATCGAATCACTTATCCATTATTAGCCAATTACAATCAAAATGTTCAATTCCATGATAATCAAATTACATATACGATCCCTATACTTGGCAACTCATGATGCAATGCAGTAATGATACAAAACTAGCAATTTAATTACAATATATTGTCAAAGCTCCCAAACCTTTGTGCTACCAAACCATTTAGCAAACTCCTGTAAATTTTCTCCTTGCCACTAAAAGGTCCGGTCCCTGAAAATGTTAGCCCACAACAGGGTGAGATATATAATCTGAGTAACAAAATGGCAGATTCCATATATATGTACAAGTTAATCAATCCAATGCAATTTCATGTCATCAATACCAGAATCATCAATTCAATTTGCAAATGAATTAGTTGAACTACAAATAACTACTGTCCCATATAGCAATCATACACAACATGTTAATAGCCAATAACACCTGGAGAGGTCCGTCCATGACACCTATTCCATAATGAACACAACTAGGGCTTAGTGCATTTAGGGTCTGATCACAACCCAGTGCCCGATCAAAGCACATGCACGGGTGGCAGCCGCAGCACGGCTCAACCATGGACTCACAAGGTCCAATCACAATAACAATTCAAGTAGTCAACCAATCATTTAACATTTTAAAACTATATATGTGCAAACAATATCATATCAACATGAACATATACATGGAAGTGAAGAATAACCCCAGTTACCTCAATGAAGCTAATTACTCTTCCCCTAGCTACCATAATAATCCAAATGCACACCAAGCCTATAACAAGCATAATTATCATCATTTCTAATCACAATCAAATATCCAAAGAGTTGAACTACTAATGATAGACCAGAGGTTACTCACTTAATTACCAAGGGATTTAATTTCGGATTCTAACTTTCGCACACCAGAAATTGCCATAGGTCACTCCAATTTCTGGGTAATTTCACATGAAACTAAAGCCCATATCATAGGTCAACTATAGGGGTCTCAAACTAACAAAAAATATATCAAAATGGGAAGGAGATACTTACTTAACAACAGCCATAGCCTCACCTCCGAAAATTCACCATGGACTCACCAAAATTCGTATTTTAATCATCAAGCCCAGAAAATTGGGTTTTCCACCATTATCTCCTTGTAATTTCACACAATAACAGAACCCATTATGATAATACATCCTTAGGGGCATTTTCCAGCAAAGTGATACACAAAATGGAAGGGAAAAGCTTATCTAATCCTCTCTCTAACCTCTAAGTCCGAAAATCTTACAAGGAATCACCCAACACCAAATTTCAGATTTGAAAAGAAGATGAAAATGCTCAAACCCAGAAATTAATCGGACCAAAATGAAGAGGAGGATGAGAGGGTCAAGTTATATATAACTCACCTTGGCTAAATCATCCTCTAGGAGTCAAAAATGGAGCTTCCATATTGGTAGAACCCTAGCTTCCCTTGAACCTCCGAATTTTCTCTCTTGAGTTTCAGCAAAATGAGGGAGAGGTTGAAGAGTTAGGGTTTTAGATGGGTTTGGGTCAACCCTAAAGCCCAAAATCCACTTAGGTTCAGATGTGTGCTTATTGGGCCTTTGTTTAGTGAGGTGGGCTGCAGAACATTCTAAGTTTAAGTGAAGTATGTTGACCCGATGGCCCAATTCCTTGTAGGTTCAGATTTTCATTCTTGTTGGGCCTTATTTCATAAGTTGGGCTACAGCAACTTGATAGGGTTAGGCCAATGGTCAATCTAATTTGGGTCTGTATAATGTGTGTTGGGCCAACTATAAGGGCTTATATAAATTAGGTCTTGGGCCTCCATTTCATTAAATCAGATTGGGCTATTACTAAATGATCTCTCTTGGCCCAAATCTCATAATAAGGAGTTGGGCTTGCACCTAAAATCATTGAGCCTCCATAAATCCTTACCCATGGCTTATTCAAATTAATTTTGGGCCCAAATTAGGTTTTAATCTAATCAAAATCTTAAACCCATATTAATAATTTATTTCTCTAAAGTCTCCATTCACTTAACTTGCCCAATCATCCTATATTAATTATTCCTAATTAATCTGAATCCATGATTAACACCTTAATTAATTTTTGGGGTGTTACACCAGCCACTAGTCAAAGAGTTAAAAGAACTGTGGGAAACTGGGGTTGAAACCTTTGATGCTCACAAGAAGGAGTTATTTCAAATGCACACATCATTAATCTAGACTACTAATGATTACCCGACATATGCAAACTTGTCTGGGTGGAGTACTAAAGGTCAGTATGCTTGTCCATGCTATGGTTTTGAAACAGCTTCAAAGTGGTTAAACCACAATAGAAAGTTTTGTTATATGTGTCATCGACGATGGTTAGAACCTGACTATAAGTGGAGGTACAATCATGGGTCATTTGATGGAACCCAAGAGTTTAAGGGTCATCCTATATGATATGATAGGGATACAATCTTTAAGACAATTAAAAGAGCTTGAAGATATGGGTGCAATTGAGGATGGGTCACAACCTTGGAAGAAGAAAAATATCTTATTCACTCTGCCGTATTGGAAACTTGATATACTACGTCACAATCTTGATGTTATACACATTGAAAAAAAATTTTGTGATAACATCATTGGTACATTATTGAATCAGGAAGGGAAATCTAAAGATAATTATAAGGCAAGAGCAAACCTTATGGATATGCACATAAGAAATATGCTTCATCCTCAAACATGTCCTTCCAATGGCTCAACATTTTTTCCTAGAGCATGTTACCAATTGACTAAGAAGGAGAAAGAAGCTTTTCTTATAGTTTTAAAAAGCATAAAAGCACCATATTAGTGCTCATCAAATATCCCTCGTTGTGTGCAAATAAAGCAACTTCTTGGCTCCTCTCTTGTGCGTCCTCCATGGCTAGTCTCTCCTATATTTTTAGATATCCAAAAATGTTAGTGAAGAGAGAAGGCATAAGGGACATTCTTTAAGAAGCTAAAGGTCACTTTTTGTAACTTTTTTCAGTTTTTATTTTAGTCCCTAAATCATGGTTTCTTCATTTGGTCTCATTTGAACTCCTTTTTAAGAACCATATTTTCCATCATAAAATTTAGGCTCTTTAACTTATAAAATACTTTTGGTTTTATCAAAATTGAATTTAAAACCATTTCGAATCATTTGGTTAAAATTTCAGTCAGCCGATGGTCGAAATCACTCATTAAAGAGTTTTCACTTTATTCTAGAGGTTCCTATAGTTTTTAGGGCTTCTAAAAATCTCAAAAAGATTAAATTTTTTGTTTTAAAAGCCCTCCTATGAGTTTTCAAAAATTTTCAAAAATTACAAAAATGCCCCAACTTTCTTTCACAAACTTTTTTAGCTCATCTGGCTCTATTTTCAAAGCACCTCTGGCCTTGGATCCTCATTATTTGAGGTCTAAATTATTACCCTAATTTTATTTGACCTCAAATTATTCTATTTAAAGAACTTCCTTTTATATCTAGTGAGTTTTGTACATTTACGAAGAAATCGAATGTTACACTACCTAGGGTGCCCCTCTTAAGGAACACGCTAAATGCAACCAAAAATATAGAAATCAATAACAAAAAGAAAATTTAAAATCTATCATACTTTATAATCTACTCATAGTGATTGCCAAACAATTATCAACCCTTTAGACATCGAGCCACAATTAAACCCCCTTCATGGGGAAAGATTTGAATACATTCCTAAAACACATAATTACAATAATCCATTTGGATTTTGAAGACTATCTATGGACAGAGTTATGTTGCAGCAAAATAGTGGAGTCCTATGTTGGAGATTGTACCTAGGCCAATCATTGTATTGCAAACATTGTACTTTATTAAGAAATAAGAATTTTCTTTTATTATATTATTATATTTTTCACATGTTCTATATAATAATATCCTTAGATAAATCATATTGATTATCCTAAATATCCGTAATCGATCATCATTGTGGGAATGATGATGAACTAAGACTAGTATGATTTTAATTGATGATTATATGTTAATCATGTATAAAGATACAAATCAAAATCATAGGCACTTGTAAGGAAATAAGATGTTAGATTGACCCGTCATGAGATAGTTATATAGATTAAGTCATAAGCGTATCTTATATATAACCATATCACTGAGCCCTTAAACTTGAGATCATCATAGTTTCCAACATAAGGAACACTATGTTTTGACATAATCAAAAGTCATCTTTAACCGGGTGATAAAAAATGCTATGATCAAGCATAGAGGAATTCATGTAGAAGAAGATGAGTGGTCAAGATAGAATTTGTCCCTCTAATTAATAGAGAGATATCTCTGGGCCCTTCGATAAGTGAGACTGAGAAATGCATGGGCGTGTTCGAATGGAAGGATTTCCATTTGTATTGTTAGTCTACACATAGATCGAGAAAGCGACAATCAAGTAAAATAAGGATGACATTTCCATACCTCATACTTGATCTAAATATCGTGTGACAAAAGGGATGTGATAAGGTTATATGACAGGTTGCATTGGATCACCGATCCCTATATGATTTGGATAATCACAATATCTTGCTAGAGGCCGTTTGTGACTTATAGGTCAAATAGTGTCATTAGCCCATTGCTAACGTCATATGGGCCTATAAGGTCGCATACAAGAATAAGTAAACTTGAGTTAGAATGTCTAAATTTATTGAATTTAAAATTGCGTCTAGATTCAATGAATGTCACGTTCAATCTAGGGTGGAAGAATTTTATAAATAAATATATATAATTTATAAAATTTGATATATATATTTATTTGTTCGAAATATATACATATATAGATATATATATCCTTTAATTAATTTAAATCAATTAGTTTTAATTCAAGTCTATATGATAGATTTAAATTTAAACTAATATGATAATTTAAATTTAATTTATGAGATAAATTAAATTTAAATTTAGTTCTAGATTTAGATTAAATAATTGGTTAAATTTAATCTATTAGATAGACTTAAATTTAAACTAATATATTTAATTATGATTTGATTTGATTTGATTTAAAATAATATATTTTAAATTAATCAAATATATCTGAAATCCTAATGAGATACCTCTATAATAAAAAAAAAAGAGGAGGCTAGGGTTTCTCAGAACAACAAAAAGGAAGAAAAAACTTAGAGAAAGAAAGCGTACAAATACTATGCGGACATTGTATAGCTGCCTAGAGAGAGAAAGAGGAGAGTGCCTTCTCTACTAAGAATGTGTATGTACGTTAGTCAGAAGCGCTAGCACGCCGTTCGAGTTGAGTAATCGTTCGTGTGGATACCAGTAGAGGGAGCAGATCTGAAGATTAGTTCCTGAGATCCAACAGAGAAAAAAATATTGCGTAACAAAGGTAAATATTTTTAAATCTACTTGATTTAAATGATATTGATGGATCCATGGAAAGAGATTTGGGGTTTTAATTTTCTGCTACGTGTCCCAGAATTCCTAACATCCTAAAGGCTAGAAGAAAGGTGATAAATATGTTTAATGCTATGTTGTGACTCGAAAGAGACAGCACATGTTCTGGGAAAGCTCAAGCTTAACCAAGACGTGTCTAGAACAAGTTCAAACTAAGAGTTTTTGAACTGAATCAAAATTTGTAAGTGCAATTAAGTTTTCAAAACAAATGATTCACAGCTCAAAGCTTGAGTTGTTTAAGAGGTTGATAATCTCTATGGCTAGTTATATATATATATATAGACACACACTATAACAAAAACAACAATGATGGACTAAACAATCAGTTGGAATTCAATTAGTTTATGTCAAAAATCAATTAATTCAGACTACAATTTCATCCATATCAGTGATCAATTTTTTTATTATTGATATTTCATTTTGACAAAATTTATAGTTTCCATATCATATTTTAGCTTTTTCAATTCAACTGAAGTCAATGACAATCTTTTTTAAATATAAAAAAATTTTAGCTAAATTGCAGCATTTTAATTTATATATAAAAATTTGTTAATATACAATAAATAATAATAGTGTTAATAAAAATTTAAATAATGAAATATCAAATAATATTAATAAAAATTGATATGAATAATAAATAAAAAATTTTAAAATCAAAATAAAAAGAAATCAATCAATTTTAATTTATTTTTTAAAATAATATACTTATAATTTTTTTAAAAGTATTATGATTTGTCAAAACATGTGATTCAATAGAAAAATGGTCAAACACATGTTAGAAAATGTTCAAATGGATAATTGGTTGGACATTCCAACCAATAATGTATGGGATCTATGTATTTATATTTTGAATTAATAAATAATATATTAATTATTATTAATATACTAATTATTTTTCGTATATCAATAATTAATATATATTATAACAAAATAATAATAATTTTAAATTTTATATTATGATTATTTATAATTAATAATAATTTACATTATATTTATTTTAGTTTCTAAGCATTTTATTATTATTATTAATGTTTTTGATATTTTTGGGGTAGTTTTTCTTCCCATTCTTCTTGTTATGCATTTTTTGTGTTTTTTTTAGGTTGGTGATTCTGTATTTTTGTTGTATTGTATTTATTTTTCTAGGTTTGTGTGCTTATATCTAAGTTCACATCGATTGAATTTTCATATGTCCAAAACATTCTAAACCAAATGAAATGAAAAATTTTATTTGTATCAAATTTGGAAAGAAATAAGAAAAAAAAGCAGGTACATTACTAATCAAAAAAATGAAAAAAATAAAATTAGATACATTAATAATCAAAACGGATTCGCAATTAACTAGACTCTACTAAACCAAATCAAAACATTAATAAAAAAATATTTCAATAAAAAGTTTTCACCTATAAAAAGAAAAATCAATTCAGTAAATTGAAAATTTACCTTAAAAAAAAAGAGAGACAAAAATATATGAAATGAAAGAGAAAAAAATTTAAAGGAAGAGAAAATGAAGAGCAAAACCTGAGAAGAGTGAAAATGAAGAGACCAAAGGGAGTTGAACATAACAATAATGACGAGAGAGAAAAGAAAAAATGAAGAGAAAAGAGACTAGAATGTCAATGCAACGAAAATAAAGAGAGAGAAAAACAAAAGTGAAAGAGAATTTGGGAATATATATAGAAAGGAAGAACAAAAATTTGGTGGGCTTTCCATTGAATTTGGTTTCATGCTTTTGTAAATTTGTACATTCAAAAAATTTTTTTAAGAACAATGTTAAGTTAATATATATATTATTAAATTTATTAATTGAATATAATATATATAATTAAAGATATTAAATATAGACAAAATAAGAATTAAAGAATTCCAATATGAGATAATTTACTCAAAATAAAATTCCATAAATTTAATTTCATAAATTAAATTACATAAAATTAGAAAAAATCAATAATCACTCTTCCTTATTATTATTATCATCATTGTTGTCATCATTATCTCTATAGTTGACATGAGACATATCAAGCCTATATATAAAACTTGGGCCAACATCATCTCGATGTTGACATTATCGTGAGTATTGTTGAAAAAAAAATCATATATTTATTTAATTATTATTATATTTTTATCATTTTTCTTCTCTACTCTTTCATCTTAACATTATGATTTTGTGTTACATAATTTAAAAATTCATTTCTTATCATTTCTTATATATAAGTAAAGTGAGTGTATGGTGAGTCTTGAACATGAGAATATTCGGTTCTTGGATTTCCAAGTATATTATGTGACATATTCTTTAAACCATACACTAGGCCATTTCTTTTTCCCTCGGCAACCTTTATCCACAAATCCAAACCAGATATATTCTTCCTTTTACTTTTCATCTCATTTTTTTTCTTGGGTATATTTTATTTTGAAAATGAATAAAAATGGGTCAAAATTATAAAATTGTAATAACATATATAAATTAAATATACAATGCTACTCACAAATACAACTTTGGATTTTTTATCACCCAACCACTTTCTAAGTTTTTATGGGTTTTAAGAAAGATCTAAAAAAAAATTACATCTCTCCTTAGTTCTTGTGATAACTAGCTTTATATAGCTATTTCCACATCAACTATTGTTATGGGTAACAAAAATAACCATTTCAAAACTTTTGGCATTGGTTTTATAGCTATTCACTATCTCAAAATGAACTCATAGGGCCAAAAATAAAATTTCATTCATTTTTAATTCATAACCTCCTTACATAAATTTGTTTTGCTCCATTTGATCATAAGATAAGCCCCATTTGCATAAGAGAGCTATATAGCCTATTTGACCCCTTTTTTTATAATAGGATTTTAATTTCAAAAATTCATAACTTTAGTTATATAATTCCAATTTACACAAATTAGGTGTTTACAAAAAGCTTGTGACCTGAACTTTATGCTTTAAAAATTTTAAATTAAAATGAACCTATTTGACCCCTTAAAAGTCACAAAATCTTAGAGCATAACAATATGAACAGTAACTTGTGTATGGCACTTTTTGGAGCTAACTTTGAAAATTTATTAAATATTTTATAGAGTTCAGAAAAATACCAATTGTGGCTTGTTGGAAAGCTTTATATGTCTTTTAGGTGTTCACTAAATTTTATCCCTAAATTAGGTTATTAAGGCTGTCAAGGGAAAGGTTGTAATTTATGGTTCATTTGAACCAATTTTTTGTTTAAAAATGGGTCATAATATGCAATTTCTTCCCTTGATCAAATTTTCATCTATTCATACTTCATTTCTTTAAGGGTCATTATAAGAAATATAGCTAACTACTAAAAATCATTATCCCACTTGTTTCTTTGCACATCGAACTCATGGTACATCTCAAGACAATTCATATACACATTAACATAGCATCATATCACGATCTTATACATGTACATAGTATTTCATCATAATTCATCATCAAATACAACATAATTTATTATTAATTACCTTAAAATATACACCACTATTACCTATGTAACACCATCATCTCTAGTTCCATTACATGCTCATATGAGGTATAGGAAGAATAAGGTGGGGTCTTCCTCATTGGATTCATACACTTTCTTAGAGTTGTGACATGGTTAAAAATTCATTTCAGTATCACATGGACTGTGTGAGCTCATTCTATGCATCCTCCTATTTAATTGCACCATTACAACTCATTTCAATCCCAAAAACATGCTCTAAACCGATGGAAACCAAAAAGGGATATGAGACATGTATATTCATTTTCGGCCAGGCTTGGCCTCATTTCTGAGCAAAGTTTGGAAAATCACAACTAAATATAGAAAAATTGAAAACATGTAATCTCGGTTATTCTGGAAATATTGGGATGTCTAATTCATGATAAAAATATGTAGAAGTCTTAAAATCCTACATACAAAGCGTTTGACACACGAAATCATCTAGAGGATGGAGTGGTCCTGATACTGTCACAGTTTACTGATATGAACTTCAAAAATGTCTAACTAATTCCACACAAATCCAATGCATTCAAATGATACCAATATGGAAAGATGTGGATGTTAACTAGAGAGGAAAAATGTCTCCAGATCAGTTCATCAAGTAAACTCTTAGAAATCGATGGAACAGTACCTCTGGTCAGGCAAGATGACTGATACTAGGTAGAAACTTCAAAAATGTATATCTTCCTCTCTAGACTCCAAATGAGGTGCTTCCAGTTGCTACAAGTCACTGTGACTATCTAGTTTCTGCCTGTAAAATTTTGTAGCCATTGGACTACGTTTTCCCCTCGGATGACACAATTCCACAACTGACCAAATGAACAGTGCTGATGCAAAATCTGAAATTCTGATACCAACTTTGAAAAATCATAGAAAATTCCACAAACCTCCAAATGAACTGATCTTTAGCTTCCCAAAAAGCTCTAGACAAGATCTAGTCACATACGAAATTTCAAGGAAAGAAGAGGTCATGTGGTCAGACTTAGACATCATGGGTCAAAGTGACCATTTCTCTTGCTAAGGAGGGCTCCAAGGGTTCAAATTGGCTTCTCCTACTTCTAAGGCTCCATGAGCACATGGGAAAGCATCAATATAGGATATCAAACATGGCTCAAATGTCTAACAACCCAGATTTGCAAAACTCACTCTCCTACACCAACATATACACCATGTACATAATGCTAAGATCTTACTATTCATACCGAAACTTGCTATATCATGCACTATAAGTTCAATTCTCATACATATACATTGAGTATATCTATTTACAAGTATTCATATGTGCTACATCATTAGATTACATCTCTTACCTTAACTACAAAATGGTGACAACATGACTCTTTTACAATTTCTTCACCGAATTCCCTAACTTCAAGCTTGGTGGCTCCCATCTCTTGTCTCACTTGGTCCACCTAGCATGTTAGGATGGTGGAGAGAGGGAGTGAGATTCAAAGAATCTCAATAGCTCATCTCTCATTCAATCATACATAAAGCATGCAAACAAGTCTCACAAGTGTATGCATGGGCATATTAGCATGTGAAATCATAAGAAGAGCATTTTCAACATTTGAGTAGGCCATACATAACATACAAAAGCTTGCCAAGTAAATGGATTAGCTTCACCCATCCACTTGTGGATTTTGGACTTACCTCATCCATTCTTTAAGAGGTTCTTAGACTCAACCTTACTCTTGGGAGTCAACCTCACTTTTAGGAGACTTTTTACTTTGTCTCAACTAACTTTAGGATTCTTGGCTCATCCTCACCATGGCTAGAGGGTTATTGGCTTTTCCATACTCAAGCAAACCAAAGCAATCACATAAAACATCATTGAAATACATAATTCATCATCATGCTAGCATACTTTTCATGGTTCAAAACATACACACACATAAGCAAGACAATGTAGGCACACA
This sequence comes from Erythrophleum ivorense, assembly GCA_026724425.1. NCBI lineage: Eukaryota > Viridiplantae > Streptophyta > Magnoliopsida > Fabales > Fabaceae > Erythrophleum > Erythrophleum ivorense. The sequence goes on from JAIUCV010000014.1 coordinate 9,222,008, forward strand.
TCTATGCATGAGAGAAGGTGGAGAGAGCTACCTTATTGGCTAATCACAAGCTTTCCATTTCAATTTGTCTCCTCCCTTATTGATTTCATAATCACCACTAGATGGGAGTGCTTCTCTTAAGCCTAGACACACAAGAGCATGGAATTACTTTCTCATAGCTCAACACTTATTCACAAAGCTAGGGGTTTCTCTATAGCAAACCCTACCAAGCATATAAGAAACTAGGGATTCTTTCTCTCTCTAGAAGTTCACCAACTATCCTTCCTCTCTCAAGCTCTCAAAAAAAGAAAGCAAAGAGGAAGAAGTAAAGATATGTGAGTTTTAGTCTTCTTCAAGAGGGGTTTCCCACTCTCCCTCTTCTGAACCAAGCTCAAAGCCCAACTACTTCAATAACCAAAACCACAGGAAGAGAGGGCAAAGAGAGAAGAACAACATGCTAAGAAGAAAACCATGCAATCTTACCTTTTTCTTGTTCTTCTTTCTTCTTCTAGGTTTCTCTCTCTCTCCTCCGCCCTTTCCTCTGCCTTAGAGGGAGCTTAAGTCGGTTAAAAGGAGAAAGGAGGGGTTTGGATGCTTTAAAAAGTCAAATTCTCTTTTTTCACACTTTTTCGGACTAACCCTCGCTATAGCGAGGCATAACCCTTGCTACGGCGAGCTCGTATCAGTCCCAGACCCCTGTCTTCGCTACGGCACGTGCTACGGCAAGCAACGCCCAAGTTTTTGTATAGGATGCCTGCACTTGCTATAGCTAGAAGCATTTTCACTATAGCGAGAAGGCACTCTCGCTATAGCTAGACTATTTCTCACTATAGCGAATAGGTACATTTGCTATAGATAGGCTATAGCTAGCAGACTTAGAAAATTTTTTGCCCTTCAAAAATTTTCAGCTTTTTTTTTCTTCTTTTTTTTTTGGTTGTTACAACCTACACATCAAAAGCTCCTTACTGAATATCCTAATGCTCTATGTCTTCTTTAGTTCTATCTTTTTGTTTGTGATATCTGTCATAATTAGTAAAAGGTAAAAGGGGGTAAGATTCTTAGGAGAATTTCAGTAGCCAATCCCATGCTAAATCAATGCACACAATGAATACATATGAGGAAATGGAAGCGTATATGTTATATGCATTAAGTAGCTCAAATATGGAAATTGGCATGAAACTTTAATACTTATCTAGCCATGGCATGAAAATATACTAGCCAATCTCATCCTTAGGATGGGAAGGAACTACTACGCTAGCTTAATTTCCTACCATCTCATGCTAAAAGCCAAGCTTATTCATAAATGCATAAAAATTCGAACTAAAATAGGCCAATTCAAAACATAACTTATGCAATCATCACAAAACTAAATATACAAGTATCTTAACTCATACATACACCTAAATGCATGTAAGATAGGAAGGGATAGCCACTTTATGGGGCTAATACCCTTGATGCACCACTAACCCACTTGATCCTTCTCTTTTCTTTAGTCCTTCTTGGGTTGACACACACACAATGATGGAGTAGTTTTACTTTGGCCTAAATACATCAATTTAGATGTAAGGAAACTATATACCATATTACTCTAGCCTTTCTCACTCATTTACTTAGTTCCCACATCCTTGGCATAACAACATTCTCAAGAAAATCTATTTAAATAATGTAATAGTTTGTGTTACATAGAGTTTAAAATTTGTGTTTTACATCTCGTGGGCTATATGAATTCACCCATATTATTTTTACTCCAAGTCATACAGGTCAGAACCATCCTAAAATGTTCCATTTTTCTTAAGCTTAGGACATCCACACACAAAATCACAAGTTTAGTCTCGGGTTCCTATACTAAATTTTTTATGCAAATTTTGGAAAATCATAATTAAATCTAGAAAAATTGAAACCCAGTGAATGATGGCTTTTTAGAAAGTTTTGAATGTCAACTATAGTTTAAAATGCATTCCAAGCCATGAAAACACTAGATGGACCATGAATAATAGAAAAACACTAAAGGTCCAGCTATCTAGGTTTGCTATCACAAGTTACTAATATGAACTTCAAAAATTCATAACTAATTCTAGAAAAATCAATACCTAGAAAAATATATCATTCTAAAAAACTATGGATGTCTACTAAAGGATAAAAATGACTCTAGACTAAAATAGAAGCATTAAGGCCACGAAAACTGATGAAATAATACTAGAGGTCCTGCTATGCCTCTGATACTGATATGAAACTTCAAATTTTGGTTCTCCCTCTACAGACCTCCAAATGGGGTACTCTTAAGTGCTACAAAATCTTATCATGTCTAGTTTATGCTTGTAAAATTTTATAGCCATTGGACACCATTTGTCCTATGGATGATATAGGAAAAAGAATTGACCAAATAAACAGTACATCCTACCATTTAACATTTTTCTCCCAATTTTGAAAAATCATAATAAATTCTATAGAGCTCCAATTTAGGTTCTCTTTAACTTTACAAAAAGCTCTAGATGAGACTTAAATGCAGGCCAAATTTCATTAGAAAATTCATCCATTTGGTCAGTTTGTGACATAAGGTTCCATAATAATCATTTTTAAGCATCTAAAGGGTCAAATATGAACAATTCTTGCTTTTAATTTGTCCAAGGCCACTTATGTAACACCCCGGGAATAATTAATAGTGATTATTTAGAGGTTCTAAAATTATTAAGAGGGCTTAAGGAAAATGACAAATTTAAGTATTTTAACATAATAATTATTACTTGGACCATTTTAAAAAAGTATAATAATATTTATGGATTTAAATGTGACTTGGGCCCATGATTAAATTATGTGTGTCAAGAACATTATTAAAGGCCCAATCTCATCTAATTATGACCCAACTCTATTCTTAGGGAAGCCCAACCCATTGTGAACCTAACTAACCCATATATTATGGCCTAACATGTTAAGTATCAACCTATTTGGAATAATGGACCCTTGAAGTTAGGTCCAACCCTTATTTAACCGATACAACTCTAGAATTAATGGCTCAACCTAACTAAAATCTGCACCCATAAGGAATTGGGCCTTTGGGTTAGCATATTCCACTTTTAACTCTAAATTTTCTACAGCCCATTCATTAAACCATAGCCTAACCACTAGAAATGAGCCCAATTGGACCTTAGGCTGATGGGTCAGCCCATTTCTCATTAAAAACCCTAAAAGTTCAACAGCCTCACCCATTTGGAAGAGCAAAACACTTGGTTCTGTAGAAGTGAGAAACCTATTTTCGAACCTTAAGGAGAGGCTAGGGTTTCCATCACTATTTTGGCTTCATTTCTCCCACTTAGAGCAAAAGTCATCTAAGGTAACCTTTATATAACTTAATCCTCTCTTTTTCCTCTTTGATTTGGCTCAATTAGTCTTTTATTTAGAGCATTTTTATCTTTCACCCAAAATTGAAACTTGTTGTTTGGTGCCTCCATGGTGGATTTTCAGAGGTTGAGGCTATGGGTGTTGTTAAGTGAGTATCTTCTTCCCATTTTGATGCATTTTCTATTAGTTTGAGACCCCTATAGTTGACTTATGATATAGGCTTTGGTTTCATGTGAAATTTCCCAGAAATTAGAGTGAACTATAGTGGTTTCTGGTGTGGGAAAGTTGGAACCCGAAATTCAAATCCATTGGTAGTTAGGTGAGTAACCTCTAGGTAATCATTAGTAGTTCAACTCTTTAGGTATCTGATTTGTTGCTAGAAATGATGATAACTATACTTGTTATAGGCTTGATGTGCATTTGGATTTTTATGGTAGCTAGAGGAAGAGTAATTGGCTTCATTGAGGTAACTGGGGTTATTTTTCTTAACTCCATGTATATACTCATATTAATTTAGTATTTATTACACATGCTTGATTTTAAAATGTTAAATGATTGGTTGACTACTTGAATTACGATTGTGATTGGACCTTGTGAGTCCATGGTGGAGCTGTAGTACAGTTGCCACCTGTGCATGTGCTTTGATTGGGCACCGAGTTATGATCAAACCCCAAATGCACTGAGCCTTGGTTGTGCTCATTATGGAATAGGTTCCGTGGATTGACCTCTCTTGGTGTTATTGGCTATTAACATGTTGTGTGTGATTATTGGTATAGGATAGTAGTAATTAGTAGCTTAACTAGTTCATTTGCAAATTAAATTGATGATTCTGGTATTGATGATATGAAATTATATTGTATTGATTAATCTATATATATATATATATATGGAATTTACATCTTGTTACTAAGATTATATATCTCACCCCGGTTGTGGGCTAACATTTTCAGGGACTGGACCTCTTAGTGGCAAGGAGAAAATTAATGGAAGCTTATTATATGGTTTGGTAGCATATAGGTTTGGAAGCCTTGTCAGATTGTATCGTGTAATTAGATTACTAGTTCTATATAATTGCCACATTCCATCATGAATTGCCAAGTATAGGGACTGTACATACAATATAATTATCATGGAATTGAATATTATAGTTGTAATTAGCTAACTATGGATGAGTGACTTGATCTTGTATGAAGATTAAGCATTGGCCCTACGCGCCTTATGGTCAGAACACTTTTGTTGTCACTAAATTATGGAATTTGTTGATGTGTGATAGTTTGGTGAGTAGAAATCAGTACTTAAATCTTGAAGTGGATAATGATAGATTAGCTAGGTAAATCAAGTAGATAAATACCATTAAAGTTTCACCAATTGAGGGAGAGTGGTCCTAGAGTGTTCCTAGAGGGAGAATTGGAGTGCATGGGAACAAATTTGGGAGTTTTAGGAATAGAAAGGAATTGGCCACAACCAAAATTTAATTGGCCTAGGCCAAAAGTGACAAAGTTGCTCAGGGAAGATAACAGAGAGGAATTGGCTGTGGCAAATAATAAATTGGCCGCAGCTAAATGCGAGAGTCAAATCTGGTGGCATTCTAGAGAGTAATTCATCGTGGCTAAATGTAAAATTAGCCATGGCCAATATTAAAGAGTAACTTGGGAAGGCTCTAGTATGTCTTTTAGCCTTGGCAAAGTTCTAAGTTAGCCATGGCAAAGTCTATGAAGTTGAGTGGAGTGAACCCGAGAGCAATTGGCCGTGGCTAAGGTCTACAATTTCTCATTTTAACCTAGAAACCTTGGTTTTTCCTATGGTAATGCTAAAGAATGATTTAGAAACTCTTGTGGAAGGTTTTTATGAGTTGGAATCAATAGTAAAATGAAGTAAGACATCTTATTGATGATTAGATTTACTTGTGCACTTAAATACTTGTGGTAGTTTAGTTAATGTCTCTAATGTGTTGAGGTTCAAATTTTTTCACTTTTTCTTGATGTAATTAATCTTGATGACTCTAAACCTTCATTTATTATTATTAATTGCGTCTTTAACCTTAGTTACTATAATTAAAAGTTAGGGTCGTTATAACTTAAGCATGTGGGAAAGCTTAAAAGCAATCCATTAAACTTGTCTAAGGAGTCCAAATGTCCATACATCACAAAATCACTATCCCACTTGTTCATATACATAAGATCATACAAATTCATCCATGCATCTCAATATCAAAAACATCTATTCTCATTCATATGCTTTCAATTTCCATACATACATCATATATCCATATATATACATATGTTTAAGTGGCTATACATCATTTACAACATGGGGTTACATCATTTGCCATCAATATGGTTACAAAATGGCTAGATAACACAATTTTTTTTGTCAATCTCTCATCTTCAAGTGTAGTGGCTTCCATTTCTTTACTCACTTGATCTACCAATACATGTTTAGGCAATCGAAAGGGAAGAGTGAGATTCTCGAAATTCCAGTAGCTCTTTACCCTTTCAAACATATATAATGGATGCATTTTCAAGTCTAAGAATGAATGCATGACAATCTTATGATTTATAAACATACATAAAACATTTTTCACTTTCAAAAAGTCATGTTCATCATACATAGGCTTGCCAAGACAATGGTTTAGCCTTACCCATTCTCTTTGGGACTTTTGGACTTGTCTCATCCACTTCTAAGAGACTTTTGACTAAGTCTCACTCTTTTAAAGACTTTTGGTTTTTTCTCTCCCATTCTCGAGGACTTTTGGCTTATTCTCACCCTTGTTAAGGGACTTTTGGCCTCACCAAGCTCATGTAAGCTAAAACACAAAATATCTTTTAAGAACATAACAAAGGCATCATGGTACCATGGCATGTAAGCATTCACTAGAAACATCTTCCATGGCAGAAATATACATACACACATCCAAAGATAAGAAAACACCTAAGAATGTATGAGGAGAAGGAGAGAGAGCTACCTTGAGGGCAAAAATACAAACTTTCCTTTAAATTCTCTTCCCCTCTTTTGGCCACACACTTACAATGAGGTGGAACTTAGTTCCTTTAGCCTAAACACATCAAATAGAATTTAATTACATTCTTGAAATAAACTCTAGCACCACACACACTCTAGAAAAGCTTGGTTTCTTATTTGGTTTAATTATGGTTCTATAAAGCACCTAATGAAGCAACCTTCAGGATTCATGATCTTGGCTCCATTTTCACCTTTAATCTATGACTCTTGACTCTATTTAGATTCCTTGGAGCTATCACACATTTATTTTGAGGAGTCTAGCTATATGTTGTTTCTTTAAGTCACATTATGTAACCTACACCTCTATCTCACATCCTAGACTTTCTAAACTTTTTTCAAGGCTTCCTCTCATATTCTCCCATCATATATGCTGCCAATCTAGGCTTAGAAAAATTTAAAACATTCCTTAAGTGTAAGAACTCCTTTAGGTCGAGACCATGCTCCTTCTTGGTACCCATGGACTTTGTTTTGTTTCTTTGATGGGAGATATATGTGGGATGCTTCTTAGATGTCTTAAAGACTCATACAAACTATTAGACAATTGAAAATACCACTAGAAAGCTTCACACAAACTATGGTGCAATAAAATCCATAAAAATTATATCCTGAATTTCAATGGTTCTTTCTTGGATTTCTTTGCATTATCTTGTTTCCTACACTCTAAATCATAGGTTTCACACTTGGTTTGGTTCCAAAAAAGCTCCCTCTTGGATATCCTATATGAGGTTGAAACTCACCTAACTAAGAAAAGCAAGAAGCAAGCATGGAAGATAACAAAGTTACATTGGTTTCTAGCTTTTCTCAAGTGCTCTTTCAAGTGGTGAACTTCTTTTCTTCAAACTCCAATCTTTCTCCTCTAAACCAAAACCAAAATAGCCCAAAACATATAATTAAAACCATAGAAAGAAAGGTGGGAAGTAGGAGAAGTAAGTTACTAAAGGAAAAGCCATGAAATTCTATCAATTTCCTTACCTTTCTTAGAGTTTTCTTCCTCTTTTTCTCTTCCTATGGTGCGCCCTTCTTAGCAGAACTCTCCTCTGGTCTTAGGTAGAAAATAGGTCAATTAAATGAGGGAGAGAAGTGGGATGCCTCACATATCTACTAAAGAACCAATTAAGACATTTCAAAATATCACTTTTGTCCTTTATTCTTGGATAGTTCATTTTAGGCTCATTTTAGCTCCTTTTCGAGAACCATCTTTTCTATCATAAAATTTAAGTCTTTTAATTTATAAAATAGCTTTGGAATCACTCAATATGGATTTAAAGCATTCTCGAATGAAACCTTCCTGAACGAAGAGATCAAAATTTAGGTCAATTGATGCTAAAAAATGTACACCAGAGGGGTTTTAACTATCCTGAGGGTTTCCATGATTTTCAAGGCCTCTGAGAACCCCAGAAAGCTCAAAATTTTCATTTAAAAAGTCCTCCTATAAGTTTTCCAAAAAGGACTCATATTTACAAAAATGTCACTACACTTTCGACTATTTTATTGAACTATCCTAATTTGGGTTTTCAGGTATTTCAGACTTTGGATTCTCATTTTTCATTATTTTAAAATTGTATTCTAATTTTATTTGGCCTCAAAATCTCATTTCAGGGGATTTTCTTTTTAAACTAACTCATTTTGTTGTTTTTACAAAATACCGGATGTTACAGAAACATATTAAAATTTATTTTAAATTATTTCATTACTACATAGGCTCATTATAACTCATAAGGTAAATTTAAACTATTTTAAGCCTTTTAAGTGGTGACTTCTATAATTCAACTTCCAATGCTCCAAATCTTACTTTATATGAGCCGTATGACTTTAATAAAACTCATTAGGGCCATCATATACGAGGCAAAATATGGCTAGCATTGAGTTGCTTCATTAGGCCATTTATGAATGCTAAATTTTTACTTCTCAAAATAGGGCTCATAAATTTATTTCAATGATTCCATTAGTGTTCATAGCTTATATCTAGATCATCCATAACTTTAGAATCCATGGAACCACTTTCTAGGTGCTTGGTCTACCCCTTGGCCATGGCAAGCTTACCATGTTATTTTCATGGAGTTTTGCCATTTTCCTAGTTAATTTGAAGTATATAGGATGTCCTTAACTCTTTTCTAGTTCAAGTATTTAGAGAATTCAAATTATCTTCCTAGAGTTTTACATCTTCCATAACTAATTTAGAACCCTAGGTGACCATTACTTACTTCCTATGGCTTTTGTTGCAATTTTCGTTATATATTCTTACTCTTCTCACTTTTAAACCCTTGTTTCTATCAAGTTTTCATCAACATATGCTTGCTCCATTCTCTTTCTCTCTAGGCTAAGACATAAGAGGAGAAAAAGTTAAAGAAAATAGAAAATTCCTATCTTATGGCATACCTCATTTGGAAGCATTTTGGATAGTTCTTCTTGTGCTATAATTGTTTGCTTCAAATCTCCTATTCTCCTCAAGTGGTTAGCTACTAAAATCATCCTTTCAAGAAATTAAAACCATTAATAGAAAGAGGATGAAGAGAATAAGTTTTTTAACTAGCATAAAATGAAATTTTACTATTTTCTTTACCTTATTTGCCTTTCTTTTCTTTCTCTTTCCTTCCTCTCTTTCATGCCATTTTTGGTTTGTTTCATGGTTGAATATGTCATTTTGGAGAAGGAGATGAGGCTGGCAGTACATATAAGAAAGGAGAAAAGATCTTTTAAATGATTTTAACAATTTCATTTACATCCCTTTAACTTTGACTCTTCTGTTTTGAGCTCATTTTGTATCCTTTTTGAAAAGCATCTTTTCCATATTAAATCTTAGGCTCTCTACTTTATTAAAAATATTTTTTAAAATTTTATAGGATTTAAAACAATAAAAAAAGCCTAATAAAAATTATCTCTACCAAGAAGCTGAAATATGAGTATTTAATCATTCTAACCTTATCTAGTTAATTTACCAATCTTATTATATCATATTATAATGAGGAATATGAGTATCTCATATTAAATCTCATCATATTTAAATCTTTGATTTTTTTTTAATTTTTTCAATTTGACTAACTCCTTTTTCCTTTTGTTTTATGGTTTTCACCCTTTTAGCTCTTTCCTTTCATCTTATCTATACCTTTAGTTTCTCATTATCATGGTTATTAATTTTTCTTTTAATGTCTAAAATTTAGAAAATATTGGATATGATAGTTCTTGTGCCTACAAAATAAAAAATTAATAGGTAAATACATGTTAAGAATAATGAGAAGAACCTTATGCTTTCTAAGATATCTATAGGAACAAAAAAAATAGTAAGGAAAAAAATTAAAGATTTAGATGTAGTTAATTGAACTATAAGCATGTTGGTTCCTGTCCCTTCCTATGTAATACCATAAGAGATTTAAAATGAAGTAATAGTAAGAACTCTATTTGATGTCATTTACCCTTAAAATTATGCATTTGAAAATTGATTACATTAACAAACAAACATTGCAAGAAAATAGGGAATTTCTCACGGTATTTTTCTATTAGAAAAAGAAAAAACTTTCATGAGAAAAGCCATTTTCATGGAAATTCTCATGTAAATTGGGGCATGAAAAAAACAGTCATACGAATCACAAATTCTCATAGAAAATTTCTATGAGAAAAATTTCTCACAACCTTATTTTTGTGAGAAAAATCAACAAAAAAGGTGGTGTGAAAGTCGTAACTTTTATGGCTTTCTCTCAAACTTTCTCGTGGAAAATTTTGTAAGAAAATAAATTCACGATATATATCTATGAGAAATCATTTCTCATAGAATTATATCATGAGAAATTTTTCTCATGGTGTTGTACTGAGACAAATCTGGAAAAAATTGTATTTCCAGATTTCTCATGAAAAAATTTTGTGAAAAATCAAAATTTCTCATGGATTTATACTGTGAGAAGTTCTTTCTCACAGTATTTTTCTGTGAGAATCCTAGGAAAATGTCATATTTCCAGTGTTCTCACAGAAAAATTTCACAAGAAAATTGGAAATTTTTGTCATAAGCAATACTTTTATACATTAACCCTTGTTTGAACAAGTGTAACTTATTCAAATAGTTAAAAATCACAATACCCAAGTTCAGTCAACCAATAATAGAAACATAACAATAACAAGACCACAACTTTGTAATTTTGGATTAAAAATATCCAAAAGTACATTAAAATTAAGACAAATATGTATTCAACATTATAAAATTACAAATCATGATTCTATAATGTCGTATAAATAAGAATCTTAGAATAATTATTCATCATCCTCATCTTCATCATCACCCTCATCATCACCACCACCATCACCATCATCATCATGGAGAGTACCACTTCTTTTAGTTCCTATACTCATGTGAGCCATAATTTGTTTCATGAAAGCTTTCATCTTGTCCTCATGGGCCTTCTGTATATTGGCAAGACTTGCCTCATAAATTTAGGCTCGTTTTGATAGTTTCTCCTTTAATTCCTTCTCAAATGGGGCCTTTAAGTGCACTCTCATATGTGAGAGCTTACCAAAGCTATATCCAAAGTGTTGTGTGCCATCAGAAGTAAGAAGACCAACCTCTAACCTAAACCCATATGCATGACCTCTTTTGTTCTTTCCACCAACAAGCTTTAGCCATGTGGAAGAATCAGTGTCATTTGACCCTGACTCTTCAGTTTCTTTCATTTGCTCATATTGGCTCTGTAACAACAAAGAATAAGTAAATATTAAGTACATAAACAAATTATAGTAACAATCTTATTTACAAACTAGTTAAATGACTTACGTAAGTGTCAGAGACTTTTTTACTAACACAACCTCCTTTTTTCTCATTATGTTAGATTTTCTTGAATACTTCTAAGATTTGAACCTCTCTACCCAACTCTATTTCCTATAACACTTAGGTAAAATACATAAGAATTATAATGATTAAAAATGAACAGTAATTCAATGAAACTATCATGGATAAAGAATGCTTACCATCCTTCTCTTATGCTCTGAGAATGGAACATGCCCACCTCTATATAGGCATCCTCTAGTACCTAGAGCCCTATTTGCCTTATTATGTGTAGACTTGGCCTTGAACTCATCACTTTGCCAATACTCATCTAGCTCAGCTTGGGCTACTATAGATAACCAATCACTTTTGGTTTTTCTAATGCAAATGTCTCTAAAGGATGCATACATAATAGTGCTACACTTTTTCCTCTATATCTTGTAAATTCACCACTCAATAGACAGATGCCAAGCACATATTTTTTATATTAGAAACAAGCAAAGTTGACATCATAAATAATAATAGTAATACATTAACTATAGTTATTGTAACACCTAAAAGGTTATAGAATTAGCTCACTTTAAACTTTGCAAACTATAAGTTCTTCACAATATTAGGCACTTTAGTAAATGCTAGCCAACCATGCTCAAACTTACTATGGATGATCTAAGACAATATGGTGATTGGTAGAATATATGGATAAAACTTGTGAAATATAGAGAGTGATGCAGTAAAAGTAAAAATAATGGAACAACTACAATACAAAAAAGTTGTGTTAAAAGGATTCTTACTCATCAACACCATATGGTCTAATAACTAGTCATCCATCACTTAGTCGCACCTTTAGCTCATATCTAATAGGATGAGAAGATAGCTAGCTGCATTTATACTTAAAATATGTGTGAAAGGCACCTCTAAACCAATGAAAGTTAAGGAGTCAGGAGGTATTTGAATATGTGGAGATGGAAATGAAGATGATACAAATGTTGATCTAGGAGGGGTCCCAACATGTGGAGATAAGTGAAGTGGCTTAGATTGTTGCATAAAATTTTCTTTTCCCTTTTTGGGTATAGTAGATCCTCCACCCTTATTACGTCCTCCATTTGACATCTAAAAAGGAAAATGGAAAAACATTTAAGTAGTAAGCATTAGAAAATAAGTCATCTAAGTCAAATAAATGTTATGTAATAACAACAAGTTAGTATTAAAATTTATCAATCACTTGCTAAATAATAATCATTAAGAGGATCTTTGTAAGTATAAGATGAGTCAGTATCTAACAATTTCTCCTCTCAGACTTCATTGTTTTCTTTTTTAATTTCACCAGTTTCATCAATAAAGGAGCCAACATGTACACTGTCCACTTTTTCGTTCTGACCAATGTTATCTCTTAGATCTTGCTTGCTAACGTCAACATCAACTAATTGAGGTGAACCGTTGCTTTTATCCTAAAATGGTGCATCTACATTATCATCACCAAGTCTTATTCCTTGCTTTTGTTCTAATCACAAGAGGCCAACCTTTTTTGTTGGATATCGATTTTGGATATGGTATAAAGTATACTTGATCATCTTGTCAGGCAAGGATAAATGGGTCATTACCCATATATGTTCCTTTAGCCTTAGCCTCTATAATATCATATTTCGGGCAAACTCTAATTCCCTGATTGGTAGGATTATACTAATCACAATTAAAGACTGTCAATCACTCAGCTGGTAAGCTATTAAACTCTAACTATATAATCTCCTTCAACATACCATGATATGAAAATTCAATTTTACCATAACTATTTCCTTTTACACATACTCCACTGTTGTTCGTTTTCCTTCCTTTTACCTAAGAGGTTGTGTGAAACTTATAACCATTAACAGACCATTGATCCCATGTATGCATAAGTTTCAAAGGACCCAAGCCATAGAAACTAATAATGTATCTTGTATTCCATTTAGAGGATTCAAAACCTAATCAAATAATAGACATTATAGAAATATAATATAAGAAGCTTAGTTTCATAAATTTATAGCCAACCATTCATGAAATTTTAGATAAACTTACATGAGTTTTGAATTATTCATGAAATTCAAATGAAATATGCTTATTAATCGCCTCATTAGATAAGGTAGGGCTTTTGGAAATTAATGTCTCAACATACAAATTGCAATATACCACAAAGATATTAACCTTAAATAGTTAAAATAGTACACTTGAAAAGATAAATATATATGTAAGCAAATTATGATAGAATCTTACTTTATGAAAGGTTTAACCTCAGGACAATTAAGAAGAACATACAACATTATAGCATTAGCCTCATTATCAATAAGATAACAAGTGTCACTAATAGTTCTTCCATGAGACTAGCCATGATAGTTAAAGATAGAGATGGGAGGATGATCATCACATTCCCCACCATCATCATTTCGAGGAGCTCTCCTAGTTCTTGAGTGAGCATATAACTCAAAGTAATAAGAACAAAAAGTTAAAGTTTCTTCAAGTATATACGCTTCGCAAATAGATCCTCCAACATATGCCTTATTTTTAACCTTTCTCTTTATTGTATGTAAAAATCTCTCAAATAGATACATCCACCTATATTATATAGGTTCACCCACAATTACTCCATACACTAAGTGAATAGGTGAGTGCTCCATCACATCAAAAAAAATAGGAGAAAATATCTTCTCAAGTATACATAAAATGACAAGAATATTTTGCTCCATCATATTAAAGTTATTTAGTTGTAAAGTAAGAGCACAAAGATCTTGAAAAGAAATGGCTTAGCTCTATTAAAGTATTAGAGATTGGGGTTGGTAACCTATTACATACAATTAGTAGTAGCCTCTCTATAAAAACATGATAATCATGACTTCTCATACCTATTAAAGTGCAGCTCTTCACATTAACACAATGTCCTAAGTTGGATGTATAACCATTTGGAAGTTTCAAAGATTTAACCCATTCGCATACTACCCATTTTCTATTTATATTAAATGTGTACGTTGCCTTCAGCTTTGCTATTTTACCATTGCATCTATCCTCCATATGTAAGGTAGGCCATTTACAGTACACAGCCAAATCTAACCTTGCTTTTACATTATCTTTCATCTTACCCTTCATATATATTACTATGTTAAACACATTACAAAAAATATTACTTTTTGTATGTATTATGTCTATATTATATGGATTCAACAAGTTACGCCAATAGAGAAGGTCCCAAAAGATACTACGTTTAGTCCAATTATGATTCTGACCATATCTTTCTAAAGATAAGCTTGGAAATTTGGTTATTTTAGGAAATCTTCTAACTTGCTTATACACTACCTCTCCTGAATACCTCAATGGTGGTTGTGAATTTTTCATGGTATTCTTTAGGAAGTTTTGTTTATTTTAATAAAATGGATGATTCATTGGCAAGAACTGATGATGGCAATTAAAATAACAAGTTTTTCCTACATGTTTTAACTAGAATGCCTTTAAACAACCTATGTAAATAGGACAACCCAATCTCCCTACAATCTGTCAACCACTCAACATGTCGTACACTGGAAAATCATTGATAGTCCACATAAGGTAGTTTTTAACTTGAAATTTTATTTCATAGAAATGTCATATGTTTGCACGCTCTTCACAAAGTAACTTCAAATTAGTAATTAGGGGTTGTAAGAAACATCGATTTTACTTTTTAGATTATAAGGCCCAAGTATTATTATTGTTAAAAACATATATTCTCATCGCATACACATGCCGAGTGGAAGATTATATAAGGTAACAATTACAGGCCAACAAGAGTATGGCTTAGAACCCAAACTAATGGAGTAAAACCATTAGCACAAAGGCCCAACCTAACATTCCTCACCTCTGATGCAAATTCTGGATGAGTTTAATCAAAATGCTTCAAAACATTCCTATCCAATGGATGCGACAATACATCTTCATCACGATGATTTTCATAATGCCATCTCATATACTTAGCTGAGGCATTAGAGGCAAACAACCTCTAGAGACTTGGAACAATTCGTAAATACCACATTTGTTTATTGGGGACCTTCTTATACCTTCCTTTTCATACTCCTGCCTCCTTAAACCTAACTTTTTTGCAAAATCGACATTCCCTACCATCGGTTGCATCACCATAATACAACATACAATTGTTACTACAACAGTCAATTTTTTGATAACCATAACCAAGTTTCAAAACCAATTTTTTGGTTTGGTATAAGTTGGTAGGCATTTGATGATTAACAGGTAAGATTTCAATCATCAATGTGATAATCTCATCAATACATGCCTTATGAATGTTATAATCAAATTTGATGCTCAACAATCTTATAACCGCTGACAAGACTGTATGATTTTGACACCCATCCCATAACAGAGCTTATGCAACTCTTACCATGTCATAAAATATTGCAGAACTTGGATTAGGGTCTTTAAGCATGTCATATCTCTCAAAAGATACTTCAGCCGCATCCTTAACCATTTGCTTATATGGATTAAGATCCATACGAAGGCTAGTCTCAATTGGAGCTGATGGTGGACATTCTTCTCCATGATTATGCCAATAGTAATAATCAAGTATAAACCTTTTTTTTTATACAAATGCATCCTAATTTCATCTAGCTTATGATGCTTCATACATTTGCATTTTACGCAAGGACATCTAAACTTTCCTTATTGTTTAAATACATCTAAATGACTTGCAAACTGAACAAACTCCTCTACGCTCGCAAAGAACTCTTGTGTAATGCTTTAACTATTACCCTTTATTCTAATATACATCCAACACCAATGTTCAGGAACATCCATAAGACTTAATCTCCTTCCACTCTAGCTTTTCCAACACAAAAAAAAATGAAACAAAATAACAAATAACTTTATAAATTACAATAGTGGTATTGGTTAGGATTTTGGGATTCAAAAATTACATAAGGAGCCTGTCCTTGTTACATAACCATATGGATGACTTTACCAAATCACATTTTACCCCATAACTATCGAATCAATCATATCTATCTTATAGAGTTGATTTTCTTTTATTGGCTTAATAGAATACTTTACTATTGAATAAAAAGCAAGGCCCTCCTCTTGTCCAAGAACTACAGTGAGGTAGGAGATCGTGCCATTGAAGTGGAGGATCAACATAATTTTTTTTCAAGGTTATGCCAAAAAAAAATTAAGTTAAAACTTTTAGCCAGGTGAGATTTCTCATAATCATTTAACACAAAGATGGCTAAATGCTTTATTTCATAATAATATTTAATACTAAAATGTAATAGTGAAATTATAATTTAGACCTACAAAAAAGAGAAAGTGTGTGTGTATTAGTTGGACTTGTTATAAGTTCTCATAGGAAATATTCATTATCTTATTGTAGTGTTATTTTCATTTATATATTAATAAGTAAGTAATTTTGTTTATAATTTAAGATCTAATTCAACAATAATTTGAAACTAAATTGCATAATTTTTACCTTATAAATTGGTTCCTCTGTGACACGAATGATAAATAATAGTAATATTTGGTGTTTAGTAATACTTAAGTACCCAAAATAAAATCATTCTTATAACAATGAAAAACAATTTATATGCTTAAAATAAAATATAATTTAGTAATGAATTAAGTATATAAAATATTAAAATAATGAGTTAAACATATAAAATAAAATAATAATTAAAAAAATAAGAGTGGCTAAACTAAAGATTTTCTTTTTGGGGATCTTAGTAATGAGTTAAGCAAAGATATTGTAATCCCTACATTTCAACAACTGTTAATGCGTCTATCTTAAAAGGAAAACAAACAAGATCGTGTGGGCATACATTAATCAAGCAAAGTAGAACACACATTAATCTAACAATTTTCAACAACCCATCACATAAAGCTACATTATATCAGAAAAATTGATTATGTGGGCATACATACAATGAAGCTTCCCTCTTCCTGTGCTCTTTCCTCCTTTTCTCCACTTCACTATCATTCTTGCACTCCAAAGGCAAGGTCTTAAACGCTGTTCTTGTAACAACCAGAAAAAAGAAAGAAGAAAAAAAAAGCTAAAAATTTTAGAAAGGCTAAAAATTTTCTAAGTCTGCTAGCTATAGCGAATGTACCTGTTCGTTATAGCGAGAAATGGTCTAGGTATAGCGAGAGTGCCTTCTCGCTATAGCGAAAATACTTCTAGCTATAGCGAGTGCAGGCACCCCATACAAAAACCAGGGCATAGCTCGCTGTAGCGCACGCCGTAGCGAAGGCAGGGGTCTGGGACTGATATGAGCTCGCCGTAGCGAGGGTTATTCCTCGCTATAGCGAGGGTTAGTTCGGAAAAGTGTGAAAAAAGAGAATTTGAATTTTTAAAGCCTCCAAACTCCTTCTTTCACTTTGTAACGGACTTAAGCTCCCTCTAAGACAGAGAAAAGGGTGGAAGAGAGAGAGAGAAACCTAGAGAAGGAAGGAAGAACAAGAAAAGGTAAGATTTGCATGGCTTTTCTCTTAGAATATTGTTCTTCTCCCCTTGCCCTCTCTTCCTATGGTTTTGGTAGTTGAAGTAGCTATGTTTTGAGTTTAGTTCAGAAGAGGAAAAGTGGAAAACCACTCTTGAAGGAGGTTAGAATTCATGTAGCTTCACCTCCTTGCTTTCCTTTCTTGAGAGCTTTAGAGAGGAAGGAGAGTTAGTGGAATTCTAGAGAGAGAAAGAATCCCTAGTTTCTTATATGCTTGGTAGGGTTTGCTATAGAGAAACCCCTAGCTTTGTGAATAAGTATTGAGCTATGAGAAAGTAATTCCATGCTTTTGTGTGTCTAGGCTCAAGAGAAGTACTCCCATCTAGTAGTGATTGTGAAATCAACAAGGGAGGAGACAAATTGAAAGAAAAAGCTTGTGATTAGCCAATAAGGTAGCTCTCTCCACCTTCTCTTGTGCATAAATGTATGTTTACATTGTCTTGCTTGTGTGTATGTATGTTTTGAACTATGCAAAGTATGCTAGCATGATGATGCCTTATGTATTTTAATGATGTTTTATATGATGCTTTAGTTTGCTTGAGTATGGGAAAAGCCAACAACCCTCTAGCCATGGTGAGGATGAGACAAGAACCCTAAAGTTGATTGAGACAAAGTAAAAAGTTTCCCAAAAGTGAGGTAGACTCCCAAGAGTAAGGTTGAGTCTAAGGACCTCTTCAAAGAATGGGTGAGGTAAGTCCAAAATCCATAAGTGAATGGGTAAGGCTAATCCACTTGCTTGGCAAGCTTTTGTATGTTATGTATGGCCTACTCAAATGTTGAAAATGCTTTTCTTATGATTTCACATGCTAACATGCCTATGCATACATTTGTGAGACTTGTTTGCATGCTTTATGTATGATTGAATGAGAGATGAGCTATTGAGATTCTTTGAATCTCACTCCCCCCCTCCACCATCCTAACATGCTAGGTGGACCAAGTGAGACGAGAGATGGGAGCCACCAAGTTCGAAGCTAGGGGATTCGATGAAGAAATTGTAAAAGAGTCATGTTGTCACCATTTTGTAGTTAAGAGATGTAATCTAATGATGTACATGATGTAGCACGTACGAATTCTTGTGAATAGATGTACTCAATGTATATGTATGAGAATTGAACTTATAGTACATGATGTAGCAAGTTTCAGTATGAATAGTAAGATCTTAGCGTTATGTTCATGGTATATGTGTTGGTGTGGGAGAGTGAGTTTTACAAATTTGGGTTGTTAGACATTTGAGCCATGTTTGATAGCCTATATTGATGATTTCCCATGTGCTCATAGAGCCTTAGAGGTAGGAGAAGCAAAGTTGGACCCCAATAGCCCTCTTTTAACACAAGAAATTGGTCACCTTGCCCATGATGTCCAAGTCTGACCAAATGACCTCTTCTTGCCTTGAAATTTGGTATGTGAGTAGATCTTGTCTAGAGCTTTTTGGGAAGCTAAAGATCAGGTCATTTGGAGGTCTGTGGAATTTTCTATGATTTTTCAAATTTGGTATTAGAAATTCAGATTTGCATAAGCACTGTTCATTTGGTCAGTTGTGTGTATCATCCAAGGGGAAAACATTCTACAAAATTTTATAGGAAGAAATTAGACAGTCACAGTGACCTCCAAATGATTTTACGTGTCAAATGCTTTGTGTGTGGGATTTTAAGACTTCTACATATTTTTAGTATGAAATAGACATCCTAAGCTTTCCAGAATGACTAAGAGTGCGTGTTTTCAATTTTTCTAGATTTAGTTGTGATTTTCCAAACTTTGCCCAGAAATGAGGCCAAGCCTGGCCGAAAATGAACATGCATGTTTCATATCCCTTTTTGGTTTCCATGGGCTAAAATCATGTTTTTGGGATTGAAATGAGTTGAAATGGTGCAATTAAATATGAGGATGCATAGAATGAGCTCGCACGGTCCATGTGACACGAAAATGCATTTTTAACCATGCTGCAATGTTAAGAAAGTGTATGAATCTAATGAGGAAGATCTCACTCTATTCTTCCTATATCTCATATGAGAATGTAAGGCATGATGGGTATGAGCTAGAAATGATGGTGTTACAGTTCTTCCCCTTAAAAAGAAAATAGTAAATTTGTACTTCCACTGTGGAGAAACAAGAAGATCTATGTGAAGAGTGTGAGCTACAGTGTTGTAATAGGAGTTTCAGCAAAATGAAAAAGATGATTATGTGATTCAGGTTTAATAGAAGCTTTCTCATAGAATTTTCTCACAAAAAATTCTGCGAGAAATAAGTAACTTCTAACATGGCAAAAAGCCAAATTCTCGTGGAAATATTCTGTGAGAAACTTCTCATAGAATATTCTATGAGAATTCGGGTTATGTTCTCATGGATATATCCAAGAGAAAATAGCCTAATTTTTCACAAAATATTTCTATGAGAAAGTTGTTTTTTTATGCCAGAAAGAAAACATATTTTCTTGTAGAATTTTCTAAGAGAGAATTTCAATTTTCTTGTGGAAAATTTCTGTGAGAAAAGAATGAAATTTTTAACTAGTTTTCTTTCCTTTTTTTCTCACACAAAATTATTGCGAGAATATGTTCTCACCTTTTGTGGCACCATTCTCATGGTATTTTTCACTAGATTCTCTTGGACTTTTCTCTCTAAATTTTTTTTGTGAGAATTTACCATGAGAAAGCTCCAATCATGAGAATTCTTGTTGGAATTTTCATGAGAAATTCTTACACAATTTTGTTCGCAAGAATTTTACATGATAAAATTGTTGTTTTCTTGTAGTGACATATGATTACACCTTTACAATTTAGAAATTAATTAATTATTTTTTAAATAAATATTTTTCAAATGTATGATTCAATGAGAGAAAATAACAAAAGAAAGAATTTTACACTTACCTCAAATTAGAACTCTAAGGTTAGTGCAGATATAGATATTATCAAACATATAGAATGAAGCAAAATGGAGAAGAATAGGGTGAAGAAAAAGAAGATAAAATTATGAGAAACAAGGATATATATATATATATATAAAATAATATATGGGATAGATTATATATATATAATATTTATATATATAATAAGAAAAATGTATTTAGATAGAAAATAGGAAAAATTAGAATTAGAAAATTTTTGTGAGGGATATGGATTTGAAAAGATAAAGGCTCTCTCTAGGAAAAAGAAAAATAAATCAAATTTCAAACCCGAATCCTTTTACAAAAGAAATAAGAATAAATATAATAAATATATGGGCAAATCAAAGAAAAAATTTTAATAAAACAAGTAAGAAGAAAGACAAGAAAGATATAGTTTGTTATAAATGTGGCAAATTTGGTCATTATTCTAATAAATGCAAAACAATAAAGAAAATTAGAGAATTAAAGTGAGTAAAGAAAATAAGCAAAATCTTCTTAACATTTTGATAAATGAAGATTTTACTTCAAAATTTGAAGCGGAAAGCATTTCAGAAAATGAAGAAGATCATATTTATCAAATACAAGAAGACTATAACATAGATATATCCACTATATATTCAAAAGAATGCCTAGGTACAAGAATATGTAGTTGTCAAGATTGCAAAGAAAGTAATATTAATGTAACATCTAAAGAAAATATTCAGTTATTGATTGACATAATAGACAAAATTAATGATGAAGACATAAAGAGACAATATATGGTAAAAATAAAAGATATACTAGATAAAACTGATGAAAAGGAAGAAAGATCACCTATAACAATGAAAGATATATTAAATAGATTCAAAGATAAACAACCCTTAATAGGAATAAAAGAATTACAATAAGAAATAAAAAATATTAAAGCAAAAATAAGAGAACTAAAAGAAAAGGAAGTTTATAAAGAACTAAAGATATTAGAAATTAAGGCGAAAATGGAAGAAACTGAAAGAAAAAATTTTTAAGAAGAAAATGAAGACATAGGAGAAATCCTTAAACTAGAAGAAATACCTCAAGAAAGGTTTATATAAAGAATACAAAGAATGACCTATCAAAAGTGGTATTATCAAATAAATTTAGCAATAAACAATGAATATTCAAGAAACTTGGTAGTCTTGATAGATTCAGGAGTAGATATGAATTGTATACAAGAAGGACTAATACCTACAAGGTATTACAAAAAAAAAACATTAGAAAATTTGTTGGCAGCTAATAACTCAAAACTCAAAATACAATCTAAACTATATAATACACATATATGTAATAAAGGAATATGTTTTTAAAACATTTTTATATTGGTGAAAGACCTAAATGAACTAGTTATATTAGGTACACCTTTTTTATAGTAAATCATGCCATTTTAAGTAACTCCAATTATTTGTTGGAGTAGGCAAAATGGAGCAACAAATTAAAGAAAGGTACAAAAAAATTAGAAAATTTGAATATTTGATTATTATATTTCTACATTTTTAGCCATTTAAAGAAATATATGTCTTCTTTAAGTCTTTTCATTTCTTTATGCCATTTGTCCCTTATTTTTACTTGTTCTTCCTTTATAAAACTAGAGAAAAAACCATTTTCTTTCTTTATCATGTGTTTTTAGCATAAATTATTTTCTTAATAAGTCTTTATTTATTTCATAATTTTCTTTTTTTATTACTCTCAATGATTGATTTAAAGTCTGATAACCTAAAGGTTAAAATTCTCTATCTATTTCTGATTGTGTTTTTAAATTTCCACTATCATGTTCACATATTGGCTATGGGATATTTGGTTCAAAATTCACTCTTTTTAGTTTATATCCTATACTTAAATTATTAATGAAATTTCTAGCTTCTGTATAATAAGCTGACTATCTAGATCCTATGGATTCAGTAGAGGATAATGATCTTTTAAGCATTTGGTAAGATACATCCCTTTCGACTGTTCTCTCTATGCTTTTTATTTTTAATTCCTTTAGAGGTGATGGGGTTGCTAACTTTGGGAATTTCCAATTGGTAGGAAATTCTATTTCTTCATGTTTTAATAATTTTGGTTTTAATACAGCTATTTTGGAGGGATCTCCTATTTCTATAAGCATTGTTTCTCCTTTTAGAGATTCTCTTATTACTTTAAAATTTTGATGTGTCTTTGTCATCTTAAAGGTGATCCTATATTGTATTAATATTGAAGTTGTTCCTTTTTCCCAACTATCACTGACCCTGATTCTATTATTAATCCATTTCTAGCATTATGATCATTTCTATTTACTAGATAATTAGGGGAGTAATCAAAATAGACTGGTCCTCCATAAAGATTTGTCTGTATAACTCCTACTATAGATTCTTTAAAACTTTCTCTTGTCATCTATCTCTTAGGCATATTAAAATCGATTTATTTAATCCTAATCTGAACATGGCTTTACTACTAATTAAATTAACCCTATATGCATCCATGTATATCTTTCTTTATATCTCTTTACATTTTCCACTGGTATCATAAATATTACTTGTCTACTTTTAGTTATTCCTATTTCTTTTTCTATAGTCTGAGTTACATGTGAAAAGTCAAAGATAGTTTTTCTATATATCTCTTCTGTCTTAATGGTAGGCATAGACCAGTTTGTTAATTGCTCCTGTAAGTTATGACTAGTTGTTTCTCCTTTATTTAATACTTGGTCATCATTTATTTCTGTAACCTTGTGATCTTCTATACAACTACATTATCCTTTGTTTGATGTAAAATTATAACTTTTTTGGCTTAAGTTTGTACTTCCTTTGTTACTTAAACCTAATATCTTTCTAAACCAACCCATTATACTATATCTGTAACACCATAACGCATTATCCTCAACTAATCTCCACTTAGGCTTGATTTCATGAAATTCCAAAGAAAAAGACTAAAATCATGGCATTTATTACGCTATGCTGGGGGTTTAAATGCTTATATTTTGTCCCGTAACTCCTGTGAACCCATTAATTACATTCTCTACTCAAAATCCATCCATACAACTCATACACAATATAAAATAGCCCATGAACCACGGATATAGAGCCAAAAGTCAAAAAAATATAAATTTTCTCAGGGGCCTAAAAGTAAGATTTTTGGCTCCAACTTTGAAAAATCATAACTAATTCTAAAAAAAGTAAGAATTAAGCAAACCATAGCTTTCTGGAAAGCTCTAGATGTTAAATTTATAATAAAAATAATTTCAAGTTATGAACATAGCATCTGGGCCAAGCTTGATATCAAAAAAGGCACAAAGGTCTAGCCGTCCCTGGTACTGATATAGTTTACTGTCATAAAATTCAAAAATTCATAATTAATTTCAAAAATATTCAATTTAGGAAAACTACACTAATTTGGAAAGATAAAGATCTTAAAAATAGGAAAAAAATAAGTCTAGATTATTTCAGTAGCCTTTGGACCTCGAAAACTGATGGAACAGTAACAAAGGTTGGCTGGCATCCTTAATGCTGATACAAAATTTCAGAAAATTATTTCTCCCTTTATAGACCTCTAATTAAGGTGCTTCTAGTCGATATAAGTCAGTATAAATGTCTAGTTTCTTTGTATAAAATTTCATAGCAATTGGACATCGTTTGCCCTATGAATGATACAAATTTAGTTTCAAACCAATTGTACAGTGAACTAACCAAAACTAGAAAATTCTTCAACTTCAAAAATTCGCCAAATATTCCATTGACCTCTAAATAATACCCACTTTAGCTTTCCAAAAAATCTCTCAACAAGATCTAGATGTATACCAAATTTTAGATTAAGAGGAGCTCATTTAGTTATATCTTGATATAGCTCACGAATTTAGCAAATTTAACACCATATATGGTTCAAAGTGGGTCCAAATGGCCTCCTACATGTTCTAGCACCTCTTGGGCAAGTTTTAAAGCACTAATACATCACATATGAATTATCCAAGTGGTTTAAACTCTCATGCATCTCAAACTCACTATGCTACGCACAAGAATACACATCTAGGAATGGGCTACCAAGTACTCAAAACTTACATTCTCATTGCTTTGGTTCCACAAATGGTTCATAAATTACATATACATACTTTTACATTTATTCATCTATTTAAATCTCAAAAATAACATGTACATATGAATATTGACATCCCTTTACATCAAAAGCCATATAAAACTATACAAAGTGCCAAGAGATGGCCATTTATACTTCATGGCCTCCAATCTTTGGCTCCTAAGCTCCACCTGGACCATATGAGATGGGACAAGGAATGGGGTGAGATTCATAGAATCTCAATAGTTTATACACTTATTCAAGGAAGCAATTAAGGCATATAAACATGTCAAAGCATGCAAGTAGGCATCCAACCATTCAAAATCATACAACACATGATTTACATGCCATGAAAATCATATCAATGCCAAGAATGAGCTCTAGGGACTTTTGGTCTAGCCTCACCCTACTTTTGGGGCTTTTGGATTAGCCTTACCCTTGGTCTAGAGACTTTTGACTTGGCCTCACTCATCTATGAGACTTTTGGCCTTGTCTCACCCATTCTTAGAGACTTTTGGCTCTATCTCACCCATCACAAAGGACTTTTGACACCACCTTACCTTTTAAGAGCAATTTTCACAATCTACAATATAAACATATTAGTACTAATGCATCAAGCCAATATCAAATGGCATGTCTCACAATACAAGTGCATACACAAGCATACAATGACCATCATGTATCTAAGAATGCCATAAGAAAGAGTGAAGAGCTACCTTGGTAATTAAACTCAATCTTTCCCTTTCAACTTCTCTTTTCCCTTCTCGGTCTCATAACTGCAACTAGATGGAGCTTGACTTCTTTGACCTAGACATAACAAGTAGCATGAAATTACTCTCTTGAAACTCAAACAAATACTCACAAAGTTAGGGGATTCTTACATAAAAATCAAATTTTACAAAAGGCTCAAGAACCCCTATGGTTCCTCTCTTGAAGTTCAAGGGTTTTCCTCTGCTTACTTTGTATTTCTTAGCTTCACACACTCTAATTCAAGGGTTTTATACTTGTTTTAGGTTAGAACTTTCTTTCCTTTACTAGCTCTCAAGTTGATAGTACCAACATATACAAGAAGCAAAAAAGAAGAAGCAAAGATACATAAGTATCTACCTTGAATTCTAGCCTTCTTTAAGAGTGGTTCCCTTTGCCTTCACCTTCCCTTTAATTCTCTACTCTCCTTCTTCTGAACCAAGCTGAAAACAAAACCAATTCAACAACCCTAAACCATAGAAAGAGAGGACAAAGAGAGAAGAACAAAATTCCAAGAAGGAAAGTTATGGAAATCTTACCTTTTCCTAGGTTTCCTTCCTTCTCTCTTAGCTTCTTAGTCTCTCTCTCTCTCTCTAACCCTTTTCTCTATTTTGATAGAAGCATAAGTCGGTTAGGTGAAAAGGAGAGCTTCTGGAGTCTTTAAGAAGTAAAAATAACTTTTTCTCACTTTTTCTAGAATAACCCTCATTATAAAGAAAAATAACCCTCGCTATGGCGAGCATGTATCAATCCTACGTCCCTGTTCTTACTACGGATTGCGCTATTGCAAGAAACTCCCTGGTTTTTGTATGGGACGCCCAAACTCATTATAGCTAGATGCATTCTCACTATAGTGAACTGGTACATTCGCTATAGCTAGTTGGCTTCTCGCTATAGTGAATAGGTACATTCGCTATAGCCAAAAGGGTCTTGGCTATAGCCAACAGACTTAGAAAAATTTCAGAAATTCTGGTTGTTACATTTCTACCCCCTTTAAAATAAATTTCATCCTTAAAATTTAAATACATACCTTAAGGGAATAACTCTAGATATTTTTGCTTCATTTCATCCTCCAATTCCCAAGTTGCTTCCTCAGATGTCAAACCCTTCCAGACCACTTTCACCAGAGGAATGCTCTTACTCTTCAGCTATTTCAGTTTAGCATTCACAATTCTCCTCGGTTTCACTACATAGGAAAGATTTTCCTGTAATTGAACATGCTCATATTCTATGAAATGTGAGGGATCTGGTAAGTATTTTTTTAATTGAGAGACATGAAAAACATCATGAATTTGGGCTAGGTTAGGAGGTAAAGCTATTTGGTAAGCCATGGGTCCAATTTTCTTAAGAATTTCAAATGGACTAATATACCTATGACTAAACTTCCTTACCCTTATTGACCAACCCACTCCCGTCACTGGAGACACTCAGAGATGAATACATAGTCTCTAATCTCAACTTCTAACAGCCTCTTTCTTTTATCAACATAGTTTTTTTGCCTACTTTGGGCTATGAGGAGTTTCTTTTTAATCAATTCTATCTGTTAGGTGGTCTGGTCCACAATCTCAAGTCCTATCAAGCTCCTCTCACTTAGCTCAACCCAACACAGAGGGAATCCACACTTTCTCCTATATGAAGCCTCATAAGGGGCCATCTAAAAACTAAAATGGTAACTGTTATTATACGCAAACTCTGATAATGGTAAATACACATCCAGTTACCCTTCATTTCTAACACACATGCCCTCAACACGTCTTCGAAGGTCTAGATGCTCCTCTCAATTTGACCATCTGTCTGGAGGTGATATGCAGTACTAAATCACAACTTGGTCCCTAAGGCATGCTACAATGACCTCTAGAAGTTCGATATAAACTTGAGGTCTCTATCTAAGACTATGTTACTGGGTACTTTGTGAAGTCGCACTATTTCTCTGATATACAACTGGGCTAATTTATCCAGTGTATGAGTAGCCCTAATAGCTAAAAAGTATGCAGACTTCGTCAGTCTATCTATGACTACCCAGATAGCATCATGTCCAGAGGATGTCCTGGGTAAACCTATAACAAAGTCCATGGCTATACTATCCTACTTCCACTCAGGAATATCTAGGGGTTGCAACAACCTAGTGGGTCTTTGATATTCTATCTTCACCCTCTGACACACAGGCATCTAGCCACATAATCTATCACATCATTTTTCATCCCTGGCCACCAGAAAATTCATTTCAAATCTTGATACATCTTGGTGGCACCTAGATGGATAGTATACTTACTCTTATGTGTCTCTTCTAACATGCTTTCTCTCAATTTATTATGACTAGGAACACAGATTCTATCCTAATATACTATTATACCATCCTCAGACACCCTGAAATATGAGATTTTACCTTAGGAAATCTCATTCCTGATTCGTCTCAGGAACTCATTCTCTCTCTGGGCATCTAAGATCTAATTTTTCAATACATTCTCAATTCGGGTTTCACTCAGATATAATTTACCCAATACCACCTGATAAGAGAGGTTTAAGTTTCTAAACTTCTTTAGGAGCTTTTGCTCCCTAATCATCATATAGGCTACATGGATGGACTTCCTACTCAAGGCATCCGCCATCATATTGACCTTGCCCGAATGATACTTCAAGGTATAATCATAATCCTTCAGGAATTCCATCCATCTTCTCTATCTCATATTCAGTTCCTTTTGATCGAACAAGTATTTTAGACTCTTGTAGTCACTGTAAATCTCTATGGTAGCACCATATAGGTAGTGCCTCCAAATTTTAAGAGCAAACACTATGACAACTAACTCCAGGTCATATGTGGGATAATTCTCCTTATAAGACTTCTACTGCCTAGAGGCATATACCACTACTCTACCCTGCTACATTAACACATATTTTAACCCTTTGCCCGAGACACATAATAAACCACAAATGGTTCACTAGGGTTAGGGATAATCAGTACAGGGGCAGTGGTCAAATAGAGCTTTTAACTCTTGAAAACTCCTCTCACATCTATCATCCCACACGAAATGTGTCTTTTTCCTGGTTAGCCTTGTTAGTGGTAAGGCCATCTAAGAAAAGCCCTGAATAAATCGTTTGTAGTGCCCTGCCAAACTTAAGAAACTTCTAACCTCGGTGATCGTTCTAGGTCTATCTCATTGTAACACAGCCTCAACTTTATGGGGATCAACCACGACCCTGTCTCGTGAGATCACATGACTTAAGAATTTCACCTCAATTAGCCAAAACTCACATTTACTAAGTTTAGCATACAACCTCTTATCTCTCAAGGTCTTTAGGACTAATCTTAAATTCCTCTCGTGCTCTTCAAAGGGTCTGGAGTATACTAGGATATCATCAATGAAAACTACCACAAACTGATCTAGATACTGTTTGAATACCCTGTTCATGTAATCCATGAACACAACGGGCGCATTCGTCAGCCCTAATGGCATCACAAGGAACTCATAGTGCCTATATCTCACTCTGAAGGCGGTCTTAGAGGCGTCTTCAGTTCTCACTCTCAGCTGGTGGTATCCAGATCTAAGATCTATCTTGGAAAACACAAATGCCCTAGCTAATTGATCTAACAAATCATTAATTCTAGGGAGAGGATATTTATTCTTGATGGTAACTTTATTCAACTCTCTATAATCTGTACACAATCATAAACTACCATCCTTCTTTCTCACAAATAACACCGGAGCTCCCCAAGGTGAAACACTAGGGCGTATGAACCCTTTCTCTAATAATTCCTCTATCTATTTTTTCAATTCAGCAAGCTCGGTGGGAGCCATCCTGTAAGGAGCCTTAGACACCGGTCTAGCCCTAGATACTATGTCTATAAAGAACTCTAGCTTTCTCTTAGGGAGTAGACTACTAAAGTCAAAATCTTTAGGGAAAACCTCTAAGAATTCCCTGACAACTGCGATATCCTCTATCCCTTCCTCTACCTCAGCCTGAACAAAGAAAAAGACTAGAAACCCTTGACATCCATGCTCTAAATGCTTCTCAGCCTAGGCAGTAGTCACAAAGGATAACTCAGCTCTTACCCTAGGTATGGTCACACAAGCAGGTAGGAAAATAGTTCGGTGTTCACAATCAAGCACCGCCTTATTTGTGACTAACCAATTCATATCAATAATCAAATCAATACCATGGAAGGGCATACAGATCAAATCAATAATGGTATGACAATGATTAAACTGAACAGTGACATTTAAATGAGCATGGGAAGTAACCACGTGGCCTCCAGTGGGTGTAGTGACAAATAAATCAAATGACAAAGTACTAATAGCCAAACCCAATTACCCCACACAATCATAAAATATAAATGAGTGACTAGCACCCGAATCAAACATAGCAACCATAGGAAAGTCATTCACTATTAGTATACTTCGAATCAAATTGAGGGATGCATTAGCTTCCTGCTAAGTGAGAGCAAATACTCTGCCTTAGGTCTGTGGCTTAGGAGGAGGTACTGTATCTATCTAGGGATAATTTCTAACAATGTACCTCGGCTTCCCACACTTGAAGCATGTCACGAGAGACTGCTGGGTAAATGACTAGCTCTAAGGAGGTGGCATTTGCTTGCCCCTTTGTGGCCTTCTATTCCATGGCACCTTGCCTCTCCTCTTGGTGCTAGATGTCACACTAAAACCCTCTTTTGGTCTCAATCTTTTTAGTTTTTGAGCCCCCTTCTGACTAACTGTTACCGCAATAGGCATGATAGCTCGCAGGTTATTCTCAATCACCCTACTGACCTCCATAAGGGTATTAAACTTTGTAATCCACTGTGGAGTAACTCTGTCGCTAATCAGGGGCTTTAACCTAGTTTCAAACTGTTCACATCTCTAGGGCTCATCATAATACCTTTGGAGATAAGAGGAATATTGAGACAACTCTATAAACTTGGCCACATATTGGTCCACAGTCATCTCGTCCATCTGTCTCAAGCTCATTAATTCCATCTCTTTCTTTTTCCTTACCCAACTAGGGAAATATTTCTCATAAAGCTCCACCTAGAAACTTTCCCAAGTGATCTGTATATACTTGGTTTCCATCAGGGGTTTCGTGCTATGCCACCACCTATCGGCTTCCTTCTGTAGCATGAAAATGGCAAGCTAAGCTTTTTATTCTGTGGTACAATCCATCACTGAAAATATTTTCTCCAGCTCTATAACCCAAGCTTCCGCCTTATCCACATTTAGCTCCCCATCAAAAGAGGATGGACTATTCTTTCAAAACCGATTCAATAGTTTTTGGATAGGCATCTGGGTTTGAGTAGGCTCTTGGGGAGGTGCAGGTGGAATGCTAGAAGTGGATGGCTAAGATACAGGGGCTTTTCTCCTGGCTTCTTTTTCCCTAGCCAAGGTATCTTGAAATTGCATGATTATGTCATGCTATTGCTAGGCAATGTACCTCTACTGTTCCAGCATCTCCTGTTGTTGGCCCATCATGACCTCATACCGATCAAGCCTCTCCATAATGGTCTACAGAGGATCTTTAGGCCCAATCAGAACCTCTGGCTCAGCTCTCTAAGCCTTGGGTGGCTTGCCTATGCCCCTGTCCTATCTAATCTCAACCATCTTATCTGAAAAGAAGTAGCAACCCTCAATTCATAATTGTATTTCAAGTATATATGCATGTGTATGCTAGCACTTCTATAGTAATTCACACTAAATATAAGCTAATCACACCATTCAAAAGCCCAACACTGAGCAAAAGTGCCTGAACTTTTACTCTGATACAAAAAATATAACATCATAATGTGTTATCCTCAACTAATCTCCACTTAGGCTTGATTCCATGAAATTCCAAAGAAAAAGAGTAAAATTGTGGCATTTTATTACGCCATGTTGGGGGATTAAATGCTTATATTTCGCCTCGTGGGTCTCGTGAACCTATTAATCACATTCTTTACTCAAACTCCATCCATAGAACTCATACATAGCATAAAATAACCCATGAACCACTTATATGAAGCCAAAAGTCAGAAAAATACAAATTTTCTCATAGGCCTAAAAGTCAGATTTTTTGCTCCAACTTTGGAAAATCATAAATAATTCTAGAAAAATAAGAATTAAGAAAACCATAACTTTCTAGAAAGATCTAGATGTCCAATTTATATTACAAATAATTTCAAGTCATGAACATAGAATCTAGGCCATGTTTAGCATCGAAAAAAAGCACAAAGGTTTAGCCATCCCTGATACTAATATAGTTTACTGTCATAAATTTCAAAAATTTATAAGTAATTCCAAAAAAATCCAATCTGGGCAAGATATACTAATTTAGAAAGATAAAGATTTTAAATATAGGGAGAAAATAAGTCTAGATCATTTCAGTAGCCTTTGGACCTCAAAAATTGATGAAACAATAACAAAGGTCGGCTGACATCCTTGATGCTGACATAAAACTTTAGAAAATTATTTCTCCCTCTACAGACCTCCAATTAAGATGCTTCTAGTTGGTATAGGTCACTGTAAATGTTTAGTTTCTCCATATAAAATTTCATAGCAATTGGACATCATTTGCCCCATGAATGACACAGATTTATTTTTGGACCAATTGCACAGTGAATTTACCAAAACCAAAAAATTCTCTAATTTCAAAAATTCACCAAATATTCCATAGACCTCAAAAGAATACCTAATTTAGCTTCCCAAAAAGCTCTAAAAAAACTCTAGATGCATGCCAAATTTTAGATTAGGAGGAGCTCATTTAGTCATATCTTGACATAGCTCATGAATTTGACAAATTTAACACTATATATGGTTCAAAGTGGGTCCAAATGGCCTCCTATATATTCTAGCACCTCTTGGGCAAGTTTTAAAGCACTAATACATCACATATGAATTACTCAAGTGGTCCAAACCGTTAGGCATCTCAAACTCACTATGTTACACACAAGAATACACATATAGGAATGGGCTACTAAACCTAAAACTTACATTCTCATTGCTTTGGTTCCACAAATGGTTCATCCATCACATATACATGCATTTACATTTGTTCATCTATTTACATCTCAAAAATAGCATGTACATATGAATATTGACATCCCTTACATCAAAAGCCATACAAAACTATACAAAGTGCTAAGAGATGACCATTTATGCTTCATGGCCTCCAATATTTGGCCCTTGAGTTCCAACTAGACCATATGAGATGGGAGAAGGAAGGGGTGAGATTCATAGAATCTCAATAGCTCATACACTCATTCAAGGAAGCAATTAAGGCATATAAATATGTTAAAGCATGCAAGTAGACACCCAACCATTCAAATCATACAACACATGATTTACATTCTATGAAAATCATATCAATGCCAAGAATGAGCTCTAAGGACTTTTGGTCTAGCCTCACCCTATTTTTGAAACTTTTGGATTAGTCTTACCCTTAGTTTAGGGACTTTTGACTTGGCCTCACTCATTCATGAGACTTTTAGCCTTGTCTCACCCATTCTTAGAGACTTTTGGCTCTACCTCACCCATCACAAAGGACTTTTGGCACCAATTCACCCTTTGAGAGCAATTTTCACAATCCATAACATAAAGCATATTAGTACCAATGCATCAATGTAATATCAAATGGCATATCTCAAAATACAAGTGCACACACAAGCATACAATGACAATCATACATCCAAAAATGCAACAAGAAAGAGTAAAGAGCTACATTGGTAATTAAACATAATCTTTCCCTTTCAACTTCTCTTTTCCCTTCTCGGTCTCATAACTGCAACTAGATAGAGCTTGAGTTCTTTGGCTTAGACATATCAAGTAGCATGAAATTACTCTCTTGGAACTCAAACAAATACTTACAAAGTTAGGGGATTCTTACACAAAAATCAAATTTTACAAAAGGCTTAAGAACCCTTATGGTTCCTCTTTTGAAGTTCAAGGGTTTTCCTCCACTTACTTTGTATTTTCTAGCTTCCCACACTCTAATTCAAGGGTTTCATACTTGTTTTAAGTTAGAACTTTCTTCCTTTTACTAGCTCTCAAGTTGGTAGAACTAACATATATAAGAAGCAAAGAAGAAGAAGCAAAGATACATAGGTATCTACCTTGAATTCCAACCTTCTTTAAGAGTGGTTCCCTTTGCCTTCACCTTCCCTTTAATTCTCCACTCTCCCTCTTTTGAACCAAGCTCAAAACAAAACCAATTCAACAATCCCAAACCATAGAAAGAGAGGGCAAAGAGAGAAGAACAAAATTTTAAGAAGAAAAGCTATGGAAATCTTACCTTTTCCTTGGTTTCCTTCCTTTTCTCTTAGTTTCTCTTGGTCTCTCTCTCTCTCTCCAGTCTTTTTCTCTGTTTTGATCAAAACATAAGTCAGTTAGAAGAAAAGAAGAGCTTCTGGAGTCTTTAAGAAGTAAAAATCACTTTTTCTTGCTTTTTCTTGAATAACCCTAGCTATAGCGGAAAATAACCCTCGCTGCGGCGATCATGTATCAGTCCCAAGCCCCTGTTCTCACTATGGCACGCTATTGTGAGAAAATCCCTAGTTTTTGTATGGGACTCCCGAACTCGCTATAGTTAGATGCATTCTCGCTATAATAAACTGGTACATTCGCTATAGCTAGCTAGCTTCTCGCTATAACGAATAGATACATTTGCTATAGCCAACAGGGGTCCTGGCTATAGCCAGCAGACTTAGAAAATTTTTTAAAATTCTAGTTGTTACAATATCTGTACTATTTTATCCTAATCCAAGTGTTTTCTTATTCTAGGTTTGATGGGAACATCACTAGGCTACACCAATGAACTTACATTTACTGTCAGGACCACCCTCATTGGCTTACCAACATTTCCACCAAAATGAGAAAACAAACAGTTTAAAATAAAATAAAATAAATATAATATAACTTCATTAGTTTAAGAGAACCATGATTCTAATACCATTCTAAGGAAGCTATATGCAAAATAATGTAATAATATAACTATTAATTTAATTGTCTAGTTTAAACAACTTATTGTAAACTAATAAAGAGAAAATAATTTTCTGTAATAAACACTTTATTAAAATAACTCTAAAACTTACAAACAAAGTCCTTTTATGGACTAACTCTTTTCTCCTAAAGAGAAGGCTTTTAGAGATATTCTAGGAAAGGTCTCTCTTTCTAGGCTTTTTTCGCTCTGCTTATAATTGAATACAAAGTGATAGCCTTACAAACTTAAATTTGATACATTTCAATTTCATTTACATTTCATTTCATTTTTCAAACTTTAGTACATTTATTTAGCTATTTTTTTCTTGTAGTCTTTATTGCTTCTGACTCCATATGTAGTTGTTTGCTGCAAATTACTTTGCTGAAATTCTTCCTATTGGAACATGATGAGCTTTGGCTATAGGTTTGTCGGTGCCACAAGGAAGTGCCACCTGCTTCTGTATTCTAGCTTAACTCTTATTCAAAATTTGATCTGAAACAGTCATCTTTGTTTTGCAACAAATTATCTAGCTCTTGGGTTAAAGATTCAACATCCAAAGAAGATGCTATCTATGAAGTAATTTCTTGCATTCTTTTTGCAAAATTAGTTGGATCTTGTATGATTGCTAATTCTGCCATTATTTTACTTTTATTGGTTAAGAATGGAGATGGGTCTTCAACTCTAATTCTGGCTATGTTATTATATATATAATATACATATATATATATGTATATATATGTATATAATATAATAATATATGGGATGGATAATATATATATAATAATATATGCTTATATTTTATTTTATCTATTTTATATATATCTTTATTTTTACAAATATATTTTTTACGCCCCTATATTTACTTATATTCATTATTTACTATTAAATTTACTTGACAATACCACTTTTGATAGGTCATTCTCTATATTCTTTGTATAAACCTTTATTGAGGTATTTTTTCAATTTAGAGATTTCTTTTTCATCTTCATTTTATTATTTGAAATTTTTTCTTTGTTTCTTCCAATTTCTCCTTAATTTCTAATATCAATAAAAATATATATGTAATTATATTTTAATTTATTTATTTCATATATGTATTTATTTATACTAAAATTTTAACTATATGTATTTTTTAAAATATATTTTTTATATGTATTATATATATATATTATATGTTATATATAAATGTATATGTATATTCATATATATAATCTTAAAATAATGTTATAATATAATCTTAATGTTATATAATGTTATATATACATATGTATAATATATATAATGTATATGTAATGTCCAGTTTTCCAAAAAACGACGAAAATAAGTCAGTTTTCAAAGGAAGTCCCTTAGATAGAAAGGTTTGATGCCAACTAAAATTAGGTTAAAATTATAAATAATAAAAAATGAGGATTTAAGGCGTAAGATGCCTGAAAACTAGAGATAAAAGAGTCTAGAAAATTTGCCAAAGAAAGTAAAGGTATTTTTGTAATTTTTGAAAAATTTTGAAAACTCATAGGAGGGATTTTTAAATGAGAAATTTGAACTTTTTGGAGTTCTTAAAGGCTCTAAAAATCATGGGAACCCTTAGAATAGTTGAAACCCCTCCGGTGAGCGAATTTGGCGAAAGGTTGACTACAACGTTGACTAAATGATTCAACATGGTTTCAAAATCTTTTTGAGTGATTCCAAAGGCAATTCTTATGATTAAGAGCCTAAGGAATATGATGGAAAAGACAAATTTCAAAAAGAAGTTAAAATGAGCAAAAATGACTATGGAAGTGAAAAATAAGGACTAAAATATAAAAAAGAAAAGTTGCTAGAAATTGTTTTTTGCTCTCTTAAAACACGTTCCAGCCCTACCCAATATGCATTAATGTTTTACCCATTTCTAAAACTTCTAAAAACTCCAACCATGGCATCATGTGGAAGGAGAAGCAACGAAGGCCAAGAAGAAGCTTTAAATAGGTGTAAAAGTGTGTGTTTTATTGCTCTTGTTTTCACAATAAATATTCCCCTCCTTCTCCTCCATATTTCCATGGATTTAGAATGTATTTTGATGCTATTTTGGTTCTGGTCCAGCAAGGAGAAGTTAGGATTTAAGGAAAAGCTTGGTTGCAACAAGAAGCCACTTAGAAGAGCAAGAATTTAAGGTAGGTTCCCATTCCTTTCTATGGCTTTTCTTGAGTTTTCCTTTCCCTCCTCAATTCAGTCAGCCCTGAACATTAAGGGGAGAGTTTAATTCTAATCTTAGCTTGGTGTAATTAAGTGATTAGAAGTGTGGGAAGAAGGTTTAAGCTAAGAGAAACCAAAAGAGAACTAAGGAAACCAAGTTTGCACAACTTGGGGTTCCAAGGTTTAACATTAAATCTGATATTTCCTAGACATTTCTCAATTTATGTGAGAGTTTGTATAAGCCTAATTGACCCCTAGGAACCTTCTCATAAACCAATCGATGCAAGAAAGCAAGCCAATTCTATGGGTCCATGTGAAAGTGTATGGTTCAGCCACTTTGGGGTTTTCATACCTAGGGAGTGATTTTTTGTGTTCTAAGGAATTTAGAGGCCTAGATATGAATTATAAGAGTTAGGGGAACCAATGGTTTGAACTTAGAAAGCTTGGTTTGAGAGTTAATATTTTAAGGTCTCATTTTAGGCATAATGAAGCAACATGGGCTTGGGCTCCTTAGAATGAGTTTATGAAGGCTTCAATGAGTTTATGTGGAGCTAAGAGGTCTAGAAAGAAAGGAAATGGGGAGCCAAGATCAAGATTTAAAGTAGTTACTTCATGGTGTCCTAAATAAGCAATATGTGTAACTTAGAGCAAAGCAAGCTAGCCTAGCCTTCCTTGAAGCTAGAATTGGTTCCTAAGCCTAATTTATGTCATGTTTATTGTGTCTAGGCCAAGAGAGGCAAGAACTCCCTTCTTGTGTGTGCTTGAGCCAAGAAGAAGGAAGAGAAAGTAAAGGAAAAGTGTAGTTTTCCATAAGGTAGCTCTCTAATCCTTATCTTCATACATGTATGCATTCATGACTTGTCATAGATTGTGTAACAACCCAGAAAAAGAAAATAGAAAAGAAAATGAGAAAAGGAAAGGGAAAGAGAAGCTGGAAAATTTTCGAACAGCTGAGAATTTTCTAAGTCTTCTCGCCATAGCGAGATATGGAATCGCCATAGCGAGAATGCCTCCTCGCCGTAGCGAATATGTTCCCAGCTATAGCGAGTACGGCATTCCATATAGAGACCAGGGAGTTGTTCGCCGTAGCGGCGCTATAGCGAAGGCAGAGGTCTGGAACAGACACGATCTCGCCATAGCGGCGCCATAGCGAAGGTCGAGAATAGACACGATCTTGCCGTAGCGAAGCCATAGCGAAGGCAGAAGTCTGGAACAGACACGAGCTCGCCGTAGCGAGGTCACTAACTCGCTATAGCGAGAGCGGTCCAGAAAAGCGAGAAAAAGAGAATTTGACTTTTTAAAAGCTTCTAAATCTCTTCTTTCTTCTTCTAACCGACTCTAACTCGTCTTAGGAGAGAGAAAAGGGCGGAGGAGAGAGTGAGAAGCTGAAGAGAAGAGGAAAGCACAAGAAAGGTATGAATTTTCATGGGTTCCTCTTAGTAAGTTACCCTTCTCCCCTTTTCCCCTCTTTCCTACGGTTTAGATGATAGAAAGGGTTAGGTATTGAGTCTGGTTCAGAGGAGAGAGAGTGGGAAACCATTCTTGAGAGAGATTAGAAGTAGATAGTCTTCTCTTTCTTGCTTTTCCCCTTTCTTAAGAGTGGAGAAAAGAGAGGGATAGCTAATGGACCCTAAAGTGAGGAAGAAACCTAGAGTGAGAAGCTCAGTAGAGCTGATTAGAAGTGATCCCTAGCTTAAGAATTGAGTAGTAAGGTATTAATTCCATGCTTTTGTGTGGTTAGGCTCAAGAGGGAACTCTCCCATCTAGAAGTTGTTGTGAAATCAACAAGGGAGGAGACCATTGACAGAGCAAGTAGTGGATAGCCAACAAAGGTAGTTCTCCCCACTTTCTCTCATGCATAATTGTGTGTTTACATTGTCTTGCTTGTGTGTATGAATGATATGAGCTATGAGAAGTGTGTTAGCATGATTATGTGATATGATTGAGATGATGCTTTAAATGCTTGATTGGTTTGCTTGAGGAAATGAAAAAGCCAATAACCCTATAGCCGAGGTGAGGATGAGCTGAAGCCCTAAGTTGGTTGAGCCATGTCTCCCAAAATGAGGTTGACTCCCAAAGAGTGAGGGTGAGTCTAAGTACCTCTAAAAGTATGGGAAGGCAAATCCAAAAGCCATAAGGAAAGGGGTGAGGCCGATCCAAGTACTCAGCGAGCTCATGAATGTTATCCATGGCCATTTCACATGTTTTAAATGTTTTTCATCATGTTTTATATGCTAACATGCCATACATGCATAATGAGACTTGTTGCATGCAATATATGTATGTTTGAATGAGAGTTGAACTACTGAGATTCTCTGAATCTCACCTCCCTCTCCACCATCCAACCATGCCAGGTGGCCCAAGTGAGATTAGAGATGGGAGCAACCACCACCAAGCATGAGGCTAGGGATAGAGATGAAGAAGAATGTAAAGACCTTTTGTAATACATTGTATATGAGAATTGTACATGAGGTGTAAATGATGTATATGATGTAGCACGTACAAATTTTGTAAGACAAGGTATGTATTAATGATGAATGTATGAGAATGAGCTTTAAGATGAATGAAAGAGCATGGTTGAATGAGAAATGATCCATGATAGCCTAGTATATAAGGGTGCATAAGTGGGCATCGGGTAGTGAGTTTCCCCAATCTAAGTTATTAGATACTTGAGGCATGATTGCTAGCTCCTATAGATGCTTTCTCATGTGCTCAAAGAGTCACAGAAGTAGAAAACTTAAGATGGGACCCCATTAGCCACACTTTTGGCCAAGAAAGGGCCATTTTGCACATGATGTCATAGAATAGCCATATGACCTCTTCTAGCCATGAGATTTGACATGGAACTATAGTATGTTTAGAGCTTTCTGGGAAGCTAGAGTTCATGTCATTTAGAGGTCTATAGCATTTTCTATGAGCATTCAAAGTTGACATCAGAAATTCGGATTTCAGAAAATCACTGTTCATTTGGTCAGTTTTGAAATCATGTCATCCGAGGGGCAAACGTAGTCCAATGGCTACGAAATTTTATACACAGAAATTAGATGGTCACAGTGACTTGTAGGAACTGGAAGCACCTCATTTAGCGGTCCAGAGAGGAAGTTATGCAATTTCGAAGTTCCTGCCCAGAATCAGACACCCAACCAGACCCGAGGTACTGTTTCATCGGTTTCCGGGAAATTGGCTAGGTGAACTGATCTGGAGATATTTTTATCCTCTAGCTAACATCCACATCTTTCCATAGCGATAGAGTTTATGAGCATTGGATTTTTGTGGAATTAGTTAGACATTTTCAAAATCCATATCAGTAAACTGTGTGAGCAAAGAAGTCCCCTCTGACCAGTGAACTATTTCGATGTCAAACGCAGAATGAGTGAGAGATTGAGACTTCTAAGTATTTTTAGCATAAAGTAGACGTCTCAAAATTTCTAGAATGACCCAGATCATATAGATACGATTTTTCTGCATTTAGTTATGAATTTCCAAAGTTAGCCCAGAAAAGAAGCAAAATCTGCCACTAGCGAAAATGCATGTCTCCAATCCCTTTATGCTTTCCATGAGTTCTAAGCATATAGTGGGGATTGAAATAAGTCTCAATAGAGTAATTGAGCATGTGGAATCAGAGAGAGAGCTCAACCGGTCCATGTTACTTCTAAGTGTAGCTCTACCCACACATAGTGCCATAGAGAAAGTAAGCATAAGGTAGAGAAAGTGTCTCCCTTATGAGTTCCGCATTGCCATATGGGCTAGAGGGCACGTTGGGTATGAGCTAGAGGTCAAGGTGTCACAGATTGCTTATGTATGTGTTTGATATTTGGAAATTGCTTGTTGCTATTAGATGAATGTTTTGAAACCATGACTTGACTTATGTTTGCAAAGTTATGTGAAATGACTTGAATGAGTGTAGTAAGGCCAAAAGTCCCTTGAAAAGGTTGAGGAGGAGCCAAAAGTCCCTAAGAGAGGGTGAGACAAGGCTAAAAGCCTCAAGAAAGAGTGAGACCGAGTCAAAAGTCCTGAGATACAGGTGAAGCAAATCCAAAAGTCCCAAGATTGTGGGTGAGGTCGAGCCATTGCTTTCTTGAGTGCATAATGTGTTATTTGTTTATGTATGATATGAAAATCTATGGCTATGCATCATTTGAGAACATTACATGATATACTTGCATTCTTTGACATGCATGAACATGTTATATGTATGTGTGAAAGGGATTTAAAGCTATTGAGATTCCCCCGGATCTTATTCCCCTCTAACTATGCTAGGTGAGCTGAACGGAGAAAGAAACAGAAGCCAACCCCTAAAGAGTGCATGATTAGTGGATTAGATGTATAGAAATAGGTTTTGAAATGTACTTTGTCATCAAATGATGTACCCAAGCTATGTATTTGTAATGTAAACTCATGGATAGCTTATATAATGTATATGAATGATGTATGAACCCCTTTTGCACTTGTGTGAATGAAAATGTGTAAGTTTGCCACTTGGTAGCCTTTATAAGTGAGTATGTGTAACGTTTAGTTTCTCGTAAAACATCGAAATAAGTCAGTTTTCAAAGCAAGCCCTCTGAACTGAGTTATTTAAGACTAAAAAAATTAGAATAAAATTCTAAATAAGATCCAAAGTCTAAGATACCTGAAAATCGGGCCAAACAAGCTAGGAAAATGTATGAAAGAAAGTTGGGGCATTTTCATAATTTTTGGACAATTTGAAAAACTCATAGGAAGGCATTTTAAATAGAAAATTTGAGCTTTTCAAGGTTCTCAAAGGTATTGAAAACTATGGGAACCCTTAAAACAGTTAAAACTCTTATGGTAAGCGATTTTGACCGTTAGTTGATCGAAACTTTAACTAATCAGTTCGGAACGGTTTTAAATTTAAATTAAGTGATTCTAAAGCTAATTTATAAGATTGTGAGCCTAAATATTATAATGGAAAAGACAAATTTTGAAAAGGAGTTCAAATGAGCTTAAAATGAAAAAGCTAAGAAGAATGACTAAAATGCAAAGTAAAAAGTTACATAAAGTGACTTTTAACTTCTTCTTATCCACGTTCTAGTAGTTCCTTTGCACTTAAACAATCTTTTTCTTCCTAGAAAATAAAGAGCAAACTTAGAGAGAGAGTGGCGCACAAGAGCAAGCTTAAAGGAATAAGAAAAGCCAAGAGAAAGGTATGAATTCATGGAAACTTTTGCTCTTCCTTTTAGAAAACTTCTTCCCCTCCTTTCCTCCTCTCTTCTTATGGATTTAGTGAGATGTTTGGTTCTTTTTTTAGCTCAAAACAGAGGGGAAAATTTTGAAATTCGAGGAGAAGGCTGAAGCAAGGAAGAGAGCTCTTGAGATAAGCTTGGAATCAAGGTGATATTTCTATCTTGGTTGCATTCTTTTTCTTGCCCTTTTGTGTGTAGGATTTGGCCAGAATAGAACCATCTTGGGGGGAGGATTTTTGTCCAGAAAGAGAGCTCTTGAGATAAGCTTGGAATCAAGGTGATATTTCTATCTTGGTTGCATTCTTTTTCTTGCCCTTTTGTGTGTGGGATTTGGCCAGAATAGAACCATCTTGGGGGGAGGATTTTTGTCCAGAAACAAGAAAGAATTGTGGGTTTTAGACCATAGGGAGTTAGAATATGCAAGGAAATTGGAAGAAAAGCTAATGAAAATCAAGTTAGGAAAGTGTAGAGCTCTTGGACACCTTGTAAAAACTGATTTAATCTATGAATTTTCTTGCATTTGTAAATATTTATTTGAGTTCCTAAAATCCCTAAGAAGCCTCCCAAGTGCCTCTCCCATCAAGAAAAAATCAAAAACTCCATAGGCTCCAAATGGTGTGTCATTTTCAGCCAAGACTAGAGGAATAGGCTAAGGGATGTTTTAATTTATTTTAACCTTGATTTGAGACTTTATATGATGGAAGAGTATGAGAGAAACCCTTGGTAAAAGTTTAGAATCCTTAGAATGGGAGATGAGGCAATAGGTTCCATAATATGAATTGTGGAAGTAATATGGTCCTAGTCTCTGAGAATTGAGTATATGATGACTTTATGAAGTCTCATTGGAACCAAGAGACCTAGATATAAGATGAAAATAGAGCCAAGACCTTAGATACTAATGATTGCTCCTTTGGATGCCTTATGGATCGATTATGGAACATTAGGAGTAGTTAATTTTTCTAGAGTGTGTGCAACCTTGTTGAATGTTCCAAGAGTATAATTGGGTCCCATTATATGTATCCAGGCCAAAGGAATCAAGCTCCACCTTTTTGTGGGTGTTTGGCCAAGGGAAAAGAAGAATTTTTAAGGGAAAAAGTGTTCCATTTCAAGCAAGGTAGTTCTCTCCACTTTCCTTCATGCATGCTTAAGTGTCTTTATTGTCTTGAATGTGTGTGTGGATGTTTTAAGCCATGAAATATGTTTTTAGTGAATGATTACATGCCTTGGTACCATGTTGCTATGTTATGTACTTGAAAGATGTTTTCATGAATGTTTTTGGTTTACTTGAGTTTGGTGAAGCTAAAAGTCCCTTATCTAGGGTGAGGATAAGCCAAAAGTCCCTAAGGTTGGGTGAGACAAAGCCAAAAGTCTCTAGAAAAAGTGAGCTTAGTCAAAAGTCCCTTGAAAATGGGTGAGGCAAGTCTAAAAGTCCCAAAGAGAATGGGTGAGGCTAAATCTTTATCTTGGCAAGCCTATGTATGTTATTTATGGCTTATTGAATGAAGGAAATGCTTTATGTATGATTGAAAACTCCATGTTTGACTCACATGCATTTTAGACTTGAAATTTGCATCAAGTGTGTATGTTTGAAAAGGAGATGAGCTATTGGAATTCTTAGAATCTTATTCTTCTCTTCCCATTGCCTAATATGTCTAGGTGGACCAAGTGAACAAAGAAATAGGAACCACCAAACTTGAAGATAGGAAATTTGGCAAAGGACTTGTAAAATAGTCCTTTTGTAACCATTTTGTTGTCAAGAAAGGTAATCTAATGATGTACATGGTGTATACACTTATGAATATTTGTAAATGTATGAACATATTGTATATGTATGAGAATTAGAGCTATATGAATGATGTAGCAA
Source organism: Erythrophleum ivorense (assembly GCA_026724425.1). Lineage (NCBI taxonomy): Eukaryota > Viridiplantae > Streptophyta > Magnoliopsida > Fabales > Fabaceae > Erythrophleum > Erythrophleum ivorense. The sequence continues at coordinate 9,265,455 of JAIUCV010000014.1, forward strand.
GTTTTTGGTATGAATAGCAAGATTTTAGCATTATGTACATGGTAGACCTTTGAGCCTGTCTGGCAGCCTATGTTGATACTTTCCCATGTGCTTATAGAGTCTTAGAAGTAGGAGAAGCAAATCTGAACCCATGGAGCCCTCTTTTAGCGTAAAATATTAGAGGTCTGTGGAGTTAGAAACAAATTTTTGAAATGTTGCAGCAAAAATAGTGAGACAGTTAGACCTTAGTTATTGTTTCATTGGTTTTCATGGTCTAATTGCTCTTGTTTTAGTCTAGTCTTATTTTTATCATGAAGTTAACATTTGTAGCTTTCCATAATGGTAAATTTTGCATGACTTCAATTTTTACAATTAATTTTGATTTTTCAAATGTGACCCTCAAATTCTAACATTAGGACCCATGGCAGAACACATTTCTTTTGTGTATGCATGCTAGAAATTCATGTTTTTGGCCATTTTTTGAGATGGTTGTGAATTGTATATGTGAAATTAAATTGAAGAATGAGATGGATGGATTCATATGGCCCACGAGATTCGAAATGAAATTTTTATCCATTACGCAACGTAAAATAATGTAATATTTTATTTGAATATTTGCATGAATTCCTTACGTAGCTTGAGGAAATGAACTAACTTGAGATGAGATGAGTTTATTTAAGTATGGTGTCATAGTATGGATGTGTGTATGGCAAGATGAACCTATGTATATGAATCTTATGGCTAAACAAGTGTAAAAATGGATACGTATGATGAATGTAATCTTAGAAGAGTCATTTGAACACATTTTTGCAAAAGTGGTTATTATAGAACCTTAGGTATAAGTTGGAGCTAGGAAGTGAATCTAAGCTCCATGACTTTTTGAATTAGTTGGCATGCATATTTAGGGTGCTATGGTGCTTTTAGGCATGCCTAAGTGGTCTTGGTTCAAGAAGAAGACCATTTGGCACTTAGTTGAACCATTTTAAGACAAAAAATGGACCAATTTGTGAGTTAAACCCCAACCTAACCAAATGAGCAATTTTGAGGCTAAGATTTTTTACACATATAAATCTCATATAGAGATTTTCTCTAGTCTAAGAACCACATTATTTGGAGGTTTAGATAATTTATTATGATTTTTCAAAGTTCATATCAGAAATTCAAATTGGTTTGTGCATTGTTCATATGGTCAATTTAGTTTTTTATGTTAACCATAGGCCAAAAGTGGTCCAATGAGTGTGAAATTTTAGAGGCATAAACTAGACATTTCCAATTATCTGTAGGAACTAAAAGCACCTCAATTGGAGGTCTGTAGAGGGAAAAATAATTTTTTGAAGTTTTGTATCAGTACTAGTAGTGCTAGCCAAGTTCATATAATATTTTATTATAATTCAGTTCCTAAAAGAGCTTAACATGGTCTAAAAAATATTTTTCCACAAATTTAATATCCATAGCTTTCCAAAATATTATTATTTTTTAGGTTTTGATTTTTCTAGAATTAGTTATGAATTTTTGAAATTCATATCAATAACTTGTGACAGCAAACCTAGGCAATTGGACCGTTGGTGCTTTTCCATTGACAATTGTAGTCTAGTTGATATTTTCATGGTTTGCAATTATTTTTAACCTGTAGTAGACATTTAGAGCTTTCCAGAAAGCTATTATTTACTTAATGTTTATTTTTTTACATTTAATTATAAATTTTCAAAGTTGATAATAGAAAACTAAAAACTAAAACCTATGGCAAAAGATTCTGATATGTGTTCCAAACCTTCAAACTTGAGTTTCTTGACCTAAACGGCTATGAATCTGATATTTTTTAAAATATTATAGATTAAGATAAGTTGAGGATCAATTTATGGGCTTTGGAAGTGATTTAATGCTAAGCTAGAGGTTCTTGGTAGTGTGCTTCCCATTGTTATGTGTTGTATGTGTAAGTAAATTGTGTGAAAAGTTTAAGTAGTGTGAAATGAACCTCAAGAGCTTATGGAATGATATTCTTGCTTTGAATGGATGTTGTATGGATATTATATGGATAAAAATGATTAAACCAAAGTGGGATTGAACTATGTGAGTTTATTTCTATGATTTTGATCCATATGTTACACTTCGTGTGCAAGTATGGGTGTTTATTGTTTTAATGCTATGATATGAGTTTCTTGGGGTTAAGATATGATATTATATATATAATGTATATTATGCATATATATATGTATGGGATAGATATATATATGTAAAGATAAGAACAAAGATTGAACGCCTCACGTGAAGCATTCTTTTTTAAAAATATTATTATATTATTTTATATTTTAATACTAATAATATTATTATAAAATAATAATTGAATAATTTTTTATTATAATAATAATAATTATTATTATTATTTATAATAACTATCTAAAGATTTTAGTATATAATAATATTTGCAAAAATAAATAACAACTACTAGTATGACAAAATATTTTTTTGTTATTATTTTAACTTATATTATTATTATAATAAATATCCAAAATTTGTAGTATATAATAATATTTGCAAACATAAATAACAAATGCTAGTATGTCAAAATATTTTTTTATGTTATTATTATAACTTATATTATTATTTATAATAACTATATAACAATTTTAGTGTATAATAATATTTACAGAAAAAAGCTACCAATATGATAGAGTCTTTTTATGTTATTATTATAATTAACTTATAATAAATGATAACAATTGAACTAATTAATATTCAAAAAACAAATAATAAACATCAATAGTTATAATTGAATTACCTATCATTTAATAATTAATATTCTTTATCATTATTATTTTCATGGTGTTCATCATCTTCATCTTTTATAGTTACTTGAAGATCCACTTCTTTAACTTGCAAATATGCTTTTTCATTTTCCCTTATCTCGTAAAATATCACCTAATATCTCATTATCTATTGTACTAACATAAGCATCATTATCTTAGTAAGCAATTTCTAATGCATTACCATTATCATCAAACTCTTTGGTCTAGTTTTAATGACAATCCACCAATATGCTTTATCCTTACTTCTTATAAGATACAAAACATAATAAACTTGAACAGCTTGATCTACAAATACAAATAAATCAATTTTTCATACCTTTTAATATGTTTAATTTCAATAATTCCATATTCTTTGTGTAAAGTCCCACATTGGCTGGAAGGGACCTGTGGCTAGCCCATATAAGTGGGAGAGAATCCTTCCCTACCAAGGCGCTCTTTTCCCGTGAGTTAAGCGAAAAGGGACAAATCCCAAAGAACCGGGAAGACAGGGTCAAAAACCCACGAACCGAGAAGGAAGGGACAACACCTTGGTGGCTCTATATGTGTGTTGGTATCAGAGTTGGGCTTTCTTTCTATTCAGCCTTTTTAGCCTCATCCCCAAGAGGACAGTATACTATTTCTAAGGTTCTGCTAACCCAATCCAAAACACGTACTCTTAATGTCTGGATTCTACCTCACTGAAAACTTATGCTCTACTGGGTGTTTTAATCACACACATGCTTTAACCCCTACATTCTCATATTAGAGAGCTCGTCTAACTAACTATCGGATCCCTATCCATTGCCTTCCCGGGCTCAGTTTACTCATTTAATCATTACTAAAGCGAGGGCATCTTTTTTGTAGCTAGTTTCTTAACTCTTCCTCACTTCCCTTATTATTGTCCCATATCGGCTGGAAGGGACCTATGGCTAGCCCATATAAGTGGGGGAGAATCCCTCCCCACCAAGTCACGCTACACATACAGAGCTACCAAGGTATTGTCCCTTTCTTCCTAGTTCGTAGGTCTTTGACCCTGCCTTCCCGATTCGTTGGAGTTTGTCTCTTCCCGCTTAGCTCACGGGAAAAGTACGCCTTGGTGGGGAGGGATTCTCCCCTACTTATATGGGCTAGCCATAGGCCCCTTCCAGCCAATGTGGGACTTTATGTAACATCCAGTCCCTCCGTAAATGTTTGGTTTCTCCATAAATGTCAGAAATGGGCCAGATACAAAAGAAAGCCCCTAAAATAGAAGGAATTGGGGCCAAATAAAATTATGATAAAATTTTAAATAATGAAAAATGAGGATTTGAGCCTTGAGTTGCCCAGAAATCAAGGCCAGAGTGATTCGATAAATTTGCCGAAAGGCCAGTGGCATTTTTGTAAATATGGGTACTTTTTGAAAAACTCATAGAAGGGCTTTTTAAATGAAAGCTTTGAGTTCTCCGGGGTTCTCAGAGGCCCCAAAAACCATGGGAAGCCCCGGGACCAGTGAAGCCCCTCCGGTGTACTCTTTCCGACGTCAGTTAACCTAAACTTTGACTAGTTCTTTCGGGAAGGTTTTAGCTCTGATTTGAGTGATTTCAAAGATATTTTATTAAATTGGGAACCTATTTGTTATGATGGAAAAGACGGTTCTCAAAAAGGAGCTAAAACGAATGAGAAACAAAAATGCTAAGAACGAAGGGCAAAATTGGCATTAAAGTGTTAAAGGAAGCTTCTTTATATGCCACGTTCTTTCTCTCCTCTCTAAGACCGACTTGCTTCTACCCAATTTCAGAGGAAAACTCCAGCTTCTTAGGCGTACAAGAGGAGGAGGATTTTGGAGGAAGAAATTCAAGAAAAAGGTAAGAAACTTTAAGAAATTCCATATCTTTCCTTCTTGAACCTTGCTCCTCTCCTCTCAAGCTTTCTTTCTATGATTTTAATGGAGATTTTGGTGCTGTTTTTGGGGCAGAACAGAGAGGGAAATTTCAAAAATTGAGGGAGTAAGCCAACCAAGTGGAAGAACAAGCCAAAAGAAGCAAGAAAACAAGGTAAAACTTCCATTTTTTGGTAGTTTCTCCCTCCCCCTTTCTCTTGCACGAATTTGACCACCATGAGCCCAAGTCTTATGGGCTATTTTTTGCTCAATTTATGGAGGGATTAGAGGTTTTAGATGGCAAGGATTAAGAAGGAACTAATAGAATCAAGAAAGGAGCATTAGGAGACAAGATAGAACCATTTGGGATCCAAATGCTCCCTTGCAAATCTAATTTTATATGAATGTTCTTAGACTTAATTGAATGTTTAAACATGCTCCTAAGACCCCTAGAGAGCTTCCCACATGCAACTCCCATCCAAGAAAGCAAAGAAATTGCAAGAAAAATTAATGAACTTTAAGTAGAAAAAGTGTAGTGCATTTGAAGGGATTGTAAAAACTGATTTGATTCATGCATTCCCTAGCATATATGAGTGTTTGATTGAGCTCCTAAGAACTCTAAGAAGCCTCCCAAGTGTGTCTCCCATCAAGGAAAAATCAAGAAGGCCATGAACTCTTCTTTCCCCCATAGTCTCGGCCTAGGCAAGTTCCTATAGCTAGGGAGAGTTTTAAATTTTTCTAAGGCTATTCTTGAGTCATATGTGATGAGTGAAGATGAGTAGAGGCCTTGGAAAAAATTTAGAACTCAAAGAAAGTGAATTGGTGCCATAGGTTCCATATTATGACCTAAAGAAGCAACATGATGCTAGGCCCTTTGTTTTAATGATGTGATGACTCCAAGAGGTTTAAAAAGAGTCAAGAATCATAATTGAAAAGAAAGAATGAGGCCTAGAATTCATTTGATGGGTGTTGCTTCATTAGGTGTGATTATGGACCATAATGGAGCCTATAGAACAATCTAGTGTTTTATCATAGACCTAATTGGCTCCCATAAATTGTATCTAGGACAAGAGAAACTATCTCCACCAAATTGTGGGTGTGTGGCCGAAAGAGGAGGCTTGAAAGCTAAGGAAAAAGTGTGTGAAATTGTGCAAGGTAGCTCTCTCCACCTTCTCTCATGCATGGATGTGTGTTTAGCTTGTTTTAGAATGTGTGTATATGTATTTTCAAACTAAGAAAAGTATGCTAGCATGCCTTTATATGCCATGATGCTTGATGCTATGTTATGTTTTCAAATGATTACATAATGTTTGTGTGAGTTTTCTTGAGTGTGGAAAGGCCAAGAACTCTTTCCTTTGGTGAGGATGAGCCAAGAACCCTTGAGTTTAGTTGAGACAAAGTAAAGGGTCTCCCAAAAGCAAAGTAGGCTCCCAAGAGTATGGTTGAGTCCAAAGTGCTTAAAGAATGGGTGAGGCAAGTCCAAAATCCATGAGGAGAAGTGTGAGGCCAATCCAAACACTTAGTGAGCTCTTAAATGTCTTGTATGATTGATTCACATGCCAAAGTTGCTTTTAAAATACCTATGATTTCTACTTTCTCTATGCATGCATTTGTGAAACTTGCTTGCACATATTATGTGTGATAGAATGGGAGATGAGCTATTGAGATTCTTGAATCTCACTCCCTCCTCTTAAATGTCCTAACATGCTAGGTGGACCAAGTAATTATAGTGAAGGGAGCCAACCACCATGAAGAGGGACAATTGACAAGCTTATGCTTATTTTGTCTATTTTGAAACCATGATAATGGTCCAAGATGTATATGATGTTGTATATGTATTATGAATCTTGAGATAGATGTAAACATACTATTAGGTGATGTTTAGATGTATGGAAATGATATATGATCATTAACACGTGTTTTGAGTATGAAATGCCATGGTATGAGAATGTAAAGTTTGATGAATATATGTATAAATGTGGGTTGAATGGCCAAAATGAGATGCATGAGGTTTGGTACCATTTGGGCAGCTCACACAAGTCTTAAATATGCTTTTAAACTTGCCCAAAAGGTGCCAAGACCAAGGGAAATCCATTTGGCAATTTTGGTACCCAATATGGAGCCAAAATTAACTATAATGGAACTCTATGACATTTTTTAGCCAAATGAGTTAGTCTTGCCCTGAAACTTGGCATGCAATTAGGTCTCATTAAGAGATTTTTGGGAAGCTAAAGATCATAATTTTTGGAGACCTAGAGAATATTTGATGAATTTTCAAAGTTGGGATTTTTCATGGATTCTGGTATGGGTACTGTTCATACTGGCAGTTTTGAATTCTGTGTCACCTAATGGCCAAATGTTGTCCAATACTTATGAAATTTTTCATTCATAAAATATAGGTCATAAGCTTTCTGTGGCCACTGAGATCACCTCATTTGGAGGTCTGAGCAGTGAGTTATGCATGTTTGAAGTTAACTGTCAGTATCAGTAGCGCTCCATGAATCTGGTTACTGTTCCATAGGGTCCATATGACTAAACGTATCTGTTTCATTCTAAAATTATTTTTAATATCAATTTAATATTTGTAGCTTTCCAGAATGATCGAATGTGTGTGATTTTGATTTTTATAGAATTAGTTATGAATTTTAGAAATTTGTATCAGTAAACTGAACAACAGCACAGGCAGCCAGTGACTTTGTAGATTTTTAGATATCAAACGTCCTGTGTGATGAATTTTATGACCTGGGCATATTTTTATGTGAAGTAGACATCCTAAGATTTCCATAATGACAAAGATTGCATGATTTCGAATTTTTTAGATTTAGTTATGATTTTCCAAAGTTGGGTCAGAAAATGGAGCAAATCTGGCCGAAAATGTGCTTATTTATTTTGAGCTCCATTTCGGTTTCCATGGATTGTAGGTATGTTTTTGTGATACAAATGAGTTGTAATAATAAAATTAAATATGAGGAAGTATAGTATGAGATCACACAGTCCACGTGACACCAAATTGAATTTTTTTGACATAGCGCAACGCGAAAAAAGTTTATTATTTTCATCCCCTTTTCATATGATCTTGTGAAATTGATAATACAAAGCTTATAAATGGCATCAAATGAGCTATAAGTTATGGTGTTACACTTTACACTTTGTGTATCTTTATTCCACAATTCATTGTAGGATCAAACCAATCACAATAAAATAAAACTAATTTTTTACTAGGTTCTCCTTGATATTCTAATTGGACTACCTCTTTAAAGGTGCCAAAATAGTTGTTTTCTCCATCTTCCCCCATCTTTTTTACAAGTTTTATTATCTTTTTTGTAATGCTCCAAGATTCAATGAGAAACTTGTATCAATTCACAAAATATCTAAACCACATTTTTATCTTTCTAAGTGGTTCCTAAGCTAAGTGCTTCAAATAAACATTGCCACTAAAATATGATTAATTAAGAGCCCATTTGAGAACAAATTTGGGTTAAAAATAAATAATGATGTCACCACACATGTACAAATAAATAAATAAATATTGTCACCACATACAAAGAATTTGAAACCATTTGACAAAGTTCCTTTTCAATCATGCAGTTCTTTTTTTTTTTTTTTTGAAGTTAATGTTTAGACTTAATCTTCTCAAATCTTGCTCATAAGTCTTGCAATAAGGCTTAAATATTATGACACATATTAATAATTTACCTTATCATAGTGACAAGTCTGTGTTTTACTCAATATATGACTTGATTTTATTGTAATTCAACATAATGTGAAGATGAGCTTCAATCGTTTCTTTATCATTCAGGTAACAAGTGGAGCACTTTCCAAGGAAACGTCCAACTTTCTTAATGATTGATAAAGTTGGCTCACTTACCTCTCTTTCATCTAGAAAATCATTTTGAGCAATTCTTGTTTATATAGAACGTATATGTGACTTGAAGTAATATAAATAAAAATACGATACTTCCTGTGACAAATACACCTCCCAGATAGAACCGTCCATACAAGCTTTATTTTTAATCATCCTTTTTAATTTATTTAAAAACTTGCATGACCAAATGGCAACCTTAAATATTTCATACCATATTATCAATCAATTATTTATAATCAATAAGTAATAAAAGAATAACAGCCTTAAATATTTCATACCATATTATTAATCAATTATTTATACATATCTCTTGAAAAAAGAATCCAATCAAACAAATCTCCATAATTGGAAGGGAAACAATGAAACAAATTTCTACAAAAATTCCCAAATGAATATAGTAAACTTAAAAAATTTAAAAAACTAGAAGAATTCAAAAGACGTGAAGAGAATTGCGAACCTAAAAGAAACAAAAGAGGAAATATAGGAGAGAAATAGAGAAGAAAGAATATCAAAAAAATAGTTTATATAACTATCATTCATCCAACATCTAGTTTTTCTAAGTTAAGTTAAATTAAAATTTATGTAAAACATTTCTTATATTTTAAAATTAAAACAATTATCTAAATTGTTAAATTATGATTGGTTTGGCCAACTATAGGATAGTCGATCAAGTGGCTTTACAAAATATGGTTGGCTGAGGCTAACCATATTTCTGTTGACAACTAGGTTGACAAAAACATGGTTGGCTTTGGCTAACAGAATTACTATTGGCCAAAGCCAACTATGTTTCTACAAGCATGTAACTCTTTTAGTGTTTTTTTTTTGTTAGCTTTTTGTTAGTTTCTTTGTATATTCTTATATCTTTTTTGCTGTGTAACATTATTTAATGATTTAAATTTATTTTACCCAACTGAAATTTAGTTGGAAACCATGTATAAGTTAAAAAAAATTATCATATTAGTCAAAATCCTATTAGATTTGTCAATCAGAAAATGTTAATATTGTTGTAGTGACATACATGATTTAATTGAATAAATTATATATACTTCTCTCCTCTATTTTCAAGATCTATATTTTAGTTCTAATTCAAATGTTTTTGGGCTAAAATACCCTTCATTAATCTAAAAATCACTTATTATGTATTTTTTTTGCTAAAATAGCCTCAATTAACCCAAACCCTACTATGTGTTTAAATTAAGGGAGGCTATTTTAGTTTAACAAGATTCAAAATTGGATTAAAGTATAGTGTAGCTTTTTGTTCTAAGGGAGGTTCATATATATTTTTAAAATAGATGGAAGGTGCCAGTATATATTTTAAAAAATAGGTGAGAGGTTTGTATAATTTATTCTTATTATTTTAAACATATTTTAATGATACATTAATTTTTCTATTTCAATTGTGAAAATTGAATTTAAATAAAAATTAAATCAGACTTGGATTTGAATTTTTTCAAATTATTCTTCAAAATGTTCTGCGCGTGAATTTTGTCTAATGAAAAATAAGTTACACACTATTGTAGGATAAATTCGCTTATTGATAACCTTCAGCCATAGACAGTAGGTAGTATATAGTAGATCCACGCAATGAACTATGGAAATTGGGAATTAAATTGAATTAAATTAAAAACATAAATAAAAGTTGAGAAAAAGAAAAGAAAAGTAAATTTAACCTCATGCACAGCTTTATTAAAGAAAAAAAGAAAAATTAACCACATTAGAAATATTTCACTTCATCGTCAATTATTACTAGGATTAATTATAGATGAATATAAATTTTATTATTAAGTTAATTAAAAATATACAGATAAACATAAATAAGGAATAGAAATTACTTAAAATATAATTATTATTTTTATTTTCCCTCTCATGTCTTATTAATAATGAGATAATTTATGATAACTTAATATATACTCAATTATCTTCCTTTGTCCTTATATAAACAATTAAATCATTTGCAATAACTCAATATATAACAAACAATAAGAAACAAACCGTAGTTTACTTATATTCGTATTAACAATTAGATAAACTCAGGAAAGATATTTGTTTATTTATCTTCTGTAATAATTATATTTCTATCTATATTAATATGAAAATAAACCTCTATTTGGCACAATATATGTATAATATTCAAAAAGAAGAAAATTATTTATTCATTTAATCCTTAATAAGAAGATATTTGATAAGTCGCTTTTGCTATGGTGTACATACAAATTTCATGTCGAATATAAGAAAGGAGAAATTTGATTAACTAATTAATTTTTACTAATTTGAAGAAGCGAGTATAATCGCTAATTAATATATTTCTTCATTGAAGAATATAAAACCCTCTAATTCTTCTCTTCGATTGATTCTTGACCCGAGAACTTGAAAAAGCTTACTTCTCAGATCAAATATAGAGTATCCACAATAAACTTCTAGTTGTAAAGTGTTCATGAATCTGGAGGGTTAACTGATTGAAGTAGCTTAGATGCTTAAATGCCTCAATCCATGGAATTCTTCTCAGGGAGCTTTACTTGACCTTGCTTTGAGGCTCTGAAATTTTCTCCTTTTTTCCTTGCAAATGACTTTAATATGCGTTCAAGTATATCGTTTAAACGCAATAGTTTTCGCTCTCAGACACATTTTCCACAGTATAAATTTTGCATTTTCCGCTATCATCGGAAAGTGACATTAACAATAAAGTTTCATATATATATATATATATATATATATATGTTAGACTTTTTTTGGGTATAATAATAAATTAAAATATTCCAATCCTATTTTGAATTTTAAATATTTTGACTCAGTGGTCCACATGTTTTGTTTTTTAGTTTTGTTAGATAAGACAGTGAATTAGTGGACTATAGTCAGTTGTCATATACAATAAATAAAACTGACACCTTTTTTATGGGAGAAAACGTAAGTTTTAAAAAACACTAACATTTGAGAGGGTTTTTAGTAGAGAAAAATTCCCCCTCACCGAGTTTTGTAATATACTAGAAAACTGCATTTGAAGAGACTTCTACAGCTGTGATCCTCAGGTGATTCATCAAACGGCTGTAGAATTTCGGGCTTTCTACTCCGTACTATTAATCATGGCTGAAGGTATGGGTTTCATTGTTTTATCAAGAACTTGCTTCCGCTGTACATTTCTTCTCGTTAGAACATGCTGATATATGTATATGGAATTCATGATAGTTACGCGTTCATAAAAGAAATGATTCATGTCTGTATGATTTATAATCTTAAGGCATTATTGATGTAGAAATACACAAATAGGCTCTATATATTATCTTGAACTTGTTATAAAAAATTCATTAACATTTAAAATTACAAAAAATAATATAAGATTGAATAAATAGTTTTAAACTTAAAAATTAATGGATATTGAATGACCATATATACCTTTGAGGGTAGAAGAGAAGCAGGAATTATTTATTTTTTAATTGGAAAAACCGGTTGGCACGCACAACACCAAACAAAACCGTACTTGGTCTATAATCTAAATTGACTTGCTCATTTTAATTCTACCTACTAACTATGCATTTTTCTGTGGCGTGTCATGCACGATGACTAAGTGGTATAATATCAATCCATTTCGTGGTCCTTACAGTCAACACCACTACAAGGAAAAGAAATCCCTAGTATAAGCTATATAGAAAGTGTTAAGGTGCAGCTTACATCATGCGTGTAAATCTCATGGGATTGGTCTATTCTGGAAGGAACATTGTATCGATCATTAAAACTTTTGAATATGGGTCTGGAGCTAATGATTGTATTGAATACTTGGTGCAAAATAGAAGAAAGATATTGTAATTAAGCATTAAAGTTTTAGCAACTGAAGTGGATAATCCATTAATAAGTTGTGGCGCAAACTGGAACGAAGCAATTGGAAGTGATTGTTGAGTAGGTTCAAGTATTTGACCTGATAAACTATTTATGGAGTCATGTTGCAGGAAGCAAAAAAATGGAGTCCTAGAGGCTAAAAGAAATCATTGAATTAACTCAACATTTGTTTTGAACTAAGAATAATAAATTTTTTTAAACACCAAACATAGAACCAGTTCAAACTTAAATTTTTTGGACTAAATCAAAATTCTAAGTGTTTGCAGCTAAGCTTTCAAAACAAATGATTCACAGCTCAAAGCTTAAGTTGTTTAAGAGTTGATAATGTTGGATTTATCGTCCTCATTATATATATATAGATATATATCACATTATGCGACTTAATAGTCTCATTGACAATTTTTAATATTTTTGAGATGGTTACATTGCAACCATAATATGTTTTTGAAGGGTGTAATTTCTATTGATAGAAGAAATAATATTCTCCTACCATCAGTGAGAAAACTTGTCCTCAATAGTTCTTGTTTTGAAGTGATATTGATAGATTGTTGTCTATTATTTAATACACTATAGCTAGAGTTATATAATACTATATATTTCGCTTCCGTTTATTCTTATATTATCATGCAAGAAATTAATTACCCTGTAATTATTGTATATATATATCTGATTACTGTAAGAATAATATCATGTATTTTTATTTGATCATCTTATAGATAATTCCTACGGTTAAAAAGTACAATTTAATAATTTCAAAGATATTTTTAGTGTTTAAAACAGTTTATTGTTTTAAACATATTTTTATGATACGCATTAATTAATAATAGTAATAAAGTTTCAAAAAAAAAAAAGCACCAAACCTATCCTTGGATTTGCAAGTTTGAAAGAAATTCACAGTATAAATTTTGCAAAAGACATAAGACGTGAGGCTTGCTACATAATCAGTAAACTCCATTATTTAAATGTGAAGTTGTGTTATTTTGACTTGTTCTGGCTACTCTTATGCATGTGAATACATTGTGTGGTAAGAAATATATTTCTTGGTGTTTCTTAGTTACAGTGTATAAAGTCTCAAGAGAAAGATGACTAACTCTTGTGTTCTCTTAGGATAAAAAAAAAATTAATACAAAATAATGCTTTACTGCTATACAAATTTCCTTTTTATTATCTACTTTTATATAATTAGAAAAGAAATTAGATAAAGAGATTTAAATAATTAAATTTCTCATAGTATGGACAAAGAGATAATATACAATGTTTGATTGACTTTGAGTTTGAGGATATTACTTTAAATATGGCCAAAGAGAGAAAGAATGAATGTGCTTCTTTGTTCCCACCCAATACACAAAACCATAGCTCTCAAATTAACTGGTGTGGTGTTCTCCAACCAGATGAAGCTTTTTGAGGTCATATTCCTCACATTTTGGTCCCTATATTTTCACCTATTTCTTCTCCTAACTTTAACCTTAATGTGGTTTCAACCTTGCAAAGCTTCTTCTGCAATAGGGAATGAGACTGATCATTTGGCCTTGCTCAAATTCAAGGAATCAATATCCAATGACCCCAATAAAATCTTGGCCTCTTGGAATAGCTCTACCCATTTCTGCAATTGGCAAGGAATCACTTGTAGCCGTAGGCACCAAAGAGTTACAAAATTGACCTTAAATGGATATCAGTTGGGTGGTTTAATATCACCTTATATCGGCAATCTTTCCTTTCTAAGAACGATCATTCTCGAGAACAATGGCTTTGAAGGAGAAATTCCACAAGAGTTAGGTCATTTGTTTCGACTACAAATCCTCTCTCTAACAAATAATACATTGTCTGGGGAAATTCCTATCAACTTAACAAGTTGTTCTGAACTCAGGAACCTACGACTATGTGAGAATCATCTTGTTGGCAGAATACCAGAGGAGATTGGCTCTCTCCATAAGCTTGAAGAATTGTACATTTCTCAAAACAACTTAACAGGACAAATAGCAAGGTCTTTTTGGAATCTTTCTTCCCTTAGTGTTATTTCAATGAGTTATACTCATTTGGAAGGAACCTACTAGAAGAAATAGGTTGTTTGGAAAATTTGAATGTATTAGAAGTAGCTACCAACAAACTTTTAGGTATACTTCCTTCTTCTCTTTACAATTTGTCAACTCTCATTGAAATTTCAATTGCATATAATCAATTTAATGGCTCTCTTCCAGCTAACATGTTCCTCACCCTTCCTAATCTCCAAAAATTAGAAATTAAATCAAATTAATTTTTGGGTACTATCCCAACTTCCATTGAAAATGCCTCTGTTCTTCAAATTCTTGAATTGTCTTCCAACCAGTTAATTGGACAAATTCCAAGTCTTGGAAAGCTACGAGATCTTTTATTCATATTTCTACATAGAAATAATCTAGGTAGCAATTCAGCAAAAACCTAGGAGTTTATAAAATCTTTGACAAACTGTAGTAAGCTGATTCTGTTAGATCAAACTGACAATAATTTCGGTGGCCCTTTACCTCGTACCATAGGCAATTTGTCCCAAATCACTTATCTATACCTTAGTTTTAACCAGATAACTGGAAAACTCCCTACAGCATTAGAAAATCTCATTAAGTTGATTACATTAACCTTAGAGGATAATTATTTTATTGAGACCATCCCTGCTACTTTTGGGAAATTTCAAAAGATGCAAGGATTATCTTTGGCGGGAAACAAACTGTCAGGAGAAATACCATCCTCCATGGGTAACCTCAGTCAATTATTTGAATTATATTTGTTACAGAATATGTTAGAAGGACCTATTCCTCCCAGTATGGGAAACTGCCAAAATTTACAACTCCTTGACTTGTCACAAAATAATCTTTCTGGAGCTATACCTACAAAAGTTATTAGTCTTTCATCTTTATCAATCCTTCTAAACTTGTCAGACAACTCATTGAATGACACTCTCCCTATTGTGGTTGGCAAGCTAGTAAATATCAATAAGTTGGATGTCTCATGAAATCATCTGTCTGGACACATTCCTGAAACTATTGGAGAATGCAAAAGCTTAGAGTACCTTTACTTACAAGGGAATTCCTTCCAAGAAATCATCCCTTCATCTTTGGCTTCACTAAAAGGTCTTCGATATTTAGACCTTTCACAAAATAACTTATCTGGATCAATTCCAAAAGGCCTACATGATATTTATGTTTTAGAATACTTAAATCTCTCTTTTAACATGTTGGATGGGGAGGTTCCTAACAAAGGTGTCTTTGGCAATGCAAGTGCAATATCAGTGATAAGGAATATTCAACTTTGTGGAGGTATCTCAAAGTTGCATCTACCACCATGCCTTGCTAAAGTGATGAAGCATAGTAAACACCATAATGTCAAGCTAATAGCAGTGCTAAATTCGGTGACTACTTTTGTTCTCCTATTATTAACCATTTTTATAATATATCATATGAGGAGAAGCAACAAGAAATTTCCTTTGCATTCACCTACAATTGACTTACTTCCAAAAGTGTCATACCAAAGTTTACATAATGCAACTCATGGGTTCTCAGTAAGCAACTTGATAGGATCTGAAAGCTTTGGCACCGTTTATAAAGGAAGTCTTGAGTTTACAAAAGTTGCTATAAAAGTCCTTGATCTCCAAAAGAAGGGAGCTCATAAGAGTTTCATAGTAGAGTGTAATGCAATGAGAAATATAAGGCATCGAAATTTGGTAAAGGTTTTAACATGTTGCTCAACCATAGATTACAAGGGTTATAACTTTAAAGCTCTAGTTTATGAGTACATGGTGAACGGAAGCTTAGAAAAATGGTTGCACCCAGATATGAAAAATATAGATCATTCAAGAAATCTTCTCTTTAATCAAAGATTGAATATTGTCATTGATGTTGCTTTAGAGTTACATTATCTTCACTATGAATGTGAGCAACCTATTGTTCATTGTGATCTAAAACCGAGCAATATCCTTCTTGATGGAGACATGGTTGCTCATGTGGGTGATTTTAGGCTTGCAAGGTTAATCTCAATTGTTGGAGGCATCTCTACTTTGCAAAGTAGCACAATTGGAATAAAGGGCACTATTGGCTATGCTCTTCCAGGTATTGTTTAATATTTTCTATATTTCAAATTTCACGCTTTATATCTTGAATCTATTTTTCCCCCTTTTGGAATGTTATTGTAATGATTAATTCCAATGGACTGACAAATTCGTAATTATATATTTCTGAATATGGAATGGGTTTTGAAGTGTCTACACATGGTGATATGTACAGTCTTGGGATTCTTATAATGGAAATGTTTATTGGAAGAAGGTCCACAGATGAAATATTTATAGATGGTCAGAGTCTTTTTAACTATGTTAAAATTACATTTCCAGACAATCTTTTGCAAATTGTGGATCCAAATTTATTCCTAAGAAATATTGAAGTGACCACAAATGAAGAAGTACACAATGAGATCCTGACCCTTATTCATCCTATTATGGAAAAGATCTTAATTTCAACCTTTAGGATTGGACTTGCTTGTTCGGTTGAATCACTAAATGAAATAATGAGCATAACAAATGTTGACAGGGAGCTAAATCAAATTAGAAACACCTTTCATGTGAGTGAGATCAATAGAGGTTGAATTCATTATAACCACAAAATAAAAAATGTAAAGGTGCCACCCTTACTCTCCTACTTCTACAAAACTTAATTGACTATAAATTTCATTTATTTCTCTTTCATTGTTTTGTCTTCTTTCTAACTAGATTTTCAAGTTTATGTTGACCTTTTCATATATGTTTTTCCTTTAGTTAATAGTAAAATAAAAAAAAAGAGTGCAAGATCTTGTAAAAGGATAAAGTTAAATATAATTTCTTAAAAATCTAGAATTAAAATTTTCAATAAAAATATATAAGGTGAAAAAATTCATTTAAAAAAAGAAATCATATGACACAAGTGGTGAAAAAAATTCACGTGCTATTTAACTAATAAAATACATCTTAAAAATTGCAAAATTGTCCTTTTCTAATTAAATGCTCATAGGTTAACTACATGTTTATACCCTCCAACTTTTGCTAGTCAAGTAGTTTTTATTTTTAACATCTTGGTATATTGATCCATGTAGTTATAAAATTATGAAGAATTTTCCTACATTTCAAGTTGTCGAAGCTTGGGAAATATTAAAGGTGACCATAACTACATCCCTACCATGATTTTGGAAACGAATGTGCAGTACCATCTAAGAAGATTTTTTAATATATCTATCAATGTCCATTCATGAATTTAAGCTTTGTAAGTCTACATATTATGTTTATAAATTGTGATTGTAATAATTTATTTATTACAAGACAATACTTAAATTCTACATATCATATGTATCATTTTTTTGTTTAATTGCAAAATTACCAAATATTCTATAACTAATTAGCTTTTTTAGATTGTGGATCCAAATCTATTTCCAAGAAACGATGAAGTAAACAATGAGATCCTTCTTCATCCTAAGTGGAAAGGAGCTTAGTTTCAAGTTTTAGGATTAAACTTGCTTACTCAATTGAGTCACCAAATGAAAGAATTAGTGTCACACCCTAAAAAAGGAAGGTGATTGGCACAAAATATGAGGAACCTTTCTTACCTGTAAACCTAAAGAATAGATATAGGGAATAATATAATATTAGAGAAATTCTATTTTGACATTATTGGACAAAGAAGGTTGGATCATACTTGTATGTCTAAAAGGCTCCTTTAAATTACAATTAAATTAAATTATAGTTTCAAGAAGAGTGTTGCTCATACAAACAAGTGTGAGACTTACCAACAGAGTGCTAACCCGCCCCTTATACGCTGTAAACATAGATCCTAGTTGCATTAACACCTGGAGCCATAAAATATTAAAAATGCTAGTAGTGACACTCAATGAGTAGGTAATACAAACTATGCATAACAGGGACAAGCCAAGGACACATATAATTGCTTTAATAAAAATCAAAATTTAATATTCACAATAATAAAAATAAGAAGTCACCATGAGAAAAAAGCTATCAATTAGACATTATGAAGAAACTTTCAAATTTTCAAGAACTAAGTAAATCAAGTTTAGTGGAAAATAGCATCAATAAAGAATAATGAAAGTCAAGTAAGCATATGACCAAAATATCTTAAATCTGATTCTTTCAAAACTTCCATTATTGGAAGGACTTCAATCAAAACCCAATGTACCTCATCATGTGATTCCCTCCAATTCAAAACTCAATAATATCATCTAGTTAATCCAAAACCCTTCAATATAATTCCTGTAATATCTAGTTTTTGTTAAATGATAGAAATGGATGTGTTTTCAAAGCAAGTCTCTTGAAATGAATTAGATAAGGTCCTAAAAAATTTGAGTGACATTCTAGACTTTTAAAAATGAGGATCTCAGGCACATACGAAAAGGAAAATAGAGCTAAAATGAAGAAATGAAATTTAATGAAAAACTTACGAAACGTAATGACATTTTCATAATTTTGAGCAAATTTTAGAATTCACATAGGAGGAATTTTTAAATGAGAATTTTAAATTCTTCGGGATTCTTAGAGGCCCTGAAAATTATGGGAAGCCCCAGGATAGTTAAAACTCCTTCGGTAGACATTTTTCAATATCGATGTGCCTAAACTTTAATGGGTTCATTCAGAAAGGTTTTAACTTTGATTTGAGTGATTTCGAAGGAATTTTTCTAAATTGGAAACCTAAATTTTATAATGGAAAAAGCGGTTCTTAAAAAGGAGTTAAAACAAATGAGAAACAAAAATACCAAAAATGAAGGGCAAAACGAGAATTTTTGAAAAGTCATTTTTCCTCCACCTATATATATAGGGCGCCCCACTCTTCCATTCACTTAGCCTTATATTTTTTTTCCCTAAACTAGAGAAGAAACCCTAGGAGAGTGGTGCACAAGAGGAAGAAGAGGAGGAGAAATCAAGGCTTGAAGGTATGAAATTTTGGTAGTTTTTTATGTTTTCTTCTTTCCAAACCTCTTCTCCTCCATCCTCCTTTGTTTCCTATAATTATAATGAAATTTATAAATCTGTTTTAAGGGAGAAAATAAGGGGAAAATTCGGATTTGAAGAAAGGAGGCCAAAGAAGACAAGATTCAAGTGAGAAAATAAGGAAAAACAAGGTAATTTCTTCTTCCAAGGTTGCTACCTTTTGCTTCCCTTCTCCCTATGGTTCGCCCCTCTCAAGAAGTCCTAAAAGGGATTAGTTTTAGGCAAAACCAAGGATGATTCTTAGAAAAAAGGGTGTGGAGATTAAGAATATGCAAAGAGAATTAACAAATAACCATGAAAATTCAAGATACAAATTCTAAGGTTTCATATGTTCCTTGTAAAATCTAATTTAGTACTTTGATTTCTATGCCTAAATGAGAGTTTAAATGAGCTTCTAAGATTCCTAGAAGTCTCCCCATGTGCTTCCTCTATCAAGAAAACAAACCAAAGTCTATGAAGACCAAAACCTTCCATTGTCTCAACCTAAGGGAGTTTGTGTATCTAGAGAGAGTTTTAAATTTTTCTAAGCCCATTTTTTAGTCATATATGATGAGTGAAGATGAGGGGAGGCCTTGGAAAAAATATAGAAACCATATAAAGTGAGTTGGCCTTATATGTTCTATAATAGACCTAAAGAAGCAACATGTAGTTAAGCTCTTTATTTTAATTGTGTGATGACTTCAAGAGGCTTAAAAAGAGTCAAAAATCATATATGAAAGGAAAGAATAGAGCCTAAAATTTATTTGATGGGTGTTGCTTCATTAGGTGTATTCTTAGAACCATAAATGGGTTGATGAACCAAGTTAGTGTCTAAGCAAGTTTTGTGGCCTTAAAATTAATTCCATGAACCTAATTGGCTTTCATAAATTGTGGTTAGGCCAAGAGAAATCATTCCCACACCTTTTTGTTTGTGAGGCTGAAGAAGAGAGAGGAAATTCAAGAGAAAAAGTGTGTGCTTCCTTTTAAGGTAGCTCACTCCTCCTTCCCTTATGCATGAAAATATGCTTAGCTTGTCTTTGAATGTGTGTATGTGTGTTTTAAGCCATGAAAAGTATTCTAGTATGATTTCATATGCCATGGTACCATGATGATGCATTATATTTTCAAATGATGTTTATGATGTTTGCTTGGGTTTACTTGAGTGTGGTGAAGTCAAGAATCCTTAGCCATGGTGAGGATGAGCTAAGAACCCCTGAGATTAGTTGAGACAAAGTAAAAAGTCTCCTAAAAATGAGGTTAACTCCCAAGAGTAAGGTTGAGTCCAAGAACCTCTTAAAGAATGGGTGAGACAAGTCCAAAATTCACAAGTGAATGGGTGAGGCTAATCCACTTGCTTGGCAAGCCTTTGTATATTATATATGACTTGCTCAAATGTTAAAAATGCTTCTTGAATGTTTGCACATGTTCATATGCCCATGCATGCATTTGTAAGATTAGTTTTACATCTGTTATGTGTGATTGAAAGAGAGATAAGTTATTGGGATTCTTTGAATCTCATTCCCTCCTCTCCAATGTTCTAACATGCTAGGTGGACCAAGAGAACAAGGGAATGGGAGCCAACCACATGAGAAATGAGAGCATGATACTAAAGTGTATAGATTTTGTTCCTTTAAGGCCACATGAATGGCAATGATGTAATCTATGGTTGTATATGTCCTATGATGTTATGAACATGTATAATTATGTTAATGTATCATGCATAATTGAGAACTAAAGTTGTATGTATGGAAATACTCATTTTGGACATGTATTGGCAATTTTGCATCATGGAAATGTATGTATAAATGGAAATGGAGTAGCCAAAATGAGATGCATGAGATTTGAGACCACTTAAACATTTTATACAAGTCATAATTATGCTTTTAAACTTACCCAAGAAGTGTCAAACATCAAGAAAAGTCATTTGGACACTTTGGTATCTTATATAGAGCAAAAATTGACCATATTCGAAATCTATACTACTTTTTGTCCCAATGAACTCTTCTTGATATAAGATTTGGCATGCAATTAGAGCTTGTTGAGATATTTTTGAAAAGCTAAAATGCATAATTTTCAGAGGTCTAGAAAATATTTGATGAATTTTTAAAGTTGAAAAAAATTCTGATTTTGGTTAGGTTACTATTCATACTGGTCCAAAAATAAATTATGTCACTTAGGGGTAAATGATGTCCAATTGTCACAAAATTTTATAGGGAGAAACTAGATATTCCGAGTGACTTATATCAACTAGAATCATCCCATTTGGATATCTAAAGATGGAGATATGAATTTTTAAAGATTCTGCCTAGTATTAGGCATTCAGACTGATCTCAGGTAGGGTTTGATTAGTTTTCAATGCCTGGATGTGTGTGAACTGATCTAAAGTTATTTTTTTCCTCTAACTAACATCTCTAGATTTCCATATTAGTATCATTTATATGGACTGGATTTTTTTGGAATTAAGTGGACATTTTTGAATTTTATAGTAAAAAGCTGTGATAGTATCAGTAGCCAGCCAGATCTCTGCATATTTTCAAATATCAAACGTCTTCTATGTTGTATTTCATAGCTTGGACATATTTTTAGCATAAATTAGACATGTATAGATTTCTATAATGGCAAAGAATGTATGATTTTTATTTTTTTAAAATTAGTTATGATTTTCCAAAATTTGTGATAGAGAAAGGGAAATTATGGCCGAAATTACTTCATGAGATTTTATGTGTTCCCTTGCTTTCCATGAGTTATAGGCCACTTTTGATAATGGAATTGAGTTGTATCTATGTAATTAAATATAAAAATATGATACATGAGCTCACATAGTCTACGGGACACCGAATGAAAAATTTATACGTGACGCAATGCTAAGAAATGCATTATTTTAATACCATTTCCTTGTCTCTTCATGGAATTTATGATTTAAGACATGGAGATAGTATGAAATAAGCTAGAAACATATGGTGTTACAATTCCCTTCAATTCAAAACTCAATAATACCATTCATTCAATCCAACACCTTCCAATATAATTTCCTTTAATACAATCGAAACCCTCAAATACAATTCTTTTCAACATACTCCCATTCACACCTTCTAATCAAGGTCCAAACCTTGATGCACCAAAGGCTACAAAGACTATTATAGCTCTAATATTTTCTTGTGCATCCCTCCCATTAACACTAGTTACATTTAGCCACATAATTTCCTTTCCATAGATGGCTTGCTTTAAGAGAAGTAAAATAACAATTCAACCTATTCATAATGAGAGAATACAAATTAAATTTCATATTCATAAGATAGTTCAAAATTGAAGGCTTGCCCCCAAATGCATAAATTTTAGGAATATAGCAATTTATCTAAAATGAAATAAGAGAAATGAAAGTTATAAAAAGTAGCACATAATCTATATTATCTACTTAGTGCATCTGGCATAGTAGCAATAATCCCTACCAATTCCTCTAACAAGTCCTTAGATATGGGAATGCTCTCAAAATACCCTAAAATATAAATGTTATAGAATTGTCATATCTATGAGCCATTAGTCCTCATATGACTAAATTGACCACATGGTTTCAACACTTAGGATCTTAGTGGCATATAAGTTTTAGTTAGATTGGGGATATAGACCATCTTATAGACAAGCAAGCACTAGATAACATGTAGTTTTTGCAACTTAGTTTAATAAAATTAACTAAATGGGAATACTACTTTAATATTTTCATTTCTACAAGTGACTTTCATGGACTTCACTTTTTATTGGAATTAAATTCAAATGAACCACATGTCTCATTACACAAAATTATGACTGCAACAGTTGAGTAACAATACTTTTTTTTTTGGTTATAGAGGAGGCGCAAGGCCTTGGTAAGGGAGAAAGGGGTGGGGTAGGGATCGAATCTCGATATATAAGGTCCCTTTAAAACTTAAATCTAGAGCTAACATTGAGCTTTAAAAGCTTAAAACACCTTTTATTTTGTTTTCCATGCAAATATATATATATATATTAGAAAATTTGGGATTCAGATACTAACCTCTTACAGTGGAGAATGGATTTTTGTCATATCTCTATCCCATGCGATTTAGGAGTTGAATCACATATATGGATTTTGGCTTGTTAGCCATAATAGATGCATTATAGCCATGGTGGTTCTCTCTATGTTTTGTGTCTTTTCTATAAGAGTTTAAAGGAGGGAGAGATAGGGAGTTTGTCATCTAATGGGAAAAAAAATAATTGTGCATCTTCAGGATATCATTCATCCTCATCTAACTAGTTATTAAAAAAATTAACTCCTTTCTATTTGAAACTTGAATTCAAAAATAAAACATTAATAATTAATAATTTAATTAAATACTTAATTAATTAATAATTAATAAAATTTTAATTAATTAATTTCCTTTCCAAAAATTAGGTTGGGTCAACTTATTAAGGACACCCCATTTTTCAATATCTTCCACTTGCATGTGATAAGATGAATAATATAGAACCTTTTGCTCCTCTTGGACTTTCATATAAAGTGCTTTGTCATGACCACTTGAGTACCATATGTTTAGGAATTCTTACACTAGAAATCCCATTATAGGACCAGCATAAGGATGCATCCCTCAGATGTACTTTATACTCTTACTTATATGCCTCAAATACATTAGATTTACCAATACACACTTTATTTTATACTCGTGACAAATCTAATTCCTCTTCAATTTAATTTTACTCAAATTGCCTTTCTTTACATGTATAGTATCTACACTTGTAATTAGAACTTCATAGTAGGCATACCTCAAATACTTGCATAGTTATGTACATTTGAGGTAATGTTATGTTCACTTACATACCATTTAGATAAAAAGTAGTTACTTTCTTTGGAATGCTCTCGTAGATCACATTATTATGACTATAAGATGTATGCTAAAGTAGCAGACACTAATTTATCTCTTTGTGTTATTGTCAAAGATATAAAAGCATCTAATGAAAAGATTTGTTCTTTTTTAGGACTCATACAACAATGAAGTAGGAATTTTAGTCACTTGCTTCCCAACTGTGATTCTTAAGCACATGCAATATGAATTGTATGTTATGATATTTCTCTTATTTCAAAGGAGTGTATATCGATTTGATTTATTTATTAACATAATGCAAATCTTAGTTTAGACATACATAGTATGTAGCTCAAATTCTACAATTTTGCTCATCTTCCATGGTGCTTTATAAGAGAATTTGTATTTTGCTACAAGTATTATGGATGGTAGAAACCTATAATGTAATCTATTTGTATTCATGTTTTTGTATCACATCTTGACCTCCCTTTTCTATTTTTGTTGATGCAATCTATTTATATCTTGTGTTCCTTTTTATTCCACATTGGTGCTTCCATTGCCTCACTTGGCAAACACAAATGTTTGATCTTATAAGTACCAAAGTTAGTTTCTTGTGTAATAGAGCCAACCTTATCAACCTATATGACATATTACCATTATGTAGATGCTATTTATGATTATGGCATAATACATCTTACTTAGTTACCAACTATGTTTGTACACAAGGTGTATTACTCTATGTTTTATGTTAACCAAATGACTTTACATCTTCTTCCTGTACATCTCTAGGCATGGGTTCTCCCAAGAGATCAACTAGAATCTTAGGCATAGACATATTTTGGATTTACACCCTTCTGTGCTATTGATCCCTTTCATTCCTACATTTATGTATCTACTCTTGTTATGATACTTAGGAACGTTTGTGTAAGCTATTGCTACTCATCTATCATTATTAGTCAATTTTGGACTTATCATCCCACCAATGATCCCTAATGTTTTTCACAATCCTCTTTAACCATATAGCCTTATGTACTATTGCAAAACATGTAATATGTGGCCAAAAATATGCAATTTTCAAAGGAAGTCCCTTAAAGCAAGGGAAAATGACCAAATAAAATTAGAGTGATAATCTAGACCCCTAGAAATGAAGATTTGAGGCTTGAGTTGCTTGAAAATTTGAGCCAGAAGAGCGAAGAAAATTTGTGAAAATAAGTTGCGGTATTTTTGTAAGTTTTGAAAATTTTAAAAAACTCATAAGAGGGCTTTTTAAATGAAAAGTTTGAGCTTTCCAGGGTTTTAGAGGTTCTGAAAATCATGGAAACCCCTAGAACAATTAAAACTCTTTTGGCAAGCAATTTCAGTAAAGAGTTGACCAAAACTTTGACTGAATAGTTCGAAATGATTTTAAATCCATTTTGAGTGAGTCCAAAGCCATTTTATAAGTTTAAGAGCCTAAATATTATAATAGAAAAGACGGATTTCGAAAAGGAGTTGAATTGAGGCCAAATGAGAAAAAAAATCATAGTTTATGGACTAAAATGAAAAGTAAAAAAGTAGGATAACATTACCTTTTTGGTCTTTTAAGTCACGTTCAACTTCAGCCACTTCTTCTCCATTGAAACATGCTAGTTTGGACAGATATGGAAAGACCTCTAAGGAAACACAAAGAAAAGAGAGAAGAAGGTGATGCATTAAGAAAAAGGTAGGAAATTCAAGACTAGTTTATGCTTTTTCCTTCCCTAGCCATATCCTTCCCTTTCTCCTTTCTTTTCCCATATTTTTGCTGAACTAATTAAGGCTGAAATATGCCTAATTCAGTAGGAAGAGGAGAGGTGTAACATCCGAGTTTCGTTAAAACATACAAAATGAGTCAGTTATAAAAATAAGTCCTCTGAAATGAATGAGTTGGGGCCACATAAAATTTTATATAATGAAAAATGAGGATGTAAGGCTTAAGTTGCTTAGAAGCTAGAATCAAAGTGGTTCAATAAAATTATCGAAAGTATAAAAGCATTTTTACAAATATGAATACTTTTTGGAAAACTCAAAGAAAGAATTTTTAAACAAAAAAATTGAGCTTTTTGGAGTTTTCAGAGGTTCTAAAAATCATGGGAACCCTTAAAACAATTAAAACCCTTCCAGTTAATGTTTTATAATATTAGTTAATTGAAACTTTGACCTTTTCATTCGAGAAGGTTTTAAATCCAAATTGAGTGATTCCAAAAGAATTTTATAAATTAGAGGACTTAAATTTTATGATAAAAAAGATGGTTCTAAAAAAGGAGCAAAAATAAGCCTAAAATGAAAGAGCCAAGAAAATGGGACATAAATGAGATTTTTAAGGAACAACTTTTAAGAAACCTATTTTTATATGTAGCATCCCATCCTCCCCCTCCATCTAACTGACCTTGCTTCTATCTATAACAGAGGAGATTTCTGCCTAAGAAGCACACACAAGAAGGAGGCCTTAGGGGGAAGAAAGGCTTAGGAAAAAGGTGAGAAAACTAAGGTTTTTCATGGTTCTTCCTTTAGAAACTTTGTTTTCTTCCTTCTCTTCTTCCTTTCTATTGCTTTCATGAATGATTGGGACCGTTTTAGGTCTGGTTTAGAGGGAGGAGATTAGAATTTGAAGGAGATGATTATACCAAGTGAAAGAGCTCTTAGAACAAGCCTAGAAACAAGGAAAACATCATAGCTTTTCTTGCTTTTCTTCTTTTGTTCTTCTTAGTGTTAGTTTAGCCAAGTAGAGAGCATGTAGGAGGGACTAATTTTTGACCAAAAGCAAGCAAGGAACCTAGGCTTTAGAGTATGGGAAACTAGAAAATACAATGAAATCCAAAGGAAGACCATTATATTTCGAGACCCAAAACCTAGGGATTTGCTTGCACCTAGGCCAAGATAAAGCTTCCTAGGAGTAATTCAAGTTGTCTAAAAGTGTATATAGCTTTCCAAGACATCTAGGAATCCTCCCAAGTGCCATTCTCTTTAAGGAAATTTGCAAAACTCCATGGGCTCTTTTCATTGTATAGGTCTTGACCAAATGGGTTTCATGCACTTAGAGAGTTTTTAAATTTTTATAAGGCTAGAATGGGACTAGATATGATAGAAGAACATCAAAGGAAGTCTTAAAATTTTTTTAGAAATCCTAGATTGTGAGATAGAGGCGTAGGCTTCATAATAAGACATAAAAAAGTAACTCATAACTAGGCTCCTTAAAATGAATGTGTGATGACTCCAAGGAGTCTAAATGGAGTCAAGAGTCTTAGATTGAAGGAAAGAATAGAGCCAAGATCATGAATTCCCATAATTGCTTCCTTAGGTCTTGTATGGAACCATAATTGAGCCATAGAGCAAGGTAGCTTCACATAGAGTGTGTGATATGCTAGAGCTTGCTTCAATGATGTAATTGTGTCCCATGTGATGTGTCTAGGCCAAAAGAACCAAGCTCCACTTAAGTGCAAGTGTGTGGCCGAGAGAGGGGAAGAATAATCAAGAGAAAGACTTATGATTTTGCTTCAAAGGTAGCTCTCTAGCCTTTCTTCCATGCATTGTTAGACGTTTTCTAGTCTTTGGGTGCTTGTATCCTTGTTTGTGCCATGAGAAATATTTCTAGCTATTTCCTACATGTTATGATACCATGATGCCCTTGAAATGTGTTTTATGAATGTATATGACTTGAATATGTATGGTGATGCTAAAAGCCTCTTACCAAGGGTGAGGATGAGCCAAAAGTCCTTAGAATTAGGTGAAACAAAGCTAAAATTCTCAAGAAGAGTGAGGCTTAGTCAAAAGTCCCTTGAAAATGAGTGAGGCAATTTCAAAAGTCCCAAGGAAAATGGGTGAGGTTAAACCAATGCCTTTGAGGGCCTATGTATGATTTGTATGAGTTCCTTGAACATGGAAAATACTTTATGTATGCAAACTAGTAGCTTAAATTGCCATGCAGGCATTCTTAGACTTGAAAATACATCCGTTATGTATGTTTGAAAGGGTAAAGAGCTATTAGGATTATTGGAATGTCACTCTTCTCTTTCCAATGTTTAACCATGTCTAGGTGAGCCAAGTAGGCAAAGCAATGGAAGCCAAAAATCTCGAAGACCAAGACTTTGTTATTTAACCATTTTCTTGACATATTGATGTCAAATTATGTAACCATATAATTTATATGTTATGTTGATGCTTGAGCAGACTTAAATGTATGTAAATATGATGTATCTACCTATTTTGGAACCATATGGATAAATATGCATGCTTTTGCCACCAAGGAGCCTTCATGTGATATGATATGCTTGTGTATGATAGCAAGTGGCATAGTGAGAATTAGCTCCATGAGGATTTATACCATTTGGCATGCTTCCCTAGGCTATGTTTGTGCTATAGGACGTGTCTAAGCGGCTATTGATCATTAAAAGAGTCTTTTAGTGCCTCAAGAACCATTTTGAACTTCACAAAGTGATCAAATTGTAAGCTAAACCAAAATTTGATCAAATGAATGGGTTTTTGCATGAAATTAGCCAATAAGTAGGTCTCATCTAGATCTTTTCATAAAGTTAAAGAACACCCAATTTGAAACTCTAGAGAATTTATTATGATTTTTCAAATTTGAAAAAATTTTGTGGAAATAGTGACAATATTGTTTATATGGTCAGTTTCTTCCTCTCTACCATTAAAGGGTCAAATGATATCCAATGCTTATGAACTTTTACAAGTATAAACTAAACACTATAAGTTTTCCATAACCATTAAGATCACCTCATTTGGAGATTTGTAGAGGGAGAATTGAATTTTTAAAGTTGCATGATATTACCATTAATGTAGCTTAACCTTTGGTACTATTCCATCAATTTTTGTAGGCTAAATGATCCTCTTTTGGTATAAAATTATTTTTAGTCATTAGGTAACATCTAGATCTTTCTAGAAAGCTATCATATGCATGATTTTTATTTTTTTAGAATTAATTATAAATTTTCAAAGTTTACACCAGAAAGTTATGATAATAAACCTGAGAACAACTCTCTTTTTTTTTTTTTTTTCTGATGCATGGCTTCCAATATGAGATGTATGGGATGGAATGTGATGTTTTTGATTTGTATGGATGTGTTGTGGATATAGAATGATATTGATGAGGTCATATAGTCCATGGAGTATAAGATAAATTTTTAAAGCATTACGTAACACAACTAAATGATATTAAATATGCTATTTTCTTTGGGAATGTATGAAACTAAGCAAGTAAAACCTTGACAATGTATTAGAAAGGCTAAAGAGACTAGGTATTACACTTTTGATATCAGAGCTACGGTTCAAGCATTCTAGGGTGGGTTATAGCTTGAGAATGTGACTTGCTAGTTATAAATGCATTGCATATAGATGAAATGAGTGTGAAACTGTGGCATGTGTTCCTATTTTGTATTGAATTGAGTTTGAAATGTTTCAGAAAATATGGTAAACCCCCAAAAAGGTAGAGGTAGGCCTCTTAGAACAGCTAGAGCAGAGCCCAATGATCCTATGGTGGGATCCTTGCAGGCTATCATGACTCGCCTGGATCAGCAGCAAGCTATGATCATGCAATTACAAAAACGGCTTGCTCAAAGAGATAGTATGTAAAACCATAATTTTTTAGCTCATCTTATATTATTTCTAGGTTTACTTCCTTGAACTATGCAAGGTTGCCAAGGAAAATCATTGAAAATATTCAATTTAATTACATTACGTCACGGATAAAATTTTTATTCAGTGCTCCGTGGGCTATATGGACTCATCCATTTCATTATCATATTTAAATACACAAATACAACTTATAACAAGCTCAAGAAGTGGCCTAGAACTCGTGCAAATGGATGGTAGACATGAAAATATAGTGTGCAGTCTCAGGTACCAAGTCCAGATTATGTGCCTAAACTTTGAAAAATTATAATTAATTCAAAAAAAATTGAAATCATGCACACTATACCATTTTGGAAAGCTACAGATGTATACTTTGTATAAAAATAAATTCAAGCCACAACGAAGACTACTAGCCACCGAAAATTGATGGAATAGTACTAGAGGTCCACTGCATTACTAGTACTTTCCTCTAACTTTTAGTGGCTAGCAATCTTTGTTGTGGCTTGAATTTATTTCTAGTATAAAGTAGACATCTGTAGCTTTTTAGAATGTATAGTGTGCATGATTTTGATTTTTCTTAAATTAGTTATAATTTTTCAAAGTTTAGGCATAGAATCTGGATTGGGTACCCGAGACTGCACATTATATTTTCATGTCTACCATCTACTTGCATGAGTTATAGGCTACTTATTAAGCTTGTTATGAGTTGTATTTGTGTATTTAAATATGATAATGAAATGGATAAGTTCATATGGCCCACTGAGTACTAAATGAAAATTTTATCTGTAATGTAATGCAATTAAATTGAATATTTTCAATGATTTTCCTTAGCAAGCTTGCATAGTTCAAGGAAGTGAACCTAGAAATAATATGAGATGAGTTAAAGAATTATGGTGTTACATTTATTGGTATTAGAGCAAAGTTCCAAGCTTGCTAAGGTTGTATGTGGCTTGAGGATGTGGCTATAAGGCTATGTAAAGGTTTATAGAGTTATGAAAAGCCTTGTATGAGGTATCTTAGGTGTGTAAAGGTGGCTTATGTTTTTATTTATACTGAGTGAGTTGTGAATGGTCATGAGTAGATAGTAAGTTATGGGTGAGGTTGGCCTTTAGTTCTAGAATAGAGTTAGGTAATTTGATGGCTAGAGCTCTATAATTTATAGTAGTTTGCTGGGATTAGTGGCAAGCTCTGTGTATTAGGCAGCAAGAGAGGATTACGTAGTTGCTAGAGAGGCTTGCTTAAAGAGGTTATGAGAGGCCTAATCTCCCTGATTAACACACTCAAATTGTTCGAGGATGTCTTACCCGATGTAGGGGCAAGCAACGAGGCAACACAATATAAGGTAAAGTTGCTACTGTATAGAGTAAGTGTTAAGAGAGTTATTTCCCCCTAGCCATGACATCCAGATATTATGATGACATAAAAAGCCTAGAAAGCAATTCCCTCAAGCCAGAGGTTTGAGTTATAAGTTACACTCCATAAAGCCCCGATAGTCCAACGGTGACAGTTAGTTATGCATGAACAAAGCAAGAGGTAGAACCCTCTAGCATTGATAATGGGCTGCATATAGAGGTAGTGAGGCTTAGATTAAGTGGCTAAAGAAACTCTTAGCTATAGTGGAGTGTATTGTAGCATGAATGGCCTTGTTGGTCATATTCAAGCTAACCTGAGGAATAAGCTATTATGGGGTCAATTGATGCACAGAGAGCGGGAACCTTAGTATAAGTTAATAAAAAGAGTAGTAAATGGTCACGGAAGATTAGTAAGTAACATGTGAGCAGTGGGCCTAGCAGTTGAGATTGTGAAAGAAATCAATGTTAGAGAGTGTTAGACACTAGAATAATAAGGTTGTTGAGACCCACCTCTAAGGCGTTGGCTCCAACCGAGGATGCTACCCTGTGAAACACTGAATGACGGGCTAATATGATGAGTTTAAGACCTTGTAGATACTATCAGGAAAACTTTGTTGATAGGGTCTTAAATTTTGCATGACAATATATGAGATCTTATTGACAAGATCCTGGACCCTGTTGACAGGATGTTAATATAGCCTTAAAGTTAACATAAGATAAGGCTACCAGTAGTGAAGAATATAGTGAGTGCTCTAGAAGGGTGTGCCTCATAAGTAATGCCTAAAAATGAGTATGATTAGTCCAGTGACAGAGATTTAGAAGAAAATGAGAATAGTTTAAAAAGTACTAAGTTATTGCAAGCCTATATGAATTAATGGGGCTTATTATAAGCTACAGGTCTGATGAGATAGGTAGACCAGGCTAAGTATAAGTTGAAGCCTAAGGAAAGTGACCAGTAGCATCGTCCAAGTGAGATGTGTAGAGGGAAACATAGTGCAAAAGGAAAAATTAATTTGATTGAAAGCTCAGTGAAAGTTCTCCCTGGATCGAGAAAGAGAAGATAAGACATCCTGAGTTAGGGAGTCCACTCAGTAGTGGTTAGCAAATTTCCCTAGATAAACCCCTTGAATTGTAAAGTGTAGTGATAAAAGAAGCAGGTAAGAATTGATAAGCTAGTCCACAGAACAGATACCCTCACTTTACTAATGACTAAATAAGTGGACTGAGCATAGAAAAGTAAACAGACAGGGGTCCAATAGTTAGTTAGATGAGCTCCTTAATATGAGAATAATGTAGGGTTAAGGCACGAGAGTAATTAGAACACCTAGTGGAGCATAAGTTTTCAGTAAGGTAGAATCTAGATAGTGAGAGTAAGTGTCTTAGATTGGGTTAGTAAAACCCTAAAATCAGTATACTATGCTCCTAAGGATGAAAGTAAGAGATTAAACAAAGAGAAAGCCTAGCTCTAATTCGAATGTAGAAATAAGCTGACACAAACAGTTAGTGCCTTAGTACCCTCAGGGAAGCTCGAGGGAGTTAGAGACTGCCTGCGAAGGTGAGTCTTTACATTATACAGAGAAAGAGTGTAAGGCAAGATTGCCACAAAATGTAATTCCTGAGATTATATGAAATAATTTTTTTCTTACAGAGAGACAGTCTAGTTAAGAGCAAAGCAAGAGTATAAGAAAGGATAGATCCCCTTAATGTTATAGAGAGTGAACAAGTAGAAGAACTTAGGAAAAATGTAAATGTTCTTGAGCATAAAGAAACATAAACTAGTAAGAGGGACAACCAGAAGTAGAGCATCCTCTTACCTAAGTAAAAGGATAATAAAGGTAAGAAAAGAGAGAAGATATGACAGTGTTCAAGCTGAGGACATAATAGATTGAGAATAAATATCGAGTTGATGTGCTAGAGTACTTAATAAAGCACACTTGTCCTTAGCATACATGCCTTTTTAGCATGATAGTGCTCGAAATAAAAACAGTCAAGCAATGTAAGGTGATCTCGGGATGAAGTAGAGGGAGAATCCCATTTTTCCTCAGTATCCTACGAGAATAAAGTAGATAAAGAAAAGTAAGAGATGAATACTTTAGATTATCGAGAAACTTATGATATATAGGTGATAATGGCTTTAAGCTCAGTCATGAGGAGCCTGTGTATTAGTGTTTGATGTTATGGTTTGCTTGTAACAATAGTTACATAATATTGGGTCTGGCTAACCCAGTAGTAATGTGACTTAAGTGCATAGCAAACGATGGCATCAATCATCAATGTGTCCCGATAATCGAAGAGTATCCTAGTTAGTTAAGCCAAAAGATGAACTAAAGAAAGATAAATAAGGGATTCTGGTAATATCATAATGATGAGAAAAACATGTAGAAAGGAATCCCCAGTAAATAATAATATAAAAAAGAATATGCTAATAGTGAAGAACATTTAGATTCAAATGGCATGAGTTCAGTACATATGATCTGAGTCCCTTATACTATAATTAAACAAAATGAGAAGGGACTAGTGTATAACATTTTTCCTACCAAAGATATTAGGCACACCCAGTGTG
This sequence comes from Erythrophleum ivorense, assembly GCA_026724425.1. Lineage (NCBI taxonomy): Eukaryota > Viridiplantae > Streptophyta > Magnoliopsida > Fabales > Fabaceae > Erythrophleum > Erythrophleum ivorense. Next base: position 9,299,080 of record JAIUCV010000014.1, read on the forward strand.
TGAGATGCCCTGGTGCTAAGGCACCTAAAAGCAGAATGCAGGCATAGTCAAAAATTGCAAGATATAAGAGGAAAGAACAAGTATAAATAAAGCATGGTAAGTTATTAAAAGTAAGGAAAGAAAGCCAAGTGAAAAAGAGGCTGATGTGGGAACCAAAGGATCCTATAAGGAGTGATAAATGAAGGTTATACTCGGATAGTTAAACCATTGACTATACCCTTGCTAGATGAGCACAGCATATGGGATGAGGAAAACCATAAAGTAGCTTTCCCAAACTAAAGACAAATGAACCACTACTTAGCAGATGTTAGCCTTGATCGAGAGATAGAGAAATCCTTATATGCTAGCCTATGTATTTAGAAAAGAGTTAGGTGCGCAGTTTCTAAGAGAGATAAGTGGTACAGTATGTCTCTAGTGATTAACACTGTGAGTATAGTTAATATCCCACCAGAATTCACTAGTAGTTAGTGGTAGTTGCTCTTCGATGCTAGTATGAGGAGTATGAGTTATGTTAACCAGTGTTGAGATAAGGGACTATAAAATGCCCACTCTCAAGTGAGCAAACAAAGTAAGAACAAGTCCTAGCCTAAAGAGACAAACACATTAGTGAACTGAGAAACTGGGATCATTAGAAGTGGAAACTCCCCAAAGGAGTTGTAATCCTAGTAAGCCATTGAGATATGAGGCCTATGATAGAAAGAAATATGAATTGTGATTATGGGATGAGCTAGTAAAAAGGAATATAGAGATAAAAAGTGGACTGTATACTTAAATAAGTGAATAAATAGACAAATAGCTCCAATGGCTCTGATGAATATAAAAGGGTAATGAGACCTTATGAGAAGCCATTTAAAGATGATACGGGAGATTTGAGATTAAGTAAATTACCTCCCAAGATACGTAATTGAGTCCACTGAGCAGAATGTTAAACCTTACAAAATGGGTTAAAATTAATCAGATGATTAGTAAGCTCTTCCAGAGTAGGCCTCCAGAGTCAGAATTTCCTAGCCGAGAGAAACTTAAAAGAGTGAAATTGCTAAGAGAAGCGTATAAAGCTAGGAAGAAAGGAATGAAAGGAGCAGTTAGTTAGAATATAAAAGAGTAAGAGGAAAGTATATCCTAAATTTTGAGGACAAAATTTATTTAAAGGGGGAGAAATGTAATATTCGATTTTTTGAAAATGAGAGAAAATATAAGAATCGTAACGTACGGTTTCTCTGTAAATGCACAAAATTCATCGAATACAAAAGGAAGTCCCCCAGATAGAGTGATTTGAGGTCCAATAAAATTAAAATAATATTCTAAACCTCAAATAATGGTGATTCAAGATTAAAGGTGCCTTGAAATTGGACCCAAAGTAGCCAGATGAATTTTAACGAAAATGTAATGAAAGATAATGGCATTTTTGTAATTTTGGGTAATTTTTAGAATTCTCACAGGAACACTTTTTAAATGAAAAATTTGAGTTTTTCAGGGTTATTAGAGGCCCTAAAAATCACGGGAAGTCCCAGGACAGTTAAAACCCCTCCGGTAGATGTTTTCTAATATTAGTTGACTCAAACTTTGACTGATGCGTTTGGGAAGATTTTAGCTCCAAATTAAGTGATTCCAAAGATATTTTATAAGATTAAAAACTTAAATTTTATGATGAAAAATACAGTTCTAAAAAAGGAGCTAAAACGAATTAGAAACGAAATGCCAAGAACAAAAGGCAAAATTAGAATTTTCGAAAAAAAAAAAGCTTCAAGAAACCCCTTCTTATTTCATGCCCTTCTTCTCTCCCTCTTAGAGCCGACTTTATTTCTGCCCAAGAACAGAAGTGAGAGCAAGGGAAAATGGCGCACAAGAGGAGGCAAGAGGAAGAGGAAAAATAAGGCAAGAAAGGTATGAAAATCTTGGTTTTTTAAACACTTTCCTTCACTAAACTTCTTTTCCTCCTTCCCCTCTTCCTTTCCATGGTTTTATTGAGGTTTTGGGTGCTATTTTGAGGTCGGACCAGAAGGAAAAATTTTGGATTTAAGGAGGAGAGCTAGAAGAAAAGGGAAAGCATTCAAGAAAAGCTTGAATTCAAGGTGAAATTCTTAGTTTCCATGATTCACTTTTCTTGTTCTTATTGTGTGCATTTTGTCCTCCCTATAGCTAGCCAAGGGGAGAGTGTTTTTGGATAGAACCAAGAATGAATCATATGAATTAAGGTGAGGGAATTTAGAATATGTAAAGAAATTCAAATAAAAGCCATTGATTTTCAAGATAGCAAAGTTAGGTTTCAAGTGCTCCACCAAAAATATGATTTCATACAATAATTCCTAGGCTTAAATGAGTATTTAGATGAGCTCTTGAGATCCCGAGAAGGCTTCTCATATGCATCTTCTATCAAGAAAACAAAGAAAATCCATTTAGTGCTTCCTTGAAGCCTAGCCTCAGCCTAAGCTAGATGGAGCACCTAAGGGTAGTTTTAATTTATTCCAAGCTTATTTTTGAGTCATATATGATAGAAGAGGATGAGAAGAAGCCTTGGAAAAATTTTAAAAGCCATGGATAGTGGGATGGTATCATAGGTTCCATATTATGGCTTAAAAAAGCAACACCTAACTAGGCTCCTTGATTTGATTGTGTGATGACTCCAAGAGATTTAAATGGAGTTAAGAATTATAAATGGATGGAGAGAATGGAACCAAGATGATATTTTCTTACGTTTCCTTCATTAAGTGCATTATGGAACCATAAAAGAGCCATATAAACTATCTAGCTTTTCTAGTGAATGTATGGCTTTAGAATTTGATTCAAAAGTATAATTGGTTTCCATATGATGTTTCTAGGCCAAGAGAAATAATCTCCACCTTCTTGGGTGTGTGGGGCCGAGGAAGAGTAACCAAATTCAAGAGAAAAAGTTTGCATTTGCAATAAAGGAAGCCTTGGGCAAATTATAAAAATGCCATTACCTTTCGTTACATTTTCGTTAAAATTCATCTAGCTATTCTGGGTCTAATTTTAAGGCACCTCTGATTATTTGAGGTCTAAAATATTATTCTAATTTTATTAGACCTCAAATCACTCTATCTAAGGGACTTCTATTTGTATATGGTGAATTTCATGCATTTAGAAAGAAACCATACGGTACATTTCTCGCATTTTCTCTCATTTTCAAAGAACCGGATATTACACAGTGAAAGGCCTACTCCTCCTCTGCCATAGCACTTAGATCGTCCTGAGAATTCAAAGGTGATCCCTTTAGGCCAGCACCCATATGCCTCACAGACTCCATCGGCTCAGACACCTCCTACACTACAGTAGCCTTCTACATAGCATATTATAGCCTAGTTCAGCAAATTTGGACCTCCCACCTTTGATGGTGAGCTAAATATAGAGAAAGAAAAGTCTTGGATTATACAGTTAGAGAAGATTTTCAAGGTGATAGAGTGTACATCTGAGTAGAAGGCTGTGATGACTATTTCCCAGTTAGAAAAAGAATCATATTATTAGTGGAGGAGCACTAAACCGATATTGAAGTCAAGGAACCTCCTGATCAATTAGGAGATATTCTTACAGGCCTTCTATAAGAGATACTTCCCTAGTTCTATCAGAGATTAGAAGAAATCAGAGTTTGTACTCCTGAGACAAACAGAGGAGATGTCAGTAGACCAGTATATGGTAAAGATTATTGAGCTCTCTAGATATTCCTCGTATTTATGGAAGCATGATGATGAGAGATGGAGAGCAAATAAATTAGAGAAGGGACTATTATCTGAGATTAGAGATAGGGTGGTGCCATAGAGGATTAGGGATTTTAATGCCCTAGTCAAGGTTTGCAGAATTACATAAGCGAACCTGAGGACGATGCAAACAATCCCGAGTGTTAGACCTCCCCTTCCTGAGAGCAAGAGATCCCAAGAAGAGACACAGGCCATAGGTAGCATTAAAAGAGGTGGCAAAGGTCAGTGAAATAAAATAGGCAAGGACAGGAAGAGATCTAACCAGTCCAACAGAGGTAGTTCCATTTCAGCAATCTATAGTCAATATGGCAGAAACCATGGAGGTAGACCATATTACGCAGGTTAAAATGTGTTCTATAGATATGGTAGGCTAGGACATATAACCAGAGACTGCACGTAGCCTACATAGTAGAGGGAGGTAGCTCCTGCACCCAGACCACAAACCTAGGATAGAGTCTTTGCCATGATCCAGTAGGAGGCTAGCAGATCCTCGAGCCTAATTCAAGGTACTATTAAGAGTAATGATTGTTTTGTATATGCCTTATTTGATTCGGGTGCTAGACACTCTTTCATATCTTATGACTATGCTAGAAGGTTGGGTCTGAGTATACATGTTTTACCCTATAATTTACATGTATCCACCTCTATAAGAAACCGAGCTATTACCTCCTATGTTTGTTTAAATTGTGTAGTCTAGTTTAATCACTATTTCACTACACTTAACTTGATTTGTATGCCCCTCATTGATATTGACCTAATTATTGGAATGAACTGGATGTCTACAAATAATGCCATACTTGATTGCTATCACAAGTGTATTTCTTTACCTAAATATGGAACTGTGCCTAGTATTAAGATTGAGCTAGCTTTTATGATCACCTCCTAGGCTAAAAAGTCTCTAGAGTATAATTGTTAAGGGTTCTTAGTATTTTGTTTAGTTCAGGTTGAGGTAGAAAAGAGTATAGATGAGATCCATGTAGTAAGAAAGTTCCCAGAGGTTTTTATAAAAGAAATTAGTGGACTACCCCTAGATAGAGAAGTTAAATTTGCTATAGACATTGTACCTAGGGTAGATCCAATGTCTAAGGCCCCGTATAGGATGGCTCCCACCGAGCTAGCAAAGCTAAAGAAATAGATAGAAGAGCTTTTAGAGAAGGGTTTTGTTAGACCTAGTGTGTCACTATAGGGAGCTCCAGTCTTATTTATAAAGAAGAAGGACAGGAGTTTTAGACTATATATAGATTACAGGAAACTCAATAAGCTTACCATTAAGAACAAGTACCATTTCCCTGGGATAGACGACCTCCTAGATCAACTAGTAGCGACGTCAGTGTTTTCTTAGATTGACCTCAAGTCAGGATATCACCAGCTTAGGATTAAGGCTGAGGATATCCCTAAGATAGTTTTTAGAACAAGATATAGGCACTATGAGTTTTTGGTTATTGTAACACCATAATTTTTAGCTTGCTTCCGATCATTTCCAAGTCTCACATTATGAACTGCACAAAGGGAATAGAAAAATGGTATTAAAATAATGCATTATTTAGCGTTATGTCACGTATAAAAATTTCATTCAGTGTCACGTGGATCATGTGAGCTCATACATCACATTTTCATATTTAATTATATGAATACAACTCATTTGCATCACCAAAACTGGCATACAACTTGTGTAAATCAAAGGGAAGCATAGAACTCATACTTATATTTTCGGCCAGAATTTTGCCATTTCTGTCATAAATTTTGAGAAAATCATAACTAATTCTAGAAAAATCAAAATTATACATTCTTGGCAATTATGGAAAGCTACACATGTCTACTTTATACTAAAAATATGTCCAAACCATGAAACACAATATAGAAGATGTTTGATATTCAAAATGGTCCAGTGGTCTGGCTATCCATTGGTGCTGTTACACTATTCTGTAGCAAACTTCAAAAATATCCAATTAATTCCAAAAAAATCAAATCCATGCAAATGATATCAATTAGGAAATCTGTGGATATTAACTAGAGGAAAAAAATAACTCTAGACTAGTTCAAGTACATCTAGGCCTTGAAACCTAATCAAACAATACCTGAGGTCAGTTGGAGTATCTACTGCTGGACAGAACCTTTGAAAATTGATATCTCCCTCTCTAGATGCAAATGATGTTCTTCTAATTAGCACAAGTCACTAGGAATGTCTAATTTCTCCATATAAAATTTTGTGGCAATTGGACATCATTTGAACCCTATATGACAGATTTCATTTTTGGACCTGAGTGAACAATAACATGACCAAAACCAGAATTTTTGCCAACTTTGAAAATTTATCAAATATTCTCTAGACCTCTAAAAATTCTATTCTTTAGCTTACCAAAAAGCTCTCAATAAGATCTAATTACATGACAAATATTAGATCAAGAAGAGCTCATTTGGACAAAAAGTGATATAGGGTTCCAATATGATCAATTTTGGCTCCATATAGGATACCAAAGTGCCCAATTGACTCTCTTTGATGTTTGGCACCTCTTGGGTAAGTCTAAAAGCATGATTATGAATTGTATGAGCTGCCCAAGTGGTCCCAAACCTTATGCATCTCAATTTGGCCATCTCACTTACACTTATACACATTTGCATAAAACCATTCAAGAAGCCAAATTACCATAATATACTCAATTTACATTCTAATGGTAACATAACATAATCTCTCATTTACACATCACATATTAACATAATTACATATGTTCCAAAGGTTATAGACTATATACAACATTAAATTACAACATTTTCCACTTGTGTGGCCTTAAAGAAGCAAAAACCATGCACTTAAATGTCATACTCTCATCTTCTCTCATCTTCAAAGTGGTTGGCTTCCATTACCTTTGCCCACTTGGTCCACCTAGTATGTTAGATCATTGGAGAGGAGGGAATGAGATTCAAAGAATCCCAATAGCTCATCTCCCATTCAATCATACATAAAAGAAGTAAAACAAGTCTTACAAATGCATGCATGGCATATGGACATGTGCAATCATTCAAGAAGCAATTCAACACTTGAGCAAGTCATACGTAACATACAAAGGCTTACCAAGCAAGTGGATTGGCCTCACCTATTTACTTATGGATTTTGGACTTGCCTCACCCATTCTTTAAGAGGTTCTTAGACTCAACCTTGCTTTTAGGAGTCAACCTCACTTTTGGGAGACTCTTTACTTTGTCTTAACCAATCTTAAGGGTTCTTAACTCATTTTCACCATGGCTAAGGGTTCTTGGCCTCACCATGCTCAAACAAACCAAAACAAACATCATAAACATCATTTGAAAACATAATGCATCATCATGGTACCATAAAGTAAGAGCTCATGCAAGAAAATTTCTCATAGCTTAAAATGCACATACACACATTCAAAGACAAGTAAAGCAAACAATTATGCATGAGAGAAGGTGGAGAGAGCTACCTTGGATCAACCATACACTTTTTCTCTTAAATCAATCTTCCCTTCCTCGGCCTCACACACATAAAGGTGTGGGAATGATTTCTCTTAGCCTAAACACAATTTATGGAAGCCAATTAGATTTATGTAATTAATTCTAAGGCCACACAACTTTCTCACACACTAACTTAACCTATAGACCTTTTTATGGTTCCAAAAATGCACCTAATGAAGCAACACCTATCAAATAAATTCTAAGCTCCATTCTTTCCTTTCAAATATGATTCTTGACTCCTTTTAAGCCTCTTGGAGTCATCATACAATTAAAATAAAGAGCCTAACTACATGTTGCTTCTTTAGGTCATATTATGGAACATAAACCACTAACTCATTCACTAAGCTTGCTAAACTTTTCCCAAGGCTTCCCTTCATATTCATTTATCATATATGACTCAAAAATGGGTTTAAAAAAATTTAAAATTCTCCCTAGCGACCTAACCTCTCTTGGCCGAAACTAGGTAGCTTATTGGCCTTCATGGATTTTGCTTTGTGTTCTTGATGGACGAAGCACATAAGGAGACTTTTAGGGATCTTAGGAACTCATTCAAACATTTATTTAGGTATATGAATTAAGAGATCAAATCAGATTTTGGAAGGAACACTTGAAACCCTAGAAATTACATCTTGAAATTCCATGATTTTTTTTATTAATTTTCTTTGCATATTTTTAATCTCCACACATTTTTTCTTAAGAATCACCCTTGGTTTTGCCTAAAAACCAAGCCCTCTTGGCACTTCTTGAGTGGAGCAAAATGGTGGGAGAAGAGGAGTAAGGGATAGCAACTATGGAAGAAGAAATTACCTTGTTTTCTTGCTTTTTCTCACTTGAATCTTGTCTTCTTTAGGCTCCTCTCTTCAAATCCGAATTTTTCCCTTAATTTATCCCTTAAAATAGATTTATAAACTTCATTACAATCAAAGAAAACAAAGGAGAATAGAGGAGAAGAGGTTTAGATGGAAAAAAGCATAGAAAACTACCAAGAATCCATACCTTTTTACCTTGATTTCTCCTTCTTCTTCTCTCCCTTTGGTGTGCCTAAACCCTAGCTTTCTCCTCTGAATTAGGGTAGAAACAATTGTGTCTAAATGAGTGAGAAGGTGGGAGACCATTTATATATAGGTGGCGAAAAGAAACACTTTTCAAAAATTTTTGTTTTGCCCTTCATTCTTGGCCTTTTTGTTTCTACTTCATTTTAGATCTTTTTTTAGAACCTTCTTTTCTTTTATAAAATTTAGTTCCCAATTTAGTAAAATACCTTTGGAATCACTCAAATCAGAGCTAAAACCTTTCCAAATGAATTCGTCAAAGTTTAGATACACCGACGTTGGAAAATGTCCACAGGATGGGATTTAACTGTCTTGGGGCTTCCCATGGTTTTCAGGGCCTCTGAGAACCTCGGAGAACTCAAAACTTTCATTTAAAAAGGCATCCTATGTGAATTCCAAAATTTGCTCAAATTCACGAAAATGCCATTACGTTTCGTGAGTTTTTCGTCAAAATTTATTTCTTTATTCTAGCTCTATTTTTCCTTCTGTCTGAGCTTAAAATTCTCATTTTTAGGAGTCTCAAATGTTACTCAAATTTTTTGGGACCTTAACTAGTTCATTTCAAAGGACTTGCTTTGAAAACGTGTTTGTTTTCGTCGTTTAACGAAAATCAGACATTACAGTTATGCCCTTCGGGTGGATGAATGCCCTTGCGGTATTCATGGACTATATGAACAGGGTGTTTAGACCATACCTAGATAGGTTTGTAACTGTCTTCATAGATGACATTCTCATCTATTCAAGGAGTAGAGAAGAGTATAAGCAGCACCTGAGATTAACCATAAAGTCCCTCAGAGAAAAGTAGTTATATGCTAAACTTAGTAAATGTGAGTGTTGGCTCACTAAAGTTCAATTCTTAGGCCATTTGATCTCCCAAGCAGGGGTCATAGTAGATCCCTATAAGGTAAAGACAGTTTTGTAGTGGAAGAGACCTAAGACAGTGATAGATATCAAGAGCTTCTTAGGGTTTACAAATTACTACAGGAGGTTCATTTAGGGCTTTTCTTAGATAGTGATGCCACTGACTAGGCTCACTAGAAAGAATATACTATTTGTGTGGGATGATAAATGTGAGCAGAGTTTCCAAGAGTTAAAGTATAGGTTAACCACAACATAGTTTTAGTGCTTCTTGACCCTAGAGAGGCTTTCATAGTCTATAATGATGCCTTAAAGAAGGGGTTAGGATGTGTGCTTATGCAGGGAGGTAGAGTGATAGCTTATGCTTCTAGATAGTTGAAACCTTATGAGGAAAACTATCCTACACATGATTTAGAGCTAGTAATAGTGGTATTTGCACTTAAGATATGGAGACACTGCTTGTATGAAGCTGCATAGAAATTTATAGTGACCACAAAAGCCTTAAGTACCTATTTGAGCAGAAAAAGTTGAATATGAGGCAGAGGAGATGGTTAGAATTCCTAAAAGATTATGATTTCACCCTAAGATACTATCCAAGAAAGGCTAATATGGTTGCAAATGCATTGAGTAAGAAATCCATACATATGGCCTACATGATGATTAGGGAGTAGGAACTTATTGAGAGGTTCAGGGATATGAATCTCTCATGTCTGAGCTTAATAAGTGAAACCAGATAGAAAATGACCTAAAAAGCTAGATAAGAAATGCTCAATAAGGAGATGAGCATGTGAGAAAGCTTAGAACCCAGATGTCCTAGGATAGCACTCCAGACTTTAGTCTTTCTGAGGATAGGATAGTGAGATATAGGAATAGGTTGTATATGCCTAAAAATTCAAAGATTAGAGAAAGGATATTAAAAGAGGCACAAAAGAGTAAGTTCAGAATTCATCTAGGCAGTACAAAGATGTACCACAATTTGAAGAAAATGTTTTGGTAGCCTAAGATGAAAATAGACATAGCTGAGTACATCTCCCAATGTCTAGTATGTCAAAAAGTTAAGATAGAGCACCAAAAACTAGTTAAGTTACTTCAGCTCCTAGATATCCTTAAGTGGAAGTAGGATAGCATAGCTATAGATTTTGTCATAAGTTTACTCAGAACATCATCAGGGTATGATGCCATATGGGTGATAGTGGATAGATTAACAAAGTCAACACATTTCTTGGCTATGAAAGCCACTTACACCCTAAATAATTTAGCCCAGCTGTACATCAGGGAGATAGTGAGGCTACATGGTGTACCTAGGAGTAAAATATCAGACAGGGATCCTATATTCACTTCAAATTTCTAGAGATCATTACAAGATGCCTTAAGAACTAGATTAAGATTCAACATAGCCTATCACCCTTAGACAGATGGTCAAATAGAAAAGACCATCCAAACCTTAGAAGACATGTTGAGGACTTGTATTTTATAGCTAAAGGGTAACTAGAATACATACTTGCCTTTAATAGAGTTTGCCTATAGTAATAGTTATCAGTCCCTATATAAGGCATTATATGGGAGGAAGTGTAGATCCCCAGTATGTTGAGTTGAGTTTAGAGAGAGGAACCTCATAGGCCCATAATAATGGACCAGACCTCTAGACAGATAGACATTATAAGAAAGAAACTTCTAAAGACACAGAGTAGACAAAAAAATTATGTAGATAAAAGAAGAAGGCCATTAGAGTTTGAGGTTAGAAACCATGTGGGGATAGGTAGGACCATTAAAAGCAAAAAGCTCAATTCAAAATATATAAGTTCGTTCCAAATTCTTGATAAAGTTAGACTTGTGTCCTACAGACTTATCTTTCCCCAAAACCTGAGCAAAATCCATGATGTCTTTTATGTATCCCGACTCAAAAAGTACCAACCCGACCCCTCACATGTCATAGAATATGAGAATGTGCAATTATAGGACAATCTGTCTTATATAGTATCACTAGATCGAATCGTAGATGTTAGACTTAAGCAGTTACGGAATAAGACGATACCATTGGTGAAAGTGATTTGGAAGAGACTATCTCCTGTAGAAGCTACCAAGGAGTTGGAAGGAGAGATAAGAAAGAAGTATCCAGAGTTATTTCCATAAGGTATGTTTTTAAATTTCGAAGACGAAATTTTATTTAAGGGAAGAGAGAAATGTAACATCCAGTTTTTGTTAAAACATCTAAAATGAGTTAATTATAAAAGCAAGTCCCCTAAAATAAATGAGTTGAGGCCAAATAAAATTAGAATAAAATTATATAATGAAAAATGAGGATGTGATGCTTGAGTTGCCCAGAAACTAGAGCCAAAGTGATTCAATAAAATTGCTAAAAGTGTAATGATATTTTCGTAAATATAAGCACTTTTTGGAAAACTCAAAAGGGGGATTTTTAATAGAAAATTTGAACTTTCCGAGGTTCTCAAAGGCCCTAAAACCTATGGAAACCTGTAAAACAGTTTAAACCGCTCTAATTGATGTTTTACAACATCGATTGACCCAAACTTTGACCCTTTCATTTAAGAAGTTTTAAATTCAAATTGAGTGGTTCCAAAGATATTTTTTAAATTAGAGGACCTAAATTTTATGATGGAATATACGATTCTAAAAAAAGAGCTAATATGAGCCTAAAATAAAAGAGCTAAGAAAAAGGACATAAATGAAATTTTTAAGGAACAATTTTTAAGAAACCTATTCTTATATGTAGCACTCCATCGTCCCCCTCCATCTAACCAACCTTGCTTCTATCTATAATAGAGGAGATTTCTGCCCAAGAAGCATGCACAAGAAGGAGGCCTTAGGAGGAAGAAAGCCTTAGGAAAAAGGTAAGAAAACGAAAGTTTTTCATGGTTCTTCCTTTGAAAAATTTATTCTCCTCCTTCTCATCTTCCTTTCTATTGTTTCCATGAATGATTTGGGACCATTTTCGGTCTAGTTCAAAGGGAGGAGATTAGAATTTGAAGGAGAGGATTATACCAAGTGAAAGAGCTCTTGGAACAAGCCTAGAAACAAGGTAAACATCATAGCTTTTCTTCCTTTGTTCTTCCTAGTGTTGGTTCATCCAAGTAGAGAGCATGTAGGAGGGATTGATTTCTGACCAAAAACAAGCAAGGAACCTAGGCTTTAGGGTATGGGAAACTAGAAAATGCAATGAAATCCAAAGGAAAACCATTAGTTTTCAAGATGCCAAACTTAGGGATTTACTTGCACTTAGGCCAATATAAAGCTTCCTAGGAGTAATTCAAGTTGTCTAAGAGTGTATATAGGTTCCCAAGACATCTAGGAATCCTCCCAAGTGCCATTCTCTTTAAGGAAATTTGAAAGACTCCATGGGCTATTTTCATTGTATAGGTCTTAGCCAAATGGGTTTCATGTACTTAGGGAGTGTTTTAAATTTTTCTAAGGCTAGAATGGGACTAGATATGATGGAAGAACATCAAAGGAAGCCTTGAAAATTTTTTTAGAAAGCTTAGATTGTGAGATGGAGGTGTAAGCTTCATAATGAGACATAAAGAAGAAATTTATAGTTAGGCTCCTTAAAATGAATGTATGATGAGTCCAAGGAGTCTATATGGAGTCAAAAGACTTAGATTGAAGGAGAGAATGGAGCTAAGGTCATGAATTCCTATAGTTTCTTCCTTAGGTCTTATATGGAACCATAATTGAGCTATAGAGCAAAGTAGCTTCACAGAGAGTGTGTGATGCTAAAGCTTGCCTTAATGATGTAATTGTGTCCCATTTGATGTGTGTAGGCCAAAAGAGCCAAGGTCTACCTAAGTGCAAGTGTGTGGCTGGGAGAGGAGAAGAATAATCAAGAGAAAGACTTGTGATTTTGCTTCAAAGGTAGCTCTCTAACTTTTCTCCCATATATTGTTAGATGTTTTCTTGTCTTTGCGTGCTTAGAAATATTTCTAGTTATTGCCTATATGTTATGATACCATGATGCCCTTGAAATGTATTTTATTAATGTATATAGTTTGAATATTTATGGTGATGCCAAAAGTCCTTTAGCAAGGGTGAGGATGAGCTAAAAGTCTCTAAGATTGAGTGAGACAAAGCCAAAAGTCTCAAGAAGATTGAGGCTTAGTCAAAAGTCTCTTGAAAATGGGTAAGGTTAAACCAATACCCTTGAGAGCCTATGTATGATATATATGAGTTCCTTGAACATAGAAAATGCTTTATGTATGCTTACTAGTAGCTTAAATTGACATGCATGCATTCTTAGACTTGAAAATACACCTATTATGTATGTTTGAAAGGGTAAAGAGCTATTGGAATTCTTGAAATGTCACTCTTCCCTCTTCAATGTTTAACTATGTCTAGCTGAGCCAAGTGGGTAAAGAAATGGAAGCCAACAACCTTGAAGACCAAGACTTTGTTATTTAAACCATTTTGTTGACATATTGATATCAAATTATGTAACCATATGATGTATATGTTATGTAGATGCTTGAGCACATTTAAATGTATGTAAATATGATGTATGTACCTATTTTGGAACCATATGAATGAATATGCATGCTTCTGTCATCGAAGAGCCCTTATGTAATATGATATGCTTGTGTATGATAGCAATTGGCATAGTGAGAATTAGCTCCATGAGGATTTGCACCCATTTGTCATGCTTCCCTAGATTGTGTTTGTACTATGGGCACATGTCTAAGCGACTATGGAATATTAAGAAAGTCTTATGGTGCCTTAAGAACTATTTTGAACTTCAAAAAGTGATCAAATTGTGAGTTAAACTAAAGTTTGACCCAATAAATGAGTTTTTGCATAAAATTAGGCCAACAAGTAGGTCTCATCTAGAACTTTTCATAGAGATAAAAGAACACCTAATTTGGGAGCTCTAGAGAATTTATAATGATTTTTCAAAGTTGGAAAAATTTTGCATAAATATTAATAACACTGTTTATATAGTCAGTTTCTTCCTCTGTATCATCAGAGGGACAAATGATATCCAATGCTTATAAAATTTTACAAGCATAAACTAGACACTATAAGCTTTCCATAGCCACTGAGATCACATCATCTGGTGGTTTGTAGAGAGAGAACCTAAATTTTTAAAATTGCATGATAGTACTAGTAATGTAGCTCGACCTTTGGAACTATTATATCAATTTTCGTGGATCCTCTTTTGGTCTAAAATTATTTTTTGTCATTAGTTAGCATCCCAAAAATTTTCAGAAAGTTATCATATACATGATTTTGATTTTCTTAGAATTAGTTATGAATTTTCAAAGTTTACACCAGAAAGTTATGACGGTAAACCCAAGAGCAGCTCTTTTTTTTATGCATGGCTACCAATCCGAGATGTATGGGATGGAATGTGATGTTTTTGATTTGTATGCATGTGTTATGGATAGAGAATGATATTGATAAGGTCATATGGTCCATGGAGCATAAGATGAATTTTTAAAGTCTTACGTAACGCAACTAAATGATATTAAATATGCTTTTTTTTTTGGGAATGTATGAAACTAAGCACGTAAAACCTTGACAGTGTATTGGAAAGGCTAAAGAGACTAGGTATTACAAGAGGAATTGAAAGGAAGCTTGGAAAAGCTCACTTTAAGAAGCTTGAAACCAATGTAAGCTACATGGCTTTCTTTTGCTTCTTCTTGGTTATTCCTCCATGGTGATTTTTGGTCAGAATTAAACCCATTGAGGAGAGAATTAATTCAAGTATTAGCAAGTTGGAAATGAGGAATTTAGAGCTAGAGGAGTAGGAATTTTCAATTGGAAGTGAAAGAGAAGCAATGAATGCAATTTGAGACAACTAGGGATTATATTGCACTTATGAAAATCTAAATTTTTTTAAGGATGCTTTGGATTATGTGAGAGCTTGTATCAGTTTATTAGACCTCTGGGAAGTTTTATATGAGCCATTCCCACAAGAAAAAAGCAAGCTACTCCTTGGACCCCTTTTTTATGCTAAATCTTAGCCTCAAGGAAGTTTTGACACCTAGGGAGAGTTTTTTTTTATTTCCCAAGGGTAGAAAGAAGCTTAGATATGAATTATAAATGCTAGAGGAACCAATAAATTGAATTTAGGAAGCTCGGTTTGTGAGATGTAAGTTTAGGTCCCATTTAGATATAAAGAAGCAACTTAGAGTTTAGCTTCCTAGATTGAGTTTATAATGCCTTCAATGAGTTTATATGGAGCAATATGGTCTAGAGAGGAATGAGGATTGGGAGCCAAAAGCATGATTTCAAATGGGTTGCTTCCCTTATACCATGTATGGACCATATTAGTGTTTTAAGACCAAGTGAGTTAGCATAGAGGGTTGTATAAAGCTAGAATTAGTTCCAAAGATTGATTTGAGTCTCATTTGATGTGTCTCGGCCAAGAGAATCAAGAACTCCCCTATTGGTGTGTGTTGGCCCAAAAAGTGCAAGGGGAAAAGCAAGGGGAAAAGTTATGTTTCCTAACATGAGGTAGCTCCCTAACCTTTCTCACATGCATTCATTGATTTGTTGCTTGTCTTGGATTGCTTGTATGTGTATTTGAACTATGAGATTTATTTATAGCCATTGATTTAGTGTCTTAGTGCCATGATATGATTCATGAATTTGTTTGATGTGTAATGGCTTGAGTGGGCTAAGTGATGCCAAAAGTCTCTTGAGATAGGTGAGGAGGAGTTAAAAGTCCCTAATAGTAGGTGAGACAAGGCCAAAAGTCTCAAGAAAGAGTTAGGCCAAGTCAAAAGTCCTTAAAAGTGGGCAAGGCAAATCCAAAAGTCTCCAAAGAGTTGGGGTGAGGCTAAACCAATGACACTTAGAGCTTATGTTTGATTTGTATGAACTTGTGTAACATAGAAAAATGGCTATGTATGTTTTCTAGAAAGTTTTATGGGATACTTGCATTCCTTGAATTGAAAATGCATCATATGTGTATGTTTGAAAGGGGTAAAAAAGCTATTAAGATTCTTTAAATTTCACTCTTTCCCCCCCACATACTTACTATGTCTAGGTGAAGGCCCAAGGATTAAGAAGTGGAAGCCAAGTCCCTTAATGATAAGCTTTTGACATTAAGATAGGAGATTTTGTAAAATAAGGTCATGAAATTTTGTACAAATGAGGTAAATACATAGACATATGTAAAAACATATATTTATGATGTATGAATGGATTTTAGAACCATATGTGCATTTATGAGAAATTTTGACATTCAAATGCCTAGGTATGCCTATGAGTTTCTTGTATGTATGTGTGAGTTGGGAAGTGATTTTTAGCTGCATGAGGTTTTGGACCACTTGGACAGCCTTTATATGCTATTTTTAGCCATTTACATGTGCACAATTGGTTGTGATTGGGAGTAGGATAGCATATGGTAATTATTTTGACCCCTTTTGGTACTCAAAAACACAACTTTTGTAACCTATGTCCTAAACTGACCAAATGGACAAATTTGAGCATGAAATTTGGCATGACTATAGGTCTCATCTAGAGCTTTTTATGAGCAAAGAATAACTATTTTTGGAGGTTTTAGAGAATTAATTATGAATTTTCAAAAGTTAGAAAAATTATGCAGATTTGGTCTATGTAATTTTTATGAGGTCAATTTTTGTTTCTATATCATTTGAGGGACAAATGAAATTCAATGCTTATGAAATTTTATAAACATAAACTAGACATCATAATATTTCCATAGCCACCAAGAGCATTGCATTTGGAGCTCTATAGAGAAAGAACTAAATTTTTGAAATTTATGGTCAGTATCAGGATGGAGCAGATACCTCTGGTACTATTCCATTATTTTTTATGGTTTAGATGGTGTTTTTCTTGGTCTAAAACTATTTTTCTCCTTAGTTACATCTATATCTTTCTAAAAACCTATCATATGTATGATTTTAATTTTTTTAGAATTAGTTATGATGTTCTAAAATTCATGTCAGTAAACTGCCATGGCAACCTGAGAGCAAAAATGGAATTTCATGTGAAATAGTTCTTAATCTGTGTTGTAAGGCTCCAGTTGTATTATTTCTAATATGTTTGAGTATGTTATGGATGGAGAAGAATTTATCTAAGTAAAAATGATTCTCATAGACATTTATACATAGGTTTGATTACCAATATCTAATAAATCCCACTACCAAAGTTGTAAACTTGAGGTAATGGCTTTTGATCCATGATGTATACTTCAAAATGGGCTATTTCTAATTTGTTTGCATATGGTATGGAAATAATTTAAGGTAAATTTAAATGACTTATGTGGGCAAAATTGAACAATTTCAATGTCCATACGCTTGATTTATGTTGCTAAAGTATGCAAATTCCATGTCAATAAGTATGTAATGCTTTGAATATTATGGTATTTTGAGGTGTATGAACTTATGGTATTACATTTTTTATATCAAAGTAAAGGTTTAGAAACTTTAGTAATGATTATGGCTTGAGGATGTGATGTTACAGCTATGTACAGGACTTTACAGGGTGTTTTAGGTGTTTGTCACATCCTAAATTTTCTATAACTATTAACATAACCAAAGTTATTTAAGGACTAACTTGTGAAATTAACACTAGAAAGAAGGGTACATGATAGGAAAACTTATGAAGATAGTAGCACATTCATTTGTCTACCATGAAAACAAGTAAGAACAATTCAAGACAAGCTTATAGCTACACATATCATAACATGGTGTCCATCTCATGTACATGGAAATGTAGGTAGGCTTGGTCATGGTGGTGTTCCACTTAGTTGTGGGAATTAGTAAGGAATTGCATGTAAATGAATGAGTTAAACAATCTAAAATGGGAACACATAAGTTAGATAGAGATGTGGGACCAAAGAAGGGAGGAACTCTAATGAAGCAATAGACACCTCATGCTTCACTATGCAA
Organism: Erythrophleum ivorense; assembly: GCA_026724425.1. Taxonomy (NCBI): domain Eukaryota; kingdom Viridiplantae; phylum Streptophyta; class Magnoliopsida; order Fabales; family Fabaceae; genus Erythrophleum; species Erythrophleum ivorense. Next base: position 9,317,047 of record JAIUCV010000014.1, read on the forward strand.
ACATGTCTATATGGATGTCATTCAAATGATGTTAGTTAGTGTTTAATTGTGGGATAGCTAGTAGATGGTGGGGAATACAATGCTAGTTTGTAATCAATGAAGGGAAGCCACTTAACATAATAACCAAATAAGAAATGGAGTGGGAAGAATTAAATTAAACCAACCCCCTTGCCACCCCATGCTTACACCTTCCACTCACATATATGTATGTTTAATTAGTAATTGGCTAGTGCTCTAAGTTATACAATTTCTGTGGGAGTTAAATGCTACATACAATAGGTGTATTAGGTGGGAATAAGATGAAGGAAACACTGCCACATAGATTAGCACCAGTCATAGAATGGAAAAGAAGACAATTCAAGAAAATCAAATCAAAAAAAGCCACCACATGCTTGCACTGTCTAAAGCATATGCCTTCATATTCAATTATCATTCGGTCATGGCAATTAGAGTGTCTAACCATAGAATTAGATATCATCTTCATATAGAGTTTAGTGGGGAATAAGACACATGCATGATGCCACTAAGCCTTACACCCAAACAAGAAATTGGAACCTTCACCCTTACTACCTCATGCTTGCATCGTCCACCTATGTATGTGTAATGGATTAATGTTTAGTTAGTGCTCTTATGCTACATTGCCATGGAAGTTAAAGGTCAATTTTAAAATGTATCTTAGGTGAAGATAACATAGATAGGATGGTGCCACCTAACCTTGCACCAAATGAATGATAAGAAGCATGAGCTGCTTATTATGATGATCACCATCCACCTTAATTCATTTTAAGCCAAGGGAAGTAATGGCAAAAGGGGAGAAGGAAACTCAGACAGCCATAGAAGAGGAGAGATGGAAAGATGAACCAAGGTACAAGGATTCCATAAAAGGTAAGTAGAAAATTTAGTATGTTCTAAGTTGCTTCTTTGACCTAGTCAAAATTCTGGACTGGAACATTTTGCCTTTTGTAGAATTAGTTAGAAAATGATTTTAAAGCCTAAACTTTTATAACAGATCATCCATTCCTTATACTTGAAATCTGAAAAATTATGAATTTGTGGAACAAGGTAGATCAAAGAAATAACATACTAACTCAACCTAGTTCCTAGATGAGACAGCTTGGGGTTGATTTCATAACAAACCTTGTTAAATGGGTAAATGAAGGAATAATGCATGAAATTTGGTGGAAAGGTAGCTAAGACATATAAACTTAGGTCTGAAAAGTCTTAGAATTTTCTAAACTCATTTGGTAGGATAGCAAAGTTAGAAATAGGAAGGGCAGTGTACAGTAAGCTCAACTGAGGTAGTGGCTAAAATAGTAGGGGTTATCCCTGGGAATTCTTTAAAACTATTTATGTGGCTTATAATTAATATAATAAGGGATCATTCTACCCATTTTTATGATTTTTTAGAGGTCATTTAATGGGGGAAAGAAATTTTCACAAAAAATAGGCTCGAAACTGTAGTTAAATTGTGACTATAGTAGCTTTTGTTTCTTACTATTGCAGTGTGAATTTGTATGGTAATTAGAGAATCAAGCTTGAAAATAAGGACTAAGGACTTAACTTCAAAGCACTGGACTACACATGAATAACTTAGATAGTAACTAACTAATGAAAAGGAAAAGAAAATGAAGACATGATTATTTACAATTAGGAATTTCCAATCATTAACTAATGAAAGGGGTTTAGGAATTTCGTACGGGGGGATTAGTAGTTTAATTGAAATATAAATATTAACCATGACTTATTCTTAATTAACGTGATCAAAATTTAGGAAGGCAATTGGGACAGCAAGAACTAAGGAATAACTTAACCAGAAGAATGGTGATGAAACAGGTAATTATCATGGTATTCTGTTTGTTTACATACATAAATGCACTGAATGATTTTTGAATTTCTTACACTGTGTATGGTTGCATATATGCCCACTAAGTGACTCCCATGAGTACTAGATCACTGTTATTGGCTAATGACTGAAGTATATTAGCCTAACGAACGATACCCTGCTGCTTGGGGATTTACATGCTTCTACACCGAATTGTGCATCGATCGTAAATTCTTTTTATTCAATTTTCCTTATGTGTGTATACCATAAATCCATTGTTATCTACTAGGATTAAATCTCATTGTAAAGCTAATCATTTTTTAGCTGTTGTTCATACTACAGATGGAGTCATACCAATAGAGGATAACCATACCAATTAGTAGACTATGTATTGACTATAGTTAGTTGTAAATTCCTTAAATTATGTTAGATGTTGAAGTTTGGACTTTAGATGAGTAAGTAATGTTGTTTTATTAACCTCTCGTTGGTTTCTGTATAAATATAATACATGCAAAATTTACATTATGTTTAACGACAACACCTATCAGAACTATTGAACTCTATGTACAAGTAATCTCTTGTAATTGTGTTTGCATAAAACTAATTATCATAATCTTGGAAGAAATTCTAAAATAATAGTATGTATTCAATTGATGGGAAGAGGCTGTGTTTAAGCTTCTACAGAGACTTCTTGAATGGATTAAAATGACAGAACATATATAATATGTATTGTTGTATTGTTGTGCCTTAGGAGCAGGCTAAAGTTTCAATAATTCCATTTCCCCACAACGAAGTAAGAACTTGTAGGCTAATCAAAATAATAACATTATTAACTTATGGTTTTTCTCATGAAAATGATAAAGGTTATTTAGGTATGATAGTGTTTAAATGGGGCTTATGTCTATGTTTGTGTTAAGTAAGATGTGGAATGATATTTAATGTGTTAGTGAGTATTAGGGGAGATAGGAACTTTAGAGAGGCTAGAGCCAAGCCCAATAAGGCTAGAGCAGAGCAAATTGATCCTATGGCTAGAGCTTTACAGGCTTCAGAGCTCGCTAGGGATCCATGGCAAGCCAGAAGATACTAGCAATAAGAGTTTTGTGGTAACTGCAAGTGAGAGGCTTGCCTAGAGGTTAATGAAAGGCCTAATCCTCCTTGATCACCATACTCAGACCATTTTGAGATTTTTTTTCCTAATGTAGAGACAAGCAATAATGCAGCATAGTATGAAGTAAAACTACAACTGCAAAGGAAATGAGTTCAGAGGGGAAAAGAGAGAGTTTTTCCTTTAGCCATAACATCCAGATATATAGATGAATTAAAGAGCTTAAGAGTTATTTCCTCAAGCCAGAGGTCAGACCTTACAGGTAACATTCCGTAGAGTCTTAACAGCCCCTGCTACTCCATTTGGCTATGAATGAGTAATGCAAGATGTATAACCTTCTAGCCTTAATAGTGGGTTGAAAGTAGAGATAATTGAGGCTTGGATTATGTTATTAGAAGTGGATGTTTAAGATAATGGAGTGTATTTCAGAATGGAAGGCCTTGTTAGTCATATTCAAGCTAATACTAGAATGAACTACCTAAAAGAAAAATCGAGAAAAGGAAGTTCAAGACCTATAGGTTGAACAAGATAAAAGATAGATAATGACCCACTAAGTAACTTTAGAGAGACTAAGTCAATGATAGAAGAGCAGTAGACCTAGTTTATGAATCATAGAAGAGCAGTAGACCTAGTTTATGAATCTAAGAAAGAAATTAACTGTAGTGATGCTTAATGTCAAGGATAATTCAAAGTGTGTAACAATTAAAGCAAGATGGTTAGGCACAAGAGTAGTAAGGTTGTAGAGACCCGTCTACAAGGTGTTAACTCCAACCTAAATGCTACCCTGTGTGATGATGAATGACGGATTAATATTATGAACTCCAGACACATAGAACATGTCATGAGTATATGTGCAAAGAATGATAAAGGTATACATGAGGAAGCTATGAGTATATAAGAAGGGTGTACCTCAAAGGTAGTACCTCAAAAAAAATATGACTAGCTCAGTGTCACAAATTCAAAGAAGAGAAAAAGAAAAAAAAAATCTAAGAAAGGCTAATAGCAATATATAGTAAGCTTAAGTGGGCTAAAATGCCTGATCCACTGCTTTGATGCAAAAAAGTGTGATAATTAGCTTTACTTGGCTATTTTCATACTAGTTTTGTCAAATGCAACAAAAATACAATTGCAGCAAGATTTTTCGCAGTGATACATAGCCATTTACTACCTCAAATGAACTCATAGGGTCAAAACTAAATTTCTTTCCTTTTTTACTTCATAACCTCCATACACATATTTGTTTTAATCTATTTGATCATAAGATAAGCCTTAATTGCATAAGAGAGTTATATAACTCATTTTGACCCCCTTTTGACATATTAAGGTCCAAATTTCAAAAATTCATAATTTTGGTTGTACAACTCTAATTTATGCAAATAAAATGACAACGAAAAACTTATGATCTAAAATTATTATCATAAAAATTGGAAGTTAAAATGAATCCATTTGGCCCCTTAAAAGTCACAAAATCAAATAGTTGTGCAGAGTGAAAGTAATTTATATTTGATAACTTTTGGGAACCAATTTCAAAAATTCACCCCCATATTCTATAGGGCTTTAAAAAATGTAAACTTTATCTTGTTGGGAAAGCTCTATATGTTTGCTAATCACTTGCCAAATTTCAGTTCTAAATGAGCTCATTCAGTTTGTTAAGGGTAAGGTTATATTTTATGGTTTATTTATATCAAAATTTGGTTTTAAAAATAGTCCATTTGGCCCTAAAATGCATATATTACTTTGAGAAAATTTAATCTATGTGTATTTCATTTTTATAGAAATCATTCATGAAATAAGGCTAGCTACTAAAAATCAATATCCCACAACCCTTGGAAGCATATAGAACTCATAATACATAACATATCAAATCATGTTTCATTCACTTTTAATTATATTAAATTGGCATATATTCACAATCACAATTTTGTATATGAAATGCTATTACATATCATCATGGTATACATCATGTTTTCTACTACTTAGTTTTATATGTATATCAAAATACTATATACATCAAAAGTAGGCTACTACAGTTCCTAAGGCTTTAATTCTTTTCAGTTTCCTTCTCCTTACTTGAAGAAGTTAGTGGGAGATAAAGGGGGATGAAATTCTTAAGAGAATCTTAGTAGCCAAAATCATTCCAAATCAATGCACATAATGAATGCACATGAGGAAATGCAAGCATGTAGGTCATATGTATCAACTAACTCAAATATGAAAATTAGCATGAAACTTTAATACTCATCTAACCATGGCATGAAAACATACTAGTTAGACTCATCTATAGGTTAGGGAAAAACTACTGCGCTCAATTCCCTGTTATCTTATGCTAAGAGCCAAGCTTACTTATAAATACATAAAAATTCGTGCTAAAACAAGCTAATTCAAAATATAACTCATAAAATCAATAGACAACCAAAATATACAATCATCTCAACTCATATATGCACTTAAATGTATGCAATATAGGAAGAGATAGCTACTTTATGGAGTTAGGACCCTTGATGCACCATTAACTCACTTTATTCTTCTCTTTGCTTTGGTCTTTTTTGAGTTGGCACACACACAACGATGAAGTTGCTCTAGTTTGGGCCTAAATGCATTCATTCAATTGCAAAACAACTAATTAAGGCTCATTCTAACTCATTTTATTATCATATGGTCTATTAGAACTTAAGATGCAATTTGAACCAGTTTAGGTACCTTAAATGACAACTCTCATAATTCAATTTCTAGGCTTTAAAATTTCAGTAGATATGAGTGATATGATTCTAATGGAATTCATTAGGGCCATCATATACAAATTTAAACAAGTCTAATACCCAATTGCTTCATTAGGCATTTTTGAACCCTAAATTTTTACTTTTCAAAATAGGACTCTTAATTTCATTTCAATTATTCCATTAGTGTTCATTACTCATATATAGACTATCTATAACTTTAGAATCCATGAAACACTCCCTTAAATGTCTCATCTTAGCCTTGGTTGAGACACATGCACATATACCACACTTTGAAGTTTTGCCATATTATGGGGAATTTGATAGATATGGAGTATCATTGACTCTTTTCTAGTTCAAGTTTGGTCCTTAAATGATTCAAAACATCTTCCTAGGGTTTTATATCTTTCACAATTTATTTGGAAACCTAGGTGACCATAACTTGCTTTCTATGGCTCTCTTTGTAATTTTCTTTGTATAATCTTACTTTTTTCACTTCTAGACCCTTGTTTCTATCAAATTTTTATCAAACAAAAGCTTGCTCCTTCCCTTCCTCTTTCTCTCTCTCCATGTTAAATTGATGAAGAAGAAAATGATTCATGAAATAGCAAAATTTTGGCTCATATCATACTTTATTTGGAAGCTTGTTAAGTGGTGATTTCTTTGCTATATTTAATTGCTTCAAACTTCTTCTTTTCCTCAAGAGTTCAGCCATGAAAGTCACTTTTTTAAGAAAGCAAAGCCACCATTAGAAATGACTAGAAGAGAAGGAGAAGGTTTCTAATTAGCAAAATATGAAATTAGGCACATTTCTATAGCTATTTGGTTCTTTCTTGCCTTCTCTCTCTTCCTCTTTCTCATGCACCTCTTGATCTAGTTTAAAGCTAAATCGGTCGATTCTAAAAATAGGAGAAGGGCTGGTGTTACATAATAAAAAGAAGAAAGATATTTAAAAATTGTTTTCAAAATTCCATCTATGTTCTTACATCATTATAAAAAAATAAACTTTTAGTGACAGCTTTTAGTAGCGACCAAAAGAAGTTGCCACTAAAAAAATATTTTTAATAGCATCTTTATTAGGTTGTCACTAAAAGTTGTCAATAAAATACTATTCCTAATTATGATAAAATTTTTATTGGCAGCAAAAAAAAAATGCCACTAAAACTATTTAGTAGCAACAAAAAGTCACTATTAAATGCTTTTAGTGACGACATCAACATTGTTGCCAATAAAAAGTTATATTTAGTGATGGCATTTCAATTGCAACAAAAAGATTGCCACTAAAGCTGACTTTTAATAGTGACAAATTGATGTTGCCACTAAACGGTCGCCATTACAAGTTTTTTCATAATTTTTTAGAAATTAAAAAAAAATTGTCAAACTTTTAGTGATAGCAAAGTTGTCGCCTCTAAAAGTAACTTTTAACAGTGACTATTTTGGTCACCACAAAAAATTTTGGCATAAAATTTTTTATTAATTAAAAATATTTGCACCAAAACTTTTAATAACGGCAGGTTCTAGTCGCCAGTAAAATGCAACTTTTAGTCACAACTATTTGAGTCGTCATTAAGAGTTTTGATACAAAAAATTTTAATTGATTAAAAGTTTTGTACTAAAATTTTTAGTAGCGACAGATTCTTGTTACTACTAAAAAGTAATTTTTAATAACAACTATTTTAGTCATCATTAAAAGTTTTGGTACTCAATTAAACTTTTTTGCACCAAAACTTTTAATGATAATAAATTGGCGTTGTTACTAAAGTTAACTTTTTGATAATGTTATATTTTCAAGTATAAAATATTTTTGTAACTTATTTCTATATAATAAAATTTGAACTTAGAATTTTTTTAAATAAAAAAATACGTCAAAAAAATAAATTAGACTTGAAAATATAACTTTACCAAAGAAAATAAAAGTTTTAATGTTAATAATATTAACTAAATTTTATATAGAACTAACTTAAAATAATCTTTCTATAAATTTCTTAATAAGACTAAAAAAAATATTTTTACATACAAATAAGTTTTAAAAAAATGTAACTTTATCAAAAAAAAATTAAATTTATAAAATTAATAAAATTAATTATATTTTATATACAAATATACAAAATAAGATGAGATAATCTTTCTATTAAATTCTTAATAAAAATATTTTTATATTTAAATAAATTAAAAATATATATTTAACTATTATTGATACAATCACACTTCACTATATTAAAACAAATGAGCCCTAAATTAGTGTTTTCACTAGTTTGGTTTACTACATTTAAGAGTTATTTATTTATAATTTAATATCTTATGACAAAGTCTTTTTAAAATTATATGTATATATCATTTTTTGAAAAAAAGTGTTATAAAAAAATCTAATTTAATCCTAAATTTCATCATTTTCCTCACCTCTCCAATTTCTATTATGTCGTGTAATAAAGGAGAGTATCCCTCTTCTTTTATGGATGAGATTATTGAAATAGATAATTATTAAAATATTGTTCAAATATATGAAAATAATTAATAGTGATCTCATTAAAATGTATATTTGTTGTATAAAATTTTTCTTTTCTATGCAACATTTATTGAAAGTTTCTTTTTAATTATTCTTTATTAAATTTTTAAAATTATCTAATCATTAGTCATACATAAATAGCATTGTACATAGGTTTTTTTCTCCCTAAATTAGCTAAAGGGAATAATTCAAAAATTTTACTCATTAAAATTTGGTGCAATGTTGACAAAGAAAGTATTTATAAATAGGTTTAAAAACATTGCATATTTTAAAACTATAATTAATAACTAACAAAGAAAGTATGATAAAGTTTTAATTAATTGTTTAAGATTAAAGAAAGTATGTATACAAAACTGTAATTAATAAAAGTAAAAAAATAAATCAAAGAATACATAAGATTAATTTTCCAAGATTGAAATTAAATTCAAAAATCACATAAAAAGAGATTTGTCTATTCATATACTTCTTTTGTCAAATTCAAAACTCTATGACTTGTTTACTCATTTACACACATACTATCTTCTTTTCTTTTCACTTAATTCTTAGAGCTATATTCTCTTCTATAAGTTACTTATGTGTCGATTGAAACTAACAATAAAATTTTATCTACTTATATCAAATTCAAAATGTCATTTCTATTTTACTTCCTTCTTCTTCAAAATCCAGATTTTAGTATTATATAATTATTAATCAAACATACAAAATAAATGAAATAGATAATGTCAAAGTTGTATAACATTTATTGAAAGTTTCTTTTTAATTATTAATCAAACATAATAGTATTATTCAAGGGTTGTCCACCAAAATACTAATTCAAAATAAAGACTAAAATGAGTAAAGAGATATATTTTTAAAACATTAGTTATAATAGCACTTGTTTGTGAAATGAAAAAGATTTTCCCCCCTAAATTGGCTAAATGGAATAATTCAAATATTTTATTCATTAAAATTTGCTACAGAGTTTATTCATAATTTATTATCATATGATAAAATTTAATTAAATGTTTAAAACTAAAGAAAGTATGTATACAGAGTTTTAAGTAACTGATTAAAATTAAAAAAATAAAGCATTCTGTGATATTCAAAACTTCATTATTTGTTTATTCATTTACATCCAAACTCTCTTCCTCTCTCTTTATTCAATCCTCAAATTTAAAATTTTTATTTGAGCTCATTTCATATTCTTTTGAAAACTGATAGTTCCATAGTAAATTTTAGGCTCTTTATTTTATTAAAAATATTTTTTTATAATTTTTAGGATTTAAAACAATATAAAAAGTTTACTATAAAAATATCGTTACCAAGAAGCGAAATTACATACTGTCAGAGATTTAACCATCCTAACCTTATTAGGCTAATCTAATAATCTTATTATATTATATTGTGATAAAGAATATGAGTATCTCATGATAAATCTCATTATATTTAAGTCTTTGATTTTTCTCATCTTTTGGTTAGGCTGACTCCTTTTCCTCTTATATTATAATGTTTTCTTTTTTAGTCATTCTCTTTTATTTTATTCAGGCCTATAAGTCCATCATTATCATATCAATTAGCTTTTAATGTATAAGAATTACAGAAAATATTGGTTATGACACTTCTAAATCAATGTCCACTTGAATTCAAGTTTTGTCAGTCTATTATTTGTAAATTATGACTATAATACTTATTAAGAAAATATTAATCTTAAATTATGTGCATCATATGTATCATTATCTTTTTTTTAATTGCAAAATTACCAAATGTAACTAAGTATGGCAAGTAGTAACCTAATTGCTTTTAAAGGAAATTACAAAAAATAGAATTTATAAAATAACTATATCAAATTTAATAACTAAATGAAAATTAATAAAAAAAATTAATTATGATATATAATATAAATTTTTACATTACTAACAAAAATAAAACCCGTGCAATTAGATTGTATTTAAATTTATTAGATGCACATTTAATAATTGAAATTTTCTATTCAATAAAACTAAATAAAAATTTAATTTTAATCGATTTCGGTTGAATTACATAGAACTAATTCAATTAAAAATATACTTAATAGAATACTAGTTCAGAAAGTTCATTTTCGTTGGCCCAGAAAAACTTAAGTTACTTACATTTTTCGTACTATATTTTTTCTGATTTAATGGTTCTCGCTCAAGGGACTTCCTGGACCAGTAATGTCCACCAATCAAAGCCCATATATTGACCTAACCACGATCACTTACAAGCCCATCTGTTTGAGTTCAGTATCTCTCGGTCAGCGACCGCGCTAGGAAAGAGTTCGTTCCTCGCTTGTTTTTGCCGAGGGATCTTTTGCTGCTGAGCAACACAATGTGAGTAGGAATTTGAACCCTTCCGTTTTTTTTTTCTTAATCTCATTTACTCATTTTTTCTATTTTGATATACATTTTTAATTTTAGTAAAACAAAATGCAAGATGAAAATGATTCTTCAACTTTTAACTTCCTTCAAAATAAAAAATATAAAAACAAAAAAAAGATGGTGGAAATTTAAAAAGAAAAAAAGATCTTGAAGTTTCAAATCATCAGTGAGGTTGAGCATAAGAGGATCCCTAATCTTTTTTTGTTTTTCGCCCTTTGTGATTCACGACTTGTGGCCCGGGAACTTAATCTTCTATTTTTCAGGTGGTAGCAAGCAACACGCCAGGCACAGAAGATTGAGAGCCAAGTTAACTCTTTCATAGTATCATTGAAGCCATTTCGGCTTAGGGCAAGTTAATAGAAACCGATTCTCCCTTGCCACAACTCATGATTCCTGTCTTCTTGATCCTACTTGCTCGAATTGAACTTCAGGCTCTGTTTACTATTCTTGGTTTGATGATTTCACTTTTGAATTGCTTCTGTCCCTTATACTTGGCCCTGACTGGGTCTTCTCTATTTGGTTTTGTTATTTTCCTATTCAATTAGGATGGCTAAAATGCTAGGCAAAGCATCTTGGTTTGAATCTGCACATGCTAGGTGTTCGATTCTTTGTCTAAAGTTAACGCATGCTTGTAAATTCAAGAGTATTTAAGACTTTTTCCAAGTCTTGCATGATTAGTGTTTTGAGTCCTAGTCTTTCATCTTGCATTCATGTTCATCTTTACATCTTGCATATTTGAGTTACTAGTATTTAGAGCTACCTAGGATACTAGTTGTACATAGACTAATATTCTTTAATTCTTTAATTCATACATCTAAATCATAGCATCTCTATAATATTTTTTGTAAGAATGATCCTCTATTGATCACTTTACTGCATGTTTGATGACTATATTAAATTGTAAAATTAATATATTTGTTTATAAAAATCATATATTTTAATTTAAGAATATGATGATAATAAAGATATAAAAACTATACTTTAGAGGTGGTATGAGGAAGGTTTTAACTGAGTAATGACAAAAAGGGCTAGCATACTTCTGTAGATGGTTCATTATTTATGGGAAAAACATTGGTACCTAGCTAGGTAGTTGGGGGGTGGTAGCTAAACAATTACAAGCCACTATATTAATGTCTTAAGAATATGTGGCGACTCGTATGTTTGGTAATTGATTGTGGAGGATCATACCATTGATATTGTTTGGTGAACGGCGTTGAAATACTATTGATTGAAGGCTTCCCGCCAAATATATGATTGGCATAGAAAGCACATGTTACTGAATAGAAAAGACTAAGAAAAAAAACACAGAAAAAAATATTCTTCAATAAATGAGAAGGTGGATTCAGCAATAATATAAATGTTTGGGAAAAAAAATAAAACGATATAAACAGTTATTATATTATTTATATTCGTGACTATATTGAAGGGTGAAATCATCATACTCATTAATAAATCACTAATAATTGTATACTAAAATCATCACCTATTAATAATCAGGAGAATTATAATAAAGAATCAAAAAATAAAAAAAATTATTTTTAAGAACTTGTTACCACTTGTTTTAAGATGATTATTAGTGAATTTAACAACAAACAGTTAAATCTAATGGTAACAGATCTTTAAAAATAAATTTTTTTACTTCTTAATCATTAAACATAATTTTCTCCTAATAATCTTATAAGTACAAAAAAAGGGATATGATTATACTTAATTGTACATGTGTGTACCAGTTACAACAACCATACAAAATTAGGTCCATATACAACGGCTAAATTTGATCAGTAATTTTTTTAAAATCTATTAGTTTAGATGACAAATGAAAATTAATCAAAATATTTGTAAGTTAATTTGGACGGCAATTCATCCTTAATTAAAAAAAAAATTATTGAGACATGTGACTTCAAAATTTCCTTCACAAGAAATAATGGTAGTTGGAGTATTCATTGTCAAAATTCTAAAATTAACAACTATTATGTGCTGTCATCCATTTGTCAAAAAATCACATCAAGACTGTCATATATTATACATATTCAAACAAAAAAGAGACAATATATGTTAGAGGTGCAACCGGAAAGTCACCTGTTTGCGATGTTATGTAACTTTTTTTTTCCTCTAACTTTATTATTGTCATAACTTTTTTAAAACTTGTTATTATGGTATTTAGGCCTTTATTTGAGATTTAATCTTTGTTGTTTTCTTTCACTAAGAGACCTTTTATAATTTTTTTGAAACTAATAAACCCAAATGTGATTATTTTTTCCTTTCACTTTTCACATAAAATCACTGCCTTTACTTGATATGCTTCCTTTCTCAACCATTCATTTAGGTTTTGATGTAACTCGTTTTCAATATGTGAGAAGTTAGGCTTTTATAGTGTCCAGATCGTCTCAATTGCCGTTTCCTTTCATGTGCGTCAATTGCGGTAAATCGGATTGTCCATATAATCCAATGGCCAAGCTGATGCAATCAGGCTGAGGATTCCAATAAGGCGATTTTGAGGTTCTTGACTTTACCTATTCAGGTCCCACTTGATGTCTTAGGAAGATTTTGCACCCAAAGGCTTCTATATTTGTTTAAGAATAAATTATTTTGACTTTCTTAAAAGTTTTATTAAATTACATTTTGACTTATTATTATATATTTAATACTTTTTTATTTTAAAAAATTGCATTTGATTCTCATAATATTTTAATATATTAAAATTTTTAAATTATTTTTATCAAAACAATTAACTACATATACAAATAAAATTATAACTTTATTTTTAATATAATAATAAAAATAATTAAATTAATCTTAAATTCTAATATAAAATTGTTATTCTATTTTTAATAAAGTAAAGAAAGTTAAATAATTTTATTTTTTAAAAATATATAATATATAAAATTAATTTTAAAAATTTTATTAGGACATGACAGACATTACATAAAATTTTACAATTATATTTCCTTTTTACTCGAGGCTACTAAACAAGCTTTTATGAAAAAAATAATGCTACTTGTGTAAGTATCTCAGTATAAGTTTTTTTAAATAATTATTGATGTAGTAATCCATAAATAATTATTTAATAAAATTTTCAATCAGACCCACGTTAATAGTAATACAGTGATAACAAGGAACATTTAAAATAAGCAGTGTAAGTACCATTCTGTCCTTAAAAGCATTGTGTAGAGAGATATTTTACTAATGGGATTATTGTTAATAACTTCATAACCAATAAATTGATTCAATAATTAAATAAAGATTACATAGGACTTTTTAAAATTTATTTTGAAAATTAATTTTTTAAATAATATATTTTAAAAAAAAATAAAATTATTTAATTGTCTTTAGTTTATAAAAGATATAATAATGATTTTATATTAGAATTTAATATCAATTTAATTTATTTTTTATTATTATCTTAAAAATAATGTTATAATTTTATTTGTATAAGTAGTTAATTTTTTTGACAAAAATAAATTAAAAATTTATAATATATATTAAAAAATTATGAAAATCAAATGTAATTTTTAAACAAAAAATTATTAAATATATCAAAATATAATTTAATAAACTTTTAAAAAAGTTAGAATAATTTATTCTTAAACAAATCACTACAAAAAAGTTACCATATACCCACAGTCACTTTTAGTGATAGATAAAATGACTGTAGGTAAAAATAAGTTATACCTACAAACAATTTAAATAGCCATGGGTATAAATAAAATTATTTTTACTTATGATTAGAAAGTTTGGGTAAAAGTTTGAGTTAAAAATTACCCCACTTTACCTATAATTATTTAGTGTGGCTAAAAATTTAGGTTCAAAATTTCACTCCACCCATCTACTATGTTCCCTCCAAGTGACATACTAAAGATAGAGCCAAATTAATGAGAATACATGATTTTACCACTTGGAGGGCCTTTCTTGAATGTGTATTATAGACTGTGGTATAGTGAGTTTGAGATGCATAATTATTTAGGCCACTTAGATAGCTTATATATGCTATATTTATGCTTTTAAACTTGCTCAAAATGTGGTGGAATGGTTAGGAGGCCATTTGGAACCAAATTGACTCCATTATGTTGCTAAATTTGCCATAATCTTGAGTTATAGCAAGGTATGACCAAATGAGCTTGTCTTTGCATGAAATTTTGCTCTTATCTAGAGCTTTCCATAGAGTTAAAGATCACCCAATTTGGAACTCTAGAGAATTTATTATAAATTTTTAAAGTTGGACAAAATGAGCAAAATTGGAAAAGCACTATTCATATGGTCAACTTTGGTTCCAAGGGTCCTCGAGGCTCAAATGAAATCCAATGGCTGTGAAATTTTACAAGCATAAATTAGATATGATAATATTTCTATATCACTTGAGAGCACCTCATTTGGATTTATATCGAGAGAGAAATGAATTTTTGAATTTCCATATCAGTATCAGGGATACAACCAAACCTCTGTTATTGTTCCATTCATTTTAGGGGGCTAAATGCTTCTGTTTTGGTCTGGTGCTATTTTTACCTCAAGTTAACATTTATAGATTTCCATAATGGTGTGGTTTTCTAGGTTTTGATTTTTTTAGAATTAGTTATAAATTTTTAAAGTTTCTATTAATTACTTGTGATAGCAAACCTGGGTAATCAGACCTTTAGTACTTTTCTATTGTCAATCATGGTCCAACTAATATTTTCATGGCTTAAGATTATTTTTAACCTATATTTGACATCTAGGGCTTTCCAAAAAACTATCATTTGCTTGATTTATATTTTTTTAGAATTAATTATAATTTTTCTAATTTGTTGTCAAAAACCTGAATTCTAGACCTCAGAGCAACATGCCATTTTTCTAGTTTTTGGCTTCAAATCCATGCTACTTGGATTGTTTTATGATGTGTATAAATTGAATAGATAAAGTATGAGTGGAAAATGATGTTGGTGTATTTATGTAGCTGATGTAACATAAAATGAAAATTTCGAGCCCTACGTAATGCAATAAAATACTAATATTTTTATTCATTTTCTTAGAAATTCTATGGAATCAAGCATGAATACTAGTCTAATGAGGCTAATACATTATGGTATTATATCTTTGGTATCAAAGCAAAGGTTCAAGCACTTTTGCTCAGTGTCTAGCTTTGGAATTATGTGAATAGCCTATGTTGTTGTGTGAATTGTCATGAATTAAGTGTATATGTGCCTAAAAGGCAACTGTGTGCTAAAGATGGTAATTCTTTTCAGATAAGATAATAGAGACTAGGCGAGCCAGAGGCAGAGGCAAGCCACCTAGGGCTCAAACGGATGAGTCTGAGGACCCTCTACGTACCATCATGGAGAGGCTTAACAGACAAGAGACCATGATGGAGCAACAGCAAGAAATGCTAGAACAATAGAGACAGATTGCGCAGCATCAACATGATATGATCATGCACCTACAGAATGCCCAAGCCAGGCAAGAAGAGATGTGGAGAAAAGCCCTTGTACCTCAGCCATCTACCTCTGGCATTCCACTTGCACCTCCCCAGGAGCCAGCTCAGAGCTAGATGCCTATTCAGAAGTTACTAAATCAGTTCAGAAAGAATAGTCCACCCTCATTTGACGAGGAGTTGGATGTGGATAAGGTAGAGGCATGGGTCATGGAGTTAGAAAAATATTTATAGTGATGGATTATACCACAAGACAAAAAGCCTAGCTTGCCACATTTATGCTACAAAAAGAAGCAAATAGGTGGTGGCATAGCACGAAACCCCTAATACAGACTAAGAATATACAGATCACCTGGGAGAATTTTCTTGTAGAATTTTATGAAATATATTTCCCTAGTTTGGTGAGAAAATAGAAAGAGATAGAATTTATTAGGTTAAAGCAAACGGATGAGATGATTGTAGATCAGTATGTGGCAAGTTTATTAAGTTGTCTTAGTATTTCTCTTACCTCCAAAGATATGATGATGAACCCTAGAGATGTAAGCAGTTTGAGGCTAGGTTGAAGCCCTTGATTAGTGACAGGGTTACTCCACAGTGGATTCGAAAGTTTAATACCCTTGTAGAGATCAACAAGGTGATTGAGAATAACTTGCGAGTTATCATGCCTACTACGACTTCAGCTAGTTAGAAAGGGGGCTCTAGAACTAAAAAGACTAAAACCTAAGGAGGGCTCTAGCGTGGCACCCAGTAATAAGAGGAGAGACAAGGTATCGTGGAATAGAAAGCCATAGAAGGCGAAGAAGATGCAGCCTCCTCAGATCTAGTCATCTACCCAGCAATCTTGGATGACATGATTCAAGTGTGGGAAGCCGAGGCACATTGCCAAGAATTGCCATCAGATGGATGCAGTGCCTTCACCCAGGCCATAGACCTAGGGCAAAGTGTTCGCCTTCACTTAACAGGAGGCCAGTGCGTCCCCCAGTTTGATCCAGGGTACGCTTAAAGTGAATAATTTTCCTATAGTTGTTATGTTTGATTCGGGTGCTAGTCACTCGCTTATATCTTATGATTGTGTGAGATAATTGGGTCTGGCCATTAGTATTATACCATTTAACTTATCTGTCACTACACCCACTGGAGGCCACATTGTTACTTCCCATACTTGCTTGAATATCATCGTTCAGTTTAATCATTGTCATACCACTATTGATTTGATTTGTATGCCTTTTCATGACATGATTTGATTGTTGGTATGAATTGGATGGTTGCAAATAATGTTGTATTTGATTGTGAATACTGAACTATTTCTTTACATGCTTGTGGGACCATACCTAGGATGGGGGCTAAGTTATCCTTTTTTACTACTACTCAGGCTGAAAGACACTTAGAGTATGGATGTTAAGGGTTTTTAGTCTTTTTCTCTATTCAGGTTGAGGTAGAGGAAGGTATAAAGATGATATCAGTGGTTAGGGAATGCTCAGAGGTTTTTCTTAAAGATTTTGACTTTAGTGGTCTACCCCCTGAAAGAAAGATAGAGTTTCTTATAGACATAGTGCTTGGGGTTGGACGGGTGTCTAAGGCTCCTTACAGGATGGCTCCTATTAAGTTTGTTGAGTTGAAAAAGTAGATACAGGAGTTGTTAGGGAAAAGGTTCATATGCCCTAGTATTTCACCTTAGGAAGCTCTGATATTATTTATAAAAAAGAAAGATGGTAGCTTAAGATTATGTATAGATTACAGAGAGTTGAATAAAGTTATTATAAAAAATAGATATCCTCTCCCTAGAATAGATGACTTGTTAGATTAGTTAGCTAGGGCATCTATATTTTCCAAGACAAATCTTAGATCTGGGTACCACTAGCTGAAAGTGAGAACTAAAGATATCCCAAAGATGGTCTTTAGAACTAGATATGAGTATTATGAGTTCTTAGTGATGGCATTTGGGCTAACGAATGAGCTTGTGGTGTTCATGGATTATACGAACAAGGTATTCAGACTATATTTAGATAAGTTTCTGGTAGTCTTCATTAATGATATCCTATTTACTCTAGATCCTTTAAGGAGTATGAGAGACATATGAGACTAGTCCTAGAAATCTTGAAAGGTAATAGGTTGTATGCCAAACTTAGTAAATATAAATTTTGGCTAACTAAGGTGAGATTCTTAGGTCACATGATATCATAAGATGGGGTCATAGTTGATCACCATAAAGCAAAAGCTATGTTATAATAGGATAGACCTAGAACCATCATCGAGGTTAGGAGTTTCCTAAGTTTGGCAAGGTACTATACACGGTTTATTTAGAGCTTTTCTCATATAGCCATCAACGAGGTTAAGAGTTTCTTAGGTTTGGTAGGGTACTATAGATAGTTTATTTAGGGCTTTTCTCATATAGCCTTACCACTGACAAGGCCAACCAGAAAAGAGACACCTTTTCATGTGGGATGATAGATGTGAGAGGAGTTTCTACCACTATAATGTCTCACATTGGGTAGGAAGACCATAGATTAAGGCCTTATAAGTGGGAGTAGTACTCTCCCCACGTGAACACATTTTCTTGGGAGTTAATGGGAGAAGCCATCTTCTAGGAAGAATAAAACCCCAAAGCTAATAAGAGAAGCCATCTACTGGGGACAACATCCACGGGGCTCTGTAAGATCATATGACGAACTTTATGAAATCTTTGACTAGCATAATATATGTGAAAAGTATTATAAGAAAAGGTTATATGTTTTATGTTTTCTATAATCTCTTTACTTTATTACTAGAGAAATTAAAAGTTTAGCTTCCGTGACGTGTAATAATTAACTAATAAATAAAAACTAATTGAAAGGGTTACAAGTAGCAAGAGATAGTGTGAGAATGAGTGTAACACTCTAAAATTTATTAAAAGTAATTGTAGACAATTAAAGAATTATTATGAAGATAATTAGGCAAACTATGGGCAATAGAAATTTATGAAGAAATAAATTATTAATGTAGATTTGAAATTCAATTAAGTTAGAAATTTAATTTGGACTCATAATTAATTTAAACATATCAAGGATAAAGATTTATGGAGGCCTAATTATATTTTGTGCAAACTCAACTTCATTTTATGAGACTTGTAACACCATAAATTTCTACACTTATCTCATATTATATCTAAGTCTCAAGCTATGAAGTACACAAGGAAGTGGGAAAGATGACATTAAAGTATTGCATTTCCTTGCATTGCGTAATGTACAAATTTTTCTTTTAGAGTTTGGTGGGTCATATTGACTCATATATTACATTCTCATATTTAAGTATATAGATACCACTTAATTCTGTCAACAAAAGTGGCCTACAACTCGTGCAAGGCAAGGAAATACACAAAATTTCATGATGTAGCTTCGCCCATAAATTTTCACTTTCTATCACAAATTTTACCATTCTAGAAATATAAACACGCCTACTTTATGATAAAAATATAATCAAGCCATGAAACATCACACAAAAGACTTTTGACATTCAAAAAGTTGTAGAGCTCTGAATGGTCACTGGTACTGATACAGCTTTCTATTGTAAATTTTAAAAATGTCCAATTAATCCCACAAAAATCCAATCAATGCAAATGATACCAATCTGGAAAGTTATGGATGTTAGTTAGAGGAAAAAAATAAATTTAGACCAGTTTAGCATGTCCAGGCATTGAAAACTAATCAAATAGTAACCTGGGTCAGTCTGGATGCCTGATACTGGACAGAAACTTCAAAAATTCATATCTCCCTCTCTAGGCATCCAAATGGGGTGCTTCTAGATGGAACAAGTCACTGAGAGTGTCTAGTTTCTCTTATAAAATTTCATAGCAATTGGACATCATTTGCCCTATGAGTGACAGAATTTATTTTCAGTTCAAAATGAACAATAACTTGACCAAAATTAAAATTTTTCCCAACTTTGAAAATTCATAAAATATTCCATGGACCTCTAAAAATTCTATGCTTTAGCTTCCCAAAAAGCTCTCAACAAAATCTAATGTTATGCAAAAGTTTAGATCAAAAAGAGCTCATTTGGAGAAAAAGTGGTGTAGGTTTCCAATATGGTCAATTTTGATCCATATTAGAGACCAAGTGTGTCCAAATAACTTCCCTTAGTGTTTGGCACCTCTTGAGCAAGTTTAAAAGTATAAATATGACTTGTATGAACTGCCCAAGTGGTCCCAAACCTCACATATCTCAATTTGGCCATTCCACTTCCATTTATGCATACATTTCCTTACCATTAGTTTGCTACCACATATCCAAAATGCACATTTTTATACATATACCTTAGCTCTCATTTATATATGATACATTAACATAATTATACATGGTTATAACATCATAAGACATATACAATAATGGATTACACCATTTGCCATTCATATGGCCTTAAAAGAACAAAATTTAAACACTTTCTTGTCATAATTTCATCTTCCAAGGTGTGGGCTTCCATTGCCTTATCCACTTAGTCCACCGAGCATGTTAGAATATTGGAGAGGAGGGAATAAGATTCAAAAGATTCTAATAGCTCATCTCCTTTTCAATCACACATAAAGTACACAATACGAGTCTTGAAAATGCATGCATGGATATATTGACATGTGCAATCATTCAAGAGACATCTTTAACATTTGGACAAGTCATACATAACATACATAAGCTTGCCAAGTAAGTGAATTAGCCTCACCATTCACTTGTGGATTTTGGACTTGCCTAACCTATTTTTTTAAGAGGTTTTTGAGTTAATCTTACTCTTGGAAGTCAACCTCACTTTTGGGAGACTCTTTACTTTGTTTCAACCAAATTCTAGGGTTCTTGGCTCATCTTCATCATGGCTAGAAGGTTCTTAGCTTCTCCATACTCAAACAAACCAAAGTTAGCATATAAAATATCATTTGCATGCATACAATATCATCATGGTACCATGGAATAAAAGATCATGCTAAAACACTTTTCATAGCTCAAGACATATATACACACATTCAAAGACAATGTACGCATACATTTATGTATGAGAGAAGGTGGAGAGAGCTATCTTACTTACATTTGCATACTTTTTCCTTAAGCCTTGAGTGCTTTCCCTTGACCTCACACACCTAAGAATGTGGAGATCATTTCTCTTGGCATAGACATATTATATGAAAGCCAATTAGGTTCATAGAGTTAATTCTAAGGCCACACATCTTTCTTAAATACTAACTTGGTCTATTAACCCCTTTATGGTTCCAAGAATGCACCTAATGAAACAACATCCATTAAATGAGTTCTAGGCTCCATTCTTTCCTCTTATATATGATTCTTGACTCCTTTTAAATCTTTTGGAGTCATCACACAATTAAAACAAAGAGCCCAACTACATGTTGCTTTTTTAGGTCATATTATGGAACATACAAGGCCATCTCACTTTTTATGGTTTCTAAAATTTTTCCAAGGCTTCCTCTTATAGTCTCCCATTATACATGACTCAAAAATAAGCTTAGAACAAATTAAAACTACCCCTAGGTGCCATTTCTACTTTAGGTCGAAGCATATACTCTTCTTAGTATCCTTGGAGTTTCTTTGCTTCCTTTGATGGGAAAATCATGTAGGAAGCTCTCTTGGTGTCTTAGGAACTCATATGAACACTTAAACATCATAAAATATGGCTAGGGTTCATGGTAGAGTTCAAGGTGCAATCAAAACCTTAAATTCCATAACTTGCGTTCTAAGGCTCCCTTTACAATTCTAGTTGTATATTATTAATCCTCACACTCTATAACCTTTAGTTCCATTAAGAAAAACTCTCTTTCTCACTTTCTCTCTCTAGACTGAAGTTTAAATGGCTTGAAAACACAAGATTTTATAAGTGTTTCAAGTGAAGTCTTACGTTAAAACAAAGCTCTCTTCGCGTAGATTATTTTTTACTGATTATTTTCTTAAAAAGAGTTCCTTTTTGGCTTGGGTTAGACTTGAATCTTCAAGTTTTTAAGAAAAGAAAACCACCATTAGAGAGTTCTTAGAGAGAAGAATAACTTTCCTAACTGGCACGGGATGAAATGGGGCCGTTTACTTACAGAAACAAAAGCTTAAACTTCTTCTTCTTCTTCTTCTTCTCTCTCTCTCTCTCTCTCTCTTCTTAATGTCACACCATTGCTACCCATTTTTCTGCAAATGGAATCTTGGAGAAGGTGATGAGGTGTAATCTTACTTAAGAAGCCTCTTTTATAATTTTTCAAAATGACAATTTTGCCCCTACATGCCTGTTTGCTTCGTTTAGGCTCATTTTAACTCTTTTTTTAGAACCGTCTTTTTCATCATAAAATTTAGGTCCTCTAATTCATAAAATGCCTTTGGTTTTCATCCAAATTAGATTACAACTTTTTCGAATAAATTGGTCAAAGTTCAGGTCAACTGACGTTGAAAAACGTCTACCTGAGGGGCTTTAGTTGTCTCAGGGCTTTTCATGATTTTTAGGGCTTCTGAGAACCTTGGAGAATTCAAAACTTTCATTTAAAAAGCCTTATTGTGAGAATTCCAAAATTTGTTCAAATGACAAAAATACCCTTACGTTTTGTCAACCTTTCGTTACATTTCGTTTCTTTATTCTAACTTCATTTTTTTTCCGTCTGAGCCTGGGATTCTTTCCAAATTTTTTAGGACCTTAACTAAGTCATTTTAGGGGACTTCCTTTTGTATTCAGTGAATTTTATACATTGATGAAAAAATCATACATTACATTTTTCACATTTTCTCTCATTTTTAGAGAATCGGATATTACATTTCTCCCTGTTTAAAATAAATTTTATCCTCAAAATTTGGGGTTCACTTTTCTCTTACTCCTTTTTATTCTAGCTAACTATTCCTTTCTTTCCCTTATTCTTGGCTCTATACGCTTCTCTCAGTGATTTCACTCTTTTAAGTTTTCTCTCGGCCTGGGAATTTTCATTACTAGCTCTTAATGAGGGCTCTATTATTATAGAGTACTAGCTAGTTTTTCTCATAAGGGAAAGAAATTTCTGACTCTGGAGGCCTATCTTGGGAGAGCTTACTAATCACATCTGGTTAATCTTAACCTGTTTATAAGGGTTAACATTTTTTTTTCAATGGACTCATTTATACATCTCAGGAGATAATTTATTTCATATTAAATCTCCCTTATCCTCTCCTAATGGCTTTTCATAAAGTCTCATTATTTTTTTTATCATTACAACCATTAGAGATTTTTGTTTACTTACTTATTTAAAATATACTGTCCACTGTCCATCTCTACATTCTTTCTTACTAGCTTATCCCATAGTTACAATTCACATTTCTTTTTGTCACAAGCCTCACATCTCAATTGCTTATAGATATTACAACTCCTTTAAGGAGTTTTCACTTTTAATGACTCCCGTTTCTTTGTTTACTACTACATCTGTCTCTGTAGGTCAAGACTTTTCCTTACTCGTTTTACTCACTTACAGTGGCATTTTATAGTCCCTCATCTAAATATTGGTAGGCTTAACTTATATTCCTCATACTAGCATCAAAGAGCGACTACCACTGACTACTGCTGAATTCTGGTAGGATGCTAATTATACTCACAATTTCGATCACTAGAGGCATACTGCACCACTTACCTTATGCAAGAACTGCACCTGACCCCTTTTTGAATACACAATCTAACATGTAGGGATCTCTCTATCCTTTGGTTAGGACTAACATCTGCTAAGTAGTGGTTCATTTGGGTCTAACTCTGGAAAGCTACTTTTTGGCTTTCCTCATCCCATGCATTATGCTCATCTCTCAAGAGAGCTAGTCAGTAGTCTAACTATCTGAGTCAAGTCTTCATATTTTTGTGGCAACAATCTACCAGACTCAGGAGATCACTAGTCTTTGAGACAAAACTGTCTATAACTATACTGGTCTTTGAGACTTACTACTTTATAAAAACTATCTCAGGCTGTCATTTCACCAGAGAATTATCATACTATAATTAGGGACTCTCAATAACTTTGTGAAATTTATTGCGACCTTTAGGTTTACTGCGACCTCTCAAAGCCTTGCTAGGGTCTATTGTAACCTACTGTACTGTGCTAGGATCTATTGTGATCCATCTCTAAGAGACGTTAAAGCCTAAGATCACTGTATCTGATAATAAAATACATGCTCACTAAGTCTGATAACCATTGCTCATAATAACTGAGGCTAAACTCATAAATCCATCGTGCTCTTCGCGTGAAGTGGGTTCTGTGTCATTTAATTCTCTAGGATCTTGTCATACTGATACTCAGGAGCATTTTAATTTTCATTCATCACTCCTCATAGGATCCTCAAATTCCCACTTCAGCCATTTTTTACTTGGGCTTTCTCTTCTTACTCTAATTGTACTTATCTATCTATTCCTCTCATATCCTGTAACCTATACTTTGCTTTTGAGTGCCTTGGCATTAGGGCATCTCTCACACTAAGTGTGGTTAACATCTCTGGCAGGAGAGAGGCTATATACTGGTCCCTATTCATTTTATTTACATATACTATAAGGGACTCAAGTTATGCAGACTAAACTTATGCTATCTGAATATGAACATTCTCTATTGGGGATTCCTCTCTGCATGCTTTTCTTACTATTTTAGTATTCCTGGAATCTCTTTACCTCTCTTTTCTGACTCATCTTATTCTTTAACTAACTAGAATACCTTTTGATTATTGGGATACTTTGGTGATTGATACCATCGTTTGCTATGTACTCAAGTCACATTACTATTGGGTTGGCCAGACCCAATATCATGTAACAATTGTTGCAAGCAAATTATAACATCAAACATTAATACACAGGCGCCTCATGAATGAGCTCAAAGCCACTCCTACCTGTAGATTACAAGTTTTCCAATAATCTAAAGTATTTCTCTCGTACTTTTCTTTATTTTCCCTATCCACATAGGATGCTAGGGGAAAACAAGACTCTTCCTCTACTTCATCTCGAGATCACTTTATATTGCTCAACTATTCTTACTTTGGGCACTATCATGCTAGAAAGACATCTATACCAAGGACAAGTGTGCTTTCTTAAGTACTCAAGCATATTAATTTGATATTTATTTTCAATTTACTATATCCTCAGCTTCAACACTGTCACATATTCTTTCTCCTTTTACCTTTCTTATCCGTTTACTTAGGTAAAATGATGCTCTACTACTGGTTGTCTCTATTGCCAATTCGGGTTTCTTTACGCTCAAGAACACCTATATTTTTCCTAGGTTCCTCTACTTTTTCACTCTCTATAACATTAAGGGGGTCTACTTTTTCTCATACTCTTGCTCTACTTTTAATTAGACCATCCTTCGGTAAGAAGAGTTCTATTTCATGTAATCCCAGGAATTACATTTGATGGTACTCTTGGTTTACACTCTTTCTCTGCATAATATAAGACTTACCTTCTTAGGCGGTCTCTAGCTCCCTTGAGTTTCCTTGAGGATACTAAGGCACTAACTATTTGTCTCAACTCATTTCTATGTTCAGATCATAGCTAGGCTTTCTCTCTATTCAGCCTCTTTAGTCTCATTCCCAGGAACACAATATATAGATTTTAGGGTTTTACTGACCTAATCCAGGACATGTACTCTTACTGTCCGGATTCTACCTTATTGAAGACTTGTGCTCTATTAAGTGCTTTATTGGATGCTCTAATCACTCATATGCCTTAACCCTATATCATTCTCATATTAGGGAGCTTATCTAACTAGCTATTAGACCCTATCTATTTACTTCTCTAAGCTTAGTCTATTCATTTAGTCATTACTAAAGCGAGAGTATCTCTTCTGTGGCTAGTTTCTCAGCTCTTTCTTGCTTCCCTTATCATTATATTTTATGACTCAAGGGGGTCTATCTAAGAAAATTTGCTAACCACTACTGAATGGTCTCCCCGATTTAGGATGTCTCATCCTCCCTTTTTCGATCCAGAGAGAATTTTCACTGAGCTTCCTATCAAATTAATTTTTCTTTTTACTCATCTCACCTAGACGATGCTATTGGTCACTTATTGTAGGCTTTAGCTTATACTTGATCTGAGCTACCTATCTAATCAGACTAGTAGCTGACAATAACTTAGTTCTTTCTAAATTATTCTTATTCTCTTCTGACTCTATCATTGGGCTAATCATACTCATCTCTAGGTGTTACCTATGAGATACACCTTTCTAGGCCACTCCCTATGTGCCTTACTACTTAACATTTCATCGTTTAGTATTTCACAGGGTAGCACTCTAGGTTAGAGTCAACACCTTAGAAGTGGGTCTCAACAACCTTATTGTCCTTGTGTCTAACATTCTCTAACATTGAGTCCTTTCTCAGTCTCAACTGTTAGGCCCACTAATTTCTTACTAACTTTCCATGACCATTTACTGCTCTCTTTCTCTACTTATACTAGGGGTTCCCACTCTTTATGGATCGACCGATCCCCTATCAGTTCATTCCTCATGTTGGCCTGAATATGACCAACAAGGAATTCATATTGCCATTCACCACAACTAGCACATTATTCGCTGTGGCTAATTAGCCTCAAGTTTACCTTAGTTTTCCTGTCTAAGTATTGGCCACAACTAACTTATTAATTGGTCATGGCAAGGAACTCTTTGGATTGCCTCGTTGCTTCCTGAAATAATTGGCCATGGCTAAGCAGTTAATTGGCTGCCGCTAATGGCCTTTGATTAGCTTGCTTTTTCATGGATTGGAATTTCATCTTTGGCTACCAACCTAAGCCTTATTGCCTCTATATCTAGCTTATCATCAAGCTAGAGGGTTTTACCTCTTGCTTCATTCATGCATGACTAGTTATCACCTTTGGGCTGTCAGGCTCTAGGGGTGTAGCTTATAACTCAACCTTTGGCTTAAGGGAATTAACTTTTTGGGCTCTGAAACTTATCTAGACATTTAGATGTTGTGGCTAGGGGATAACTCTTTTCTCAGCTCCCCTCTAAACTGGTCCTATGTAGCCACAGTCTCATCTCATACCGCGCTGCATCACTACTTGTATCTACATTATGTGAGACATCTCATAATGGTCTGAGTATAACCATCAAGAGAATTAAGCCTCACATACTTTCTCTGGCAAGCCTCTTCATATCAATGAGATCTTTTCTTATCGTTCATACTTAGGGCTTGCCACTGATCCCGGCGAGTCATCATATCTCTTAGAACTTTAGCCGTTAGATTTCTTAGCTCTGCTCAAGCTATTCTAGAAGCCAACCTTCTTAGATGTTCGCTATCTATTCTAAGACCATTCTACAACTCACTTATCATGAACAAAGCTACAAACTATCTTCATACACCCAAAATATCTCATACAAGGCTTTACATATCTATACAAACCTATACATAGCCCTTGTTACCATATCCTCAAGCTAAATCCAATCTAAGAGAGCCTGGAACTTTGCTCTGATACCAATAAATGTAACACCA
The DNA here is from genome assembly GCA_026724425.1 of Erythrophleum ivorense. Lineage (NCBI taxonomy): Eukaryota > Viridiplantae > Streptophyta > Magnoliopsida > Fabales > Fabaceae > Erythrophleum > Erythrophleum ivorense. Next base: position 9,344,399 of record JAIUCV010000014.1, read on the forward strand.
TAAGTTTCTAGACTTAGCCTTATATTATTTCTAAGTCCCATGCTATGAAGTACATAAGGAAGTGGGAAAGATGACATTAAAATATTGCATTTCCTTGCATTGCGTAGTATACAAATTTTTCTTTCAGAGTCCCATGGGCCATATGGACTCATATATCACATTCTCATATTTAAGTACATAGATACCACTTAATTCCATCAGCAAAAGTGTCTTACAACTTGTGCAAGGCAAGGAAATACACAAAATTTCATGATATAGCTTGTACCATAAATTTTTACTTTCTGTCACAAATTTTGGAAATTCTTAACTAATTATAGGAAAATCAAAATTAAGATTTCTTTACCATTCTGGAAATCTACACATGTTTAATTTATGATAAAAATATAATCAGGCCATGAAACATCGCATAGAAGATGTTTGACATTCGAAAAAGTGTAGAGATTTGAATTGTCACGGGTACTGATACCGCTTTCTGCTATAAACTTCAAAAATATTCAATTAATTCTAAAAAAATCTAATCTATACAAATGATACCAATCTAGAAATCTATGGATGTTATCTAGAGGAAAAAAATAACTTTAGACCAATTTAGGCATGTCCAGGCATTGAAAACTAATCAAACAGTAACCTGGGTAGTCTGGACGCTTGATACTAGATAGGAACTTCAAAAATTCATATCTCCCTCTCTAGGAATCCAAATGAGGTTCTTCTAGTTGGAAAAATTCACTGGAAGTATCTAGTTTCTCCATATAAAATTTCATGGCAATTGGACATCATTTGCCCTATGAGTGATAGAATTCATTTTTAGATCAGTATGAACAGTAACTTAACCAAAATCAAAATTTTTTCCAACTTTGAAAATTCATTAAATATTCCATGGACCTCTAAAAATTTTGTACTTTAACTTCCCAAATAGATCTCAACAAACTCTAATTGTACGCCAAATCTCAGATCAAGAAGAGTTCATTTGGACAAAAAGTGGTATAGATTTCCAATATAGTTAATTTGGTCCATATTAGAGACCAAATGTGTCCAAATGACTTCCCTTGGTATTTGGCACCTCTTGGGTAAGTTTAAAAGCATGAATATGACTTGTATGAATTGCCCAAGTGGTCCTAAACCTCACGTATCTAAATTTGGCCATTTCACTTCCATTTATGCATACATTTCCATACCGCTAGTTTGCCACCACATGTCCAAAATGCACATTTTCATACATATAACCTTAGCTCTCATTTATATATGATACATTAACATAATTATATAGGTTCATAGCATCATAAGACATATACAATAATGGATTACACCATTTTTCATTCATATGGCCTTAAAAGAACAAAATTTAAACACTTTCTTGTCACAATTTCATCTTCCAAAGTGTGGGCTTCCATTACCTTGTCCACTTAGTCGACCTAGCATGTTAGAACATTGGAGAGAAGGAAATGAGATTCAAAGAATCCTAATAGCTCATCTTCCTTTCAATCACACATAAAGTATATAATACCTGTCTTGAAAATGCATGCATGGACATATTGGCATGTGTAATCATTCAAGAGATATCTTTAACATTTGGACAAGTCATACATAGCATACATATGCTTGCCAAGTAAGTAAATTAGCCTCACCCATTCATTTATGGATTTTGGACTTACCTCACCCATTTCTTTAAGAGGTTTTTGACTCAACCTTACTCTTGGGAGTTAACCTCACTTTTGGGAGACTCTTTACTTTGTTTCAACTAAGTTCTAGGGTTCTTGGCTCATCCTCACCATGGCTAGAGGGTTCTTAGCTTCTCGACACTCAAACAAACTAAAGTAAGTATATAAAATATCATTTGCATGCATAAAACATCATCATGGTATCATAGAATAAAAGCTTATGCTAAAATACTTTTCATAGCTCAAACCATATATACATACATTCAAAGACAATGTAAGCACACATTCATGCATGAGAGAAGGTAGAGAGAGCTACCTTGCTTGCATTTACACACTTTTTCCTTAAGCTTTGAGTCCTCTCCCTTGACCTCACACACCCAAGAATGTGGAAATCATTTCTCTTGCCCAGACACATTATATGGAAGCTAATTAGGTTTATAGAGCTAATTCTAAGGCCACACATCTTTCTTAAATACTAGCTTGGTATATTAACCCCTTTATGGTTCCAATAATGCACCTAATGAAGTAACATCTATCAAATGAGTTCTAGGCTCTATTCTTTCCACTCATATATGATTCTTGACTCCTTTTAAGTCTCTTGGAGTCATCACACAATTAAAACAAAGAGCCTAATTTCATGTTGCTTCTTTAGGTCATATTATAGAACATACAAGGTCATCTCACTTTCTATGATTTCTAAAATTTTTTCAAGGCTTCCTCTCATGCTTTCCCATCATACATGACTCAAAAATAAGCTTAGAATAAATTAAAACTACCCCTAAGTGCTATTTCTACTCTAGGCTGAAGCATATACTTTTCTTAGCATCGTTAAAGTTTTTTTGCTTCCTTTGATGGGAGAATCATGTAGAAAGCTCTCTTGGTGTCTTAGGAACTCAAATAAACACTTAACATCATAAAATATGGCTAGGGTTCATGGTAGAGTTCAAGGTACAATCAAAACCCTAAATTCCATAACTTGCATTCTAAAACTTCCTTTTCAATTCTAGTTGTATATTCTTAATCCTCACACTCCATAACCTTTGGTTCCATCAAGAACACATAAAGAAAAACTCTCTTTCTTACTTTCTCTCTCTAGACCAAAGCTTAAATTGTTTGAAAACATAAGATTTTGTAAGTGTTTCAAGTGAAGTCTTACTTTAAAACGGAGCTCTCTTCGCTTAGATTATTTTTCACCGATTGATTTCTTGAAAAGAGTTTCTTTTTATCTTGGTTAGACCTAAATCTTCAAGTTTTCAAGAAAAGAAAACCACTATTAGAGAGCTCTTAGAGAGAGGAACAACTTTCCTAATTTACGCAGGATGAAACGGGGCCGTTTACTTACCTAAACAGAAGCTTAAACTTCTTCTCTCTCTCCCCTTTTAATGTCATGCCATTGCTTCCCTTTTTTCTACAAATGGAAGCTTGGAGAAGGTGATGAGGTGTAATCTTACTTAAGAAGCCTCTTTTATAATTTTTTAAAATGACCATTTTGCTCTTACGTGCCTGTTTGCTCTATTTAGGCTTATTTTAACTCTTTTTTGATAACTGTCTTTTTCATCATAAAATTTAGGTCCTTTAATTCATAAAATGCCTTTGGTTTTCATCCAAATTGGATTAAAAACCTTCCCGAACAAACTGATCAAAGTTCGAGTCAACCGACATTAGAAAACGTCCACTGGAGGTGCTTTAGCTATCTCGAGGCTTCCCATGATTTTTAAGGCCTCTGAAAGCTCTAGAGAACTCAAAACTTTCATTTAAAAAGTCCTCCTATAAGAATTCCAAAATTTTCCCAAAATGATGAAAATGCCCTTACGTTTCATCAACCTTTCGTTATTTTCATTTTTTTTATTCTAGGTCCATTTTTCTTTCTGTCTGAGCTAGGATTCTAATTTTTAGGAGTCTAGAATACTTTCCAAATTTTTTGGGACCTTAACTAAGTCATTTCATGGGACTTCCTTTTGTATCCAGTGAATTTTGTACGTTGATGGAGAAACTGTATATTACGTTTTTCATATTTTCTCTTGTTTTCATAGAATTGGATATTACAAAACTTAACTTAAGGGAATCCACTTAACATGAGCCCAATAGCTATTAATGAGCCCAATTGTACCTTGGGCTGATGGGTCAACCCAACTCTACCCTAAAAACCCAATTGAAAGTCACTTTAGCGTTGAAGAGACATAAGGGTTCTACAGACCACAAGAGCATTTTTGCACCTTGAGGGGAGGCTAGGGTTTTCATCAACATTTTTGCTTAGTTTGGTGCTCCTAGAAGGTGATTTAGCTAAGGTGAGTTATATAAGACTTAATCTTTTCTTCTTCCTCTGCATTTTAGTCCAATTGGTTTATCATTTGGAGCATTTTCATTTTCTTCTCAAATCTAAAAAAATTTGCTTTTGGTGGTTTCATAGTAGATTTTTGGAGGTTGAGGCTAGGAGGGTTACTAGATAAGCATCCTTCCCTTATTTTGATGTATTTACTATTGATTAGGACCCCAATAGTTGACTTATAATATGAGCTTAGATTTTGTGCAAAAATACCTAAAAATTTGAGTGAAATATTGTGGTTTCGGGTGGGTAAGGTTCAAGTTCGAATTTAGGACTCTTTGATAATTGGGTAAGTGATTTCTAGGAACTTTTTGATAGTTTAATGCCATGGTTTTTGATTTATGCTATAATTAGTGGCTAAGAATATGCTTTAATTTCATCTAAGACCTCTAGGTGTGTGGAAACTTGTATTGACTTTAGAACCATATGCAATTAAGTGAGGTAACTAGGGTTTGATTTAATTTCTTACATATGTGCTTTGTTAATTTGATAAGTGTTGCATAATTTATCATTTTGAAGTACTAAATAATTGGTTGGCTACTTGATTATTATGTTTGGACCATGTGAGAGTCCATGGTAAAGCTGTGGTATAGCTGACACTCGTGCATCGTGCTTCAATCAGGCACCGGGTTATGATCAAACCTATGAATGCATTGAGCCCAGGTTGTGTTCAATAGGAAATTGGTGCCATAGACAGGCCTTTCCCAATGTTATTGGCCTTTAACATGATGTGTATGATTGCTAATATGGGATAGTAGTTATTGGTAGCTCAATTAGTGCATTTGCTAATATGATGAATGATTATGATATTTATTTGATTCATATCTCACCCCGTGTTATAGGCTAACAATTTTAGTAAAGGTTTCTTGGGTAAGGAAATGGGAAAGCAAATGAATGAACATCCATAGTTTGAGGCTATGTGGACTCTCTACACTAGAGCTATTTTTGTAATCCCTTTTATATAGCATCATGATGTGTTATATTACCAAGTGTAGGCTTTTGATGTTCTGTTACTAAGGTTGAATTTAATCAGAAGCTAGACCTTGTAGCATTTGAAATTTAATGTATGTACCTAATTAATATTTGACATGCATTATTGTTAATGTAAAGCTATTCCTTAATCACTTGAGATTTGATCATGTAATGTAATGAATGGCCAACCCAATTAGTGTTGTATGGTAGTTCAGCTATATATATATGCATATGAATGATATTGTTAGTGGCCTTGGTTACCAATTTCTATCATAACATGTTTAGGTGCTAATAAGTGGTAGTATGTACCTGATGAGAATTTCCTTTAAGCCTATATCCAATGAGAATTTTTAGATGGTGATACCTAGAAGTTGGGATGTCCATTAAACCACATATGATGGTTAGGGAGGTCATAATATTCATCTAAAGCGAGTGGTATAGTGGTCATAATATTCATCTAAAGTTAGGGAGATGAGAGAATAGGGTCAGAGGAGGTTTAAGTTATGGCCAAAACTACTTAAGTCGCTGCCAAGAGTCATCCAAAGGCAAGGAGCGCCATGGTGCAAGGGGCTAAGTTATGGTGCAACACGAGAATTTTAGGTGCAAAGGGAACCCGAGAGCACTCTCACTGTGGTGCGAAGAAAGCTTACCGTTGCAAGCATCGAGTGAGAAGCTTAGGGGAGCTCTAAAAAGGTCTCTCGCCACAATGCCATAAAAGCTCATCTCAGCAAGACTTGAGAAAACTGAAATCTTGAGTTCCAAAGGCTTATCTCGTCATGGCACGAGGGAGTCCACCACAGCGAGGATCGTGAAAACTTGCACAGTAAGGTCCAGAGAGTAGTTTCATTACAACACGAAAGGCTTGGGTCATAACACAGATTGTATATTTTTGTTTTGAGTCTTAGTAGCTAACTTAGCCACTGCGAAAATGTCTAAGTCGTGACCTAAAACACTATGCTCCTATCTTTAGCCTCAAGAACTTAGTTTTTATAGGGTTAATGGTATGGAATGACTTAGGAACAATTATAAGAAGGTTATTTGGTTGTGGAATTAGTGTTAATATGATATGCAAGTTGTAATTGATGATTTAAACTTTTTATAGGCTTAAATTGCATTACTTGTTAGATAATGATCTTCAAGAATAATAAGGTTCAAATTTTCCTTAATAATTTTCTCAAATGGCTATTTGTACTGACTTTAGACCGTGATTTAGGATCTTTAACCATATAATTAAGCTTAATTACTATAATTATGAGTTAGGGATGTTACAATGAAAGAGAGTGAAAGAATAGCAAGAGAAGAAAATAAGCTTGAAGAAGCAAAACTTTGAGAAATCAAGGTAAAAACATGTCCTTATCTTGCATATGGGATAGTAGGGATTCCCTATCTTCATCTTTTCATTTTGTCTCAGTTATCTGATAGTAAATAACCATGGGTATGTTTTGAAGGGTTGAAATTTATCATCTTTAAAGGAAATTGTGTCATAGAAATTCATGACTTTTCTTTGCTTCAAACTTGATTTTAATAATTGTGTATTGTCATAATCATGTTGGCTTGCTATATAGTGAAGAAAAGCATGTTTTTAGGTGATAAATAGTGCATTTTTTAAACAAAAGTTTTTCACATGACTTGGCGATGTGAAGACACATGAGTTGTGCATTAAAGAATAATGTTTCTAGAAAATGCACAACCCAACTATGTAAATCCACACAAACTATGTACCAATGACTGTTTCTGGGAAATGCATGACCTGGATGTGTATGGCCACATGGCCTACTACTAGAAAAGTACACAGCCTAGCCATGTAAAAGTACATAAGCAATGTACTTCCCCCTAGTGTACACGTGCTTGAAGCTACAAACTTACATGACTTAGTAGCATAGGCCGTGTAACACTTGGAAAATTAAAAAGGTGAGTTTTCCCATGTTGTATGCATCCAATCTGCATATTTGTATATGAATATGTTTGTACATTTTAATAAATTTGGTTCCCTTATGAAATTCTTCTAGAACTCAAAGAATTTAAGTCAAGTAATTCTTTACAAAATTCCTTATGTAAAGGAGTATATTTGGATTTATGACCTTATGCATAAATGAAACTACCTTAAACTATTCCCATGCATTGATAACCTTAGCTATGAAGGACGTTGACATAGACTAGGACCTGATATGGACTTAAGAGACACTAAAAACAATGAAAGCTATGGTAACAAGAAAAGGGTTTTATCAAAATTTGTATATGCAACCTACGACTATAATTTCTTAGATTCAAATATAATAGCAATTGCATATGTTTGGTCTACTATATGTATTTTGGTATACTTGAAATATTATAATTGTGATTACTTTTTTCATGTTACATTTTTTATTAACAAGATTCATGCTTCTTATGATATACATGTTGGGCAAGAGAAAGGAAAGGAAAAGAAAGAGAAAATGATGATTCCGTGATACATTAGCATAGAATAGAATTCTTATGGTTTAAAGTCCCTTCACAAGTTAAAGTCTTGATAAGAGGTTCCCACGGCTTAGAATTCCTCATCTGTTAAAGTCTTGAAAAGATGGTGACCTTAAATTGCATATTTCTATGGATCCACTCTAAGGGATGCCTTAGATAAAAACGCTTGGTATTTTTTAAATGTACTAACAGGTGTTCATGATAATACATATAAGAAGAGTAGTTCTTCCTCCTTGACTATATTGAAAACTTAGGTCTTGCATCAAGTAATATGGAATGCTTTGTATGTTACCTATGGAATTTGAAAATCCAAGTCTACATCAAGTAGTATGGGATACTTGGTGTGGTGTTTATGAAAATAATTTTCCTATAAACAACACTCTTAAGGATGGATTATCAACATCTCTTTTTATAATAATGTTCACAGCAATATGATATAATTGGCCCAACATGCTATATAAATTGAGCTTGCATACATGAAGCATAGTAATTTATACTGAGTTAATTGACATACAGATATGCTAAATGAGCTTGATATCTTGAATTATGTATGATATGGATTAAGATTGTCTATTGAGTGTGTTATTACTCTAATTGAGAAATGCTATTTCCAAATTATGTCTATATGTTATTCATTAATTTTACATGCCATTTTATACAGATAAGCAGAATTATTATTGTTATTAGAGTTTTGTTTGCCTTATATTAGATAGGATGGTAAGGCTTTTAGGTATTAATACCCCACTATGTCAATTATTTTGATCATCGACTACACATGATATAGCATGTAGTCATATAGATACTTAGCATCCCTATATTTTTTATAGTACATTGGGCCCTATCATAACATAATATTTCTAGGTTTTGTAATTTTTTAGGTATGTACATAGAAGTTAACACTAGGCCACAAAAATGACTAGAAATATCAACTTTGATGCATGAAAGTATAACTATCTTTGTCTGCTTTTGTATGCTATTTACCTTTTGCTATCTTTTATATGTTTAGACAAAAGAAAGAAATTTTTTTTTGGTAGTTTATGTAGTTGAACCATTTCTAGTTTTCAAAACTAATAGTATTTTTACTGAAAATGTAAGTTCTCACTTCTTTGTGGTAATGTGTTTATATATAGACTTAGATGATGTCAACCATAAAGTTTGTTGTTGAAATAGAATAAATGTCTATAGAAGTGCCTGGCATGGGACAAGTTCAAGTTATTCTGAGTATGAAGTGGTCTGTACTCAATAGAGATGGGCAAGCCCTGTTTGCTATCTAAAACCCTATGGAAGTAACCAAGGAATCATAGAAGGCTTACCTAGAAGTCATGGAACCTTTTTTTATGTATATTTGTATATGGTAGTGCCATGACTTTACTTAAATAATGTTTTGATTATCAATATGGAATGACAAACTATCTTGGAATAGTTTAAGATAGAGTTTATATATAGATGTTTTGACATGTCAAATTTCTATATAAGATATCTCATTACCAAGTTTTATCTTTTGAAATGCACATATACCCATTATGAAATATAAATAATAAAATAATATTTAATAATTAATTAAGTGGGTTGTAAAAATGATACTCTCTTCATTACTTAAGTACTTGTTCAACTAGTGCATTTGTTAGCTTATATATGTTTAATGTAGTGCATCTAGTTTTTTTGGTTCCTTAAAGAAATGAAATTTCCATATATCCAAACAGAATATGTTTTATGTATTTGTAGGTTTAGAAGATCAAGATTATCCTCGTATCTCATGTTAGTTGTTCCTCTAGTCTTAAGGTGCGAAAAGGTTGGTATTAGGGTTTTAGGTTTTCCTATGGTTGATAAAGTAAAGTGTTCTTTGATGGCACTTCAATTATGATTACAAAGTATGGCATAGTTATAATTGTGGCACCTTTAGATGCTTATGATTTTATTCCTTTCGAAGTATGCCTCCTTGTAAGATGATATGGTATATATGTTTGAGTCTATTATATTCTAAACATGTTTCTCTGTCTTATATGGTATGAAGATGCTGCTAGGACTTTTGCAACTACAAAATCGAAGCTACGATGTGAAAGGCATATTTGACATGGCATTTGCTCAGCTTACAACACTATCTTTTAGAGGCTATGTAAAGGCCCATTTAGAGGTAGAGACATACGACATAGTAGACGTGGTAGAGGTGCTAGAATCTTTAGACCTACTACGAAAGACATTTGTATAAATGTTGATGAAGAGAACATGGTAAAAGAACACCATCTTTACCATAAAAAATTATTTTTTTATTAAAACGACCTAAAAGGCTAAATTTATAATTTTTTACAGTAAATAAATAAAATTCAACAATAAAAATGATAAAAAATATTTATTGAAATAATTTTTTATTATAAAAAATTATATATTTAGCCTTTGAAGTTTTTATAAACAAAAAAAAAATCTTATTTTTATTTTAAAACAACTTGAAAGGTGTTGGTGCTTAAGTTATGTCTAAAGACATAATGGCTTAAGTCAGTAATAATGTGTTGTATTATTTAGATTAATGGATGTGAATACAAGTTCTTTTCTCTATAATATGTTATATTATTTAGAATAATGGATGGGATTACAAGTTCATTCCTCTATAATTTGTTATATTATTTTGCTAATAAAATAAAGAACTTGTTATTGGACTAAGTTGATCCATTATTCTAAATAAGTTGAGATAATTTTTTTTGGTGTAAGATTCTTAATAAGACTAAAAAAGTATTTTTTTTATGCAAATAAGTTAAAGAGAATTAAATTATAATTAGAAATATAAATTTATCAATAAAATCATATTTTACAAGATTATTATTAATTTATTTTAATATTTTTATATAAAAATTAAATAATATATAATATAATATATATATTATATAACATTTATTATATAAAATATATTATATATAATAAATATTATATAATATATATGTATGTAAATACCTCCCATGCCCCCTCCCCTAATGCCCCACTCCCCCAATTCTCTCCCCCTCCTTTTATTAAATGTAGTACATTCTCTCAATAATTTAAAGGAAACACAGGGTTTGTGGCTCTGCATTCCCTTAAAAAAAATAAGTATATGAAGAAATAGAAATTATGATCAAGTGTCAAAGTTTCTATCTTTTGACACTATAATAACAATGTTAAAAAGCCTTTTATGTCTTATAAAATAATGATAAAGGTTGTCACCTTTAATTTGTAAATGCAATTCTTTTACTTGTTAGGTGTTGTAGTTGCTTGCTAACAAGGTTAGCAAGCAAGAACAACGGTAGTGAAGACAAAAGTATTATCTATACTAGTAGAAAGAAAGTATTTGTTTAATTTAAAGGAATATTATTGCAACATAATCTAATAATTTATGCAAATAGATTAGGCCAACTATATATAAATTTTTAAATTATCATAAAAACTAATAATATTACATTTGAACATTTAAATGTCATTATCACATTATACTTTCTATCTCCATAATTTTCTCAAATTCTCTCCCTTCCTTAAGGTATTATGTGATAATTATGTGGCTTGTAAGCATTAATTTTCACTAATATGTAATATTTTATTTTATTTTGATAGTTTTAATGAATAAATTGTTATAATTTATAATTAAACTATAGTTCAAGGAAGTCATATGTGCACTTTTTAACCATACTACTGTAATGAAAATAATAATTGAATGGAACGTTAAGCTACCAATTTTATTAGGCTTAAATGATGCATCCTTTTCTTTTTAATAAGGATGCATCTTATTTTTTATTTTTTTATTTTTTGGAGGACACATCCTTCTAATTTTATTTTTTTTAGGATGCATCCCATCACACCATATTCTTTTAGCCTCACTTTCCCATACATCAAGTCTCATACATGCTTCATACATGAGTTTCAAGGAAAATGGAATAAAATAATGTAATATTTTTGTATTGCATAGTACTTTAAAAATTCAAATTTCGCTTTGTGGATCCTGTGAACTCCCTAATATCATCCCCTACTCATATTCCACCTAAACAAGTCATAACTATTGCAAAACATCCCATAGGAGAACAAGATATGTAAAGGAAAATCCATGAAAACCTTAGCCTTCTTACCTTTTCCTTGGTGTTTTCTTCCTCCTTTCTCCCTTCCTATGGTGTGTCCTTCTCAACAGAATTCCCCTCTAGTCTTCAGCAAAAAATAAAGTCAGTTAATGAAGGAGAGAAGAGGGGCCGCACCACTTAAAGAGGAAAAGTTAAAATTGTTGCAAAGAAATTCTATATACATCCCTTGTTCTTGGCCTTTTCATTTTAGGTTTATTTTAGCTCATTTTTTAGAACTATATTTTCCATCATAAAATTTAGGTCCTCTATTTTATAAAATAGCTTTAGAATTACTCAATTTAGATTTAAAACCTTTCTGAACAAAGAAGTCAAAGTTTGAGTCTGTAACAAACGGTAAATTCCATAAAATGAGGAAATGAGTTGTATAAGGGTAAGTCCCCTGAAATGAGCTAGATAATATCCCAAAAAATTTGGGTAGTGTCCTAGGCTCCTAAAAATAATAATCCTAGGCTCAAGCAAAAAGAAAAATAAAACTAGGACAGTGAAGTAAAATTGTTACAAAATTGACGAAATGTAGTGGCATTTTCATAAATACATGTACATTTTGAAAAAACCACATGATAGCTTTTTAAATGGAAACTTTGAGTTGCTCAGAATTCTCAGAGGCCCTAAAAACCATGGGAAGCCCCTTCGGTGTATGTTTTCCAATAACAGTGAACCCAAATTTTAACAGATTCGTTTGGAAAAGTTTTAGCTCCAATTTGAGTGATTCCAAAAGTATTTTATTAAATTGGGAACATAAATTTTATAATGGAAAAGACGATTCTCAAAAAGGAGTTAAAACAAAGCTAAAACAAAAATACCCCAACAGATGGGTAAAATTAGAATTTTTGTAAAGGGATTATTCTTGAACATTCTACACACTTCATGCCCTTTCTCTTCCCTTCTTTAGGTTGACCTCCTTTGCCCAAAAATAGAAAAAGAAAGTTCTCTCTTAGGCACACAAGAGAAGGAGAGAAAGGAGGAAGAAAAGCCAAGAAAGGTGGGTAAATTCATGGAATTTTACGCTTCTTCTTCTTCCAACTTTGTTCCTCTCCTTCCAAACTTTCTTTCTATGGTTTTGTTAAGATCTTTGGTTCTGTTTTGAATCCAAATTTAAGGTGAGTAGTTTGAATTTCTTGGGGAGAAGCAAACCAAGAGAAAAGGCTCTTGAAAGCTAGCTTGAATCCAAGGTAATTCTTATTCTTTGTTGCTTCTTCTCCTTGCTCTTCTTTTATGTATATTTTGGCTAAGAACAAAACTAAGGGAGGGGGGATTTTTTGCCCAAAAAGAAGAGAGGAACTAGGGTTTTAGACTATGGAGTGGAATATGCCAAGAAATTGTAAGGAAAATTAATGGAAATTGATTTAGAAAAGTGTAAAGCTCTTTAGGGTTTTGTAAAAACTGATTTAGTATATGTATTTTCTAGGCTATGTAAGTGTTCCAATGAGCTTCTAAGACCTCTAGGAAGCCTCCCAAATGGCTCTCCCTTCATGGAAACATCAAGAAGCTCATGAACTCCCATTCCTCCCATTATCTCGACCTAGGCTAGTTAATGAGGTTAGAAAGTGTTCTAATTTGTTCTAGCCTAAGTTTGGGACTTTATATGATGGTAGAAGGTTAAAGGAACCCTTGGGAACAATTTAGGAGTCAAGGTTTGAGAGATGAGACAATGGTGTCCATAATGGAGCCTTGTGAAGCAACATATGTTTAGGCTCTTGTAAGTGAGTAGATGATGGCTTTAAGGACCTTGAATGAGGTCAAGAGGCCTAGAAATGAAAAGAGAATGGAGCCTAGAACTTGAATTACAAGGGTTGCTTCAATAGGCCACCAATCAAACCATTATGTGAACTATGGAACCATTTATGTTTCCAAGAAAAAGTATAGTATCTTAGCTTGTTTTAAGAGTGTAATTGTGTGCTATTTATGATGTTTAGGCCAATAGAATCTCAATCCACCTAGGTGTGCTTGTGGGGCCAAAAAAGGGAAGGAAAAAGACTAAGTAAAGCTTGCATAAATACCAAGGTAGCTCTCCACTTCATTCTCTTTGCATTCTTGGTTGTATATATACGTCATTGTGTGTATGTGTATGCTTTTGTAACTTGAGAACATGCCACTTGATGCTTTGAGATTGCATTGGTACCAATATGTTATTTTGAATGTCATTGATTATGGAAATGGCTCATAAGGGTGAGGTGATATCAAAAATCCCTTAATGAAGGTGAGGAGATGCCAAAAGTCTCATGGTATGGGTGAGACAAGGTAAAAAGTCTCTTAGATGGGTGAGACTAAGTCAAAAGTCCCTAGGCCAAGAGTGGGGCAAATCCAAAAGTCCTAAAAATAGGATGAGGCAAAACCAAAAGTCCTTGAGCATGTTCTTGAACTTAGTGTGAATTAGTGGCATAGAAATTGTGACCTTGCATACTTTATGATTGTCTTACTTTCCATACTTTTGTTTTGATGTGTATATGCCATGAATGTGTGTGTGAATGGGTGTGTGAGCTATTGAGGTTCTAAGAATCCCACTCCCTTCCCCTCCTTTATCTTAATATGTCTAAGTGGTGTTCAAAAACCAAGAGATGCAAGCCAAGGGACATAAGAGACCATCCTTTGATCATTATATAGCTTTCTTTGTATCCAAAAGTCAAAGTGAACATGTACATGTAATTTTTGGTTTATGAACACTTGAAAAAATGTAATATTATGTATGAATGATGTACGAACCATAGTTGGTACCAAATCACTGCAATTATGCAATTTGACTATGTAATGGTTTGGAATTATTAGTGTATTCTTGAATATGGAATGACCAAAATGAGATGCACGAAGTTTGAGACCATTTGGATAGCTCATATAAGTTGTATTTATATTTTCAAACTTGCCCAAGAGGAGCCAAACACAAGAGAAAGCCATTTAGACTAAGTTGGTGTCTTATAAGAGGCAAAATTGATCATAATGGTGAGCTATGGCACAAACTATCTAACTGGGCTCTTCTTGGTCTAAAATTTGGCATGCTCATTGAGAGCTTTTTAGGAAGCTAAAGTGGGTAATATTTGGAAGTTTATAAAATTTTTGGTGAATTTTTGAATTTAGCAATTTTTCTGGTTTAAGCTATGATACTATTCATTTGGTCCAAAAATTGATCTTTATCATTCATAGGGCAAACGATATCTAATTACTATGAAATTTTACAAACAGAAACTAGATCTGCCTAGTGATCGATTTCAATTAGAAGCACTTCATTTGGATATCTAGAAAGGGAAATATGAATTTTTGAAGTTTTTGTTCTGTTCTAGGCATATAGTCAGACCTCCATTATTGTTCCATTAATTTTTGGGTCTGGATGCTCTTAGATTGATCTAGAACTATTTTTTCCCTCTAGTTAACATCCATATCTTTCCAAATTGGTATTTTGCATGAATTAAATTTTTGTAGAATTAATTGTGAATTTCCAAAGTTTATATCAGTAAGCTATATCAGTAATTCTGGACATCCCAACCTTTGCACATTTTCCATTGTCAAACGTAGTCCAGATGAGATTTTTTGACTGGGAATTATTTTTAGTGTAAATTTAACATCTAGATTTTTCCAAAAAGCTATGGTTTGCTTGATTTCAATTTTTTTAGATTTAGTTATGATTTTTCAATTTTGCCTCAGAAATTTGCCACCATGGAATCCGAGGTGAATGAGTTAATTTCGGGGTTTTTACTCCTAGACCCGTGAATTGTGTGATGTTTTGAGACATTTATAATTTGTATGGATGGAAAATAATTAAAAAATATTGTTGGTAAGTTTCCAAAGTCCACAGATTAAAATTTGAATTTTTAACACCAATGTAATGCCATTAATTCCATTGTTTTAATACATTTTCTTGGGATTTCTTTGATGAATTGTGTAATCCCACTTGGATAAAGAAAATCAATACTAGAAATAATATGGTATGATAGAGTCAACTAACATTTAAAACCATACACTGGAGGGGTTTTAACTATCCCAAGGCTTCCTTTGGTTTTCAGGGCCTCCAAGAATCTCGGAAAGCTTAAATTTTTTATTTAAAAAGCCCTCATGTGAATTTTTTTTTATTTTTCGAATTTACAAAAATGCCATTATGCTTTTGGAAATTTTTTGACCTACCCTAGCTTAGGTTTTTAGGCATCTTAGACCTTGGGTCCTCATTTTCCATTATTTAAAATTTTATTCTAATTTTCTTTACCCTCAAATCTCTCATTTCAAGGGATTTGTTTTTTAAACTGACTCATTTCGGTGTTTTTATACGCTACCGGATGTTACACATCCAATAATAGGACGTGTCTTATTTTAATTTTTTTTAAAAGGGAGGTGTTAATATCCTTTATTGCATAACATTTGAATTAGTACAACATTTGAATTACTATAGTATAAATACAATTGTAGAAAAAAAATTTATGGATCATAATAAATAGCTCGATGTGCTACATTGAGGTTTCCTCTCACTTGTTATGGTAATCCTTGCATAGATTAATCTTCTTCTTCTTTCTTGTTTGACCCTGGGCCATTTTGAATATCAGATGGTTTAGAATTCAAAATTGACTGATCATACCAAAAGAAAGGAATTAGTGCAAGCAATGTGATGAACCCCTAATGCTCATAGTGCGACAATCCTCCATACTTAAAAAACCCACTAATATACTTGGCATTAAATGTGTATAGATCATTAAATAAGGTTGTGAGTGGGACAAAGCCATATGGTATTTACAATAGTGTGGCAGAGAATGTGGTAGTGACATCATATAATCTGAGGGACCATCACCTTTAACATCTGTAAATTGTGTGGATGACGCAAATGAAGATGAACCAACACCCTTTAAGTATATGTGCATTAGTGTTAAGGGGTAAGAGGAGGATGCAACACCTCTGATTGTCAAGGATGTAGTCCCAGTATTAGTGCCCTTATGATCTTTACCTTAGTCATCCATTATGAGTTGCTGGGTGGACCTCTTGCCATGAACTCTCTTTCTTTGCCTACCTTTTGAAATTTGTGGCCTCGGCAAATCAAGTGGCAGTGGAACAGGCTGGGAGATACTTATGTTGTAATGACCAATAATTTTTATAATGAACTAACTCTTCTAAGATAAAGATAAGAGACAAGATAAAAAGAAGTAAAAGCCCAATTAAAATAAGGAAAAAGGGCTAAAGCTCTACTTAAGGCCCAAAAAGAGGTACTTGAGTGGACTTTACAAAGAAATAGAGATGAAATTGTAATTATGTGAAATTAACATTATAAGGAGAAAATACATTATTTTCCTCTAATGTAAGGTTAAATAAAGTTGTTAGAGGCCCCAAAATAGTTAAAATAAGCTAGAGTCTTAACTTCATGCATATTAAGAAAGCCAATGGTATAATGGTAACTTTAGCCATTTTAAGCCATTAAGGACCCAAAATTTATTTTTGAGTATAAGAGAGCAAATAAAATACATAAATTAGCAAAGTAAAATAGAAATATATGATTCATGGGCTATATTAGAGAAAAATTCAAATCAAGGGCAAATTTGTCCAAGAAAGTGTCATTTTTATGTTTTGGAATGTGTGCACCTAATAAGTCACTCTTGTCTCTTCCTTCTCCCTTACTAAACCTGACAAACAATAGTAGAAAGAGATAGGAAGTTTAGAAAAAATTTAGCCAAAAATGGAGGAGAAAAAGAAAGAAGAAATAAAAAGTTTCATCAAGGATTTTAGGTGAGTTCTAGCCACTTTTAACCTTTCTCCCAATGATGAACTTTCTTCATCTCCTCAAGAGCTTTCTATAGATGTAATTTTCATCTTGAACTATGAAATTTGGTATCTAGATGTGTTGCATAAGGAGCTCATTTTGGGAAAAAAATTTACGCAAAAAAATTAAGGTAACTCCCTTAAGCTTTTTCATTATTTTGGTGGCTTGAAAACTTGAAATTTTTTTACCCTAAAGAGCTCTAATTATCGACCAATATGAGGGCTTCATCATATATTGTTTTCCATGGTTACAAGTGGTAATTGAGAGTAATAGCACTTGAATTAGATATAGCTTTGATTGGGTTTGATGGAAATTTTTGCATTTGGGACTTGATGTGTGTGTTTGAGCCAAGGGAGGCTATGTCTAAGTATGATGAATGGCTTTGTTAAATTATGTAATTAGAGGCTTAAATGAGTAAATTAGAGATGGTCTTAAGTAAATATGATGCAAATTTTTTAAGTTTGTGACTTCTTAAAAAGAAAAAAAAGCTATGATTGATGCAAGAATTGGGAATTTGATGCAAGAGTTAGAATTTGATATTATGGCTGCCCATGTGAGTTATATATGATCTAAGAATGCTACTTAAGTTGTAAGCATGAGACTAGAACCAAGAAAAAGAATGAATGGCCCTGAGTCTTGTGCAACTTTGAATTTTGAGATCGAAGAGGGAAAATTTGAGTTATGTATATTAATGGATGAGTTAGACCAAATGGAGATTACAAGTGTTTTTTTGAGTTAATATAAGGAATTTAGAAAACTTAGGATGCATGGAAAACTCTACCAATCGAAACTCTTAAATTTTGGCCTAAGAAAGAGGAATTGGTGAAAAGTGTGTTAGTAATGGGATTGTTGTGTTTTGGTCTAAATTGAACATTGGAATTATATATCTTAGACCATGATATGGTTAAATATGAAGTCAAAAGGATTGAAGAACTCTAAAAAGTTGAAGTATGATTTAGAACCTTAAAGTGTAACTATGGAAGCCCTTATACATGTTAAACTTAAGTTAAGTATGCAGTTGAGTTGATAAATGCCTAAGTTATTTATATTATTTCCTAATATAATATTTTAGGCAATTTAAGTTGATTGGGTAATTTTAGAAGGTTTTAGGCTGAGAAGAGGAACCTTGGGTGTTGTAATAACTAAAAAATTGCTGAAAATGTTCAAGTCCTAAAAATTTTCTAAGTCTATTGGCTATAGTGAGAAATGGCCTAGCTATAGCGAATGTACTTATTCGCTATAGCAAGAAATGGCCTAGTTATAGTGAATGTACCTGTTCGATATAGCGAGAATGCTTCTACCTATAGCGAGTTCGGGCATCCTATACAAAAATCAGGGTGTTCCTCGCAATAACGTGCGGTAGTGAGAACAGGGGTCTGGGACTGATACGTGTTCGCCATAGCGAAGGTTATTTTTCATTATAGCGAGGGTTAGTCCAGAAAAGCATGAAAAAGTGTATTTCTCCTTCTTAAAGACTCCAGAAGCATCTCTTTTCTTTTAACTGACTTAAGCTCCATCTAAAACAAAGAAAAAGAGCTTGAGAAAGAGGGAGAGACCAAGAGAACTAAGGAAGAAGGAAGAAACATCAAGGAAAAAAGGTAAGAATCTTTAAAGATACCCATACATAACCATGCTTCTTCTCCTTAAAACTTTCTTCTTCTTCTTTTAAGTTTCCTTTCCATGAGTTGTTGAGTAAGATAGCTCTGTTCTGAACTAGAATGAGTAAGAAACCCTTGAAAGAGAGTGTGATAAATTAAGAAATACCAAGGAAGTAGAAAGAGAGTTAGTGAAATTCTAGAGGGAGAAACTAGGGGTTCTTACATATTATATAGGGTTTGCCTTGATGAAGAACCCCCTAGCCTTGTGAGTATTTATTTGAGTTATAAGAGAGTAATTTTATACTTTTTGTTATGTTTAGGCTCAAGAGAATTAGCTCCATCTAGTTGTGGTGTAGAGATCAAGAAAGATAAAGAGAAATAAAAGAAAAGGCTTGTGTTGGCTTGTAAGGTAGCTTTCCACTCTTTCTTGTTGCATTCTTGGATGTGTAATAGTCATTGTATGCTTGTGTATAAGCTTGTATTGTGAGACAGGCCATTCAATGTTGCCTTGATACATTTGTACCAATATGCTTATGTTTTAGGTTGTGAAAATTGCTCAGGTGAGGTAGTGCCAAAAGTCCTTTGAGATGGGTGAGGTGGAGCCAAAAGTCCCTAGAAATAGGTGAGATAAGGCCAAAAGTATCATAACTGAGTGAGGCCAAGTCAAAAGTCCCTAAACCAAGGGTGAGGCCAATCTAAAAGTCCTAAAAATCAGGTGAGGCTAGACCAAAAGTCCCTAAAGCTTATTCTTAGCATTGATATGATATTCATGGCATGTAAATCATGTGTTGTATGATTGTGAATGGTTATATGCCTACTTGTATGCTTTGACTTATTTATATGCCTTGATTACTTCATTGAATGAGTGTATAAGCTATTGAGATTCCATGAATCTCACTCCCTTCCCTTTCCTATCTCATATGATCCAGATGGAGCTTAAGAACCAAATAGTGGAGGCCATGAGGCATAGATGGCCCATTCTTGCCACTTTTGCACACTCACACATAGTTTGATGTATAGGAAAGCTAAAGTGCTTATGTATATCTATTTTTTTTTAGATGTAAATATTTGAGTAAGTGTAGAAATATGTATAAATGATGTATGAACTATGTATAGAGCCAAAGAAATGAAAAGATGAGATTTGGCCCTTTAGTGGTTTATATGTAGTAGTGTACTTTTTCCCGTAGCATGGTGAGTTTGAGATATGTGTTGGTTTGGATCACTTGAAAAATTCATATATGTTGTGTTTATACTTTAAAACTTGCCCAAAAGGTACTAGAGTATGTAGGAGACCATTTACCTCCATTTTGAACCATTTATGGTGTCAAAACTGTCAAATTTATGAGCTTTGTCAAAGTATGACCAAATGAGCTCTGCTTGATATGAAATTTGGCATGCATCTAGAGCTTGTTGAGAGCTTCTTGGGAAGCTAAAGTAGGTAATATTTTGAGGTCTAGAGAATATTTGGCAAATTGTTGAAGTTAGGAAATTTTGATAGTTTTAGTTAGTGCACTGTTACCATAGGTCCGAAAATGAATCTATGTCATTCATAGACCAAACAGTGTCCAATTGTCATGAAATTTTATGGATATAAACTAAAAATCTACAGTGACCTATACCAACTAGAAACACTCAATTGGAGGTCTGTAGAGGGAGAAATAACTGTCTGAAGTTCTATGTCGGCATCAAAGAAGCCATCCGACCTTTGTTACTATTCTATCAGTTTTTTGAGGTCCAAAGGCTACTAAAATGATCTGGACTTATTTTTTTCCTCTATTTAACATCTGTATCTTTCCAAATTGGTATAGTTTTTCTAGATTGGATTTTTTTGGAATTAGTTAGAAATTTTTGAAATTCATGACAGCAAGCTGTATCAGTACTAGGGATAGTCAGACCTCTGTCTCTTTTTTAATGTCAAACCTAGTCTAAATGCTGAGATTTGGATTGGAAATTATTTTTATTATAAATTTAACACCTAGAGCTTTATAGAAAGCTATGGTTTGCTTAATTTTCATTTTTCTAAAATTAGTTATAATTTTCCAAAGTTAGAGCCAAAAATCTGACTTTTGGGCCAGTTTTGAGAAATTACATTTTGGGATTTTTGGCTTCATAACCGTGGTTCATAGGTTTTTTTTATACTATGTGTGACTTGTATAAATGGAGTTTGAGTAGAGTATATAATTGATGGATTCACAGGACCCATAGGGCAAATTATGAGCGTTTAAACCCCGATACATAGTAGGAAAAATGCCACGGGTTTTGTCATTTTCTTTGGAAATCATATGGAATCAAGCCTAAGCAGAGACTAGTTGGGGTTAATATATTATGGTGTTATATTTTTGGTATCAGAGCAAAAGTTCAGGTACTTTTGCTCAATGTTGGGTTCTTGAATGGTGTGATTTACTTGTGTTTAGTGTGAATTACCATGGAAGTAGTAGCATACATATACATATGTTCTTGTGCTATGATTGTGAACTAAGGATTGCTACTTCTTTTCAGACATAGTTGAGACTAGATGGGACAGGGACAGAGGCAGGCTGCCCAGGGCTGAGCCAGAGGTTTCGGTTGGGCCTGAGGATCCTCTGCGGACTATCATGGAAAGAGTTGATCGGTATGAGGCCATGATGGGCTAACACTAGGAGATGCTAGAACAGCAGAGGTACATTGCCCAACAATAGCATGATATGATCATACATCCACATTTGGCGTTCCACCTACACCTCCCCAGGAGCCTACTCAGACCCAAATGCCTATCAAAAAATTATTGAAGCAATTTAGGCAGAACATTCTACCCTCATTTGA
This sequence comes from Erythrophleum ivorense, assembly GCA_026724425.1. Taxonomy (NCBI): domain Eukaryota; kingdom Viridiplantae; phylum Streptophyta; class Magnoliopsida; order Fabales; family Fabaceae; genus Erythrophleum; species Erythrophleum ivorense. The sequence continues at coordinate 9,366,034 of JAIUCV010000014.1, forward strand.
CAGGGAGTTGGATGTGGATAAGGCGGAGGCTTGGGTTATGGGGCTGGAGAAAATATTCTCGGTGATAGATTGTACCACCAAGCAGAAAGCTCAGCTCACCACTTTTATGTTACAAAAAGAAGCCAATAGGTGGTGGCATAGCACAAAACCCCTAATGGAGACTAAGAACATACAGATCACTTGGGAAAGTTTCTTGGTCGAGTTTTTCGAGAAATATTTTCCTAGTTCAATGAGAAAGAAAAAAAAGATGGAATTTATGAGCTTGAGATAGACGGATGAGATGATTGTGGACCAATATGTGGCCAAGTTCATTGAGTTGTCTCGGTGTTCCTCTTACCTCCAGAGGTATGATGATGAATCCTAGAGATGTGAGCAGTTTGAGACTAAGTTGAAGCCCTTGATTTGTGATAGAGTTACTCCACAATGGATCAGGAAGTTTAATACCCTTGTAGAGGTCAGTAGGGTGATTGAGACTAACATGTGAGCTATCATGCCTGCTATGGCTACAACTAGTCAGAAGGGGGCTTCAGAAATGAAAAGACCAAAACTGGAAAAAGGTTCTAGTATGACACCCAGTACTAAGAGGAGAGGCAAGGGGTCATAGAACTAAAGGCCATAGCGGGGTAAGCCAATGCCACCTCCTCGGAGTCAGTCATCCTTCCAGCAATCTCTGGTGACATGTTTTAAGTGTGGAAAGCCGAGACACATTACTAAGAATTGTCCCCAGGTGGACACAGCGCCTCTTCCTAGGCCGCAGACCCAGGGTTGAGTGTTCGCCCTCACTCAGTAAGAAGCCAGTGCGTCTCCCAATTTGATTCAAGGTACGCTGATAGTGAATGGTTTTCCTATAGTTGCTATATTTGATTTGGGTGCTAGTCACTCATTTATATCATATGATTGTGTGAGCCAATTGGGTCTGGCTATTAGTGTCTTGCCATTTGACTTGTCTGTCACTACACCCACTGGAGCCACGTGGTTACTTTCCATACTTGCTTAAATGTCACTGTTCAGTTCAATCATTATCATACCACTATTGATTTAACCTGTATGCCTTTCCATGCGATACTTGATTGTGAACACCGAACCATTTCCTTACTTGCTTGTGGGACCATACCTAAGGTAAGAGCTGAGTTATCCTTTGTGACTATTGCCCAGGTTGAAAGGCATTTAGAGTATGGATGTCAATGGTTTCTAGTCTTTTTCTCTATTCAGGCTGAGGTAGAGGAAGGGTTAGAGGAGATCCTAATTTTCAGGGAATTCCCTAAAGAGTTTGATTTTAATGGGCTACCCTCTAAGAGAGAGCTAGAGTTCCTTATAGACATAGTGCCTGGGGCTGGACCGGTGTCTAAGGCTCCTTATAGGATGGCTCCTGTTGAACTCGCTGAGTTTAAAAAGAAGATAAAGGAATTGTTAGAGAAAAGGTTTATCCACCCCAGTGTTTCACCTTGGGGAGCTCCTGTGTTATTTGTAAGAAAGAAGGATGGTAGCTTATGGTTGTGTATTGATTATAGAGAGTTGAATAAAGTTACCATCAAGAACAAATATTCTCTCCCTAGAATCGATGATTTGTTAGATCAGTTAGTTGGGGCATCTGTGTTTTTTAAGATAGGTCTTAAATCTGGGTAACACCAGTTGAGAGTGAGAACTAAAGACGTCTCTAAGACGGCCTTCAGAACGAGATATAGGCACTACGAGTTCTTTGTGATGCCATTTGGGCTGACAAATGTGCTTGCTATGTTCATGGATTACATGAACAGGGTATTCAGACCGTATCTAGATCAGTTTATGGTGGTCTTCATTAATGATATTCTAGTGTACTCCAAATTCTTTGAAGAGCATGAGAGGCATTTAAGATTAGTCCTAGAGACCTTAAGAGAGAAAAGGTCGTATGCCAAACTTAGTAAATATGAGTTTTGGCTAATCGAAGTGAGGTTCTTAGGTCATGTGATCTCACGAGATGGGGTCACGGTTGATCCCCATAAAGTTGAGATTGTGTTACAGTAGGATAGACCTAGAACAATCACCAAAGTTAGGAGTTTCCTAGGTTTGGCAGGGTACTATAGACGGTTTATTCAGGGCTTTTCTTAAATGGCCTTACCACTAACGAGGCTAACTAGGAAAGAGACACCTTTCGTGTAGAATGATAGATGTAAGAGGAGTTTCCAGAAGTTGAAGCTCTATTTAACCACTGCTCCTGTACTGATTATCCCTGACCTTAGTGAACCATTTGTGGTTTATTGTGATGCCTCTGGTAAAGGGTTAGGATGTGTGTTGATGCAGCAGGGTAGAGTAGTGGCATATACCTCTAGGCAGTTGAGGCTTCATAAGGAGAATTATCCCACGCATGACCTGGAGTTAGCCGTCGTAGTGTTTGCTCTTAAAATCTAGAGACACTATCTGTATGGTGCTACCATAGAGATTTATAGTGACCACAAGAGCCTGATATACCTGTTTGACTAGAAGGAACTCAATATGAGATAAAGGAGATGAATAGAATTCCTGAAAGATTATAATTATGTGTTGGAATATCATCCGGGCAAAGCCAATGTGGTGGCAGATGCCCTGAGTAGGAAATCTATCCATGTAGCCCATATAATGATTAGAGAGCAAGAGCTCCTAGAGAAATTCAAAAACTTGAGCCTCTCTTGTCAGATGGTATCGGGTAAATTGTATCTGAGTAAAACCTGAATTGAAAATGTATTGAGAACCCAGATTTTAGATACCCAGAGAGAGGATGAGTTCCTGAGGCGGATTAAGAATAAGATTTCCCAAAGTAAGACCACAGATTTCAAGGTGTCTGAGGATGGTATGATAGTATACCAAGATAGAATTTGTGTGCCTAGTCAAAATGAATTGAGAGAAAGCATTTTAGAAGAGGCACATAAGAGTAAGTATACTATCCACCCAAGTGCCACCAAGATGTATCAGGATTTGAAAAGAATTTTCTAGTGGCGGGGGATGAAGAATGATGTGACAGATTATATGGCTAGAAGCCTAATGTGTCAGAAGATGAAAGTAGAATATCAAAGGCCGACTAGGTTGTTGTAACCTCTAGATATCCCTGAGTGGAAGTGGGATAGTATAGCCATGGACTTTGTTATTGGGTTACCTAGGACATCTTTTAGACACGATACTATTTGGGTAGTTATGGATAAACTGGTGAAGTCTGCATACTTTTTAGCTATCAGGGCTATTCATACACTAGATAGATTAGCCCAGTTGTATATTAGAAAGATAGTGTGACTTCACGGAGTACCCAGTAGCATAGTTTTGGATAGAGACCCCAGGTTCACATCAAACTTTTGGAGGTCATTGCAGCATGCCTTAAGGACCAAGTTGCAGTTTAGTACTGCATATCACCCCCAAACAGATGGTCAGACTGAGAGGACTATCCAGACCTTGGAAGACATGTTGAGGGCATGCGTGTTAAAAATGAGGGTAATTGGGATGCATATTTACCATTAGCATAGTTTCTGTATAATAATAGTTACCATTCCAGTATTCAAATGACCCCTTATAAGGCTTTATATAGGAGAAAGTACAGATCCCCTCTATGTTGGGTTAAGCTAAGTGAGAGGAGTATGATAGGGCCTAAGATTATGGACCAGACCACCTGACATATAGAATTGATTAGAAAGAGACTCCTCACTGCCAAAAGTAGGTAGAAAAGCTATGCCGATAAGAGAATGAGGCCATTAGAGTTTGAGATTGGAGACCATGTGTTCATTCGAGTATCTCCAGTGACGGGAGTAGGTCGGTCAATGAGGGTAAGAAAGCTCAGTCCTAGGTATATTGTCCATTTGAAATCCTTGGGAAAATTGGACCCGTCGCTTACTAGATAGCCTTACCTCCTAACCTAACCTAAATTCACAGTGTTTTTCATGTCTCCCAGTTAAAAAAGTACTTACCAGACCCCTTACATGTCATAGAATATGAGCATGTGCAATTGCAGGAAGATCTTTCCTATACAATGAAACTGGAGAGAATTGTGGATGCGACGCTGAAACAGCTAAAAAGCAAGAACATTCCTCTGGTGAAAGTGGTCTGGAAAGGCCTGACATCTGAGGAAGCAACTTGGAAATTAGAGGATGAAATAAGACAAAAACATCCAGAGTTATTCCCTTGAGATATGTATTTAAATTTCGAGGATGAAATTTCTTTTAAGGGGGTAGAGATGTAACAACCAAAATATTGTTGAAAATTTTCAAATCCTGAAATTTTTCTAAGTCTGTTGGGTATAGCGAAAAATGGCCAAGTTATAGCGAATGTACCTGTTCGCTATATTGAGAAATGGCCTAGCTATAGCGAATGTGCCTGTTCGCTATAGTGAGAATGCTTCTAACTATAACTGTAACATCTCAAAATTTTTTAGAACTTACAGTGTTAGTGACTTTAAAAAAGATATAAGATTAAATATTAGGCCTAAAAAGTAGAGTACAGGATGGGATAAGGTAAAAGTCAAATTTTCAGCTATTTAAAAATTTATTTAAAATATATATATAATTTAAAGAGCCAAAGATTTTAAAAAAACTAATAAGATATATATCTTTAGTTAATTTTAAAATATTTCAGATTATCCGAGAGTTAACTTAAAGTTAGTTTTAATAGCCAATAGAATTTTAAAATATAATAATAATAAAAACTAATAAGATATATATCTTTAATAATCTAATTATGAAAAACCTAAACCTATTCCTTATTTTTCACTCTTTCATCCATCTGCTCTCTCTTACGCCGCCAAAAGCCTTTCTTCAAGTAATTCCAACTTGTTCTTTCAATCCCTTTTCGAACCTACATTTCCACACTAGGTACGAGAGTAGCTTTTGTTCTTTGTCTCATATGACTATATATATATATATATATGTATATGTATAAACACACCCTACGCACCATTCAATTAAAGTGATATGCAATATGCACCTTTTCATCCTTTTATGGATTATATATATATATATATATATATATGTATAAACACACCCCATACACTATTCAATTAAAGTTATATGCAATATGCACCTTGTCATCTTTTTGTGGATTAAATATATATATATATATATAGGTATATATACAACCTTCATCCCTTATATATATATGTGTGTAATTGTAATATATACATAATTATATATTCCTATGCAGAAACGCATCCTTTCATCCCTTTATTTTTCTGAAATGAATATACATATACATATATTTAATTATATATATATTTGTAGGTATGTATATAACATGAATTTATGAATATAAATTTTTATACATAGATATATGTGTGTGTGTGAATTTGGGAATATAAATTTAATTCATATATATATATACATAAATTATAAATTTTAGATGAGAAAATCAAGATTTAGGAATTTGAAAACTTTTGTAAATTTAAGTTAACATAAAATTGACTACTCTAGTGAATTAATTAAAGTATAAAGAAATATGGATTTAAAAGAGAATTTAAGGTTTTCTATGATAACTTTTAAGTTTCTAAAGTAATTTTAGAGTAATCTTAGAGTAGTTTAGGATAATAAATAAGTAGTTTTGAATTATATATTAATTTTTTTATATATGTGTGACTTTTTTATATTTTCATTAAAAGCTCTTACTACTTAGATTTTTTTGTTGTGTGACTACTTAGCCAAAAGAGAACAGGTAATTCAGGGTCTTTCCATGTGTGTGCAAGCTGGTTTATTGTTGTAATTTTAATTAAATAAATAAGTTTATCTTGTTGAGTGTGGTACAGGTAAATAAGCTGTATGGGATTATGAAACGGTAAAAGTAAATGATTGTGAAATTAATAGAATTGTTAGAATCCAATTAAGCATGCTTGCAGATATAATAAAATTTTAACGTAGTGTTTCATTTTCAACCATGCTTATGAGCTCAAATTATTATTGATGTGAAATTTAAGAGTATTATATTTCTTTCAAGCATGCTTGTCAGTCTTATTTGATATACTATATGGGGTTCTTTATTTTTCAAGCATGCTCGTATGAATTTTGGATAAATATGACATGCATAAATAATGGGTTAAGGAGATGTTGGTGAGATATATATGATACAATGACCACGTGGTTTGCCTCCATCTGGCGCACAGTGGTTGGCTTTTTGTAGGGCCTCATTCCTCAATACTTACCTGACCAGGTTTGTAAAGGGAGAACGTAGGACAATGACACCTCCTGGTTTAGTCTTTTAAGGAAGGGAGCCATAGTCTGGACTTGGGCTCTGTACCTTTGGCCGAGTACATCTCGAGCACTAGAGTAGCTTTAGTCAGTCCAATATGTGGGTCAGATCGTGGATAAGCTTATGGCTTCAATCAGTGATATAAGGTTGGACAAAGCAATAAGGGAGGTTGCACATATTATATTTTATCATGTTATGCATATAACTGTTTCAAATTATACCTTATGATCTTTTATGTTAATAATTAATAATAGTGAAGTTGGATATGTATGGAGGCCTATGGTATGTTAATTGGGTATGGTTGTTAGTTTGTATGTACATAGTAAGGCTCTGGGTTACTGAGACATTAGTGCTCACCCCATTCTCTTAACATTTTCAGGTGAAGGACTGAATAGGAGGCAAGGGAAGTTACTAGAGGAGTGAGCTATTAGCTTTTGTACTCCTCGAACTCATGCTGGGTTAATATTTATCTTTTGCTATGACCATAGGACATTGTTATTTAGTTTTACTATTTTTAGACCTTAAAACATTGTTTAGCTAGCAATTTGATACTTATGGATCTTTGAATTTAATTTCTTAAAATATTCTAATATATGCTCGAGATGTGGATTGTGAGTCCCTATGTTTTGAATTGAATAAAATGGGTGGAGCCCTTGTTTTTATACAATAACTTGAGCAGGTATTATTGCTTAATAGGGCTGAGCCCTTTTAAGTGAGTATTAACTAACGTGAGGTAAAACCTCAAGGATTTATAACTATATAGGTACTTGGCATATATTTAGGGGATGGAGTCCCTACCCTAATGATTTATTAGTGTAGGTGTTACAATGGCGAGTTCGGGCATCCCATACAAAAATTAGGGGGTTCCTTGCAATAGCGCGCCGTAGCAAGAACAGGGGTCTATGACTGATACGTGCTTGCCGTAATGAGGGTTATTTTTTCGCTATAGTGAGGGTTAGTTCGAAAAAGCGTGAAAAAGTGTATTTCTCCTTCTTAAAGACTCCAGAAGCGTCTCTTTTCTTTTAACCAACTTAAGCTCCATCTAAAACAGAGAAAAAGGGCTTGAGAAAGAGGGAGAGACTAAGAGAACTAAGGAAGAAGGAAGAAACATCAAGGAAGAAAGGTAAGAATCTTTAAAGATACCCATACATAACCATGCTTCTTCTCCTTAAAACTTTCTTCTTCTCTTTTTAAGTTTCCTTTCCATGGGTTGTTGAGTAAGATAGCTCTGTTCTGACCTAGAATAAGCAAAAATCCTTTGAAAAAGAGTGTGATAAGTTAAGAAATACTAAGGAAGTAGAAGGAGAGTTGGTGAAATTCTAGAGGAAGAAACTAGGGGTTCTTACATGTTTTGTAAAGTTTACCTTAATAAAGAACCCCCTAACCTTGTAAATGTTTATTTGAGTTATAAGAGAGTAATTCTATGCTCTTTGTTGTGTCTAGGCTTAAGAGAATAAGCTCTATCTAGTTATAGTGTTGAGACCGAAAAAGATAAAAAGAAATCAAAAAGGAAGGCTTGTGTGTAGCTCTCCACTCTTTCTTGTTACATCCTTGGATGTGTAATAGTCATTGTATGCTTGTGTATAAGCTTGTATTGTGAGACATGCCATTGGATGTTATCTTGATGCATTTGTACCAATATGCTTATGTTTTAGGTTATGAAAATTGCTCAGGTCAGGTAGTGCCAAAAGCCCTTTAAGATAGGTGAGGTGGAGCCAAAAGTCCCTAGAAATGGGTGAGACAAGGCTAAAAGTCTCATAACTGAGTAAGGCCAAGTCAAAAGTCCCAAAACCAAAGGTGAGGCCAATCTAAAAGTCCCAAAAATCGAGTAAGGCTAGACCAAAAGTCCCTAGAGCTTATTCTTGGCATTGATATGATATTCATGGCATGTAAATCATGTGTTGTATAATTGTGAATGGTTAGATGCCTACTTGCATGCTTTGACTTATTTATATGCCTTGATTGCTTCATTGAATGAATGTATGAGCTATTGAGATTTCATGAATCTCACTTCCTTCCTTCTCTTATCTCATATGGTCCAAGTGGAGCTCAATAGCCAAAGAGTGGAGGCCATAAGGCATTGATGGCCCATTCTTGCCACTTTTGCACACTCACACATAGTTTGATGTATAGGAAAGCTAAAGTGCTTATGTATATCTATTCTTTTTGAGACGTAAGGATTTGAGCAAGTTTAGAAATATGTATAAATGATGTATGATCTATGTATAAAGCCAAAGTAATGAAAAGATGAGATTTAGCCCTTTCGTGGCTTATATGTAGTAGTGTACTTTTTCTCGTAGCATGTGAGTTTGAAATGTGTGTTGGTTTGGATCACTTGGGAAATTCATATATGTTTTGTTTGTACTTTAAAACTTGCCCAAGAGGTGCTAGAGCATGTAGGAGACTATTTACCCTCATTTTGAACCATTTATGGTGTCAAAACTACCAAATTTAGGTTGGCTTGTAAGGTAGCTCTCCACTCTTTTTTATTGCATTCTTGGATGTGTAATAGTCATTGTATGCTTATGTATAAGCTTGTATTGTGAGACAGGCCATTCAATATTGCCTTAATGCATTTGTACCAATATGCTTATGTTTTGGGTTGTGAAAATTGCTCGGGTGAGGTAGTGCCAAAAGTCCTTTGAGATGGGTGAGGTGGAGCCAAAAGTCCCTAGAAATAGGTGAGATAAAGCCAAAAGTATCATAACTGAGTGAGGCCAAGTCAAAAGTCCCTAAACCAAGGGTGAGGCCAATCCAAAAGTCCTAAAAATCAGGTGAGGCTAGACCAAAAGTCCCTAAAACTTATTCTTAGCATTGATATGATATTCATAGCATGTAAATCATGTGTTGTATGATTGTGAATGGTTTTATGCCTACTTGTATGCTTTGACTTATTTATATGCCTTGATTGCTTCATTGAATGAGTGTATAAGCTATTGAGATTCCATGAATCTCACTCCCTTCCCTCTCCTATCTTATATGGTCCAGATGGAGCTTAAGAACCAAATAGTGGAGGCCATGAGGCATAGATGGCCCATTCTTGCCACTTTTGCACACTCACACATAGTTTGATGTATAGGAAAGCTAAAGTGCTTATGTATATCTATTTTTTTTTTAGATGTAAATATTTAAGTAAGTGTAGAAATATGTATAAATGATGTATGAACTATGTATAGAGCCAAAGAAATGAAAAGATGAGATTTGGCCCTTTAGTGGTTGATATGTAGTAGTGTACTTTTTCCCGTAGCATGGTGAGTTTGAGATATGTGTTGGTTTGGATCACTTGGAAAATTCATATATGTTGTGTTTATACTTTAAAACTTGCCCAAAAGGTACTAGAGTATGTAGGAGACCATTTACCTCCATTTTGAACTATTTATGGTGTCAAAACTGCCAAATTTATGAGCTCTATCAAAGTATGACCAAATGAGCTCTTCTTGATATGAAATTTAGCATGCATCTAGAGCTTGTTGAGAGCTTCTTGGGAAGCCAAAGTGGGTAATATTTTGAGGTCTAGAGAATATTTTGCAAATTGTTGAAGTTAGGAAATTTTGATGGTTTTGCTTAGTGCACTGTTACCATAGGTTCGAAAATGAATCTATGTCATTCATAGACCAAACGGTGTCCAATTGTCATGAAATTTTATGGATATAAACTAGAAATCTACAGTGACCTATAGCAACTAGAAACACTCAATTGGAGGTCTATAGAGGGAGAAATAACTGTCTGAAGTTCTATGTCAGCATCAGAGAAGCCATCCGACCTTTGTTACTGTTCTATCAGTTTTTTGAGGTCCAAAGGCTACTAAAATGATCTGGACTTATTTTTTTCCTCTATTTAACATCTGTATCTTTCCAAATTGGTATAGTTTTTCTAGATTAGATTTTTTTGGAATTAGTTATAAACTTTTGAAGTTCATGACAGCAAGTTGTATCAGTACTAGGGATAGCCAGACCTCTGTCTCTTTTTGATGTCAAACCTAGTCTAAATGCTGAGATTTGGATTGGAAATTATTTTTATTATAAATTTAACACCTAGAGATTTATAGAAAGCTATGGTTTGCTTAATTTTCATTTTTTTAGAATTAGTTATGATTTTCCAAAGTTAGAGCCAAAAATTTAACTTTTGGGCCCGTTTTGAGAAATTACATTTTGGGGTTTTTGGCTTCATAACCATGGTTCATGGGTTTTTTTATGCTATGTATGAGTTGTATAAATGGATTTTGAGTAAAGTATGTGATTGATGGTTTCACAGGACCCACAGGGCAAATTATGAACGTTTAAACCCTAATACATAGTAGGAAAAATACCACGGCTTTTGTCATTTTCTTTGGAAATCATATGGAATCAAGCCTAAGCAGAGACTAGTTGGGGTTAATATATTATGGTGTTATAGGTGCAAGAGAGTGCTAGCTTGGCATTGGATTGTGACTTCACAAAATAGCAATTCCACCCTTCTTTGTATGCATGATTGTTACTTGGTGATTGGAATGCTTATATGACATTATATGCTTATAATGCAAATTTTTCATGACATAAGTTAGTTAAGTATTCTATGTTTTCATGTGCCCTTGTGGCTAGAAATGTCTTATGGCATTATGTATAATGAATTAGGGATTTGAGTGCAATAGCTCTTCCCAAGCCAAGATAAGTATGAATTTTCATGAGTTAATGGTCATTCACTAATTTATGTGATTGCCAACTTTGATGCCTTCATGATGATGTTTTAAGCATGCTTGTATTCCATTGATTGATCAATGATTTGCATGCATTGAATGGTGGATTTTTGCTACGGAGATTTCCAATCTCATTCTTTATATGTAAACTAACCCATGCCAAATGAAAGTTGAGCCAAGGACAAGGGTTAGCAAGTTGTCCCTTAGAGAGGTTGAGAACTTGATGAAGACCATTTTGATGTAATTAGTTTCTTTTGTTATAAATAAATGTAATGAACATGATATTGGGGTGATTATTTTGTATTATGTTGCTCCTATAAGTTGTAATTATTTGGGATGTTGAATCTTATACAAAGGATGATGTTCTAACACTTTTGAATCCTTAGTTTAGCATAAACATGTATTAATGAATATAGCTATATGGATAGGCTAAACTATAGAGTCTTGGGCTTTTGAAATATGGAATGAAATGGAGTTATGTTCAGAAGTAGAAATTTTTCCTTGTTCTTCTTTATTTCCCCCTTAAGTCAAGACTTGCATCATTTAATTATGGATTGAATTATGTTTCCTTTGCTTCCTTATCCTAGTCGAGACAAGCTTGCAAGATTTTGATTTGATGTTATTATGGATATGGTATTTTATAGTTGACCTTTATTTAGAGATTGTTGGCTTTGGTATATTATAATTGCCATTTTGTTTTGGGTTGTTGGAATTGAAGCACTAATAGGGTTAGCTGCTAACTGAACCTTCAAAGTGTAGTTGAATGCTATGCTTGGACTTTAGGTTGTCATTACGAGGCCATTTAATGTGAAATGTTGAAAAGAGAACAATTGTGTGTATGAAGATGTTAGTGGCTAAAACTATGGACATCTTTGGAGTGGCCTCTTTAGTTGGAGTTATGGATTTTTAGACAAGGAATGTGTTATCTTAAATTACTGTTGTCATGAATAATTGGGTACCTATGTATGGGGCATGTTGTAAAAGGCTTAATGTCTAAAATTGTTCTACTTTGTAAGTGTGACTAAAAGGAAGCATGCCATTTTATTAAGAGTCTTTGTAATGGCTACTTGATGGTAAATTTTTATCGAGTTTTGGTGTACAATATTATTGGTACTATCTATGAACCATTCTTATGGGATTTATGAGTTTTAATGATTGATGTATGATATGTGAAGCATGTGAAAGAATAAGAAATACATGATGAGAAAAGGGAAGATTGTATTTAGTTATGTTGGATAAAAAGAAAAAGTTCAATTTTTTTTGCATTGTAGGACTTGGATAAAGACTTTATAGTAATTTAGAGACTAATCGTATAAGATAAGTACTCTATATATTATGATATGTCACATGTCATGATAGTCACCAAGGACACATAAAGATGATGTTACATTTTTTGGTCATTATCTCCTTAAAATCATCTAATAAAGGGTCATTCATACTGAATTGGCACAAGTCCTCCATCAAATTGACATGTAAAAATATAGAATGTTAAACACGTGTAATAATATTATATAGAGAATGAAGAGAAGTAACATTGGGAAGTCTAAAAAAAATTTACCATAAAATCTTAGGCATCACTCATAGCTTAAATCCACTAGTAGGTACACTTCAAGTAATATTCATGTACTCTAAGGTGTGATCCATGGTCTCTATTGACATCACACCCAAAGATAAAGTTTGTCACTATGCATTCCACATGTTGATGAAGACCTTATATTCTTTCAACCAGCCTTTGTCTTGTTTTCCTTAGAGTTTTATAGAATGGTAATGGCCTAAATTGATTGGCTTCCTCAGGATTAGTTATTGCCTACCAAACTGGCAGAGCACACAATTAGCATGGTGCCACTCCATAATGTAGAAGTAAATGTTGGGGATTGATGCTAGCCAAATATCTGACAAGGCTAGATCGTAATATGAAATCAGCTAATGCATGTTGAGTGAATCGTATAAACACCAAAAAGTTTGCATATGACAAGTTCAAAAAAAATTAAACACATGATATCACAATGGTGAACTTACAAAAGTGGTTGTAAGGCAACAAACCTCATTGGGTCTCATCTAGTCTAGCAATACGTTATAATATTGTATTACTAACCATGTTGGATGGGATTACTACTTGTTGCACCTCTACTTGCAAGGATAAATTGTACATATGTTAGTTAATTGATAAGTAATACATTAGACCCCTAATAGTCAATCCATTAATCTTTATTATATTGCTACCCATATGCCATAGGCAGAACACATTATAAGCATTTGATGGCTACCACCCAAGGTTTAGGTTAGCGACAATAACAAAAATTGTAGCATGTCTGTCTAAAATTAAACAAATCCCTTGTTTGTTTGGTGCAACATACTGTTAGAGGTTTAACAATAACTACGCCTATGCCTCATATGCCTCCCCCTCAACTATGGCAAAAGAAAGTGACACAATGTTCTTATTATTGTTTTATGTGCTTGCAATTAATGAGATCCCTATATGTTTTCCATATATAAATGTCTTGTCGATATGGACCATCGGCTTTAAGTGCTTAAAAGCATTAATACAAGTGAAGGTCTAGAATACTCAATAGAGCATCACCATCGAACCTTTGTCTACACTAGTTTATGGCCATTTCTTATTAACAAACCCATAGTACAATCCAGGCATGAAGCGCTTAATAGCAACTATCCACCTTGGTAACACAACATATAATCTCTCCTAAATGCTATGATGAGAGCTCGATGCTTTCCTTTTTATGCCTTCTTTTAAGATATGATGTACTTGAATATACCATGCACCCCATGAATTACTTGTTGAATAAACACCCCTACATCATTGGTCACCATAGACACAATATGTGATGAGACCATATTGAAGTCCAACTATGGGTAATCCTAGGATAGTGACTTCAACACACATGTATAAGGCCCTTTGTATTTTATAATGCACCAATAGTTTTCATTGGCCTGATGGCATGCCTTGAGTTTTTAATTGTAGTTTACATTGTATTGAGGGCATTAATTGCCAAGAAATAGAATACCCAAAAAATATGATGTAAACACGTAAAGTATATCCTAACTACCCATCGTAAAGACCTCTTATCAACATACCGCAAACCCACATACCACTCTTGGTTATTGTTCATATTCGTTGCCCTATCCATTTCAGCATAATCAAGAGCCCTCACAATATCCATATTGATATGTGTGAAGAAAGTAGCTATCAGATCCCCATATCGATTAACAGAGGGCCTAGGTGGCTTCCACCATAGTATTAACAATGTCCCTTTAGCCTCTTTGTCATGGCCACCATTAGGAACATCATCATAGTTGTGAATAATATATTTTGTTTGGGCATTTTCCTTTTTTTTTAAAGAGCATATTAAAAAACATTGTTTCAAGTTGCATTTCCTTAAAAAAAATTAAAAAATGAAAAGCACTTTAAAAAGCATTGTTTCAAGTTTTTAGTCTTTAAGTTTGGCCAATCTGTCTCTAAATGATTACATATAGAGCAACAATTACAACACCAAAAGCCCTTATCAAAGGAGGAACTTTAATATCAAGGTTGGTCATGAAATCAACAATATAAATTTCAACTCTGAACTTTCTTCTGATTTTAATGGATTTAATGATTGCTGGAAGATGTCCGATTCTTCAATTTTAAATGGATCGCTTTTGGCCGTGTCTCATAAGACTTGTAACAGCTAGATTCTTCGTAAACCTATAAAATTCACTAGATGTAAAAGGAAGTCCCCTGAATAGAATGATTTGAGGCTAAATAAAATTAGAAAAAAAATTTTAAATAATGAAAAATAAGAATCCAAGGCCCAAGGTACCCAAAAACTTGAGCCAAAGAAACTAAGAAAATTTGTGAAAATAAGTTGGAGCATTTTTGTAATTTTTGAAAAATTTAAAAAACTGACAAGAAAGCTTTTTAAATAAAAACTTTGAGCTTTCTAGGGTTCTCAAAGGCCTTGAAAATCATGGGAACCCCTAGAACAGTTAAAACTCCTTTGATGAGGGATTTCGGCAAAGGATTGATCAAAACTTTGACCAAATAGTTGAGAATAGTTTCAAATCCAATTTGGATAAAAGCAAAGGTATTTTATAAGTTAAAAGACTTAAATTTTATGATGGAAAAGATGATTTTTAAAAAGGTGTTGAAATGAGGTTAAATAAAGAAACCATGGTTTAGGGACTAGAATAAAAAGTGAAAAAGTGTGTTAACTTTTCTACTTCTTAAATCAAGTTCCCCACTTGCCCCAACCCTT
Organism: Erythrophleum ivorense; assembly: GCA_026724425.1. Lineage (NCBI taxonomy): Eukaryota > Viridiplantae > Streptophyta > Magnoliopsida > Fabales > Fabaceae > Erythrophleum > Erythrophleum ivorense. The sequence goes on from JAIUCV010000014.1 coordinate 9,381,133, forward strand.
AATTGACATATGCTCTATCCCAAAATAGAAAGGAGACTAACCATGGAGGATGCACAAGAGAAGAGCTAAGGAGGGAGGAAAGACTAGCCAAAAGGTATGCAAATCCTTAGTTTTTTGTACTCCTTCCTTCACCGAACTTATTCCTCTCCTTCTTCTCTTCCTTCCTATGATTTTTATGACTCATATGGGATTGGTTTGTGGCTAGTCTAGAGGAGGGAAGTCAGAATTCCAAGGAAAGGCTAGACGCATAATAAAGCATCTTGAAAAAGCTTTGAAATGATGTAAGAATCATAGCCCTTCTTGCAATTCCTTGTTGCTTCTCTTCCATGTGTTTCGGCCAACTATGAGCCCAGCCAAGAGGGAGTGATTTCTATCCAAACTAAGATAGGAAGAAGGGTTATGGAAGGTGAGGATTAAGAAGATGCCATTGAAATTGAATAAGAAGCATTAGATTGTAAGTTAGCAAATCTAGGGATTTAATTGCACCTAGGCCAAAATAAAGCTTCTTAGTAGTAATTTAAGTTGTCTAAGAGTATGAATGAGCCTTCAAGACATCTAAAAAGACTTCAAAGTGTCATTCCTTTCAAGAAAAATAGGCAAACTCTATGGGTCCAAAAACCAGGAGCATATCTCGGCTATGAGAGGATTGGCCACTTAAGAAGTAATTTAAATTGTTTTAAGCCTAAAACGGGACTAGATATGATAAAGAAACATCAAAGGAAGCATTAGAAATAATTTAGAAGCCTTGGTTTGTGAGTTGGATGTGTAGGCTCCATAATGTGATATAAAAAGCAACTTATAGCTAGGCTCCTTAAAATGAATTTGTGATGGCTCCAAGGAGTCTAAATGGAGTCAAGAGACTTAGATTGAAGGAGAAAAAAGTGTCAAGATCATGAATTCCTATAGTTGCTTCACTGTGTCTTGTATAGATCCATAATTGAGTCTTAGAACAAAGTGAGCTTTCATAATGTGTGTATGATGCTAAAACTTATTCCTATGAGTGATTCATGTCTCATTTAATGTGTCTAAGTCATGAGAATTAAGTATTACTTAATTTCATGAGCTTGGTTGAAAAGAGAAGGACAAGTTTAAGGGAAAAATGTGTGACATTTGCTCTAAGAAAGCTCTCTAACCTTTCTCACATGCATAGCTTGGATGTGGGCTTCTCTTTGAGTGCTTATGCATATGTTTTAACTATGAAATGTGTTTTTAGCTATTGCTCACTTGCTATAGTACCATTATGCATCTTGAAATGAGTTTATAAATGTGTTTTGGCTTGAATGGATATGGTTAAGTCAAAAGTCCCTTAATATAGGTGAGGATGAGCCAAAAATCCCTAGGATTGGTTAAAACAAAGTCAAAAGTCTTTTGAAAATGGGTGAGACAAATCCAAAAGTCCCTAGAAAGTTGGTTGAGGCTAGACCAATGCATTTGAAAGCCTATGTTTGATATGTATGAGTTTACATGACTAAGAAAATGTTTTATGTATATTCATGAGAAGCTTGAATGACATACATGCATTCTTTGACATGTTTTAACATCCATTATGTATGTTTAAAAGAGTAAAGAGCTATTAAGATTCTTTGAATCTCGCTCTTTCGCATTTTCTATCTAACCATGTCTAGATGAAGTTCAAAGAAGCAATAATAGAGGCCAAAAAGCATGAGTTGACACACTTTGACAATAGAATAGCTTTTAATGTAATGTAATATCAAAGTATCTATATATGAATAGTTTATGACATGTAAACTATTGAGCATGTATTAAAATATGTGAATATCATGTATGAACGGAAATTAGAGCCAAATGTATGTTTATATGGATTTTTACCATCCATATGCCTTAAGGATTATGTGTATAAAGGCAAGTAGAAAGGTGATTTTAAGATGCATGGTGAATTGGACCATTTGATATACTCTCATAGGCTACATTTGTGCTATGGAATATGCCCAAATGGTTGTGGAGTTATTAGAATACCATTTGGTGCAACTTTGACCCATTTATAGTATTAAAATTGGTATAATTTTGAGCTAAACTATAAACTAACCAAATGGACTAGTCTTGGTATGAAATTTGGCCCACTTATAGAGCTCATCTACAGCTTTTCATTGAGCAAAATAACACCCAATTTGGAGCTCTAAAGAATTTATTATGATTTTTCAAAGTTGGCCAAATTATGCAGAAATGGTATAGTTACTGTTCATATGGTCAGTTTATATTTCTATGTCACTCATAGGTCAAATGAAGTCTAATGCTTATGAAATTTTACAAGCATAAATTAGACATCATAAGCTTTCCATAACCACTAAGATCACCTCATTTGAAGCTTTTTGGAGGGAGAACCAAATTTTTAAAGTTGCACGATAGTACCAGTAATGTAGCTCGACCTTTGGCATTGTTCTATCAATTTTTGTGGGTTAAACCCATTTTCTTGATCTAGAACTATTTTTACCCATTATTTAACATCTATAGATTTCTAGAACACTATCATATACATGATTTTAATTTTTTTAGAATTAGTTATAAATTTTCAAAGTTCACACTAAAAAGTTGTAACAGCAAACCCAAGAGCAACTTTTCATTTTTCTAGTGTAAGGCTCCAAACTCGAAATGTATGAGATGAATTGTAATGTTTATGCTATGTATGGATATGATATGGATGAAAAAACGATATTGATGAGTTTATATGGTCCCTAAAACCATGAATCATGTATATGGCCTCCCAAGTACTCGATTATCCATGTATGAAAACACATACTTTCTCACAAATGTTGTCCAATATGCTTGAGATGGATAGGGATGGACAATGGGACCATTATGTAAGAGCTAAGAGGGTAAGATATTACAAGACTGTCCCCCTCAATGGAGCCTTCAATGAACATATTTATTCAAAGCCTTCTTATTTTGATCTTAATCTCAATTCCAAGGCCCACAAGTAATAGCAATAGCAACAAGAAAAACATTGACAACAATAATGATAACAAGGATACTAAGACTGCTATCGACAAGTGATTCAAAACCCTGCCTCCTTCTAAGTCCTTATCATAGAAATGAAACTATTTGGGGATATATTTTTGTCCACAACAATGATACCATGGCTAAGAATCTCAAAAGGCAACTTTTTGGTATGTCTCCTTTCTTCTACTATCCTTTATTTATTTATTTATTCTCCTTTGGATTATGATTATATGTAATTATGTTATAGAATAGGATTCCCCTTCAATTTCTTATTCATTTTGTAAAATTTGTTATTGTATTTGTTTGATGATATATGGTCAATCCTGCACTAAAATTTTACATAATGGCTTTCCACATTAGCTACATGATTTGGCATATCTTAATTGCAGCCTTTGTTTCCTACCTTTGAGGCTTGGCCAAATGAACTACATGTTGTGGTTCTATTTCTTCTTAGTTTTATTATGGATAAGTAATAATTTTTCCTAAGACTCGACTTTTAAATTCAACATTTTGGGAGAAAGTTAATGTAATTCATTCATAAATGTGCTGCATATCCTTTTTCCTCTAGTAAAATTAATATATAAAGCTAATGAGCAATATAAATCTTTTCAATCTCTATGTTTCCTCAAAGATTTCCTTTCGAGATAAGTGAACATGGATCAACTTCCTGATAGTACCTAATTTTTTAGTTGTTTGTTTATAGGAATCCAAATGCTAAGGAGAAAATGAACCCATTTGTTGAAAAAGAAGCATGGGAAGAGCATTAAATTGGTAATTTTTTTTCTAATGCTCTATCATTATTTTCCTATGTGGTTATCTTTTTTTATTTTGCGTTAATTTTTTTAATTAATGTGTCATTTTGTTCTTTATTAGCTAATCATCTCACTGTATCATGAAAATGAAACACTATGTCATTGAGGAAAAATTCATTTAAATGTTAAATACCTACAAATAATGCAAACTATCATGTAGCGATTATGTCCATTGGACAAGTCAAAACCAATAAATGGCGGCAGTGGCAGCAACAAGTGTCATGAGACAATAGATAGGTTTATATGGGAAGTTGAATTTTGGTGGCTATGCTTCAACTTGGCTTCAGAACCTACAGCAACAACAACAGCAACCCTTAAAAGGCTCCAATTCATCACTGTCAGATTTGGTAAGGCAGAGTGGAAACCTCCCCACATTGTCAAGTGCAATAGCTGCTTCACAGTGTAACTTATTGGCCTCTCTATACCAGTGTTGCCTAATTCAGCAACATGAAGGTCGAACTTCGATTTGGTACGGACAACCCCAATCGTGGGTCGTTCACATACCAGAACGACTTCCACAGCATACTGGAACAGTGCAAGACTATTAGAGGAGTAATAGTTTTCAAAATCATTACCTCCCTCGCCTTAATCATAAATCCCGAAAGCATCTTCCACCCCAGATTCACATTCCCATTGGCCATTGAAATCCTAAACCTTGTCTAGCCAAAATACCACCGGATTTTGCTGTCTAGGTTGTCCGCTTCCACTCTCGCAATCGTGCCAATGTTGAGGTACTTGCCATCGGCCTTCTTGATGACATTCAACTTGGGGACCCAAAAGGATTGAAGGTGGAAAACTGGCGGTTGTGGGTTATGCACGAGGACGAGGCGGTGGCGACGAGGGCTTCTCAAGGCCTTTCTCTCAGTTTATCATAGCATAATCCTCTCTCTCTCTCTATCTCTCTCCTTATGGTTGCTAGGGATGCATTGGTAGGAAACGAGTTTTAGCTTACGGCATCGGGTGTCCAATATTCATCAAACAAGCCAAGTCCTTTTTTTTTCCTTTTTTTAATAAGCTTAAATAAATAAATAAAAGAAGAATAAGGGGGAAAATGGCCTGACTGGTCCAAGACGTCAAGCATATATATATATATATATATGCAAATGGCTTATATTTTAATAACAAATAATTGGGTTATTATAAATTTATTTTATATTTTAATCTTTATTCATCATTTTAAATACACTTAATTTTAATTTAATTATGATAAAAATATTTTAATATTTAATATTTTAAAATTTTCATTTTTATTATGATGATTATATTACTTATTTATTATCTAGATTTGCAGTGCATGAGAATGCTAAAGGGAAGGGAAAAGAACTAGATTAACAATATTCTAATTTATGTGTTTTGTATTTATATTTTTTTTTGAACTTGTTTGATTATGATTTGATTTATTAATTTATGAGTTATGAATATCAATTTTTAGTTTTAAATTATTTATTTTTTATATGATTATATTTATTAAATTTTTCTTTAAATTATTCATATATTAAATATATAAAAATATTATTTATATATACTATACTACTTATTAAATTAATATACCAACTAAATATATCTCCCGTACCGCAAATTATACAAATTAGCATACCCTGTATCCGTATTCGTACCCTATATCCTCACGAATTACGTATCAAGCAACATTGCTTTATACTAAATTCTTTATGCTAATTGTTTGCCATTTGATATAAAATAATGAATATGGATAACATGATGAAATAATTTAACACTATGTTTAATATTTCTCACATGGAAAAGGAGGGCATCGTGATCAAGTGTCTTTCACTTGACAGCCAACTTGCAAAATTGGAATTAATTGGATCAGGGGCATTTGGACTTCTTTAAAAGATATTGCATCCTATTACAGCATGAGTTGTTTATTTTAGAGAAATAGCTTTTTTATTTCATTTCTAATCATAAATTGGCTTATTTTACTTGGTGGCTTTACAGAATTTCAAAGAATCATTGGCAGTTGAAAGCACATTTGTCTATGGAGGAGGACAATGTTTCTCAAAATATAAAAGGTCACCTATATTGAATAATGAAGAGCATTTTTTTCTCATGCAATGTTATCTCTTAATGTTAAGGATCCTCGAGAATTGCCTAACTAAAGTACCAAAGTTCCAATGAACCCAGCTTTGATTATGTGATGCACACCAAGATAAATGCAAGGAGCTTGCTGACTTAGAAGGAATATTAGAGAAGAATGATGACTTACCCTCATCATCATGGTCAATACTTGAAGATAATAATAGTAATTTAGAATATTACAAAAGCAAGCAGTAGTGCTTATCATTTTCTTAAGCTGCATGCCACCTTCCTTCTTCATGAAACAAAAAATATGAATTGTTCTTTCTTCTTTCTTGTCATTCTTCTTGTATCCCTTTTCTCCCCACATTCAAGCTTGACCATGTGAACTAAGGTTAGGCAAGTCACAGAAGCCTCAACTAATCATCAAGATTTGGTGAGTATTCAATTTGTTTTGATTTGATCTTTAATATTAATTCTTTGCTTAGTTGTTCTTATATAATTTTTCTATCATTGAGTTAGGAGCTATGAGAGATCGTGTCCAAAGGAAAGAACTGCATGAAGTGCACTCAGGATCCATTCCTATAAGTAATTCCATTCTACAGAGGAAGTGGAAATCAAACACACAAAGAAATCTCTAAGTTTTCCTTATGATGTTCATTATTAATTTTATTTTTTCTAAAGTAAAGTCTTTAGGCTTTTTTCATTTTTATTTTTCTTTTCTTCTCCCTTCATTATATTGTCTATACAGAGTTTATAACTCAGTTATTGGAATCATATATATGAGTACTGACGATTGTGTCGCGCAATCTCAAATAAAACTAGGAAGCAAAATAAATGTTATAGTTAATGGTGCAATCCTAGGTCATCTCCCTTGTAGTTTATGCCTCAATTTGTTTATGGAAGGGGTATTCTAAGTATTGCTACTTGAAACTTATTTTGGGGGTTGAAGTACTAGAATTTAATTGAACTAAATTTAATTGACAAAAATCAAAAGAACTTAAAACTAAATGAGGTGAACAATTAAGAGAATATGGTAGCTAGCTTTGCATTGGACTCCCTAGAATTCAATTATCCTTGCCCTTGGTTTAGTTTACCAAATTTGGAATTAATTCCTTGCTCTTTAGTGTATTCCCTATAAAGATTCTTGAATAACCATCCAAGATTCAATTTATTAATTATACAAGGAATTTGCAACCACAGGAAACCTTGAATAACTAATTAATTGAATTAAGAACAAGAACACACTTTAATCAATTTTAATTGATTAATAGAATCTACTGCACAATTCACTTAAGATACTAATTAACCAATTAGATTAATTAATTCCTCAAACAATTAATTGCACAAAAATTCTAGTTAATTAATCCAACAACCATTGCATCAATTAACCCAAGATCAAGAGGAATTTGAAAGTAATTTGCACAGCACTAATTCTGGAATTTTTTTGTAAACATGTGATGATCATAATTAAAATTCCAAAATCAAATTCAATTCATAAAACAAACTAATCCGATAATTTTCAGCATCTAAATTCCTAAATCAATCAACTAAACCTAGTCAAATTAATAAAAGATTTAATGCTGGAATTTAAAAGATATAGCAAGGAGTATTTATCCAAATTGATGAGAAAATATGGGGCTCAAATCTTCATCTGGGAGTTTCCAAACTTCAGCCAGCCACCATGGTTAATTCAAGCTGCCATGGGGATTTTAATTGGAGGAGTGTTGATGAAACTAGCAGCAGTCATGGAAGGATTGATGAAAGAATGCTCCCTAGATTGTTCTCGCATTCTGCACATCCTAGGCGCTTCTTCCTTCTACTCTCTTTTGTTCTACGTCTCCTCTCCTCATTTGGAAACCACACCTCCCTCTTGAATGAGTGAATAAATCTATATATAGGCGAGGATTTCCTAAGATATCGAGGTGTGAATGAATGAATGAATGACGATGGATCAGAGGCGTGAATGGGCTGGAGTCTGGACGATGAAATATGCTCCCTTTCACGTGAATTCTTTTAATGATTCCACGTAAACTTTGCATGCAAGAATAAACCATTAAATCTACTGCTCGTGCTGCTTCATTCTCTTCCTCACGTGCTACCTCTCCACATCAGCTTCTCCTTTGTTTCAGCCACCTGAGTCTTCTCCTGGATGCTTCGTTTAAACCATCAACTGGAGCATTTGCTCTGTTTCTACATTAACATATTATGCTCTGATCTACCTTCTATTTTCGTTGCTTCATCATTCTTTCTCCATTTCAAAACAGTAGCTTCTTGCTTCTCAACCAGAACTTACATTCTTCCACGTTCATCTTCTCTTGTGAGCTTCCTCTCAAGCTCAAAATTCTATCTTCAAGCTTCCTTTATCATTCTCATGTTACTCTTTTGGACCCATTGCTTCTTCGTGTTCTGCTTCCAGTTCCAACTCGTGGCTCTTTCTCTTCGTGTTTCATCCATGCAAGCTCCTTTCAAGCTTCTTTTCATCTCTTGTTGCTCAACGCATCACTATTCAGCCAGTTTTTCTTTTCGCGTTCTGCCTATCAAAAACAGAGGCTTCTTCCTCTATTTCTACTGCTGTAGTTTCCTTCAAAACCCGTCGTGCTCTCTTCTTTCATTCTGCAACTTTTCCACGTAGCTCTTGCATGTTCTCTACGTGAACATGCTTTGTACCTTAGCTTCATGCAGCTCCTTAGCTAGAAATCGTGGCTAGCTCTTTCTCAAATCCCTCATTCCACCAAAGCTCGAGACTTCTTCCATCTGCTCGTTGCTTCCAAATCTATTTCCTTCCAAGTAACTTCTGCTGCCCATGCTTCATTCCTTTTGCATTGGCGCTGTAGCTTCTTTTGCTGTGTGTATGAGTGTTCTGAGCTGCTGGAACTCGTGGCTTCTCCTCTAGCTTCCTTTGATGCTGCCTCCCACGTGTTCTGCGTTCCAGCACTCCACGTGATTTCTTTCCTGACCTACTGTTGCATTTTTCTGCCCAAGAAAACCAAACAAATATAAAAACCTAATATATTATTTACAATATTGCCATTATCAGAAATTAATAAAAACAGAATTATCATCCAATCTCTTCCCTTAATTCATTTTAATTTTTCAATTCATTTGCCCAAAAGAAAATTCTGCACAAAATTAAAAAGTGTTTTAAAGATTGAAAATATTTAATCATCAAAGAATTTTGGAGAATAAAATCTTAGCAATTTAAATCTAAAAAATCTCCTAATTAATTCAAAATTGTATTATTTTCCAAAATTAACCACAAATTCAAATATTGCATAATAAATCCATTTAAGCTCAAATTAATCATTAAAAACAATAATAAATGTGGATAAAAATATATGAAAATTAGCACTTATGAAGTACCAATGTTACCTATAAAATTAAACTTCAACTTGATGACATTAACAACTAAGAACAACATCTCTAGCTATGAATTCTATCACACCATATTATTTCTAATATTATCTTACTCATAAAAGGTGTATTACACATATTATCAAAGGAAATTCAAGAAAATACATTAAAAATATTGAATTTAATTGTGTTACGTCGAGGTTTAAAAATTCATCTTGCGTCTTGCAGACCTCATAAACTTACCAACCACATCCTCTATTTATTTTTCATCTATACAAGTCATAAATGTCTCAAAACATCACACAATCCATGGGTCTAGGAGCAAAAACCTTGAAATTAACTCCTTCACCTCGAATTCCATGGTGGCAAATTTCTGGGACAACTTTGAAAAATCGTAACTAAATCTAGAAAAATAGAAATATAGCAAATAATAGCTTTATAGAAATCTCTAGATGTTAAATTTACAGTAAAAATAATTCCCAACCATGAAAATCTCATTTAGACCACGCTTGACAATAGAAAAGGCATAAAGGTCAGGCTATCCAGAATTACTGATACAACTTACTGATATAAACTTTAAAAATTCACAATTAATTCCAAAAAAATCCAATTCATGGGTGGATATTAGCTAGAGTTAAAAAAATAGTTCTCGATCAATCCAAGAGCATTTAGACTGTAAAAATTGATGAAATAGTGATGGAGGTCTGACTGGGCTCTTGGAACAGAATAGAAACTTAAAAAAATTTTATCTCCCTTTCTAGTCATCCAAACGGGGTGCTTCTAGTAGTTATGGGTCACTAGGAAGCTCTAGTTTCTCCTTGTAAAATTTCACAACAATTGGACATTGTTTCCCTATGAATAATAGAGATTCATTTTTGAACCATATAAATAGTACTAGAACCAAAAATAAAAATTTGCCAACTTCAAAAATTTGCCAAAAATTCTGTAGAGCTCAAAATATTACCCAATTTAGCTTCCCAAAAAGCTCTCAAGGAGGTCTACTGCATGTCAAATTTTAGACTAAGAAACGCTTATTTAGACAGTTTGCGCCATAGCTCACCATTATGGTTAATTTTGCCTCTTATAAGACACCAACTTGGTCTAAATGGCTTCTTCTTGTGTTTAGCTCCTCCTGGGCAAGTTTAAAAGTATGAATATGACTTATATTAACCAGTCAAGTGCTCCCAAATCTCATGCATCTCATTTTGGTCATTCCACATCCAATAATACACTAATAATTCCAAACCATTACATTGTCAAATTGCATAATTGTATTGATTTGGTACCAACTATGGTTCATACATCATTCATACATAATATTACATATGTTCAAGTGTTCACAAACCAAAAATTACATGTACATGTTCACTTTGAAATTTGGATACAAAGAAAGCTACATAATGATCAAAGGATTGTCTCTTATATCCCTTGGCTTGCATCTCTTGGTTCTTGAACACCATCTAGACATATTAAGATAAAAGAGGGGAGGAGAGTGAGATTCCTAATATCTCAATAGCTCACACACCCATTCACACATACATTCATGGCATACATACATCAAAGGCACAAGTATGGAAAGTAGCACAATCATGAAGTATACAAAGTCACAATTCCATCTACCGACTTACATTTAATTCAAGAATATGCTCTAGGGGCTTTTGGTTTTGCCTCACCCCATTTCTAAGAATTTTGGATTTGCCTCACCCTTGACCTAGGGACTTTTGATTTGACCTCACCCATCTAAGAAACTTTTGGCCTTGTCTCACCCATGCCTTGAGACTTTTGGCATCTCCTTACTTTCATTAAGGGACTTTTGGCATCACCTTACCTTTAAGAGCCATTTTCCACAATCAATGACATTCAAGACAACATATTGGTACCAATGCAATCTCAAACACCAAGTGGCATGTTCTCAAATCACAAAAGCATACACATGCACACAATGACATATATATACAACCAAGAATGCAAAAAGAATGAAGTGGAGAGCTACCTTGAACTTATGCAAACTTTTCTTAATCTTTCTCCTTCCCTTTTTTGGTTCCACAAGTACACCTAGGTGGGTTAGTGTTCTCTTGGCCTAAACATCATAAATAGCACACAATTACACTCTTGAAGTAAGCCAAGACACTACACTTATTCTTAGAAATATAAATAGTTCCATGGTTCACATAATGGTTCCATTGGTGGCCTATTGAAGCAACCCTTGTAATTTAAGTTCTAGGCCCCATTCTCTTTTCATTTCTAGGCCTCTTGACCTCATTCAAGGTACTTAAAGCCATCATCTACTCACATACAAGAGCCTAAACATGTGTTGTTTCATAAGGCTCCATTATGGAAGCCACTGCCCTATCTCTTAGTCCAAGGCTTCTAAATTTTTCCTAAGGCTTCTTCTCATCTTCTCCGACCATACATGATACAAAATTAAGCTTTGATGAAATTAAAACTACCTCTAAGTGCCTTGACTCCCTTTGGCCGAGACATGCTCTCTTCTTGGCACCCTTGGAGTTGTTTTGCTTTCTTTGATGGAAGAGGCATGTGGGGAGGTTTCTAAGAGTCTCTAGAGCTCATGCCAATACTCAATTAGACCTAGGAATCATTACATTAAATCAGATTTTTTATTGAGCACTTGAATCCCTAATGTTGCTACCTTGAAAACTAATGGTTCTTTGTTAATTTTCTTTGCATATTCTCATTCTACACACTCAATTTCCTATGATTCACCCTTGATTCTATCCAAAATCCAAGCCTTCTTGGATCTCCCTGGGCTAGCTGAACATGCAAGAAGGAGGAACAAGGAGGAGCTACCATGGAGATGAAATTTTACCTTATTTTTTCTTGGTTTCTTGGATGATTCTTCCCTTGCTTGGCTTCCCCTCTCCAAACACAAAATTTTTCTCCTTGGTCTGACCTTAAAACAGTTCCAAATACATCAAAAATTCCATGGGAAAGAAAGGAAAATGGAGGAGAATGAATTTACTAAAGAGGAACCAAGAAAATTCATGAAATTCCTTACCTTTTTCTTGCTTTTTCTTCTCCTTTTTTCTCCTCCTTGGTGTGCCTAAGAGAGCTAGTCTTCCTTTTTGTTTTTGGGTAGAAGCAAGTGTATGGAATAGAGTGAAGAAGTGGCATGAAGTTTATAGAGGATTCAAGAAGCCACTTTTCATGAAAGTTCCAATTTCGCCCTTCTGTTGTGGCATTTTTGTTTTAGATCCTTTTGAGAACTGTATTTTTCATTATAAAATTTAGGTTCCTAATTTAATAAAATGTCTTTGGAATCACTCAATTTAGAGTTAAAACTTTCCTAAACATATTCGTCAAAGTTCAGATTTACCGTTGTTAGAAAATGTACACCAGAAGGGGCTTTAACTATCTTAGGGGTTCTGATAGTTTCACGGCCTTTGAAAACCCTAGGAAACTCAAAGTTTCCATTTAAAAAACCCTTCTATGAGTTTTTCCAAAAATTGCACATATTTACAAAAATGCCACTATGTTTCGTTAGTTTTCGTCACAATTTCATTTCACTGTCCTAGCTCCATTTTTTCTTTCTATTTGAGCCTAGGATTATTATTTTTAGGAGCCTAGGACACTACCTAAGTTTTTTAAGGACATTATCTAGCTTATTTCAAGGGGCTTACCCTTATACAGCTCATTTTGTCATTGTATGGAATTTACTATTTGTTACAAATTCAGTTATTTGTGTAACACCATAATTTCTAACTCATCTCATGATATTCATATGCTTCACATCATCAAATCTATAAGAGAGTGTAAGAAAAGGGGATAAAATAACACAATTCTTTGCGTTGCATCATATTTAAAAATTCCATCAGTGTCACGTGGATTGTGTGAGCTCATACCATACATTCACATATTTAATTATATGAATACAACTCATTTGTATCATAAAATGTGGCCCACAACTCATGGAACTCAAAGGAAGGCTTAGAATATTCATACATATTTTCAGCCAGAATTTGGTTCAATTCTATTACAATTTTGGAAAATCATAACTAATTCTAGAAAAATTGAAATCATTCATTCTTAGCCATTCTAGAAAGCTATAGATGTCTACTTCATACTAAAAATATTTCTAGACCATAACATCCATCACAGATGATATTTGACATTCGAAATGGTCTAAAGGTTAAACTGCCCATTGGTGCTATCACAGATTTCTACAGCAAACTTAAAAAATATCCAATTAATTTCAAAAAAATTCAATCCATGAAAATGATACCAATATGGAAATTTGTGGATGTTAGCTAAAGGAAAAAAATAACTCCAGACTAGCTCAGGTACATCCAGGACTCGAAATTCAATCAAACAGTAACTGAGATCAAATGAAGTTCCTAATACTGGATAGAATCTTTAAAAATTCATATCTCCCTCTCTAGACCTTGAAATGAGGGTCACTAGGAATGTCTAGTATCACCGTATAAAATTTTGTGACAATTGGACATCATTTGAGCCCTGTGTGACAGATTTAATTTTTGGACCAGTATGAATAGTGACATGACCAAAATCAGAAAATTTGCCAACTTTGAAAATTCGTCAAATATTCTGTAGATCTTCAAAAATTTTGTTCTTTAACTTCCCAAAAAACTCTCAACAATTTCTAATTGCATGCCAAATCTCATATCAAGAAGAGCTCATTTGGGCAATAAGTGACGTAAGATTCTATTATGGTCAATTTTAGCTCTATATGGAATACCAAAATGTCCAAATGGTTTTCCTTGGGGTTTGGCACCTCTTGGGCAAGTCTAAAAGTATAATTAAGACTTGTGTAAGTTGCTCAAATGGTTCCAAACTCTATGCCTCTCATTTTGGCTATGCCACATCCAATCATACACACACACATCAAACTTTCAAGAAGCATATCTTGGCATTACATACCCAAATTACATTCTAGGGTTCACATATCATATCCATTCATTTATACATCACATATTATCATAATTATACATGTCTAAAAGGTCATAGACTATATAAATCAATGGATTGCATCATTCGACACAATTGTAATCTTAAAAAACTAAAAGCTTTGCATTATGTTGTCATCCTCTCATCCTTAAGGTGGTTGGCTTCCATTACCTTGTCCACTTAGTCCACTTAGCATATTAGATCATTAGAGAGGAGGGAATGAGATTCAAAGAATCTCAATAACTCATATCCCATTAAATTATACATAATAGATGCAAAGTAAGCCTTGAAAAATGCATGCATGGATATAATTAATGTTATGAACATTCAAGAAGCAAGCTTGGCATATGAATAAGTTATACAAGACATCCAAGAGCTTGCCAAGTGGATGGATTGGCCTTACCCTTTTTCTCATGGATTTTGGACTTGCTTCACCCATTCTTTAAGAGACTCTTGGACTCAATCATACTCTTAGGAGCCTACTTTGCTTTTAGGAGAATCTTTGCTTTGTCTCAACCAATTTTAAGGGTTCTTGGCTCATCCTTACTATGGTTAAGAGTTCTTGGCCTCTCCATACTTAAGCAAATTCAAACAAATATCATAGCATCATTTAGAAACATAATATGTCATCATGAAATCATGGCATATAAGATTATGCTAGTATACTTTTCATGGCTTGAAAATACACATACACACATTCTAAGACAAGCTAAACACACATCCATGCATGAGAGAAGGTGTAGATAGCTACCTTGCACACAATCACACACTTTTCCCTTTGAATTTAAGCTCCTCTTTTCAGCCACACACATACAAAAGTGTAGGGAAGGTTTCTCTTGGCCTAAACACAATTTATGAAAGCCAATTAGGTTCATGAAACAAATTTTAAGGCCACACAACTTGCTTAGACACTAGATTGTTCTATAGACCCCATATGGTTCCATAATTGCACCTAATGAAGCAACACCCCTCAAATAAATTCTAGATTCCATTCTTTCCTTTCAAACATGATTCTTGACTCCTTTTAAGTCTCTTGGAGTCATCACACAATTAAAACAAAGAGTCTAACTACATGTTGCTTCTTTAGGTCATAATATAGAACCTAAAGTACCAACTCACTTTCTATGAGTTCTAAATTTTTCCTAAAGCCTCCCCTCATTTTCATTCATCATATATGACTCAAGAATGGGCTTAGAAAAATTTAAAACTCTCCCTAGCTATCCGAACCTCCTTAGCCCGAGACCATGAGGCTTGTTGGTCTCCATGGATTTTGCTTGGTTTTCTTAAAGGATGAAGCATATGGGGAGTATCTTAGGGATCATAGGAACTCATTTAAACTCTTATTTAGGCCTAGGAATCATCATACAAAATTAGATTTTACAAGGTGCATGTAAAACCCTAAAATTTGCATCTTGAAATCTAATAGTTGTTTGTTAATTTCCTTTGCATATTCTTGATCTCCACACCCTTTTTCTGTAGATTCATCCTTGGTTCTGCCTAAAAATCAAATCCTCCTATGGTTCGTAGGGTTAGGTGAAATGGAGAAGGAGGGAGGATGAAGATAGCAACCATAAGAAGAGAAATTATCTAGTTTTCTTACTTTTTCTTGCTTGAATCTTGCTTTCTCCAAGCTCCTCTCTTCAAATCCAAAATTTCCCCTAAGTTTCTCCCTTAAATTAGATTTGTAAACTTTATTTTAATTAAAGGAAATAAAGGAGAATGAAGGAGAGGAGGTTTGGATGGAAGAAAGCATGAAAAACTACCATGGAAGCATACCTTTAAGCTTGGATTTCTCCTTCTTCTTCTTCCTCTCTTGTGCGCCTAAAACCTTAGCTCTTTTCTCTGAAATTGGACAGAAATTTCTGATTCTAAGTGAGGGAGAAAGTGGGGCGCCACCTATATATAAAGGGAGGAGGAAGCATTTTTCAAAAATTTCTATTTTGCCCTTCATTCTTTACATTTTTGTTTCTCCTTCTTTTTAGTTCCTTTTTTAGAACCATCTTTTCCATTATGAAATTTAGATTCCCAATTTAATAAAATGCTTTTAGAATCACTCAAATCCAAGCTAAAACCTTTCCAAACAAATCTGTCAAAATTCGGGCACATTGACGTTAGAAAATATCCACTGGAGGGGATTTAACTATCCCAGGGCTTCCCATAGTTTTCAGGACTTCTGAAAATCCAAGAGAACTCAAAACTTTCATTTAAAAAGTCCTCTTATGTAAATTCCAAATTTTGTTCAAAATTACAAAAATGCCATTATGTTTCGTAGGTTTTCTGTCAAGATTTGTTTCTTCACTCTAACTCTATTTTTCCTTCTGTCCGAGGCTAGGATTCTCATTTTTAGGAGTTTGGAATATTACTCAAATTTTTTGAGACCTTAACTAATACATTTCAGGGGACTTTTTTTAAAAACGCATCCGTTTTTGTCGTTTAACAAAAACCGAACGTTACAAATTGCGTTAATCTTTATCAAAAAGAGTAATTAGAAGATTGAATTTTCAACTTGGAGTGTTCCTGATGGAAACCACTCTTATATAAATCAACTTGAATCTAGTTGAATAGGGATTTCTTTAAGATTAATTTAGTAGAGTAATTATATTGTAAATAGATTGATAAAATTCATATGAAGGGTTTGATTTTGAGATTAAATTTAAATTTCTCACATGAAGTTTTTCAGATTCTTTATTCTCGGTGTTTCAGCATCCTTTTGGATATGTTAGATGAAAATGTTAGAGAAGCAGGTCGATTTCAATTATGCAGATCATGAAACTAAAGTAGGGACTTCACTACAATAATTTCAATAATTTACTTAGCCATGCTGCATTATTTTCAAATTGTCATTCTATAGCAAGTGCAAGGTAATGCAATAGCTATAGAATACTACTACTGGTGTGCTAGGTATATGAATGAAAATTCACAATATATCTTGACGAAATCTGTACTTTGATAATAAGAAATTAAGTATAAAACAGTTTCTTTGACTGATTATAAATGAGGCAAATGAAGATCAAGAAAAAAAAAAGACTTAAATGGTCATCAATAACTGATTTCCTCGTTGAGATGGTAATTAGAGAAGGATAATTATGTAATTTAGAATATTATCACTATTATAAGATTCTCATCATTTTTCTTCGTATTTCTGGAGAAATAGTTTTGATGGAATTTACGTGGAATGTTCTCTTCATATTCATTCCTCTCAATTTTAATCCCTTCATTTTTAGTTTTTTTTAACAAAGTTTAGGGGATGGAGATGAAATAGTGGCAGTAAACAAAACATAAAATCCTGTTTGCAATTTTAAGAGATATTTTTTATTTTGGTATTTTAGAACAGAAGAAAGAGCATAATCTTGAGTCATTCTTTGTTTTCTCTCTTATACATAGAGCAAAGAATTTTTTAAAATAATTTTTGTGTATTAAGGTCTTCATTCGAAGAGAGTGTCATTTCTAAGGAGAAACATCACAAACGTATGATAATTTCTGTCTTGATGATGAAAATTCTGGTGAGGCAAACTCTTTAACCAAGGAGCAGTGCTCAAGATCTTGCCCTGTAATGCATTTTAAAAATGATAAGAATGGATTGGTTATAAGGTAACTTCTCTTTATTTTTATCTTCTGTTTCTCTTAAAATTCTGTAACTTTTTCATGCCGAGCAATATCGAATGTGCTTTATTAATATTGTATGCAAGTTTACCTATTATTTTCTGCTCATTGATTAGTATAAAATTTGGGGTAATTTACTTTTTGAATTAATATCCATTAAACTCCAGATATTTTTATTATATAAAAGCAAACAGGTATGTATATATGATTACCTGCTTAAGATATTTGAGGAAATTGTAAGATAGAAATCTTATAATAATATAATTCTAATGCCATCATGATATCAAACATGTTCCCTTGACATACACGAACTCTTTTAGCTTAAAATTCATTCTGTCATTTACCGTGCAATAAGTGTTTCGTTGATTATCTTTCAGATGGTCTGTTATACTTCCTCTTATAGTTGGGTCAAAGCCTTCTGGATTCCTCTCATTTCTAACGGGGCGCATGCGGTGGGTTTGCGAAATCTCTTTATGTGGATTTTGAGTTGTGGTTTCAATTCAAGTTCTGAAAATCTTTCTCCATTCTAACATTTTGTGATAAAATATAATAGAGGGTGAAAAAAATAGTAATTTGCAGTGGAAAGTCTTTCTTTTGTTGTTTGGGTTTGTAATCCAGTAAATTGAATAACGAGCAATTGAGGACCTCTCTCTCTTTCCTTGATTCAAGCGCTCTTGTCTTGTACTTGTCTTTATTTATGCATACTTGAAAATAAATTTTTTTATTTATTTATATATATTTACATCTAATGCATATTCGTCTCTCTAAATTAATAAAAGATATTTTATTTAAAAATTTAAAATCTATTATATATTTAAACTTTTAATTTTATGTCACCATAGTTAAGTCATTTTTTTTATCTAGCTTGGGTTTTATTAGGTTTCATACTTTCCTTTATGATTTTTTTTCACCACATCATACACCAATTTTTATTGTTTTATTTTTTTTTATTGTATATTTTCGTGCATAGCACGAGTCCCAGCTAGTTAGAATAAAGTATATATTTTAAAAATATATATATATATATAATTTATTCTAAATTATGAAATAAAAGAATAATATAGAATAAAGTATGAAAAATCTTCTAATATATTTAAAGGAGAGATTAACTTTCAATATCTGTAATCAAAGTTTTTGAATTTAGAATATGCTATTAAAAACTTTTCAATTAATTATTTTTTATGAGAAGGATAAAGATATTTGTGACTCAAAATTATTGTTCTTAATAAATATTAAATTTAGAAAAATATACTGTTTAAGATGCCCTTTAAAATTTCCATCAATAATTCAATCATTTTTCAAAAGTTATTGTTGTTTTTAAGATGAAGGCTTCACAACAATTTTGATATTATCTTCAAGGAAATTTATTAAGTATACATCGGTGTTCCAAAAATTCCGTTATATATTTATTCAATATAGATTAATATTTATTTCCAAATTCTAATATTCGTTTATCCATATTTTTTGAACAAATTGAAAATTTTTAAATGCATTAAATATTGACGTTTCGGAAGCATACAATCATAAAATTATTTTTTGTCATCTCCACTATCTAATTTATTATACAACATTTTTTCTGCTTTTTGCAACTCTCAACACTGATAAATAATGATATCTTCTTAAATCATTATTATCACACATTAAAATATATATATATATATATATATATATATATTGTGTGTGTGTATAAAATCACCAACATGAAAAATAATTTGCTGGTAAGATGAAATGCACAAAAGTTTAAATAAATAATGAAAATAAGTTAATGGTAAGCATCATGTTCAAGTTCTTGTGTTGCGATAAAGAAGTTTTTCAACTTGAGGTTTTTTCTTGCTTTTATAATAAACACTGAATTTTGCAGCAAAGCTTAATTAGAGTTTTTTTTTTTTAAATTATTGTGTATCTAGTGATTCAATAAATTGAAATTTTGAAAAGTGTATTTGAAATAATTGCTACTTCATTGAATGGCCATTGAGAAATTAAAATTGATTATATTTTCAAAGAAGCTTCATCTGATGTGGAAAACCTGAATGGATCTGCAGCCAATTTGACATGCTATAAGAAAATCAATTTATTTGCGCGCGCGTTTGCAAAACTCAAGAAAATCAAAATTAAAATTTTAAAGGTTTCCATTATTTTAAAGAGACATAGATAGGAGAGTGAGAGAGACAATTTTTTATTAATATTCCTATTTATATGCATTTAAAACCCTTTTTTTGAAATTTTATCTCTCTCCATCTTTTATTTCTTTCTATCTCTCAAATAACATGAAGCATTGAATTATGTTTCTCAATCATGATCCTCTCCTCTTTCCAAAAATAATTAAGTTTCTTTTTGTTTCATAGATAGAGAATTTGCGATAGAAATCATTGAAAAAGAAAGGTGTGTGTGTGTGTCTACAAATCCTACCTTATATGTGTGTGTGTCTACATATATATAAATATATATCACATAATACATATAATTCATACCCAAAAATCTTCCTGAGTAAATGTTCCTAAAAAAACCAAATTTTACAATTAATAGTGTGGTATTTCAAGATTAAATGATACTGTAAAAGCATATTAAAACAAACTTATCATTAATTGAGTTTCTGAGATTTACACTTAAATCATCACATTATTTCATATCCATTTGACAGCATGGCACATATTGTATATCATAGCTTAAAATATTTAATATCATAATAATAACATACACACATTGATGAGCTACCTAAGGTGCCCCTCTTAAGGAACATGCTAAATGCAACCAAAAATATAGAAATTATAAACAGAAAAAAATAAAAATAAAAATAAAAATTTATCGTCCTTTATAATCTACTCACAATGATTGTCAAGCAGTTATTGACCCTTTAGACACCAAGCCACCATCAAACCCCCTTCATGGAGAAAGATCTGAATACATTCCTAAAACACACAATTACAATAATCCATTTGGATTTCTAAGACTATCTGTGAATTTTTCCATTTTCCATTACACTTAGCCAAATTAACCTATCTTATGTTAAATTCAAAATTTTCTTTAACTACAACATAGTTTGCTACTTCGCTTGACTAGATTGTTCTAATTTAAGTCCTATTTAGATTAATCAAATTCTACCAAATAAATTTCTAATTTAGTGTTTGTCCATATTTAATACCTAACTTATTTTACTTATTTTGATTTACCACCTACTTTGAGTAGTTAATTAACTTAATATAACAAGAGAATATTAAAACTTACCTCCAAAAGGATAAACTAAAAGGTAAAATATTTGTGTCTCATTAATTATTTATTTGACAATTCACTACATAACCAAAAGTTCCCTACTTCACCAACTTAATAAATTTTCTACCTCATTACTTTTTTACTTCCCCTCCCCTCTATTAACACTAACCTATCTTAGTTAGTTACTTAACCTATAATATCACAAGGAAATATTTGAGCTCACCTCGTGGACATAAACTTAGAGAATAACCACAAGGTAGTTTGCTAATTGAATACTTGCACACTATCACAAGTATAATAGCCCACCCTTTTGCCAAATCACTATTGGCATTAGTGCAACAAGTAAGACAAGAGTTTCAATTTTCCAAAATTTTCAAATTTATTTTATTTTATTTTTTTAAAGGGAACATGTGGTGTGAGTGATTTATATGCATTGCCACTTCAATATACAAGTATGGGAAATAAAATGTAAATAGGAGGATAAGTTACCCAACAATTTTTTTTTGGGAACCCTCAAAGCTAGGATTCTCGACCAACCAATTACAAGCTCACCACATCTTAGAAGTCATATTGCAATAGGGGAGCATTTCAAGTAGGGTTGCCAAGTAAGGTAGTAGAATATCAAGAAGTAGATCAATGAAGAACTCATGGTTACAAGAGAGAAAAGGAAAGTGCTACACCTAAAGTGGGATAGATTACCTTGTATGAAGTTTGACATGAAAGAAGGACTTGAAGTCAAGCAAGGTGAAAGCTAGGTCTACTTAAGCCCTAGCTACAAGAAATTGGACAGCACACTAGACAAAAATGGCAAGAAGACTTGGTTAAAACATGGAGGAAAAAAACTTTGATCTTGAAGAAAATAGCAACTTTGGAAAAAAAAAATGAAGGATGAACAACTATGGTAAGGAAAGGGTCTTGTCCAACTATTAATGGTTGAACAGGGAAGGAACCCACTTTTTTTTTTGGGAAGGGGAGGAGGTTAGATAGTGATGATTATTAATGTTTCCTTGCTATCGCAAAATGGAAAAGGTGATTTACCAAAAGGAGCCGAAACTTGTCATAACTTGTTTTATATAACTAACACCCCATAGACACATTTGTTTCAATCTATAAAATCATTATCCCAGACCAAGAAGCTTAAAGGACTCATATATCTCAATTTGGCTTCTTTAAACATAATAGGGGTCAAATTTCAAAAATTCATAACTTTAGCAATATAACTTTGATTTATGCAAAGTATGTGTTTATGAAAAGCTTATGATCTAAACTTTATATGTAAATATTCCAAGTGAAAATAAATCCATTTGACCCCTGAAAAGACATAAAAATTGAGGTTGTAACAGTATAAACAATAATTGCATAATTCCATATTTCTAGACCAAATTCAAAAAAAATCCACCAAATATTCTATAGAGCTAAAAAAAATATCATCTTTGGTTATTGGAAAACTCTATAAATTCTCTAAATATCCACCAAATTTCAACCCCAAACTAGATCATTTGGGCTATGGAGAGAAATGATGTAATTTATGGCTCATTTGGACCAAAATTTGGTTCTAAAATGGTTCATTTTCCTTTTAAATTACAATCTCTTATTTTGTACAAATTTTAAACTACTCAAGCTTCATTTCCATAGGTACCAATACATGAAATAAGGCTAGCTACTAAAATCACTATCTCACATCCCATCTTTCACATAGAGCCTAGCATGTATAACATAGCAAATCAATGTCCATACACTCCCATTTACATCAAATGGCATGTATTCATATTCACAATCTTATACATGAGGTGCTAACAACATATTATTATAGCATAGACTATGTTGCTATCCATTTGGTTCCATAATATACATCAAATTCATATATACAACAAAAAATTTCTATTACATCATTTCTAAGAATTTAATCCTTCTCGGGTTCTTTTCCCTTACTTGCAGAACTTGTCATGGTTAATGGGAGATAAAAGGGGTGAGATTCTTAGAAGAATCTCAATAGCAAATCTCAATCCATATCAATGCATACAATGAATGCAATGAGAATATGCAAGCATGTAGGTCATGGACATTAAATAGCTGAAACATAAAATTTAGCATGAAACTTTAATTCTCATCAAGCCATGGCATCGAAACATACTAGCTAGACTCAATTAAACTTAACTCTGGGCTAAGGAAGAGCTACTATACTCGATTCCATGCCATAGGGAAATAAGAGCCACAACATTGCCTTTTACATGCATAAAACTTATAATGAAAACCATTTCAAGGCATAACTCATAAAATCATTAAGCAACCAAGTATACAAGCATCTCAACTCATTCAAATACTCAAATGCATAGAAGATAGGGAGAGATAACTACCTTATGGATTTAAAAGCCATAAGCTACCACTGACCCACTTGTCTCTTCTCTTTTCCTTGGTCTTTCTCATCTTGACACCTACACTTTGATGGACTTAAATTAACTTGACCTATATACATCAATTTACAATACAAAAGAACTCATTAAGATCCATTCTAACTCTTACTATTAGCACCTAAGCCTATTAGAACTCAATATGTATCTTTAAACCATTTTAGGTCCCTTAAGAGATAACTCTTATATTTCACCTTCTAAGCTCCAAAATTTCACTTGCTATGAGTCATATAACTCTAATAGAACTTATTAGTGCCATCACATACATGATTAAACAAGTTAAAGGTTAAATTGCTTCTTTAGGCCCTTTGGAATATTAAAATTTTACCTTTCAAAATAGGGCTCCTGAATTCATTCCCATGATTTTATTAGTGTTTATTGATCGTATTTAGGCCTCTTAAAATCTTAAAACTTATAAAAGCATTCCCTAGCTACTTCTTCTATTGCTTGGCTGAAACTAGCTCTGCACATACCACATTTGGGAATTTTGCCATTTCCATGGATGATTTGCTAAATGTAGGATACTCTTGACTCTTTTCTAGTTCAAGTTTGGTCTTAAATGACTTAAAACATCTTCCTATAGTTTCATATCTTCCATGGTGCAACTAAAATCCTAGGTTCCCTAACTTGAGCTCTATGGCTTCTTATGGTTTCCTTTTTACCTAATCTTACTCCACTTCCACTACAAAAAAAAATTGACTTTTAGTCGCTACTAAAAGCCAAAATATCGCCACTAAAACTTATTAATGGTGACATCTTTTCCGCCACTCTACTCTAGTAACACTAATACTTTTTAGCTACGACAAAGTGTCGCCACTAAAAGTCGATACTACAAATATATAGCAGCAACTATAGTCACCACTAAAACTAATGACAATTTAAGTGAAACAAGTGTCGCCACTAAATGAAATGTATTAGCAGTGACATAGGTTGTCACTATAAGAACAGTTTGTTATGGGTAAAAATAATTATTAACATCACTAAAATGGCTGCTATATATATTTAGCAATGACTTATTGTTGTAGGTAAAAATTAATGCCATTTGTCACTATAAGGAAACCTTTAGCGACAACATTTGTTGCAGGTGAAAATGAATTAGCAACATAGTCATGGTCGCCACTAAAGATTTTTAGCGATGACATATGGTCGCCACTAAAATGAATTAGCAACATAATCTTGGTCACCACTAAAGATTTTTAGTGGCGACATGTTTTTGTCACTAAAGGTATTTAGGGATGATATTATACTCGTCACTAAAGGTATTTAGTAGCAAGAAATTATGGTGACTAAAAAGCAAAAGTGATGGCATTTTTTGTAGCAATTAAGTTTTAGCAGTAACATTTAGTGTTACAATAAAGCTTTAGTGGTAATTATTTTGTTTTTTATACTAAAAATAAGCCTTTTAGTGTCAAAATTTATTGCCACTAAAGGTAAGGAGATTGATATATATATATATATATATATATATTAAAATGAACAATTTACATTGAAACTAAATTAACATTGAAGAAAATTAAAACAAAAATAAGAAACAAAAAGTAATATATATATATATATATATATGATAATTGACATGTTCAAGGGGCATTAATTTCTTAATATTACATGTCATAATTAGTATTGTAATTATAAGTGCTTTCATAATGTCCTACATGTCAGAACCTATATTAAAATATCTATTAGAATATGAAATGATGGCATAAATTGATACATCAAACTAGCCATCAATAAAAAAACATAAGTCCACCTTCTCTTCACCTAACTTGTCTATAAGAGGAGTTTTTGGTCGAAGTATTCTGTCCCTATATATAAAAAATAACATTAATCATATACTGTTATTGTTTGATATAACATTGATAAGTGCTAATTTTCATATATTTTATCCACATTTATTATTGTTTTTAATGATTAATTTGAGCTTAAATGGATTTATTATGCAATATTTGAATTTGTGGTTAATTTTGGAAAATAATACAATCTTGAATTAATTAGGAGAATTTTTGGATTTAAATTACTAAGATTTTATTCTCCAAAATTCTTTGATGATTAAATACTTTTTATCCTTAAAACACTTTTTAATTTTGGGTAGAATTTTCTTTTGGACAAATGAATTGAAAAATTAAAATGAATTAAGGAAAAGATTGGATGATAATTCTATTTTTTTATTAAATTCTGATGGCAATATTGTAAATAATATATTGGGTTTTTTATATTTGTTTTTGTTGGTTCTCTTGGGCAGAAAAACGCAGCAGTAAATCAAGAAAGAAATAACGTGGGGAGCTGGGGGAAAATTTGAATACAAGAGCTATGGGTTTTACGTAGAAGCTAGGTGAAGAAGCTGAGCTGATGGAATACAGGTTGCACTAATGATAGGCTACAGCTTAAATGTGGGCAGGCTGAGCACGAAGAAGCTAAGCTGATGGAATGCAGGAGCTAACGTGATGGCAGCAGCAGAGAAGAAAAGCAAGCCACGAGCTAAACGAGCTGAGAGCAAAGCAAAACACATGCATCAAGCTGGAAAAAAACGAACGAAGAAAAGAGCTGTGGGTTCTGGATTAAAGAAGAAACATGGCTGAAAACAAAGCACGATGCATGAGCTGAGCATGTGAGATATCAATGAGTTGGAACAGCAGCTGGGAACGTGATATAAAAAGGAAAATGCGTGCAGAAACGTAAGAAAGGCGAGCTGAATCACATGGAAGCTTGGGCAAACGCTGGAAGACGCAGAAGCTTCAAGACGCTGACGCTGAAAGCTCACATGAAGAAAATAACGATTAGAAAGAGCTACAGATCAAGGAAGAAAAGCTCGATGAGTGGTTCTACATAGAAGCAGATGCATGGGAGAACTAGTTGCAAGCAAAGAAAAGGAGCTGAACAACGAAGCAAGCCACAAACATAAGCTACGTGAATGAGCTGAAAACCGAGCATGAAGTAAAGCAACGAGTTGAACACGAGGAATGCAGTGGCATCAGCACAAGAATGATGGGAAGATTATAAATGAGGCACGTGATTATTAAGTAAAGAAAATAAGCGATGAAAGGCAGCTGAAAATTGACGTGGAACAAGACATGGTTTTGCATGAATCTGAAACAAAGGAGTCAATTAAGAAATCACGTGAACAGGAGTATGTTTAAAGTGTCCAGAATGCACACTCCAAGGAGGATTCATACTTCATTCACGCCTCTCACAGTCCAGCACATTCACGCCTTCGAATTATCACCAGAGTTTACTCCATTCACGCCTCAAATTCTTAGCAAATCCTTGCCTATATATAGAACCATTCGCTCATCAAGGAAGGGTGTGGTTTTGCAACAAAGAGAGCAAGAACAGAACGTGGAAAAGGGCGAGACTGCTAGGAGAGCCAGCGAGAAATCCAGGGAGCATTCTTTCATGATTTATCCATGGCTAATGCAAATCCCATCAACTCTTCTCCAATAAAAACCTCCATGGCAGCTTGAATTAACCATGGTGGCTAGCTGAAAATTGGAAGCTCCCAGATGAAGATTTGAGCCCCATCTTTTCCCACAAAATTAGATAATTATTCCTTACTATGTCTTTTAAATTCCAGCATTAAATCTTTGATTAATTTGACTAAGTTTAGTTAATTGATTTAGGAATTTAGTTGCTGAAATTTTATTAATTTGTTTTATGAATTGAATTTGACTTTGGAATTTTGATTATGATCATCACATGTTTATAAAAAAATTCCAGAATTAATGTGCAATTTACTTTCAAATTCCTCTTGATCTTAGGTTAATTGATGCAATGGTTATTGGATTAATTAACTAGAAATTGTATGCAAATTGTTTGAGAAATTAATTAATCTAATTGGTCAATTAGTATCTTAAGTAAATTGTGCATGTGATTCTATTAATCAATTGAATTTGGTTAAAGTGTGTTCTTGTTCTTAATTCAATTAATTAGTTATTCAAGGTTTCTTGTGGTTGCAAATTCCTTGTATAATTAATAAATTGAATCTTGGATGGTTATTCAAGAATCTTTATAAGGAATACACTAAAGAGCAAGGAATTAATTCCAAATTTGGTAAATTAAATCAAGGGCAAGGATAATTGAATTCTAGGGAGTCCAATGCAAAGTTAGCTACCATATTCTCTTAATTGTTCATCTCATTTAGTTTTAAATTCTTTTGATTTTTGTCAATTAAATTTAGTTCAATTAAATTCTAATACTTTAACCCCAAAATAAGTTTCAATAGCAATACTCAGAATAACCTTTTCATAAACAAATTAAGGCATAAACTCCAAGGGAGATGACCTAGGATTGCACCATTAACTATAAAATTTTATTTCGTTTCCTAGTTTTATTTGAGATTGAACGACACAATCGTCAAACATTAAAGTAGAAAGTCATTTACAAGTATTTGTTGCATGGTGGCCATAAGGCTAGCCAATTGAACTTGAATCTCTGACTGAACCCGTTGTTACATTTTAGCCCATTCTTCTTGAAGCTTCTTTTCCATCTCACCTTGCATTTCCTCCCGTAACCTTTCTTGCTCTTCTTGTAATTTTCTCTCCATTTCAATTTGCATTTGTTCCATCCTTGTTAAAACCCTCGAATCCACTTCTGTTGAGTCCATAATTCTTTTCTTTGTCGATTTCTTTCCATATCCTTTCCCCCTAACATACCCTGAGCTCTCCCCCAACACGGTGGCCAAAATTTGATCTCCCATTAATTGATTCTCATTATCTTCTGCTTTTTGCTGGTGAACTAGTTCTTGAATGCACCCCTAGTGATATAACAATAGATAAACACTATAGATAATGAGGCAATGTAATAAATAATCGAAGCTTAATGATCTATATCAACTTACATGGATTTCTTATGACTTGGGATCTACCCATTCCACTTCTCTGTCCTTATTCTTATGGGTGTGTTGAAGTTCCCAAACTCGGTTAGGAGGTGCCACTTCTCTAATAATGGGATCTCTCTATAATATTTATTGGATGATAATCCATGCTACCATAGAGGGAATGACATAAAAAAAATGTTTAGAAACTTCTCAAGTACAACATAAATACTTACCGTAGACTCCTCAACCTTTGCAAATAAGCGAGTATCGCATGTATGCTTTGTCACTTGCCTTACCCTATTTGCTTTATTCCTACTACTCGTAACCTACAATTGGATGGTTTTATGATCATGAAACCTTAAAATCATGTAAACACAAAGTAAACAATCCTTCAAGTTCTTGTTAGAAACAAATTACCTTGAACTCTAAACTTTCCCAATAATGCATCAGTCACTCCCAATCATCACAACTGATGTTACTTGGTGTAGCAGCCTCCTTCTCTTCAATTATGTCACACTTAGCATACTCTACATGCAAGTCAGCCTTTCAAGATCAATATAGTCGATGCAGTGTTTCAACACAAGTTCTATTTAATCTCTCTTCAGGGCACCCGTCGCGAACATCAAATTTATTCTACATAAAACATAAGAAACCAAACTTATTAACTAATGGAGGAACACTATAAATGCTACATAGAGAAAAATGACCCACAAAGGTAATATAATACCTTTACTTTTAACAACAAAGTGTCCTCGTATTTAGTGTAAACTTTGGCCCAATCACCATCCTTGAGAGAAATTGTGGTCTGCACCACATGTCCACAATAGTTGGCAAAGTCACGGGCCTTATCTCCAACAGGTTTATTTGAGTTCTCAGGGATGTAAACTTTAATCTTGGAACCATATTTTGTCTTCATGTTTACTAATATACTCTTATGTTTTCCCCTACCCTTCTTAGTTGTGCTATAAGAAGCTATTGTATGTGAGAAAAAGTAAACAAATTAATCATTGGTGTATATACATGGCAAAAGTGTAACAAAAAAAAACATTATTTGCATGAAATGATACCTGAACTACTCGGCACCTATGATCATTGTGTAGGAGGCAAATCATTATAGATGGTTTGTCTATCCCTCTGTGGTGAGAGTGCATCTCCTAACTCCAAATCCCCTTGTGCATGCTCAGGTGAGAGTGCACCTCCCGGCACCAAATCCCTCTATGTACGCTTAGGTGATGTCACCTCTCTAGTGGGGTTATATCAACCTCGGCCATTACTTTGCCCAATGCCTCGTCCTCCTCGACCTCCTAGCCTACCTCATGCAAAACTTGACATTTGCTACCTTTTGTCCATATATAGTATAAGTAACAAGATGTGATGAAACAAACATGAATGGAAAACAAAAGTAGACAATAAAACATATACATAATAAAACACATACATAACAAGGACATAGAAAAAAAAAGTAAGTAAACAATATAAAATGTATATGACACAAAATATACCAAACTTTAAACACTTTAACCACTCAATCATACAATGGGGATGTTTGTATAATAATTATAAATTTTTCAAATGTTCAGTAAGATTGACACTAATTTTGATCACATTCAGTGTCCGTAGTGTTTTTCATATCGTCATCATCAAGCAAATCTTCTCCTTCTTCTTCATCGGTGGACCCAATCTCATCATTGTCATTAATGAAATCATCTACTACACCCCTTACATTATGCCCACTTGTTTAAGCATTTATACTTGTATGGTTTAGTATTTTTAGTTCAACATCATCCCGATGTAAGAGGACCACAAGGTTAATGCCCATGTCATCATTCCGAATTTGATTTAATTGGACTATGCTTTGTTGATATGCCTCATCAAGAAGGAGACCTGCATAACTGTAAAATCATTGACCAAATAAGTAGAAAAACAATGCACTATTTTGGCTGGGCTAAGTGCTAAACTGATGAGGTCGTCATTAGCTTGGCCCTGTATGTGTAATTATAAAACCTGTATAAATTAACCATACTTTATTATTGTTTATTTGGACAAAATATCATGACTCAAAATATGCTACTCAATAAAGGAGCCTACTCATGCACAAAACCATTTAGTAAAGTCTTTAGTAGCTAAAGTTTGAGTTTCAATCTCCAATTGGTGCTCCCTATATTGTAATTGTAGTAAGAAGTTAGAAAAAATTTATGGTAATTATTGTCATAGAGATTGGCAAAGGAGTGATAGCTTACTCCATGAATGGCAAAACATCTATGAAATTTTGTAGTACATACATGTAAGCTTGATGGAATTCTGCCTCAAGCAAAGTAATGGACTCATAATGCCCTTTTGCCTTCCTAATTTGGTTGAAGATGGACTTGTCGCCATTGTCTATGGGTCCATTGTCATTTCTAAAAGGCTAATTAAATTTGGTTGGCATATTCTTTAAATAACGAGAGCAAAAGGTAAGCCATTCGTCGGTTAAATAACCTTATGCAATTGAACCTTTTGGACAAGACTTGTTACGAACATAAGATTTAAGCGTGCACAAGTACCTACATAAAAGGCAGATAGTTGAAAAGAGAAATAGTTTGAAAGATTTAAGAAATTGAATAAAATTCACATTGAAACATAATACCTCTCAATAGGGTACATCTATCGGTATTGCACGGGTCTACCAAGCATCTCCTCTTTTGGCAAGTGAATGGGCAAGTAAACTATGACATCAAAGAACGCTGGTGAAAATACCATTTCTAATTTGCATAATACGAGTGTTGTAACAACATAATGACTTAACTCTAACTAATCTCCTTTTAGGCTTGATTCCATATGATTTCCAATGAAAATGACCAAAACTGTGGTATTTTACTACTTTAAGTCAGGGTTTAATAAGTCATATTTTGCCCCATGGGTCCCGTGAATCCATTATTCACATTCTCTACTCAAAAACCATTTATAAAACTCATACATAGCCTCAAAAAACCCATAAACCATGGATATGAAGCCAAAAACTAAGAAAGTGCAATTTCTCAAATGGGCCCAAAAGTTAGATTTTTGGCTCTAACTTTAGAAAATCATAACTAATTATAGAAAAATGAGAATCAAGCAAACCATAGTTCTATGTAAATCTCTAAGTGTTAAATTTATAATAAAAATAATTTTCAACCACAATCTCAGTGTCTGGACTATTTTTTACATCGAAAAAGAGACAGAGGTCTGGCTGTCCCTAGTACTAGTATAACTTACTGTCATGAAATTCAAAAATTCATAACTAATTCCAAAAAAATAAAATCTAGAAAAAATTATACCAATTTGGAAACTATAGATGTTAAATAGAGGAGAAAAATAAGTTCAAATCAATTCAGTAGCCATTGGACCTCGAAAACTGATGGAACAATAACGAAGGTCGGATGGCTTCCCTGATGCTGACATAGAACTTCAGAAAATTGTTTCTCCCTCTACAGACCTCTAATTGAGGTGCTTTTAGTTGATCTAGATTATTGTGGATATCTAGTTTATGCTCATAAAATTTCATGACAATTGGACATCATTTGGTCTATGAATGACACAGATTTAATTTCAGACCTATGGTAATAGTGCATTGACCAAACCATCAAAATTTCCAAACTTCAAAAATTTGCCAAATATTCTCTAGACCTCCAAATATTACCGAATTTAGCTTCTTGGGAAGCTCTCAATAGACTCTAGAGGCATGCCAAATTTCATATCAAGAAGAGCTCATTTAGCAGTTTTGGCACCCAAAATGATTCAAAGTGGGTTCAAATAGCCTCCCACATATTCTAACACCTCTTAGGCAAGTTTTAAAGTATAAATATAGTATATATGAAATACCCAAGTGGTCTAAATCATCATACATCTTAACCTCACTATGTACGGGCCAAAATACACTACTGCATATAAGCCACAAAGGAGCCAAATCTCATAATTCCATTGCTTTGGCTTTATACTTAGTTCATACATCATTCATACATACTTTTACACTTGCTTAAGCATTTACATCTCAAAAAGAATATGTATACATAATCACTTAGTCTTCCTATACATCAAACTAAGTGTGAGTGTGCAAAAGCGGCAAAACAAGGCCTTCTATGCCTCATGGCCTCCACTCTTAGGCTCTTGAGCTCCACCTGGACCATATGAGATGAGAGAGGGAAGGGAATGAGATTCATGGAATCTCAATAGCTCATACACTCATTCAAGGAAGCAATCAAGGGGTAAAAACAAGTCAAAGCATACAAACCATTCATAATTACAGAATATATTATTTTCATGCTATGATATCATATCAATGCCAAGAATAGGCTCTAAGGACTTTCGGTCTAGTCTCACCCGAGCTTTGGAACTTTTAGATTAACCTCACCCTTGGTTTAGGGACTTTTGGCACCACCTCACCCATCTCAAGGGACTTTCGGCACCACCTTACCTGAGTAATTTTCACAATCCATATCATAAGCATATTGGTACCAATACATCAAGGCAACATCAAATAGCATGGCTCACAATACAAGCATACAATGACTATTACACATCCAAGAATGTAACAAGAAAGAGTGGAGAGCTACCTTATAAGCCAATACAAGCCTTCCCTTTCAATTTCTCTTCTCCCTTCTTGGTCTCACAATCACAACTAGATGGAGTTGCTTCTTTTGATCCTAGACACAACAAAGAGTATGGAATTACTCTCTCATAACTCTATAATTATAAGCTAGGGGACTCTTCATCAAGGCAAACCCCACTAAATATGTGAGAAACTAGGGATTCTCTCTCTTTAAAATTTCACCAACTCTTCTTCTCTCTCAAGCTTTCAAGTTAGTAAAACTAACATACTCAAGGAAAGCAAAGAAGAAGAAGTAAAAATACATGAGTTCTAGCCTTCTTTAAGAGTAGTTTTTCACTTTCTCTCTTCTGAACTAAGCCCAAAACCCAACTAATTCAATAACCAAAACCATAGAAAGAGAGAAGAACAAGATTCTAAGAAGAAAAGTAATGGAAATCTTAAGCTTGTTTACCTTTTCCTTGTTCTTCCTTCCTTCTCTTGGTCTCTCTCTCTCCACAGCCCTTTTCTCTCTTTTGGTCAAAGCTTAGGTCGATTAAAAGAAAAGGAATGGATTTGGACACTTTAAGAAGTCAAATTTTCTTTTTTCACACTTTTTTGGACTAACCCTCGCTATAGCGAAGAATAACCCTCTCTACGGTGAGCACGTATCAGTCCCAAACCCCTGTTTTCGCTATGGCGCGTGCTACAGCGAGCAGCTCCCTAGTTTTTGTATGAGATGGCTGTAGTCGCTATAGCTAGAAGCATTTTTGCTATAGCTAAAAGGCACTCTCGCTATAGATAGACCATTTCTCGCTATAGCGAACGGGTACATTTGCTATAGCTAGGCCATTTTTCACTATAGCTAGCAGATTTAGAAAATTTCAGGACTTTGAAAAATTTTCAACTTCTTTTTTTTTCTTTTTTTTTTCTGGTGGTTACAAGTGCAATTTAGGTTTTAAAT
The DNA here is from genome assembly GCA_026724425.1 of Erythrophleum ivorense. NCBI lineage: Eukaryota > Viridiplantae > Streptophyta > Magnoliopsida > Fabales > Fabaceae > Erythrophleum > Erythrophleum ivorense. The sequence goes on from JAIUCV010000014.1 coordinate 9,414,755, forward strand.
TGTTTTAGATCTTCAATTTTCAGGCACTTAGAACATAAATTCTTGAAAAATTTACCTAAATCTATTATCAGCTCTGACACTTCCTTTAGCAATAAAACGCGTATTGCAATTGAAAATATGTCTTGCAACAATACATGGTGGTCATGGTACTTCAATCCAAATAATTTTCGATCACATACATACACACACCTTGAAATGTTTGATGAGAAGGCATCTAGAACTTTTAAATTTGCCAAAAAGTTACACACCTTCAATTTCTCATGCAAGAACAAGGCATAGCAAGCTGTGGGCATTAATACTATATTCCCATCCTCTACTGGATGCAACTGTTGCCTTATTTCCAAATCCACCAAGTCTTACCGACTCTTCAATGTGTCTTTGGTCTTTCTAGCCACACCCATTACTATTGAAATGAGGTTTTAAGGCATGTTTCGTTCTATATGCATGACATCTAGGTTGTGTCGAAGTAGGAAGGTTCTCCAATATGGTAATTGAAAAAAAAAATACTCTTCTTCCTCTAATTATAAGATTGGTTGGGTGATCATGCTTTCTCTTTTATCTTTTTCCAAAGCTTACATTGCCTAATGCTTTTAATTGCCTTAGTGCTTCAACTCCGAATAAAGGTATAGGTGCTCTTGTAGTTTCAACCTTCCCATCAAATGCCCTTTTATTTGGCCGCCAAGGATGAGTAATAGGTAAGAAGTGGCAATGGCCCATGAAGCACACCTTGCTATGCAAAGAAACTGAATGTGTGTTCTTATGATAACAAGAGCAGGCTAACTTCCTTTTAGTTGACCACCCTAAAAGGTTTCCATATGCTAGGAAGTCATTTATTGTCCACAATATAGCTACTCGCATCTTAAAATTGGATTGCGAATCTGCATCATATGTCTCCACCCCTTCCTCCCACAAATGTTGTAACTCTTCAATCATTGGCTGTAGATATACATCTATTTTATCACCTGGACACCTAAGACCTAGAATTAGAAGTGTCATCATAAAATATAGTTGTTTCATGTAATGCCAAGGTGGTAAATTATACGAAACCAAAACCACTAGCCATATACTATGTGCAGCACTTATATTGCCATAAGGTTAGAACTCATCACTTGCTAAGCCAAAGTGAACATTTCTAGGGTCATCAAAGAAGTTGGGATGTTCCTCATCAAAGGTCTTCCATGCAATGGAATCAGATGGATGTCTTAACACACCATCATCCTTTCATGCATCCTTATGCCACCTTATCTCTTTAGCTGTGTTGCAAGCCATATACAACCTTTGTAGCCTAGGCGTAATGGGAAAATGGCGTAACACTTTATGTGGGACTTTCTTGCCTCTATGCCCATCTGACTTTTATCTAGATAGGTTGCACCTAGGACATCTTTCGGCATCGACATACTCCTTTCAATACAAGATGCAATCATTTTCACATGCATCTATCTTGGTGTAGTCTAATCTGAGCTCTCGAATAACCTTCTTTACTTCATAATAGGAGTTTGGTACTAGTGCTCCCTCTGGAAGTATATCCCTAAATAAGCCAAGCAAGGCAGCCATAGACTTATTGCTCTAATAGTTGAGGCATTTTAAGTGAAGTAGCCTTACAATAAAAGACAACTTGGAAGCCTTTCTACAGCTTGGATAAAGATCAGTTTTAGCATCCTCCAATAACTCAAAGAAATGCCTAGCTTACATATTTGGCAAGTCATTATATTCTGAGCCATAGTTCCCTGCCTCTCTTTCTATATGCCCATATGCGTCGTTTATCATATCAATAATGTCATCCTCCTCATTATTATTATCTTCTTGCACACCTTTGTCAATCTCCTATGGGTGACTTTGGGCATGGGGACGAAGTTCTCCATATGAATCCCACACTTAATAACTCTCACAAAATCCCTTTTTGAATAGGTTCTCCCTTACTCTATGTCTTAGCTTGAACTCTGTGTTCCTACACACTTTGTATGGACAACGAATCATATCATTAACCTCTGATTGATTAAATGCCCATTGGAGAAAACTATCCACTCATCGTATATATCTTGGGTCTGCTCTGTTCCTAATCATTATCCAACTTTTATCCATCCCTATTCTCTATTTTTTACATTAAGTAACATAGGCAGTAAAATTTCAACAATAAGAACCATATTGTAATCAAGCCACACCTTCAATTTCTCACATAGTTGCATAGAGCAAGCCACATTATGAACAAGAAATTGTAATTCAATCAAAACCAAGTTTCATTTTCCACACTTAGAAATTTGAAACAACAATCAAAATTCAACTATCCACTACTATAAGTACCATATTATCCAACTAATGAATCCCCCACATACATGTATTAGAGACTAGGTAATTGATTCTTGATGCTAGAAATGATATAAGTGAATTGGGGATGTACCATAGCATATTATGTATTTAGTGTTGTTCTAGAGTCTTGAAGAGTTGGGTCTATTGAAACTTGTTCAAGGTGGTCTAAGATTTGTTAGTAAGGAAATGTATACCTTTGCAGATATAATGGTTGAAGTTCTAGTATAAAGTAAAGTTCAATTAATTCAATTCATCCTTAAGTCTCTAAATGATACATGCTAGTTTAGAGAGATAGATAGGAGACTAAATGTCAATAAAACTAAGTAATCTAGCCATAAGCGGGCCCTAGAACTCCATTAGAGGGTGTACCAAATAGTTAGGATGAATATTTAAGAGTTTAGAATCAAAAGTAATTGGAGTCGCAACTAAAACTACTTGAGTTACAGCTAGAATTCAAACCAAACTGATGAGCGCCACGGCGCGAATTGAAAACTTAGCATAACACTTACAGAAGTAAGTTGCACCGTGGCGTGGTCATATTAACTCGCGATGAGGATTATGTTTGGCATATGTTAGTTCTAGTAGGGAGTTGTGCTGTGACATGGGTATTTTAAGTCGTGGCGCAAGTTTAATATTTTTATTTGAAAGTTACAAAATCTAACTACATTGCGATGAGGAGTATTCAAGTCGCAACGTAATTATATTATAATGTATTTAAAAGTTTCAGTAACTATTTAAGCCGCAGTGGAGATCCACCAACCCACGGCTTAAATTCCTAAATTCTTATTTTAGCTTCCAAACTTCTAAAAGTCATAACTTTGAGCATGGTAGTCTGTTTAAGGTGATTTTTTTTAATTTGGGTATTTTTTTTCTAGATCTATGCAATGGCAAATCATCGAAAGCGGTTAGGTCACTTATTTTTCTCAAAAAAGTATGTTTTGGCCTTCAAATTTGAGATTTTTGTTTTAATTTTTTCTCAAAAAGGCATGTTCATACACCAAAATGTAGAAGTTTATAACTTGAGTTAAGGATCTCCAAATTTAGCAAACTTTGGCTCTAATTAAAGCTCCATTTGCCTACTTTATAATGAAAAAATTCCAGCCCAATCCTATCTTTTGTTCCTTAAAAATTGTATGAAAATAGAATTGGTCTAGTTGATAATTATGTAGATTTACCTTTTACTGTCATGAATTTCAAAAATTTAGAAAATATTCTAGATAACTCTAAAAATTACCATCTTAAACTTGAATTAAACCTCTAAATATCCTCTAACTATTTACCAAGTTTTACACCTAGACTCTACCATTTGATCCTTCAAATGCACCCCTTTCCATACTTGCTCTATTGGGGTTTTGAATTTGACACTAAAGAGTATATATGAGCAAATGATGGCCTTAAACCATTCTACTACCCACCCCAATACTTCTAACAAGTTTCAAATCATACTTCAAGACTACTAGAACTTCCCAAACTCCCAAGAAATCTCTAGATCAAAATATGACTACCTAGGTTCCTTATACCACATATAAGTCACCATATTACTTAAAACTTTAGAGATCACACAACCAACTATCATGTCTGGTTTTTACATACAACCATCATGCCAAATACCACAACCAACCATTAGACCAAATATCACATACAACCATTAGACCATCAAATCAAATACAACCATCAGGCCAAATACCATAACCAACCATCAGACCAAATACCACATACAACCATCAAACTATCAAACTAAATACAACCATTAGACCATCAGACCAAATACAACCATCAGGCTAAATATCACAACCAACCATGAGACCAAATACAACCATCAGGCCAAATATCACAACTAACTATCAGACCAAATACCACATACAACCATTAAACCATTAACTCAAGTCATATGCTTGGCTTTTCAAATCAAAAGAAACTACATATATTTGGTCTGCTTGCTACTAGCTTCCATGCTAAATTAATATTACATTTATCACATAACATTCTATAAAATCTATAAAGAGCATGTTCAGATCTTAAAAAAAAAAGCATGTTTTGGCCTTCAATTTTGAGTTTTTTTGTTTTAATTTCTTCTCAAAAGAACATGCTCAGATCGTAAAATGTAAAAGTATATAACTTTTATATTGTACAAATTTCAGCCCAATCTTACATCTTTTGCTCCTAAAAAATTGCATGACAATAGAATTGGTTTGGGTGACAATTCTGCTATTTTACCTTTTGCTGTCATGAATTTTGAAAATTTAGAAAATATTCCATATAACTCTAAAAATTACCATCTTGGGCTTGAATTAAACCTCTAAATGTCCTTTAACTATTTACCAAGTTTTAGACCTAAACTCTACTATTTGATGCTTGAAATTCATCCCTTTCCAAACTTGCCCTATTTAGGTCCTGAATTTGACACTACAAAGTATATATGTGCAAATGATGGCCTTAAACCATTCCACTAACCACCCCAACACTTCTAACAAGTTTCAAATCATATTTCAAGACTACTAAAACTTCCCAAACTCCCAAAAAATCTCTAGATCAAAATATGACTACCTAAGTTCTTTATACAACATACAAGTCATCATGCTACTTAGAGCTTTAGAGATCACACAACCAACCATCATGCATTCAAAGTAGTAATATTAAAAGTGCACAATAATATCACTAGAACCACAAAACACTAATCAAAATAATTGCATTTATGTCAGATCAAATACATCAAAATATTAAATTTCTTCTCAAATCTTACCTTATTGCCATAGGTATATTTTCCAAATTAATTCAAGTCCTATGCTTGGCTTTTACATGTCATATATGCATTTTATAAAAGAATCAAGCTTTGCTATATCTAGCTCTGCTACTAGCTTCCATGGTATATTTTCCAAATCATTGCATTCTATATGCATATAGGTAGAAATGCTTGGCTTTCACATGTCATACTACCTATATCCAGTTCTGCTACTAGCTTCCATGGTCTTCTCCTTATTGGAGGATCTAAGATTGAAAAGGGGATGAGATATGCAAATCTCAATAACAATGGAATCATTTCTACCTATATGCATATAGAATGCAATGTATGATATAATATAGTTAAAACATGCCAAAATAATGATGCAAATAGGCTTGAGCATAATGTAGAGGGATATCACAATCACTTAAATAATTTCACATGCAATACTTAACACACAATGCATATAAGAGGAAATAACTTCAGGTTACCTCTATTGTGACTTCTAACTCCAAAGAGGTGTCCAATAATCACTTCAAGAAAATTTAACCTATTGAGTAAGAGAAAATTCAACATGAGTCAGTAGTTCCAATATACCACACACACATCATAATCACTTTTATTCTTTGAAATTTTTTTGGTATAAACTACTCACTATATTTCCATCCCAACTAAATTGTTTAAAGCTCTTAATCCCAAACATCCTCCATTCTCCATCTCATCCCTTTAGAATTCGCATATGTGTTTGCCTCAATAGTAAATTCATGCTATATTACCACATTAGGGTTCATCTTCATTAAAAATCATCATTTAAGGTCTACCCAAGCTTAAAGGAGCATCATTTAACCATTAAAGTATCAAGATTGAATTTAAGGTTCCAAATTCGCATCCATGGCTACCCTCACTAAAAAAAAAACCATAAAAATCATTATATTTTTACTCATTCTCATTAGAAATTATCAATTAAGGCCTACCCAAATCAAAAGGAATCATTACAAGTCATGGAACTTGAATATTAAACCAAAAATCCCAATTTACAAAACCTAAAGTTGATATTTCCTCCATGAATTAGAACCTAGGGCATTAATGGATGAAGAAGAAGATAGAATAAGAATTTTAAAGGCTTACCCAACTGAAATCAAGCTTATAATGACAAGAGATTCAATCTTTCTACCCTTCGTTCTTCTTCTCCTTCGTTTGCTCTGCCTCTTTTGTGTGCTCTACTTCAGACGTTTAGACTTAGGGCTAGAGCTGCTACAACATTGGCATTTGTCTAGGGGAAATGAAATTTGAAGGTATTTATAAAATGTTAATAAAAATTGATGAATTTTTTTATTAATAAAAACAATGTTAGAAATTAAAATTGAAATTATATATACATATGAAATATTAGATATATTAATTTAATGATTTCTAAAAATTGAAAATTGAAATCACAACTTACATATATGAATTCTACAAATTGAAATTTTAATTTATTACTAAAAAATTATAAATAATAATATATATTATTTGATATTTTGTGATGGTTTTATTTATAGTTTTATTTTTTAATTAATGATTAAATAATTCATAAAATTAAATAAAAAAATTAATTTTTTAAAAAGCAAATAGATTGTAATATTTATCTAAAAATTAAATAGTTATAATAAAAATATCTATTTGATTTATTTTGTATGTTTGATTAATTTTTTTATAATGCAAAAATCTAGATTTTGAATGAGATAAGAAGCATATAAGTAGGCAAAATTTCAATATTAGCTTCAATTGATATATAGGTAACCTAGAGAAGAGAATGTAAATTTGAGGATGGAATAAATAAATAATAGAGTTTTAAATCTAACAAAAGAAGCATATAACTATATCTATGATTTTTAAATTTAATTTTTAATCTTGAAAATTTATTAAAACTCTATATACATATTTTCTTTAGTTTTGAACAATTAATTAAAATGTTAGCATATGATAATAAATTATGAATAAACTTTGTAGCAAATTTTAATGAATCAAAATTTTGAATTATTTCATTTAGCCAATCTAGAGGGGAAAGAACCTTTTCTATTTCACAAACAAGTGCTATTATGTTTGATTAATGATTAAAAATTAGATAAAGAATAATTAAAAAGACACTTTCAATAAATGTCATATAACAAATACATTCTTTGACATTATCTATTTCATTTATTTTGTATATTTGATTAATGATTATATAATGCTAAAATTTTATTTTTGAGATGACATTTTAAATTTGAAATAAGTAGATAAAATTTTATTGTTAGTTTCGATTGACACATAAGTGATTTATAGAAGAGAATATAGATTTGAGGATTAATTGAAAAGAATAGAGGAGAGTATGGGTGTAAATGGGCAAACAAGTAATGGAAATTTGAATATATTTACTTTCAAGCATTCCCACTCTATCCTACTTTTTCATTACTTCTTCATTTATTCATGTATTTCGTTGTTTTTTCAATGCATCACATTTAGGATACTAAAATTTTGTCATTCATTCAATTAATCACTTTTGTCTTTATTTTCTTTTTAGAATAAATTATTTTCTTTTGCCTTTGAAATTTTATTCAAATTTTAATTTAGTTCTTATAATTAAAAATTTATAATTAAAAATTTTTTAAATTTATTTCGTATTGATACTATAATCATTATTTGTTATTTTATTTTAATATTTCGAATATGCATGATTTACATAAAATAAATAAAAAAGTAAAATTAACTCTCAATATATAATTTGTAAAACAGTCATATTAAATTATTTAAATAAATTAATTTAAATCATATATATTCAAAATATTAAAATAAGACATGATTGATTATATAATAAAATAAAATACTGATACAAATTTGATAAAAGAGATTAAATTAAAAAATTTTAAATAATAAAAATTAAATCAAGAATCTTACAAAAGTATAAAGATTAAAAGAATAATTTTATTTTACCTTTATAATTTTAATAGTGTATTCCATCTCTATATGAGATGGAATACAAAAGAGTAGTGGGTTGCATCAGAGTACAAATTTTTTACTTCTACAAATTTATAATGCCATGCATGAAAAATGTGGAGTTAAAATTATGGTTTAATAATCTATTATGCAAATGGCAACTACCCCTCTTACTATTTGGGTAAGCAACGCATTTTAGTTAATAATTCCAAATAAATGTCATCACTTGACAGCATCTTTTCATTTTATTCCCCTCCTCAATTGCTTTGCCTTTTGTTAGAGGATACTTTTAATATTTATTTTCTTAAGTTAGGTGCTTTCTACTCTGGGTTTTATTCCTTTTTTATCAATAAAAGAAAAAGAAAAAACATATTTTGTCAAATTAATTATATATTTAATTAAAAAGATTAAATATACATCATGCCCTTGGAGGAAAATAGGCACGCGTTCGTACATAATCTGTTAATTGGTCATGTGTGCATATATGGTAAAATTTGTTATAATTAAGGTTGCTCATTATAAATCTCTACACTAGTGTCATCGCATCTATTAGTGAGCTCCAAAGTTCATAACATGAGGTGATTATTATAAACTCAACTATATTACGAGTACTAATTGGGTTACAAATTACATTAATATATATTTCTAAAATCAAAACACTAAAAAAAGAATACTTCAAAAATATTAGCATTATCTGTTATTAAGCAGGCTATAGCTGATCATTATCGTAATCCTCGACAAGTGAATTTAAAGGCTTGGATAAGGGCAACTTTCATCCACAAACTCAGGTCTCTAATAATTGCTTTAGACATTCATAAATTTGACGCTAACACTTATTGTTGAATCTGAAGTTGAAATGACTAAATGCATTTGGAAGTGAAACAATTTTCTCTCCTGCTCTATGCTTAGAAAGAAGAGACATAGATAGAGTGATGTTTCTAAAAAGTTGAGTTGATGTGGGATTTAGAAACATAGGAACAGTATTTTCATATATTTAAATAATATTTTAATAATTATCTATTTCAATCATCCCATTCCATAAAGAGAAAAGGGATACTCTTCTTATGACATGATAGAATAGAAATTGGAAAGGTGAGGCAAATGATGAAATTTAAGATTAAATTAAGTTTTTTTAACGCTCTTTTTCAAAAAATGATATATAAATATAATTCTAAAGAGACTTTATTATATAATATTAAATTATAAATAAATAAATAACTCTTAAAAGTGTAATGTTTTTAAAACCAAACTAATCATTCAACTAGTGAAAACATTAGTTCAAAGTTCATTTATCTTAATGTAGTAAAGTGTGATTGCATTGATAAAAGTTAAATATATATTTTTAATTTATTTACATATAAAAATATTTTTTAGATTATTAAGAATTTAATAGAAAGATTATATCATTTTATTCACATTTTTTATATTTGTATATAAAATATAATTAATTTTATAAATTTAATTTTTTTGATAAAGTTACATTTCTGAGTATAATTTATTTTTTTAACTTATTTTTTTTAAAATATTTTTTTTAGTTTTATTAAAAATTTTATAAAAAGATTACTACAAGTTATTTGTATATAAAATTTAATTAATATTATTAACATTAAAAATTTTATTTTCTTTGATAAAGTTATATTTATAAGTATAATTTATTTTTTTAATGTATTTGTCTATTTAAAAAATTCTAAGTTCAAAATTTTTTTATATAAAAATAAGTTGCAAAAATATTTTATAATTGAAAATATAACTTCATTAAAATGTTACCTTTAGTGACAACATCAATGCATTGTCACTAAAAGTTTTGGTGCACAAAATTTTAATTGATTAAAAGTTTTGCGCCAAAACTTTTTGTGACAACTAAAATAATTGTCATTAAAAGTTACTTTTAATGGCGACTAGAATTTGTTGTCACTAAAACTTTTGGTGCACATTTTTTAAATTAATAGAAAAATTTTTGCCAAAACTTTTAATGGTGACAACATAGTTGTCAGGAAAAATAACTTTTAGCGACGACAATTTTTGTGCCGTTACTAAAAATTTGACATAAAATTGTTTAAATTTTTAAACAATCATACAAAACTTTTAGTGGTGACGAATGTGCCACTAAGGGTTATCTTCACCGACAAAATCAATTTGTCGCCAATTTTAGTAGCGACCTTTTAGGTGCAACTAAAATATCATCACTAAATGTGATTTTTTAGTGGTGACAATATCGATGTTGTTACTAAAAGTATTTAGCGGCCACTTTTTGTTGCTATTAAATAGTTTTAATGGCAATATTATTTCTCGCCACTAAAAATTTTATCAAAATTAGGAATAATATTATAATGACAACTTTTAACAATAACTTCATAAAGTCGCTGCTAAAAAGATTTTTTAATAACAACTTTTTTTGGACGTCGCTAAAAGGCGTTACTAAAAGTCTATTTTCTTGTAATGTTCCTTCAAAATCCTTATTTCTATCGAGTTTTAGCCAAACTCAAACTCCCTCTAGGTTTTCTCTCTTTAGGTCGAAATGATGAAGAGAAAAATTCCAAAGGAATAACAAAATTTTCTAACTCATATCATACCTTGTTTGAAAGCCTATGGAATGGAGATTCTTAGGATACAATTTGTTACCTCAAACTCCCTCCTTTCCTCAAGTGATCAACCACCAAAATACTTCTTTCAAGAAACCAAAACCATCAATAAAAAGGCCTAAAAAAGTAGAAGAAGTTTGGTAACTAACATATCATAAAATTAGACACTTTTCCTTACCTGTCTTGCACCTTCTTCCCTTCTCCTTCTTGCTTCTTTTGAAACTCTATGGCTACTAGTTCTGGAGAGTTTAAGTTGGTTCTAATATGGTGGAGATGGTTGGCATGACTTTATAAGAAGGAAGGAGGTGTTTTAAAATAAATTAAAAAATTCCCTTTATGTCCTGGCATTTTATTCCTTCTGTTTAAGCTCATCTTGTATCCCTATTGAAAAGTATCTTTTCCATAATAAAATAGAGGTTATCTAGTTTATTAAAAATATTTACTTTGAAATTTTTGAGATTTAAAACAATCTTAAAAAGCTCGATCAAAGTTATAGGCAACTGATGTCCTAAACTGTATATCGTCATGAATTTAACCATTCTGATAGTCCCTATGACTTTCAGGACTTCTGAAAATTTTAATAAGCTTAATTTTGCTATTTAAAACTCTTTTCTTTGAATTTTTAAAATTTTACATGAAATTACAATTTTACCATTGCTAAATTGATTAAATTTGTTTAGCTACTTTGGCCCCAATTTTGGGCCATTATTGATTTCATAATCCCATTTCTAGATGTACTCATGCATATTCTACTCTTATTTATCTTTAATTCATTTTACTTTGGGATTCTCTTTTATTGTCATACTGGTTCTAGTTTAGTTTGAAAGAACTAGATGTTACAAAACTCACAAACAGAGTAAGGAATGAACAAAGTGTTTTCAATTGAACCAATAAGCAAAGAAATTTGAAGCTTAGAAAGAAACTTCTAGAGCACACCTCTTGGAGAAGACACATGTGCAATGCCAAAATATATAATGACCATCTAGTAATTTAAACAAAAACAAAGGTTGGACAACAAATAGGCAAAATGGCAATGCGTACAACATAGCAACTTTTGGTCAGCAAGTAAAAAAAATGCTAGAAGGAATCTATTTTTTTAAAATTAAATCACTTAGAAGAAAATTGGGTAATTTAGGAAGAGGAATAATAATAATAATAATAATAATAATAATAATAATAATAATAATAATAATAATAATAATAGAAGAAGAAGAAAAACCAAATGTTATCTTGAGTTAGAACATTGGTCTTAAGGGAAAAATATAAAAAGTCAGCTACTAGAATGAATTTATGTCTATCTCTCTTATTATTAAATTTTATCTTATACTTTATTTTAAATTCTTCTTACCATGATTATTAATTTAAATCCTTAATATTTTCTTTTTCAAATTAAGGGATATTACAATTCTCTCTCTTTGAAATTCTCTCTCTCAGTCTTCTTTTATTTGTTTCTCTCTCTATTGGTTTGTTAATCAAAATTTAAAAGTTAAAGAAACTCCTATGGTATCTTCTTAAAACAAAATAATAATAATAATATTCTTTTAATTTTATTTATAAATATTCACTAGATCTTAAATTTTTTTAATTATCATTTTACATGATTCAAAGTTTACATTATTTTTTAGAGAAAAAGAGATAAAAGGAGAGTGAGAGAGAGAATTTTGGGGAGAGACTTGAAATATTCTATCATTAATATCTCAATTTATCTACATTAAGACCCCTCTCTCTTTCAACTCTTTCTCTCTCTCAAAAATTCCATCTCTTTCTCACTCTTTCTATCTCTTTCTATCTTTATTAATTTATTAATCAAAATTTAAAATTAAAGAAAATCCTATGATTTCTTAAGACAAAATAAAAATATGCTTTTTTGTTACAATAAATATATACTTTTAATACTATTTATAAATATTTTCATTAATTTTAAAAAAATTTAATTATCGTTTTATATGATTCAAAACTTTATGTTAGTTTGGAGAGAGAAAAATATAGAAAGAGAATGAAAGAGATAATTCCGAAAAAAGTGTTGAAATTCTCTCTCATTATTATCCTAATATATGACTCTTCGTCTTTCAACTCTCTCTCTCTTTAAAATTTTCTCTATTACTCACCTTTATCTTTTTCTCTCTTTCTTAAGTTGTTAATCAAAATTTGAAAATTAAAGAAAATCTTATAATTTCTTTAAAAATAATTTTTTTTAATTTTATTTATAAATATTTTCATTAATTTTAAAATCTTAAAATGTTTTTAACTATCATTTTATGTGCATTTAAAACCCCTCTCTCTCTCACACACACACACACGCGCAATTAATGTGAAGCTTTGAATCATGTCCCTATTTAAACCATTAATTAGAACGATTAAAATGTGTAATATGTATTAAAAAAATTCTATATTTATCATTAACTTTGAATCTTAAGATTTTCTTTTAAAAATAGTAAATTAAAGATTGATATAAAGTCAAAATTCAATTTATGGGAAGGCCTAGATCAATGAAATTTATGGAAGTTCGAGGATAGAGCAATATTAGAGAATTTGAGTGATGAATAGAGGTCTGTATGAGTCAAAGTTTTGAAAATAATAATGTTTAAAAGGTCTAATATGTATCAAAATTATATGCGACTTATGTTAATTAGACAATTTATATGAGATGTTGAACCAAATTAGCCTTTTAACTTGAATTAATAACATTATTGTAATAATTATTAACAAAGGTTAGAGCGTACTGTGCATCTCACGGGGTCTCATCTTTAACTCAATATAATGTGATTTTTTAAGTTTTATTCTATAGTATAATCTGTAACGTTACATAAAATATATATATAAATTTTTTAAATAATTCAATTATATTATGCTAAGTTAAAAAAAAAGCATACATTTAACATTTTTTAAAAACACAGTCTAAAAAATTTATAACAAAAATATAAAAATTATATAAAAATTTTATTTATTTAACTATAATATGCTTTTTCCCTTTATAATTAATATACTCCCTCCAGTTCAAAATATAAGTTACTTTTAACAGATTCACACTTCTTAAGACAACTTAGTTATATTCTTAAATTTTTTAAATATTATCATATCTTTTCAGCCTTACTCTTATAGTCAATATAGTTATTGTCATTAAATAAGAGATTTTTAACACAACTGTTATCATTAAATGAAAGGTATTATGAAAATAATAATAATTATTATTACCAAGTGACTTATATTTTGAATCAAATTTTTTTTTTAAATAATTTATATTTTGGACTGAAGAAAGTATATATATATATATATATATATATATCCAGTAGGCGTTTCGATTTCTTGCCTTTTGGACCCTTTCTAAAAGCTGCATTAACTCCTCGTGGTTAGAGAATAATTAAGCTTTTGGTCTGTAAGAGGTCGAACAATCCCTTAGCTGTGACAATAGAAGTTTCATTGCTATAACCAATGAGACTTAAATAAGAAACATTTGGCGTCTATCCTAATGTGGCACGGATATACTTCTTGCTGTTTTCACTCTTGCTAGACCTGCCACATACAACTTCATAGAATTGCTATTGCTCCACATCATTCAGTTACATCAGACCATTTCTGGGTCAGATTGTAAAAGTACTTGAAACAATCAATTCGAAAAAAATAAATAAATCAATATTGTAATAAATATGTATTTTATTGTTTGAAGGGACTTGTAATAGATTGTATGTTGTAACAGATTCTAAGTCACTGTGCCTTTATTTTAAACCGCAAAAAGGTCATTATCAAGTTATCATCTTTCGGTAATATTTCATCTTTTGCCATATTACTTGAAATCCGGTTTCTCTGAATTTGGAGTGTACATTCTATCTGAACAGTTCAAATTTTATTTTTTTTATTTTTTAAAAATTAAACATATACTGTTTTTAATTCATAGTTGAAATTTTCTTTTTATTTTACGTTCTGTTTTATTTAAAATAAAAAATATATAAAATGTAAATTATTCAAATTAGATCTAAATGATCTGAATGATGCACGTCTCTTCAAATTTGCATAGAATTCGGATGGGATTACTTGTGTGTTTGGACTATAGATTTGGTGTGCAGCTGCCGATCCTGCAGATATGGCTTTTTTTAGTCCATAAATTATCTAAAAAGTCTAGAAAGTAAAAAGCTTACAGAAGGATTCTAAACTTGGTGCAACTTCATGAATGCATGATGCAAATGCTTCAACTGTTGAAGCAAAATCTACTGATAAGGAAAGCATTGAGCACAGAAGCAAGTTTGAAAGACACTGCTATATCAATATAGCAGAATTTATAATATGGTCATTTGTTAATATTTTTTGTAAAAAGTTTAATTTAACTTGTTATTTAATTTTTAATTCAATAAAATGTTTTAAATTGATTTTTTAAAATATTTTGTAAAAGTTTAAATATTGTTCATTTAAACTCAATATTCATCAATTTTAGTTTTATGATTTATTTTAATGTGTTTAGTAGGATAAGGTGGAGGTTTATTAATAAAATTTATGTGAATTTAGCCAATAAAAACAAATATATGAAAGTTCAAGTGATAACATTAAAATTATATTAGAAACTGACTTTAATAATTATTATTCATAAAGTTTAAATTTAAAAGTTTAAATATTTACCATTAGAAAAACTTCATTTATCATTTTCAGTTATAAGATTTTTTTTTTGAATGTATTAAGTAGGACAAGACGAGATTGGTAATGAAATCTATGAGGATTCGAAATTGAAGTAATAATAAATTAAAAAAAATTGCACAGAGATCACAAAGGAGATCAGAAGGAAAAGCCACCACATTAGAAACTCTTTTAGATAATTATGAACATGACGAATAATAATTTTAATTGTGTGCAACATGTTTCAAGAATAATATTAATTATGACTATCAAATCATATGTTAATATTAAAGGTTGGTGTTCAAATAATGTTACTTAGAAACATAGATGAAATATCGTGATCACGAATCTCCTATCTACAAATTGTATTATTAGAGTTATAATTTATATTTTACTTTTTGGATCAAATTTTGTATATATGTTTAAGTGGTTAATTTATTTTATGGTCTAAAATATATTTATTCACTGTGAAAATCTACGGAATATTTGAAATTATATACATGGTGTTAAGGATTCACTGCAAGCATTTTATAATTCAAAGACAATCATTCTCCATATGTACAAAGTTTGCATCATCTGATTCTTACAGTAGCAAAAGTAAAAAGAAATCAAGTGTTGGAGACAAATAACAAGAAATCATGCTAAAAGTTTAAAATTGATATTAATAATTATTTTTTATAATGTAGTTAGAATATTTTAAAGCAAATTTAAAATATATTTTCTTAAAGAATAAAATCTAAAATGATTAGATATGTGTATCATAAGAACTATAATCATCATATTAATTTTAAATTTTCAATATTTTTTATATTTCGAGTGGGATGGGGCAAAGCTGGAAATAAAATCTCTATAAATCATAACTTTTATTTAATTTGTTTTTTTAAGAAAAACGAAATAGTTAAGTAGATTTTAATTTATTATTAGGAAAGAAAGTAATATTGCTTTTTTATTTTCTTATCTACAATTTTTTATAGAATCATAAATAAATTAATTGAAACTATTATATTAAATGGTTGCATAGATAAAATTTGTGCTTACTCCTTTTATGGTACAATTGAAGTGTTATTAACTGAGTTTAAAATTAATTTAAATAGTTAATGAATAGTCTCTATTATAATCTAGTGGTCATTACCATCAAAATGACAATTGTAATTTAAGATTACTATGAACTCATTAAGTTTACTAATAAAAATATATATTTTTGATTTGAAAACATAAAATATGTATTGTTTAGTAAATTTTTAAATCAATTTTTAAATTTTATTTATCATAAACATATTAATAATGTCTTTATTTTTATCCACAACTAGTTTATAAAATGTTGATGCATCGCACACGTTATAAATATTTTCTTTATTGATTGTTTAGTTTTTGTATATTTTATAGTCTTTCAAGCCCTTCTATAGTTTCAGCTAAAAACTTTAATTTAATTTGTTACTTAATCTTTCTAATGCAATAAAATATTTTTAATTAACTTTGAAAATTATTATGTAAAAGTTTAAATATTGATCATATAAATCGTATATTCATCAATTTTATTTTTATAATTTATTTTAATGTATTGAGTGGAATAAGATGGAGGCTTAATAATAAAATTCACACCTATTTAGACAATACAAACAAATACGATATACGAAAATTCAAGGGATAAAATTAAAGCTATAAGTTAGGAATTGACCTTAATAGTTATTTATTGATAAAGTTTAAATATATACCATAAAAAAACTACATTTATCATTTTGGGTCATAAGAATTTTTTTTACTATATTGAGTGGAACAAGATAGGATTAGGAATAAAATCGATGAGGATTTGGAAATAGGGCAATGATAAATTAACAAAATTACAAGAGAATCACAACAGGGACCAGAAGGGAAAGATACCCCACTGGAAATCCTTTTTAATTAGATGATTATGAGCATAACAAATGATAAAAACATTAAATAAATTGTATGCAACATGTGTCAAAAATAATTTTAATTATCACTACCAAATCATATATTAAGATTAAAGGTTGGTACCCAAGTAATGCTATTTAGAAATATAGATAAAGTATTGTGACTATAAATTTCTTGCTTATAGCTGTTAAAGTTAAAATTGATATTTTACTTTTTGGATCAAACTTTGTGTATATTTAATTGTTAATTTATTTTATGGTCTAAAATATATTCATTATAGTGTAAAAATTTATCGAATATTTGAAATTATATGCATGGTGTTCAGCCAAAGCAAGCATTTTATAATTCCAAGAAAATCAATCTCCATGTGTATATATTTTGCAACATCTTATTCTTATAGTAGTAAGAGTAAAATAAAATCAAGTGCTGGAGACAAGCAATAAGAAAATAAGGCTTAAAGTTAAAAATTGATTTTAGTAATTTTTCTTCATAATGCAATAAGAATGTTTTAAATTAAATTTAAGATATATATATATATATATATATATATGAAAGAATTAATTCTAAACCATCTAAATAAGTATATCATAAGAACTATAATCATTATATTAATTTTAAATTTTGAATATTTTTTTTGCAATTCTTTGAATGGGATGGGATATATGTTTGGAATAAAATCTTTATAAATAATATTTTTTATTTAATTTATTTTCCAAGAGAAATGAAATAAATAAGTAGATTTTACTTTATTATTATGAGAGAACATGATATTTTTTTTAAAAAAAAATTATCTACTATTTTCTGTATGATTATAAATAAGTTAATTGTAAATATTATATTAAATAATTATATAGGTGAAAAATTTGTGTTTAATCCTTTTATAATACAATTGAATGCGTTATCAACTGAGTTTTAAATTAATGTAAATCGTTAATAAATAGTTTCTTATTATTTAGTGGTCATTATTATTAACATGATAATTATATTTAAAATTATTCTGAATTCATTAAGTATACCAATAAAAATATATTTCTTGATTTGAAAAAATAAAATTACTCTAAATTCATTAAGTTTACCAGTAAAAAAATTAATTTCTGATTGTTGATGCTGGTGCTTAGGATGACCAAGTTAAGGGGTTTTAAAAGTGTCATCAGAAAATTCCGTTCGACTGATAATTTTGGTATATTATCGTTGCTGATCAACACACTAATAGTTCTGTTCCTCTTCATCGAATTTCCTTAATGATCATAACTTGTCTTATGATTTTGATGATAGATATCGTTCTTGAACATGATGTACTATATTTTTGCTTTATTCAAATTTAAACTGAAGTTAGACATCTTGTAATGTAATTAATTTTGTACTCTTGTATTTTTTTTTTTCCTTTTCATTCGCATTGTAACCGTACTATGAATACAATCATAATCATTTTTAGATTAGTAAGATTTCAAATATATTTAAGGAAATATAGATTATTGCAATAAATTTCATAAATTACAAGAATTTGTAATGAGCACAAGTCCAAAGAGAGAACTCATTCCAAAAGAATAGCCTATTAGAAGGGAGAGCCCCTTGAGGTTATAAACCCCACTTCACTTGTAAGACTTCCCGATGTGGGACTCATAACAATGTTACCCCTCGAAAGCCGACGTCTCCGGCGGCTCCACTCTGTGACGCTTCACTCAGCGGTGCTTCACTCGGTGTTCTTTCGGTCAGCCCCTCCGTTGGTCAGCCCCTCTGCAGGTAGCCCTTTTCGTGACCATTGACTTCTCAATGAAAGCACCAATGTAATGAGTACAAGCCCAAAGAAAGAGCCCATTCCAAAAGACTAGCCTATTAGAAGGAAGAGTCCCTTGAGTTTATAAACCCTACTTCACTTGTGAGGCTTCCCAATGTGGGACTCATAACAGAATCTTTATAATTATTTATGAATTATATAATATTATAATTGTAAAAAATGTTAGACGATGCTGATGGATTCTTCTGGTTTGAATCGATGTTCGGATTCATTGAGACATTTGCTAGAGTGAAATAGTAAGTTCGTGTTTTAGTTGTACTGCTTTTGTTACTTGACTCATAAATATGCTTTAGTGGTTTAAGAATTTTTTTCTAGGATGACTAACTATAGGTTTATATTCTGATGGACATCATGCAATTTCAATTTTATTAAAGTTATAATAGAAGTTAGATATCTCTTATTGTATTTTTTATTTTATTTTGTCATTTAATATTTTCAAAATGTTTAATGTTTGTACTAATTTTCTAATTTTTACTCTACTATAAATACTGTATTATTTAGTTATTAGATTAACAAGACTTTGAATATATTTTATAGTATATTTATAATTATTTGTGAATAAAAAATATTAAGAAAATTATTTCCTTTGGTACATGTAATGAAATTATTTTTTTATACTTTGATTGTTAAGATATTAAAAGATTATTATTTCATTACATATAATTAATTTATCAAAGCATTTCGTGCATCACACAAGTCACCATTCTAATCTATATTTAGTTAATTTTTGATTGAATTTAGAATTTTGATTCAAAAAAATCTTCGTGGTGGATAGTAATAGATTGTCCTATTCTTTCGTATGTGAGCACCATGAAACTTCGGATCACCCATGGAAGGATAGGCCATCTTTTCCAAAGCAGGCGAATGAAGGAAAGCGAGGAGGAGATAATGCTTAAGAATCCTTTAGCAAGGGACCCATAAAAAAGAGCTTTACTCGCTTTTGTTTTTACTTCATTTTCATAATGTGCTCTGCAAATAATTTGATGCTCTACATGCTTATTTTTGTTTTGCTTTATTTTATTTTTATTTTTAATTTTATTTTTAGTTCTATTTTTTTAAATGTCATATTATAATTTCATCAATTATTATCTTATTTTCTAATATCATATTTTTGAATTTAAATTTAATTTAAGAATATATCATTGACTAAAAATATATCTTATCTAAAAAATAGCATAGGAAAAAAAATATAACCCAGATAGGAATTTTTTAAATTAAATTTCAATTAAAAAATCAGAAAATAAAATGAACTTTAAAAAATTGTAAATTTTCAAATTAAAACATGTGGACATATTTATTTATTTTTATTAAAATTAAATTAAATTACATTAGATATCACAAACATTAGATTTACTGCATTACAGCATTAAATTAAATTACATTTAAATTAAAAAATTACATTACTGCATTAAATTGAATTACATTTAAATTAAATTATATTAGATATCACAAACATTACATTTATATCCGAAATCCATTAAGTTTTCAAATTAAATTACTTTTGCATTAAAACAAATCAAATTTAAGTTAAAAATTCCTAAAATATGCTGTGAACTTCTTTCACAACGTTAAATTATTTCTTTTCATATTCTTTACCACAAAACATTAGAAATCATATATCTCTACATGCGTTCTAGTAATCAGATTTTGTATAACATGGATAAATAATTTCTACTTTTTTTCTATCTATACTTTCGTATTTATAACATGAACAAAATAAGCATGCTACCCAATAATCATAAATAAAATACTTTCGCATCTATATTACATCCATACTAACTCAACTTTAATTTCATATCACTATTTTCATTATAGTAGTACAGTCAAAAAGCCATTATAAGTGGCTTTCCCCAGCAAAATTATTATGGGAGAAATTTGATCCCAAATAATGCTATTTTAGTAAATTATCAATTTTATTTTTTTTCATAATATATTGAATTAATATAAATTAACTATTTGGTTGTAGATGATTTTTAATTCTTACACTCTTTATAAATATTTTAATCAAATATATTATCTATTTAATTTAATTAGATATTGTAAGGTATCTAATTGTTAAGAAAAGAAACATTAAAATTATTGAAGATTTAATCATTTTTCCTCAATATATTGAGTTACTATAAATTAGACAGTTTAAAAATAATTTTTAATTCTGACTCATCTTCAAATAAATATATTATAAATTAACTACTTGTTAAGAAAAAGATAAAAGAAAAGTTCATTAAAGAGATAATTTAAGATAATTGTTGATATGATATATAATTTAGATAATTAATGATTTATTCTTTAAAAGATCGTTATCTTTTTTATTTTGTTATTCAAATATAAAGCCTTTTAATTTAGTTAACCAAACATTTTCACTTGATCAAAATGCTTCCTTTGTTGAGCAGAGTCATAGGCACTTAATAGCCTTCTTATTGTGCTATAAACAGGAGCCAAGTTATCATTAACACATGACAGTATTTGTCCCAACGTCATTTTCCTCCATATATATATACATATATATACATACACACACACACTTTCTGGTTGGTTGCTTATATTTCTTTTTTTAATTGGAAAAAACGGTTGGCACGCACAACACCAAACAAGACCTTACTTGGTCTAGACTCTGAATTGACTTGCTCACTTTAATTCTACCAACTAAATATGCATTTGTGGGTGGCCTGTCAAGGACGATCACTATCTAAGTGGTATAATATCAATCCATTTCACGGCCCTTACAGTCAACACCACTGAAAGGAATAGAAATCCCAAGTATAAACTATATATAAAGTATTCAAGGTGCAGCTCACATCAGGCATGCAAATCTCTCGTGCGATTGGTCTACAGGAAGGAACATTCAATCGATCATTAAAACTTTTGAAAATGGGTCTGGTGCAAATATTTGTGTTGAATGCTTAGTGCAACATAGAAGAAAGATAGTGGGATTAAACCCTAAAGTTTTAGCAACTTAGGCGGATAATCCATTAATAAGTTGTGGCGCAGACTAGTCTAAATTCAGCTATTTTACCTGATACTGTTGATGGAGTTATGTTGCAGGAAGCAAAATATGGAGTCCTTGAGGCTAGAAGAAATAAATACGTTTAATGCTATGCTGTGACTCGAAAGAGACGGCATATGTTCTGGGGTACTCAAGCTTAACCAAGACGCATCCGGAACCAGTCCAAACTCACAGAGTTTTTGAGCTAAATCAAAATTTGTAAGTGTAATTAAGTTTTCAAAACAAATGATTCACAGCTCAAAGCCTGAGTTGTTTTAAGAGGTTGATAATTTCTACGGTTAGTTTATATATATATATATATATAGACACACACTATAACAAAAACAACAATGATCGACTAGACAATCAGTTGGGATTTAATTAGTTTCTATCAGAAATCAATTAATTCATGCTAAAATCTCAGTCGTATCAGTAATCGATTTTTTTATTGTCGATATTTCGTTTGGACAGAATTTGTAGTTACGTAGTAGTTCTTTTATGTCATATCATCAATTGCAGTTTTTTCAATTCAATTGCAGTCAATGATAATCTTTTTAAATATAAAAAAATTTTAGTTAAATTGCAGCCTTTTAATTTATGTATAAAAATTTTTTAATATACAATAAATAATGATACTGTTAACAAAAATTTAATTATTAAAAAATTTTAATAAAATTTGATATAAATAATAAATAAACTTTTAAAAACAAAATTAAAAGAAATTAATTAATGTTAATTTATTTGTTTAAAATAATACACTTATAATTTTTTTAAATATTGTGGTTTGTCTCAGCATGTGTTTCTATAAAAAAGTGGTCAAACACATGTCAGAAAATGTTCTGACAGATTCGGAACTATGTATTTATATTTCGAATTAATAAATAATATATTAATTAATATTAATATACTAATTATTTTTCATATATTAATAATTAATATATATTGTAATAAACTAATAATAAATTTAAATTTTATATTACAATTATTTATAATTAATAATGATTTATATTATATTTACTTTAGTTTTTGAGTATTTTATTGTTATTATTATTAATGTTTTTGGTATTTTCTGAGTAATTCTTCTCCGCATTCTTCTTGTTATGTATTTTTTAGGTATTTTTTAAGTTGGTAATTCTATATTTTTCTAATTGTATTTATTTTCTAGGTTTGTGTGTTTATATTTAAGTTCACTTTGATTAAATTTTCATGTGTCCAAAATATTCCAAACCAAATGAAATGAAATTTTTATCTGTATCAAATTTGGAAAAGAAATGAAGAAAAAAAATAGGTGTATTACTAATCAAAACAAATAAAAAAATAAAAT
Source organism: Erythrophleum ivorense (assembly GCA_026724425.1). Lineage (NCBI taxonomy): Eukaryota > Viridiplantae > Streptophyta > Magnoliopsida > Fabales > Fabaceae > Erythrophleum > Erythrophleum ivorense. The sequence continues at coordinate 9,437,930 of JAIUCV010000014.1, forward strand.
TAGATACATTAATAATCAAAATAGATTCAGCATCCACTAGATTCTAATAAATCAAATCAAAACCTTAATAAAAAAACATTTCAACCAAAAATTTTCACTTATAACAAGAAAAATCAATTCAGTAAATTGAAAATCAACTTTAAAAGAAAAAAGGAGAGATGAAAAGATATGAAATAAGAGAGAAAAATTTTTAAATGAAGAGACTAGAGGGAGTTGAACATAGTAATAATGAAGAAAGAAGACAAGAAAAAAATGAAGAAAAGAGACTAGAGGGTAGCAATAATGAAGAGGGAAGAAAAGAAAAAAAAATGAAGAAGACAAGAGACTAGAGGTTTTAACACAGTGAAAATGAAGAGAAAGGAAAATTAAGAGAACAAAGAGCTAAATACAACGAAAATGAAGAGAGGAGAAAACAAAAGTGAAAGAGAATTTGTAAATATATATAGAGAAAGGAAGAACAAAAATTTGGCAAGCTTCCATTAAATTTGGTTTCACACTTTTGTAAATTCGTGCATTCTCAAAAATTTTTCCAGATTAGTGTTAAGTTAATATATATTTTATTAAATTTATTAACCGAATATAATATATATAAAATTAAAGATATTAAATACACACAAAATAAGAATTAAAATTTTTTCAATATGAGATAATTTACTAAAATAAAATTACATAAATTTAATTTCACAAATTAAATTACATAAAATAAAAAAAATCACTAATCACTCTTTCTTATTGTCATTGTCATTGTTATCTCTATGGTTGATATGAGATATACCAGGTGTATATATAAAACTTGGGCCAGTATCATCTCATTGTTGATGTTATCATGAGTGTTGTTGAAAAAAAAATCATATATTCATTTAATTGTTGTTGTATTTTTTCCATTTTTCTTCTTTGCTTTTCTATCTCAACATTATGATTTTGTGTTACATAATTTAAAAATTCATTTTTATCATTTCTTATATATAAGTAAAATGAGTGCATGGTGGGTCTTGAACGTGGGGATATTCGGCTCTTAGATTTCCGAGTATATTATGTGACATATTCTTTAAACCATACATTAAGCCATTTCGCTTTCCCCCTACAACCTTCATTCATAAATCTAGGTCAAATATATTCTTCCTTCTACTTTCTATCTCATTTTTTTGTGGGTATACTTATTTTGCAAATAGATAGAAAGGAGCAAAAATTATAAAATTGTAATAATATATATAAATTAACTATACAATGATACTTACAAATAGAACTTTGAATTTCTTATAAACCCAACCACTTTCTAAGTTTTTATAAATCTTCAGGACGATCTCAAGAAAAAAAAAAGGTGAAATCTCTCCTTAATTTTTGTGCCTATAAAATAACAAATTAATAGGTAAATACATATTGAGCATAAAGAGACGAACCTTGTGCTTTCCAAGATATCTATAGGAACACAAAAAATTAGTACAAAAAAAAAATTAAAGATTTAGATGTAGTTAATTAAGCTATGAGTATGTTGGCTCTTGTTCCATCCTATGTAATACGAGATTTAAAATGAAGTAATAGTAAGGACTCTATGTAATGTTATTTACCTTCAAAATTATGCATTTGAAAATTGATTACATTAACAAAAAAAAATGATTGCACATTTACAATTTAGAAATTAAGTATTTATTCTTTAAATAAACATTTTTCAAATGTATTAGAGGAAACAATAAAAGAGAGAGTTTTACTTTTACCTCAAATTAAAACTCTAAGGTTACAGTAGAGATAAATATTATCAAACATTTAGAATGAAGCAAAATGGAAAAGAATAAGATGAAGAAAAAGGAGATAAAAATTTGAGAAACAAGGAAAGATATATTTACATACATATATATATATATATATGGGGGATAAATAGATATATATAAATATATATATATATATATATATATATAGAGAGAGAGAGAGAGAGAGAGAGAGAGAGAGAGAGAGAGAGAGAGGTATAGATATGAATAAAGATTGAACGCCTCACGTGAGGCGTTACTTTTTTAAAAATATAATTATATTATATTATTTATTTTTAATACCATTAATATTATTATAAAATAATAATTTAATAATTGTTTATAATAATGATTATTATTATTATTTATATTAACTATCTAAAGATTTTAGTATATAATAATATTTGCAAAAATAAATAATGACTACTAGTAAGACAAACCATTTTTTTGGTTATTATTATAACTTATATTATTGTTACTTATAATAACTATCTAAAAATTGTAGTATATAATAATATTTACCAAGAAAACAAAACAACTACTTATATGCTAGAATTTTTTTTATGTTATTATTATAACTTATAATGGATGATAACAATTGAACTAATCAATATTCATAAAACAAATAATAAACATCAATAAGTAATAATTGAATTACCTATCATTTAATAATTAATCTTTTTATCATTATCATTATTATTATCATGGTGTTCATCATCTTTTTCATCTTCATCTTTATCGTCATCTTCATCTTTCATATTTACTTGGGGATCCATATCTTCAACTTGCAAATATACCTAAAATTCCACCTATTTTATTTCCCTTAATCTTGTAAGGTATCACATAATATTTCATTATCTACAATACTAACATGAGTATCATCATCTTAGTAAGTAATTTATAATGTATTATCATAATCACCAAACTCCTTGGTCTAGTTTTAATGACAATCCACCAATATGCTTTATGTCTACTTCTTATAAGATACGACATATGATAGACTTGAACAATTTATTTTACAAATACAAATGGATCAAATTTTTTATACCTTCTAGTATGTTTAATTTCAATGATTCCATATTCTTTGTATATTTGTATCCCACAATTCATAGCATGATCAAACCAATCACAATAAAATAAGACTAATTTTTTGACAGATTCTCTTACATATTCTAATTAGACTACCTTATTAAGGATGCCAAAATAGTTGTTTTCTTCATCTTCTCCATTTTTTTAATGCAAATTGTATTGTTTATTATCTTTTTTCTAATACTCCAAGATTCAATGTGAAACTTGTATCAATTCACAAAATATCTAGACCATGTTTTTACCTTTCTACGTGGTTCTTAAGCCAAGTGCTTTAAATAAACATTGTCACAAACCCAGTTGAGAACAAAATTGGGTCAAAAATTTAAAAAAAATGATGTCACCACACCCGTATAAAATAAATAAATAATGATGTTACCACATACAAAGGATTTGAACCATTTGATAAAGTTCCTTTCAATCATGCAATCAATTTCTTTGAACTTAATGTTTGGACTTAATCTTCTCAAATCTTGCTCAAAAGTCTTGCAATAAGACTTAAATGTTATAACATTGATAAATATCATTTTTTATATATTTTATTCCTCTTAATTTAGATTTTTTAATGATGAATTATGGCTTAATAGACTTTATTAGATGATATTTGATTTTTAATGGCCATTATTGCACTCTAAGAATCAATTTAATTTTGTGAATTTTTCTACTTAATATTTTCTATTATTTGTGCAGATTTTTTTTAAGGAAAAATTACGTTTAAGGACTAAGAAGTGAAAAAAATTATTTTTAAGAACCTTTACTACTAGGTTCAACTGATTGTTGCTAAACTCAGTGGTAATTATCGTAAAACAAGTGATAGCAGGTCCTTAAGAATAAACTCGTTCACTTTTTGCTCCTTTATTATAATTCTCCCTTTTTTTTTATGGGCAAATGGAAATTGATTTGGAGAAGAATTGAAGATTGAATCAAGAGCCAAGATCTTAAGATGGAAGTCTCATGTGTGCAACTTAAAGTGAGGAATAATTGCCAAATTTTTCTTATGTATTTTTAGAAAATAAAAAAAGAAAGAAAAAAGGAGTTTGGACGTGAGAAGATGTAATACCTTAAGTTCATACACCCCATACTATACTATTCAAACTCATTTAAGAGAGGTTTGCATATTTAAGTACCTGAAATTTAGCGTATGGATACTAAGATTATTCAATTTTGCCTATGTGAGTCATTTAAATTTGTCTCAACACATTTTCATCCATGACATACTCATAAATATCAGAAACAACACACCCCTATCCATCTCAAGCATATAGGACAACATTTGTGAGAAAGCATGTATTTTCATACATGGATAATTGAGTACTTGGGAGGCTATATACATGATTCATGGTTTTAGGGATCATATGAATTCATTCATATCATTTTCTATCCATAACATATCCATTCAAGTTATAAACATCATCATTTAACTCATGCATCACAAATTTAGAGCCATACCTTCCAAAAACCAGAATTTGGTCTCAGGTTGGCAAGTTAGATTATGATATGAACTTTGAAAATTCATAACTAATTTTAAAAAAAAAAAATTAGACAAACTATACCATTTTGGAAAGCTCTAGATGTTAAATAATGACTAAAAATAATTTCAAACCAATGTAGTGGCCTTAAAATTGAGGAAATTAATGGAATAGTACCAGAGGTCAAGCTACATTACTAATACTATCATGCAAATTCAAAATTTTGGTTCTCCCTCTACAGAACTCTAAATAGGGTGATCTTGGTGGTTGTAGAAATCTTATGGTGTCTAATTTATGCTTGTAAAATTTCATAGTCATTGGACTTCATTTGGCCTACTTGTGACATAGAAATATAAATTGACCATATGAACAATGTTGCTACCATATCAGCAAAATTTTTTCAAATTTGAAAAATCATAATAAATTCTCTAGAGTTCCAAATTAGGTGCTATTTAACTCTTTCAAAAGCTATAGATGAGGCCTACTTGCCGGCCAAATTTCATGGGAAAATTTATTCATTTGGTCAATTTGTGGTTTAACTCAAGATTTAGTCACTTTTAGCATTACAATTGGGTCAAAGAGCCACCAAATGGTCTTCTTAATCTATCATAGCCACTTGAGCACATCCCATAGCACAAACACAGACTAGGGAAGCATCTTAAATGGTCCCAAATATCATGAAGCTCAAACTTAGTATGTCACTTGCATCCATACATATATACATACTTGTATATGGGTGGCAAAATCTCACATTTCCATACATATAGCTCCAAGATTCATACATACATCACATATATATACATTCATACTTGTTCAAATGGTTACATATCATATACACCAAATGGATACATTTCTTGACATCAATATGTCCTCAAAACAACTAGTTAGCTACTTCCTTGTCAAAGTATCATGCTTCAAGGCATTTGGTCTCCTTTTCTTAAACTTCTTGGCTCACCTAGACATGAATAAGCATATGGAGGGAGAAGAGTGAGATTCAAAGAATATCAATAGCTCTTTACCCTTTGAAACATATATAATAGATGCATATACATGTTAAAGAATGCATGCATGGCTTTCAAGCCACTAGTTAACATATACATAGTATTTTTCATATTCAAGAAACTCATATATAACATATATAGGCTCTCAATAGCATTGGTCTAACCTCACCCATTTTTCTTGGGATTTTTAGATTTGCCTCACCTATTTTTAAGGGAATTTTGACTTCTTACCTATTTTAAAGGGACTTTTGACTAAGTCTCACTCTTATTGAGACTTTTGGCTTTGTCTCACCTAATCTTAAGGACTTTTGGCTCATCTTCACCCTTGCTAAGGGACTTTTGGCATCACCATATCCATTTAAACCAAAACACATTTCAAGAACATCATGGTACCATGGCATGTAGGCAATAGTTAAAAACATTTCTCATGGCATAAACATACATACAAATACTCAAAAACAAGAAACATCTAAGCAATGCATGAGAAAAAGGTTAGAGAGCAATCTTGGAGCAAATACACACACTTTTCTCTTAGAATATTTCTCCCTCTTCTCGACCAAGCCTTGTAACTAGATGGCTCTTGGTTCTCTTGGCCTAGGCACATCATAAGAGATATGAATCACTCATGGGAACAAGCTTTGGCATCACACACACTTTGTGTGAAGCTACTTTGATTTATGGCTCCATTATGCATCCATACAAGACCTTATGAAGCAATTACAGGAATTCATGATCTTGGCTCCATTCTCTCCCTCAATCTAAGTCTCTTGACTCCATTTAAACTCCTTGGAGTCATCAAAATTTCATTTTAAGGAATCTAGTTATAAGTTACTTCTTAATGCCTCATTATGGAGCCTACACCTCTATCTCACAATCCATGGCTTCTAAATTTTTTTCAAGGCTTCCTTTGATGCTTTTCCATCATATCTATTCCCAATCTAGGCTTAGAAAAATTTAAAACACTCCCTAGGTCTTTCAAGTGTGTTTGGCCAAGACGTGTGAGGTGTGGAGTCTATGGACCTTGCTTTGTTTCTTGGAAGAGATGTCACTTGAGAGGCTTCCTAGATATCTTAAGAACTAAATTAAGGTCTCACATAAATTAGAGCATCTTTGGAAGAAATCAAAATTTTCCATATGTCTAAGAATCCCTAGGTTCTCATTCTTGAATTCTAATGGCTTTCCTTTGGATTTAATTGCATAATCTTGTTTCCTACACTCTAAAACCTAGGCTCCTTGCTTGCTTTTGGTCAGAATTTAATCCTTTTTAATTGCTCTTTATTCGACCAAACAACACACCAAAGAAACAAGGAAGAGAAAGCAACAAAAGCAAGAAAGTTCACCTTGATTCCCTAGCTTCTTTAGGCGCTCTTCCCTTTGCCATAGGCTTCTCTTTGAAATTCTACTCTCCTCCCTCTGTACCAGACCCAAAATAGTCCCCCATCATTCATGGAAGCCATAGAAAGAAAGGGTAGAAGGAGGAGAATAAGGTTTGTAAAGGAAAAACCATGAAATTCTATGATTTTCTCACCTTTTTCATTGACTTTCTTCTTCTTCTTTCCTCTCCTTCATGTGCGCCATTGAAGCTCACTCTCTCAATTCTGTCCAGACTAGCAATACATCAGTGGAAAGAGAGGAGCAAGTGGCTGGACGTTTTTAAGAGGCAAAAAGGTAAAGTTAACATACTTTTTCACTTTTCATTTAGTCCCTAAACCATGGTTTCTCCATTTAGCCTCAATTCAACTCCTTTTCGAAATCTGTCTTTTCCATCATAAAATCTAGGCTTTCTAACTTATAAAATACTTTTGGAATCACTCAAATTAGGTTTGAAACTATTCCAAATTATTCGGTCAAAGTTTCAGTTAACTGATAGCTGAAATAACTCACTGGAGGGGTTTTAACTATTCTAGGGGTTCCAATAGTTTTTAGGGCCTTTGAGAACCCCAAAAAACTCAAATTTTTTGTTTAAAAAGCTCTCCTATAAGTTTTCCAAAATTGCTAAAAATTACAAAAATGCCCTAACTTTCTTTCACAAACTTTTCTAGTTCATCTGGCTCCGTTTTTAAGGCATCTCTGGTCTTAGAATCTCCTTATTTGAGGTCTAAATTATTGCTCTAATTTTATTGGACCTCGAATCATTCTATCTGGAGGACTTCCTTTTATATCTATGTATTTCATATGTTTACGGAGAAACCAGGCATTACAAAACGTGCAAAATCATTTAGTTATCCACGGCACTCCAGTAATCACACTCTCACATTGACACATACACAAGGCTTGATGAATCACACTCCACTTTCATAGAAGAAGCACATATGACATTGATCCATTCATACATGGCTCTTTATGGCCCACACACAATCACATCCACTCACACAAAATCACATTACATGAACTTTCTCTTTCTCACAAATCATTCACACATGTCCAAACTCACATAATCACACTCTCCATTTATCCATGTCACATTCATGGCCATCCATTTTCACATGGAATCATGAAAGGAAGACATGGGTAAAGCACCAGGTCTCATGTTGACTTATACATAATAACACAGGCGTCCGCTATCCAAATCACATGCATGGAGCTTCTCACACTCTCTTTATTCTCACAAATTCACACATAAAGATTAATGCACTAATTCACATAAAGGCATGAATTGAAGATACATGACACACACAGTCACACTATCACATGCTATATGCTACAACTTACTATGTTAGAGAACCTTGTACTTACTGACAGAAAACCTTGTTGACAAGGTCTCTGATTTCACATTGCAAAATATAAGATCTTGTCGACAAGATATTATCTCAACTCATGTATTGACAAGGTTTGATGCCCTTTATCCTTTACAACTTATCTAACCAGCTCATGCATATCAATTATGGAGTTTCAAGCAAAAATTTACATCCATTCATAACTTTCAACATCTAAATCGGGTCACTTATAGGTCAATTTGAGCTATAGGGATCCAACCTTCATTCTTTCTTTTCCTTAATTCATTTTCATCATAAAACACTTTGTTCATGCTCATTTTATCATGTTTAGCTTATGGAACCCCTTAGAAAGATCAAAAACCCAAAATGACAGCATGCACATAACTTTTGCACCAGCTTTGAAAATTTATAACTTAAGGTATACAAGTCCAAATCATGAAAAATTGATGTCTATGGAAATCGTAGGATGTGAACTACATGCCTTAAAAAGTTCAAGTGAAATTGTGTTTATTTTCCTTACCAAATATAGTGGAATAGTAACTCTGGTAGAAATAGAGGGCATATGACAGACCTAAAATTTAAAAATGAATATCTTGAGCTACACAACTCCAAATTAGGTAATCTCAATGGACATGGAAAGATTATAATATCATCTATTTTCTTGTAAAATCTCATGAGCATCTAAGCTCATTTGGCCCACGAAAAATATGGCATATCAGATACTACTACAATGTATGGACATTATTAGACCCTCATTTTCAAAAATTCATAACTTCCTCTATACAACTCCTTTTGTTGCAAACATAGTGGCTTTAGAAAGATTATAATGTCAGCTATAGGAATATAAAATTTCATAAGCATTAGAGTTTATTTGGCTATTCAAATCTACTAAAAACCAGAATTGCCATATAAACAATACCAGGGACTATTTTGCATAAATTCTAGAAATTTTGAAATTTATGGAATATTTTGTGGACCTCCAAAAATTATGGCTTTTAGCTTGTTAGAAAAATCTCTTAAGGGCATATATGCATGCCTAATTTTAGACTCCAAATAGGTCATCTGGGCCATTGTGGGTATAGGAGTTGTTTAGGGTCTTATTATGCCTAATCTTGGTATCCTTTTGAGCCATTTGGCATCCAAATGGAATTCTTCCACTTAAAGCAAGTTTTAATCATCCTGAATGACATTTCTAACCATTCCATATCATATCAAAAGACTTGGGTCAAAATTTAACCCCTTGACACCTAGGTATACACATACATACTATATGCAAATATAGGCAAAATTACATATTATTGGGCATGTTCTACCACAAGGAGCTATATACCCATATTTTCATACTCATACATAAGTTCTTATTCAAAAACATGATATTATACATTAAGTGGCATCAAAATTATCCATTAGACATCAAATACATTATCCATCCCATTCTTGATACATAAATTACATTTTAGCATAGATAGTGCTTCTAACACATAAGTCCCAATATCCCACCTTCTCATCTTCCTTGCTTTGGCAATATAACTCTGAAGTGTTTATTGGAAGCACAGGGGTGAGATTCCGGAAGAATCTTAATAGCGAAATCTCATCCAATTCAATACACACAAGAATGCTATAAGTGAATGCAATGTAAATGGTGCAAGAATGCTATGTAAGTGCATCATGTAAATCATATGTATTGTATAACATAAAAACTCATTCATTTCTAGCCATGGCAACATAAAAAAACTAGCTGGGCTATACCAATCTTAACTCAAGGCCAAGGAAAACCTACTACGTTCAATTCCATACCTTAGGGAGTTAGGAGCCATCACATAAACTTTTCATAAACATAAGGTGCTCATAAAGCTCATATGAAAACATAATGGATCATACTTCATGAAAGCATTAAGCAACTACACAAACAAGCATATCAACTCATTCAAGCACTCAATTGCATGCAAGAAGTGGAGAGAAAGCTATCTTAGGCTTGTGGAGGCTCTAATTGCCACCAACCCCTTGTTCTTGTTCTTTATCTTGGTTTCCATCACTTGACACCTACAACTTCGTATGTTTTGGTTAGTTTGGCCTACAAGTTTGAATCCATAATACAAATGAGCCCATTTAAAGCCTTAGCATTAACACTTATCTCCACTTTAGTCTACCTTGTGTTTTAGGATCAATTTAGGCTCATTAGGAAGCAACTTCCATTTTTCTTCATCTAGGTCCCAATTTCCCATAGGCTACATGCCACATGACCTCAATGGAACCTATTTGAGCCATCATATCTTTAGCTAGAGGGGTCTAGAGCCAACTTGTTTCTTTACACCATTTTAGGCCTAAAATGCTAACTTTCATTCTAAGGCTTCTAAATTCAATCCATTAGTTCCATAATTATTTATTCCCCTCATTTAAGTCTCTTAAATCCTTATAATTCAAAAAAAAAACACTCTCCCTAGATACTTCATCCACATCTTGGCCTAGACACACTTTATAAAAGGGCCAATGAGAATTTTCTTACTTCCTTCATGGATTTTGATACATGGCTATGTTCTCTAGCTTCTCTTTAGCTTAATTATGGTTTTATATAGCTTAAAATACTCTTATATGGTTCTAAATATTTTATAATTTATTTGAAACCCTAGGTGAGAAAACATGTTCTCTATGGCTTTCTATGGTGTTTTCTTTGCACATCTTACTCTCCTCTCTTTTAAACTCTTGTTTCTATCAAATATATATTGAATTCAAGCTTTCTCCTCTGCCTCTTTCTCTAAGCCAAAACATTAGGAGGATGAAAGTCTAAGGAACATCAAGTTTTCTAACTTATGGCATACCTTGTTTGAAAGCATGTTCAAAGGTGATTCTTGAGCCATAATTGGTTATTTCAAACTTTCACTTTCCCTTAAGAGGTTAACTATCAAACTCTTCCTTTTAAAAATATAAAACCATCAAGAGAAAGAGAATGAAGAGAGGAGAAAGTTTCATAACTAGTTTAATTCCACATATTTTCATACCTTTTTGCCTTAATTTCCTTTCTTTCTCTTCTCCCATTTTTCATGCCATTTCTAGTCTAGTTCAAGGCTAGAATGCCCGATTCTAAATGAAAAAGAAAGGTGGCTGATGTGTTATATGAAGAAAAGGTGGTGGTTTAAACTTTTTCCAAAATTACAACTTTGCCATTATACTTTAATTTTCTCGTTTTAGCTCGTTTTAGCTCCTTTTTAAAAATTGTCTTTTTCATATGAAAATTTAGGTTCTCTAGTTTATTAAAATATTTTCTTCCAACTTTATGGAATTAGGAACTATCTTAAATCATCTGATTAAAGTTTCAGTTAACTCTTTGTCAAAAGCGTACATGGGGAAGGTTTTAACCATTATGATGGTTCCCATGGTTTTCAAGGGCCCTAAGAACCTTAGTAGGTTTAATTTTATCATTTAAAAATCATTTCTTTAAATTTCATAAAAATTTATCCAAAATTACAATTTCTACCATTACATACCCTATTAAGCTATTTAGCTATTTCAACTCCAATTTTGGGTCACCTCTGGTTCTTTACTCTCATTACTAGATGCTCTCTTTATTAATCTAGCTCTATCCCACCTTATTTCATTTCATTATGGGGGTATCTTTTTATAATCTGATTGATTTCGATCCAGTTCTAGAAAATCAGATATTACATTTCTCTCTCCTTAAAAAAATTTTGTTCATATAAATATTACCCTACTTTTCTCATACTCTTTCTAGTTGGTCTTTCCATTCCTTTTAGCTAGCTTATTTACTTTTCTCAAAGGCTAGGCTCTTTTAAGCCTTTTTCTTCTAGGGAATTAATATTATTGGCTTTGCTATATATGTTTCTCTTTCTCTGGGTTATTTCTACAGAGCATATGATTTATTCTTGTCGTAAGGGGAACTAACTTCTGATACTAAAACATATTCCATTAACTCTAGCCTATTTTTTGAGAGAGCTTACTATTTCATATCTGATTGGTCTTAACACAATTCATTGAGGTTGAACTTTCTTGTTTAATGGACTTGCATATATGATTGGAGATGGCTTATTAATATCAAATCTCTAAAATCATATTCTAATGGCTTTCTACAAAGTCTCTTGTCTTTCTCTATTCATTGTAAGCCATCAGAGATTTCTTGCCCATTTAACTTATTTGAATGTTCAATCCACTATTTACTCTTACCTTCTTTCTTATTAACTCATCCCATAATTAAGGTTTATATCTCTTTCTATCATAGGTCTCATATTTTAACCACTTACTTGGATCATAGCTAATTCAAGAAGTTTCTATTCTTAATTGTCCTAGTTTTTTTTACTTACTATTATACTTGCCTTTTTAGGCCCATACTTTGCTTTACTCTCTTTATCTACTTGAGAGTAAGTACTATTCAATTTCCTAATTTTATAATTAACTAGCATGACTCTTAGCTTTTGTGCTAGCATTGAAGAGCAACTATTATTGACTAATATTGTATTCGTGTGGGATACTAACTTCTCATATTCTTAGTTACTGGAGATATGGTTTACCATTCACCTTATCATAAAGAACTACAACTAACTCCTATTTAAATATATGACTTTGGCATATAGGGATTTCTCACTCCCTTGGTCAAGCTTAATAACTGCTAGGTAATAGTTCATCTAACTATAACTTTGGAAAGCAACTTCTTGCTTTCCTCATCCCACATACTGTGCTTATTTATTGAAAAAGTCTAGTTAGTGGCCTGACTATTTAAGTATAACTTTAATATCTCTATGGTAATAGTCTATCAAACTTAAGAAGTATCTAGTATCTGAGACGAAAACTATCTAAAACTGTACTAGTCTCTGAGACTAAATTGATTTGTAAAAAGTATTTTAGGCCATTATCTCCCAAGAGAACTGCTATACTATAATTGTGGGCTTTCTATAACTCTGTGGAGTCTACTGCAACCTTTGGGTCTACCGTAACCTCTCAGAGCCCTACTATGATCTATTGCAACCCATTATACTATACTAGAATCTATTGCGATCTATCTCTAAGAGGTTTCAAAGGCTAAGATTACTGTATCTATAAGTAAAATGCATACTCACTAAGTCTGGCTACCATTGCTCATAATCTCCAAAGCTAAACTCAGATGTCTACTATGCTCTTTATATAAAGTGTGTTCTATATCATTTGCTCCTCTGTTGATCCCATAGTAATGATACTTAGGAGTATTTTGGCTTTTACTTACTACTCCCTATGGGATCATTAGTTTCCCACTTCTAACTTTTTTCATCATGCTTTCTTTCTTCACTCTTACTAGCTTGCTTTACTTTACTTTCTTTAATTGATATGCAAACCAGGCTTACATTTTACATGCATTCATTTTGTCTTTTCTCTCTTATCCTGTAATTTCTGACTATGCCTATATTCTTCACTCAAGTGCCTTTAGCACTAAGGCATCTCACACAGCAAGTGTGTCTAACATCTTTCACAAGATAAGTATCATATACCAGTCCTTTTTCATTTTATTTAGTTATATTATAAGGGACTCATACTACATATACTGAACTTGTGCTGTTTAGTTTTTAAAATTCTAATGCTACTAGCGTGTTCCTTTTACATCATTATATATTGGGGATTCATTCTTAATACTTTTTCTTACAGTTCTAGCATCATTGGAATCCCTTAGCTTCTTTTTTCTTTTTTCTTTACTTTTACTATCCCTTTACCCATATGAAAAAGGTTATCTATTACTCATTTATTTCTTTGTTATTTTTCTGCTTGTCTATACTTAAGAGCATTTTTAAGGATTCTAGGTTCACCTTTGATTACTTATTTTTTATAAAGATTGAGGAGGTCTAATTCATCTTATTCTCATCCTCTATCTTTAACTAGATCATTCCTCTTGTAAGGAATTTTATTTCATGTGAACCTTAGAGTTTGTCTTCCTTAAGGCTCTCGAGCTTACATTGCTACTTTGTATAATCCCAAAACTCACCTTTTTATGTGGCTTTTACTTCCTATAGCTTCCCTAGAAGCACTGAGGTACTAACCGCATGCCTAAGCTTTTCTCTACATTCTGATCAGGGACTAGATTCTCTTTTTACTTAGACTTTCTACTTTCATCTTCAGGAGCATAGTTTACTAATTTTAGAATTTTACTAACTCAATTCAGATCACATATCTTCAATGTCCTAAATCTACTTTGCTAGCAACTTTATGCTCCTCTTAGTATTTTTACTACTCGTATGCTTTTACATTACACCAGTCTTATATTAGGGAAGCTCATTAGACTAAATGTTAAATTCTTATTGATCTACTTTTACTATGCTTACTTTATTAACTCTCTTTTAGTCACTACTAAAGCGAGGGTATCTTTTTCTATGTACTAGTTTCTTAACTCTTCTTCACTTTCCCATATCTTTGTAATTACTAAATCAAGAGTTTATCCCTTGGAGAGTTGCTAATCATTAACTAGGTGGTCCTCCATCACATTACATATTATTTTCTTCTTATTGAACTAGGGAAAACTTTCATTTGGTTATCTTTCTAAAGTACTTTCTCTTTAGATTGGGGTTTTCTTTTCTACTTATCTCGTTTGTGTGTGAAACTCTACTTATTGCTTTTCTTAGGCTTCAACTTACAACTTAGCCTAAGGCACTTGTCTCACTAGGCTGCTACTTACTATGGATCTAGTTAGCTCACATAAGCTTACTGTATACCATTACTAGACTCTCTTAGACTTTTCTTTTTCTCCTTTCTGAATTTCTGACACTGAGCTAGTCACATTCATCTTAGGCACTGCCTCTAAGGTATACTCTTCTTGTGTACTTACAACATTCTCTATATTCTTACATCATTCCTTTGCATATATAATCATGGCATGTTCTATGTAATACCATATTTATATAGCTTTTCCCATCTCATTTCTTAGTTTCCTTCCCTTAGGATAGCAACTTCTTAAAGAAAATTCAATTAAAATATTACATTATTTTATGTTATGTCGTGCTTAAATTTTTCAGGTTGCATCCTATGGATCGTATGAACTCACCTATATCATCCTCCAATTAAAATACATTCATACAACTCAAAACCATCACTGAATGTTCCATAAAACCCAAGTTTAGAGCATACATACACAAAATCATCAAATTAGTCTTGGGTTGTTATGCTAGATTTCTGATGCAAACTTTAGAAAATCATAACTAAATCTAAAAAAATCAAAATCAAGCATACTATACCATTCAAGAAAATGAAAAATGTTAACTTGAGGCTAAAAATAAGTCTAGACCAAAATAGAAATAAGCCACCAAAAATCGATGGAATAATACCAAAGGTACTATACATTATTGGTATTGTCTCTAAATTTTAAAAATTTATAACTCTTTGCTCAGACCTCCAAATTAGGTGATCTCAGTGGCCATAGAAAACTTATCATGTCTAATTTATGCTTGTAAAATATCATGAGCATTTGATGCCATTTGATCTTTGAATGACACAAGAAAAAAAACTAACCATATGAATAGTAACCATATCAGTTTAGTAGCTTTTTGACAACTTTAAAAATTCATAATTAATTCTCTAGAACTTTAATTAATTTGGATTTTAGATTCCCAAAAAGCTCTAGAGGAGACCTATATGTATGCCAAATTTCATGAAAAAATTCATCCATTTAGTCAGTTTGTGACATAGGGTTGTAAAATGGCATTTTTATGCCTCTTTAAGGGTAAAAAATGGTCCATTTTAGCTTCTAACTTTTCCAAGACCACTTGAGCACGTGGGAAAGCATAAGACCAATCCTTTAAACATATCTATAGGGTTTAAATATCTGTACATCTCAAAATTACTCTCTCACTTATTGCTATGCACAAAGAACTTATAGACATAACTTGGTATTTCAATGTAAAAAACATTCCATATCATTCATATGCTTCCCATTCTCATACATACTTCACATATCCATGTATATACATATGTTCAAGAGGTTATACATCATAAGATTACATCATTTGAGCATTTAGCAAATCTTTTGTCAATCTTCTTGCCTTCAAGTGTGGTGAGTTGCATTTCTTTGCTCACTTAGTCCACTTAGACATGTTAGGGCAATGGAGGGGGAAGAGTGAGATTGTAGGAATCTCAATAGCTTTTCACCCTTTTAAACGTATATGATGGATGCAATTTCAAGTCCAAAAATACATGCATGACTATCTTAGAATTCATACACATACATAGAACATTTCTCACATTCAAGAAGACATATTCCTCATACATAGGCTTGCCAAGACAATGGTTTAGCCTCACCCATTTCTCTTGGGACTTTTGGACTTGCCTTACCCACTTTCAAGGGACTTTTGACTAAGCCTCACTCTTCTAGAGACTTTTGGCTTTGTCTCACCCACGTTAAGGGACTTTTGGCTCATCCTCACCTTTGCTAAAGGGCTTTTAGCCTCACCAAACTCATGCAAGCCAAAACACATTCATAAAATATCTTTCAAGAACATATACAAAGCATCATGGTACCATGGTATGTAAATATTGGCGAGAAATATTTTTCAAGGCATAAACATATATACACATATTCAAAGACAAGAAAACACCTAAAGATGCATGAGAAAAAGGAGAAAGAGTTACCTTGAATACAAGAACACACTTTATCCCTTGAAATTTCTTCCTCTCCCTTATCCAAACACCTACAAGGAGGTGGAGCTTGATTCCTTTAGTCTAAACAGATCAAAAGGGATCTAATTACACTCTTGAAACAATCTCTAATGCCGCACACACTCTAAGAAAACTTTGACACTCATATGGTTTAATTATGCCTTCATAAAGCACCTAATGAAGCAACACTAAGAATTCATAATCTTGGCTCCACTCTTTTCTTCCATCTATGATTTTTGACTCCATTTAGACTCCTTGGAGCTATCACACAATCAATTTGAGGAGCCTAACTATAGGTTATTTCCTTAAGTCACATTATGGAACCTACACCTCCATCTCACTTCCTAGGCTTTCTAAAATTTTTCCAAGACTTCCTCTCATACTCTTCCATCATATATGATGCAAATCTAGGCTTAGAAGGAATTAAAACACTCCCTTGGTGCTTCTTCTCTTCTTGGCCAAGACCTAGCCTTCCTTGGCACCAATGAAAGTTGTTTTATTTTCTTTAATGGGAGATGTATGTAGGAGGCTTCCTTGGTGTCTTAGAAACTTATACATACTCTTAGACATCTTAAATTTTGGCTAGAAATCTTCTTAAAAATCAAGGTGTAACTAACACCCTAGGTTAGACATCTTACAAATTCATGATTCTTTCTTTGTTCTCTTTGCATGTTCTTATTTCCTATACTTTAATTCTTATGTTTCACTCTTGGTTTAGTTTAAAACTCATTCCTCCCTTACTGTCCTAGGAGTGGCTGAAACATACATAAAGGAGAGCAAGGAAAGCAAGCATGGAAACAAGAAACACCTTAGTTTTCTAGCTTTTCTTAAAAGCATTTCCCTTTGCTTTGGTTCTCCTCTTGAAATTTGAACTTCTCCCCTTTAGTTAGTGTAATATTCAATTTTTGTTAAATGAAAGAAACAGGTACATTTTCAAACCAAGTTCCCTGAAATGAATTAGTTAAGGTCTCGAAAAATTTAGGTAGCATTTTGAACTCCTAAAAATGAGAATCCAAGGCTCATATGGAAAGAAAAATGGAGCTAGAATGAAGAAACGAAATTTGACAAAAGACTTATGAAATATAATGGCATTTTTATAATTTTGAGCAAATTTTGGAATTCATACAGGAGGGCTTTTTAAATGAAATTTTAGAGTTCTATGGGGTTCTTAGAAGCCCTAAACACTATGGGAAGCCCTGGAATAGTTAAAACCCCTCCAGTGGATGTTTTCCAATGATGGTGAACCCGAACTTTAACAGATTCATTCAGGAAGGTTTTAGTTCTGATTTGAATGATTCCAAAGGCATTTTACTAAATTGGGAACCTAAATTTTATAATGAAAAAGGTAGTTCTTAAAAAGGAGCTAAAATGAACCAGAAATGAAAATGTTAAGACAAAAGGGCAAAATTAAAATTTTTGAAAAGTCTTTTTTAGACTCCACATATATATATAGGATGCCCCACCTCCTCACTCACTTAGCCACATATGTTTCTGCCCTAAACTAGAGGAGGAACCCTAAGAGTGAGGTGCACAAGAGGGAGAGGAGGAGAAGGAGAAAGATAAGGCAAAAGGTATGGATTCTTGGTTATTTTTCATGCTTTTTCTTTAGCAAACCTCTTCTCCTCCATTTCTCCTTCTTTCTTATAGTTTTATTGAATTTTTTGGATCTATTTTAAGGGAAGAACAGAGGGGAAATTTTGAAATTTAGGTAAGGAGGCCAAGGAAGGTGAAGAATAAGCAAGAAGAACTAAGGAAATCAAGGTATTTTGCCATCTCTTCACTTGATCTTCCTCTTCCCTTCTCTTATGAGTATTTTAACCTATATATGACTAGCCCTAAGGAGTTGAGTTTTTAACTAAATCAAGGGTGAATCTTAGGAATTTGAATGAGAAGAACAAGGATATGCAAAGAAAATAACAAACTAGTCATTAGATTTCAAGATAACAAATCTAGGGTTTTAAGTGTTCCTTGCAAAATCTGTTTTGATACCTTAATTCCTAGGCCTAAATAAGTATTTGAATGAGCTCCCAAGATCCCTAGAAGGCCCCCATATGCATCTTCCATGTACAAAATAAAGCAAAGTCCATTGGTGCCCTGATGCTTCATAGTCTCAGCCTAAAAGGGATGAGGTACCTAGGGATAGTTTTAATTTGTTCCAAACCCATTTTTAAGTCATATATGATGAATGAAGATGAGGGGAAGCCTTGAAAAAAATTTAGAAACCATAGAAAGTGAGATGGCCTTATATGTTCGATAATATGACCTAAGGAAGCAACATGTAGTTAGGCTATTTGTTTTAATTGTGTGATAACTCCAAGAGACTTAAAAAGAGTCAAGAATCATAAATGAAAGGAAAGAATAGAGCCTAGAACTCATTTGATGTGTGGTGCCTCATTAGGTGCATTTTTGGAACCATAAAAGGGTTATTAAACTAAGTTAATACTTAAAGAAGATATGTGGCCTTAGAATTGATTCCATGAACCTAATTGACTTTCATATATTGTGTTTAGGCCAAGAGAAACTAATCCCACACCTTTGTGTGTGTGAGGCTAAGGAAGGGAGCATTGTTTCAAGAAGATAAGTCTGTGGTTACATCAAAGGTAGCTCACTCCTCCTTCTCTCATGCATGAATGTATGCTTGACTTGTCTTTGAATGTGTGTACATGTGTTTTAAGCTATGAAAAGTATTCTAGTATGAGCTTTTATTCCATGATATCATAATGATGCATTATGTTTTCAAATGATGTTTATTATGTTTGCTTGGGTTTGCTTGAATGTGGAGAAGCCAAGAACTCTTAGCCATGGTGAGGATAAGCCAAGAACTCTTATAAATGGTTGAGATAAAGCAAAATGTATCCCAAGAGTGAGGTTGAGTAAAATCTCCAAGAGAAAATGGGTAAGGCAAGTCCAAAACCCATAAGTAAATGGGTGAGGCTAATCCACTTACTTGGCAAGCCTATGGATGCTTTGTATGACTTACTCACATGCTAAGAATGCTTCTTGAATGTTCATGTCATCCATTATGCTCATGCATGCATTTTCAAGACTTGTTTTGTATTCTTTATGTATGATTGAAAGGGAGATGAGCTATTGGGATTCTTTGAATCTCATTCCCTCCTCTCCAATGTTCTAACATACTAGGTGGATCAAGTGGACAAGGTAATGAGAGCTAACAACTTGGAAGATAAGAAATTGACAACAATTTCATAGATTTTTCTTCTTTATGGCCATATGAGTGGCAAATATTGTAATCTATTGTTGTATATGTCCTATGACATTATGAACATGTATAATTATGCTAATGTATCACGTACAAATGAGATTTAATGTTATATGTATGGTGTAGTGCATTTTGAGTATGGAATGGCAAGATTAGCATTATGTAACCTTGTGTATAACTTAGGATGGATGAGTGGGTTTGAGAAATCTGAGTTTTTACACCTTTAAGACAAGTTTAGAATGTCATTTTGGTACATTCCCACGTGCTCAAGTGGTCACACAAGCTTGGGAAGCAAGATTGGACACTTTGATGCTAGTAGAGACCATAAAAATGACCAAACCGAAACTCTTTAACACAAACTGACTAAATGGATGAATCTTCCCCTAAAATTTGGCAGACATGTAGAGCTCATTGAGAGATTTTTGGAAAGCTAAAGTGCAAAAAAATTAGAGTTTTATAGAATCAATTATGAATTTTCAAAGTTGAGATTTTTCTGTTATTCTAGTGCATATACTGTTCATATGGTCAATTTTGTGTTCTATGTCATCCGAGGCCCAATGGTGTCCAATGATTATGAAATTTTACAAGCATAAACTAGAGGTTATAAGATTTATGTGGCCACTAAGATCATCTTATTTGGACATCTGAGTAGAGAGTTATGAATTTTTGAAGTTTAATGTCAGTACCAATAGCACCACTTGACCTCTTATGTTGTTCCATCATAATTCAGTTCCTAAATGAACTTGGTGTGGTCTAGAGATATTTTTCCCTTAGAGTTAACATTTGTAACTTCTCAGAAGAACCATTTCCATGATTTGGAGTTTTTTAGAATTAGTTATGAATTTTCAAAATTTATAATAATAACTTGTGATAGTAGCCTAGATAGCTGAGATCTTGGTGCTTTTTGAATGTCAAACGTCTTTTACTTGATGTCCCATTACCTAAAAATATTTTTACCATAAAGTAGACATCTTTATATTTAGAAAATGGTAAATAATACATGATTTAAATTTTTCTAAAATTAGTTATGATTTTTCAAAATTTGTGACAAAAAACTGAAATTCTGGCCATGGGTACACTATGGTATTTTGTGTATTTCTTTCACTTGCACAAGTTCTAGGCCACTTTTGGTGATGGAATTGAGTTGTATCTATGTAATTAAATATAAAAATGTGATACATGAGCTCACATGGTTCACGAGACATTGAATGAAAAATTCATACGCTATGCAACGTAAAAATACTCATTATTTTAATGTCATTTTCCTTGCTTCTTCATGAAATATATGGTATGAGACATGGAGATAGCATGAGATAAGCTAGAGAGTTATGGTGTTACTATTAGAGCTCAAAATAGAACTAAATACTTCAATAAAATCATAGGAAAAGATAGGAGAAGAAGGAGAGTAAGTTTAATGAAAGAAGAAGCAAGAAATTTCAAGGTTTTCCTTACCTTTTCTTAAGCTTTCTCCTCCTTCTTTGGCTTTCTCTTGTGTGCCCTTTCTTGTTAGTCTCCCCCCTAGTTTTTCACAGAAGTTAAGTCAGCTGATGGGGAGAAGAAGTGGGGTGTACCATATATAGGAAGAGAATTAAAAATTATTTCTTAAAAATTTTTGTTACATTCCATTTTCTTGGCATTTTTGTTTCTAATTCATTTTAACTTCTTTTTTAGAACCATCTTTTTCATCATAAAATTTAGGTCCTTAATCTTATAAAATGCCTTTAGAATCACTCAATTTGAAGCTAAAACCTTCTCGAATAAAAAGGTCAAAGTTTGGGTTAACTATCGTTAGAAAACATACATTGGAGGGGGTTTAACTGTCCCGAAACTTTTCATGATTTTTAAAGCCTCTAAGAAGCCCGGAGAGGTCAAATTTTCTATTTAAAAAGCCCTCCTATGAGTATTCTAAAAATTATCCAAAATTACAAAAATACTATTACGTTTCGCAACTATTCCGTTAAATTTTATCTGATTATTTTTTGCTCCAGTTTCAGGGCATTTCTGGCCTCTTATTTTCATTATTTTATTTGTAGATTATTATTCTAATTCTTTTGGACCTTAACTCTCTCATTTCAAAGGACTTTATTTTAATACATGTTAATTTTTGTTGTTTTTATGAACTCGGACACTACATTTCTTCCCCCTTTAAATAAAATTTCGTCCTCGAAATTTAAATAACATACCTCATGGGAAGAGCTCTGCATATTTCTTTCTCATCTCCTCTTCCAACTCCCAGGTAGCTTCTTTGGGAGATAACCCCTTCCAAATCACTTTCACCAGTGATATCGTCTATTTTCATAACTGCTTGAGTTTAACATCCATGATCCGATGGTGCCTGTTCTGGCAAGACTTAGGTGCCTGTTCTGGCAGGACTTTGATGCCTATTCTGGTAGGACTTTTGATGCTTGTTCTAGCAGGACTTAGGTGCCTATTCTGGTAGGACTTTTGGTACCTATTCTGGTAGGGCTTAGGTGCCTGTTCTGGCAGGACTTTGATGCCTATTCTTCGTAGGACTTAAGGTGCCTGTTCTTCGCAGGACTTTGGTTGCCTGTTCTTCGCAGGACTTTGAATGCCTTTTTGGTGAATTTTTTTTTTAATTTGAAGACTTTGCTTCATTATTTAAGTTTTATGCAAAGTAATACACCTATACGAAATGTGTAATGCATGCAAAATGCTTAGCTTTAGAGTTTAACACCTTAATATTGCCTCAATATAAATCAAGATCATTGTAGGTGTCAGAAGTATGAAGCATGTGGGATGCTAGAATTTATGGAATGCACACATTTTTTTTTTTGCTGTGCCCCAATATGAACTTGAGGTCCATATAATGTATGCCCAGGTGAAATGCAAGAAGCATATAAGATGCTTTATGAAATGCCAAGTATTTGTTTTCACTTGCCCCAACATGAACTATGGTTTAAGTAATGTATGCAAATGTAGAATGCATGAAACATGTAGCAAATCTTCTTTTTGCTTGCCCCAGTGTAAACTAGAGGCGATGTGGTGTATGCGAGTGCGAGGATAGAGAAAACATGTGATGCTTTATATTATGAGATGTAAATTTTTCCTTTGTTTGCCCCAGTGTAAACTAGAGGCTATGTGATGTATACAAGTGTGAGGATAGAGAGAATATTGGTGCTTTATTTCATGAGACGCAAATTTTTCTTTTGTTTGCCCCAATATAAACTAAGGGTTATGTGATGTATGCAAGTGTGAGGATAGAGAGAATATTGGTGCTTTATTTCATGAGACACAAATTTTCCTCTAAGTCCTCCAATGTGAGCTTAGTTTAATGTGGGATATGCATGAGCATGATATGTGAAGCATATGAAATGTAAATTGTTCTTTCTCTCTTTTACTTTGTGAAGTGACAAATGCATATTTTTTCCTTGTCTCCATGTGAACCTGGTAATAGGTGACACATATGGGATACGGGTTTTTTTTTTCTAAATTCATTGCAAATGGAGAAGAGAGAGAAAATGATAAGGAAAAAAAATGAGGGAATTATCTCTAAACCTTCTTAAATTGATTTTGATCACCTCAAAAGAAAAGGGAAGAGAGGGAACATTATTTCTAAATGTTTTTATTAATTTTAAACTTTGGAATTGTTTCTTTTTTTTCCTTTTTTTTTATAAATGAAATCATCTCAAAGGGACATTATTTTTGGTGTCTTTGACTTGATTTTGAATTTTGGATTTGCTTTTTAAAAAAAAATTAATTGATGATGAAAATGTGATTCCCTCCTTTTTTAGTTCTTTTTTTTTTATAAATCAATTTGAGTTGAAAAGAAAAAGATGCTTTGTTTGTGTACAAAATTAATACAAGCACATGATGCATGAAAAATCTCAAAATTCATAAAATGTAGGATTTTTAGCCCCTTTGCCTTTGGAAAAATTTCACACCTTAGCTCTTTCCTGGCCTAATGAAAAAAAAGTTGAACTATTGATTATCTTACCAAATTTGCCCTTTGTCATTCGGACGAGAAAATTTATTAATGGTTTTTGGCTAGCCAAAAATGCCCCTGAAGTATTCCAAGCTAAGAAGACTTAAGGCTTTTGCTTTGATTTATTTTTAAATAATTTTTCTCCAAATGATTTATTTGCCATCAACTTTAGACTACTAACTTGGTAAAGCAATCTTCTTAACTCTTCATCATTAATGCTTGAAAGGCCAATAGGCTAAACCCACACTCATCTCATTTAACAATGTCAATACAATCATGTATTACGGGATACAAAGACATATGCTTGGGAAAGAAGCAAGTATCCTCAATAGTGGAGGGATATAAGGGCTGATGAAGAATGTGATCTTGTAAAATGGTTTAGGAATAGAGAAGTGGAATAGATAATGGCTAGACAAAATGTACGGAATAAGAAGATGCCCCAATTCTACACGTGAAGCATTTCTTTGAACAATAAAGAAGTGAAGTGCTAAGAAAATGGATATGATAGGTCAGAGGGAAGTTTCATTTTTGGATTTAAACTCCTTCTAAAAGAAGTCATTGATGTAATTTAGAACATTTTCTCTTAATCAAGCTTTTTGCCCCAATTTCAATTATTTTGATTTTTTTTAATCATTCCCTTCAAAAAAAAATCTGCCCTATTATTTTTCAAACAAGCTAAACCTTAACAAGGACTTTTGATGCTTGTAATGTGGCCTTGGTAGATAGGCTTATGAAATAAAATACATTAGGCTCAAGAATTAACATGTCCCCGTCAAGCCTCCTATTGGTCTCCTTCTCCTATAGTTTAACAAAATTCTATACTTGAAATCCACTTAACAAAAGAGGATGTCTCCGAGTTGTAATGGGGTCTAGTGGGTGAATGTGCAGCTTAACAAAGAAAGGTGACTGTGGAAAGATGTGGATGTTAACTAGAGAGGAAAAATGTCTCCAGATCAGTTCATCAAGCCAAACTCCCGGAAACCGATGAAACAGTACCTCGGGTCTGGTAGGATGACTGATTCTGGGCTGGAACTTCGAAATTGCATATCTTCTTCTCTAGACCTCCAAATGAGGTGCTTCCAGTTGCTACAAGTCACTGTGGCTATCTAGTTTTTGCCTATAAAATTTCATAATCATTGGATCACGTTTGCCCCTTGGATGACACAATTCCATAACTGACCAAATGAACAATGTTTCTGAAAATTTGAATTTCTGATATCAACTTTGAAAAATCATAGAAAATTCTATAGACCTCCAAATGACTTGATCTTTAGCTTTCCAAAAAGCTCTAGACAAGATCTAGTCACATGCCAAATTTCAAGGCAAGAGGATGTCATTTGGTCAGACTTTGACATCATGGGCAAAATGACCCAATTCATGTGTTAAATAAGGCTTCATGGGTTCAAATTTGCCTCTTCTATCTCTAAAGCCCTATGAGCACGTGGAAATGCATCCACATAGGTTATTAAACATGACTCAAGTGTCTAACAACCCAGATTTGCAAAACTCACTCTCCCACACCAACACATATAGCCATATACATAAGGCCAAGATCTTGCTATTCATAATAAAGCTTGCTACATCATTCACATAGTTCTCATTCTCATACATATATGATAAATACATTCATTTACAAGTATTCCTAAGTGCCACATCATGTACATCATTAATTTACACTTCTTGACTTAACTACAAAATGAATACAAAGGCTCTTTTACAATCTCTTCATTGAATTCCCTAGCTTCAAGCTTGGTGGCTCCCATCTCTTGCCTCACTTGGTCCACCTAGCATGTTGGGATGGTGGAGAGGGGGAGTGAGATTCAAAGAATCTCAATAGCTCATCTCTCATTCAATCATACACACAAAGCATGTAAACAAGTCTCACAATGTATGCATAGACATGTTAGCATATGAAATCATAAGAAAAGCATTTGCAACATCTGAGTTGGCCATACATAAAAAGAACATTTTCAACATGTGAGTAGGCCATACATAACGTATAAAAGCTTGCCAAGTAAATGGATTAGCCTCACCCACTCACTTGTGGATTTTGGACTTGCCTCACCCATTCTCTAAGAGGTTCTTAGACTCAACCCTTACTCTTTGGGAGTCAACCTCACTTTTGGGAGACTCTTTACTTTGTCTCAACCAACTTGAGGGTTTTTGGCTCATCCTCACCATGGCTAGAGGGTTAGTGGCTTTCCCATACTCAAGCAAACTCAAGAAACCACATAAAACATCATTGCAATACATGAAGTATCATTATGCTAGCATACTTTTCATGGTTCAAAATATACATACACACAAGCAAGACAATGTAAGCACACATCTTATGCATGAAAGAAGGTGGAGAGAGCTACCTTTTTGGTTATTCACAACTTTTCCTTTCAACTTGTCTCCTCCCTTGTGGTTTTCACAATCAACTCTAGATGGGAGTGCTTCTCTTGAGCCTAGCCACATAAGAAGCATAGAATTATTCTCTTTACACTTGATTCATAAGTTAGGGATTTCTTTCTAGCAACCCTACTAAGCACGTAAGAGTTAGGGGTTCTTTCTCTCACTAGAAACTCATCAACTCTCCTTCTTCTCTCAAGCTCTCAAGAAGGAAGCAAAGGAGAAATAAAGATATGGGAGGCTTGGTCTTCTTCAAGAGGAGTTTTCTACTCTCCCTCCTCTGAACCAAGCTCAAAACATGGCTACTATAACTACTAAAACCGTGGAAAGAGAGGATAAGGGGAGAAGAGCAACATACTAAGAGAAAAGCCATGGAAATCCTTACCTTTCTTGTTCTTCCTTCCTCCTCTAGGCTTCTCTCTCTCTCCTCCTCCCTTTTTTCTATCTTAGAGTGAGCTTAAGTCAGTTACAGAGTGAAAGAGGGAGTTGGAATGCTTTAAAAAGTCAAATTCTCTTTTTTCATGCTTTTCCGGGCTAACCCTCGCTATAGCGAGCCATAACCCTCACTACGGTGAGCTCGTATCAGTCCCAGACCTCTGCCTTTGCTACAGCGTGCACTACGGTGAGCAACGCCCTAGTTTTTGTATGGGGTGTCCGAACTCGCTATAGCTAGAAGCATTTTCGCTATAGCGAGAAGGCATTCTCGCTATAGCTAGACCATTTCTCGCTATAACGAACAGGTACATTCGCTATAGCCGGGCTGTAGCTAGCAGACTTAGAAAATTTTTAGCCCTTTGAAAATTTTTAGCTTTTCTCTTCTCTCTTTTTTTTTTCTTTTTCTTTTCTTTTCTTCTTCTTTTTCCTGGTTGTTACATGTTATCTACCCTAACCATGTGAGTCAAACAACAAACAAAAGGGAGAACCGAAATAAAAGACGGCCATAATATTTTGCACAACTAACCAAAATTGGGCTTGACTCTCAAACAAATCCCCAGTGGAGTCGCCAAATTGTCACACCCGAAAATGCGACCGTGTGGCGCCCTTCTCAAAGAAAAATAAGTAAAATTCGTTTCTCAAATGAAATCGAAAACCGAAATCAAAATTGAGATAAGTGTAAGAGTTCAGGAGTCGCCACCAAAATTTTAATTTTTAAAAGGCAAAACTTTGAAACAGCCTTTTTATTTGGAAAATGGTCTACAAACCAAAAAATAGATCCAGGAGTCGATTATAAGTGGGGATGGTGTTAGGTACCCCACTACACCCATTACTAAAAACGGTTACTCTAAGTCAGTTGTGTAAAAATAAAATGGCCTAAATTCTATTTCAATTCTCCCTAACAAATCACATGTAAAATAAGAGTAAAGAAATTAAAGGAAATAAAGTTAAAAGTAGAAAAAGAAAAAAAAATCAATATTTAAAATAAAACATAAAGAAATTCAAGAATTAAAATAATAAAGAAATGGATGAAATTAAAAAAAATATTTATTTACAAGGGCGGACTTGACCTAGGATGAAAGCCTAGGGCCTACGTACCCTATGGAAGGGATTAAAGTCCACGTAGTTCGAGTGAAGATTTGATTGATGTTTTGTTGTTTTGTGTTTTTTTTTTTGTTTTGTTTTTTTTTTCTTTTATTATTTTTATTATTTTTTTTTGAAAACACAAAGAAAATAAAAATTACTTTTTCCTTTAACAAATAAAACAAGTTTTGAAATTGGTTAATGTGTTTTAATTTGTTAAAAAAATGTTTAATTTAATTTTTCTTGCATTTTCAATTTTTTTCTTTTACTTATCAAATTTTGTTTTTCTATCATTTTCATTTCATTTTTTTGTTTGTTTTTTTTATTACCCTTTTTGGTTTTTGGTTTTTTTTTGTCTTATTATTTTTGTTTCTTTTTTTATTATTTTTTTGGTTTTGTTTTATTTTTGAGTTTCCATATTTTTGTTTTTTGTGTTTTCGTTTTTCATCTTTTTATTGTTTTTCCGTTCATTCATTTTTTCATTCTTTCTCTTTTCTTTATTTATTGTTTTGTTTTATTTTATTGTTTTTTGTGGGTTTTTGTATTTTTCATTTTTGTGTTTGTTTGTTTTTTGTTTTGTTTGTTTAAACTTTTGATTTTTTTTTGATTTTTTTTTGTTTTATTGTTGTTGTGTTTTGTCTTGTTTGATTTTTTCTCCTTTTTAGCTTATCTTTATTTTGTTTGTGTTTTGTTCATATATATTTTTTGATTTTTCATACGTTATTTGTATTTTGTTTCGTTTTATTCTTTTTTTGTTTTTGGTTATTTTTATTGTTATACATTTTTTTGAAGAGAAAAGAAAATAAAAATCATTTTAGAGTTTTATAAAGAAAACCAGTTTGAGATTAATTTGTATGTCTTAATTTTTAAAAACTAGAATAATCTCATTTCCTTTATCGTCTTCTCTTTTTTTATTTCTAATTTTTTCTTCTTTTTTTTTTTTGCTAGTTTTGAGAAACACCTTTTTTTCAATTTTTGTAAAGCATGTATTAATTTTTAATTTTTATTGAATGAAAGTTGGAGAAAAACTCTAAAGTTTAAAAAGAATTTAATTAATTCTTGCTTGTCACTTTTGTTTTCTTTTTTCCCTTTCTAGGTTTTATTTGTTTTTATAAAACATATTTTTATTAAAAGAATTTTGAGAAAAAGCTCCTAAGCCTCAAAAGTTCAATTCTCACCTACTTTTTGTTTGGTTTTGTCTCTTTTCTCTTCTTATCTTTTGTTCTTTTTTTTATTTGTTTATTCTATTTTTTTTCAAAGGGGCAATTCTCGAAAAACTAATCTTTGACTCCTTAAAATGATGCTTTTCAAACATTTGCAGAATAACCTTTTAAGAAAGGAGAAGGTAAATATTTGAAATCTAATTTTTTTTAAAAAAAAAAAACCTTTTTGAACCCTTTTTTTAGTGTGTTCTTTTTATTAAAAACAAAAACTTTCTTTAAGGAATTATTCGCTGAGGGCCATTGAAACCCAAAACACTAAACGTAAATTCAAAACTCAAAAGGCATCAAGGAGGCTTATTGCCACATGTGGCCTTTTGGTCTATTATTATGAGCCTAAGAGGATATAAAATCTCACACGGCTATTCTAAATGTGAAAATTGACGAAAATAAATAACAGAAAAATAATGAAAATATTTACAAACCCAAAATAATAACTTGCAGGTGTGTGTGCTAAGTGCTCAACCAGATTCAATCATGTTCCAATATATTTCAAGTATAGAAAAGGAAAAATGAGAATAAAAATAAAATGTATAAAATGCAACACAAAACCAATTTGTCTTCCTGGTTAGGTCTCTGTATTTCAACATCCTTATGCTTGCCACCCCTTGCTTGCTATCCTCTTTTGAGCAAATCTCCAGCGCAGTTCTAGTGTGGCTTCGAGGTACTCTCCGCCATGTCAATAAGCTAGGAAAAGAAATATGCATTAGTTTGTAGCCAAACAAAGATACTCGAGTTAATTCTATAACTTCCAAACATGACATACATCCTTAAAATTAATTTACTTGAGACCCCTGAAATCAATACCTTGGTAGGAACCTCAACAACAATCCATTTCAAGAATTTAAAACACCATGTAAGAATGGGATAAATGGGTGAAAGAGTTAAGGAAAGAAAAAAAATGCAACTAATTTAGTCACTGGTCCCCATTGCAAATATTAGACAAAAACAGCAGGAATTCCCTCCGAACAAAAGCAAACTATAGTTATCAATCGCATAAAAACTCAAAGCCAAGAACCCCGAACCATGCACCAACTTATCCAAGGCAAAAAAATAACTTTATAGGATTACAAATGAAATGCCTTGTCCTAAAGCCCCTATCCATAACATATCAAACTAGACATAAGCATCTCAGCCATTTAGGACCTTGCTTCGAAAATTCAAAGAACAAGAACCATAACCTTCCCAAGATTTTTCTTCATTTTTATATCGAGATATGAAATACAATAAGGAGCATTATTGCAATTTGCCCAGCGTGTTAACAGATTCATATTACAGCAAAGACAAAAATGACAATCATAGTACAGGGTTCTGCAAACTCATCTACGTTTATTGATCTAAGTCTATACCCATTGGAGGGATTTGGCTTGCTCAAAATTTGAGCATAGGCACCATTCAGGACTTAAGACTCCGTTCATATGAAAAAATCAAGGAGAAGTAAAAATTCCACCAATTCCCATCACCTAACATTACCCTATATTGATCTCATAAACCAGAAATACAGAGAGTATGTAAAACATTAGCATCCGAGATTCATCGCTATCCAGAAGCATCAGACCCAAAAAACAAAATCTAGTGTCAAAATTAGAATCCATTCATGATTCTACATTTTCAGGAATGAAGGACCAAGAAATATACCTCTCTGTAAGCCTTTCAAACTATAACCTCTAGCTCTTCCTTCTCTTCAGTTGTGCCATTTCCAATTCCTTAGCTACTGCTCTCATATAGACTCCATCATATTCTTTGAGCTCGTTCCACTGGGTCTTCGGTTCTGGTCTCTCTCCTTTAGACTCCTTCATCCCCTTTGCTCTCTGCTTCTTAGTTTCAAGCCCTGGATCGAAAAATGGAACCAGAGCCCCTCCCATATCTTCCGTCCTTTCTTTCGCTCCAGTGCTCTCAGCCTCCCCCCAAGTTTTCTCCCTCGATTTTTTTGCTCCTGACCTGTTCGCTTCCCCCTGCTTTTACATCTCTCACTCACTCTCCTGTTTCTCTCTTTCCCTTCGATTCGAAATCCCTAAAGCCGAAGGCTCCTCTCTCGACTCGAAATCTCTAAAACAAAAGGCTTCCCCTATCTCTTATTTCCTCTCTCGCTCTCCCCTTCTATATCAGACCCCTGCTCCTTCACGCCTGACTCCCCCTCGGTCTCTCGGCTCTTTCGTTCAATCCGAAAAAATCCCCAAGCCTCTCACTCTCAGGTTTTCATCCACTCTCCAACTCGAAATCAAGCTAGAAGGCCCTTTCCTCTCTTTGTTCTTCTTCTTCACCGAGCCTTCCAATTCGTTCCCCTTCGATGTCTCACCCTCTTTCTGAATCTCCCTCGACCACCCCTCTCAGTGTCCCCCTGCACCTTCGTGCTCCCTCCTTTTTGATTCCGCCAAATCTCTAAAGCCGAAGCCCTTTTGTATTCTCTCACCCTTTGTATCAAACGCGTCTGCCCCTTTTTCCCCCTCTCTGTGCGTGTTGCATTTTTCCTCTCTCCCTCTCGCCTCTCTGCGTCTGTCCTTCTCCTCCTCTTTTCTGTGAGTCTGTCCCTCTCTTTTTGCCCATCTGTCCCTCTAGTTTTGTGTCTCTGTGTGAGTGGTCCCCCCAGCAGCGTGCTCGAGTGCCTCCTGTCGAAGTGTGCAAGGGAGAAAAGAAATGGGTAGGGCTCCGTTTGTTATCCACTAGCCCGATGGCCCAATCCGAGAAATGGAGAAAAGGATTTTGGGTTAGAGAGGCAAAAAGGGTCTGAGATTTATGGGCTGAACCAAAATGGGCTTCCGTTTTTTTTTATTCGCTTTTTTTTCCATTTCATGGCTCCATTTTTTTTTGGGCTTCTTCTATTTTCATCTTTGGTCCAATTCTGAGTTAGTTTTGGATTGGACTCTTTTTTCTTTTTTTTTTAATCAATTTTTTTTTGCTTCCTCTTTATATATATATATATATATATTTTATTTTTTTCTCGCATTTTTGAGCTAATTTTGGATTCTTTATCTATTTTCTTGGGCCTTTTCTTTTTTGATTCTTTTTTTTGGTTTGGGCTCTTCTGAATTAAGCTCCAAAAATCTTAATAATTTTTTGGATTGTCCTTTTTAATATATTTTATTTTGATTTTTTTATTTTCTATTTTTTATTAGCTTAATTTTATCATTAATTGGCTTTTACTCTCTCTTTTTTTTCAATTCTTCTTGGATTCTCTTTTTTTTTTGAGTTTATTAAGCTAAAATGGCCTATTGATTTTTGTTTTGATTTTTGATTTTTGATTTTTTATTAGCTTAATTTTATCATTATTTTTGGAGTATGCCTGGACAAAATACGGTGTTCACAGTGTCCTTTTTAGTTGAGTGTTTTTGTTATCTTTTCTTGTTTGCATTACTTTTTTTTTGTTTCTATTTTGTAAGTAATAAATTGCTTTTAGCCACTTTTTTGCATTACATGGAAACTTGAGCCACTTTTGGGATCTTCATTTTCATTTCATCTGATTGTATACTTTCCTTTTTCACCTTTTATATTGTGTTGTCTATCTTTTGGTTATATCTTAAGCTAACATTGAAGACAATGCAATGTTTAAGTATGGGAGCACATTTAAGCAAATTTTTTGTTTTGTTTGTTGTGTTAGTTGATTTTCAATTTTTATGTGAAATTTTGCTTTTGTATTGTTTGTTTTGAAAAAAAAAAATTGCTTTTTGTAGAAGTTG
The DNA here is from genome assembly GCA_026724425.1 of Erythrophleum ivorense. NCBI lineage: Eukaryota > Viridiplantae > Streptophyta > Magnoliopsida > Fabales > Fabaceae > Erythrophleum > Erythrophleum ivorense. Next base: position 9,470,542 of record JAIUCV010000014.1, read on the forward strand.
CTAGTATTGAGGTATGATCATAGCTTTGATATGTCTTGACTTGATGAGAAATTGATCTTGTGTTGAGAATGCAAGTTAAATGGCAATTAACTTAACTTTAATGAACTTGAATTATGGTTAATTTACCTTGTGAGATTTTATGCCTATTGATGTTCATTTCTGGTGTGTATTCCCCTATCATACTTTTACTCTAAAATTTGGCTTGAATCTTATTCAAGGTCACATTTATGCATTTTCCATGCATGGAAAGGATTAAGGCATTCATTCTAGTTTTCTTTTGTTTTGTTGAAGATAGAGCTAAATAGTCATCTCACATGTGTTTTATCATTTGCTTTACTCCTTTAAGCTTTATATGTTTTCCTTTTAACCTTTTAACCATGAAAAATAAACAATTATTTTACCTACCTTATTATTAGGATACTTTTGGTTGTTAAGAGTATTTTATCTTGCTAGGGTAGATGGATATGCATTTTCACATCAATTTTGGACTATCTAGTTTATTCTTTTAGAAATGTACATGGTTGGGAAAATTTAAAGAAAAGAAAAAAGTGGTGCTTTTGTTGAAGAAATATACATAGTAAAAAAAAAGAACAAAAAGAGAAGAAGAAAAAGAAAAGTAAAGTAAAAGAAAAAAAAAAGAATGAAAAATGAAATGAGAAAAAAGAAAAACAAAAGAAAAGAAAGAAAAGTTACCTTTCTGTGTTCTTTGTGCATATGTTTTTTTGTAGTGAATAAGGCCTTAAAATGCACATTTATTCCATTATATGTTCTCTTCTTTATGCTCTTGATAATTCTAAGTATCCGTCTTGTTTTTTGTTATATCCTTATTTATTTTGTTTACCACTTATTTTTTACCTTGGCCTACATTACAACCATGATAAAGACCTTATAATTCATACATTGGCATTTGATTTTGAGTGGTGGAGATGTAGATAATAGCCAAGTATATGGTAGTAAAGTTGGATAGGTCAAAATTTGAAAGTAAAAACATAACCCTAAACACTAGAGAGTAGAGTGACAAACACTAATCCGTGTGAAGGACTATTATTGCATTTCATTTTTGTTAAATATATTGCCATGGTACTTGTTACACTAATGCAAGTGATATGACTTGGATAGTTGGGGTGTTGATTTGTCATGATCTTCCTTATACTTAAGTGGCTTACACATTTTCTTTTTGTTTCTTTTCATTAGCCTTTCCTTGGAGTTTTTATTTCTTTTGCCTAGGAGTGCAAAAGTTAAAGTGTAGGAGAATTAATAAATATCATTTTTTTATACATTTTATTCCTCTTAATTTGGATTGTTTAATGATGAATGATGGCTTAATGGACTTTATTATATGATATTTGATTTTTAATGGCCATTATTACACTCTAAGAATTAATTTGCATAATTCCTAGATTTTAATGCATAAATTCTTTTACATAATTTTGCAAATTCTCCTACTTAATATGTTCTATTATTTGTGCAGATTTTTCATGGGAAAATGCAAATTAAATGATAGAAATTAACTTAGAGAAAATTTGAAGATTGAATCAAGGGCCAAGATCTTAAGATGGAAGTCTCATATGTGTAACTTAAAGTGTGGAATTATTGCCAAGTTTCTTATGCATTTTTAGAAAAGAAAAAAAGAAAAAAAGGGGGTTTAGACGTGAGAAGGTGTAGAATCATCTTAGCCATCCACAGCACTCCACTAATCACACTCTCACGTTGACACATGCACAAGGCTTGATGAATGGCACACCACTTTCACAGAAGAAGCACATATGAAGGGGCCATTATATCACAATCATATATGAAAATCTCACATTGATCCATTCACACATGGCTCTCTCCATGGCCCACACACAATCACATCCACTTACATAAAATCATGTTACATGGCATTCCTCTTTCTCACAAATCATTCACACACATCTAGACTCATATAATCACACTCTCCATTCATCCACGTCACACTCATGGCCATCCATTTTCACATGGAATCATGAAGGGTAGGCATAGGTAAAGCACTTAGTCTCGTGTTGACTCATACATAATCACACGAGCCTGCACTCTCCAAATCACATGCATGGATCAACTCACTCTCCATCCATTCTCACGAATTCACACAAAAGGATTAACACACTAATTCACATGAAGGCATGAATTGAAGATACATGGTATACACCAAAATCACACTTGGTTCTTCAAGGATAAATCAAAGGCACTAGACTCTCACATGCATACGGGAAGCAAAAGATAGTTAGTAGATCCACTGTAATATCTTAGGCTATCTCATTCATGTGCATGGGACTTAGGACGTGGAGGCATGGCATGAGGTCACACGACCATTTATACACAAGATCACATTCACATTCTCTCTAGTCCAGGAGCATAAACATGTATGGAGCAAACATGAAGGAGCATATGTTAGAGATTGTGCCCTAGGCCTATCAATTTACTATGAACATTGTCTTGATTTAATAAAGAGTTTTATTATCATTATTATATTGTTTGCATATTTGCCATATAATAAGATCTTAGGGTAATTATAGTTATCATAAATGTTCGTAGTTGATCATTATTGTAGGAATAATAATGAATTAAAACTAGTATGATTTTGATTAATGATCATGATATGATCATGTATGCAGATACAAATCAAAGTCATAAGCACTTGTTAGGGACTGAGGTGCTGGACCAACCCATCGTGAGATAGCTATATGGATTAGGTCATAAGCATATCTCATCTATAGCCATATCATCGAGCCCTTAGACCTAAGACTACTATAGATTCCTATATAAGGAACGTTGTACTTTGACATAATCAAAAATCTTCTTTAATCGGGTGATCATAAAGGTTGTGATTAGATACAATGGGATACATGCAAGAGAAGATAAGTAGTTAAGATGAGATTTGTTCTTTTCATTAAGAGAGAGAGAGATATCCCTGGACCCCTTGAAAAGCAAGACTGAAAAATACATGGCTGTGCTCAAATGAAAGGAGTTTCATTTTTTTTTTTGATAGTCTATTTAGAGATCGAGAAAGCATGGTCAAGCGATACAAGGATGACGTCTCCATGCCTTGTGCTTGACTTAGATATCGTGAGACAAAAGGGACTTGACATGGGCTATAGGATAGGTTGCATCGGATCATCAATTTTCATATAATTTAGGTAGTCATAATGTCTTGCTAGAGGCCACTTATAACTTATGAACTGAAAGGAGTTTTGGGCCCACTTCCAATATTATATGGACCTATAAGGTTGCAAACAAGAATGGGCTAACATGAGCTAGAATATCTAGATTCATTGAATTTAGAAAGCGTCTAGATGCAATAAATGTAATGTCCACATTCAATGTATTTACTCTCTAGATAATTTCTTATTTCGAATAGGAGATTATCCTATTTATGATAATACATTCTCTCTTGAAATAGTGGTGGACAAAATTAATATATATTAAATATATTTAATATTTATATTAATTTTGAAATTTCTTTGCTTAGAGACCTAACAATGCTTTCTTATAAAAAAGGATGCTAGGGTTTCTTAAGTGTGACCTTTTAAAAAGAAGGGGCCACAACACCACTAATATAAGAAAGAGAGAAAGAGGGGTAAGATCTACCGCACACTTGAGAAGTTGTGTGGTTCTTATAAATGAGTTTGGAGAGGTACATTCACGTAATGTGGTGTTAGCACATCGTTCGTGTTAGAGATCTCGTTTGTGTGGATACTGGTAGAAGATGTTAGTTTATGTAGAGCAACATCTTGAGATCCAAACGTAATCAATCAGAAGGAGAGGAAAAATTTTATGCATTAGAGGTACATCTCTTTTACCTTACATCCTTTTAAGCAAACATGACAGATCCATAGGAAGGATTTTGCTTATTCTATTTTTCTTTTTTCATTGCGTGTGTCTACAAATCCCAATAGCATAACAGATCCATCTTTTTCACATATTGGCATAGGGAAACACACGTGATACAGAAGGAGAAAGGCTTAGGTTTTGGGATTATTGATGAGGTAGGCTTAGGATTGATAAAGAGAAGAGGGAGGCATAGAGCATAACGTCATATTCATCATATCTATTCCCTTAATTTAGAAGTTCCATGACTGAAGCATTCTATCTCCATTTCCTCCATCATTTGCACCCTATGGGAGCTTAATCCCATCTTGTGGCTAGTTTGGATAAAGACCTTGACGTGGAGCTTGAATCTATGAAGAATATTTAGGGATTTGGCTAAGATTTCCACACTTTATTTTCTCTTTTCTTGCACTTTTTTTTTTTTTTTTTACTAGCTTGGTTAAGTTTGTATTGGATTAAGATTAGTGTTGTTTATAATTGGTGGCTAGTTAGACATCAATTAGGAGAGAATTTTGATAATTAATGGATCATTAGTTTGATGGTTTAAGTGCTGTACTTTTCATATACCTCAAATTTTTAGCTTGTACAATCAAGGTGTTTGATAAAATGTATGTTAAAAATTGTGTACTTCAATGTTTAATTAGAGATTTTCTTAGAGTTTAATTAGTTAATTGAACCTTGTAGGATAAAAATTCAGAGGCTAATTTGATTGATTAATCATTCTTTTTGAGTGTTCAATAAGTTTAATCATAAGAATTAATGAATTAATATGGAGTTGAGATTTCGATTAACATTGATTTGTTAGCTTCTTGAATCTTGTACGATAACTCAAGATAAATGACCATCAACACATGTACGAATTTTTAGACCAGAACAATTAACAATTAAATTAGAATAAGGATAGTGAATATCAAGGGGTAAATCTAAAGTTAGCCACTCATCCATGACTCACTTGTTAATTTCTTGTACTTTGGTTAGTAGTTGGATTTTTTGTTTTATTCATTTTGAATTTTAGCTAATTGAATTTAGTTAAAAACCTTCAGAATTAAGTAACTTTTAAGTTTCTCTTAATGCTTGGAAAGCTCTTTTAAATAATTAGAATCCATTTCTAAGGGAAATGATCAAGGTTGTATCATATATTACAAATTTTCATTCAACCTAGTTTTATTTGAGGTTGCTTAGCACAACCATCAAATTTGAGCTTCCAAGAAGGGAGAATAGATGATGATTCTACTTCTACTTCTCCATTTCCTCCATTATTCTCAATCAATGGAAACTTAATTTCTCTTAGTGGCTGATCTTGGATGCTAACTCCTTGATAAGAATTTGAGCTCTTAACTTCAACCAAAACTAGGCTAATTCTCTCATCTCCTTTTCTATTTTTGATGTTACTTCATTCAATGTTCTATCGATTAAGTTTAGTTGATGGAAACCTAATTATAATAGTTGTTTTGGATTGATTTAATCATCTAAATTTTGTTTAAGAATTGGAGATGTATTATTGCACCTATAGTGTTTGATAAATTGCTCTTGAATGGTTGTGCATCTCCACCTACTTTACTTGCAAATTTTAGCTTACTTATGCAATAGTTGTTGCATAATTGATGTTGGAATTTATTCTTAATTGGTATAATTAAAACTTTTAGGAGTTTAAGTGGTGATTTAGACTTTCAGATGGAAAGTCCAGCAATCTAAAAGAATATTTAAACTCATATTTAGGTGTATTTTAACTCTTATATGCAAGTACTAATTAATTAATAGTGTTGTGGTTACAAGCTTTCAAATAGTTAGGTACTTATATCTCAATTGCTTAATTGAGAATTTATTTAATGAATGCACCAAACAAGGGGATTAGCTCTAAGCCTTAAGTCTATCTAATAAGGGCAATGATAATTGAAGTCAAGGAGATGAATCTAAGATTAGCCACTTTACATTGTTAGTTGATTTCATCACTTTAGTTATAGTTTTCAATTCTTGTTGTTTACTTTAATTCAATTAAATTCCAGAAATTAAACCCCCTCTAATTACCTCTTATTTTAGTGTTTTCACTTAGTTTCCACACTTAAAGAACTCTTCTACAAGCAATCAAAATCCAACTCCAATGGAAAGGACCTACGTTGTATCACTAATTATAAATTTTTATTTAACTTAGTTTATTTGAAGTTGCTCGGCACAACCATTAGACATATATTAGTAATTTACCTCATCATAGGGACAAGTTTGTGTTTACTCAATATATGGCTTAATTTCATCGTAATTCAATATAACATGAAAATGAGCAACATTCATTTCTTTATCATTTAGGTAACAAGTGGAGCACTTTCTAAGGGAACATCCAACTTTCTTAAAGATTGATAAAGTTGGCTCACTTGCCTTTCCTTCATCTATAAAATCATTTTGAGCAACTCTTGTTTGTATAGAAGGTACATGTGACTTGGATAATATGAACAAAAATGCGATACCTCTTGTGACAAATACACCTTGCAAATAGAACCTTTCATATGAGTTTTATTTTTAATCATCCATTTTAATTTATTTAAAAACTGCATGACTAAATGACAACCTTAAATATTTCAAACCATATTACCAATCAATTATTTATAATCAATAAGTAATAAAAAAATAACAACCTTAAATATTTCATACCATATTATTAATCAATTATTTATACATATCTCTTGAAGAAAGAATCCAATCAAACAAATCTCCATAATTGGAAGTGAAACAATGAAACAAATTTCCACAAAAAATTCCAAACAAATATAGTAAACTTAAAAATTTTAGAGAGCTAGAAGAATTCAAAGAATATGAAGAGAATTGCAAACCTAAAAGAAATAAAAGAGAAAATACATAAGAGAAATAGAGAAGAAGAGAGATAAAGAATACTGCAAAAAATAGTTTATATAACTATCATTCATTTTTTTTTAATGAACAACTAGTTTTTCTAAGTTAAATTAAAACTTAAGTAAGACATTTCTTATGTTTTAAAAGTAAAACAATTATCTAAAATGCTAAATTATAGTTGGTTTGACTAACCATAGGATAGTCAACCAAGTGGCCTAACCATATTTCTATTGGCAACTAGGTTGACGGAAACATGGTTGGCTCTAAGCAACAAAATTATGGTTGGCCAAAGCCAACTATATTTCTATTGACATGTAACTTTTTTAGTTTTTTAGGTTAGTTTCTTGTTAGCCTCTTTGCATATTCCTCCATATATATATATATATATATATATAATTATCTAACACTATTCAGTGAAAAATTTATTTATCTGATTGAAATTTAGTTGGAAATGATATACAAGTTAAAAAAAATTATCATATTAGTCAAAATTCTATCAGATTTGTCAATTGAAAAAATGCTAACATTGTTGTAGTGACATACACGATTTAATTGAATAAATTATATACTTTTCCCTTCTATTTTCAAAATCTATATTTTAGTCCCAATTCAAATTTTTTTTTGGCTAAAATGCCCCTCATTAATCTTAAAATCACTTATTATGTATTTTTTGCTCAAATACCTTCAATTAACCTAGACCCTATTATGTGTTTAGATTAATGGAGGCTATTTTAGTTAAATAAAATTAAATTAAATTAAAGTGTAGTGCAGCTTTTTATTCTAAGAGAGGTTCGTGTATAATTTTAAAACAAATGGGAGGCATCCATATTTATTTTAAAAATAAACGAGAAGTTTGTATAATTTATTTTTTTTATTTTTAACATATTTTGATAATACATTAATTTTTTTATTTCAATTTAAATAAAAATTAAATCAGACTTGGATTTTTTTTTTATTTTTAATTTAGTCTTCAAAATGTTCAGCACGTGAATTTGTCTAATGAAAAATAAGTAACACACTATTGTAGGATAAATACGCTTATTGATAACCTTCAGTATATAGTATGTAGTAGACAGTAGATCCAAACAATGCACTATAGAAATTGAGAATTAAATTGAATTAAATAAAAAATATAAATAAAAGTTGAGAAAAAGAAAAGAAAAGTAAATTTAACCTGATGCTTAGCTTCATTAAAAAAAGAAAAATTAACCACATTCGAAATATTTCACTTCATCGTCAATTATTAGTAGGATTAATTATAGACAAATATAAATTTTATTATTAAATTAATTAAAAATATATAGATAAACATAAATAAGAAAAAGAAATCACTTAAAATAGAATTATTATTTTTATTTTTCCTTTCATATCTTATTAATAATGAGATAATTTATGATAATATATACTCAATTATCTTCATTTGTCCTTATATAAACAATTAAATCATTTGCAATAACTCAATATATAACAAACAATAAGAAAACAAACCGTAGTTTATGTATATTCACATTAACAATTAGATAAACTCAAAAAAATATTGTTTATTTATCTTCTAATTAGCAATTATATTTTTATTTATATTAATATGAAAACAAACATCTATGTTGGCACAGTATATGCATAATATTCAAAAAGAAGAAAATTTATTGATTTATTTATTTATTTGTTAATAAGAAGATATTAGATAGGTTGCTTTTGTTATGGTGTACATGCAAATTTCATGTCGAATATAAGATAGGAGAAATTTGATTAACTAATTAATTTTTATTAATTTCAAGAAGCGAGTATAATCGCTAATTAATATATTTCTTCATTGAAGAATATAAAATCCTCTAATTCTTCTCTTCAATTAATTCTTGACCCGAGAACTTGAAGAAGCTTGCTTCTCAGATCAAATATAGAATATTCACAATAAACTTCTAGCCGTAAAGTTTTCATGAATCTGGAGGGTTAACTGAGTGAAGTAGGTTAAATGCTTAAATGCTTCAATCCATGAAATTCTTCTTGATGTCAGGAGCTTTTATTGACCTTGCTTTGAGGCTCTGAAATTTTTTCCTTGCGAATGACTTTAATATGCGTTCACATATATCGTTTAGATCCAATAGTTCTCGCTCTCAGACGCATTTTCCACGGTACAAATTTTGCATTTTCCACTATCATCGGAAAGTGACATTAGCAATAAAGTTTCATATATATATATGTATGTGTGTGTGTGTGTGTGTGTGTGTTAGAATTTTTTTTGGGTATAATAATAAATTAAAATATTCCATATCCTATTTTGAATTTTAAATCTTTTGATTTAGTGGTCCACATGTTTTGTTTTTCAGTTTTGTTCGATAAGACAGTGAATTAGTGGATTATAGTCAGTTGTCATATACGATAAATAAAACTGACGATTTTTTTATGGGAGGAAACGTAAGTTTTTAAAAAACACTAACATTTGGGAGGGTTTCTAGAAGAGAAAAATTCCCCCTCACTGAGTTTTGTAATATACCAGAAAACTGCATTTGAAGAGACTTCTACAGCTCTGATCCTCAGGTGATTCATCAAACAGATGTAGAATTTCGGGCTTTCTACTTCATACTATTAATCATGGCTGACGGTATGGGTTTAATTGTTTTATCAAGAACGTGCTTCCGCTGTACATTCCTTCTCGTTAGAACATGTTGATATATGTATATGGAATTCTATCCAACATGGTGTGGAATTTATGATAGTTACGTGTCCATAAAAGGAATGATTCATGTATGTATGATTTATAATCTCAAGGCACTATTGACGTATAAGTACACAAATAGGCTTACTCTATATATATATATATATATATATATATGTATATGTATATCTATATGTATGTATGTATATATATTATCTTAAACTGGTTATAAAAATTCATTAACATTTAAAATTACAAAAAATATTATAAGATTAAATAAATACTTTTAAATTTAAAAATTAATGGATATGGAATGACCATATATACTTTTGAGGGTAGAAGAGAAGCAGGAATTATTTATTTTTTAATTGGAAAACCGGGTGGCTCGCAAAACACCAAACAAAACCTTAATTGGAAAAAACCGGTTGGCTTGCAAAACACCAAACAAAACCTTACTTGGTCTAGGCTCTAAATTGACTTACCATTTTCATTCTGCCCACTAACTATGCATTTGTGTGTGGCGTGTCATTCACGATTACTAAATGGTATAATATCAATCCATTTCGTGGTCCTTACAGTCAACACCACTACAATGAAAAGAAATCCCCAGTGTAAGCTGTATATAAAGTATTAAGGTGCAGCTTACATCATGCATGTAAATCTCATGGGATTGGTCTACTCTGGAAGGAACATTTTATCGATCATTATAACTTTTGAAAATGGCTCTCGAGCTAATGTTAATACTTGGTGCAAATAGAAGCAAGATATTGTAATTAAAGGTTAAAGTTTTATCAGCTTAAGTGGAGAATCCATTAATAAGTTGTGGCGCACACTCAAACGATGCAACTGGAAGTGATTGTTGAGTAAATTCAAGTATTTGACCTGATAGACTATTTTATGGAGTCATGTTGCAGGAAGCAAAATAATGGAGTCCTAGAGTCTAGAAGAAATTATTAACTCAAATTTGTTTTGAATTAAGAATAATAAATTTTTTTAAACACCAAACATAGAACCAGTACAAATCAATGGCGGAGCCACGTTAGGGTGAGAGGGTGCATATGCACCCTCTCGTTTTGGACAAAATTATGAGTAGAAGATATAAGTTTTAGTATTTTGCATCCCCTAATTTTAATATTTTGCATTCTTTACTTTTTATATTTTTATATTTTGAGAGCCTACTTGATTTTTAACTCAGATCAAATTGAATTTAAAATTTTTTTAGATATGTGATAACTTAACTCAAACCTAATAAACTTTAATAAAAAATTTTAAACTTATTTACTAATACTCATATTAATTTTATAAAAAAATAACTATCATTATTTATGGTTTTATTTTTATAATGAAATCCACTCTTTTTGAAAAAAAAAAATTATTATTTTTAAAATTACATTGCACCTTTTAACTCAGGATCTTGGCTTCACCACTGGTACAAATTTTGGACTAAATCAAAATTCCAAGTGTTTGCAGCTAAAATTTCAAAACAAATATTCACAGCTCAAAGCTTAAGTTGTTTAAGAGGTTGATAATGTTGGAGTTATCTTCCTCATTAATTATATATATATATATATATATATATCACATTATGCCACTTAATAGTCTCATTGACAATTTTTTATATTTATGAGATGATTGCATTACAACCATAATATATTTTTAAAGGGTATTATTTCTATTGATAGCATAAATAATATTCTTCGACCATCAGTCAGAAAACCCATCCTCAATAGTTCTTGTTTTGTAGTAATATTAATAGATTATTGTCTATTACTTAATACACTATCGCTGGAGGTACACGATAGTATTTCGCTTCCATTCATTCTTCTATTATCAAAATAATAATAATAATAATTATTATTATTATTATTATTATTATTATTATTATTACCGTGTAATTCTTGTATATATATCCCATTACTATAAACATCATATCATGTATTTTTATTTGATCATCTTATAGATAATTCCTATGGTTAAAAAATACAATTTAATAATTTCAAAGATATTTTTCATGTTTTAAAAAATTTATTATTTTGAACATATTTTTATGATACACATTAATTAATTAATAATAATAATAATAAAGTTTCAAAAAATAATAGCACCAAACCTATCCTTCTTGGATTTGCAAGTTTGAAAGAAATTCATAGTATAAATTTTTCGCAGAAAGACATAAGACGTGAGCAGTGGCAGAGCCAAGACCTTAGGGTAGGGGGTGCAATTTAATTTAAAAAATAATAATTTAATAATTAAAAAAATTAATTTCATACCTTACAATTGTCCTCTACGCGATTTCATGTTCTGAAATCGTTGAATAATCAATTCATTATCAATGGTATTAAAAACATCTCGTTCAATATAGGTCACTAGACAATCATTCATCCATGTATCTCCAATTCGATTGCGTAGTCGATTTTTTACAATCTTCATAGCAGAAAAGGCTCTTTCTACAGTTGCTGTGGCAACAGGCAATATCATTGCTAATTTTAGGAGAAGATAAACTAGTGGATAAACAATATGTCTTCCAGTTTCAACTAGCTTTTCTACAAGATTACCAATTCCTTCTAAAGATGCGAACTCAACATTGTTACGCATATCAATGATGTAAGTCTCAAGCTGATTATCAAGCATCATTAAATCAGTTGAAGAAAACTCAAGTGGATAAAACTTAGCAAACTCAATCAATCTTTCCTTATCAAAAGTAGAGAACAAATTGGCCAGATTTAAACATGCCATACAAAGGAGCAGTTGGGTATTTGTCTCAGTGAAACGATTATTAAGTTCTTGAAGTTGCATATCCACAACAGTGTAAAATAATTCAACTCGATAGTAACGATCTATTGTAGCTTCTTGAGCTTTACCTCCACGACGCGATCTTCCTTTAGACAAATAAATATCTTCCATGTTAGGGATGTCAATGTCATGCTTATTGCAAAATAAAGTTAATTCACTCAACAAAGACTCCCATCCACTATCTCTCATAGTTTGTAACCGCTGCTTTGTGATGTTAACTAAGTTCATGGCATTGATGATGTCCTGATCTTTCCTTTACAATGTTTGTGACAATTCATTTGAGATACCCAAGACATTTTTCATCAAATGTAATGTGAATGCAAACTCAAAATCCTCTAATAAATATAAAAGGCCATTAGCTTCAGCTCTCTGATCTGCATTTGATCCATCTTCTTTTATAATTTGAAGAACATCAATCACTGCTGAATACATCAATATTAAATTTATCAAAGTTGCATAATGCGAACTCCATCGAGTATCAACACTTCGTTTGAGACTAGTTTCTTGGTTCAAGCCTCGCCCACTAGGAATTTCTCCTTTGCCCAATGCTTCTCTCACATTAGTTATTTGTTTTTCACGAAGCATATCATGTCTTTTACAAGATCCCCCAACAACATTTAATATAGTAGACACTAAATTGAAAAGAGAGGCAACTTGAACATGATTTTTAGCAATGGCAACTAATGTAAGTTGTAGTTGATGAGCAAAGCAATGCACATAAAATGCAGATGGATTCTCTTTTAAAATTAAACTTTTGAGACCATGAAATTCACCTTGCATATTGCTAGCACCATCATAACCTTGTCCACGAATTCTTGATATACTTAAATCATATTTACATAACAATTCCTCAATTGCCATTTTCAATGATAAAGCAGTAGTCTCCTTAACATGCACTATACCAAGAAAGCGCTCAATAATACTTCCTTTTTTATTAACATAACGCAAAGCAACAGCCATTTGTTCCTTATTTGATATGTCACGTGACTCATCAACAATAATGGCAAATAGTTCATTTCCAAGATCACTAATAATAGCTTTAGTGGTTTCCAATGCAGCAGCATTAACAATGTCTTTTTGAATTTCAGGGGCAGTTAATCGATGATTTTCAGGAGCATTTTCCAAGACAATATCATTTATTGATTCATTGTGATTGGCAAGAAACTTGAGAAGCTTAAGGAAATTACCTTGATTAGCAGAATTGATCGACTCATCATAACCACGGAAAGCTAATCCTTGCTTTAACAAAAAGCGAATGCAATCAAACGTCTTCGGTATAAGTCACGAACTTGTTCAGATTGTTTAGAAATTGCAACTTCAATATGTTGATTTTGATTCATTAAATCTTGACACTTCTTCCACGCAATGTTGTGAGCACTATTAGAAGCTCCAACATGAGATGAGAGCTTTTCTTTCTTGTTCCAATTTGTAAACCCCTGTGTCACAAATACATCTCCACCTAATTGCTTTCCATGTTCAGGCCTAAAAAGGTAATAGCATAAGCAAAATGCTGCATCTTTTTCTATACTGTACTCCAGCCAGTTGCCAAATTCATTAAACCATGAGGGACAAAATCTTCTCATAGAATTCCCAATTTTTCTTTGAGGAAAATTATGTTGAGCAGGCTGACATGGTCCTTTTTGCAAATATGCTCTTCATATCCTATCTCGATCATTAGGATGATATAATGAAATTTTAATTCTTTTACTTGGATTTGATGGCAAATCTTCTAAATTAATTTCAGCTTTTTGTTGTTGATGATGATTTGATTCACAAGGTTCTAATGAAGATTGTTGCTCATCCGATGACAATTTTCTCTTCAAAATCCTTTCCATTTTCTATTGAGAATCTGATAAAATTGCAATTACTTAATTAAAAATATCTAAGACTATCACCCAAAAAAATTATATAAATATTTATAGGTAAAAAAAAGCAAAGATAGAAAAATCACATTAATAAATAATATAATATATATAAATTCCAAAAATCTAAACAAAAGTTTACAAATTTATCCAAAAGAAATTATGAAGAATATATTTTTCCTTCTTTTTAACATAAAAATACATTGATCTACATTGAGGCCATTGGATGGGGTTTAGTTTGTTTATATTAATGAAAACACCACACTAGCACAAAAAGACAAATCCATGGCTTGTTGATTTGTTATTATAAAATAAACAATGAAAGGGACATTACCTTGCAAGGTGCATCGGTTGAAAAGTCAAAAAAGTGGAAGCTTGTCTTTGGAATTAGCTTTAACAATATGTTCTCTTTCTTCTCAGGAGCTAAGCGCAGGGAGCAACGTTCAGCTTCTTCTTCTTCGGTGTTTCCTCAATTGCGGTATCTGATGTTCTTTTTCTCCTCAGGGTTTTCGCATAGAGCATTTAGAAATTAGGTTAGACTTTTTCTTCATTTTTTTTTAAAAGAGTGGATTTCATTTTGAAAAATAAAATTGTAAATAATGATATTTATTTTTTTTATAACACTAATATTAGCATCAGTAAATGGGTTTAAAATTTTTTGTTAGTATTTATTGGGTTTAAGTTAATTATCACATATCTAAAAAATTGTTGGGCTCTAAATTTCTAATATATTTAGATCTAATCTGAGTCAAGAATCAAATGGGCTCAAAATATAAAAATATAAAAAATAAGAGGTGCAAAATATTAAGGACAGGGAGTGCAAAATATTAAAACTTATACCTCTAATTATAATTTTTTCCAAAGTGAGGAGGTGCATATGCACCCCCTCACTTCAACGTGGCTCCGCCACTGGACGTGAGGCTTGCTACTTAATTAGCAAACTCCATTATTTAAAATATGAAATTGTGTTATTTTCTACCTTTGAAATTTTCGCAATAATTATTATTTTTAGGACAACTTAGGATTCTAATCCTCAATTTAAAGCTACGAGCCTACCACTAATGATATAGCACCAAAACAATCCCTAATATAAGGACCAAAATGCTAAAGTAACCAAATGTTTTTAAATAATTTATTTAATTGAAGATACTATTGTTTGTCCGCTAATCAAGGACCAAAATGCAGGTAACAATTGAGACTTTGTGTTCAATTATGATGGATAACTGGCTTTGGGGCCAATTAACCTTATTTAACTTGTCAGTCTGATCCCGAGGCAGATGGGATGACCCTTTCGAAAATGTCTTCACTAAATTTTAAAAATGCTCAGTTATAGGTATATGTAGTAACCATATTATTCCTATTTTATATTTTGAGTTGTTCTGGCTACTCTTATGCATGTGAACACATTGTGTGGTAAGAAATATATCTTTTGGTGTTTCTTAGTTACAGTGTATAAAATCTTAAGAGAAAGATGACTAACTCTTTTGTTCTCTTAGGATAACAAAAAATTAATATAAAATAATACTTTATTGCAATAGAAATTTCCTTTTTATTATCTACTTTTATATAAGTAGAAAAGAGATTAGATAAAGAGATTTAAATAATTAAATTTCTCATAGTAAGGACAAAGAGACAACATACAGTTTTTAATTGACTTTGACTTTGAGGATATTACTTTAAATGAGAGAGAGAGAGAGAGAGCGAATGAATGTGCTTCTTCTTTGTTCCCACCCAATACACAAAAACATAGCTCTCAGATTAACCAGTGTCGTGTTCTCCAACCAGATGAAGCCTTTTGAGGTCATATTCCTTGCATTTTGGTCTATATGTTTTCACTTGTTTCTTCTTTTAACTTTAAACTTATTGTGGTTTCAACCTTGCAAAGCTTCTTCCGCAACAGGAAATGAGACCGATCATTTGGCCTTGCTCAAATTCAAGGAATCAATATCCAATGACCCCAATAAAATCTTGGCCTCTTGGAATAGCTCTACCCATTTCTGCAATTGGCAGGGAATCGCCTACAGTTGTAGGCACCAAAGAATTACAAAATTAATCTTAAGTGGATATCAGTTGTGTGGTTTAATATCACCTTATATTGGTAATCTCTCCTTTCTAAGAAAGATCATTCTCAAGAATAATAGCTTTGACGGAGAAATTCCACAAGAGTTAGGTCGCTTGTTTCTACCGCAAATCCTCTCTCTAACCAATAATACATTGTCTGGGGAAATTCCTATCAACTTGACAAGTTGCTCTAAACTTAAGAACCTACATTTAGGTGGGAATCATCTCATTGGTAGAATACCAAAGGAGATTGGCTCTCTCCATAAGCTTGAAGGATTGCACCTCCCACAAAACAATTTAATGGGACAAATACTAGGTTCTTTTTGGAATCTTTCTTCCCTTAGTGTTATTTCTATGAGTTTCAATCATTTGGAGGGAAATATACCAAAAGAAATAGGCTGTTAGAAAAATTTGACCTTATTTACAATATCTATCAACCAACTTTCTGGTACAATTCTTTCTTTTCTTTACAATTTGTCATCTCTAATTGAAATTTCAATCATATATAATCAATTTAATGACTATCTTCCAACTAACATGTTCCTTACCCTTCCTAATCTCCATGTATTTGAAATCAAATCAAATTAAATTTTGGGTACTATCCCACCTTCCATAAAAAATGCCTCTGTTCTTCAAATTCTTGAATTGTCTCCCAACCAACTAGTTGGGCAAATTCCAAGTCTTGGAATGCTACGAGATCTTTTATTCATAAATCTATGTGGAAATAATCCAGGCAGTAATTCAGTAAAAACTTGGGAGTTTTTAAAATCTTTGACAAACTATAGTATGCTGCTTGAGTTTGATCTAAGTTACAATAATTTTAGAGGTCCTTTACCTTGCATAATAGGCAGTTTGTCCCAAATCAATAGTCTAGACCTTAGTTTGAATCATATAACTAGAAAAATCCTAGCAGCATTAGGAAATCTCATTAACTTGATTGCGTTATCCTTGGAGGATAATTATTTTATTGAGACTATCCCTGCTACTTTTGGGAAATTTCAAAAGATGCAAGGATTATCTTTGGTGAGAAACAAATTGTCTCAAGAAATCATCTTTATCAATCCTTATAAACTTATCAAATAACTCATTCAATGGCACTCTCTTTGTTATGGTTGGCAAGCTAAAAAATATCATTAAGTTGGATGTCTCAAGAAATCATCTGTCCGGACACATTCCTAGAACTATTGGAGAATGCATAAGTTTAAAGTACCTTTATTTGCAAGAGAATTCCTTCCAAGAAATCATCCCTTCATCTTTGACTTCATTAAAAGGTCTTCAATATTTAGACTTATCACAAAATAACTTGTCTGAATCAATTCCAAAAGGCCTACAAGATATTTCTATATTAGAATACTTAAATCTTTCTTTTAACATGTTGGATGGGGAAGTTCCTAACAAAGGTGTCTTTAGCAATGCAAGTGCATTATCAGTGATAGGGAATATTCAGCTTTGTGGAGGTATCTTAGAGTTGCATCTACCACCATGCCCTACTAAAGTTATGAAGCATAGTAAACATCATAATGTCGAGCTAATAGCGATGATAAGTTCGGTAACTACATTTGTTCTTCTATTATCAACCATTTTTGCAATATATCATATGAGGACAAGCAACAAGAAATTTTCTTTGTATTCACCTACAATTGACCAACTTCCAAAAGTGTCATATCAAAGTTTACATAATGCAACTCATGGGCTCTCAGTTAGCAACTTGATAGGATCTGGAAGCTTTGGCACTGTTTATAACGGAAGTCTTGAGTTTAAAGAAGTTACTATAAAAGTCCTTGACCTCTAAAAGAAGGGAGCTCATTAAAGTTTCATGGCAGAGTGCAATGCAATGAAAATATAAGGCATCGAAATTTGGTAAAGGTTTTAACATGTTGCTCAAGCACAAATTACAAGGGTCATGACTTTGAAGCTCTAGTGTATGAGTACATGGCGAATGGAAGCTTAGAAAAATGGTTACATCCAGATATGAAAATATAGATCAACCAAGAAATTTTCTCTTTAATCAAAGATTTAATATTGTCATTGATGTTGCTTCTGCATTACATTATCTTCACTGTAAATGTGAGCAACCTGTTGTTCATTGTGATCTAAAGCCAAGCAATATCCTTCTTAATGAAGACACAGTTGCTCATGTGAGTGATTTTGGGCTAGCAAGGTTAATCTCAACTATTAGAGGCATCTCTACTTTGCAAAGTAGCACAATTGGAATAAAGGGTATATTGGCTATGCTCCTCCAGGTATTGTTTAATATTTTCTATATTTCAAATTTCATGCTTCATGTCTTGAACTTTTTCCCCCTTTTGGAATATTATTATAATGATTCCTTCGAAAGGATTGATAATTTATAATTATATATTTCAGAATATGGAATGGGTTTCGATGTGTCAACACATGGTGATATGTACAACTTTAGGATTCTTATAATAGAAATGTTTACTGGAAGAAGACCCATAGATGAAATATTTATAGATGGTCAGAATCTTCTTAACTATGTTAAAATTGCATTTCCAGATAATCTTTTGCAAATTGTTGCTCAAAATTTATTCCCAAGAAATGTTGCAGTAGCAATAAAATAAGAAGTAAACAATGAGATCTTAACCCTTATTCATCCTATTATGGAAAAGAGCTTAATTTAAATCTTTAGGATTGGACTTGCTTGTTTAGTTGAATGGCCAAATGAAAGAATAAGCATAGCAAATGTTAATAAGGAGCTAAATCAAATCAGAAACGCCTTTCATATGGGTGAGATCAATAGAGGTTGAATTCATTATAACCACAAAATACAAAACGTAAAGGTGCCACCCTTACTCTCTACAACTTATTTGACTAGAAATTTCATTTAATTTCCTCTCATTGTTTTATCTCCTTTCTAAATGGATTTTCAAGTTTATGTTGACCTTGTCATATTTGTTTTTCCTTCAATTAATAGTAAATAAAAAAATTATGCAATATTTTTTAAAAAGATAAAGTTAAATAAAATTTCTTAAATATTTAGAATTAAAATTTTCAATAAAAATATAATAGGTAAAAAAACTTCTTTTAAAAGAAGAAATCACATGATGTAAGTAGTAAAAAGAAAAAAAATTTTGTGTTATTTAACTAATAAAATACATCAAAAAAATTGAAATATTGTCCTTTTCTAATTAAATGCTCATAGGTTAACTACAAGTCTATACTCTACAACTTTTGCTAGTCAAGTAGTTTTTACTTTTAACATCTTGGTATACATATACATGTAGTTATAAAATTATGAAGAATTTTCCTACATCTCAGGTTGTCGAAGCTTGGGAAATATTCAAGATGACTTTAGCTCCATCTTTACCATGAATTTGGAAATGAATGTGTGGTACTGTTTAAGAATATTTTTTTAGTTTATATATCAATGTCCATTCATGAATTCAAGCTTTGTAGGTCTACAAATTATGTTTATACATTATGATTGTAATACTTTTATTTATTACACGATAGTACTTATCTTAAATTCTGCACATCATATGTATCATTTCTTTTGGGTCTAATTGTGAAATTACCAAATATTATGAACTAATTAGCTTTTATAGATGGTGCATCTAAATCTATTTCCAAGAAACGATGAAGTAACAACAAATGAAGTAAACAATGAGATCCTTCTTCATCCTAAGATGGAAAAGAGCTTAGTTTCAAGTTTTAAGATTAAACTTGCTTATTTAGTTGAATCAACAAATGAAAGAATGAGTGTCACACCCTTAAACTAAGATGGTAATCAACACAAAATATGAGGAACCTCTCTTACCTATAAGCCTAAAGAATAGAAATAGGGAATAACATACTATCAGAGAAATTCTATTTTGAGACTATTGGACAAAGAAGGTTGAATTGTGCCTATATTTCTAAAAAGCTCCTTTAGATTACAATTAAATTAAATTATAGTTTCAACAAAATTGTTGCCTACAGAGAAAAGTTTGAGACTTACCAACAGAGTTCTAACCCACCCCTTATATGCTGCAAACATAGATCCTAGTTATATTAATACCTTGAAACCATCAAATATTAAAGATGCGAGTTAAGACACTCAACAAGCGGGTAATACAAACTATGCATGAAAGGGATAAGCCAAGGACACACACAACTGTTTTAATAAAAATCAAAATTTAATATTTACAATAATAATGGTAAGAAGACACCATTAGAAATAAGCTATCAATTAGACATTGTGAAGAAACTTTCAAAATTTCAAGAACTGAGTAAATCAAGTTCAGTGGAAAATAGCATCAATAAAAAATAACTAGATTCAAGTCAATATGTGACCAAATTTCTCAAACCTAATTCATTCAAAACTTCCACTATTGGAAGGACCTCAATCGAAACCAAATATATGTTGCCATATAACTCCCTCCAATTCAAAACTCAATAATACCATCTATTTAATCCAAAACCCTCTAATATAATTCCCTTCAATTCCAAACTCAATAATACCATTTGTTTAATCCAAAATCTTCTGACATAATTTCCTTTAATATGATCGAAAACCCTGAAATACAATTCCTTCCAACATACTCCCATTCATACCTTTTATTCGAGGTCCAAACCTTGATGCACCAAGGGCTACAAAGACTATTGTAGCTCCTACATTCTCTAATACATCCCTCCTATTGGCACTAGTTACATTTAGCAACACAATTTCCTTTCCATAAATGGCTTGCTTTAAAAGAAGTAGAATAACAATTCAACTTATTCATAATGAGAGAACATAGATTAAATTCCATATTCATAAGACTGTTCAAAATGGAAGGCTTGCCCTAAATGCATAGATTTTAGGAATGTAGCAATTTATTTAAAATGAAAGAAGAGAAATGAAAGTCATAAAAAAATAGCGCGTAATCTATATTATCTACTTAGTGCATCTAGCATAATAGCAATAATCCCTCCCAATTCCTTTAACAAGCCCTTAGATATGGGAATGCTCTTGAAATATCCTAAACTATAAATATTAAAGAATTGTCATCTTTATAAGCCATTAGTCCCTATATGATTAAATTGACTCTATGGTTCCAACAATTGGGATCTTAGTGGTATACAAGTTCCAATTAGATCAAGGACTCTTCATATAGACCATCTTATAGACAAGCAAGCACTAGATAACTTGTAGTTTTTGAAATTTAATTTAATAAAATTAACTAAATGGGAATACCACTTTAATATTTTCATTTCTACAAGTGACTCTCATGGACTTCACTTTTTATTGGAATTAAATTCAAATGAACCACGTGCCTAATTATACAAAATTATGACCACAACAGCTGAGTAACAATACTTTTTTTTTTGTTACAAAGGAGGCAGAAGGCCTTGGTAAGGGAGAAAAGGATAGGGTAGAGACTGAACCTAGGTATAATAAGTCCTTTAAAACTTACATCTAGAGCCAACACCAAGCTTTAAAAGCTTAAAATAATCCTACCTTTTATTTTACTCTCCATGCGAAAAAAAGAAAAAGAATATTTAGGATTCAGATACTTACCTCTTCAGTGGATAATTGATCTTTGTCATATCTCTATTCCATACAGTTTAGGAGTCAAATCACATATATAGATTTTGGCCCGTTAGCCACAATAGATGCATTATAGCCATGCAGCTTCTCTCTTTGTTCTGTCTTTTTTGTAGGAGTTCAAAGGAGGGACAGATAAGGAGTTTGTTGTTCAATGGAAAAAAAAAACTAATTGTGCATCTTCACGATATCTTCCCTTCTCAATTAACTAGTTGTTAAAAAAAACTCCTTTCTATTTGAATTTTGAATTTAAAAATCAAAAATTCAAAATTATTAATTTAGTTTAATAATTAATAAACCTTTAATTAATTAATTTCCTTTTCTAGAAATTAGGCTAGGTTAGCCTATAAGGGACACTCCATTTTTCAACATTTTCCACTTGCATATGATAAGATAAACAATACAAAACCCTTCACTCCTCTTGGACTTTTATATTAAGTGCTTTGTCGTAACTACTTGGGTACAATATGTTTGAGAGTTCTTATACTAGAAATCCTATTATAAGACTAGCGTAAGGATGCATCCCTCAAATATACTTTATACTCTTATTTATATGCCTCAAATACCTTAAATTTACCAATATACATTTTATTTTATACTTACGACAAATCTAATCCCTTTTGAATATAATTTTACTCAAATTACCTTTTTAATATGCATAATATCTACACTTATAATCGTAACTTCATAGTATAGTTGTGTATATCTCATGTGATCTTCCTTGCACCTACATATCATTTAGATAAGAAATAATTGCTTTCTTAGTAATACTCTTTTAGATCAAATTATTGTGACCATACGATGTATGCTAAAGTAGCAAAGATTGACTTATCTCTTCATGATATTGTAAAAGACATAATGGCATTTATTGAAAGGATTTGTTCTTTTCTAGGACTCACACAATAATGAAGCAAGTATTTTATTCATTTGTTTCCTAATTGCGATTTTTAAGCACATGCAATATGAATTATATGTTATGATATTTCTCTTATTTTATAAGAGCATATATCAATTTAATTTATTTAGTAACACTGTACAAATCTTAGTCTAAACACACATAATATCTAACTCGAATTCTACCTTTTACTTATCTCCTATGGTGCCTTATAAGAGAATTTGCATCTTGCTACAAGTATTATGTCAAACCTCTCTTAATATAGGTTATTCTTCTCATTAATATCTTTAGACCTTAATATTAATGCCCATATCAAGTTTAAGTGAGTAATATTATCATAGTTGCCAATTTAAGCATTATATAAAAGTTACTTGTGAAAATATTGAAAATTTTCTTTTAAAACTCTTTGAATGCTATTTGAACTTTAATTATGTCTTACTCTCTCAATATAAGCCTAGATAGTATTCTAGACTAAAGTCAACATCAAAGGCATATCTCAATAGTCCAGATCTACTTTTGGGTTTTTAAATCCTTTCTTGATCATCATGTAATCACATTGCACATTCCAAGTTCATACTAGTACTTGAATTATATGGTCAGACATTATAATTTACTAAAAAATCTAGTAGCATAATGATTCGAAATCGAATGCTACTTGGGCATTGTAGCCCTTTCTTCTAATAAACCAATTGCTTACATATAATTCAAGTCCAATATATTCAATTCTGATAGTCACAGGGCTTAAATATCAGCTAACCCGTTGACCCAGAATAATTCATCAACTTAGAAGATAGAATACCCATAAATACATTAAGTGGGCATTTGCATTACTAAAAATATGCATACATTCATTAGTCCATCAAATAACTATCATAATTAGGGTTACATCGTCACTTAATACATACTATCTCAAAATACATTTACATGGAATTTAAAGCAACACTAAATCAAGCACCACATTTTTTAAGGCGCTATGAAGTTTCCTCTATTTATTCTATTGCTATTACCTAGCATGGGGTTAGTAGATAACAAGGTGAGATTCTGGGAAGAACAATAGTATAATCCTACTCTAACATGCATCAACCACTTAAGCACACAAGTATGCATGTACGCAACTTTCTCTAATATTTGAGCTTTCTAACATGTGAAAATATGCATGCATAAAGCTAAAATTTGGCTAAACTTACTGGATTATTTCTTGAATGGCTCTATTTCTTAACACAAAGAAGAACTATTGTGCTTAATTCTCTGGCTCTTTTATCTTAGCCAACATTAGGTAAAGCTTGCTTACTAGGCTATTAACTCATAGAAAACATATAAAACTCGTAAAATTCATATAACTCATTCAGACATCAAGCAAACATGAACTAAGCACTCACACAGTTAAAAACATGATAAAGAGGAGGAAAATGCTACTTGATAGAAGCTTTCACCCAATGCCATAGGTACTAGTCTTCTCTTTCTTCTAGTTTCTTTCTTTCTCGGCTAGGCACTGACACTATGGCTCTTTACTACATAGGTGGCCTATAATATCATACCAACACTCAAATAAGTGCCAAGGCCATTTCATGCAGCTATTTCTAATGCTATGCCATAATTTAGGCATTCTTAGCTTTTTGGAGGCCCTTTAGGACTCTTGTTCTCAAACTTTTCCTTTTTAACTTATTGACCATATTTCTAAGGCTTATATTACTTTTCAATTAGTTCAAAATGGAGCTCAGTACTTCTCTTACATACTTGGCTAGCTAGCCTTTCTCACTTGCCCTTTACTTAAGCCCTAATTTAAGGTTTTTCATAAGCAAGTTTTCTTAGGCAACTCAAACTCCCTAAATTCTTATTTTAAGCTAAAATTTAGCATTTTATTATTCAAATGGTCTCACACTTAGCATATTAGGCATCTCTAGGCTATTTAAAAATTCCTTGTGCTATGCCTTAAAACTTCATTTTAACTTCTTAGATATCTTTCTAGACTCAATTTGAACTCATTAGAGGTCTCAAACATGATACCACACATATGGATACTCATCAACTTAGGTTAGGGTTTCATAGGTATCTAAAAATTTTGACTTCCATAATTGACCTCTATAATTCGAAATGATACTTCCTCTAGTCTCTATAATTCTCTGGAGGACCTCTAAATTGATTAAAACACAAAAAAAAATTTCATTTGGCCCACTTTTAGGGATAGCCAAAAGGTTTCTTGAAGGGTCTCTTTAGAGTTTTTTTTTTTTTTGTTTCTATGGTAGATTCTTCTGATTCTCATGGCCTAGATGATTTCTATATGCTCTAATTCATCAAATGCATGAAAAAAAAACATACATACATGTGATAAACAAGGCCAAAAGCTCAAAGAATCAAAGCCTAAAACATAGCATATTATACCTCATTTTGAAACTCTTTCAGTGTTTTTCAATTTCCTTCAATTAGTATTTTGAAAAGAGCTCTTCTTACTCCCTTTGGAAACTTCAAAATGCTCCTTTTGAAAAACTAATACCATAGAAAAAGAGTTTAGATTGAAGGGATTAATCCTTCTAACTACATCATAGTGAAAAGAGTGTGTTAACTTACTTGTTTGGTTTCAGTTTCATTCTTTCTCTCTTCTTTCTATTTAGACACCATTAATGGAAGCTTGAAGGGGCTGGAAAGAAGGCCAAGTGTTTATGTAAGAAAAAAAAAGTTACTTTATTAAAGCTACTCATAATTACAAAAATGCCACTGGTTTGGCTGAACCTTAATTTTCTATATTCTAGCTTAATTTTTTTCTTGATTTGGATTCCATATTCTATTTTAGAATGTCTTAAACCCTTCGGTTAACTTTTTTGGGCTACAGGGACTCAGAATGGTGTAAAATAGCTTAAAATAGTACTACAATACTGGCTTCCTAATTTTTCTTGCCCTCGGTGTTTTGACATGTTTTAATTTTCTTAGATTTTCTAGTTAGTTTATTTAACTCATAAATAAAGAGAAATAACTTTATCTCACTCTATTTTTTTTTTATTTAACTCTTTGTATTTTTGGTTTTACACTATACTACCTCATATAGGTATCCTTGTTTCTGTTTCTTTCTCAAATTTTCTTCATTTCTCTTTTCTTATTTGGTCGTTGACTCTTTTTCTCTTTGTCCTCTAATTTTTTATGAGGTCAAAGCTCAAATTAAAATACAAGATATACCTTCTTTTACTTTTATAGTATTTCTCTTATTACACTACAAACTTTTTGAAGTTGCCTCTTCTAAGCCTTTATCTCCTTCTTACCTTCAACCCTTCATCTTCTTTAGGCTTCTAATCACTTTTAATCCTTCCTCTTACTACTCTATAGGAGTCTAGCCCAATATAGAATACCAAATGTGACATATTATGGATGGTGGGAACCTATAATGTGATCCATTTGTATTTATGTTTTTGGATTTCATCTTGACCTCCCTCTTCTCTTTTTTGTTAATGTGACATATTTATATTTTGTGTTCCTTTTTATTCTATATTGTCGCTTCCATTACCTCACATGTGAACATAGATGTCTCATCTTTGTTTACTCCTTATGAGTACCAAAGGCAGTTGCTTATGTGAGAAAGCTAACCTTATCAACCTATATGACATACTACCATTGTGATTATGCTATTTATAATTATGACATAACACATCTTATTTAGTTACCGACTATGTTGTACATAGGGTGTGTCACTTTATGTTTTATACTAACCAAAAGACTTTACATCTTCCTTATTTACATCTCTAGGTATGGCTTCTCCTAAGAGATTAACTAGAATCTTAGACATAGACATATTTTGGAGTAACACACTTCTATGCTATTGATCTCTCTCATTCCTGCGTCTATGTATCTACCCTTGTTATAATACTTGGGGACTTTTGGGTAAGCTATTGCTTCTCATCTATCATTATTAGTCAATTTTGGACTCATCATCCCACCAATGATCCCTAATGTTTTTCACATTCTTCTTTAGCCATATTGTAACATCCGATTTTTTGTAAAAATATCGAAATGAGTCAATTTGAAAAGAAAATCTCCTAAATTGAAAGATTTAAGGCTAAATAAAATTAGAATAAAATTTTAAATAATAAAAAATGAGGATTTGAGATTTAAGATGTCCAAAAATTTGAGCCACATAAGCTAGAAAAATTTGTGAAAGAAAGTGGGACAATTTTGTAATTTCTGAAAAATTTGGAAAACTTACAAGAGGGCTTTTTAAATGAAAAGTTTAAGCTTTTTGAGATTTTTAGAGGCCTTGAAAACAATGAAAACCCCCAAAATAATTGAAACCGCTTTGATGAGCGATTTTGGCTATCAGTTGACTGAAACTTTGACTGAATGGTTTGGAATGATTTTTAATCTAATTTGGGTAAAACGAAAGGCATTTTATAAGTTAGAAAGCCTAAATTTTATGATGGAAAAGACAAATTTCTAAAAGGATTTGAAATGAGGCCATATGGAGAAACCATAGTTTAGAGACTAAAATGAAAAGTAAAAAAGTGTGTTAACTTTATCTTTTTGCTTCTTAAAAAAATGCCCCACTCTTCTTCAGCCCTTATAACTAATTTTGTGAGTCTGAAACAAAACCTAAATTAGCTCCAAGGAGGCGCACAAGAGGGAGAGTAGGGGAGGAGTTAAAACTAACCAAGAAAGTGTAAGAAATCAAGTTTTCTCATGCTCCTTCCTTCTTCCACCTTTTTCTCCTCCTTCTCCCCTTTCTTCCCATGGCTTTGTTGACTCAAGTGGGGTTGTTTTGGGTCTAGTGCAGAGGGGGAAGATTAGAAATTCAAAGCGGGGATTAAAGTAAAGGAGAAAGCTCTTGGAGAAGGCTTGGAATCAAGGTAGTTTCAACACTTTTCTTACTTCCTTCTTGTTGCTTTCTTTGGTATGAGTTTAGGCCATGAAGAGAACATGTAGGATAGAGTAAATTCTGACCAAGAGTAAGCATGAAACCTAGGATTTAGACTATGGGAAGCTAGGAAATGCAAAGAAACCTAAAGGAAAACTATTAAAATTCAAGAAAGCAAAGTTAGATATTCAAAGATGTATGGCAAAATCTGATTTTGTTCACGGGTGTTCTAGGTTATGTGAAAGTTTAAATGAGTTCCTAAGGCTCCTAGGATGTAACGCCTGATTTTCATAAAAATGACAGAAATTGGCCAAATATAAAAGAGAGTCTTTGAAAATGAATCTATTGAGACCAAATAAAAATAGGGTAAAATTCTAAATATTAGAAAAATAAGGAATAAAGGCTTAAGGTGCCCAAAAACCAAAGCTGGAATGGCTAAAGAAAATCCTGACGAAATGTAGTAACATTTTTGTAATTTTGGACAAACTTTAAAAAACTCAAAGGAGAGATCTTTAAATAAAAAAATTGAGTTTCCTGGGGTTCTCAGAGGCTTTAAAAACTATAGGAACCCTTAGAACAGTTAAAACCCTTCCGATTTATGTTTTAGAATGTTGGCGAACCCTTTGACTCTTTCATTTGGGAAAGTTTTAGATTTGATTTGAGTGATTCCAAAGGCTATTTATAGGTTAGAAAACCTAAATTTTATTATGGAAAAGACATTTTTTGAAAAGGATTTGAAATGAGTCTAAAACAAAATAGCCAACAATAAGGGACAAAATTAGCATTTTGAAAAGTTTCTTAAGGATCCTTAGCTATATATAGGTGGCGGCCCACTTCTACCTCATATTTGGCCGACCTAAATTCTGCCTAAAACTAAGGAAAATTTTTGCAAAGAAAGGCGCACAAGAAGGAGCTTCAAGGGAGGAGAAAAACCTGGGAAAATGTATGAAAAATCATGAAACTTCTTGCTCCTTCATTGAACTTGTTCTCCTTCTTTTCTTCTTTCTTTTCATGGTTTTGATGCATGAGTTGGATCTATTTTGAGCTATTTTTATAGGGAGGAAGTTTGAAATTCCAAGGAGGTGCCAAAGCAAAGGAGAAAGCTCTTAAAAAAGCTAAGAAATCAAGGTATTTTTATGGCTTCCCTTGCTCCCTCTTTCTTGTTCTTCCATAGCTAGTTTCAGCCTCATATAAAACAAGCAAGAGTGAGCAAAAATTGACATAAACCAAGTATGAAACCTAGATTTTTAAGGGTAAGGAACAAGTAGATGCAAAGAAATTCCAAAAAGAACCATTAATTTTCAAGTTCCTAAAACCTAGGTTTTCTTTGCACCATGGTATGTATGAAGCTTTCTAGTGGCATTTCTAATTGTCTAAGAGTATATATGGACTCTTGATATGCCTAGAAAGCCTCACATGTGCCATTTCCTTCAAGAGAACAAAGCTAACTCCATGGGTCCATAAATGGCCATATGTCTTGGCCTAGACAAGAAGAAGCACCTAAGGAGAGTTTTAAATTTTTCTAAGAGTAGAAAGGGCCTAAATATGATAAAAGAATATCAAAGGAAGGCTTGAAAAAATTTTAGAAGCCTTGGTTTGGGTGATGGAAGTGTAGGCTCCATAATAGAACTTAAGAAAATAACTTTTGTCTAGACTCTTGGGAGTGAGTTTGTGATAACTCCAAGAGGCTTAAATGGAGTTAAGAGACCTAGATGGAAGGAGAAAAGGGAGCTAAGATATTGAATTCTAGCACTTGCTTCATTAGGTCTCATATGAAACCATTATGTAACCATAAAACAAAGTAAGCTTCTATAGAGAGTGTGTGATGCTAGAGCTTACTTCTATGATGTAATCGTGTCCTATTTAATGTGTTTAGGCCAAAGGAACCAAGCTCCATCTAATTGCAAGTGTGTGGCCAAAAAGAGGGAGGAATAGCTAAGGAAAAAGTGTGAGTCTTGCTTCAAGGTAGCTCTTTAACCTTTCTCTCATGCATGACTTAAATGTTTGCTTGTCTTTGAGTACTTGTGTGTATCTTTGAGCCATGAGAAATGTTTTTAGCCTATGCTTACATGTTATGGTACCATTATGTTTCTTGAATGTGATTATGATTGCATTATGGCTTGCATGGGTTTGGTTGTGCTAAAAGTCCCTTAGTAAGGGTAATGATAAGCCAAAAATCCTTAAAAATAGATGAGACAAAGCCAAAAGTCTCAATAAGAGTGAGGCTTAGTCAAAAGTCTCTTAAAAATGAGTGAGACACATATAAAAGTCCTAAGAAAGATGGGTGAGGCTAGACCAATGCCCTTGAAAGCTTATACTTGTTATGCATGAGTTTATGTGATAAGGAAAATGCCTTATACATATTCATTAATTTCTTGAATATCATGCATGCATTCTTTGACATGTTTTAGCATCTATTATGTATGTTTGAAAGGGTTAAAAATTATTGGAATTCTTTGAATCTTACTCTTCTCCCACACATGTCTAACCATGTCTAGGTGAGCCAAGTAAACAAAGAAATAGAAGCCAACAAGCATGAGAAGCAAGATTGTGACAACAAGATGGAGAAATGGCTTGTTTATTTGTGTTTTGATATCAAACTATGTAACCATGAGATATATCTATGGTGTAAACCCTTGAGCATGTTCTAATGTATGTATAAATAGTGTATGTATCAATGTGGAAGCTAGATGAATGGAAATGTGAGATTTTGCCACTCCTTTGCCATTATGTGATATGATGTTCTTGTGTCTATATGCAAGTAGCAAGGTGAGATTAAACTCCATGAGGATTTGGATCATTTTTTATGCTTTTATGTATGGTGTTTATGCTTTTAAACTTGCTCAAGTGGTTGTGGAAAGCCAAAAGGGCCATTTGATGCCTTGAGATGCCATTTGAGATTTCAAAATTGACCAAATGGAGAGTTGAACCAAAGTATGACCAAATGAATGATTTTTTTTATAAAATTTTGCCAACAAGTAGATCTCATCTAGATCTTTTCACAGAGCCAAAGAGCACTTAATTTGGAGCTCTAGAGAATTTATTATGATTTTTTAAAGTTGGCCAAATTATGTAGAAATGGTATGATTACTGTTCATTTGGTCAGTTTACTTCTGTGTCAAATGAAATCCAATATTCATGAAATTTTATAGGCATAAATTAGACACCATAAGATTTTCATAACAACTAAGATCCCCTCATCTGGAGTTTTGTAAAGAAAGAAATGATTTTTTGAAGTTGCATGACACTACCAATAATACAGCCTAACCTGAGTTACTATTCCATCAATTTTTGGTAGGTTAAGGCTACTGCATTAGTCTAAACTTATTTTTAGTCAAAATGAGATATTCACATAATGGCATGATTTGCTTGATTTTGATTTTTCTAGAATTAGTTATGAATTTTTAGACTTTGTATCAGAAAACTGAAATCTGAACCCGAGAGCAAACTATGGAATTTGTGAGATGTAGCCTTGAACCCGAAGTGAATGAGATCAAATGTGATGTGTATGACTTGGATGAATGTGTTATGACTCTAAAATAATGTGGATGAGTTTATGTGATCCACAAAGCATAAAATGAGGAAGTGAAACCATATGTAACACATTTAAATTTTATTAAATATTCATTATTTACTTATGTAAAGTGTATCCTTCCTTGCAGTGGTGCTCCATCATGTCTGATATGGATGAGATAGCTTATGGTATTAATGTATAAGAGCTAAGAGGTTAAGGTATTACATAGGAATCCTCCCAAGTGTCTCCTCCTTCAAGGAAAAATTAAAAACTCTATGGGTACAAATGAGAGGTATAGGCTCGGCCAAGCTTGGAGCAAATACCTACGGAGTGTTTTAAATTTTTCTAAACTTAGTTTGGGACTATATATGATGGGAGAATATTAGAGGAAGCCTTGGAAAAAATTTAGAAGCCATAGATTGAGACTTGGAGCTATAAGTTTCATAATGTAACATAATGAAGCAACATGTAGCTAGGCTCTTGAAAATATTTGTGTGAGGGCTCCAAGAAGTCTAAATAGAGTCAAGAGTCATAAATTGAAGGAAAGAATGGAGCCAAGATCTTCAACTCCAGTAGTTGCTTCATTAGGTACTTTATGGAACCATAATTGATACATATGAACAAGTAGGCCTCCCTTGAGTGTGTGTGGTGTTAGAGTTTGTTTCAAGAATGTAATTAGATCTTATTTGGTGTGTCTAGGCCAAATGAATCATACTCCACCCACTTGCAAGTGTTGACTAAAAGAAGAAAAGAGTAATCAAGGAAAAGTATGTGTGTGCTTGCATTCAAGGTAGCTCTCTAATCTTTTTCCCATGCATTCTTAGTTGTTTTCTTGTCTTAGATGTGTGTATATATGTTTTATGACATGAGAAATGTGAATGGTTATTTTCTACATGTCATGGTACCCATTATGATGTGCATAATATGTGTTTTATGAATGCTATTTTTCTTGAATGAGTTTGGTGAAGCCAAACGCCCCTTAGTAAAGGTAAGAATGAGCTAAAAGTCCTTAAGATTGGGTGAGACAAAGCTAAAAGTTTTAAGAAGAGTGAGGCTTAGTTAAAAGTCCTAAGAAAAGGGGGTGAGGCTAAACCAATACTCTTGAAAGCCAATATGTGATATGTATAAGTTTCTTGAACATGAAAATAATTGTATATATGATTACTAGTAGCTAAAGGTTTATACATACATTCTTAGACTTGAAATTATGGCTTTTATGTATGATTGAAAGGGTTAAAAGCTATTAGGATTCTTAGAATCTCACTCTTCCCTCTCTATTATCTAACCATGCCTAGGTGAGCCAAGTGGGCCAAAGAGTGGGAGCTAACAAGCCTAAGGAGCAAGACTTTGACACATGTATAGGAAAAGGAGCTTTGTAAATATATTTTGATGTCAAGAATTGTAAGCATGAGTTGTATATATAATGTAGACACTTGAACACATGTAAATGTATAAATATAAGATGTATGTATTGATTTTGGTACCATATGAATGAATATGTGCAATCTCGACATCCATATGCTTAGTATGGGTTATGAAAACTTATGTATATGACAAGTGGGGTAGTGGTTTTGTGATGTATGAATATTTAGACCTCTTGGACAAGTTTAGTAGGCCGTATTTAAGCTTCCTCATGTGCTCAAGGGGTCATGGGCAAGGTAGAAGAAATTTGGTTCACATTTGATCCTATATGATGCTTAAAATGTCTAGTTTGGCACCCTATGTCACAAAGTGACCAAATGAACAAATTTTTTCATAAAATTTGGTTTGAATATAGGCTCATTTAGAGTTTTTTTTAGAGCCAAAGAGCACTCAATTTAGATCTCTAGAGAATTTATTATGATTTTTCAAAGTTAGGAGACAATGCTAAATGGTAGGATGTACTATTTATTTGGTCAGTTTCTTTCTCTGTCATCTATGAGTCAAATGGTATCCAATGGTGTTCAATAGCTATGAAATTTTATAGGCATAAACTAGACATGATAAGATTTTCATAGCCACCATGATCACCCCATTTAGAGGTTTGTAGAGGGATAACCAAATTTTTGTAATTGTATATCAGTATTAGGGGCGCAGCAGGACCTCTATTATTGTTCCATTAGTTTTTGTAGCCCTAATGCTTCTTTTTTGGTTAAGAGTCATTTTTAACCTCTAGTAGACATCCATAGCTTCCCATAATGGAATAGTTTTTTGGGTTTTAATTTTTCTAGAATTAGTTATGAATTTTTGAAATTTATATCAGTAACCTATGATAGCAAATCTAAGCAACTGGACCTTTGGTACTTTTCTATTGTCAATCATGGTTTAGTTGGTGTTTTCATGGCTTGGAATGATTTTTAACCTATATTTGACATTCAGAGCTATCCAAACAGCTATCATTTATTTGATTTCAATTTTTCTAGGTTTAATTATGAATTTACAAAGTTGATGACAAAAAGTTGGCCCTGGAACCTGAGAGCATCTTTGCATTTTTCTAATGTGTAGCTTATAATCCGAGGAGTATGTGATGTTTAGTGAAGCTTATGACTTGTATAGATGGAATATGAGTAAAGGATTATATTGGGGAGTTCATGGAGTCCACGAAACATAAAATGAAAATTTAAAGCCTTACACGATACAAAATATTGCATTATTTTTATTGATTTTCCAAAGGATGTTTATGAAATTAAGGAAAGGTAACTAGGTAAGGATAAAAGGAAGGCTAGGATAGTATGGTGTTATACATATAGTCTTATGCATTGTTGCAAATATGTAATAAACTTTACTTCTTTGATAAATTAACTATGCATGTGTACTTCCTAGTATTCCAAAATATAATATCACTATTTAGCAAGAAAGTATATCCAGAAGTATCGCATATCTAGAACTCCTCTGCAATACAATGTCTAGTTCATAATGCCTTATAAGTATCTAAGAATTCTTTTAATAATGCTTTGATGCTATTGATTGGAATTTAACTATTATCAGTACACAAGGTTAACTTCTAACAAATGCTTGACTTTGTACACATTATTACATACAATATCCAACAATGTTGGAGTGAGAGATTTTCTACATGATTTTTAATGTAGATTCAATTTGAGGACATATCTTACTACTTAGATCATCACCTTTTACTACAAGGATATTGGTAGATTTACAGTCTTTCATATTAAAATCGCTCAAGGACTTTATAATTTTAATTCTCTTTTGAAAATTAATTAATTAATTTTTTCTAGCCATTCCCATTAGATCCTAATTCTAAGATCATACTCTGTTTAACCTATATCCTTTATCTTAAATTTTGAGGACATCTATTCTTTAATAACCATCAATTAAGGAATATTAATTATTCCCAACTAATGGTATATTATCTACATAAAGGATAATATTATAACATTTCTCTTAAACCACTTAATATAAATATAATGGATTTTATCAATAATTTGAAATTCACGTAAGGCAAACTGCTTGATGAAATTTAAAATACTACTATTTATATGATTATATTAGTTTGTGAATGGACTTTTAGAGGTTACAAATTTTATGTTATATTCCTTTTTTTCTATGATCCTAATTATTGTTCTATGTACTACCTTCATCTAGTTCTCTATTCAAGAACGCAACTTTCACATCCATTTAATGTGGTTTCAAGTCTAAACTTGAAACGATAATTCGAATTAGTGTAATTTAAATCATATAATAGATGATAAGGTATTTTCATAATCTATAATTTTCTATTGTATATATCCTTTAGTAATCAAGCATATCTTTTATCTCTTAATTAATCTAACTACATTTCTTCATCTTAAGAACCATTTATTTTTAATTGCCTTACAATCATATGGATGGTTAACCAAGTCCTAAACATGTCATCAGCTTTATCTCTTATTCTATTACACTCATCCAATCTCCTTTAGTAGGGTATGATTGAGCGTCTTGAACTATGTTTAACTCCTCATTATCTAGTTAAGTACCTTTGAATATTACCCATTCAACCTCAAAAAAATGTTCTGAGACACTCTTATGGTTACTGTATAATAGTGGAGTTATTTATGTAAAATTTTCGTTTTGCACCAAGCTCTTACTTAGATTAACAAGTGAAGGTATAACTATTTATCTTCGTTAACTTAATCTTGTGTCTGTTAAAGACATGTATACCTATTAATCTCTTCCTTACATAGAAATTCATTTTTTAAATGTGATTTTTCTTGACTCCATTTTAATTATACTTCCACATTCATTTTCACTAATGAAGATATACCCCATTTGATTATTCTAAGTATCTTGTAAAGTTACATTCCTTACTCTCTGAGTCTAACTCTCATGCTTACAAGAATTACCATAGACATTAATAACTAACTCTATGGTTTTAGGATACTTAGATCTAATTTACTATTTGTACATAATTCATAAGGTGTGAAAGTAATTAGCTTAGAAGGTAGTAAGTTAAGTTTGGAGGCATCAACCTATAACTAATCACCCCAAGGAGGTAAGGTTACTTAACCCATCATTAATTTAACCAATTTGAGTAAGGTTTTATTTTCTCTCAACATCTCCATTTGTTGTGGAAAGTTAAGATGTCATACCTTAAATTTCTATTATCATACTCTTTCATTTAGGGCAATTGGTACACATTCATAAGACAAAAGTAAGGAAAAGTATAAAAATAATATACTTTTATTGCGTTGCGTCGGGGTAAAATTCTTCAATTTGTATTACATGGTTATGGATTATCCAACAACATTCTCTAGTCATTTATAATTGGAAAAATCACAATCAACACCAAACATCCAGCAATCCACAATTTCCAAGTCAAAAACCCTGAAATTTACACTTAAGCTCGCAAATAGCACATAGCAGATTTCAGGGGCAACTTTGAAAAATCATAACTAAATGTAAAAAAATTGAAATCAAACCAACTATAGCTTGTTGGAAAGCTCTAGATGTTAACTTCACATAAAAATAATTACTAGCCACTAAAATCCCATCTAAATTATGTTTGACAATAGAAAATGTAGGAAGTTCTGATTGTCCTTTGATACTGATACAGGTTATTGATATAAACTTTGAAAATTCATAATTAATTGCACAAAAATTTAATCCATGAAATCTATACCAATTTGGAACTATATAGATGTCAAATAGAGGGAAAAATAGTTCCAAACCCACACAAGAACATACAGACTTTGAAAATCAATCAAACAGTACCATAGGTCTGACTGTGCTCCTAGTACTAGACAACAAATTCAAATTTTAATATCACCCTCTCTGGATATCCAAATTAGGTGCTTCTAATTGTCACAAGTCACTAGGAAGGTCTAGTTTCTCCCTATAAAATTTCATGACAATTGGACATCTTTTTCCTTATGATTGATATAGATTCATTTTCATACCAATTGTATAATACTAGTGGCCAAACCAAAAAATTTTTCAAACTTCAAAAATTTGCTAAATATTCCATAGACCTCCAAATAATACCCACTTTATCTTTCCAAAAATATTTCAACAAGCTCTAGATGCATGCCAAATTTCAGACCAAGAAGAGCTCATTTAGACAAAAAGTGATATAACTCACTCAATTGGTCAATTTTGCTTCACACACCCATTCACACATACATTCACAGCATATATACATCAAAGCATATGTATGGAAGGTTTGGCAACCATAAAGTATGCAAAGTCATAATTTTCATGCCACTTATTCATATTCAAGCCATGAGACTTTTGGCATCTCCTCACCTTCATTAAAGGACTTTTGATATCACCTCACCCTTATGAGCTCTTTCCACAACCAAGGCCATTCAATGAGACACATTGGTACCAATGTAATGTCAAGACATCAAGTGGCATGTCATCTAGTCACAAGAACATACACAAGCATACAATGACATACATGTGCACTCAAGAATGCAAGGAGAATGAAGTGGAGAGCTACCTTAGATTTATGCAAGCTTTTCTTGATCTTTTCCTTCCCTCTTTTTGGCCTCCCAAGTGCACCAAGGTGGGTGGATATTTTCTTGGCCTAGAAACCATAAACAACACACAATTACACACTTGAAGTAAGCCAAGACACTAAACTCACTCTTGAACACACACTTGGTTCCATAAGTGGCATAATGGTTCCATAAATGGTCTATTGAAGCAACCTTCACAATTCAAGCTTTAGGCTCTCATCTCTTTCCATTTATAGTCCTCTTGGTCTCATTCAAAGGCCTTAGAGCCCTCACACAATTATTTGCACAAGCTTATAATCAAGTTACTTCACAAAGCACCATTATGGATACCATTGTCCTATCTTCCAATCCATGGCTCCTAAATTTTTTTTAATGGTTTCTCCCATCTTCTAACATGATATAAAGTCTCAAACCAAGGTTAGAACAAATTAAAAACACTCTCTAGGCTTCTCTTCCTAGCTTGGCCGGACCTAGCACCATAATGGAGGTTCATGGAGTTCTTAATTTTTCCTTGATAGGAGAGCCACTTGAGAGGCTTTCTAAGAGTTTTAGGAGCTCAAGAAAATACTCACACAAAATTAGATTTTTCTAAAACCCTAAAGAACCCTACACTTTTCTATCTTGATTTCTATTAGTTTTTCTTGGAATTTCTTGCTATATTCCTCTTCCTCATGGTCTAAAACCCTAGTTCCTCTCTTGTTTTTGGACAAAAAATCCCTTCCCCATATGGTTCTAGTTTAGGCTGAAATACACATAAGGAAGGAGCAAGAGAAAGAAGCAACCAAAACAAGAAATTACCTTGGATTCAAGTTTGCTTTTAAGAGCCTTTCTCCTTGATTTGCTTCTCCTCAAGAATTTTGAATTATCCCCCCTTGTTCTGGACTCAAAAACAGAACCAAAACCACTTAATAAAACCATGGCATGAAAGCTTAAAGGGATGAGAACAAAATTGGAAGAAGAAGAAGCATGAAATTCTTTGAAATTGACTACCTTTCCTTAGCTTTCTTCCTCCTTTCTCTCCTTCTCTTGTGTGCCTAAGAGAGAGCTTCTTTTTTCTATATTTTGGGCAAAGAGGATCGTGCTATATGAGAGGGAGAAGAGACAAGAAACTTATGTAACATTCAAGAAGCTAACTTTTTCAAAAATTCTAATTTCATCCTTCGGTAATGGTAATTTCATTTCAGCTTCATTTTGGCTCCTTTTTTAGAACCATCTATTCCATTATAAAATTTAGGTTTCCAATTTAATAAAATTCCTTTGAAATCACTCAAATTAAAGTTAAAACCTTCCCGAACAAATCCGTTAAAGTTCGAACTCATCGCCATTAGAAAACATACACTGGAGAGGCTTTACTAGTCCCGAGCCTTTTTATAGTTTTTGGGGCTTCTAAAAACCCTAGGCAAGTCAAATTTTCCATGTAAAATGCTCTCCTATGTGTTTTTCCAAAAGTTGTACTTATTTACGAAAATGTCATTACATTTCGTCAGTTTCATCATAATTTGTTTCATCGTCCTAGCTCTATTTTTCTTTCTATCTGAGCCTGGAATTATCATTTTTAGGAGTTTAAGACTCTATGCAAATTTTTCAGGACATTATCTAACTCATTTTAGAAGACTTACCTTTATATGGCTCGTTTCATTGTTTTACGAAAGTTACGTTCATTCCATAGAAATCTTTAATTGTCTCATGATTCCTTTCTTTTCATAGAGCTCTTTGAGCTAATAATGACAAATATTTGCATCCTCTGTCACAATTTAAAGTTTTTACTTTTCTTATCCATTTGATTCTCAACCATATTCTTACAATGTCTACAACACTTAAGTGCTTACAAAATTAAATTAACTCAACTATATTGTGAATAATTGTCTTGCTCTTACTTTCTTTAGACCACATATGTCAAAATAAATTAATCGTAATGGATTTTTCTTAGTCCTAGTTCCTCTTCCAAATGGTTACCTAGTTGATTTACCCCTAGGCAGTGTTCTTATAGTAACATTTCTAAACTAGAAATGTATTCTTACATATCTCATTTTGCTAGGTTTCTCATTCTCTCTTTTCCTATAAGACTTATCTTAGCATATCAATCATTTGATATCCAAAAAATATATTTCGAAGCAAAGTATCAAGTAGAACAGTCATCATTTTGATTGTATCCAGCACTACCATCTTAAAGGAAACTAAAATCTTCATTCTTTTTTTACCCTTTTCTAATGTTAATGGAGAAGTAATGGAAAAATAACACTAAAACTTGGATTAAGAAAAGAAATAATAAAGGTTCAATTTTGTCATGATTAAAATGAAAGTGAATCATTTGAAGAAGAAGAAGTAGATGATGAGGAAGACGATAAGGAAAAGGTATAAGAGGAAAAACAACCAACACATCAGTGACTATAACAAATCACAAGAAGGTCTTAACATGAAATAGGGAGCCATTACGAATGATTCAAAATCACACATTTCTTTTTTCCTTCATGTATTTCAAGTTATATATATATATATATATATTACTTTAGATCATTAAATAATTCTTTAAATTGCATTTATTATGTAAATTTTTTTAAAAAAATTATATTGAGTTGAATGTGGAACAGTTCCCTTTGCATTCAACCTTTTAAATAAATAAAAAAATAGGTTGAACATGAAGGAAACACTTTTTCAAAAAAAAAATTGATAGAATGTGTAGGAAGCCTTTCTTAGTTTTGTTTTTTTAAAAAAGGTTATATATATATTAGAAAATAGTTTTGGCGATAGTCTATTTAAGGCTTTGTTTTTTGGAAGTTTGTATATGAGTCAAATTGCCACTACTTGTATCACAACAACAATTAGTCTTATTAGCATTTATTTAAGTATTATTACAATTCTACTTCCTTCTCCCCCGATAAAAAATAATAATAATTTGGGGTTATTACAATCATCATTGCATATATTACAAGGGAGTTAAATCAAATAAAAATGCCATTCAAGCAAGTAATATCATTATGGATTGAATTCATTATAACCACACATTAAAAAATGCAAGGTTCCACTCTTACTACTAATGGTGCAAACTTATGTCATTTGACATTTCATATATATAGTTTCCTTAAGGTTGGCAAAAAACGAAAAAAAAAATCATATGTAATTACTTATATTTTTATTGTCAAATTTTTCAATTAGAATATAACAAGTGTATGATTATCCAATAATAATACGATTGATATATAGTTTTTGCAAACAACTATATATATAGTTCCTTAATTAAATCATATATTTATCATATTATTATTAAAAAATTATATACTTATCATGTTTTGATTAAAAAGTATGATAATAAAAATATAAAGAATTATATATAAATTTTGCCTTAAAAAATTTTCATCTATAGGGTTTTGCTAAGGACCACCTCATTTGAGGGATTAATGTTCATGGATTTTTATCTCACAAGGCCTATTTTGCTAGATTTTCATGCCTACCTAAATTACTTAAATATCTTTGTAGTTAATATACTTGTATTATTATATGTGTCATATTTTTTAATTTCACACTTTTATTATTTATTAAATAATTTTCGTATAACTCTTTCAATTTATCATTAATTAATTTGTTACCCACTTATGCATTAAGATTTCTTGTAGTAGTATGTATTATTGTGGGGGTGTTGTAACATTTTGGAAGTATTCTTTTTTTTTTTTGGTCTCCTTCTTTTAGGATAAAAAAGTGATGTAGGATATCTAAAAATTGTATTTGGGAGGAAAAAAATTTTTAATTATGAAAGAAAATCACATTTCAAAAATTTTAATCATGAAACATAGTTAAAATTTTTGAAATGTGATTTTTCTCATAATAATTTTTTTTTTCATTTCAAATATAATTTGTAGATATTCTACATCATTTTTTGACTCTAAAATAAAGAGTTAAAACATGTTACAACTAAAACTGCTCATGGGTAGGGTTGGGTCAGATATTTAATAGGCCTAATGCCAACCTGATGTCCGACCTGATTAAGACATTGAGTTTGTTTTTATACCCGTGGCGGGCCCAACTTGAACAAGCTTGGTTTTATGCTGGGTTAGGACGAGTTAGAACTGTTCGGGCCTTTTTTTTATGAATTAATATTTGTAATATAAAAAATATCTTTTTGTTGACTCATAAATATATATTTCAAAATAATAGACTTTTAGAACCATCATATTTTTATTAGTAATAAAAATTAGTTTGGTATTATTAAGCAAAATATAAACTAAACTAGCATAATTAGCCTTAAATAAACATATGTATTTTCATTATTCAACAAAAAAATATGTTAGTACGCATGCATATCAATAGTGAAAAAAATTAAGAAGTAAGGAAGGTTTGGGTAAGCAATAAAAGTTACAGCATACAGAGAGAATTAAATAAAATAAGAATATATATATATATATAAGATCAAAAAATATTAATAATTACAAAAAAAATAACTATTAGAACGAGTTGAGTATAACATATCTTTGTCCGTGGCTCAATCCAATCTGATATAATTTTGTTTAAAATTCTACCTATTTATATTTTTGACCCAACCCAACCAAACTCAATTAAGTCAGATTAAGACAGGCTTTTAGGGCCTAACAAGCCAATAAATACCTCTAGTTGCAACATCTCTTACTATATTTGGTACAATTGTAAAAAAAAAAATTAATTCCCCTTATTTAAGTCCTCTCCATTACTCTCTCCCATAAAAAATATAAATAATTCATATTAATATAGACAATTTAAGGGAGAATTATAATAAATGACCAAAAAATAAAAAAAAAATTATTTTTAAAAATTTGTTACCACTTGTTTTAGGATGATTACTACTGAATTTATTAACAAATAGTTGAACTTAGTGGTAATATGTCATTGAAAGTAAAATTTTTCACTTATTGGTCCTTAAATATAATTTTCTCACAATTTAAATCTACTTTTTTGTTTCTTTTAACATTAAACATTATTTTTTAAAATTTATTCATAAAAAATAATTTTCATTTTACATTCTATTCTTTTATAAAAAATTTTTGTAAAAAATTATTAAAAAAATCCCAAATCTTTCCCCCTAGCTATTTTGGGATTCCCCACTTACCTCCCATTATGATTCTTCTCTCACTTCTCTCGTTCAAGAAGACAGGAACCCTTAAACGCTTGGACTCCATCTGACGGCTCAATTCACAACCGTGAAGCTACTCTGTGGAAGAAGACTCAAACATCGTTGCGCCACTACACTGCTCAAGGAAGAGTTTATCACCGCTACTTTTCTGCTCTGCTCGCAACGCTTGGTGTATTTATATTTTTCCCATTTTCTAATCTGTGTAGCTGTAGATGAAGCTTGGTGTGATTTTCTTCCTATTTACTGATATGTGTGGACTGTACATTGGGAATTTTGTTTTCTTCTTTCCTTTTCATTTTTGCCGCAGGAACTGGAAACACATAAATGGCATTCTAAAACCAGAAGGAACATACTTATTGAATCCTTTATTAGCTCATATGGGTTGTCCCCCGAGTTCACAAAAAAACTTATTCAAAGGGATTGGGAAATGTCGAAACAAGCATCTCCTAGAACATTTTTGGGTTCTCGCGCGGATCCGTTCGTCCCTGCAGGGAATGGGGATGAGAAGAATTTTCCCCTACCGTGCGGATCGGGACTGGACGGGGAGGACAGGGCTATGGGGAAATGGGGAGCAATGAGGTATTCTTTACTCCTTGCCTTCCCTGATTTCCTTCCGCACTTGGAAATCTATTTAAAAATTACGCTTATTTAGAGTAAGAAATTGTTACTTTTTTGTAAATATAATTTTGAGCTCCAAAAATATAAAAATAAACACATCATTTGTCTTTTTTTTTATGATTTTTTAATTTTATGTTGACCTTTTCACCAACGTTGTTCAAAATTTATCGGTCAATTATGGGTAAAATTGATAATAATTAAATATATATTTTTTAATTTTATATATTAAACTTTTAATATAATAAATAAATATTAATATATTTTAAATATTTAATTATTAATTTAATATTTTTAAAAATATTATAAAAATTATTTTTATTTAAAAAATAAAAATTATTTATAATTAAAAATTAAGAGTATATAATATTAAATTTAAAAAATTTTTAAATTATATTAATATTTTATTTATTATTAATAAATAATAAATAATAATTTTGACTAAGAAAACTAAGTATGCATATTTTATTTTTTTTATATTCTCTCTATTTTTTTATAAAAATTCTCTATATTTGAATTCTTTTTTTATTGTTTTCTATTTTTTATTTATTAAATGTATTTGAGATGAATTATTTTATTATATAAAAAAAATCTTTAAATTCAAATCGATTTTAATTAGTTTTTTTGTTGACCGATTTTTTAAATTAATCGAATTGGACCAAGAACCGGTCTAGTTTTTAAAGCCATACTTTTTATATATGTTTCTTCTCAAATTAATAGTAAAATAAAAAAAAGTGTGAGATTTTCTAAAGGGAAGAGTTAAGTTTCTTAAGCATTGACAATTGAGTTTTCCAATAAATTAAAATATATAGCACAGAGAAAAACTTTTTTAAAAGAGGAAATTATGTGACACTAAGCAGTAAAAAATATTCATGTGTCATTTTTTTTTTAATTTTAGTGCCTAATAAAAAAAATATCTAAAAAATTGCAAAATTACCCTTTCCTAATTAGATGCTCTTAGGTCCATTAAAAGTCTATACCCTTCTACTTTTGCTAGTCAAGTAGTTTGTTTTCATTTTTGACATCCTGTTTTATATGTCCATGTTGTTATAAAATTATGAAGAATTCTTCCTATATTTCAAGTTGTTGAAGCTTGGGAAATATTCAAGGGGAATTTAACGACATCTCTACTATGAATGTAATGCCCACTAAAAATAACAACAGTAGTAATAAGGACAGAAGAAAAAACAAAAAGAGAATATATGATAATAATCACAATAATAATTTAATTAAATTGAAATTCGTGAAAGGCATAACTTAAATATATATGATAATAACGATAATAATAGTTGTACCGGTTATTACCTTACACCCAACTCTCTCTTGGCCCGTGTTCTAGTCTTGGGGATGTTACTTTGCCACCTTTTATTATTTCTTCCTTTCCTTCTTTTTTTTTTTCCTGATTTTTTTCTAATCTTGAACTGAAGCTTTGCACAGGGACGAAGTTGCAATTCCTTTATCTTTGTTTTCCAGCCCTTCTATCTTCCAACATTTTTGTCCCTCTGATTTTTTTTAACACATGGGGGCTTCTTAGCAAAATTCCTGAAACTTCTTCACTTCAATCTTATTTGCTACCACGCCTAGCAGCTCTATCTTCCCATACAATCTCTCTTTGGTCTGCCTTTCTCTCTTTCTCACCAGTCTTTAGTCTCTGCGTTCGCCATTGTTGCTGTGTAAAGCTCGCCCAGTTCGATATAGCAACAACAATTCCTAAAGCCATCTTTTCCTCTCAATTTTAGTGGACCGGTGCTTTACCTCTACAGCTCAACTTTGTTCCGATGGGTATCTCCTTCATTTAAATCGTTCAAGGTATTTGCACTTTCTCCATTCGAAAATTTTCCAGCCATATCCTCTTTCATTGCTTCGGTTTTCAAGTTTCTCATTGTGGTAGAGGAGTGATATTTTCGTTTCTATTCCATACCAAGATCAAGCATGTGTTAGAGCTTTCCCTTGTTCTGAATTTTTCGGAAAACCCCCTTCCTTCAAGTAAGTGTAGCCTCTTTGTCAGTTTCAGTTCCTTCCCTCCATTTTTGCTACCCATTTCTGTTTTGAGGAATACAGCAACCTAAGAAGGTTTTTTTAAAGTCT
This sequence comes from Erythrophleum ivorense, assembly GCA_026724425.1. Taxonomy (NCBI): domain Eukaryota; kingdom Viridiplantae; phylum Streptophyta; class Magnoliopsida; order Fabales; family Fabaceae; genus Erythrophleum; species Erythrophleum ivorense. The sequence continues at coordinate 9,515,120 of JAIUCV010000014.1, forward strand.
AAACTTATATATCTTCTCAGCCTTGGTTGTACGGTGTGATACTCTTTGGAGGATGACCAGTTGGAAGGTATTTGGAGTGATTTGGCCACTTGCGGTTGGGTCTTATTATCTAGCTTTAGAGTCCACCGTGGGTTTGGTCCTGATTGTGGAAAATTGAAGGGATTGTAAGATTTGAACTCCCATTTGCTTGGTAAGTAGCTTCTTGTGATTGAGTTTTCAAGTACGCTTGAGAGGACTTCACCATCCTCCCCTTCATGAATTTCTGAATTAAACCAACGTAGAGTATAAATGTAGACAGCTGAGCACTATATGGTGACAGATTTAATAAGGCGAGTGGATCTTACTTTAGAAATGATACTAAAAGTAGAGTCAATTAGGCGAAAGATTTAATTAAGCTAGGAATGGGAAATAATTGCTGGAGGATAATTTCTCTAGTTGATGATTAAGTGTAGTACTTATTTGCTATAGTTTCCTAAAGTAAACCTTAAACTTTGTTGTATATCAACATGTAATGCAAATTTAAATTAGTAGTAGTAGAAGTAAGAATTGCTTAAATAAATTAACGTGGAACAGAATAAAATCAAATAAGTAATGAATTGAGTACAAATGTAGAACTGAACGTTGGATAAATTAAAAAGTTGACTAAGAATAATATATGAAGGAAGAGTAAACTTTATTATTGGAATTTGAATGAAATGCAATGCTTGTATCCTAGGAACTCTTTGGATATTCCATTGTAAGGATATGACAATAGTTTAGTAGTTTAGTGCTATCATTCTGTAAGCATGGTGAGTAAATTATAAAGCATGATAATTTTTTTTTCCCTTTTCCTTTTAAATCTCTTCTTTTTACTATTTTTGCTTTTGCATGTAATGAGCTTTCTAGGTAGTACCTTCTTCTATGCTATATTATGAGTATTGAATTTTTCAAATAACATTATGCTAAATACAAATTCTTTACTGAAATAAATATGAAATTATATGACAACCAAAATCCTAATTCGAAAAATGAAAATGTTGAGATGTTTATCTCGGTAACATCATGTTAAATTGCTCGAACAATGTGCGACTATGAAATGTCACCATAGTAAATATGTGTGACTATGAAAGCTACAATAGGATTGGGTAAAATGCTGATTGTTAATAGTAGTGTTTTTGACATTCGGTGTATCTAGAATATCTTTACGTAGATTTGTAGATGAATATTTGACATGTATTGAGCTAGATGCTTTTTGAATATGCATGAGCTATATGTCTATGTCTGTAATATATAGTATTATTTACCTTAATGAGCTGTATGTCCATGTTGAAAAATTATGCTTTGCACAAACCTTCAATTAGAAGATTTATATGAAATTATTTTTTACAATGTCAATTATGGGTTTTCAATTATTATTTAATTATTCGATTCAATTTATGGAGTAATCTTTATAACCTTCTTATTGTTTTAATTAATTACGTAACTTACATGACTTGTACGCATGCTAGTACCCTAGTATTGTTATATAATTATTTCTTATTACAATGGACTCCTAAATCAATGTCCACTTGAATTCAAGATTCGTAAGTCTATTATTTCTAAATTCTGACTGTAATACTTACTTATTACAGGACACTAATCGTAAATTCTGTGCATCATATGTATCGTTGTCTTTTTTAATTGCAAAATTACCAAATTTAACTAAGTATTGCAAGTAGTAACCTAATTGTTTTTAAAGGAAATTACTAAAAATAGAATTTATAGAATATCTGCATCAATTTTAGTAACTAAATGAAAATTAATAAAAAAATTTTTAATTATGATATGTAATTTAAAGATCTACATTACTAATAAAATCAAAACCCATGCAATTAGATTGTATTTGAATTTATTAAGTGTACAATTAATAAATGAAAAATTAAGCTAGTTAAAAAAATTAATTTTGATCGGTTTTGGTTGAAATACATAGAACTAATTCAATTGAAAATAGACTAAATAGAATACTAGTCCAGAAAGTTCATTTTTGTTGGCCCAGAAAAACATTAAGCTCCTTACTTTTTTTTGTTCTATTTTTTCTGATTTAAATGTTTTCGCTCAAGGGACTTCATGGACCAGTAATGTCCACCAATCAAAGCCCATATATTGACCTAACCACAATGACGCACAAGCCCATCTGTTTGAGTTCAGTATCCCTCGGTCAGCGACCTCGCTGGGAAAGCCTTCGTTCCTCGCATGGTTTTGCCCAGGGATCTTTTGCTGTTAAGCAAGTTAAGTGAAACCGATTCTTCCTTGCCACAACTCATGATTCCTGTCTTCTTGATCCTACTCGCTCGAATTGAACTTCGGGCTCTGTTTACCTTTCTTGGTTTGATGATTTCACTTATGCTTGACCATGACTGTGTCTTCTCTATTTGGTTTTGTTATTTGCCTATTTAATTAGGATGGTTAAAATGCAATGAAAAGCATCTTGGTTTGAATCTGCACATGCTAGGTGTTCGATTCTTTGTCTAAAGTTAATGCATGCTTGTAAATTCAAGAGTATTTAAGACTTTTTCCAAGTCTTGCATGATTAGTGTTTGATTCCTAGTCCTTCATCTTGCATTTGTGTTCATCTTTACATCTTGCATATTTTTCATCAAATAATTTAGTTACTAGTTTTTAGAGCTACCTAGGATAGTAGTTGTATATAGACTAACATTCTTTTATTCTTTAATTCATATATCTAAATCACAGCATCTTTATAAGATTTTTCATAAGAATAATAATTTATTGATCACTTCACTACTTATTCGACCAGTATATTGAGTTGTAAAATTAATGCATTTGTTTATAAAAATCATATATACTTGTTATGTTTTTATTTAAGAATATGATGATAATAAAGACATAAAAACTATACTTAAAGAGGTGGTATGAGGAAGGTTTTAACTGAGTGATGACAAAAAGAGTTAGCATACTTCTGTAGATAGGTCACCATTTATGGGAAAAACATTGGTTACCTAGCTAGGTAGTTGGGGGTGGTAGCTGAACAATTACAAGCCACTATATTAGTGTCTTAAGAATATGTGGCGACTCGTATGTGGGGTAATTGGCTGTGGAGGATCATATGATCGATATTGCTCAATGGAGAGTTTGTTTGGAAATAATTATGGGTCCCAACGTATTGAACTTGATAATAGGTTGATTGGCTTGGGCCAACCCAAAACTGAGGTTATCAGGTATATATTACTTCTACAAAATTATTGAGACACGTGACTTCAAAATTTCCTTCATAAGAAATAATGGTAGTTAGAGTATTTATCATCAAAATTCTGAAACTAACAACCATGGTGTGCCTGTCATCTGTTCGTCGAAAAAGCACATCAGGACTGTCGTGTGTTTTACATATCCAATATATATATATATATATATATATATTTAGAGGTGCAACAGGAACCTCACTTGTTCGCCATGCTATATAAATTTTTTCTTTCTTTAATTTTATTACTGTCATAATTTTTTTAAACCTTTTATTATGGTATTCAGGCCTTTATTTGAGATTAAATTTTCTTTTTCACTAATAGTCCTCCTAGTCCTATATTGGTATTCATATGTAACAATATTTTTAAAATTACACCAATTATTGAACCGATGAAAATACTGATTTATAATTTAATAATCTAATCATAGTTGAATTATAGTTAAATTGATGATAATTAAATATATATTATATCAAAATTTTAATATAATAAATAAATATTAATAAATTTGAATATTTAATTACTAATTTTATTTTTTAAAAATATTTGAAAAATTATTTTTTAATTAAAAATAAAAATGACTCATTATTAAAATTTAAGAGTATTTAATTGAGTTTTTGGGATTTCAAATTATATTAAGATTTCATTTATCATTAAACAATAAAAAAAAGGGTTTAAAAATCATAAATTAAAAAAATTATCAAATAAAAAAATTTAACCAAATTAAAAATATAATTATAAATAATATATATTGGTTTATATGTTTTTATATTATATTATAATTATTTATTATTTTACTTCATTGATATATATATATATATATATATATATAATATAATATTATTGAAGAGAATTTATGGTTCAAATAACAAAAAAGCTTGACATTTAGTAAAAAGTTGCATTTGAAATTAATCAACCCAAGTGTGACTTTTTTTTCCCTCACTTTTCACATAAAATCACTGCCTTTACTTGATATGCTTCCTTTCTCAGCTATTTATTTAGCTTCCGATGTAACCCGTTTTCAATTCGTGAGAAGTTAGGCTTAGATGGTGTTTAGATCATCTCAATTGCCATTTCCTTTCGTGAGCATCAATTAAGTTAAATTCCATTATTCAAACAATCCAACGGCTACAGCTGAGATGTCTTTAGGCTGAGGATTCCAATAGGGCGACTGTGAGGTTCTTGAATTTATCTCTTCAGGTCCCATTTGATGCCTTAGGAAGATTTTGCACCCTAGGCTTCTATATTTGTTTAAGAATAAATTATTCTGACTTTCTTAAAAGTTTTATTAAATTACATTTTGATATATTTTATTATTATATATTTAATAATTTTTTATTTTAAAAAATTACATTTCATTTTCATAAAATTTTAATATATTATACTTTTTAATTTATTTTTGTCAAAAAATTAACTACTTATACAAATAAAATTATAACTTTATTTTTAATATAATAATAAATTAAATTAATATTAAATTCTAATATAAATTGTTATTATATTTTTTAAAAGTAAAAATAGTTAAATAATTTTATTTTTTAAAATATATATTATATATAAAATTAATTTTAAAAATTTTATTAGGACATGATAGACATTACATTAAATTTTACAATTATATTTCCTTTTAGTTAAGCTTACCAAACAAGCCTTTGTAAAAAGAATAATGCTGCTTGTGCAAGTATCTCAGTATAATTTTTTTTTATAATTATTGATGTAGTAATTCATAAATAATTATTTAATAAAAATCTTCAATCAGATTTGTGTTAATAGTAATACAATGATAACAAGAAACATTCAAAATAAGCTGTGTAAGGACTATTCTGTCCTTAAAAGCACTGTATAGAGAGATATTTTACTAATGGAATTATTGTTGATCACCTCAACCCATAAGTTGATTCAATAATTAAATAAAGATTACGTAGGACTTTTTAAAATGTATTTTTTAAAATTAATTTTTTATATAATACATTTTTTAAAATAAAATTATTTAACTCTCTTTATTTTATAAAAAATATAATAAAAATTTTATTTTATAATTTAATATCAATTTAATTATTCTTATTATTATATTAAAAGTAAATTTATAATTTTATTTTTGCAATTAGTTAATTTTTTTGACAAAAATAAATTAACAAATTTATAATACATATTAAAATATTATGAAAATCAAATGTAAGTTTTAAAAATAAAAAATTATTAAATATAAAATATATCAAAATATAATTTAATAAACTTTTAACAAATTTAAAATAATTTATGCTTAAACAAATATTAAGCCTTTCTACTCAAAATCTTCCTAAGGATCCATTTGGTTTACAAAATAATTTTTATGAAAAATGAATTTTGATATAATAGAATAATTATGTTGGTGCACCATAAAAAAGAATAGACATTTTATTTTCTTTTTATGTTTAGTAAAATAAAAATAATGTAAAAATAAAAAGAAAAATTGATCAAATGACCATAATATCTTTATCTTAAAAATATATTAAGATAATTATTATTAATATTTTTACTTAGTAAAAAAATATTTTCTACATACTTTTAATAAGAAAATAGTAAAAATATTTATTTTTAATTTTTAATTTGTCAAAATATTTTTTAAAATTACAAATAAATGAACTATGGAATGTTCTCGTTTTAATTTTTGTTACATTTCATTTTCTTCTATTTGTACAGGCACAGTACTTGCTTTCCTATAAAATTAGGTTTAAACTAAATTATACTTGCTTCACCAACTAATACCAGAACCAAAGCCACTGCCACTTGGAACACGAGGCACTGGCTGCTGGAAGAGGGCATTTGAGACCTTTTCCTAAAAATTTTCCTGGAATGTCTGTCATTTCATCCATTTTTCGATGGATTTGGGACTCCAGAGAATACTCTTTCTTCTTTGAATGGAATCCAAGGTTAAAGAACCAACCAAACACACATATTGTAACAACCAGAAAAAAAAAAGAGAAAAGCTGAAAATTTTTTAAGGGTTGAAAATTTTCTAAGTCTGTTAGCTACAGCCTAACTATAGTAAATGTACCTATTCGCTATATCGAGAAATGGTCTAGCTATAGCGAGAGTTCCTTCTCGCTATAGCGAAAATGCTTCTAGCTATAGCGAAAATGCTTCTAGCTATAGCGAATGAGGGCACCCCATACAAAAACCAGGGCGTTGCTCGCCGTAGCACACGCTGTAACGAAGGTAGGGGTCTGGGACTGATACGAGCTCGCTGTAGCGAGGGCTATGGCTCCCTATAGCGAGGGTTAGTTCAGAAAAACGTGAAAAAAAGAAGATTTGACTTATTAAAACGCCTTAAGTCATTTCTTCTCCTTCCAATCGATTTAAGCTCCCTCTGAGACAGAGAAAAGGGTGGAGGAGAGAGAGAGAAGCCTAGAGAAGGAAGGAAGAACAAGAAAAGGTAAGGTTTTGCATGGCTTTTTTTTTTAGGATATTGATCTTCTTTCCTTGTCCTCTCTTCCTATGGTTTGGTTAGTGGAAGTAGTTGGGTTTTGAGCTTGGTCCAGAAGAGGGAGAGTGGAAAATCCCTCTTGAAGAAGACCAAAACTCACATATCCTTACCTCTCCCTCCTTGCCTCCCTTTTTGAGAGCTTGAGAGAGGAAGGAGAGTTAGTGGAAGTCTAGAGAGAGAAACCCTAGTTTCTCTTCATGAATAAAGTGTTAAGAGAGTAATTCCATGTTTCTTGTGTGTCTAGACTCAAGAGAAGCACTCCCATCTAGAGGTGATTGTGAAACCAACAAGGGAGGAGACAAATTGAAAGGGAAAGCTTGTGATTAGCCAATAAGGTAGCTGAGTGGATCGTCGTACAACCCTCAAAATAATACTAGGTTGATAAAATATATAGTTAGTGGCACAACCTAGGTCATCTCCCTCGGAATTGGCGTTCAATGTTTAATTGAGTTTTCCAAATATTAAAAGACTCTAAAATTTCCTAAATTAGGGGGTTTTGATTTAATTAAACTATCCTAAAACTAAATTGAATTAAATTCCTAATTACTATCTAATTGGATGAATTATGAATGAAAGATGGTCTTGTGACTAGCTTTGGATTCGTTCCTTGGTATCCACTATCCTTATCCTATTCTAATTGTGATTAATCCTGGTCTAAGAGTTCCTAATCGTGTTTATAACAATTTATCTTGAATAACCACGCAAGATTTAAGAAATCAACGATCTAATGTTGAATTGAAACCTCACATCCAAATTAAATTGTCAATTCTTGTTTTAGGATCAATGAACATCCAATTTGATTGATTAACTAATTGATTAACCTCTGAATCATCCTAAATATTTAATTAACCAATTAAACATTAAGGAATCCTCAAATTAAACAATTACGCTCACTCATGTATTTTATTGAATACCTCCGAAGCATACATGGAATTCAGATAATATTGATGTCTAATGCAATCAATTAATCAACAAAAATTACTTCCTAATTAGTGTCTAACCAGCCACTAATTATAATTACACAATTTCCTTATCAAATACATCTTAACCAAGAAAATAAATGAAACAGAAAAATGTAGGAATATAGAAAAGTCTCAGCCTAAAATTCTGAATATTCTCCCTGGATTCAAGCTTCTCCAAGGGCTTCCTCCTTACTAGCCTCAAGATGAATTAAAAAATCATGGAATGTGGAGATGGATGGAAGGAATGGAGATGAGAAGAGATGAATGGGATGGATGGTATATGGCGTGGATGGTGAATGGTAGAATGAATGGATTGATGGATGAATGTGGCCTCTTGGATGAATGAGACGAAGGGTATATATAGGCATGGTTTTCCTAAGATTTTGAGGCGTGAATAAGTTGGAATCTGGAAGACAAATCAGATGCGTGAATATATGAAAGAGTGACAATGGATTAGAGGCGTGAATGGATCAACTTGTTCGAATTCCTTCTTCATTAAAAATCACGTGCCTCTTATTTGCTTTGCTTCACGTGTTATTCCTTCACTGAACTCAGCTTCGTCCAGCCCCCCCCCCCACGTCTCCAGCCTTTTCTTATTCATGTTTGTTTATTCTATATATATATAATGGGCCCCACTTCATTCCATATTGATTATAATATCAATATTCATGCAATCACGTTCAGCTTCTTCATTTTTCTGCCCAGTTTCTTCACTTCAGCGTTTTCCACGTGCAGCTTCTCTTCATTCTGTTCTCAAGCTTCTTTGTTTTCAGCTCCAGCCTTGCTTCTTCTTCATGCGTTCTGCTCATTCTGCTTCCAACTCGTTTTCTCCCTCGTCGTGCAGCTCACGTTAAAGGCTTGGCTTTTTCTTCAACTCATATGCTTCCATATATTCTGCACAGCATTCTGTGTTTCTCAACGCATGAACTCCAGCCCCATACTGCTAAGCTTCTTCATGTGGTTCAAGTGCTTTTTTTAACCAGTAGCTCGAGCTTGCTTGTTTCTTCTCTGCTGCAGCCATCACGTTAGCTCCTTTAGTTGCTCGAGTCTTCTGCAGTTCTTTTCCAGCTCATACACTCTACATCCAGTAGCTCAAGTTTACGTGTTGCTTCTCCTTCACGTGTCTGTGCATGTGTTTTGCTCGTTGCTTCTGCATGCTTTGTATAGCTTCATCTCGAGTTTCTCATCAGCTCAGCTTCTTCATTTGTTTCAGCTGCAGCTCGTTCAAGTTCTTCTCGAATTTCTGCATGTTCTGGAGCTTCCAGCGTGATATCCAGCTTCTCTTTTCCTATGTTTCTGCATGCTCTGTTTTGCTCGTTAATTTTCTCCAGCTCCCATTCAGCTTATGCAGTTCGAACTTGCTTCTTTTCTTTCCATCATTCAGCTCTAACCTTCTCCTCTAATTCGTAGCTAATTCTTTCCAACTAATGCAAGCTTCAGCTCGTTTTCCTCGTGCTTAACTCGTTGCTTTGCTTCATGCTCTGTTTTCTACTCATTCACGTAACTTCTGTGTCTTCCAGCATCTGCCCAAACTTCCATGTGATTCTGTAGCTATAGCGTTTGTCTTTTGATGCAACCAGAAATTAAAAGAAGCAACAGCCCTCCACGTGATTTTTCTGTCAGCACATAAGAAAATGGAGACCTAATTAACTAATTACAATATTGCCATTCAGAGCTTAATAGAAATAAAACCAATCTTTCCTTTTAATCCACTTTAATTTCTTCAATTTAATTTCATAAAAATTCTGCACAAGATTAATAAATGTTTTTAAGGGTTGAAAATATTTAATCATCAAAGAGTTTTGGAAAATAAAATCTTAGTAATTTAAATCCAAAGATTCTCTTTATTAATTCAAAATTATATTGTTTTCCAAAATTAACCACAAATTCATATATTGCATAATAAATCCAATTAAGCTCAAATTAATCATTAAAATCAATAATAAATGTGGGTAAAGACATATGAAAATTAGTATTTATCAGTAGCTTTCTCCACCTTCTCTCATGCATAGATGTGTGCTTACATTGTCTTGCTTGTGTGTATGTATGTTTTTAAACCAGGAAAAGTATGCTAACATGATGATGCCTTATGTATTTCAATTATGTTTTATGCGATTGCTTTGCTTTGTTTGAGTATGGAAAAGCCAACAACCCTTTAGCCATGGTGAGGATGAGCCAAAAACTCTAAAGTTAGTTGAGACAAAGTAAAGAATCTCCCAAAAGTGAGGTTGACTCCCAAGAGTAAGGTTGAGTCTAAGGACTTCTCCAAGAATGGGTGAGGCAAGTCCAAAATCCACAAGCGAAGGGGTGAGGCTAATCCACTTGCTTGGCAAGTTTATGTATGTTATGTATGGCCCACTCAAATGTTGAAAATGATTTTCTTATGATTTTACATGCTAATATGCCCATGCATACATTGTGAGACTTGTTTGCATGCTTTATGTATGTTTGAATGAGAGATGAGCTATTGAGATTCTTTGAATCTCACTCCCCCTCTCCACCATCCCAACATACTAGGTGGACCAAGTGAGATAAGAGATGGGAGCCATCAAGCTTGAAACTAGGGATTTTGGTGAAGAAATTATAAAGAGCCATGTTGTCACCATTTTGTAGTTAAGTCAAGGGATGTAATTTAATGATGTACATGATGTAGTACTTGTAAATGGATGTACTTAATGTATATGTATGAGAATGGAACTTATAGTGCATGATGTAGCAAGTTTTGGAATGAATGGTAATGAATGGCAAGATCTTAGTATTGTCCACATGAATGTATATGTTGGGGTGGGAGAGTGAGTCTTGCAAATCTGGGTTGTTAGTCATTTGAGCCATGTTTGATAGTCTAGATTGATGCTTTCTCACGTGCTCATAGAGCTTTAGAGGTAGGAGAAGCAAGTTAGACCCCATTAGTCCTCTTTGAACACAAGAAATAGGTCACTTTGCCCATGATGTCCAAGTCTGACTAAATGACCTCTCCTTGCCTTGAAATTTGGCATGTGACTAGATCTTGTCTAGATCTTTTTGGAAAGCTAAAGATCAAGTCATTTGGAGGTCTATGGAATTTTCTACGATTTTTCAAAGTTGGTATCAGAAATTCGGATTTTCATAAACATTGTTCATTTGGTTAGTTGTGGAATTGTGTCATCCGAGGGGCAAACGTGATCCAATGGCTACGAAATTTTATAGGCAGAAACTAAATAGTCACAGTGAGTTGTAGCAACTAGAAGCACCTCATTTGGAGGTCTAGAGAGGAAGATATACATTTTCGAAGGTTCTGTCTAGTATTAGTCATCTTGCCTGACCCGAGGTACTATTCCATCGATTTCTGGGAGTTTGGCTTGATGAATTGATCTGGAGATATTTTTCCTCTCTAGTTAACATCCACATTTTTCCATAGTGGTATCATTTGCATGCATTGGATTTTTGTGGAATTAGTTAGACATTTTTGAAGTTCATATCAGCAAACTGTGACAGTATCAGCAACCCCTCCGACCTCTAGATGATTCTGCGTGTCAAACGCATTGTGTGTGAGATTTTAGGACTTCTACATATTTTTAGTATGAAGTAGACATCCTAAGCTTTCCAGAATGACCAAGAGTATATGTTTTCAATTTTTCTGGATTTAGTTATGAATTTCCAAACTTTGCCCAGAAATGCAGCCAAGCATGACCGAAAATGAACATGCATGATTCATACCACTTTTTGGTTTCCATGGGTTAAAAGCATGTTTTTGGGGTTGAAATGAGTTGTAATGTTCAATTAAATATGAGGATGCATAAAATGAGCTCACACGGTCCATGCGACACTAAAATAAATTTTTAACCATGCCAAAATGTTAAGAAAGGATAAGAATCAAATGAGGGAGATCTCACTTTAGTCTCCCTATATCCCATATGAGCATGTAAGGCATGATGGGTATGAGCTAGACAAGATGGTGTTACGTTTGTTAACACACTTATAGAGCCACCAGACGTATTGTCCCCTGATTCGTGGGTCTTTGACCCGGCCTTCCCAAGGGTTTTGTCGCTTTCCGAGCTTCGAGGGCTTGGTTACCTAGCCTTCGCTCAAGGAAAATGCGCGTCTGGTGGGGGAAGCTTCGCCCCCACTTATAAGGCCTTAGCTAAGGACATTCCTATCCGATGTGGGATTTTACAATCCACCCCCCTTGGGGCCAACCCGTCCTCGGGTTGCACATGCGGCTAGGCCGGCTCTGATACCAACACACTTATAGAGCCACCAGACGTATTGTCCCCTGGTTCGTGGGTCTTTGACCCAGCCTTCCCAAGGGTTTTGTCGCCTTCCGAGCTTCGAGGGCTTGGTTACCCAACCTTCGCTCAAGGAAAACGCGCGTCTGGTGGGGAAAGCTTTGCCCCCACTTATAAGACCTTAGCCCAGGACTTTCTTATCCGATGTGGGACTTTACACATATCATGGAAATCCTATTTCCATTCCAATATCTAGAATATATTTTACTATCAAGCAAACAAGGCATAAGGCATCAACTGATAAAGTCAAGAACCTCACAATTGCCTTATTGGAGTCCTTACTCTGTGAAGCCCAAATGCGTCTCAGCTGTGGTAGTTAGATAATGCAGATGGTCTGATTTAATTCAATTAACGCGAACAGGAACATAAATTGAGACAATCTGAATGCAATTTTAAAGCCTTTTATTCCCCAAAACAAAAATTCCACACAACTCCAACATCAATAATCAAATCAAAATTAAAAAAAAGTCAAAATTATTGAATTCAAAAAAGTGGAATACAAGGGAAAGTGAAAGATTGCAAAGATGTGTGTGTGTTTGTGTGTGAGGACCAGAAAAAAAAAATTCTATATTGGCTAAAAAAATAAAAAGTGGAAAATGATTTGGATATAGGCATGTGAAGGGGGAGTTCACATATCACTCTTAGTTCTTGTTTTTCTAAGCTTTTATCTCTTGCTATTGTTCTTCCTTTATATAAAATCTTCATCAGCTCAACAGTTCTGCTCTTTATCTTCTAAAGCCTACCTTTGTTGTTTCATCCCCTAAAATTCCCTTCAACGAACTCCCTTTTAATGGGCTAGAGATTATTTTCTCTCCATATAATGATTATTAGAGAGAAATTAGACAAAAATGTGTTATCCATATATCAAGGGTGTGTCCCTAGTTCTTCCTCTCTTAGAGAATAATTTACCCATTATTTTTTCATCTATTACCCAAAACTTAAATTCTACTGCAAAAAATTTTAATTAGGAATACAAAGTATTACTACAAAAAAACATGTTTTTTGCAATGACTTTTAGCGATAACAAAAAAAGTCGCCGTTAAAAATCAAGATTTAGTGATGAATATTGTTAGTCATCATTAAAAATTGATGCTAAAAGTATATATTATTTATTGCTAAAACCTTTAGTTGCAATACTTTAAAGTTGCTGCTAAATATGTTTTGTGGCCAACAAAAAGTCGTAGTGAAAAAGTTTTGATGGGGACATATGAAAATATTTTTTTAGTGGCTAATAGAGTTGTCGCTAAATTACTTTTTTTACCACAACTCAATCATAGTCGCTGCTAAAGACTTTCATGTTTTTTCACCAAAACAAAAAAACAAATTGATTTGAAATCTTTTAATAGCTTGCATGCACTTCACCGGTGAAGAGATTTTTAGTAGCTACATAATATTGCCGCTAATAATATCATTTGTGACCACACATAAATAGTTGTCATAAAAACACTCAATTTTTTGGCGGGAAACTTTTTAGCGACCATATATTCCATTCGTCACTAAAGAGATTTTGAGTGGCCACCACTTGTCGTCGCTAATAGTTTTATTTGCGGCTATATACCAATTGTCGCCACAAAAGCACTTTTAATTTTTTTGAAATGTCACAAAAATTTTTGGTAAGAAAAGCTTTAGGGTCTACATGTCACTGTTGTCACTAAATGCCTTTTTAGTAGCCATTTGTTCTCATCGCTAATAAATTCATTTGTGACTACATATCAATTGTTGCTCCAAAAGCACTTTTTTTTTTTGATAGATGAAAAAAAATGTAGTGGAAAACTTTTGGCGACTATATTTTTTTATTGTCACTAAAAATATTTTTAGTGGCTACTTGACATTGCCGCTAATAATGGCATTTGCGGCCATATTCCACTTGTCGCTAAAGTACTTTGAATTTGTTTGGAAAATTTAAAAAAAATTGATGGAAAAAATTTTATCGGCTACATATTTCTTTCGCCACTAAAGATATTTTTAGTGGCCATTCTATGTCGCCACTAATACTATCATTGGCGACTACCTGCCAAATGTCATCACAAAAGCACTGTTTTTAACAACAAAAATGTTCGATGTAAAAAGTTTTAGCGACCATATATCTCTCTTGCCACTGAAGGTTTTTTTAGTGGTTAATTAATAATATCATTTGCGACCACATGCCTATTGTCGTCGTAAAATTCATTTAAAATTTTCAAACACCCCCATAAAAATTTTGGTGGAAAACTTTTTATTGACCATATTTTTTTGTCGTCACCAAAGATACTTTTAATGGCTAAATTATGTCGCCGCTAATATGTTATTTTGTGACAATATAAAAATAATGACCACAAAAGCTCTTCTTACTTTTTTGGCATAAACAGGAAAAAAAAATTGATGAATTAGTGACTACATTTTTAAGTCACCTCTAAATATGTTTTTATTATTATAATTTATAGTTATATTTATTATATATATATATATATCTAAATTATAAATAATATTATAATTTATATTTCTACTTGATTTTGGCAAAAGTGATGCAAATAGATTTGAACCAAGGGGCCTTCATGTTTAAGGGCACATGGTTGTTAGTATTATTTGAGATATGTTGGCCAAGTTTTGTACAAGCATATTGTTTGTTTAGTAATTGATTACAAAATGTTATATAAATATACTTATAAAATTATATTAAGTATGTAAAAAAATTTATATTTAATTATTGTTGATTTGGCCACAACTTGATTACAATCAGATTAGCAATCATGCTTTTTTTATCATGTACCAACTAACAATAAAGGATTACTTGCACATAATTTTAGGTTTAGGGGATTCATATCAAGTGTAATTTAATCAAACATTCATATCTCATGCCATTAAAATCTAATATACCACTAATTGTCATACCAAATATGACTATTATTGTTTCAATGATATCTGATATCATAATATGTTAGATACTATAACAATGTATGAAATAACAAATTGATTTCTTTATGAATTACTTTAGTGGTGGTTGCAAATTTCAACTCGAATAATCAAGATAAATAGCACATTAGTATATATTTTTTCATTTTGTGTATGCTAAAAATTCATCAATGTAGATTAAAAACATTGAAACTTAAACATTGAAAAATAATAAAATAGGAGTTGAAATATTAAATTCAAATATAAAAACAAATCATGGTTTTGATTTGGTGTTTAAAATTTGAAAATTGATTACAAACAATTTAACTCAAGTTTAATCTTCACACCGAAGCATATTGAAATATAAAACACACAACTATATACTATTTTGTAGGATTATAAAGTATTCATGAACACTTTTATATTCATACTATACATACATAAATGAATACATCATACATATATTCTTTTTTAAAAGGTTGAACTAAAATAAAATAAAATCTCAATTTGCTTTATAGACAAATCTAAACTAATACATTTAAGAGTACTGAACAAATATTCAAATAACTTTTTTTTAATCTCCTTATTAGCATTAAGTTTAAAACCAAGTATAATGTACTTGCAATTCAAATTTAAAAAATTTCCACATAAAAAACCATGTTGAAAATCTTAATAAAAGTAAATTAATCACTTATTAACACATTTTACTTTTAAGTCATGATTGCAAACACATCTTTCAAAATTTAAAGTTGTTGAAAGGTTTTGAACTATTAATATTTTAAAAGTTTATTATAGCTTTAAAATCAATAAAAAATTATATTAGATAAAGGATTTTCCACACAGTTATAATGATTTATATTTTATAATATAAATTTTAGCTAAATTTTATTTTATGATTATCATGTTGTGATTAGAAATGCAATTATTTTTCTTAAATTTTAACTATAGAATTTCTGACATAATTTTAAAATATTTTTAAATTTGAAGTAAAATTTTGAATAAGGATGTGATTAGCAAATTAAACTTAAGAATTTAAATTTTAAATCTAAATTTAAAATTTAAAAATATTTTTCTTTTAAAAGTGGGAAGGATATTTGCTAATCATATAAAGTTGAAGAGAATTTTGTTTTTGTTTTTGTTTTAATTTAACTATGCTCCATTGTATCAAGATTCTTATTGTTGGTCAATTTGCTGTTTGGACACATTGTTCAGTCCAAAGAGAACAAATCAACATTTTTATCACTGATTGCATCAAAGTCAACCCCTCAACTAAAATCAATGTAAACCCAAATCCTTCTTTGGCTTCTTTCCTAGCAATTCATTGATATGTATTTAGCACATGTTTATAAAAAACTATTCTAAGTGCTAATTTCTTAAAATTGTTTTAAATATAACCTAACATTCCTTATTTCTCATTAAAAAAAATTAACTCTCAATTTTATTCAATAAGATACATTAGGATATTGGAATTGGATTCTCTCCATTGCATGAAGGTGCAGTGCACCTCAATTGAGGATAAAATGGTCTATTTCTCTCAGTTGTTGCCACATTACAAAATTTTCTTTCCATTTGCACTAGAAAACACACAAAATAGGGTCTTATCTTTAGGACCCATGATCACTTTAGTGATCAGATGACAATCATAATAAGTACATTTAAATATTTTTAAATTAAAGTGTTCAAAACTTTTTGCTCTACTCTTTAATTTTAAGTCATAATATAAAATTTTGTTTCTTTGATGCTTTAATTTTAAGACAAAGGTTTACACATATATTTCACACAATTTTAAAGAAACTTTTACATCTTTAAAAAGAATTCAGCAAAATATTTTAAATAACAAAAAAACTAACACAATCATGCAAAGATGGAGATTCTATGTTTTTTCTTTGTTATTATTTCTATTATAAAAAGGGTAATATATATATATATATATATAATCTTGTTCATATCCTTTTATTATTGATTTATTTTAAATTGAATGCAAAATGAAGTATAATATAAGTGGTGAATAACAAGAGTAAAAAATAATGGTATGGATATTATTAAAAAAATGTAGGATATTTGAATTTGGAAACTTAAACAGAAAGGGTGAAATAAGCAAGATCAAACAATATTCTACAAAAATAGGAAAAAATATATTTTATGAATTTTAAAAGATAAATATTTCAATTATTTGGTCATAAATCTTATAAATACACAATTTATTATATGTTTTGAAGACTTATGAGTAACATTAAAAAATTTGTCAAAAGTTAAATTATATATTTTTAAGATTTAAGGATTAAATAATTAAAGCATACATCTTTAAAAAAAAACAATTTCTTGTAAACTTAGCTCTAAAATGGTATAAAATCAGCTCAATATAGCAAAATTAAGTCTTTTTATATCTCTTATGTCACACTTGTATTATACTTCATTTTGTGTTCAATTTAAAATATATAAATAAATAATAAAAGGATATGAACAAGATATAATACATATATATATATATATATATATATTGGACCCCTTTCGTGATAATAATAACAAAAAAAAAAACTCAGAATCTCCATCCATATATTATAGTGTTATTTCTTTTTTGTTATTTAAAATATTTTGCTGATTTTTTTAAAATATGTAAACATTTCTTCAAAATTTTGGGAAATGCAAGCCAAAACCCTTGAATTAAAAATAAGGTATCAAAAAAACAGAAGTTTTTGTATAACTTAAAATTAAAGAGATTAAGATCAAAAGGTTTTGAAAACTTTAATTTAAAAATATTTAAGTATACTAATTATGATTGCCATCTAATCAATAAAATGCTTGTGGATCCTAAAGATAAGGCACTGTTTTCAGTGTTTTTTTGCTACAAATGAAAAAAAAATTGTGCAACGTGACAGCAATTGAGAGAAATGACATGTTTTAGCATCAATTGAAGTGCACTCCATCATCACACAATGGAGAGGATCCAATTCTTAAGATATCACATACTTTGTATTGGGAAATAGGATTATTTCATTTAGTATTCAAATTTATTATCTTGTAATCAAGCTTTTACCATTTTAAATTAGCTATGAAGCTATATCTTTTAAAAGGGAAACAAACATTTTAAAAGTCTATAATTGTCAAATTCAGTATAATATGCTCACAAACCCTGTATTAAGAAACAAGATAGAAATTACCCAAAAAAAATTTAGTGTACTAATAAAAGTGTAGGACTTATTATATTTAGGTTAAATATCTTTGATTATTTAATTTTTACTAAGACAATGGAAAGATAATTATAAAAGTTATATTTTAATTGGTTTTAGATAGAGAGAGAGAGGCACCACCTAAAACCTAATCTGATTAGATTTTTTTTGTTCTTACATATTTTGTTTCAATTTTAATTTTGTTAACATTTTTATTTTTTGAACATATTTTTAATTTATCTTACAATCATATTGTATGTAATGATAAAATATGTCACACCATATTATTCCTAGCATCAATTTCCTTAATCAAGGTGGGATTACACAAAGTAGCAAGGAAATTCCAAGACTTTTGCATTAAAATCATGACTTAATGGCGTTATGTCGGGGTGAGGATTCAAATTTCGATCTGTGAACCCCCAGAAACTTACCAACAACATCTTATAATTATTTTCCATTCCTACAAGTCATAAACATCTTAAAACTTCACATGAATCACGGATCAAGAACCAAAAATCACTAATTCTCACGTTTTGCCTCGGGTCCCAAGGTGGCAGATTTTGAAGAAACTTTGAAAAATCATAACTAAATGTAGAAAAATAGAAATGAGGCAAATGATAGCTTCCCAGAAAGCTCTGTATGTCTACTATAAGGTAAAAATAATTCCAGGTATGAAATACCCAGATGGACTGCGTTTGACAACCGAAAAGTATGAAAGGTCTGGCTGCTCTTGAGTTCTGCTACAGCTTACTGATATGGATTTCAAAAATTCATAACTAATTCCCAAAAAATCCAAATCAAGTAAACTATACCAATCTGGAAATCTACAGATGTCTACATTAAGGAAACAATAGCTCCAGACCCAGAGAAGGAAAATAAACTGGAGAAACTCGATGGAACAGTGCTGAGGGTCCTGCTGTGTCACTGATAGGGAGTTATAACTTCAAAAATTCATTTCTCTCTCTCTAGACCTCCAAATGAGGTGCTTCCAATTGCTATAGCTCACTGTTCATGTCTAGTTTCTTCATGTCAAATTTCAGGACTATTGGACCTCATTTGGCCCATGTTTGCCACAGATGCATTTTCGGACCAAAGCTATAGTACACTGAGCCAAATCAGAAAAATTCCTAACTTCAAAAATTCACCAAATATTTCATAAACCTCCAAAAATTCTATACTTTAGCTTCCCAAAAATATCTATATGATCTCTACATGCATGCCAAATTTCATGAGAAAATTTGTCCATTTGATCAGTTTGTGACATAGGGTTGCAAAATACCCTTTTTAAGCTTCATATAGGGTCTCAAGGGGTCTATTTTTGCTTCTTCTCATTCTATAGCCACATGAGCACGTGGGAAAGCATTAAAATACTCTATCAAACATGTCTCAAAGGGCTAATAACCCAGATTCCATAATCTCACACGTCCACACTAAGATATACACAAGAGCCATACTTATATAACTTGGCATATCTAAGTCAAATTCATGAAATATCCTTCACACAGGTCTAGTTCTCATACATATACAATATACCCATACTTTTACAAATATTCATAAGCTCATACATCATATACATTATGGAGATACATCATGTGACAACCATATGGCTATAATACAAATATTTTACAACTCCATTGCTAATCTTCCTGCTTCCAAGTGTGGTGGCTCCCATTTCCTTGCTCTCTTGATCCACCTAGGCATATTAAGTAATGGGAAGAGAATAGTGAGATTCTAGGAATCCCAATAGCTCATCTTCCATTCAATCATACATAAATAATGTAATACAAATCTTAAGGATGTATGTATGGCATATCAATATAGAAAATGGTGCAAAATACATTCTTGGCATTTACACAAAGCACATATAACATACTTAGGCTTGTCAAATGAATGGATTAGCCTCACCCACTTTCTTCAAGGTTCTTGGACTTGCCTCACCCTTTTTCTCAAAGGCCTTGAACTAAGCCTTGCTCTTGGGAGACTTTCTCTTGGTTTCAACCACTTCTAAGGGTTCTTGGCTCATCCTCACCGAAAATAAAAGGTTCTTGGCCTCTCCACATTCAAGCAAATCAATGCAACATTTATAGGCATTATTTGATTACATAAAGCAATACTATGGTTCCATGGAATATAGGCATCATACTAAAATATAATTCATAGCTTAAAATACTAATACACACATTCAAAAACAATGTAGACATTCATTCATGCATGGGAGAAAAGAGAGAGAGCTACCTTGCACAATTTACACACTTTTTCCTTAGCTTTCAAGCCTCCTCTTTCGGCCACACACCCACAATTTGGTGGAGATAGTTTCTCTTGGCCTAGACACAATTTATGGGAGCCAATTAGGTCTATGAAACATATTCTAAGGCTACATCACTTGATAAAACACTAGATTGCTCTATAGGCTCCATTATGGTCCATAATCACACCTAATGAAGCAACACCCATCAAATGACTTCTAGGCCTCATTCTTTTTTTACAATTATGATTCTTGACTCCTTTTAAACCTCTTGGAGTCATCACATCATTAAAACAAAGGGCCTAGCATCATGTTGCTTCTTTAGGTGCTAATATGGAACCTATGGCACCAATTCACTTTCTTTGAGTTCTAAATTTTTTTCAAGGCCTCTACTCATCTTCACTCATCACATATGACTTAAGAATAGCCTTAGAAAAATTTAAAACTCTCCCTAGCTATAGGAACTTGCCTAGGCCGAGACTATGGGGGGAAGAAGAGTTCATGGCCTTCTTGATTTTTCCTTGATGGGAGACACACTTGGGAGCCTTCCTAGAGGTCTTAGGAGCTCAATCAAATACTCACACATGCAAGGAAACTCATATATCAAATCAGTTTTTGCAAAGTGTTCAAGAGCTCTACACTTTTCTAGCTCAGAGTTCATTGGTTTTTCTTGCAATTTTTTTTGCTTTCTTGGATGGGAGGTGCATGTGGGAAGCTCTCTAGGGGTCTTAGGAGCATGTTTAAATATTCAATTAAGTCGAAGAACATTCATGTTAAATCAGATTTCCAAGGGAGCATTTGGATCCTTAATGGTTCCATCTTGTTTCCTAATGCCCCTTTCTTGATTCTATTGGTTCATTCTTAATCTTTGCACTCCAAAACCTCTAATCCCTCCATGAATTGGATAGAAAACAGCCTCTAAGAATTGGGCTCATGGTGTCCAAATTCGTGCAAGAGGAAGGGGGAGGAAGAAACTACCAAAGAATGAAAATTTTACCTTGTTTTCTTGCTTTCTCTTGGTTGCTTTTCACTTGGCTAACCTCCCCTCACCAAATCCGAAAATTCCACCTCTGTTCTGCCTTCAAAACAGATTTAAAAGCACCATCAAACCCATAGAAATAAGGAGGAGAAGTGACTTGCTAAGGAGAAAGCTAGATTTTCTGTGGAATTTCCTACCTTTTCTTGGCTTTTTTCTCCCTCCAAGAGTGCTCCTTCTTGTGTGCCTAAGAGAACTGATTCTCCTCTCTATTTTGGGCAGAAGAAAGACAGTGAAAAATGAGGGCAAGGGAGGGCGTGAGAAAGAGAGAGTATTAAAAGCAAAAGAATTCCAAAAATTCCCATTTTGTCCCTTGTTTTTGGCATTTTTCTTTCTAATCCGTTTTAGCCCCTTTTTGAGAACCTTCTTTTCTATCATAAAATTTAGTCCTCAATCTTATAAAATGCCTTTGGAATCACTTAATTTGGAGCTAAAACTTTTTCGAACGATTCGGTCAAAGTTCGGGCTCACCGTCATTGGAAAACTTATACCGAAGGGGCTTTAACTGTCCCGGGGCTTCCCATGGTTTTCAGGGCCTTTGAGAACCCCGGAGAACTCAAAACTTTCATTTAAAAAGCCCTCCTGTGAGTTTTTTAAAAAGTGCCCATATTTACGAAAATACCACTAGCCTTTCGACAAATTTTTCGAATCACTCTAGCCTTGATTTCTAAGTAACTCAAGGCTTAAATCAATGGATATGAGTTAGAAATGATGGTGTTACAAAATAGCTAGGTAAATTAAGTAGATAAATGCCATTAGAGTTTCACAAATTGATGGAGAGTGGTCCTAAAGTGTTGTTCTTAGAGGGAGAATTAGAGTGCATGAGAGGAAATTTGGGAGTTGCAAGAACATAGGGGAATTGGCTGCGGCCAAAATGGAATTAGCCGCGGACAAAAGCAACGAAGTTGCCCAGCGAAGGAAACAGAGAGTAATTCGCTAAAAGGTAATTCTGGTAATGTTCCAGAGGGTAATTCGCCACGGCGTAATGGATATTTGGCTGTGGCAAAATTTGTGGAAATCTTTGAGGTTGAACCCAAGAGCAATTGGCTGCAGCGAGAAGACATTTAACTGCGACTAAAGTTCGTAATTGTAGAATCCTGATTCAGTCAGATATGGTAAGGGTGAAATCACCTAATCCACTGGTTACACACTCTTTATGGCAGACCTAGAGATAAGTGAAAAGAAAAAGGGTTTGATTTTGGAGCCCTAATTTGCATTCTTCATTCATCTCCTCTCTTCCTTGCCATGTTCACCTTTTTCCTTTGATTTCACAGAGCTTCCCCAACTTAGAATTTTCTCTTCACCTTGCAGCACAGTTCCCTACTCTTCTTGGATTTTAGCCTACTCTCATAGGTTTTAGCTCCTCTAATGTCTTCCTATTGTTGTTAGTCACTACATATTAGTCCGCCAAACACATTATAGGTTCAGGGGCTCCTTTTGCCATTTTTTGTGCAACTTTCTGTGGGTTTTCTTCTGTGGGAGGGAATGAAATTTTATTTGCTAAAATTATTGCACATTTAGCTACTTTAGAATATCTTCTAGCACTTGGGGTGATAATACATATTTACTTTAATATAGAAAAATATTTGCTTCCTCACATTGGTGTAAAAGTTAATACCTTCCATAATTTATATTGAATACTATTCATAGTTATATTATTAAATGACATCAGTTCTTCTTCCATTAAGGGTGACGTAATCAAGAGTGTATATATATATGTTTGAGAAGTTAAGCCAAGATTCATTCTTTGGCTAACTTGAAAGAGTTGAGTTTACATTGCTTTAAACAAAAGTAGGACCTCTGCTTCTCTCTGTTTTGGCATGTAAACTTATATAATATGTTGATTTGAATTATATAGCATATTTGTCTACTATATCCAAAAAATATATATATTGTATAGTATATTCTCATAAGTATCTGGGTGTTGATGCATGTTCCATGGAAAGCCTCAAAGAAGGTATAAGTTTTATGGATGAAATTGGGCAAAAAGTTATGAGTGCCTTGGAAAAGAATTCCTGTACATAAGTTGTAGTTCTTTGTTTAATCCAACCAAAAGTTGTGCAACTTGTGTAGCTTGATTCTAATTCTACATAATTATAGGATTCTAATTCTATATAATCCTTGTGCTACTTGTGCAGCTTGATCAACTTGACATTCAAGGTTTTAGGTAACTCAACTACTCAAAGTTTTCCTCCCTTTGCTGTGGGTATTCATTTTCTTGAGGTAACAAAATAACAAGATTTATCTTCTTTTGGTCTCATGATAAGGGCTCTTTAATTATATCCTGTGCTATCACTAGTTGCTATGACAAAAGTGTTTATATATTTGGATGTCTTGCCAAATTTGCTTCATTGATATATATCAAGGATATAAATAATTAGTGCACATTGAGTAAGCATGACTATAAGCAACTCTCTAACATTTCAAAACTTAGTGACCTAATACCATAAAAGATGAAGTAGGATTTGATTCTTGTTAAATCCTAGGTAGGCTAAATATTATGGGTCAACTATTCTATAAACAGAAAAAAAAATTAAAATGAAAGTTCAATAAATTTTTATATGTAAATAAATTTTGAGGAAATGCAATATTTTTGTTCTTTTGAGTGTAATTATTATGTCCAATTTATGCCTCCATCTCTTTTGGCCTCCTTTGATTATGGTTATGATGCATCATTTTAAATAGGCTTCTTGGTTCCATTATATTATCTTCAAATATGCCTAAGTGCTTCACTACTTCATATAGTAAATTTGTGGTAGACATTAGTTTAATTTCTAGATAGTGTACTTCATATTTGAGTTGGTGACTTTGAGTTGTGTGTTGAAAATATTTAGTGGAAACTTTTAAAGTTGACTTTTAGATCTGTAGGTGCAAAACTCTAGGTTGTGTGTGTGCACTTTTTGGGTAATATGTGTGTGTGTGTGTTTTGGTTTTTGGGTAATATGTGACTTATGTGTTGAAGTTGATTGGTGTATTGGTTTGGTTTTGCTATTAGTTATTGAACAAATATGCTATGGAATTGATGTTGGAATTTGAGTTACTTCTTCTCATAGATTACTTTTGAGATTGAAAAAAAGAAAAGACATACTTTAGTTGCTTAAGTTATGTGTTTATTTATCTTGTCAAAGGTAATTAATGTGTTGGTATTAGTTTTAGTTTATCTTTTCATTAATCTAGGAGAAGGGGGAACTTTATTTTGAGAATCCTATCTTGTCATTTCTCTATAGCATTACAACAACTTCAACCAAGCTTGGAGGGTTGGATTTTGAGTTGTTGGGCAAGGTTCATCATTAGGTCAGTATAGCTACATTTTTCACAATTTAGAATACCCCTTTAGAATTGGGTTGAAATTGTTGAGCATTGATGGAAGTAGCTTCATATGTCCTTTTTTTCATTTGCTTTGCAATTGCTAAGAATTGATGGAAGTAGCTTTTCATATCTTTCATTTTTCATGTGCCTTGATATTGTTGAGAAATTGATTATGATAACTTGCTTTAGCTTTATTATATGGAAATTAGATTCAGTAGTTGAAGTTAAGTAGGTATTTTCAACATAAAAATATATATTATAAATTAAAATATATAAATTAAATAGGTAATAATAATGAATTAGAAATAGAAAATAAAGTATTTATTATAAATCAAGTTAACTAAATTAATATCAAATAATAAATTATAAATTATATAATGAAAATTATACTAATAATAATGATACTAATAATAGGAAGAAAATTTTTATTACAAATTAAACTTATTAAATTAAGGTTAAATAAATAAAAAAATAAATAGTAAATGATAACATATATATTAAAGATATATTAATGATTAACATTAATAAAAATAATGAAAATAATATTATTAATAATATTTATTAAAAATTATATTTATATAATTAATATTAAGTAAAAAGTATATTAAACAATAAATATTAAATTATGTAACTAAAATTAAATACTAAAATTATTTAGTTAATATTAAATAAATAATAGCAATAAATAATAAATAAAATAAATACAATTAATTATATAATAATACTAATAACTATGTTTATTATAAATTATATTTATTCAACTAATAATTAAATGAATAATAATAATGTAATTAAACAACATGAAATGATTATATAAATTTATTCCATTAAAAAAATGTATACATTAATGACATGAAATAATTATATATACTTATTCATGCCATTATGGATTGAACTAAGGTAGAGATGTGACTTAGCATGATAAACCATAAACAATATAATTTACAACTAAGACTATTGTTATTGGGATGAAAGATCAATATTATTTTTATAGTGTTGTTTTTTCTTTAGAACTGTATCTATTATAATTTCCAGTGTCCATGCCATAAAATTCACCCCATACATGCAACATATAAGACCTGAATACAACTAATAGATCTTGTCAACCATGACGTTTGTCTGTATTCTCTATGATTTACAAAGGAATGAGAAACAATAAAGCAATAAGCTAGAGTCCACTTGAACATTGTTACTCTTTGTAATTGCTTCCTCTAGTTTATCTAATCTCTTACATTGCCACTCTTTGGTAACTTTTTGTCTTATTATCCATTCAATTAAGGTTTTAGTTTGTATTATTGGCAAAACTATATTATGATCTATACTCTTGTTAGAACTATAATTTTAATGAGGTTTAGGTGATAACTACAACTTATTCCTTGTTATGGTTTGTATTAGAACTAGAGTTTGGTTTTGGTTCAAATCTTAAATATGGAAATAGGAATGACCAAGTTTAAAACTCATGACTTGACATAATTATATAATTCTTTACATGTAAAAGGCTTAACTCACAGTGATGTGGTTAAAATGTAAGAAGTAGCAAACATGGATAAAAGTTGGATAAAAATCAATAATAGAGTTGATCGATCATATAGACAAGGAGTTGATGAGTTTCTTTAATGGGCCTTTAGGTAGTGTTTGGTTGGAGGGTTTTGGAGGGGAGGGGAGTCCCCTCCAAACCCTCCCCTCCAAAAGTGGGGGTTTTTGGAGGGGAGAGAAATTTTTTAGTTTTGTTTGACCAAATTGCTCCTATTTTGTTTTTACTTCAAATATAATATAGATCTTATTTTTTTTAATAGGGTTCAAGATAATTTTTGATAAAAATAAAAAATATTTTTGAATAAAAATAAAAAAAATATTTTTTTATAATAAAAAATAGGAAAAAGTTTTTTTTTTATAAAAATATTTTAAAAATAAAAAAAATTTAATTCTAATATCATAAGGGTATAATTGTCCATTAATCCCTCCCCTCCCCTCCCCTCCTCAACCAAACAATATATCATTAAAACCCTTCCCCTCCCCTCCCCTCCAAATCAACCAAACAACATATCATTAAAACACCTCCCCTCCCCTCCCCTCCATTAAACCAAACACTTCCTTAGTCAGCCAAGAGTGAATGATATGATTCGATGCCCATGCAAGGGGTGTAGGAATACCGAATGGAAGACTCAAACTAATGTAAGGGCGGATCTATTAAGGAAGGGTTTCAACTCGAGTTATGAAGTGTGAGACTCACATGGAGAAGTTCGTCCTAGTGCTTACAGTCCATTACATCAGGATAGTTGTGAGGTAGGTAATGATACTGATGAAGAAGATCACATTGTTGGGATGCTTCATGATGCATATGGTCATGCATATTCAAATGAGGGAAACCTTGGGTTAGACAACTATGAGCCACCTAATGGCCAAGTGAGACAATTCTTTGACTTGTTGCCGGATGCTCAAACTGACCTTTATCCAAGTTGTAACAAAGTTTCAAAACTTTCTTTTATAGTCAGGTTACTCCACCTTAAGTGCCTGAACTATTGGAGCAACAAATTCATGGATTCGTTGTTAAGCTTATTTAAGGATGTTCTTTTAGATGGAGTATTAATACCTAACTCCTACTATGAAGCGAAAAAGGTTATTCAGGAACTAGGATTGGATTATACTAAGATTGATGCATATGAGAATGACTGCATCTTGTATTGGCGAGAGCACGCCAATGCTCAATCATATCCTAAGTGCAATATGTCTCGATGGAAGTCAAATACCAATAAATGAAAGAAAGTCGCTCATAAAATGTTATGACATTTCCCTATAAAGCCTAAGTTACAAAGGCTATACATGTCTCGTCATACAGCAAAGGATATGAGGTGGCACAATGAGGAACGCATTGATGATGGTGTTTTACGTTATCCAACCAACTCTATTGCTTGGAAATCATTTGACCAACAGCATGTAGAATTTTTTAGTGATCCAAGAAATGTTCAGTTAGGCCTAGCAAGTGACGGATTCTAACCTTGGTGAAATATGAGTACTAATCATAATATTTGACCAGTTGTGTTGGTTCTATATAATTTGCCGCCATGGCAATGCATGAAGCACCCATATTTTATGATGACGCTTCTAATTCCATGCCCTAGAAGTCTAGGTGATGATATGGATATTGTAACACCATAATTTTCTAACTCATTTCACCACATTCTCATGCTTTATGTGATGCATTCCATGAAGGGAGCAGAAAATCTATTAAAATAATACATTATTTGGCATTGCGTCGTGCATAAGAATTTCATTTAGTGTCACGTGGATCATGTGAGCTCATACATCATATTTTCATATTTAATTACATGAATACAACTCATTTGAATCATGAAAAGTGGCCTACAACTCATGGAACTCGAAGGAAAGCTTAAAATATACATGTATATTTTTGGCCAAATTTTTGCTCATTTCTGTCACAATTTTGGAAAATCATAACTAATTATATAAAAATAGAAATCATGCATTCTTAGCTTTTCTAGAAAGCTACACATGTCTATTTCATGTTAAAAATATGTCCAGACTATAACATCCAACACAGAGGACGTTTGACATTCAAAATGGTCAAGAGATCAAGCTGTCCACTGGTGCTGTTACAGAATTCTACAGCAAATTTCAAAAATGTCTAATTAATTTCACAAAAATCCAATCCATGAAAATTACCAATCTAGAAAGCTGTGGATATTAGCTAGAGGAAAAAAATAATTTCAGACCAGTTCAGGCATGCCCAGGCCTCGAAATCTAATCAAATAGTACTGAGGTCGACTGAAGTTTTTGATACTAGACAGATTCTTTACAAATTCATATCTCCTTTTCTAGGGATCCAAACAGGTGCTTTTAGTTGGCACAAGTCATTAGAAATGTCTAGTTTCTATATATTAAATGTTGTGACAATTGGACATCATTTGAGCCCTGTGTGACAGATTTCATTTTCGGACCTGAGTGAACAGTAACGTGACCAAAACCAAAAAATTTTCAACTTTGAAAATTCATCAAATATTCTATAGACCTCCGAAAATTCTGTTCTTTAACTTCTCAAAAAGCTCTCAACAAGTTCTAATTACATGCCTTTTTTCAGATCAAGAAGAGCTCATTTGGACAAAAAGTGACATAGGGTTCTAAATTGGTCAATTTTGGCTCCATATGGGATACCAAAATGTCTGATGGCTTTCCTTAGGGTTTGGCACCTCTTGGGCAAGTCTAAAAGCATAATTAGGACTTGTATAAGTTGCCCAAATGGTCCCAACCTTCATGCATCGCATTTTGGCCATCTCACTCACACTTATACACATTTCCATAATATCATTCAAGAAGCCACATTGCCATATCAAGCTCATTTTCATTCTAATATTCTCATGCCATAATTTCTCACTTGTATATGACACATCAACATATTTATACATGTTCATGATTTCATAAGACATGTACAACCATGGATTACAACATATGCCATTCTTATGGCCTTAAAGTAACAAAATTTCTACATTTTAATGTCATTCCTTCATCTCTATGTGGTTGGCTCCCATTGCCTTGCTCTTTGGGTCCATCTAGCATATTAGAACATTGGAGAGAAGGGAATGAGATTCAAAGAATTCCAATAACTCATCTCCCATTCAATCATACATAATAAATGCAAACAAGTCTCATAAATGCAAGTATGGTCATATTGACATGTGCAAACATTCAAGAGATATTTTCATCACTTAAGAAATTCATACATAGCATACAAAGACTTGCTAAGCAAGTGGATTGGCTTCACCCAATTTCTTATGGATATTAGACTTGCCTCATATATTCTTTAAGAGATTCTTGGACTCAACCATGCTCTTGGGAGTTCATCTCACTTTTGAAAGACCCTTTACTTTGTCTTAATCAATTTTAAGGGTTCTTGGCTCATCCTCACCATGGCTATGGGTTCTTGGCTTCACCACACTCAAACAAATCCAAACAAACATCATAACATCATTTAGGAATATAATATGTCATCATAAAATCATGACATATGAAATCATGCTAGCATACTTTTCATGGCTTGAAAATACACATACACACATTCTAAGACAAGCTAAGTACATATCCATGCATGAGAAAAGGTGGAGAGAGTTACCTTGGAGACAACCACACACTTTTTCCTTTGAATTAATGCTCCTTCTTTCGGCCACACGCACACAAAAGTGTGGGGATGATTTCTCTTGGCCTAAACATAATTTATGAAAGCCAATTACGTTCATGGAATTAATTCTAAGGCCACACAACTTGGTTAGATACTAACTTGATCTATAAACCTCATTATGGTTCCATAATTAGACCTAATGAAGCAACATCCCTCAGATAAATTCTAGGCTCTATTCTTTCCTTTTAAATATGAGTCTTGACTCCTTTTAAGCCTCTTGGAGTTATCACACAATCAAAACCAAGGGCCTAGCTTTATGTTGCTTCTTTAGGTCATAATATGGAACATAAAGCACCATCTTACTTTCTATACTTCCTAAATTTTTCTCAAGGCTTCTCCTCATATTTATTCATCATATATGACTCAAAAATGGGTTTAGAAAAATTTAAAACTCTCCCTAGCTATATGAACCTCTCTTGGCCAAACCTATGCTAGGTTTTGGCATCCATGGACTTTGCTTGGTTTTCTTGAAGGAGGAAGCACATGGGAAGACTGCTAGGGATCTTAGGAACTCATTTAAACTCTTATTTAGGCTTAGGAATCATTGTACAAAATCAGATTTTACAAGGTGCAATTGAAACCCTAGACTTTGCATCTTGAATTTCCATAGTTATTTGTTAATTCTCTTTACATATTCTTAATCTCCACACCTTTTTTTCTTAGAATCACCCTTGGTTCTGCCTAAAAATCAAATCCTCCTAGGGTTCCTTAGATGAGGCGAAATGGAGAAGGAGGGGGAACCAAGATAGCAATCATAGGAAGAGAAATTACCTTATTTTCTTGCTTTTTCTCACTTGAATCTTGCTTTCTCCAAGCTCCTCTCTTCAAATCCGAAATTTCCCCTAAGTTTCTCCCTTAAAAAAGATTTTTAAACTTCATTTTAATCAAAGGAAACAAAGGAGAATGAAGGAGAGGAGGTTTGGATGGAAGAAAGCATGAAAAACTACCAAAAAATCATACCTTAAAGCTTGGATTTCTCTTATCCTTCTTCTTCCCTTGGTGTGCCTAAACCCTAGCCTTCTTCTCTAAAATTGGGCAGAAAAATGTGAGTCTAAATGAATGAGGAAGGGTGGCGCCACCTATTTATAGGTGGAGGAAAATGACTTTTTCAAAAATTCCTATTTCACCCTTCATTCTGGGCATTTTCATTTCTCCTTCATTTTAGCTTGTTTTTGAGAACTGTCTTTTCCATTATAAAATTTAGATTCTCAATTTAGTAAAATGCCTTTGGAATCACTCAAATCAGAGTTAAAACCTTCCCAAACAGATCTGTCAAAGTTCGGGTGCACCGACATTGGAAAACATCCACCGAAGGGGATTTAACTGTCCCAGGGCTTTCTATGGTTTTTAGGGCCTCTGAGAACCTCGGAGACTTTAAAATTTTCATTTAAAAAGCCCTCCTATGTGAATTCTAAAATTTGTTCAAAATTATGAAAATGCCATTACATTTCGTAAGATTTTCGTCAAAATTTGTTTCGTCATTCTAGCTCCGTTTTTCCTTCCGTCTGAGCCTGGGATTCTCATTTTTAGGAGTCTAGAATACTTTTCAAATTTTTTGGGACCTTAACTACATCATTTCGGGAGACTTCTTTTTGTATCCGGTGAGTTTCGTTATGTTTCTCACGTTTTCTCTCATTTTCTGAAAACCAGATGTTATGGATGTCTATCTCCAACCATTAATTAAGGAGTTTCTTGAATTATAGGAGTAAGGAGTAAAGGCATATGATGTCTATAAGAAATTTAATTTTAAGTTGCGTGCAGCTTTATTATGGACAATTAATGACTTTTCGGCCTATGGGAACCTATCAAGATGATCTACAAAAAGAAAGCTTGCATGCCCTTGTTGCCACAAAGACACATATTCTATTTCATTACGAAATAAGTTGTGCTACTTGGGTCATCGTTGCTTCCTACCAACCAATCATTCATAGTGGCAAAATCGAAGGGCATTTGATGGGAAAGTTGAACATAGAGTTGCACCTTCTCCTTTAACTAATGATTAGGCATTTTGTCAATTACGAGCATTGGGTGATGTGACTCTAGGAAAAAGTCAGAAGCAAAAGTGTGACCATGCCACCAATGCATTTAATTAAAGGAAGAATAGCATCTTCTTCTGTTTGCCTTATTAGAAAACACTTCTGATCTGACACAACCTTGATGTCATGCACATCGAGAGAAATGTTTTAGATAACATCGTGTCAATTGTTATGATGTTGGCTGAAAAGACAAAGGATATAGTGAAAAGTCGGTATGACTTGGTTGACATAGGAATTAGGCCAGAATTGCACTCGATAGAAGAAGGGAACAAAGTTTTAATTCCAGTTGCTTGCTATGCATTGTCCCCATAAGAGAAGTTGAAGGTTTATAACTTCTTAGCTACTTTAAAAGTACCTGATGCCTTCTCCTCAAATATTTCATGATGTGTCAATGTTCGTGAATGAAAAATCTATGGATTGAAGTGCCACGACCATCATGTTTTGCTACAAGATATATTCCCTATGGCTATATGGCTTGTTGCCTAATGAGGTATTTAAGCCTATATTAGAGTTGGGTAAATTCTTTAAGAATTTATGTTCCAAATGCCTAACAACTGAAGCTCTTGATCGGCTTGAATCCCCAATTGCAAACACATTGTGCAAATTGGAAATGGTATTCCCACCAGCTTTCTTTGATATCATAATCCACTTGCCTATCCATTTGGCAAGAGAGGCAAAGCTTGGTGAGCACATACAATATAGGTGAATGTATCCTATCGAGAAGTAACTTACTACATTATATATCTCTTTTCATAAATTTTATTAATATTATATATTAGGTTATTTATTCAAATCCTCTTATGTATTTAGGTATTTATGAACATTGAAATCATATGCTCGCAATAAGGCTCAATCAGAAGGTTCAATTGCGGAGGGGTATTTGGCATATGAATGTCTTACCTTTTGCTCCCATTATTTGAAAGACATTCCTACCAAGTTCAATAGGCCTCTTAGGAATGATGATGGACTTATAGGAAAGGATGAGATATCCATCTTCAATAGAAGTTGACAGGCTCGAGGAGGTTATAAGTCGAGATTTCTATTTGGTGTGGAGTTCAATCAAGCCTATATGTATGTGCTCTATAATTGTGAGAAAGTTTATCCATTCATAGAGTACGTTTGTGGAGCTTGGTAACTCCTTTTGAATAATGATTTCTTGAAGAATTTTTTTCCTTAACAATGTTGTTCATTGCAGGGAGCATAAGAAGCAGATGCAAATGCATAGATCTACGATTAAAGAGTTCCCAAAATGGTTTCATGAACAGGTTAGTTTCTAAACAATGCACTAAGATATAGGAATTATGTGATAAATTTTGGCCATAACATAATCTATCAATAGTGATAAATGATTGTCTTTTATTGTGGGTCATAAAGTTAGACGCACAGGGTGAGGTTAGTGATAAACCCATGAGTTTAGCAGCTGGCCCAGTTAAAGTGGTTCATTACTACTTAGCATCTACAGTGAATGACTTTAGATTCCATACTAAAGACCGTGCCTTAGGTTGAAGAATAGATAATAGCAGAATACTTGTGAGGGGTGATGATGAAGATGAGGATAAAGAATATTATGGTATCTTAGAGGACATATATGAGTTGTCATATATTGGGCATAAGAAAATGTATTTGTTTAAGTGTCATTGATGGGATGTGGGTCATTTAGGAAGAGGATACAAGGTTGATAAGTTTGGAATCACTAGCGTGAATATCCATTATTCACTTAACTCTAATTAGCTATTTATCTTAGCATCTCAAGCTGAACAAGTGTTCTATTTAAATGATATTGTTAATACAGATTGGCTCATTGTTGTCAAAACAAATCCTCATGACCTATTCAATATGCCTACGGTGACTGATGATGACATTGGTGGGGACTTTGAAGGAGGGCTCATCGATGAGGCATATCAACAAGATGGATTGAACTATATGTGGTCATTGATGATAATATGAAAAATGACTTTGTGGTCCAATTGTAGAGGGATGATGTTGTAGTAGAGACTTTAAGCCATTTAAGAGAATGCTCGCGAACAAAATTGCCAGGTGCAATTGATGTAGGGCGTGAATTCATTGATGATAATGATGAGGATATGTCCATTAATGAAGGAGATTCGGAGGACATACTTGGAGAGGATGATGAAGCTGATATTGACACCACAGATACTAACTAAGATTAATTGAAATTCTATGGTACTTAATGGTAGATTGCATCCATACATAAAGAATGTAAACATAATAAATGATTGAAATATTAAATTTGTAGACAACATCTTATTTCATTGACTATGTTTTTTGTTTCCATTTTTGTTTCTATCATGTAATTATTATTATCAATATATTAAAATTTTAAAATTTCTCTTATAACTTGTAAGCCATTTTTTGGTTAAAAGTTTTACAATTTTACAAGTTTACATTATTCAACTACCTTGTTCTCATCATGTACTTGTAATGATCCAAAAAATGTCAAGTGTTGGGCGTGGGAGGGGGGAGGACAAGGCGGACGAGGCTTAGGATGTGGAAATGGATAGGGGAGGCACAAAAATGCAAGTGATGTTACATCCCCACCATGTACGAGAGGGCAACTCGAACGCGATGCACTGAAAGCTCAACATTCTCCATTGCCATTAGAGTCAGTTGGTGAGGAAGAACAAGATGGTTCACCGCTAACCCAACCATCATGAAATCAAAGGAGTGCAGGTAAGCAAGGGAAACAATAAGAGTTTGGTTAAATTTTTGCCTTGTGTCATATAGAAATATATTTGTTTTTTATGTATCATTGTCGAATTGTTTTCTTCTTTCCATATTGTTTAGCTTCTTGTAACACTGTTAGGAAGGGTCGAGGGAAGTACAAATATTTAGGAGTTGACCTTAAAACAAAATTTGGTAACAAGATCTTAATTACCATGTCTAGAACTATTGAACGGCCGATTGGAGATAGGGCTCGAGACTTATCTAGCTACATTGGTTGGGTCGTGTGAACTACAGTACATTTAGAGATGGTGATTGAAAAGATATTGCAAACAAAGATGGGAACACCATGTGGTTGAAAGTGAAGGTGATAAGTTATATTTTGAATTTGTATCTTTAATTAATCTACAAATGCCCATCTTGTATTTGCAATTATAACTACTTATAATTTGAATTTATTATTCTTAATGTTTAAGACAAATTTGAAGTTCATGACCTTTAACAGGAGGTGGTATTCAAGTCTTACTGTATGGACTCGATGCAATGAATCTTCAAAAATTGGAAGTCTTTATTGTCAAAAATATATAAGAACTACACGACTGATGAGGAGAGACAGGTAGCAAAACCAAAGGATGTTAGCCCTGAATATTGGGATTGGTTAATACAATACTTTAAGTCTGACAAGTTTCAAGTTTTTAGTTCAAACTTCATTTGTAGTTGTACTATTATTAATTACACTAAGTTTTTTGAGTTTTTACAACTAACAACACTTTGGCTTTATATACAGGCTACAAGTAGTAGAAAGAGTATAAATATATCAAAGCAGATAACATTACATACATGTGGGACTCACTCATTTGTAGAGGTTGAGGAGTCTTTGGTAAGCATCTCATTGTATTTTAAGAGAAATCCATTTCTATATTCACTAATACTTTTTTTCATACTAAGAAGTTTTGAATACTAATGTCTAAAAAGTTTGTAGAGGGACCCAGAAATAGGAGAGCCCTACAACAGTTGATTGAGTATGGGAGGCACAACACACCCGTCGAACAAAAGGGGGAGAGCTAGTGTGGGCAGATCCGAAGTCCCAAGAGATCCATGTAATGTTCTTGAATTCATTAACTTTAAAAAATTGTTTACCTTTTCATCATTTTTCTTGCTTTTAATTTGTGTTCTACATTACAGTCGTGCATTCACGATCTTGTTATTCAGCAACAAACAATAGACGAGGAGGCACGCATGACTGGAGATGAGATATTAGCTACTGTACTGGGAGAAAGATCAGGGTATGTTTACGCCAAGGGGTATAGGAAGAAATCCTCGAGAAAGAGAAGCATTGACCAATCTAAAGTGGAGTCCAGAGTTTCTTCTGCAATAGAACAAATGCGTGAAGAAATGTGC
This sequence comes from Erythrophleum ivorense, assembly GCA_026724425.1. Classification (NCBI taxonomy): domain Eukaryota; kingdom Viridiplantae; phylum Streptophyta; class Magnoliopsida; order Fabales; family Fabaceae; genus Erythrophleum; species Erythrophleum ivorense. The sequence goes on from JAIUCV010000014.1 coordinate 9,550,975, forward strand.
CAAGAAATGGAACGAAAATTACAAGAGGAGCAAGCCCAGATGCAAGATGAAATTCATGCTCAAATGGCTGCTTTTATGGCCTCATTCCAACCGGTATCTTACGTACTTCTATTTTTCTTTCCAATGTTGAAAAACTTAGTGTTATGTTTCTTTTTAGCAGGGAAATATACCTTTGATGAACAATGCTCCAAGTGGACAAGCTTAATAATTCTATGAGTAATTAGGAGTTTTAATGATTGAACATTCCACTAACACAAATAATGCATCTTAATTAAGTATCATTTGCCTTTGGTATCACTTTTGTGCCTAAGTTTTTAGTTCAAATTTTTGACATTAATTTGTTTATGGCATAGATAGTTTTTCAAACATTATGCTTCACTGAAAATTAGAATGTGGTTTGAATTTATCACATAGGTGATTGTTTTGATGGAGAAAATCTTGGCACTTACAAAGCAAAATGAAGTGTTTAGGTTGAATGCTAGTACCACTTTCCAGAATTATGAAGATTCAAGCAATTGCCCATCCCAATTTATTGCTCTTTTCTATTTGTTCAGAAATTTTGTAAAGCTATTTTTAATATTGAATAGTGGAGTGTATGAATTAGTTTAAAAAATTATTCATATGGCTAGCTTTACATTTATACTTGTTGGATAGACTATTATAGTAATATATATATAGATATATATAAGACTTGTTAGCAAAGTTTAATTTGCTTTTTTTTTTTGTTATGTGTTTCAAAATGTTGGATCTTGTTAAATGATGTATGCTATTAGGGATTTGGCATATTTATTTTTCACCATTTATAAGATTGTAGAATATATTTCAGCAAATAGATTGAAGAAAATAAATAAGAAAAATATTATAAATTTGGAAATAAAATAAAATAAACTTTTTAGCAGCAACTAAAGTCGTCGTTAATACTACACCAAATATTGTTCATAATAGTAGATGCTAAAGATATCTTTAGTGGTGACACAGAAAAATTAATGCTAAGAGAAAAATTTTAGCATCAAAAGAATGAGTCGTCGTAAATGTAAACATTAGTGACCACAAATGTTGTCACTTGATTTGTATTATTATCGCCTCTTAAAATCCTATTTAACATCAATAAACAATTTTGTCACTAAAAGTAGACATTTAGCAACGACAAAGATTGTCACTAATTCTTATAGATGTCAATTGAAAGAAATTTTGGCGACTAAAACTGTCGTTGCTAAAACAATATTTAACGTCAAGGTATATATCGTCGCTCAAAGCCATTTAGGAATGGCAAAATATTGTTGCCGCTAATTACAATGGAGGCCTATTAAAAAGCCAAATAAAATGATTTTGGCAGTTAATAAGTTGTCGCTAAAACATTTGGAACAACATGTCGTCGCTAAAAAGATATATTTAGCGACCATGGTTATAGCAAATATCGTCGCTAAAGGTTTTTTTAGTGTCAAAATATGTTGTCACTGCTAAAACATTACTTTTAGCGGCTACTTCATTCGCCTCTATTGTCTTATTTAGTAACCATTTTTATAAAATGCCATTTAGTAGTTTTTGTCATGAAATTTGTCGCCGCTAAAAGTATTTCTTTTGTGATAACATCATACTTGAAGAACCTTTAATGACTAGATTATATATATTTAAGGGCGAGTTTTGTCATCACAAAAAGTCTTTATAGCAATGACACTTTTTTGTCACAAAATCTTTTAGCAATGGTTGTTGTAGCGATGACTAATTTGTCGATACTAAATATTTTTTACGAAAACTTATGATGTTTTTGTAACGTCCGATATGTTGTAAAAATACTGAAATTGGCCAAATTTAAAAGCAAGTCCCCTAAGATGAGTGATTCAAGGTCAAATAAAATTTAGATAAAATTTTAAATAATAAAAAATGAGGATTTAAGCCTTGAGTTGCCCAGAAACCAGGGCCGGAATGATTTAAAAAATTTGTCGAAAGTCCAATGGCATTTTTGTAAATAAGTGTAATTTGGGAAAATCACACAAGAGGGCTTTTTAAACAAAAATTTTGAGTTGCTCAGGGTTCTCAGAGGCCTCAAAAAACCATGAGAAGCCCCAGAACCGATAAAGCCCATCCAATACACTTTTTCCAATGTCGATTGACCCGAACTTTGATCGGTTCATTCAAAAAGGTTTTAACTCTAATTTGAGTGATTCCAAAGGTATTTTATTAAATTGGGAACTTAAATTTTATAATGGATAAGACGGTTCTAAAAAAAGAAATAAAACAAAGCCAAATCGAAAATGCCATTACGAAATGGCAAATATGGAAACAATTTAAAAAAGAAGCTTCTTAATTCTTCTTTAAAGCCCACGTCCTCCCTTTCCTTCCTTAGGCCAACTTTCTTCTGCCCAATTTCAGAGAAAAAACATAGCTTCTTAGCTGTACAAAAGAGAGGGAATTTTGGAGGAAGAAAGCAAGGTAAAAGGTGAGAAAAGTTAAGAATTTCATGCTTTTTCTTCTTAGAACCTTCTTCCTCTTCCCTTAAGCTCTCTTCCCATGGTTTTAGAGAGTAATGTAGTTCTATTTTGGCCTTGAACTAGAGGGGAAAAATTGGAGTTTCAAAGAGGAAGTTAAAGCAAGGAGAAAGACTCTTGAAGGGAGCTTGAATTCAAGGTAGTTTCTCCTCCTTTGTTGCTTCTTCTTCTTCTTCTCTTCCATGGTGTGAGACGCCTAAAACAAAACCATGAAGGGGAGAAAGTTTCTATTCTATAACCAATAAGAATTCATTAAATTAGCCCATGAGAAGATCGAGTACACCAAGAAATTACATGAAAAGTTAGTAGAATTCAAGTTAAAAAAGTGTAGTGCATTTGTAGGAATTGTAAAAACTGATTTAATCTATGAATTTTCTTGGCCATCTAAAGGTTCCATTGAGCTCCTTAAACTCTTAGAAACCTCCCTAAGTGGCTCTCCCATCAAGGAAAAATCAAGAACTTCAAGAACCCCTTTTTGTGTGCTTGTCTCGGCCTAGGCTAATCCACATAGCTAGGGAGTGTTTTAATTTATTTTAACCTTGGTTTGGGACTCCATATGATGTTAGAAGATGGGAGGAGCCATTGAGAAAAATTTAGGAGCCATGGAATGAGAGATGGAGAAATGGTATCCATAATGGTATCTTAAGAAGCAACTTGGTTTTCTAATTGTGCAAATGGTTATGTGATGGCTTCAAGAAGCTTGACTAGGGTCAAGAAGCCTAGAAATGAAAAGAGAATGGAATATAGAACTTAAATTACAAGGGTTGCTTCAATCGGCCACCGATAGAGCCATTATGTGAATCATGGAATCATTTATGCTCTTTAGAAAAAGTATAGTGTCTTAGCTAGCTTTAAGAGTGTAATTGTGTGCTATTTATGATGCTTAGGCCAAGAGAACTCCAATCCACCTAGATGTGTTTGTGGAACCAAAAAGGGGAAGGAAAAAGATCAAGAAAGGCTTGCATCCATTTAAGGTAGCTCTCCACCTCCTTCCTTTGCATTTTTGTATGCATATGTATGTCATTGTGTTTGTATATACTCTTGTGATTTGGTAACATGCCACATGATCGCTTGAAATTGCATTGGTATCAAATGTGTGTTCTTGAATGACTTTGAATGTGAGATTGGCTCATAAGGGTGAGTTGATGCCAAAAGTCCCTTAAAGTGGGTGAGGATGTGCCAAAAGTCTTAAGGCATACGTGAGACTAGGGCAAAAGTCCCTTGGATAGGTGAGGCTAAGTCAAAAGTCCCTAGGTCAAGAGTGAAGCAACTCCAAAAGTCCTAGAAATGGGGTGAGGCAAAACCAAAAGTCCCTAGAACATGAGAATGATTTTGATGTGTAAATGTGGCATGAAAATTGTAGCTTTGCACACTTTATGTTTTTGTAATTGTGCTATTGATGTATGTATGCCTTGAATATATGTGAATGGATGTGTGTGAGCTATTGAGATTCTTGAAATCTCACTCCCCTCCCTCTTCCATCTTCAAATGTTTAGGTGGCTCTCAAGAACCCAAGAATGCAAGCCAAAGGAGTTGAAAGGCTATGTTTTGATTATTGTGTAATTTGATGTTGTAGTTGAATGTCAAAGTAATGATGTACATATTATTTTTGTGATGTAAGACCTTTAGCAAATGTAATATGATGTATGGATACTATATATACTCTATGTAGCATGAAAACAATGGAAATATGAATTTTGAGTCATGGATGGCATGTATGTATTAGTGTATTATTAGGTATGAGATGGTTAAAATGAAATGCATGAGATTTGGGACCACTTGGCTAATGTCTACAAGTCATATTTATGCTTTTAAATTTGCCCAAGAGGTGCCAAACATTCAAGAAGACCATTTGGCAAAGTTGGGACCGTAAATGGAGCAAAATTTACTAAAATGGTGAACTATACCACTTTATGTCCAAATGAGCTCCTTTTGGTTTGAAATTCAGCATGCTCCTAGAGCTTGTTGAGAGCTTTTTGGAAAGGTAAAGTGAAAAATTTTCAGAGGTCTATGGAATATTTGGTGAATTTTCAAAATTGAGAATTTTTCTGGTTTTTGCTGTTGTCACTGTAACTTTGGTCCGAAATGAAACTCTGTCATTCATGGGGTAAATGATGTCCAATTACCATAAAATTTTATAGGCAAAAACTAGACCTTCCTAGTGACTTGTGCCAACTAGAAGCACCTCATTTGGATGCCTAGAGAGGGAGATATTAATTTTCAAAATTGTTGTCTAGTACGAGGCATCTAGTCCAACCTGTGCCATTGTTTGATTAGTTTTCTTGGGCTGAACAAACCTGGAATGGTCTAGAATGATTTTTTCCTCTAGCTAACATCCATAGATTTCTATATTGGTATCATTTTCATTGATTGGATTTTTGTAAAATTAATTGAATATTTTTGAAATTCCTAACAGAAAGCTGTATCAGTACCAGTAGCCAGCCAGACCTCTGCACCTTTTCAAATATCAAACGCTTTCTGTGTGATGTTTTATGACCTAGACATATTTTTAGCATAAAGTAGATCTCTGTAGCTTTCTAGGATGGCAAAGAATTCATAATTTTGATTTTTCTAGAATTAATTATGATTTTCCAAATTTTGTGATAAAAAAGAGAAAATTCTAGCTGAGGCTACTATCATGAATTTTATGTATTCCCTTGCTTTGCACGAGCTCTAGGCCAATTTTAATGATGGAAATAAGTTGTATCTAGGTAATTAAATATAATAATGTGATACATAAACTCACATGGCTCACCTGACATCAAATAGAATTTTTATTCCCTACGCAACACAAAAATATTCACTTTTTTAATGTTGTTTTCCTTGCCTCTTTATGGAATTTATGGCATGAGACATGAGGGTAATATGAAATAAGTTAGAAATATATGGTGTTACAGTTTTACTGAAGGCTTTTGTTGTCACAAAAACCATATTTTTTTGTAGTGTATATTAAATGAATCTAAAATATTAATATATCGAAATAACATCCAATAAGGATTGTAACTTGTATTAAAAGATTACTTCACAAACACAATGTAATGGAATAGATAAAAATAATAGCTAGAGCGATCTGCATTAAAATGCAAGGTCATATCTAAGTGGAAAAAAAAAATGGATTAGCCTTTCAAATGTGTAAGATGTAATTTATCTCTTCCTCGTTGATCTTCCGTGGTCATTTAGCTTTTGGTTTTTCTATAAACTCAATCTAGAGATTAGTTGAAGGATGGTGATGGAAGATTGGTGACGAGAAGGTTTCCCACCAAATATATGATTGCCATAGAAAGCATGATTTCAACGGAAAAGACTAAGAAATAAAACAAAATATTCTTTCATGAATGTTAAGGTGAAGTTAGCAACAATGTAAATTGGAATTAGCAACACTCAACAATACAACAAAGAGAGCTCATCTATTAAGTTCTAATAGCTAATTTGACTTACACAAGTGTAGGGCATTTTGCTTGTAGATTTGTGGAGCTACATAGAATTATGCTTTATTCAAATACTATTTATAACATAGATTGCTCACCAACAATGCCAGGTATACTCATTGAACACTAACCCCTTTCCATCCCGTGACTAAGTCATAATTGGTGCTATAACCTAAAACCTATAAAATGGTGAGTTGTGACACTCAAAGAGCATATAATAGGGACTATGGTAAGGAAGGGATAAGCCATGAATATGCACAAGTGTATAATATAAAAACCAATAAATAGATAAGTGTAGTAATAGCATTAATAAGTCACCAAGAAGAATAAACTATCATATCATCATTGCAACATCAGAATTTCTAAAATTGAGTAATTAAGGATAAGTAGAAAGTAACATCAATATCAAATAAATATATCCAGTTCCATGAATAGCAATAAATTCTCCTAATTGATTTATGTAAAACTCATTGATCAGTTGGGCCACTACAGGAATGTTAACCAATATTGACTGAAGGTATCCTATGAATCTGACTTCTTGTATTTTTTTTTTTTAAATTTATAATGTAATTTTGCAAG